>JAWNLM010000165.1:3277500-4736250 GCA_035042345.1 Drosophila fungiperda
AACATCTTAATCAGTGTTACTTAAACTTAATTAACCAGTTTTAATTGCAAATTCTACTTATAAAATTCATTTGCTTAATGTCTAGTTACGTTTATTGGCTCATAATAAAACTGAGCAATTGGCTCAGCAGGGTAAACAATAGATTTAATAATAACAAAAAATAATGATAATTATAAAGCTGATTTTTTTTTTTAAAACCAGTTTTAATAAGTTGTTATAATGAATTAATTAAACATGCCAGAAGCAATTCTAATTGAGTCTTATTTTTTAATTATTATTTAATTCAATTTCAGTTAAGTTTTTATAAATTAAATCGTAGATGTTTAAATTAAGTTTAAATATAGCTTTGTCAGTTTTTATAGTTTAATTATTAACTGTTATTTAGCTTGGCTTTAATGTGAAAACTCAAACGAATAGCATGCATTTTCACGGGATGAACTCGTGTCACAAAAAACCCAACTAAAATACTAAAATGAAATCGAACTTTGACCTTAGGTGAAACTTGGCTAAAAAGTTGTCAAGTTGTTTGTTGCCTGCTCAATTGTTAATAGTTACCTGTGCAGGGGGCTCTCTGGGAAGTGATCCAAGCCTTCGCTGACGCTGCTGCTCGGCGAGGGCGTGGCATCGTTGAGGCCAACGGCACCGGCCTGTCGCAGTGCCTCCACACGCTTTTTGGCCCGGCCGCGACGCTTCTCGTAACGGGATGTTTCCATTGAGGCGGCACGTCGACGCACCGATTTGCCCGGCTTTGCATCCGGATTGAGCATCCACCAGGATGATTTGCCAGTGCCCTCGTTCTGGACGCGCATAAATCGACTGTGCAGCGACAGATTGTGCCTGATGGAGTTCTGCAAAAACAGTGCAAAATATTGAATTGTGGCAATTAGTAAAGACGTCTCCGGATTCAAAATATACGATTTTTTTTTTTTTATTATTGCGGAATTTGCAAATTTTGCTCGATTGCTGCTGCTTGAAGCAGTTCTATTCAAAGAGACACGCTGATGTAAGGATTTGTAAGCAATTGCGTTAACACACAGGAAGTGTGTGTATGGGTGTATGTGTATGTGTGTGTGTGTGTGTGTAAGGGTAAGTATATAGTAAGGTCTTGCGTTACGTTTCCTTTTCCCGGTTTTTCGCTATTCAATTGTCTGACGACATTTTTATGGTTTTTAGAATATACACACCCGCAGACACACAGAGACACACACACACACACAAATGGGTTCTATCTAATTGGAAGTTGTCTTCACTTGGCTGTCTTTCTTATTCGCGTCCTGCGTCCTGCGTCTGCTTCTGTGTCGCTTGTCGTTTGTCGCTTGTCGCTTACATCGTCGTTGCCTGTCGCTTAAGCTGTCAATTCATATTTTATAACAATAGTCATAAATATCGTCATGCGCAACGCAATGACAACAGCAAATCGACAAACGCGACAAACTAGACAAACAGACGAAACGGTACAAATTTTGTAGCATCATCGATCCCTGCCCACAAAAACCCAGCAAAGGTAAGAAGATAAAAAAAGTGTTAGCTATTGGCCCGCTCTACGTTTTCTATAGAAAATATATTCTTCATATCGGTGCTTATTGTCCGATCTTCATACAAAACACAGTTTAAATTCGTATCTAATGTGGAATTTTCTTTTCAAAAATGTTTTGGTGACTTTTTTCTAGACCTCTCAAAATAAGCAAATAATTATTAAAATTAAACTTAGGCCATAAAAAATGTACAGCTGAACAGATGCCAGATCAACTCAGTTAATGTAATTTAAGCCGTCTCTATTTTGCTTTACATAACTTTTTAACAAACTTTTTACACAGATTGCACCGCTTACAGGGTATTTTCAAAACAACACACACCAAATACAATGCACATCACACAAAAAAATAGAAACAATCAAACACGTTTAGTGAGGATTTGTCATCGGTTACAAATTTTTATCGAAAAAAAAAAAATTGAATGATTTCGACATATATAGAAAAAAGTGATGCTGATACTAGCAATCCAACTAAATGAAGCATCACAAACTAAACTAAATGTAAAAGCAAAGCAGTCACAGATTCTAGAAAAAAAAAAAAAACCGAACCCAATCCCAAACACCAACTGCCAAAACCGATCCAAATGCGATGGCGGCTGCGATGCGTCGCGACTTCAGGCGGCACATTGGCGCCATTTATCACCGTTACCAGCACATGTGTGTGTGTGTTGGTGTGTGTGTGTGCGGGTGTATGGCGACTAAAACCTGTGCGCAGACAACAGACGGCAGCCGGTTAGAGATAGGGCAGACGACAGGAGCAACACCGCCAGGCTGCAGACCTTCTAATACCAGTTTTTTTTTTTTCTTCAATATTTTTCTTCTTTTTTTTTTTTTTTTTTTGTGTGCGAGTCAAAAACTTTTATTTGGCGTCAGTCGAGTCCTGTTGGCGTCTCCTGGCGTCGTCGTAATGACATTTCGGTTTTAGCCCACTCTTTCCCCCCCACCACGTGCACCCCCTTCCCATCACTTTAACCATTTGCCACTTTACCCTTTCTGCTGTCTACTTTCTTGCATAAAGTTATCATTTTTATTTAAATGTTTAAGTGCGTCGTCCTCCAAGCCCAATCCGCACTCCTCCCACGCATTATCCTTTTCCTCATCGTGGCACATGTCTGGCAATTGCAAACATGTTTGGCTCTTTTGGCAGTAATTTAAACAGTTTTTATTATGCTAATATGCCTAAAGGAAATTATCTTACAAAATGATCTGCTTTGGACATGGAACTAATAATATTGCCATAGTATGCATAAATTAGTTGTGCTTCAAATGACACACGGATGTCCTGCCACAAAGGATTATACAGTGCATGGCTAAAATGATCTTTGAGACCAATTTAAAGAGAGATTCTGTCATTTCATTTGAGCAGCTATTTTTATATATATATATTTAATATTTAAATTACTTGAAGAGCGCATCCACAATGTGGAGCAAGTCAGTGCGCTGAGCCTCAAGGCCATAAAATCTACACGAAAATGCTAACAAATGGCATTCATAATTTATGGCCACACACTTCATTGAATATTCATAAACTTAAATCTGGCGAAAGCCAAAAAAAAACCAAAAATACATATATATATATATGTATATAATTCATCTAACTAATTGCCGTTATTAAATCGTAAGATATGTGTATACCACATGCCGACAAAGCATCCTCCAGAATACTCGCAAGATGGCAAGCCGAAGAAGTTGCCAAGGCGCTGCATTATGTCTTGGAGAGGAGGAAGATTGAGGGGGCTGCTGGGCTGCTGCCTTACAATGCGTATGTGGGTCACATTCGAGGGCAATCGCACCAACCCCTCAAATCAACACACACTGAGAAATATGAAAAGAAAAATGTACCAACTGAAATTGGGGGGCAAACGGGAAAATCCAAAAAAAAAAAAAAAGAGAAAAAAGGAATGAAGCCGAAAACTACACAAAATGGCTTCATTGAATTTGCTTGCAACATATATAAAAATACATATTTGTATGGGCAAAATTCAAGAAATGGAAATTTAATACGTATATCAGCACAAGTCCATTTGTCGCCAAGGATATGCTCTTTTGTGTACACTCGCACACACACACAAACACGCACACACTCACACACAATTAATGTGCACCGAGCGTAAATTACAACGAAATGGCATCAATCCCCCAACTACTGTGCAACCACCATCACACCCCCTCTGTCCATGAAGCATACAATTGGTTGCCAGGCGGCTGGTCTTACAATTTGACCCAGTTATGCAGAAATAGTTGCGAGCTGCCCCGATTGCCAATTACATTTATTAGAGCAGCCGCTTTTATTTATTAGTCAGTCAGTCGGCTGTGCACTGATTCATTTCTCTTCTGTAATTTATATGAGTAATTGGTCACTGGAATGGGCAGGAAACAGGCAGGGGGTAAGCACTGTGTGTTGGCAGTGGGTAAAAATGTATTAAGCCTGCCTGAGAGCCAAAATACTCATTGTCTTTTGCTTGCCTAGCAATTGACGAAGAGTTCTCCTACTATCCACATTTCAGCATAATGCGCATTCATCGCAACTTATTATATATATATATATATATATTTATTTATATATTTATTTATATATTTATTTATAGATGTGCATATGTCATTGGGGAATTTGAGCGGCTTATAAAGCACACGAAGCAACAATGTGTGGCAACGCTCTCAGGATGCACTCAACGCACTTATCGGCAAAAAGAAAAAGTCCTTTTAAATGCAACCGAATGGGTGTTAAAAAAAATAAATAAGAATGTTGTAGGCGAATGATCTACGATATACCCTGAAGCAAGTTGTTAAAAATATTCGAATTGTATTGGCAAATTTCCCTTTAAAATGTTTTGCACAGTGCAAGCACAGGCACTGAATAGCACAAAAAAAAAAGAACAGAAAGCACAAGAAAGCAGCGCATTGATCTGATCCCTAATTGGCTTGGAACTAGAAGCACGTGCATATACATACATACATACAAACAAGCAATTGTACGTAACGGGGATCTTCACAATACACAATACAATATTGACGCTCGCATTGATTATAATGCCATCTCTTTCTAACACATGCGCTCGCATATTTATGCATACAGAAAATGCATGCGGCTGCTGATAGAAGTGAGATCAATATGAGAATCTATTTTTAACCATAACTTTGATGTTTTTTATTCGATCTTTATGATAGTTGGGCAGTTCGTCAATATTATGCATATGTATTATATATTCTATATTTAAATTTGTGTAATTTATTGGTATCGGATATGGAAATGTATCGATTATCGAGAAATAGAGGCATTATCGATGAAATAAAGCAAACTTTATCTGGATCGGATATAAGTGAAAATATACTCCAAATACTAAGCTCCAGCTTTTATAATCTCTGAGATTTGCGAGTTTAACTAAATTTAAACAAATTACTTTTAAATCAGATATTCAGTTTTGTCAGCTGGTCAATGGAGAACGTGAACAAGTATTTGAATGTCATGTTCCGATTACACTAATAAATTCAGTGCCAAATGAAATGTATACGCAGTGGCAAATGATGTTTGGCATTAAGTTTGAAGCGATATAAAAGTTTTTGAGTTTACATTGAGAGAAATTAAATGCCAGTTCGGCAGGCAGTCAGCGATTTCAGAATAATATAGCACGGCACAAAGCACCGATTCATATCGGCATAAAATATATACATATAATACGCATATGTGTGTGTGTGTAGATACAATTCAAAAATGAAATAAAAGTAATAAAGAAATCGCGCTCGAATGCTAAACAGCTGCGGCAATTCTCACACACAAATCAAATGAACCCAGCAATAAACTCAACACACACACAAAAAGCATACAAAAAAAAACATTGAAAAAAAATATAAAAAAAAGATTATTCGCATTTAGATGTGAAATCGAGATATAAATTTTTGAAACGACACTCAATGCACAGGTTCACGTTTTGTACAGCGCCCGCCGCAACGCAAACCCCGTGCCACTAATTGCGGCACGCTAGTAGCCAGAACCAGAAAATAGAGCCAGCCAAGTTCAATGCAGTTAAAATTGAATGTGCCGCCAACAATACCGCTACACCAAAAGCAAAAAAAAAAACCAAAAAAAAAAACTTGCCCGTCCGGTTTTAAACACAGCCCGTTTTCATCGCATTTTTTTTTTAATTTTCAATTCAATTGTTTTAACAATTTTTTTCTTTTACTCTCTTTTTGCTAGCTAATTTGTAAACAACACTTGGACCAAAGACTAAACAAATTCGTATCCATGATGAACATATGCCGGATCATGAAATTTATGGCCTTGGCATGAAGCATCAGCCTCGTCTGCTCGCCTTTTCGAATGTTTATGTTTATTCTTCAGTCTAATTAATTGTTTAAACATATTTTGTGCTGATTTTTTTTTTTTTGCGTTAAGAGGTCTGTGTGGGAACTAGTCACCCGATTTCAAGAAGCCCAATCAGATTTGCATTTCTAATTCCCATAATCGTTGCTTTTTTGACACTTATAATATTTTTTTATTTTTCATTTTTTTTGTGCCATTTAGCATTTACGTGTAACGGACATGAACAAGCATCATTTGTAGGTTTATCAATCTGTTCGTCAGTAAATAATATCAAATTTTATGGATATTTTCGACGAGCTGTTTTTGTATAAAGCTCTCATTGTTTAATTAAATAATGATTGAGTCGAAGCCCATAATCGAGAAATCAAAACAAGCATTTAAAGCTCAACATCTCACATGTATTTCATGGATCTGGAATTCTGTTGAAGTTATAAGCAAAATCAATATTTTTACAATTTGTGTATCAAAAAATGATTTGAGGCCAGCAAAGAACTTGAGCAATATCAAAAACTTTTAGCCGAATAACGAATGACTATCAAATTGGCCTGGACTAAATTGCCCCGTTCGCAAAAGCGTCGTTGATGCTGATATGGCCCGTTCCATTACATATCATTCCAACAACCACCCTCCCCCCACCATACACCCATCTGAGAGGGCTAAGAAAGTTGAACAAATATTGTAAAGATATGCGAACATAAAACTAGCAGCATTATCGAGCCAATGATGATGTGATGATATGGCCATGATATGAAAAGCAAAAGTTTTTTTTTTGTTTCTTTATTTCTTTCTTTTTTGTGCGTTGGTATCTTTGGCAAACTTTTATGAATTTGAGTTGGCGACAAAGCCAAACAGAAAACTTGGCGATTAATCGCTGGAGAACTGGCGCCTGCCTGCAACGGCTGCGGAAACCAAAAACGGAAGACAACCGAATCGGAAACTGTACCGAAAATCCTAAATTGCAGATCGATTTAAATTTTACCTGCACAACTTTAGTTTCTACCTAAAAACAAACAATTTATTAATTTTATGAGAAAAAAATATAAAAAAAAATAAAATAAAATTTAATGAAAATATTGTACTTAAATATAAAAATAAAATTTACATAATTGCCAAAAAAACTAAAAAAAAAAAAAAAACAAAATAAAAATAGACTATGAAATTTGCTACTCAAAAACAAATAAAAAAATCTTCAAATTTAAAAAAGAATTACATAAAAAATCGACATTGATGCGCATGAAACTAAAGTATTTGTCAAATTTTCAATTTACCATATTTGACTATTTTTATTATAAAGAAATAAATAAATACTAAATTATATATTAAATTAAAGTCTAAAATGAATACGAAATTATTTTTAAAGAGGGTTAAAAAAAAAAAGAAATACCAAACAGAAAAACATTTTTTTCAACTTGATTATTTGCGTCATTTTTGTTTTTTGAGTGTAGAAAATGTAAATAGTATAAGCAGAAATCCTTAAACAGCTAACAAGTGTCTAGCCTTGTGTGTGTGTGTGTGTGTGAATGTGTGTGTATTTCTATATGTCTGACTGCCATTGAGCAATATGGGAGTGCAGTCCATAAACAGTTCATAAGTGTCGCGTTTGTCTCGACGACGGGCAACGAGCAAACTGAATGGCCAAAAGGTTCTGCAATACAATCAGCCAAAGGCAAGACCAGAAAAAAAAATAAACTTTACCCATTCAACTAGATACAAGAGGAGTAACAACAACAACAACAACAATAACACCAATAACACAGTAGCGAAATCAAGCCAAATTATGTACAATTTGTGTGGCATCGAGGACATTGCCCCAAAATGTATGCAATCGAAATGGAAGCGAATTGAATTCAGCTCAGTTTAGTTTTCTACTCAACCAAGTTTGTTTTTCTGCTTATGAAGTTGATGACATTCATTAAGTAACTGCAACTGGACAAATCCCTTTAGCCATCCCTCTGCCTCTCCCACTCCCTCTCCTTGCCCCTGTCCCTGTTCGCTTAAGCCACTGCCGCTGGTCATGTTGCTTAGCCCGCCTGATTGATTACGCGGCAGCGTTTTGGAGCAGGTTTAAGAGCATGGCTTAAAGCGAGTTGCCACTGAGCGAGCGGCTTAAACTAAAATTCAATAATTATATGCTCCAATACAATTCAGATTTATGAGCATTAATGGAACCCCAATTGGCTGCCGCCCTTGCCATTAGATGGACATGAATTGAGCTATTACAAATGATAAACTCCCGCCTTAAGTTGCAACAGTGGCAATTCAAGTGGTCATCGACTGCTTTTGGCTTACAAGTTTTTTTTTTCCCTTCCTTTCTTCGACATGAGAAACTGCAGCAGTGTGCCACAAATTTCGAACACGTTCAGTTTTTAGTTTTATTAGCCTGAGACACGGTCAGACACATATATTTCGGGCAGTTTCTTGAGCCGTGGTTGTTGCAGGCTATAAAACCGTTTATCTTGGCCACAAAAGTTTTTGTTTTTCTTTACAATTTCTGTATTGGCCCTCTTTGATCAGTGTCTCTGTGCCTGTGTTCGCTTTTATGGCTTTTTTGATTATTATTGCATTATTATTTATTGCCTGGTGGCAGTTTGGCTCACCCACGTTCGTTCTATGAGATAATTTCTCGATAAATTTTTAATTTATTTTGTCATTACTTTTTTGTTTTTGTTTTTTGTTGGGCTATTAGAAACCAGTTTGAAAGTACGCTGGCCTTTCGCTAATGCATTATTTATTATATAAAAAGTTCATTAAATGCCAAACTATGGCAAACAATTTATATAAAAAGCTCTGCGAAATGCTTAACATAAAATTAAAAAGTTTGTTAAAATGTTAATTTAATTTTATACATAAATGCGATTCTTTTCATTTTTTTTTTTTTTGATTTAAAATATATATAAAATATAATATAATAATAAAATTAAATTATGAAGTACTGCTCTCAACACCTACTCAACTTGCCACTTGCGCCTTGTTGGATGGCCTTGTAATCTACACACAGAAGCAAAAAATTGTTTTTGCCTTAGTGTGTGTGTGTGTGTGTGTGTTGTTGTGGCTAAGCTGCCAGACACTTGAGAATGCCAGACGATATTTGGCACATAAATCGTGCACCATTCAAAAGTAGTGTGCATTTTTGAATTTTGATGCGAGGCAAGCAGCAATCAAAAAACAAAAAATATAAAAATAAGAAAAGGAATATAAAAAAAACCGTACAATTTTATGGTTTAAGGCAGACGCTGACGGTGGCATTAATTAGTGCAACAAACTCGAGACGAGTCTGAACAAAATTCCAATGTTTTTACAGTCAAAGTAGCTCAACAAATGCCACTAACCTCGCCCAATGCAAAGCTCCGTGCAAACTTGCAAATGCGACGCAAATTTGAAACTGAGAAACTGCTATATAAATCGTATTGGGTGTACGTGTAAATTGTACTATGTTCAGCTGCTTATCAATCGTATCTATAAAAAAAAACCTCAACAGTTAATTGAGAATTTCGAGCTGCATTCTCGAAATTAATCAAAAGAATTCGTTTATATATATATACAAGTTGAGGAAGTGGAATACTAAAGAGGATTCTTTTTGCAGAACTAATCATGATAAATAGGTTTTGAGATTTGCATATATCTTATTTAATATCTTCGTTCATAAATAAATAACTATTTACTTTTGTCTTTATTAGCAACAAATATTTAAAAAAAAAATGTATGTTCCCATTGCGCTTATTGTTGCAATAAATGTAAGCAAATTTATTATAAAAAAATAATAATTTAAACCTTAATTTTTAATGTTATATCATTTAAATTGTAACTTTTGTATTCAATTTGAAAACTACTTAATGTTGTTTAATTTTTTTTTTTTTAATTTAGTGTTCTGTAAATGAATAAATTTGGGTCAAGCAATATTCAAATGTGATTATTTCATTCTTAAATTGAGTTGGTATGTATAAGTTTTTGGTTCGCCTTAATGTTAAAACTTTATAATAATTCAAATTACTTGATCACTTTTGTTGGCATTGGTTCAAGCGCTTGCTTGAATTCAATAAATTATACTTAAAGCTTCAACTATTTCTGTATTTATTATTATATTCATTTGTGCAGATGCCCCAAGCCAATATTCAAATTTACATATATTTATTATCAGCCGTGATACATATGTAAATTAAAGCTATTCAGCGATAAGCCAGCAATTAAAATGTTAACAAATGATGAAATAACTATGGCTAAAAGCAGAAAAGAAAAGCAAAACCCCCCGCATAATTATACAACAACCAGAGGCAGTTGACAAACGGAGGCACGGCTGCTTCCGCGTCGCCATTGCCGAAGCTGCTGACGTCGCTGCTGACGTCGCAGCTGAAACGAAAAGTGGGCGTGTGTCAGATGCGTCAAGCGACTACTACGCAATTGCCGGTACAGTTAGCGGAGACAATCAACATACCAACACAAAACACAAACACCAACAACCGACAGCAACAACAACCACAACAACAACAACAAACCATAATATCAACAATATGCTAAGAACCAAAAGTGGACAACTAACAAAACTATGCAGCATGCCACACGCGAGAGAGCGAGAGGGAGAGGGGAGAGAGGGGTAGAGAAGCAAAAGTGATTGGTAGTCTGAGAGATCGAGCGATCAAGTGGAAGATAAGTGTTGCAAGCGGGCGTAGATCGGCAAGCGTTCTACGTGCAAGGTTAATATTTATTTATAAATGAATACTTAATATAGATTCCCCTCTTTCTCTCTCTCTCTCTCTCTCTCTATCTTTCTCTCTCTGATTCTTGGCTATTTTGCTCTTCATGTGTCTCAACACTAAATCGCAATACATTTCTTGTCGTGCACAATTATTCCAGTATTTGCACGTTTTATTTTATTAAGTTTGCCAAATGTTGCAAAAAAAAAACAAAAATATTTTTGTTTCTAACTCTTATTTATATTGCATGTTATTGTTTTATTCAAAATGCGCCGTAAAATGCAATAAAAAACAAAACAAGCAACAAAAAAAACTCAAAGAGAGCGTGTTATGCGGCGTATACTTAACACTCAGATATATATATATATATATATATATATATATTTATATATATATAGTTGTTTCTGGTTCTAGTTGTGTTTGTTGTTTGCATGCTTTCTCGCTTTATTTTGCTAGCCCCTCGCCCCCGCGTAGCGTCGGCTAGCCTCGCCTTGATTGACTTGCAGTCGAGTGCAGCTGCATTTGTTGTGTTTTGTAGTTTTTATTTTGTAATTCTTTTTGCTAAGACGCAGTTCGAATCGGCACATGGCATACACGAGGCCCCTTCCCTTCGCTCCGCTTACAACCCCTTCATCTCTCTCTCTCTCTTTCTCTCTCTTGCTGACTGCTCCAAGTGTCAAATTGATTACGCAAACGACTCTGGTTAAACGCAGTTAATGAATGGAATTATTTAGCTTCAAAACACCCCCCTCCCCCCACCCAACCGCTTAAGGCGCCACACAATATCTATTGCGTTTGTGAATGCATAATGAATTATGCCCTTTTCTGTACCGTTGGCAACAAGAGCAGCTCACAAAACTGCTCAATTGCAGGCGACAATTCGACACAAAGATATTCAAATGTGTTAAGTTCAAAACAAAATTGGCAACAAGTTGCAACAAAGTAAAAAAGATAATGCGGCAGTAAAAAGTGGTAAACAGAAGAATAAATACAAATTATACTTTTTACTGGAAAATATTGTTTAAAGTTTTTAGTCAAAATATGTGTATTTATTTAATATTGTTTTCAAATAAAACTGATTAGTATGGAATTAACTCGACTTATAAATGATTGTTAGTAATGACACCCCCCTGGGAATGGGTGGCAAGGCCAACACTTAGAAAAATGCACTGATAACGAGACAAGTGTTAAATGAGCACTTTGAAAGGAGCTGATTAAAAGCTTTGAAAATAAATGATTATTTGCAGAGTTCTGCATTAAAATGTTAACAGGTGTATTTATAATTTAAGATATGCCCATTTATCATGTCAACGAAAGACCTCACACAAATCAGAACAAGAACATGTATGTATATATATATATATAGCTCACTTGGAACCAACCATAGCAATAAATCAGCAAAATTCTCATTTAATTACTGCATCAAGTTTGAAAAAAAAAACCGCAAAGTGTTGGTCCACAATTATTTTAACACTTTTAGGATCGTGGCCAAAAAAAAATATATATATATAGATGTCAAAAAAATGTAGTTTTTTTTTTAAATAGTAACATAAAACATAAATAAATAAAAAAAAAAGCAGCCAGAACTAAACAGAATAAAAACTTGGCACAGGTTCAATGGCCAATTGTGGTCGGCGTCAATGGATGCGGCCGGGAATGGGAGGGGGCAACGAAGACAACGTGTACGTGAAACTTAAACGTTTGCTTGCCACAAAGACCGCGAATCCAAATTTAAAATTCCACAAATGTCATTTCTGTTTTTATTAAAGAGAAGAAGAAGCAACGTGAAGCGAAGACGTTGCATTTTTAGAAAGAGAGAGAGCAAAGAGAGGGAGAGAGAGAGAGACAGCGCACAACTTGCAACGTGTTGCATAAATTAGCCAAAAGACTTGAGCATAGAGGCAAAAAACTACAGTTGTCGTCACTATCCCTTTCAGCCGTGGCCGTTGTAGTTGCAGTTGCATAAAACCGGAAAGTTGCAACACTAAAAATAGTCAAGGCAGCAGCAGCAGCAGAAGCCAATGTATCTGACGGATGCCGGCACTTGCTGCTGGAACTGCCTGTGTGAGTCTGAGTGTGTGTGTTTTTTTTTTAATGCCAACTGCGTACTTTCTTTGCCCAATCAGCATTCGTCTCAATTTTTAGTCAAACACAGAACACACCACACAGAACACACAGCACACACATCGTCATCGTTGCTTCCTCTTGTCTACGTAGCGGTTTCTTTATCTACCTATTATTTTGCGACGTAATCGCCAAAAAAAAAAAAACCAAAAACAGAAAAAACCAGAAAAAAAGGGGAGCACAAAACGACAGACAAACCGACGCAGTAACCAACTACTTCCGCGAACAAATAACAAAAAAAAAAGTGAGACACACACACACACATACATCAAGAACAATTATAAACAATAACTTCTCGCACTCAAAACTCACACTCAGAAACACTCAGTATTCAGACGATATGCGATTCACATCATTCAGCGCTGCGAGTTTATTGGGCTTTTTCGCTAGAAACGAAGTTTCGGATGTCGCCAGTGCAGCACATTCTTTTTGGACTTTTTGCTTTTTTTCCCCTTTTTTATTTTATTTTTTTTAATTCGCAGACAGCAAGGTGCTAAAGCACAATAATAACAACAACAATCGAAAGGTGCTCAAATAATCACGTGAATGACGCACAGCAATTCATGCGAATCACTTCCAAGAAAAATGATAATGATAATGATACGCATAAAATAAATTTCCGCACAATTAACTATCGCAAAATAATTAATACTTTAATCAGCAGAAGAGCTAATATTGAATGAGAAATTGTATATAAATCTCATCTTTTAACATTTTATACTGTAAGTTTTAAATTTTTAAAGTTTAATTAATTAATAATTCATATTTAGTATTTTTAAATAAATAGCCACTTAAATTCATATTTAAATTGATAGCTAACTAAGTAATATTAATAATGCAAGCAATTTAAATTAGAATCATAAATTTGTATGCCATAAAAATTGAATACAAGTTTGTTTTAATTGAACATTAAACATTCTTTAATTTATAACAATTGAGATTTTGTTGCATTTAATAAAATAGCTATCAAAATTTAAGTTTAGTAAGTTCTTGAATAGATATGCAACTGCAACATGACAAAAAGAAGAAAAAATGATTTAATTTTGAAAGTGACGCAAATTGTGAATATTTAATTAAAGAATGTCAATGAACTTCCTTCAAATTGATAGCTTGCGAAATAGAATATATTTATATACATATTTCAAATATATACAAACGTGTGCACAATTAGTACTTGTGTCAGGCAAATGGAAAAGATAATTTGTAAACAATTCATAGGAATTTGTTGAACTGATTACAAAATAGGAAAAGCCCACAATAAATCATAAAAAACCACAAAGTGGCTTAAAAACAATAACACTTAAAATTCCTAAGAAAACACATAAATGGGAAGTGATCGCATTGACTTTTTGTTTTTTTAGATCACGTGCCCGTCTGTGTGTGTGTGTGTTAGTTAGTGCTCTTGTAGTATTTACGTATGAATCGATGTAAACAAAACGGAAAAAAACGTTTTGCCACTTAATGGCGAAGATAAAAGCACATTAATTGCAACAGACGTGGTCCAAGCAGGCAGTCAATAAAAGTTAGGGGTTTGGCAGGGGGGGTAGGCAAACAAACCAAACATGTGTAATATTTCATGTATTTATTAAGTAACACAGGACGACAACAACAACAACAAAAGTGGAAAATGACAATGCAAACAATGCAACAGCAGACGACAACAACGATAACGATGAAAATGGGCAACCGAATAACGATGAGAATTACGCTGAGAATGGTTAACGAGCGACACACAAACAAACTGAACTGGAATAATATGCAAAAATTAATACAAAATGTGTAAAAAAAAAAGAGAGAACGAGAGAATAGTAAAGAAATGCCGACTATCAAATACCCTAACTAAACAGCTACCACATTATTATTATAATTTATGGTTGATATCAATATGATTTAAATAATTGAATTTAATTTGAAAAAATTTGTTTTTTGTTCTTGGATTTGAAAAAAATTATAATTTATTTTTATAATTTATGGTTGATATCACAATGAATTAAATAATTGAATTTAATTTGAAAAAATTTGTTTGCTTTGGGTTTGACAAAAATGTGGGTCATGCTAAAACTTTAACATCGATAATAAACATAAAATATATATATATAAGTATAATCGACGCTATCTTGACCAGCTTTCCAAAACATGCTATTAACCTATTTAACCTTAAGCTGCGGGAATGCCTAAAATATAAGTCATTAACCTGTTTACATAAAGTAAACGAAACCAGCCAAAGTTTATCCAATCCAGTCGAAACTAGTAAAATATTTAGCTGTTAACATCGAATATATATTTATATAATATATTAATATATTTATTGTTAGCTAACAACTAATTATAAGCTAGATAGGTAAACAAAACTAAAGCTTTTACAGTTAAAACTTTTTTTTTATGTCGTAACACACTCGACGAGCGTCTAAATCCAAAAAACAACAATAAACAAAAAGCAAACCAAACAAAGCAACAAAAACGAACAATAAAAAAGGAAAAAAGAAAGAAAAAAGAAAAAAACCACAATACTTCGTAGCTGACTCTTTGCTTGTCATCACTCACGCTCTTTTGGCCATGAACTTGACCATAATATTTTCTTTGTTGTGGTGCAATAAAAAAAAAAACAAAACAAAAAATATAAATGTTGCTAAATGATGGAAAACAGCAAGAAGCGTTTGTTTGCAAAAAATTGGTAAAAAAAAAAAAAGACAAAACAAAAAAGGAGAATAAGAAGAAACCGGTTTGCATTATGTAATAACTGAAATGGAGGTCAAAGGACTGCAAGAGAAGTGAACTCACCTTCCAGCCAGCACTGCTATTCGAGTCGCCCTTATCCTTAAAGTATGCCACATTCTGTACCATCCACTCGTAGATTTGGCTCAGAGTTAAACGCTTATCGGTTGCTGAGCCGATGGCGTGCGTTATGAGATCGGCATAGGATAGATTTCCCCATGCATTTCGACGCGATGAGTTCTTTTTAGCCGCATTCGCATTCTGCATGGCCTGCTGTGGATCTGTCAGTAGATATATATATACATATATTTATATATATATCTATATAGATATTGTATTGTTTTAAGTGACTAACCCGCCAGCTGCTGATTGCTCGCTTTGGTGCTGTCCAACTCATCGACTGGCTCCACAAAGTTCTCGGGCCGGGGACAGGGCCACGTGTTGGAGCGTGCTCGTGTTTGTGGCTCGAAGCCACCATCTGTTGGCAGCTCACCCACCAGCTGGTCCATGTGCAGCCCATTATCGGAACGGGGCAGGTTGGACCAATCCTGTACAAAGCCGTCCATGATGGCAAACAGTTCGTTCTGGAGTTGCAGCTTTCTAGCTTTCGTCAGCTCACTCCAAAACTCAAAGCTGCAAACAAAGATTGATTTTATTGTGCATTTTTAATATTTATTTTTTTTTAATATTAAAATATTTAAGTTGAAAGTGAGCACTAATTAGAATTGATCAGCTCTTTAAGTAAATCATCAAATAATGATTGAAAAATAAATTGTATCCTATTAAAAAAGTTTTATTCAATATAAGGATTATTTTATTTATTTTTTCATTGTGCTGGCGTCAGTAAATTTTTTAATTTCATAATAATACATAAAAAAAAACTAAGAAAGAAAATTGTTAAAAAAAATTTTTACGTTTTTTTTACATAGCCAACTTTTTGGTTCAACAAAAACTCATTTTTGATCGAAGTTAAAATTTCCACATATAGAGAATACAATTTTTTAGATTTTCAGATAAAGTCAAATTTTTAAAAAGTTAAAATGCAGTCAAGCCATGAAAATGTTGTACAAAACTTCTGATGTAAATTGCAGCAAAAAACATTATTATATTGCATTCCATATGTAGATATTTAGGCATTTTTTTCTTAGTGTACTCCCAATTTTATTGAGATTCAATTGATACCTTCTACTAAATGATGCATTTAGCAATCGACCTCTACAAATGATGCCGCACACAGATTTTCAATTGTTCTCCCATTCGCAGTTAATGTCAATTGCTTTAATTTAATTTGTAATTTGGTTAAATCATTTTGCCATATAATTTGCTCATTACACATCGAGTATTCTCAATTGCGAACACGAATAGCTTCCACAGCTAATAGGTTAAAGCAAGCTATCCATATAGATGGTGGTGTGTTTGTGTGTGTGTGTATGTGTGAGGTGTGGGATTCTCAAACAGTTTGTAGTATCTAATATGAATTGATTGTCACATCATGTAGAAGCAGTTTAAGACGATTTATTAACTGATTCAATCTGTTTGAAGCGCACAGAAATTATGCGAGTTCATTTTGTGATCAGAAAATCTGATTTTAGTTTACAAAATATATATGCGATATATGCACATAAGTTCCGTTAAATTAGTCATTGTACATTAGACATATTTCTCATTTTTTTCTCTTATTTTTTTGTGCTTAGAAATACTAGAAAATGTCAGGTTTCTTTAAAAGTATATGTATAGAAATATATATGTTTTTATTTTGATTTAGTATTTTGTATATATATCAAAATATTATTTTTACTAATTTTTATATGTTCTCAGATTAGTTTGAAGCGATTCGACAAAGTAAACCCAGCAGTGAGACGAGAGTCGACAGTGAAAAGAGGGTGTGTTTAAGAGTGAAAATACAACTGTGTGTTACTAAGTGTGTTTCAGTGCGTGTGCGTGTGCGTGTGTCTGTGTGTGTGTGTGTGTGTGTTTGAGCACTTGCTTCTATCAGCAAGCGCGTCGAGGTCGGCAATGGACTGACGATAATGGTGCTATGGGTTATGATCATGTTGTACTATTGTGCATTATTCAACTGAAATCCATCAAAAAGTGAGCGACTGAAATGAGTCGGTTGATATTGTGAATAAATTTAGCTTAAGCAACTAGAAATTTGAGAGAAAAGCGACAGCAACTGAGATAGCATTAATAAGCTAAGCGAAATAAAGGCTGGGCCAAACTTGCTAGCATACATTGTCTATAGAAATGTTAATAAATCATATATATTTGATAGGTCTGCATGAATGCGTGCATGTGTTTGTGTCCATGTGTGTGTGTGCATGTGTGTGTGTGTTTGCGTGTATTATTATCGAAAGTCTATTGACACTGGCCGCGCTGTCTGCGAGGAGACACTGATAAGAAGCCTTTGGACAGATTGACTGCAGCTCGAAACGAACTTTGCACGAATTTTAAATATTTTTTTCTGTTTTTAATTTTTTGTGAGCCCAAAAAATTTTTTGTGCGCTTATTTTTTTATGAATATTTATAATTATATATATATATATATATATATATATATATATTTGTGTGTGTGTATATATGTATGTAGTTATCAGCAGAGCATTTTGCATTTTTAAATTAATTTTAATTCATTGAGGCATGAACTCAATTTCAGTTTGGACTCTCTTTTAAATGATAACACAGTCGCCCCCAGCACAAAGAGACCGCAAAGAGAGCGCTATAAAAATTAATTATTCACTCTCTTCCTATCTCTTTCTCTCTCTTGAGAGTTTTGTAAACAAATACAACTCACCTCACACACACACACACATCGAAAACTTTATATATATATACATGAATACTATAAAAGTTTAACGAAAGAGACGCAAAAAACAACGGCCGATGATCGCCGCAATCTTTTTTTTTTATTGGGTTTGTTTTCATTTTTTTTTATACTCAACATTTCTTTGCCGCTTTTTTGAAAAAAAAAAAAGAAAAGAAATGTATATTAATAAAATACAGTGGCACACTAGGTCTCCAACTGTGAGTCTATGGCGGTGTGTGTGTGAGGGTGTCTGTGTGTGTAGGTAGGTAGGTAGGTAGGAGGCAAAAATGGCGATGGCGCTGGCGCTGTCGACGGAGAAACACCTTGATACAGTCAGCAGCACTGGCAGAACACGGAAGTGTATCGAAACAACAATCGTTGCTATGTCTACCTATGTTTGCCTTAGTTTATATATGTGTGTGTGTGTGTGAAAGAGTATCTCAGAGATACCAGTGCTGATAATTCGCACACATGTTAGTAATTTCCAAGAATTTAAATGTCTTTATAATCATTTCTATCCCGCCCGACGACAGCATAAAATTTTCGCTGAGCCATCTACGAAATATAGAAAGAAATTATAAATTGCCAACTTTGTTTGTTCTTCAAGTTCAAGTTCAATTCATACTTAAAACATATTTGTGCTAAGATCAAATGTGGCACAATTAAAAATTTTAATTTTAAAACTCAAGCTGTTATTATATAGAATCAACTGTATAATGCTTAAGAGTAAAATGTTATAGTTTCGTAATTAAGATCCTTAATTATTGAATTCAAACTGCTTTAGTTTTATTTTATTTATCTTAGTGTTTCGATGATTAAAAAAAAAACCTACTTTAACTAAGAATTTCAAAGTCATTTTTTTTTTGGAAATAATAATTGTACTAATATTTTCTCAGTGTAAATAAGTATTTAGATAAGGTCACGCTTGTCGTTTGTTGTCACATTGGCGTTACATAAAATATCTAGCGTATTCAGTTTGTTGTTGCTGTAAATAATGCGAATGTGTTTGGAATGGAAATTACCCAACAAAGAATTGCAGTAAACCTCAAACTGACCTTAGACACTGCTACCAACAGTCTCACAAGCCAAAACAAGCAATAAAAAAAAACATAAAAATAAAAGATACCACACTGCAATAAATATTGTGTTTATATGTCAACAATTTTGATTTCTCGTTAATGGCTGCAAATCTATTCTTAGATACAACTGCAAGCATTGCATTCTAAAAATAATGTATCTAGTAGATACTATATCTATAACTTTTAGGCAGTGCGAAAATTGCGTCGCACAATCGAAAATCGGAAGACTACTTGTTGCTGCCAAAAACAAATTCGAAGAAAACAAGAATAACACTTTTTAAACGTCATTACTATAAATATATAATATATTTATATAGTATTTTTCAAACTGCGACATATAGCGAAATTATAAAAACAAATGTAGACATCAACAAAATAAAACAGTGCAAATTATTCATTTGAGCTGCTCTATTAAATTCACACAATTTAATCTCGATATTCTCTGGCTTTTTTTTTATAATCTGCGTTATACACATATTTCAATTTGCAATTCGTAATCAATATTATCATATTCGATCACAATCAAGGCCTATTAATTCTATATGTCAGAGATTATGAACAATAATAAAGATGATGATAGTTATTTACAGTAAATAGAATACACACACACCCACACAAAAAGAAAACAACACACAAAAATCACATCAAAACAGAAACCTACCCAACTAAAAAAATCTAGACCTACGCACTACGAAAGTGTACATAATTTGTATATATATATATATATATATATCATTCTATATAATCATAACTATGTGAAAATGAGCCAGGCACGTTTTCAAAAATAATGTGGGCGAGAAAAAATAAACACAAAATATGCATTACACAATTATCCATATGGATTTCTGTCGAATGATGATTTGGCAAACAAAAAAAACCAAAGAAAGAAATTTTTGAAATTATAAATTTTTAATGTCACGAAAAGAATGGAAAAGTTTGTTGGATTTGACAGCAACTTATTAGCAAAATGCGTCAGATTTAACCAAAATCTACATCTGGGTGAGAATATATATAATTCGTATCTCTAGGCAGTATAAAGTGCCCGCTATAAAGAGAGGTAAGAAAATATAATAATAATAAAGAAAAAAAGAAAAAACTGTCGAACGAGCAAAAAAAAAAAATAAAATAATAAATAATAAAAGCAATAAACAAAATACACAACGTAATAAAAACAAAAAGACAGAAGAGAGTGGAACGGAGAGAGTACAGCAGCTAAACAAAAATAACCAAAACTTATTACGTAATTTCTCTAATATTCTTATAAGAATATTAAATCGCAGAGAGAAGGCGCCATGTGCATAAATAAAAAAAATAAAACACCTTTAACCATTTGGATATAAACATTTCAGGAGCTTGACTAAATCAGGTGATAAGCATATATAAATAAATTTATATGTATATATATGATACATATGTACGTATGTTTTGCAATTCGAGCGGAAAGAAAAATTTATCTGGTGCTTATCAGATTTGGCCAAGTAGATCGCTGCTAACTCTAAAAAGAAAAGAAGAAGAAAAAATACCAACATATGCTCAGAGCCGCCCATGTGATTACTGCGATACTCTGTATTCAGTAAGAATACTTATTAGGTGTATAATGTTGTTGTGTTGGTAAATATCTGGGCACACTTTAAATAAATCAGATGTCTTAACTTTGAGTAAGATTTAGTTTAAGTTAGTAGTAAATCAGCTTAGATCAAGCAGCTGCTTTACTTATTTGGAATGTTTCCAATGAATATTATCAACTTGCTTAAAGAATCTTTTTCTGATTTTAGTCTATAAATTTCAGAGTATTTAATAACAAATCAAAAGCAGCTTAGATCAAGTTAGATTTATGTTTAAAAAATGTTTCGAATGACTATACTTAAATAAAATGAATGTTTTTTGCAAATCAAATTCAGAATGTTTCATACTTATTCCAATGTTATGCAAAATTTATTGAAATATTAATTTCCAATTTGTGTTTAATTTGAATTAGCAATATGGTTGACGTCATAGGGTATCTCCTCGTCGCGTTAGTTTCAACTTTAAAGCACTCTTACTTGTTATGCATGAGAAGCAGTCAACCCCTTCGCACATGGCCAGGTTCAGTTACGTGGAAGTAAGAGATCAGGTCCAAATACCATACAATGTGTACATACACAGAAACATACATATAGAATATACATACACACACACACGCGCACACACACTTGTGCACACCACATGCCTGGCATAACTCGTCAAACAGGATTATTAAGCAAAGTATGTCAGCGCTGGTTGGCTTTGCTTTAAAGACGCTAAACTCAACTCAACTCAACTCAACTCCAATACAGACACAGACACAGACACGATTCGAGAGGCGGCCCTCTGAGATGTGAAAATAAATAACTGACAGCTGGTCGGTCGGTCCGTCGTTCTGCCGATCAGACACCACTCAACTTGGTCTGATGATTGCCTGGTCAGTCAATCTGGTCAGTTTGGTGGTGGTCTACTTTGGCCGCCAAAGCGACAACTCTCAACTTGGCCAGCTGGAAACAGCCTCCTCCTACCAAAAAATTTAAATGATTGGGCACAAAAAAAAAGAAAGGAATTACATGAGTTGGTCTCAATGGGACGACCTTTTGAGGCCACCATTCGAATGATATTGACCCCTGAGTGAAACTTACGCTGCATTTTTAACAACTTTCCCTTGAACCATATTCATGACATAAAAGAGTTGAATTATATATCCTAAATACATTGGCTTTTAACTTGTATTGTTAAGATAACTATGATTATTAACAGGCTGTCAAACAGAAATTAAAACTGTTTAAGATTCAGAATCCGAATAGGAAAACATTTTTTAAGAGCCAAAATTATGCAAATACTTTAAAAACCCACCAATTCATCATAATTTTTAAAATACCATATAATTTACCTATATGCCTAAATTAATTTATGGTTTAATAACCTGACTAAAAGTATTTAGTATGACTTATATTATTTGATATAGATCGCATTGTGTACTGCGAATTGTGCAGTTGAATAAAAATATATTTATTCACACGAAATTCGGAATTGTTTTTTGTAAATTAAAATTATTCGCAAACTTAAAGTTTCTAGAGAATACTTAGTAATATATATGGTAACACATTGATTTAATGATAATCTATCGAGCAGTTGCACTCACAACAAGGCTTCACTTGATGCACTCGAATTGTAGACACTTTATCACACTCATTTTGTGCCTTTTGTGCTTATCACAAAATCGCAAATGAGATAGCAAAACATACACAAACACACACACACAAACACACACACATTTGACGATCATTTTGTCAGTAACTGTTGCCATGCGGCTTTCTACTTGGGTAGTAGCTTGTCCAGTTGCCTTTAAACAAATGTTAATGCACATGTATATATATATATATATATATACATATTTATATATATATATATATATATTTATATATATATATATATATATTTATCACTGCGGGCATTCACTTTACTCAAAGAAATTTTTCTTTGTGGCTTAAAATTGTCATTTTGCAGTAGATATTTTATAGAGCCTTTAATAATTTGTCTAAATTTGAACTAATTTTGTTTTTACTTTATTTATTCAATATAAATTTATACTACTATGCCAGCAACTTGTTTATTATGGGTATTATTGAATGACAAAGAAATATAAGTAAAATGTTCAGTAAACTTAATTATAACAAATTATAATTAAGAGTTGATAATTTATCAAACACTTTTTTTAGATGACTTTGTAATATTCTTGTATTTGAGGAAGAAGAAACGAATATAATATAAATTAGTTAAAAATAATTAATAATTGCGGTAGAGTGAGTGCCTATTAATTATATGCAAATGTATTTACAGATGCTTACTATTTATTATTATTTATATACCTTATCCCATAAAAAATGTTCTGTAGTTGCTGGTGTAAATCAATCATCTTAACCCTGCACACTCCTCGTCGCCCCCTGCTCTATTACGACTCTTCTCGTTTATCACTGCGTAACGCTCACTCTCTCATTGCAACAATGTTGCAGAATGTGATGCGCTCTCTTTCTTTCCACATCGAAACTTTGTAGCATGGAATTCAAAAGAAATCGCAAAATGAGGCAGCAGCAAAACTGAGCAAGTTTTATTTTCTTTTCATCAATTTAATCATTTGATTTAAATTTTAGTTAAATAGCCAACAATAATAAATATAAATATGAAATCGTCAACCATTCAAATATAGCACTAAGATACCGATCGTGGCGATTATTTGTTAATAATTTATTAACTCAATTAACGGGGAAGTGCATTTAAATTTAAATGCTTATTTCAATTGCAATTCGCCATCTCTTTCGCACTTGTGGTGGCGCCTTACACGTGCCGTGAGGAAGGTCAAAGAGAGAAACACGCGCCTCTCGTTCAGAGAGGAAGACCGTTTAACAGAATAAGTGACAGAGAAAGAGAGAAAGAGAGAGAGGATTGCATTTGAAAATGAAAAATTACTGATTCTTTCAGAGCAAATCGTTTTTGATTGATCGATCGATCAATGAATGATGCATTGAAACCCCATTTGAAGTTGTAAAGTAGTAAATTGCAGTTTAGTTCTATTGAATTTATTTAAACAAATAAAAAGATAAATTTGAATTATGCATGTTTTCTTTTAATTTCTCACTTTGAATATAAGTTTAACTAAAATGATTTCATTTAGTTGTAGTCGCATTTGCTCAAATCGAACACTCTTTACTTTTGTCAGTTGTAATTCACATCATCTATTGATAAGCCATATAAATAAATACGCACACACACACACAGAAAATACGCAAAGCACTTTTCACAAAAACACTGATCGGATCTCTGTACAATCGACCCATTTTATTTAATCTCTTATGCTAAATCTAACTTCAATGTCAAAATTGTTTTGAAAAACGTAGAAAATTACTTGCAAATACAAAATATTTAAGCGGAAAAACAAATTGCAAGTGCTAATTCAAAAATTCAATAAAAAAAACAAGATAAACAGTTGATGTTAATGTTGAGTTTCTATAACAGTAATATTGCTACTTTAAAACTGTCTTATATAAAACCAACAACATAAGCAAAACTCAAATAAAAAAATAATTAAATACTGACAATAAACAAACAAATTGTTTATATAGCGTATTCATTCAAATTATTCTTATTATTAAAGTGAGTTAAAAAATTATCCGTTGATTTAAATAAAACATCAGAATGACTTATATTTTTTTTCGTAAAAGAAAAAAAATGAATTTCATTTAACTTTGCTTTAAAGTAATAAATAAAATAAATTAATTGTGCCACAATTATACATTTTAGACATTTTACTTATTGGAGCCAAAACTAAGGGGGTTTAATTAAATATCTCCGAAAATCATATAAAAATAAATAAACTAAAATATTGAAGTTTTTCCCCAACTTAAAAGTCTGAGTGACAGGTGATATTTAGAGTCAGAGCAATTGTTGCATCCGTCAATGCCAACAATAACTACACCTGACAAAAGGGGTTGATGAAGAGAAGAAGAGCGTCGACGAACGACAAGCGACAAAACGACAAAATGAGTGCGGGCAAAACAACGACACGCGCTATGCTCAATGACTATCTGCTATCAGCAAAAGCGCGTGGCTATTTTTAGACGTATTATCAGCAGTGCTCTAATTAAGATCTCTGCATTGAGCTTTCAAACAAAACATAACAAAAAAAAAAGAAAAAAACACTAATCAAAATCAAAGCCATGTCTGCTGGAGCCAAACACACACACACACGAAACAAGAGAATAAAGAGAAAGAAATGAAAATGATCATTTATCGCATAAGTAACTGTTCTATTCCGCTTGCTGCGCTTATTGGTCTAAAGTCGAAAAGTGCTGTTGATATATCAATTAGAATATGTTCTTGTTGAATTTCGCTATTTACCTGTTCAAGTCCAGTAGGAAACTCAGTATATGCTTAGCTGCTTTTTGTTGTTATTGTTGTTTCTGTTGTTGTAATTGGTGCTATTACTTTTATTAATATTTATTTTATATATTTTGTGCACTTTATTTATTAACACTTTGAAAGAGTTTATCTTTATAGTGTATTTAAATAGTTGTTTTTTTTTATACTTTTTGTTGTTGATTTGTTTTGAGCAAAACTTGTGCCGGTTTTGTGCATTAATTAAATTAATTAATGATTCTTGAGCTTAGCGTTGTTAAGGCTAACTGGCATAATTTCTTGCTCGCACACACACGCACAGACAGAGCACACGCACACGTAGATCAATTCTACATATAGATAAGCATTAGTATGTAAATATATAAATATATACATATGTATGTATATATATGTATATATATGTATATAGCACTTATGTATTTCGACACTGTATTTGTTGTTGTTTTTAGTGGGCGGCTTTTTACTGTTGCTGGAGCTAAAAACCTACGAATTAAACTGTATTTACTTTGGGAATAAGAGCAACAAAAAACAACAAGAGCAAATATAAAAAGCTTTTTAAAGAGCACGCGTTTTGCTAAGAGAGAGAGAGAGAGACAGAGACAGAGAGAGAGAGAGCTAGCGAGAGATCGCGTCACGTCACCAATTCATGCCAATTGGACGCATACAGAAATTAATTGGAATTCGTATAAGAATTCAATGAAAGCGTGTGCACACACACACATGCACACAAAACGATCACTACACACACACTTATATACATAGCATGTGTGTGTGTGTTTAAAGTTCAAATGGAAAAATTGATATGCAAATGTATGTCTGTATGTGTTTTTAAAGGCACGTTTACTGTTTATTTTTTGTATTCTTCTATGTTTCGCTTTACTCAAATTTAAATTTGAGCAGCTATTTTGATTTTGCACTAGTGTGTAAGTGTTGGTATGTGTGTACCGGCAGTAAAAAAAAAACAAAAACCCAATGAGAAAAGATCTTTGCAGCATTTTTTTTTTGCTACGGTATTTTGTTTTTAATCTTACTACGCACATTCTTCAAACGTTAAGTTTATTATACTCTTGTCGTTTCTCTGCGTGCATGGGTGTGTTTTTGCATGTGCATGTGTGTGTTTGTGTTTTTGTGTATTTTCTTTTATGCTGTGTTCACTCATTTTCTATTTTTTTTGTAAATGTTTTGATTTGGAATTTTACGAGACTGCTTCTGCTGCGATTTCTTGGTTTGTGCTCATACTCGATATATCGTTCACAGTTTAAATATATATACATAAATATGTATGCGAATTTTCGGTGGAAACAGAACACGTGATCAAAACGGATCAAGGCATTTCTTTTCGATTTACTTTTTGCTTGCTTTTTTCTGTTGTGGGTACGATGTTGTTGGGGTTAAGTATCGCGCTTAACGCTGAACGACCTCGTGGCTTTTAACCGCAAACGCAACGGACTCTCTGCTCGTTAACTGCTTTCTAGTTGGATGCGAACTGACAACTGATTGGTATACGAAAAAACGCCACAAGCCGAAGCGAAGCAGCGTGCAAAGCGACAACGACGAAGCGACACGAACGAAGTGACACGAACCAACCAACGAACGAAAGAACGAACAAACAAGCGAACAGTTAGCCAGCCAGCCGGGCTCTTCTCTTGCTCTGAGTGGAGTGAGTCGAGAGAGCTTTGCGCTCAAGAGTATCGCTTGATATGAGTGTGTGTGCGTGAGTGTTTTGAAATCCACATATTTGTGTTCCACACACAGAATTGCACGTTTTTTTATATTTTGGCGCACACATTTGTTTAACAAAACACACACATTTAAAACAATTGAGTAATAAATAATAAGCACATAGTTTGGGTATGTTTGTGTGTGTTTTTGTGATATGTGGTTAAATATGTGTGTTTATGTGAATTTTGTAGAATTTCTTAAAGATTTGCCTATTTGTTTTTCCTGCTAGTTTCTTGCTTTTGCGAAGAGTTAAGACTAGTTTTTCCATAATACTGATAAGCTGGTCAAAAATTGTTATCAGTGTGCGGAAAATTTTCCAAAATTGTACTGTAATACGATGACTTTGAGCTTTCCTCCAACCCCGTGCGATTTCCAGATAGACTGGTTCAGTCCACTTAGATTTTTAAATTGTATCTGATGTGTTTTTTTTAATGTGCCTGCCACATAAATTCCACAAATTACGCCGCTAATGAAGTCTAGACTCGAGAGACATTTCCAGCCGAAGTGCGACTTAGCAGTTTATGGCCCAGACTGCAGCAGCGACACATAATAGTAATCTGAGTGGTAAAGAGAGAAGCAAAATTGCTTAAGGTTATTTTGTATTTTTTTTTTATTATTTTACAGCGATGCTAGATGAGAATTTATTGGGCAGAGATCAATTTGCAGTTCGAACCATACACCTGTTCTCTTTCCTTCTTACTCCGTCTTTCTGCCTTTCCCTCTCTCTGTCTCCCTCTAATTTGTATTTTTTCCAGACTGCATATTGCATATTAATCGCATCCTAGTTGGGCTCATCTTTGATCAAGCTTTTAAAGATCTTTGAAATTTAGGCAATACAATTTAAGAGTAGATCTGTTGACTTTGATCGACACAGATTACAGAATGTTAATTTTCTATTCAAATATTTTACAATTTGCAGCCGACATGCAAATTCGTGTCAAAAATTCACTCAGCACGCAGCTGTGACGTCACAGAACAGATTAACATACATCACAAATGCTCCCACACACACACACAAGTGTTCCACAGCGCATGCGTCGCTGTCGCGCAAGTGTCAAGCTTAAAAGCTTTGCTCCATTCGGAATTAGATGGGAGTAATGATTTGAGAAGTCGCGACTGGCCTTCAAAAAATTATAATTTCTGTTTAATGTGCAGTAGAGTGTGGGGGAGGGAAGGAAGGTGAAGGGAATTGGGAGACTAAAGCTAACTCAGCTGCTCTGGGTGCTTGTGTGTTTGTAGATAGAATTTTTGATCTGCGTTTGTATTTGTGTGCGTGTTTGTACAAATCGAATTTGAATTAAGGTACTAACAGTTTGAGATTGGCTTCCAAACTGGAATACAGATTGGTTGATTTGTCTTCTGTGTTTGTGTGTGCGTGAGCAGAATGCTAGATGAGTAGCTAAACATTTCATCGGCTTATAGCATTTATTACTGTTATTTATGAAAGCCATCGCAGCGCTTGAAATTAAATTCAAGTTTATAACTGATTAAAAAACAAAAGAACAAACACATTTTATAATTAATGTCTTTATTATACAAAATTTATTTGAGATTTAAAACAGAGCTTACATAGTTTGTAAATATTTTTTATATATGTTATTTATTTATATTTTTATTTAAATATTCATATTTTATAAGAAAAGTCATTATGGATCTTAAACAGAAGAAACATATTTTATATTATAAAAAATATATATATATTTAAGTTTATTTTGAATCTCATTAATAAAAAAATGTAAGAATTAAAGTTCCGCTGGGAAACAATTTTGGCCGTGAATCAATTTCTTTATTAAAATAATATCGTGATTTGATTAAAAGTCATCTATTTTCTTAACAAGCAGCTAAGTTGCCAGTTAGAAGCACTGTATTTATTGCGTAATGCTGCATTATTGACTGAAATTAATGCGATTATTGCAGTGTGATTGCTTAAGTGACGTAATTGATGCAGAGACTGCAAAAGACACGACTCACGGCTCGCTACTCAAGAATTGACGCAATTGAAAGCAAGAGCTTTCAAGCCACTTACCCCCGCCCAAGAGCAACCTTTTCATGCGATCATCAACAGCCTCCGCCCATCGTCATCATCATCGTGGAAGGCGTCAATGAAAGTGCGACTTAGTTTCATGTTGTTGCTTGGAGTCTAGTTATTCTCACACAGAGAGCACGTTCACCGATGACGTCGTTTAATATGCAAATGTCGTGTACTTACACACACAAAATGTGTGTGTGTGCGTACATCAGCTGTAATTGTGTGAGTGCGTATGTAAATTTGATGAAGCACTTCCTGATGTCGTACGTAGACAAGATATAAATTTACAGATAAAAGAGAGAGAGAGAGTGTGTGTGTTTTGTCGCTCTTCTTCACAACATGGCATCCACAAGCTTAGGTTTTAGCATCCACAGCACTGGCGTGTCGCCAACACAAAAAAAAAATCTAAAAACCACGTGGTCTTCAAGTTCACACTGTTTTGCGAAGACTATGCGAAAATAGACAAAGACGTAGAGCGCAATAAAAATATAGGCGAAGACGCACATACACATATATGTTGGCCATGTGTAGTGAAGAAAACCACATGCTAAGCGAAAATATTTGAGGAGGCTGAGAAAGAGAGAGAGTGCGGCAAACAGGTTAGGGGAACAAAAACAAAAGCTAAAGAAAGCGGAAATAAGAAACACACCAAGCACGCGAGAGTTTTTTTATGTAAACAAAATCGGGAGTTCAAAGAGAGCGAGAGCGAGAGCGAGAGAGAGGCAGCGGTTCGCGATCAGTGTGAAGAATGGCGGGTGAAGTTAAAGCACAATACACACACAAACATGCACATGCATGCGAATGTATGTGTAAATGTGTGTGTGGCACAAACGGCGCGAAGTTAGAAAACAAAATTAAAAACCTAACCTTACCTAATGTGGTATGAAATGACACGAACACACACACACACACACAGAAAAACGTGGCTTGCGACGTCGACGTCGACAGAGCATTTGAAAACACTAAAATTAAACAAAATCGCATGTTGCTGATAGAACAAAAGCAGTAGAAAAAAAAGTGTGTAAAGAGTTATGCTCTTCTACAAATAATTCTTTAGAATTCGCTCTAATATGTTTGTCCGTCTGTCTATGCATGTTGAGTTAGAAAAGCAGTTAATATATTAATCTACTAAAAGTTATTAAGCTCTTTGCTTATTAACAACAAAAACATTATCATGTTCCACAAGACCACTTGTATGATTTCAACTTACGCTCCACAACGGCTCGCTCTCTCTCCCAAATCACTCACACACATAAAACGTTCGCTCTCTCGCTCTCACTCGCGTAACTTTCTCTCGTTGCGTATACTCTTCGCACTACAATAAAACTTTTCGCAGCTTCTTCGCTCGTCGCTCGTACTCTCAACCCCCTAACATGCATTTGCATTTGCCGACTTGCTCGAACCACAGCGCGCTTAAGGCAACCCAGAGCGAGATGGAACGATTGCCTATGACAGGTATAACGGTAATACGTATACGCAACCAGCCTTTTCTTGACACACTTTTCATCGCATTGCAATTGTTGTGGGTGGGGTTTGGGGGAGTCATTGCGGTTTGTTGGCCGTTAACTGTTGGTTAATAACGGCGTCGGGCTGCGCTTTGCCGGTGGGTGTGGCTCTTCTCGCTGTGCGTGTATGTGTGTGGCAGTCAGGAGTCTGCGCAGCTCGTCCTCTGCTCCAATAGGTTGCCTGCTGGCGCCAGTTATCGCCGTTTAATTGTCGCCCGTTGTTGGGCATCCCGCCGAGCCTCCTGGTTGGGCAGCCAAAACTAAAGCCCAGCAGCACCAGGATAGGCACCGTTACTTTTTTTTTATCATGAGCCGAAGTCCGTCGGCCTTTTTTTGAATTTCCTTTGCCGCAAGTTTTTTTTCCTTAGCCGTCGGCTTTTCTTGGGGGTTGCTTAGGCGTCGCCAGTGTCCTTGGACCTCTTCCCACGCACGCACACACACACACACGCACACACACACACACACACACACACCAACATGAACAGTAACACAGAGTAAACTTTAACAGGTGATACACATGCTTAACGCTTGTCGCTTAAGTTGTGCTCCAAAACCCCCTGAAAACCGAATATCCTAAATATGTATATATGTAAATATATCAGCAGCATATCAACAAGTAATAATCATTCAAATTAGAACATCATCAGGTAAACACCCCACACGCTCACACACACATCCTAAACTCTCCCCCCGAATCGGCTGCCATATCAACAAGTGCCTCTGCGTTCCGGGGATACCCATTAGTAAATTGAGCAATGCCCATTGTGCTGATGAGCATCTAAATGGGAAGTGGGTGGCACCACGAGCCTGTAGTTGTTGCCTGCCCGTCTGTCCAATGGTCCAACTGTCCCGTCGCTGACCTAATTAAGTCATTATAAAACCTGTTAACTTGAACTCATATTTCTCCATATGCCCCAAAGGCAAATATCAGCTAAGTAAGAATATCAAACTAAATTATGTCATATAATATTATGTTTGTTTATATGTCTGGCTTTTTTTTGTGCTTACGTCGGAAATTGCATAAAACATTTTTGATGATTTAAATGTTTATGGTTATTATCTCTTTGTAATCCGGATTGTGCAAATCAAGTTCATTTAAACTCTAAATAAATAATTGTATTTTTCCTGAGCAATTTTAAAAAAAAAAATGTAGAATATTAAGTTTTTGTTATTGCTTAAAATTATTAAAATAAAAAGAATTATTTAAATAAATTAAAATTTATGTCAAAATATTTTGGAACTCTACAAGATTAAATATACATTAAATTGTTGACAGATATAAGAAAAACTTATTTTTTTTAAATTTGCAGAGAATTCCAAATATAGATAAATATTTCATAAAATCTAGAAATGTTATATTTTTAAAATCCCATAAATAAAACAACGAATTTAATTTCAAATTATCCAAGATACAATAAATTTATTGTATTAGTTTTCAAAATTTGGATTATTATTCTTAATTTTGCGCACAATTCCGTTTCAGTTGAAGCATATTTTGGTAGGGGAAATTTTTTATTTTTTATAATCTTTGCAATTCAGCTATTTATTTGAACTTGCTTCATTTTCTGTGCTGTGTGATTAATAAAGATGATTAAATGGGACAAAGCTATTTGATATTTAAGTAGTGAATTGAAGCGTAAGAAATGCATACAGTTGCTATCCCCATTTTGCACTATCAATTAGGTTAATGCAATATTTCGTTGTACATATGTATATATGAATATGTTCACTTACGCACTGGAAAATGTAATCCCCCAGACCAAACAATGAAAGTAATTTCAAGGGAGAAACACGACAAAATGTGCGTCATTCCAAGAACTTAACTAATAAGTTGAGCAATTTGGCAAACAAACCAAATATGCTTGCAAGCGTTGTAGTAATTTATAATTTACAGTTATATATATATATATATGTGTATTTGTAAAGTATAAAGCAGAAGTAGCAATCAGCACGTGGCTGCTGCACTTTTCATGGTTACATTGAACCTGTCGCAGTGCATGCAGTCGCTGCTGCAGTCGGCGTCGCAGCTATTGGAAAATTTTTGTTTCGCTCGACATTTGCATTATCTGTGTAATATTTGCCCTGTGGATTTTTATGCACATGCCTGTGTCGATTACTAAGAATACTTTTTGTTCGAGCGAAACAGAGAGAGAGAGCTTTAGCGAGAGAGTGGAAGACAGATACAGAGAAAGAGAGAGAGACAGCTGTGTGTGGTATGGTGAAGTTTTTGGTGGGTGAGAGCTGCTTTCGTCTCGGCACATTTGTCGGCCTTGCTGATTATGTGAAGAGAGGCACACGCACACACACCCACACAGCACAGCACACACATGCATACAGCTGCGGTCAAAATAATAGCAGTGCACACATATGTTTTGTGCAAAATGATTGCAAAACAAATATTTTTTATAAAGTTTACAACATTTTTAAATTTTTATCTGCACACAATAATTGTAATACTTAAGACAAGTAAACATTAAGTGTTTGTAATCAACAAACAAATAAAGTGTTTAACAATTAAAGTATTAAATTAAACTTAAGCCAAAAAATACTAAATAAAATCTGTCAGTTTTAAATCTTTCTACTGCAACACAACATAAACAAAGAAAATTATTATTATTAATTGGACGATTTTTAGATCTATCAAAGCTATGCACGAATTTTAGAATCTTTGCTGAATTGAGGGCTTCCATGTCCTTGAATCTCTTAAAATGCATTCCTAGGAAGCTGCATCTTTTCCTGGTTAAAACGACGCAATCTGCTAAGATGTGCATTGAGGATTCCTCCTCGCTTTTACAAAATCTGCATAGGTTGCTCCAATAAATACCTAGTTTAGTTGGGTGGCTTCTTAGTTTTAAATGTCCTGCAATTATCCCAAGCCCGTTTCTGTTCCATGAATATTGTTTGCTTTAATCGTTTATGGTCATAACCAGCAAAAGCCAGGTGGCTTGTCGGAGTCCTGGTAAAATACAAATGTGAGCAAATATATAAAAAAAAATATAATGTTCAAAGCAATCGAAAGGATTATGGGGAGGACTATGACAATTATTGCATATTTTTACTATATTATTTTGACCTCAACTGTGAATGTGTGGTTTGCCTGTCCATTTGTATTTGGGCTTATGCACTTGTCAATTTATGACGACTGTTGCAGTCTCTGCATCTCGCTCCCTCTCTCTCTGTCTCGTACTTTCTCTCTCTCTCTCTTTCTTTCTCGCTCTGGAATAGTTGTTGCAATATTCTCTCTTTTGCAAAATGTATGGAAACACGCACTTGGCAGCAGCCTCAGAAGCAGCAGCTTCTTTGTTGTAATTATAGATAGATATATATATATATATAGTATGCCGTATCGGTGCATTACTATATAAAGTATGCGCTGATGTGACATTTGTGCCGGTTTGTGTCTGGCGCCTTCCACTGACTGATAGCGCTCCTTTGCCCCCTTGGAAAGGAATGCGATCAGTCTTGGGAATGTTTTACATCAAAATCGCTGACAGAATGAAAGATAATGTTTTTTATTAAAATTCTCAATTAAATCGCTTATGTCTGGCAAAGGGAGTTTTTTTTTCTTTGCTTTATAAATATGCAATTAAATCTAACAAAATGAAAACTTTGTTTACAGTATGAAGAAATTATGGTTTTCTTGAAATAAATAAATTTTCCTATTTTTATTTCGAAAGTTGCAAAAACATGATTATGTTTACAAAAATTATAAGAACCTAAATAGTTTTAGAAAATGCTGATTTCTTGGAATAAATAAGTTTTTACATATTTATTTTAAAAGGTGCAAAAATATGTTTACAAAAAATATTATAGTTTCAGCTCTTACAAAATTAAACCACTTATAAATGATAGACTTAATGATACCTCCCAAAAGCTGAATTTATCATATAAATTACTTTAAACAGGATATATATTACAGTTGAGTTGATTTCTCTCATTTTATGGAATAGACAAAAAATTTTGAAATGACTACAATTTTACCTCTTACCAATTTAAAATAGTCGCATAAGGAATTGCAGCAGGGTATTTTCAAGTCGATGTTTTAAACTCTTTACTTATCTTGTTTTTGCATAATACACCGATTATAGCTAAAGTTCTTTGAATAGAAAAAATGTGGCATCGCACAATGAGTGAAAGGAAAAAAAAAAATATACAAATGCGTACTTTGAGCTGTTTTAAGATGTGATCTAAGCCAGGTCAGTGCAAAACGCTATCGGTTTGGCTTTGGCAGGGGCAATTGCCATGGCAACCAATAGCAACTAAAAGGCTTAGATAATCCATTAGTGCCAATTCAGGGCAAAAGGTACAACTACAGCGATGATAAAGAAAAAGGACAACCAAGTTGAGTTCTCGCTGTGCGTGCGGGTGCGTCTGTATGTGTGTCTGACTGTGTGTGTGTGTGTGTGATGTCGACACAGCAATTTGTACAAGTCAAATCCGTTGGCGCCAAAAGTCTACGGCGATGGCAAAGGCAAAAGCAAAAGGCTAAAAGAAAACCAACGCAGCAGATGAAAATCCGCTTAAAAAAGTGCCGAACGTGCCAAAGGTATTCCAGTTTCCCCCCCCCCCCTCCGCCCCAGTCCATCCCTAAAGGCAAACCTATCCTCTGGATGATAATTTATAGTCCTGAAAACTTTGCGTGCAGTAAAAAGTTTTTTATTTTCATTTTTTTTTCTTTTGTTGTTGTTGTTGTTGTTGTTGGCTTAAGTTTCTCGTGTTGCGCGGCGTTTGCGATTTTTAATTCTTGTGCTAAATTGTTTAAAAATGTTTTAGAAGAATTCTGCAAAACGCGTACAACTTTTTAGCCATGGCTTTACCCTTTTCGCCTTTGCCTTCGCCGGCTGCCAACAATCTTTTGGCAGCAAAACTGCTACTAACAAAGTTTGCGGCATGTTGACCACTTTGTCGCCGGATAACAGCCGTAGATAGTTTTTTTCACAATTTTTTACTCAACTTCCGCTTCAGTGTCGATGCAATTTGTATTAGCAAAGTTTTGCGCAAAGAATTTCGCAGTGCACAAAAAAAAACACACACACAAAAAAAACTATTTGAGGGCTGTAAATTTGCAAATTCTCGCCAGTGGCTGATTTATGGTCAATTAGCGCGGCGCTTAACCGAACCTGTTCCAAAACCCGTCTGCTTCCCCTAAGTTCCAGCAAATTTACAGATACATCCCAGATACCAGTGGCTGCACTTGAAGAAATAGGCGCGGTTTTTTTTTTAGAAAAATTATCATATTTTTGGTGCCTAAAACCATTAACCTAAATTTAATTACTCATTGTTTTCGAATATTTTTTAAAATTAAAATTTCGAATTTCTGGTATTCTAATGTAGAAAATTCTTAAATACAATTTATTTCATAACTATGATCAATTTTATTTTGTTTCCTAAAAAATCTATCTAATAAGTAATTAATGAAATTAAAACTACTATTTCAACTTCATAAAAAAATTCCATGCTAAAAAAGTTTAATAAACACACCATTTAAAAATAAATATATGTGAAATTAAAATAAAATATTTTTTCAGTATAAATTTGAAGTTTTAATAAATTGGGAACAATTTTACATGAAGTATTTTACAGAGTTTTTTTTTTTTTTTTGAGTGCACGAAGACAGATAGATGCCATAATCCTTGGAGGACTACCCACTCTTCACAGGACATTCATCAAAACTCTTTCGGCACTTTGTTTGTTTTTATGCGTTTGACTTTTATGTGCGACATTTAGTACCCGCTGCATGAGGGCGGGGTGAAGGAATTTTGGGGCGGGGCAGCTCGTAAAACCATTTAAGCCGATGCCGATGACGATGCCGACGCCTTACGGATTTTATGCTCAGTTAACCCGATGTGGATAATATGGTAGGGGTGCAAGGGGGCAAGGCGTATCTGACTGATCATAAAAACTACACGCGCCCCTCATAAAAGCATCAAAGTCAATTTCAGGATGACTCCTGGCCAGCTTCAGGCTTCACATTTCTTCTGCTCAAATCTGGCTACATTCGTTGGTTGGTTAAGCAACTTGTTCTACACGATTTTTTTATGACTTAATATGGTTTTTGCCAGTTGTAAAAATTAATTTAAATCAATGCTTGAGGTTTTAAAACGCCGCAAATTTGATTGACTTTGCATATAAATTTTTTAAGGAGACGGTATTATGGATCTCTTGATATATATATATATATATATATATATATATATATTTTGTAGTTCTGATCTTTAAGCTTCTCTTTTATTTATAAAAAAAATAGTTTGTTAACAAATTCTCCATACTTTTATAATAAGCTCTTAACTTTTTCTAATATTCATAAACAAATATTATTTGGGTTTATGTTTACAAAATATGGCCAATTGGTAACAAATCTGGGTACAGTTCACGATTAATTCATAAATTCCAATATTACAAGTCAAAGAACCATTGCTACTAAACCTAAAAAAAAAAAGTAAATCGATTGATAATATATTTATTTATATATACATATATACATTTTTAAGCTTAACTTTTTAGATGTATAATTCTGAAAATGATATCCTAAAATCTAAAATAGAACTTGTGCATATATTTCATATTTATTTATTTGTTTAATGTGGCTTAAGAGCAGTCAACCATTAAAAACTTAAATTAAAATATAAAATGCAAAATATAATATAAACTTAATAAATCGGGGATTATTAAAATGTTTAAAATTATGCAACATTTATTGCAAAGATTGGATAAAAACAGAAAAGAACCACGCGAAATACAAACTGAAAAGATCACATAAAACAAAGCAACAACGAAAATTTATTGCTGATTAAGCTTAAATAACATGCACAATTTTTTAATGTTTTTTAACTGTTTTTTTTTGAAACTCTTTCTCCGTTGTTTTGGGTTCTGTTTATCCAACGTTTCGCAATGGCAACAAAAACCATAACTGAGCACAACAAAAATTGGCAGTTTATGAAAAGTAACGGTTAAGTCTCATTCTACTTGGAGAAGATGGAACGTTTAGCGGAGGGAAAGAAAGTGACGAGGTGGCCGAGAGGTTAAGGCGTTGGACTGCTAATCCAATGTGCTCTGCACGCGTGGGTTCGAATCCCATCCTCGTCGAGTGATATTTTGTTGGTTTTGGTTTCCATTGTTTTTTTTACATCCATATAGGATTTAAAATGTGGCACCTGGCCGCATCAGTTGGCAACAAGCCGGCTTCTATTTTTTTATTCCTGCACATTGTCTGATTTATTTATGGAAACCACAGGCTCAGCTCTTACTGATGAAAATGGAAACTGGTGCTGGCACTGGCCTGAAATGTCAAATAGTTTTTTCCCACCCCCGCCCGCAGCACTTGTGGCAACGAAAAAAAAAATATAAAGATAAAGGGAAAAAATCCAAATCTTTTCGTTTGAAATTTTTGCAAATTTCGTGATGGGAAAAAACGAAGAAAAATAGAAGAACGCCAGCGAAATGAATTGGATTGAATTGAAATCGTAGGCGATAAAAATAAATCTTTGCAAGTGCGCAGCACGGCGCCGCCAAACAGCTGACGGCGAGTGTACTCCAAAAAGGGCCAACGATGGATGGCCGGAAGGGTAGCTGTGTGGCTGCGGTGGGGTGGGATGGGGTGGGGTGTGGTGGTGTTGCCTTTTTCACAGAGCGAGAAAAAATCAACTAATCCGAAATTGAAACTATTTTGTACTTGTGCATTTGAAATTAGAATAAGGAAATTGAAATTTAAAATATATAAAATGAAGAATTAAGAATATTCAATTGTTTTAAACACATAAATATCTTTAAAAAAAGGAATTGTGTTCTTAATTCATGTACATTTCTAACTTCTAATATTTTACATTAATGCTTTCAACATACATTTAATTATTTTACTTTGATTAATTATTGAATATTTATTATTATTTTTATTATTATTTAACTTTTATAGCTTAAAGCATTTGTAGATTGAATTTATCGATCTTAAAAAAAGGATGTGAATTCTAAAGTCAAGTTTGGCATTTTTATGTAACACAAAGAAATGTTTGAAAATTCTGTTCTGCATGTTTTACCCAAGCTTCTCTAAATTGTATTCATTTTTTCGTATTTATTTTTAGAATAAAGATTTGATTAAAGTTTTTAGATTTTAGTCCAAGAAAAGAGCGGCTCTAAGATTTCTCTCGGTGTAGAATGATGAAATTGAAAAACTACATGAGTTGACGGCTGCCGCTACAATAGCCCCAACCCCCGCCCCAACCTACGTCCTGCTGTGGGGGTGGGTGCATGTGTTAGCTGTGTGGCTCTGCCATAAGTCATACAATGTGCGTTATCCTTGGCGTCTCTAAGGATATTGTGTCGCGGAGCCTTCACTTCAGCATCTGAGCAGCTGAGCAGCATTTGAGGACATCAGCTCAACCGAATTGTGTCGGAGTCACTTCAATATGCAAATGCTGCTCAATTGCGCTTGTCTTTCATTTTTATGTGCCGCACAGCTACAAAAGCCTTTAAGGTCCTTTAAACCAGCTGCAGTCACCAGGCAGGCAACTCAGCAAAATATATATATATATATATATATATACACCATACACACAACAGCAACACTACGTGCCCCTAAAGACTTCCCGTGGCCATCAATTTTTATCTATTTTCTATCGCTGGCCATTTTGACCGACTTCATAAAAAGAACTTTACGATATCAACAAAATTTTCCCGAGTAAAAACTATAAATGAACATCCACACACAGTTTGCTGTTGTCCACAAGTTGCTTCGTTTTTTTTTTTTTTTTTTTTTGTTTGCCATTTGTTATTTGGCGACTGTAAACTGGCCCCAAAGTGTTGATGCCTGCCGCGTTGATGACTTGGACTTAATGAGAACTAAAATGGATTATTTATGGCAAAAGGGTCATTCATATGTGATGGTCTACATATCAGTTGTTATTATTATTATGATTATTGGGGATTAAAAATATATTTGGAGAGTAGTTTCGATTAATGTACATATAAATATAAATGAAAATCTCATATTTAATACAGAGGAAGAGAGAGAAAGAGCGAGAGACGCAGTAAGTGGTAAAGAGTGGGTAAAATGTTAAAAAAATATTTATATTATGCATATGGAAAATATAACAAAATTATGACTTAAAAAATAATATAATTAATATTTTTGTATGAAATTAAATATACATAATATATATATGTATTACAATCTTTTACTAGAGCGACAAAAAAAAATATATAATAATAAATAAACTTTGTGAAAGTCCTTTTAATTTCCCCAAAGTTTTGTTAGTGGGTATTTTTTAAAAAATTTAATTTTTTTTATAAAGTTTTATTTAATTTGTATATTTAATAAACATATGTTTTTTAATAAAGACTAAAAACAAGCAAAAGTGTTACGACGGACTCTACTTCTGGTCCAAATCTTTTATATAACTACAATTTCACATTTGTAGCTAAGCTGCAATTATACAAAACATATATAAAAGTATCTAAAAAATGTATATTTTTCGTACTACAAATCACTTGTCGACATTTTAAAGTGCGTTTTTTTTATGCGGGTTTTTTGCCTGTCAAGGTCACACACTAACCTGGTCTAAAACTCAGACGTGCCTCGGCTTATGTCTAGGCGAGTATATATATAATATGTGTATGTGTGTGTGTACGTGAATTAAGCCTGCGGCACTTGCCACATGCCAGACTTCAATACACATGTACAAAGCAAAAAAATTACTAGCCGAAATTTAGATAAAAATATGTATAAATTATAAAAGAAGTAAATATATACTAATGCCAAACAAAAATTAAATTATTATTTATGAAAAAAAGATTATTCTAGGTAAATGACAAGTTACTCTTAAATAACGGGACTACATCTACAACGGGACTATATCTAAGCTATAGTTTTTTCTACGATTTAAATAAATTTTAGCTATATTTTTTTTTGAAAACAAAAAATTTAAATAAAATTCTCATTTAAACTAAGCATTGCGAAATTCAAAATAAAAGTTGATTGTTTAAATAATACTTAATTGAAAAAATAAGTATTAATTTGTAACTTGCAAATTGAGTGGTCTAAGAATGTTCCAAATTGAGATGTGATACGTTCCGTAAAAGTCGAATTTTCTGTTGTTTTTTTTTGTATGATTGAACAGGTTTGGAAATTTGAGATACTTCAGATATCAATTTGAATTTGGCATTTATTTTTTAAGTGTATTTACACACATATAAGAATTACATACACAAATCCGGACTCAACGCACTGAACAGCTGGCTCTCGGCGGGGAGGAGCAGTCGTCGACAGTGAGGGGTATGGGAATTTGGGCTGACTCTCCGTGCGGGTCTGGGAATGGGTCTGGGTGTGGGTCTGGGCAACCAACTGTGCTGGCTATCGGTCGAGCTCTGATTGAATAATCGTGCGCCATGTCGGCAGTGGAACAAATCGTGTCTAATAGACTGATTAATATTGCAAGATTTCCCCGTTGGTTCAAGTCAAGCGAGCGAGGCAGCTCTGAACTCTGCCCTCTACACCTCCACTCCCGCTATTCCTCCCTCCCTATCTCTCTCTCTCTCTCTCTCTGTGCAGCTCTGCCGCATGTAACATGATTCATGCGGATTAAATGTGCTTAAATTGATTGATTGTTCAAATGATGTATAGTCATTAGAAGAGTTCTTTTTTTCCATATATATTTTTCTTGGCTCTTTTGTCGACTTCTTGGCCATGGCACCTGTCGCCTCTAGCCGTTTCTTGTACTCTCTTTATTCCCTTCCACACCCCGTCCCTCTCGAGCTTAGCCACACTTTTAATTTGTTTCATCTAAGCGAAAACTTTTTTTCAGACTTTATCTTTTGCACACATCAAATTGATTTGATACGTTGCAGAAATAAATTTCAGTTAATAGGGTTAGCTGAAGAGCACAAAAAATTATAAATAAAATGATATATATACTCGGATATCCGCATGTGCTCATTGATTTACATCACATCCCCTCACACTCCCCTCACAAGACACAAGACGCAAGACACAAAAGCATGCAAAGAACTTTTCCATTTTATTATCATAAGCAGTCAACGACAAACCCCCCAAAATCATCTCAAACTAACCCATTCCTTGGCCATATTATTCATTTTATGGATACACCTTATAAGTACTGGAACAGAGTTTAGTAAGTGCTGCGAATCCTGCCGGATGCTTTGCCTTGGTTATAAAAAAGAAATATTACACATTACGCCAAATTGTTGGAGACTGTCAGGCGACAATAATAACGTTTAAAGTTAAACGTATATCCATCCATATATATATATATATATATATATATGGGGTTATCTCCCAGACAGTTTTATTGTTTGCCTTTGGCTGTAAAGTGTACCAAAATATTCGCTCGACATTCGAGGAGCCATCTAAGCCAAGCAGCCAGTTAGCCAAAGTGCAACAGCTCCTGGAGCAGCCTCAATGAGCTGATATCAACTAACTGAAGTAATCCTTAAATAAGTTCTCACATTATAGTCTACAATTGCTACACAATTTATAGGTTTACCTAGCAAACTAGGATAACAACATCAATGTAAATTTAGAAATGGATACTTCGCTTTTTTTAAGTAGAAATACTGAGTTTTATAATATAATAATAATAATAATTTTAATAATAAAATAAATTTCCTATAAATAAAAGAAAATTTTTGTTAAGTAATTTCAAATCAAATTCTTATTGTCTATATATAATATAGATTAAATTATGGAAAAAATTTCAATTTTAACAAACACTAATTTCTAAATGTTAAGCTAATACGCAAAAATTATATATGTAAATTTAAAATTAAACAAGCAAAGCATTTAAAATATAATTGGTATTTCTAGTTATTTGTTTATATATAATATAACTTAAACAAAAAATATATTCGCTTTATACGAATTTAATTTGAATAAATGAATAAAAATGTAATCCGATATTTTAGATGCTTTTATGTATTTACATATTTGAGATACTGTATTTTGTACAATTATTTATTTTATACAAAATTAATTTTAATAAGTGAACAAGAATATTTTATATATATTTTATATGCATTTGTTTATTTATATATTTTAAGCAAACAATTTTATTTTTATTGAGTGAATTAAAATTTAATCCGATATTTTAGTTGATATATACATATATATCAATTCAGATATTTTATAAAATATTCATAAAAATATTTTTATTTATAAAAATGTATTTTTATTGAATGAATTAACAATTTTTTAGTTGCTTTTATTTATTATATTTAAATTTCTTTCAAATAGTCATAAAAATATATATTATTAAAATTTTCTTCAAATGAATGACTAAAAATTGAATTCGATATTTTAGTTGCTTTTGCTTATTAATATAATTAAATTACTGTATTTTATGCATTATTTTTATACAATATTATAAATATATTTAAATATTGCAACAAGACAAAACCAATTTTGGTTTATAGACGCTTCATTGTCTCAGCTGGGATAATTTATTCGCCGTTGGCGATGGAAGAAGTGCTTATGTAAACTGTGGCAGCCACTAAATGGAAGACAGGGCCATTAGGTAAGCTCGCTAAATGGCCGATTTTAGCCAGAAAGGAAGAGGGAGAAGGGGAAGAGACCAATACGAGGAAATAAAAATTTATTGCGCGCCCAAGTAAGAAATCAAAGTGGCAGGCAAAAGCAGAGGCATGCAGAAAAACTTACAACAAATCCAAGTGCCCCAACCTAGCCTCCAACCGAAAAAAGAGGAAGCCAAAGGTACACGAATCGGGTTGTGGATGTGTGGCGCCCTCGTGATCCCCAGTTGCCGTTAAGGACACTAATAAAATATTGAACGGGCCATCGATAAGCGAACCAAACTGAGGCACGTCAACGAACTTCGCTGGGGCGGCATGAGAAGTCGCAGCAGATGGAGCCGAATGGTGGGAGGGAGTGCAGAGTGCGGAGTGCGGAGTGGAGAAGCGCTTACGTAGATGGCAAAGATGACGATTAAAACAAATTTCCACGACAACCTGGCGCCGTTTAGCCAGCGGAAGGAAGCGAAATTGTTAAACGCAAAAGTTGCAAAATGCCAGAAAATTGCGGGCCAAGGAAGGGTCGGCCCAAGGAGGTGAGTGGAGCTGCCTAGGAGCGCAATCGGAAGCAAAGACTTTACGATTCACACACGCACACACACACACTCGAGTGTGTGTTTGCACCTTCCTTCAGCGCATTGGGGCAAGGGTAAAAGGGGCAAGGGACAAATGGGAACTTGGCAACTTGCAGACAAGTTTTAAATGAATGAGCAGCGCTTCCGTTCAATGCGTTACACTACTGCCCAGCCAAAGACTCAGTGTGTGTGTGTGTGTGTGTATGTGTGTGTACACAGAGAGAAAAATTATATAAAATCAATCTCAATGCTAAAATGCCAACGAAAGTTTTCTTGCGATTCAAAGTGGAGTTTTCTTGGCTATCTTCAACATCTCCATTTTTAAGCGTTAATTGTAAAAAGATTCTTTGATTATGCAAAAAGATAAAAATAAATAAATAAGAATTTACGTAAAATTATACAGTTATCTGCCGTATGAATATGAATTAAAATTAAAAAAATACTTTAACAACATAAAATATTTGAATAGCAAAAAAATATCAGTTCTTCGATGATAAATAACAATAAATTAAAAGAAAAAAATAGCCGAACGATAGTTCCTAACGAAATTATAGTATATTATAGTCCAATCTCCATGATTTGTGGCAAAAATTAAAGAAGTATTTTCATATTATTAAAGTTCGGATCGGATAACTTTGGTAAGCCAGATTTCAAACAAAAGCTCAATTTTCTGGATCCGGAATTTATACTGCTTTCATAGAAACCAATTAGAGCATTTAATATACTAATTTTACTATTTAATATACTTGTCATTTTTTAAATCACATTACAGAAAATTATTCCATTTTTTTTTCAGTGTATGTCCGGCTATCCGGCGAAGCATGACAATGGCTACAAGAAATTTCGAGTGGCGGCCACTTGCCAATTGCGATTATGGTTTATGTACAGTGCGATAAAGGTCGTCAATAGGTCGCCACACACACACACAGGCGCACACACACACACACGCGCGCACACACACATCGACAACATCCTTTGGCATCCTTTTGTTATGGGGGGCGCAGCCAAGGAGCAAGTTTCTTGTAACTGTTACAGTTACAGTTAGAACTTTGCTGACCATTCGAGCGCCTTCAATGGCTCAATTATATTTGGACAATTTGCGAATAAACCAAAGTTTGGCAACAGTCAGCCATCTCCTCCCTCCCCTAGACCCCCTCCTGCTGTCACTCATCGCTGATGTAGAAACGATGTTGGAATCTCAAGCATCGAGTGTTATAAGCGTAATTGAGTTGAGTCCAGCAAATTATGCATGCAATGGCAAAAAGGAGCAACGAGGACGAGGACGAGGACGACACGCACTTAAAGTGGCAATGGCTAGGCCTGTCATTGAATGCCATGCCGCATATGCCACAATCGTTGCTAATTTAATTCCACACACAGCAAAATTGCATTTTCTTAATTTATTTAATATGCAAATTTATTTATTGACTGCATGCCGAAATTGGCATTGAAATCGAACCGCACTCACTGTGCCTGTCATCAGATCTGGCCCTCAATTTGGTGGACATACAACATGCAACACGGCAGTGCAAGCGTAAATCGATTTCCCAAACTCACCCATAGCCCCATGCCATGCCATGCCACAATCTGTTGCAGCCCTAAATAAATAGGCGTAGCAGGTAGGTTGACAAATCCGAGCTTCAATTTTGAGTTTTGTGCAATATTTCGGCGCAATGACACCAAATCAGATTTTACAAATATAAATAATAGACAATTTTTTACAACGAGGCAACTGATTTTGACCAAATTCAATTGTACTTTTGGCCACATATTAAATTGCATATATCCAATAAATGTAATGCTTTTTAAAAGTGTAAAAATTCTTAATAAATTCAAATTTTGTTAATCTATGCTGAAAAAAATGTTAGTTTGTATAAATTTTGTTTAGTTAATTTCAACTTACAACTGTTACAACTTAAATGCAAAAACTTATAATTATATGAAAAAATAACCCTTCAAAAAAAAGGACAAGAAAAATGTGTAAGATTTCAGTGGATGTATTTAATATACACTCAAAATTTAGTCTCTCTTATTTTAAAAATCTCTGATTTTAATTAGTGCTGATTAATATATTAATAAAATAAGAGTTTAAATTAAACTTGTTATTATGTATATTAATTTATCACAATAAAACCGAGTGAAAGTTCTTCCAACTGGAATAAATACAAAAAAAATATATATGTTAATTTAAAATTAAAATAACAAATTAATTAATACTGGGATACATTTTATGAGTTGACAGATCATATTAAATTAATTAATTACAAAATTACAATACAGTCTGAAAGTGTAAAAAAAAATATGAAATTAAAATTTAAAACTAAATTTGAGAAATCAATAGATAATTAAACAAATGTTAATTAGCTTTCAGTATGCAATAATTGCAAAGTTTGACAATTTTTTTATGGGTCAGTGAGATAAAAAACAAATGCCTTTAGCACATAATAAAAACTGACTTGATACATCCCCAACTTTGGCAAACCCAAACAACCCTTTAAAACAAGCAAATCCAATGTCAAAATGCAAAATGAGTCACAAGTCAAAAAAGTGCGCACCCCCCCATCTCCCTCCTATCGACATAAATGTCACATGTGTGAGTGCAATGAAAACAATACAACTCAATTAGATCAGGCGGCCAAAAGTGCCGTTGCCGACAGAGTTCACCGAATCCATCTGCCTTTCCCACTCTTCTTCCCACTCCTATTCTGTGTGTCTCTCTCACTCACGCTCGCTACGAGATAGCTGCTGTCCAAAATTTACTGTGTGAATTTCTGCGCTCTGCGGCACATGCAAAATGGGAAATGAAATTGGAAATGGAAAAGAAAAAGAAGAAGGAAATGGCAAATGGCAAATGGCGCCTGAAAATATGCAGCGCGTAGCCAAAAACGTGTCGAATGCGTGGCCAAAAACCACAATGAGCCCCAAAATTGGCAACATAATTTATTTGCTAGTGTTTGTGTGTATGTGTGTAAGTGTGTTTCGGTGTGTGAACTTTACCATTGCTAATTAGCGGCATAATTTAATTTCCAATTGCCAATTGGCAACGCAGCGCACAGCAGCAGCACCAGCATCGATCATGGGCGTAGACAGAGGGGTGTCCCCCTCTCGCATCAAAGCAAGCTGTTGAATTAAACCAGTTGCAATTGGGCAAAGAAAATGAATGACTTATATTAAAATATATTAGATATATTTTGCAAATGGTAAAATGATTTATTAAATTAATTTAAAAAAAAAAAAAATAACAAGAACTGCATAATTTAAATAAATTAAATTAATTATAAAAAAAACTGTCAAAAAGTGTTATTATTATAATTTTGTTATTTCGAATAAAATTAGGATTGCTCGTAAATTGTTAAAACAAGAACTCAAATCATTCAACTTAATGAAAAATACTTTCTGAAAATTTGAAAAATATCATTTGTTTATTTTTAAAGTTATGAATTTTATGCTCAAAAAATAATTACATGTCAAATTGAAATACTTGTTTTATGTAAAGAGCACTTATCGAAATTTTTAGATTGTGTACTTATTTTAAGTACAATTTTTATTAGGATTTGTTGGACTTTACAAGCGATGTTTGCTTTCATTCCCCCTTCTGAGATCCTGTCTACGGCCATGGCCTCTACTTACAAACATTTTAATTGAGCGGCCTGTTGCGCCACACACACACACACACACATATATATACATAGATATGTATATGGAAATATATTGTCTCATGTGTTGGCACAGCGGTAAACAAATTTTTTTTGGCTGGCATCGTGTCCTGCATGGGAAATGATGGATCAGCCTCCGTTCGAAGTCGCAACATGGATGCGGCTCCAACTGCTGCTGCAGCGAGAGAGTTAAAGTTAAGCAAAAAAAATCACTGATGAGCGATGCCGATGGGAAATCGAATTAAATTAAAAAACGCAGCCAACCAAAACACATACAAACACATACATATGCTATCCATTATCAAAGTACACTGAGAAAAAAGAATAGCTTGTAATCATTATGTTACAGGCGATCAATTTAAAATAAATAATGAAAACTATTCTGATGCCAGCGGAAATCAGTTTTACTATAATAACAATAAAAATTAATTCCAAAATATTTAATTCGAGCATGGAAAACTTATTCTAAATCTTATTTTCATTTTAAATTACTTGTCTAACTAATTGTAATATTAATTGATTAAAAATGTAGTTAAGAATAATCACTTAATTGTTTTAATAAATTGTGATAAGTTTAATAAAAATAAATATGATTTATTATTCAATATTTAATTGAGCATTCTTTAAAATAGGTCTTATGCAATCTGCTTATTTTTGATACCTATTTGTTTATTGAGTTTCTGTGTTTTTATTTTAAAAAGTTATTATTTTCAGTAATGAATTTAATTTTAAGTTTACCATTTTTTTTAATTTCTTGTTTATATTCTGCTTAAAGTTTATGATACACATTTTAAATTGAAAATTTATTTTCAATTTTACTTATTTCTTTCTTTCATTATTAATAATAAATAAATGGTTTTAATAAATTCATTGAATTTCAATGAATTATTCGATAATATTATTAAATTTGTAGCTTACCATTTTTTAAATATTGGTTTATTTAAGCATTTTAATGCTTATGCAACTGTATACAAGAATTTTTATTTAAATTAACATGTAAATATTTTTGTTTTGCACATTAAACGATATTTTTCTTGCTGTGTACATGTATGGAAGGAGATATACTAACAAATGATGTTGACCGCCCATGGGTCGAGATGTTAATTAATCTTGATTTTGACGCGCAAGTAACGGCACTGTGGAATTTCGCTTGCGTCAAAGTGACAATTAAATTAATCATGATGGCAAACGATTATGTCAACAGGAGCCCGGACACGGGACTCAGAACACACAGGACATGGGGAATACCGCCCGCAGCGAGCAACTTAAATATAAGCGAGGAAGATATTGTCGAAGGACTTGGTTGGTCGTGGAGTGGGAGGGTGGGTGGTAGGGTGAAGAGTTCAAATGGTTTGCGAATTGGGTTTGCCGCCAGCCCCAAGAATCTCATTATGTCTGCGCTTGAAACTTATAATTAACATTTTGACCGCAACAAAATTCGCAAACTAGGCAAGAGTTTGCAGGAGTTGCAAAAAATAAATGAATAAAACTAAGCAAAAGATACTACAAAAAAAAAAGTTTGTACCAGAAATACTTTTAATTAGTTTTGTGGCAATTAAAGCACTCAGCTGTGCAAATTGTGTAAATAAATATATAATGAAAAATTTAAAAACAAAAAATAATATCTGCGCCAAGTCAAGACACAAGCCAAACAGTTGTTAAGTGTGGAGCACTTCGTTAAGTTTGCAATGTGGCGGCCTGTCGATAGATAATGTGGCAATGACAGTAGACAAAAAAAAAAACATTTGCACGAGGCTGAACATCAAAATTTAATATTGATTTAAATTGATATAAAAGGCAAGCAAGCAACTGCAACAGCATGGCGGAAACCGAGCCAGAGGTTGAGGTCAACGGCACCGAAGCCGAGGACGATGCTCAGGATCAGGACATCAAGCAAAAGAAGCAAACGCGCCACGATGGCGGCGCCGCCGACTTGGAACGTGTCACCGACTATGCCGAAGAAAAGGAAATCTCTGCCGCAAACATATCGAGCGTAAATATAATGATTCCACCAGCAATGGTAAAGAAATCGTTTCTAATGACTCTTGTTTATCTTTCGTTTTAGGCAGTGGAACAGTTTGGCAATCAGCGCAGCAAAGAGAACGAACTGAGAGTGGCCAAGGAAAAGGAGTTGCAAAAGGTGCAGGTGAAAAAGGAGGATATTGAACTGATTGTAAGTTCATAAACAAACAAACAAACACATTCATATGGATAAATGTTTTATCTTACTCTTCCCCTCTCTCTCTCTCGGCACTCACAATCGCAGATGAATGAGCTGCTTGTTAGCAAAGCACAGGCGGAGAAGGTGCTCCGCGAGCAGAGCGGAGATGTTGTTGCTGCCCTGGAAGCCATCATCAGCAATTGAGTGTACTGCCGGGAACCGGTAGATTGCGCCACCTAGCATAACACTGCTTTATTTGTACATTTATAAAACTAGTAAAGAGAAAAACAAATTTTTAACAACAAATTTTGATAAAACAAAGTTTTCTTTTTTTGGCGCATATATTTCAAATTTATTCATATTTTCAGCAATGAAAGCCAACCAAAAATTGAATATTCTAAATGAAAAAAGAAAGATTTAACTTTTCTCTTTTGCTTTTGTTTGGTATATTTTTAAAGTATATATAGAGCACTACCCATTTATTATGTTTTATCTCTCATCGTAGTAAGAGCTTTTCAAATCTGACTATTAAGATCAAGTTTTAAAATTGTTGTATGTGTAAAATTGGAAAAAAGCTTGGAATTTTCGAATTTTATATTGACGAAAATAAGCCGATTTTCAATTCGCAATAATCTATTATATATACGTAATGTGTGTGTGTGTCTGAGAGAGTGTGTGTGTGTGTTGAATAAGGTTAATAAACTATAACAATCCAGTTAGAACGAAAAAAATCAATTTATAACAACTATGAAGACAAAACAATAAAATAAGTTGAAATCACGTTTAAATTTCATTGCGATGATAATCGTATTGCCGATGTTGAAATCATGTAATTAAATACTTTTGCAGATTCTCGCACGAAGGCGTATTTATGTTCTGAGCCTTTCGGTACAGATCCCGATCACCAAATGTACGAGCCTTGGCCAACATCGAGTCGCCTGCAAAAGTGCATAAAATACATTAATTAATTATAAATAAATAGTGCATTATTATGTGCTTACGATAGTTGCGCTCTCGACTGCACGAATGCTTCAAATGATTGACAAAATCTTCCTCGACGGATTCCTCGAGCCGTGCCACAGAGCCCTGATACTCCGAATAAAAGTTATCCTTGACATAATACGGAATTTTCAGACCGTTCGTCTCACGCTTCACCGAATATTTACTACACAAGGGCAACGACAAAGATTAATAATTATAGACTATATATAATATTATAGTAATACTTACTGAGATGGCGTTAGACTGTACATGGGATCCGATATAAAGAACGAGGACATCATGGACAAACCAATGAGCAACAAAATGGGCAGCAAATTGATTAACGTCGATGAGTTGTTGGTCTGAAAGCAAAGCAATATAAATCAAAATATTCATATAAATATATATTTATATATATATATATATATACATACATCTCTGTCCTCGCGGGCCTGATGACGCCGTCGCTGCTGCCTGTATATATTCTGCTGTGGATAGCCACCGTTGAAGAACATATTGAAGAGCTCCTCAGCACTCAGGTCCGCCTGGAAGGTGCGCGAATAGCCATAGTCACTGTAATGCTGTCCATGTCCATGGTGTCCACCGCCACTGTTGCCATGCCCATTATGCGATTCATTGATGCCATATAGATCGTAATTTTTACGCTTCTCCGCATCCGTTAAAACGCCGGCCGCATTACCAAGCGCCTTGAATGCCTCCACGGAGCCGGGGGCCTTGTTCTTGTCCGGATGCAGTTGCAGGGCGAGTTTCTTGTATGCCTTCTTCACTTCCGAATCGGTGGCCGTCTTACTAACGCCCAGCACCTCATAGTAATCCTTGCATCTACGAAACAAAATTCGACAACAATAAATCGCGGGCTATCTTGGGAATGGAGGAGGAGTCCTTGTCCTCCTTCTCCAGCTACGCACTTTTTGATTTTGCGCACCGCCTCCAGCTGATCATTGGTGTATTCGGGTGCATGGTTGCGTGAATCCGAATTGACACGCTTCCTTGGCCCCGAATCCTTCTCATCCCCAGCAGTAGCATTGGAACGATCTCGGCCAGCGTTGCCATTGGTCGCTGATGTGCTCTTTACCTTGGCCAGTAGCTCTAAAAAAAGACAGTCTCAATTTATTTATGCACTGTGAGAAATTCAGTGGGACTTACGCTTGGCTTTGTCCGTGGGATAAAGTTTCTCTGCCTTAAGCAGAAACTTTTCAGCTCTTTCGATTTGTCCAGATTTAAATGCCTGCTCCGCAACATCGATGCAGCGCTGTGCTTCGTCCTTGTTGCCATCCATGATTTGCTACCAACACGACACGTAAAGTGCAATAAAAGGAAGTAGTATGTATAGATATGTGTGTGTGTGTATGAAACGATTTATGAATCCCTCGCACTAAACACACACGCACACACACACACAAAAAAAAAGTGCTCGAATTCTTTGAGAAATATTTGATTCCTAGCTTGCACACGAGCTGTATGGCCACTAGATTAGTTTGAAGTTTTTTTTTAACTTATTTTATATTTTTGCATAAATTAATTTGACGGCCAGCTCAGCTCTCTAATTTAATTGATTTTACTGCGTTTCGTTGACTTTTCATCAGATTATCAAAGGGCCTATCGATATATCGACGCACCACCATAAGCAAATAGACTTAATGTAAGTTACGAGATAAGTAAATAGGTTCAATAATACTACTGCGTTACATGTATTTAAAATTAAATACATGTTTATTTATTTACATATTTTTCGCTGTTAGAGTATATCTTCAAAGTATAAATAATAATTAACTATGATTCGATAAGTGCTAATTGATTTTGACAGCTGGTTGCAGAGTTGCACTTTGGTAGCTGGTGTTGCCAGATCGCTCACACTCATATGCAGACGTATGCGTGCGTGTGTGTTTTTGTGAGCGCCGCAGCATGGAATGAAAAGCGCAGCGCGTTCGCTGGCTTAATTCTCGTATCGTATTTATTTCTAATTATTACAAATAATAATAGAAGGCGCACCAATTCGGCGATGCAATAGCTCAAAAAATCTACGCGTAGTAACAACAGATTAGTCAAGTGCAGTGCAATAACCGATGCAATTCGGCCAAACGACGTCGTGGTCATCGTGTGCGAGTGTGTGTGTTGTGTACTGTGTGTGTGTGCGTGCGTGTGTGGCGCAGTTCATACAAGTTGGCCTGAAAAAAAGTGAAAGAAATAATATCGCCATATTGTGGTGTCAATACCGATAAAGTGCACTAAAATCCACAAAAAATAAGTCAATACAATTGAATTGACAGCTAACTTTGTGAATTGCAGCCACTTACGTAAAACAAAAATAGACAGTTCGCAAATAAGAAAAAATAACTACAAACTGCAAAAGGTGCGTATGTGTTTTTGAGTCTCTGTGGGTGTATTTCACATTCATATACGTGTATATTATACGCAAAAGTTCAACACTTGCGTGCAGCATTTTATTTGTGTGGGTGTGAGCATGAATCCAAATCTTTGTCTCCACGCTGATTGCATTCAGATGCGCCACCCTCACACCCAAACCGCCCCCTCTTCTCATTTGAATGATTGTTGACATTTGTTCAGAATTAAAACAAAAGCCAAAACAAAATAAAGAGCTGATAACACAATTATCGATATCAATGTGCAAAGGGAAAATATCGATGAGCGGCATGGAAAAATGCTCTGTTTACATTTTCACATTCCACTTCTCTATCTTAATTCCTTTCATGCCATTTTTAAATATTCAACAAATCCGGATTCTTAATTAATAATTTGAAAATTATATACTTAAATCAGCTTGAATTGACATATTGTTATTTTTATTTGTGTTTATTATTTATGACAATAACATTTTCCGAATCGTGTAGTGTAGTGGCTGCTAAAAAAATGTATATTGATTATATCTCAAATATTTGAAATATGTGAATGTTACAAAGAGTTTTCCATAATTTTTCAATAATTCTGTAAATAAAGACAAATGTAAAAATAATTTACATAAACAATTTTAATCTCAACAAAGCTGCTTGATAGATAGATAGACAGATAGATTACGCAAGTGTGGAACTGAAAAAATTTGCTTAAGCAACAATATTAAGAAAAAGCTAATGTTAAAATTCTTGCCAACAAATCGCATGTTGAATTTAAAAATTATTCAAAATATATTTAAATACCCATTTTGCATACTGAAATTTATTTTTGTTTGCATAATTTAATATAGCATACTTTTGGGCATCGGAAACTATTTACTGGGCATATTTAGTAGTTGAACACTTTTATTTGTAATGCATTTGTTTAGCTCTTTGGCTTTTTAAACATTACACTTTCTGACGAAGAACGAATGCAAACACAAAAGAATAATATATATATAAGCGATCAAAAGCCAAAGACCGATACGCGTATTTAAAATACTTTCATTTTGTAAGCAAAAGACAAAAAAAATTAATAAATAAATAAAAGTGCATGCAACACATATGGAAATGCACATTTCCCCATTTGATTGGTATTTTGACATTATATTTAACTAGTTATTGATAAATAAAAATTACTTAATTGCTTACAGACTCTAGTGAATTTTGTTGCTTGTTGCAAATTGGATTTTACGATTAGAGTAACCCGAGGGTTAACTGGAGACAGCGCTGGCTGTCAACAATCAAAGAAGGTGAGTTATATTATTATATATAGTATTTAGACTTTATAGCCTGACCTTGTGAAAAAATCAAGCAAATATTTTTCGCAATTCCCTTCCCTTCTTCCCTTATTCTTCTCTTTCTGAATTTTTTATTTTTGGGTATGGTATAGATGATTTGAAGCCTTCGTGTTGTGGGTGGACCTTGAGTTCAATCAACAGTAGCTTTTCAGTTATAAAAAAACAGAAAACCCAATCCTTGGTCCCTCTACACCCGGCAAAACTATGCTCGCATTATGCGTTATGCGGTAACCAGCTGAGAGTGTAAACGCAGTAAAGCTTTGCGCACAAAGGCAAATGCAAAGTCAAAGGTAGCCGCAACAAACAACACACATACAGACACACAACACAGACACCCAAAGCCAGCAAAAAGCCAAAGAAAAAAGCTCCCTCAGTCGTCAGCTGCTGCGCGTAGCGTGAAGTATTGTGTGCTTTTCTCGTCTCGCTGTTTCCCAGAACGCGTCTAACCAAAAACAAAATTAGAAGAAGCCGAAAATTTCAATTTCGTCGTTTGTTTGCCCAATTTATCCATTTATTCAAAAGGTGTGTGTATGTGTGTAAAAGGTCGAAAGAATCGGGCGTTGGTTTTTTCGTTAGTTTTAACTTTACGTGAACCGTGTGTGTGTGTTATTTTGTTAGCCATAGATGTGACCTTAATTTAAACAATAAGAGTAATATTTATATTATCAGAAGTAAAATACGTGCTACTAGCTTTAATCAAGAAACACGCGCAATTAAACACACAAAAAAATCGAGCGTGCAAAGAGCTTTACAACAACAACAACAATAGCGGGGAGAACAACAACAAAGACAACTTCCTCATACTCTTGAATTTTCTGCTGTTTTTGGTTTCTTGTTGAGGTCAATTAGGCAATTGAATAGTCAAAAGCCAAAGGCAAAATTAAGCCTTCAAGAAAAAATAATAACAGTAAACAATGTTTGAGAGGGTGGGGTATGTGAAAAGTGTGCATTAAGTTCATTAAATTAATATTTTTTTGTATCACAGGCGGCTTTTGTATAAGCTCTCTCTTCTCTTCCTCTTCCCCTTTAGTCTCGCTGAGTGCGCTCTCTTTTTTCCATATGTGTGAAGCAAATCACATGTTTAAATTTTATTAGAAACTTCTTACAAAAATCACACTAATAATAGAAATAGTTTGTTTTAAATATCTTACGTTGTCAGATTTGTGCAAATTTGCTGGGAATCAAAATTAATATATACTTGCCAAATGGCAGCAACAATAAAACAGCCAGCATTGAAATTCTGAAGCTGTTTCGCTCTCATTTCAATATGTGTGTTTCTTATGTATCTATCCATCTTACTCGCGCATCAGCACAACATATGTTTTTGACTTTGCCTTGCGAGAGAGCTTTTGCAAAGTAAAATTCATTTAAAAACATGTGCGCTACTATTTTGTTTATTGTTTATAAATGAGCGCAATAAATATGCAAATGCTTGCTCTCCTTAATGTCGCTCTCTCATTTCTCACACTCACACTTTGCGCTCCCGCTGAGGTCATGCTGCTTTGCTGCTCAATATTTAAAACATATGAGATACACCCACCGTTATTTACTGCTACGGCTGCTGTTGCTATATTAAACGACCCTCGCCGGCGCTAGTTTTGCCTCGTGCGCATGTGAGTGAGAGAGAGAGAGAGAGAGAGAGTAAGAGCTTCGGTGCAAAGTCAAAAGTTAATGGAAGCTTTTTTTAGCTGCGCAGGTTTTTTGACTTTACGTTGTGCTTTAGCTTTTTTTTTGTATACACGATACACGTATATGCATATACACATATACGTATCTGTATTTACACACATACGCACGTCAAGTCGACTCGACTGATATAGGAAGAACCTTGTGTAGACTCTCATGACTATGGAATGGAATTTAGTTAGTAGTTTGTTTTTTTCTCTTCTCTTCTCGTTCTCCCCTCAATGATAGTTGTTTCTGCTGCTGCTGAGATTATTACACACATTCACATTTCGTTCCGATTCATTTTGTTTCGTTTGCTTGCACTCACTTGGGGGCACTTTTATGAGGCGGCTCGGTTAGATTCTAAAGTTGAATATACAAAGATTCCCAAAAGACCTTAGATTCCGCTGTTCTCTCCTCCTCCCCTTAAACCCCCCACTTCTCATTTGCTCATCATCTGCGGGCGTCAATGTTGACCTCGCTTTACCCGGTGAACAATTATTGATTTTATTTTCGTTTGAGCGCTTTTTATCAATCCTTTTTTGCCGGGCCATGTGCAAATGGCCAAAAGAAAGAGTAGGAAGAGGAAAAGAGAGAACACAGAACAGAACAAAGTCAGCAAATTTTTTTTTTTTTTTTTTTACTGTCATTGTTTTTGCCTTTGTTGAATTTTGTTATCACAAAGTGCTGATAACTTGGCTCGTTTTTCGTTTCGAATCATCTTTTTGTCGTTGTTGCTTGTGTATATATTTTTTTTGTCGATGGCATTGAACATTGTTTGCTCGTTTCTTCACCCTTCTTTTATGAATATATACTTATCCACACACACATACTCCGATATACAAATTATGTATCTGTGTGCGCTTTTTCATTGCGATTTGGCTTTTTTATTTGCGCTTTGTTGTTCTTTGATAATTTCACGCATAAATATCACGTAGCTGGGTTTATCAACTTGGCCATAATATCGTGACACACGTACTAACAGAAGCTCAAATTCAATGCGATAAATTTTGACATATGCCCATTGCTGTCATTTTTATTGTTGTTGTTGTTCCGTTTAAGTTTTTGCGCACAAACAAAATGAATGTCTCTTTGGTGCTATTTTAAAATCTATTTCTCTTTGTGCAGCATAATAATGAAACTTATTTGACATAAAATACCTAAATATAAACTACAAACAAATTTAAAAATTGGAAAGAAATTTGACATTGAATTATATATTGAATAACAGTGCAGTGAACTACAATATTTTTATATTCAAATACAAAATCAGTATTTATATATATTTGGATTTTATTTTGTTTCGTGTCCGTGGAGCTTGTCAAGCTAAATCCTTCAAAGTGGATGCCATCGCGTTGCCTCACGGAGGGCTTTCTCATGTTAGAATGGCCTTAGCCAGGTAAGCAAATTGACACTTGTCTTAATGGCATAATTAACTAAAACTATAATTTTCTAACATTAATCACTATTATGAAAAACCTTTCTAACGTTTAGAAAGATTTTTTATTATTAATAAATGTATTTCTTTAAAGAAGACAAATATAACGACCGGCAAAAAAAGCTCATAAAAGAATTGTTCAATGAAAAAACAACATTCAGGAAATTAGACATATGTTTTAAAAAATTTATTTTATAAAATTAACACTGAAATTTAGAAATGAAAATTCTTGTTTTTAGAAGGCCACAACCATAAATTTCAAATATCTACGATCTGAATAATAGGGTGACGAACTATTGCCGATTGCGTATTACTAAAATTTAAAGCAATTCTTATTGAGTATACTAATATGTTTATATTTTTTTTTATATTTTTAAAACAATCAAAAACACGAAATCATGCAATATAAGGGAGATTAATTTGTTTGATTTTTTATTAATATAAAAATTAAGGCTTAAACATAACTTTCAAAATTTTTTTTGACTGAGTTATTGAAACTGTATTTAATTGTGTGAATTTCAAATGGAAACATGAGTTGTTATACACTAAATATGTACGTTCAGCAAATTACAAAGTCAATGGCGCTATTTAAATCTATGCAAAGCCAATAACAAATGACTCTAATACACACACGCATACAAACAACTGTCTATATGTGTGTTCAGGGGCAATGCCGTGCCTAGATGTAATTACCGTTATACTCAATCGCAACAATAACAACAACTAAACACACACATAAATATCTATATATATATATATATATGACAAGATAAATATGTAAATATTGTTGACCCCGCTATATAGCTGCCATAGGCTGATCGTTATCATGAAATGAAATAAAATGAAATTTCCTTGCCATGAAAACTCATTGCAAATATTCGTCGTAATTGTTGTAATTGCAAACTTTTGCAATGCGCTAGTGACAAAGAGAGCGACAGAGAGAGGTCAATCGATAAACATATGTAAACAGTTGGTGATCAGGGTTAGACTTTCCTATAGGGACAAACGGGAAACGAGAGAGGTGAATCAAGTGCGTCACTTTCACGCTTGACTCTGTGTATTATTTGCATTCGATTTTTGTAGCTCAAACTTGATTTGAACTATTTATATGGAGAGAAAGTAGACACACTTTGTGTGCTTGTGCCTGTGCTCCTCTCTCTCTCTCTCTCTATTTGCATTTAAGCACAGGCACAGAGAGAGCGACACAATTTTAGAGAGCGAAAAACGTGCGCAAGGCTCGTGCCGATTCGTTTCATTTCAATTCGTTTCAGCGAAGGTGAGGAAGCTGCTGCGATTGTGTGTAGGGTGGGTGTGGCTACAGAGAGGGGGCATATGGGTGGAAGGCATGTGGGAAGGATGGCGCCAGATAGTTTTTTGATGTCTCGGCTGAGATTCACATGCGTGGCAAGGTCTGGCTGGCGTGCTGCGCGTAAAGAGACAATTATTGTGATTGTTTTGTTGCCATTGTTTATGATTCGTTTCGTTTTCGTTTGTATCGTTTTTAGCTTCTGATATATTTTCAATTTGTTTTTCTCGCCTGCCATCTATCTTTTGCTATGGCTGCGTGTGTGTGGGTTTGTTTGTATGCACTAGGAAGTGATAATGCTTTTTGTAAGTATGTTCAAAGGTGTTGCGTTATGGCTAAGGTTTTTGTAATTACGAATGCAAGCATATGCATTAGTGTATGTGTGTATATTCCACACACAGCACGTGTTGTGTCTCTCTGCTCTGCTGTGCAATCATAGGTTACAAAAGCATTTTGTTATTGTTGCTGTTGCTGTAGTACATGAAGTTAATTTATACGATAAGGTCGTTTTGCTCTATGCTTTTGCGTAATTTGCCTTTGATAATATTTTCAATGAGATTTGAAGGCACATTACACATATGTGTACATATTCACATTTGTGTACAACTACAAATCATTCTCTATATTTAAACTTCTCTATACTTATAAAAAAATCGTCAATTATATTACTTCGTCATACTAATAAGAAAGTAAATTTCTAAAATATATGATTGTGGGCATATAAAGCAGAATGTCATTTCTAAAATTAAAGGGTGATTTTTCTAAAATTTAAATTTAAATTTTAATTTTTTTCTGTATATTAAGAATAATATAGGATTCTTGACTGTGGGACTCGCATTTATACCTAATATTTATGTTTCCTAATATATTTGTTTTTTTTACTGAGTGTGAGCAAAGTTGTTGGCACTAGTAAATTTCCAATCGAATGGTGTACAGCTAATTATCTATTGTGATATCAGATTTTTGGGGAACAGAATACACAAGTATTTTGACTTATCGTTGCCCCCTCCTACACGGTTTTTGTTGTTCAAGGTTGACACATGCTCGGACACGTTGAAAACTTGTAGGGTATCTCTTCTTGGTTGGGTGGATGACGTTATAAATAGCAGCAGCTATCATAACTGACCCGTTTCAAATGTGCTTCCTTGTTTTTTTGCACGAGAGTATCGATTTAAGCTTGTGTGTGTATGTGTGTGTGTTTTGCGTTGAGTAATTTGAGATTTGTCCTTTTGCACGCAGATATAAATGTGAAAGTATGTGTGAGAATGTGTGTGGGCTAATGGGCGTTAATCACAAACGCAATTACAGTTAAAAATGCGCGAGAGAGATAGAGAGATAGGGAATAATTTAAATGCAAGCAGCCACAAAACAAGCATACACAAACAATAAATGTAAAAAAAAAAATAAATACAACAATAATAAAACAATGCATAGCGCAAAAGGAGGTGGAGGCTAAAAGCAGACAGCGCGACAACGACTAAAATACAGGCGACTGCGACGGCGACGTCGATGCTGACGTTGACGTAGACGTTGCCGCTGCGCTCGCTTAGCCTCGTTACAAGCGCTCGCGCGTCAGCCGCGCCCTCGGCAACGCCAACGCTAAAGCAGCGAGCAGCGCGAACACAGCTCAGTTGCCCTCCATGCCATGCCAGACCAGGCCAGGCCACAAAATCTTGGCGCCGAATTCGTCACCAGGTGGCAACTTACAGCAAACGTCAACGTCGACGTCAGCACCAGCAGCGTGTACTACTTTTGTTTTCATTGAAAACGTTTGCTGTAATATGTTTGTGGTGTATGCTGCTGACGTCGCTGCCGTCGCTGCTCACATGGTCACTGAGCTTTGCTGAGCAACACCGCTGACACTTATTTTAAACTTAAACCTCTGCACGTGCTGTAGTTGTATGTGTGAGCTGAGAGCTTGTCGCTTGCGCGACAATCGTCCGCGTTACGATTGCCTCTGTTGCTGTTGCTGCCAGCGTTGCTGCTTCTGTTGTTGCTGCTTCTGCTGCTGCTGCTGCGGCTACGGCGTTGCGTTACGTTACGTTGCCACGCTCGTTTGTTTTGGGTTGTATTGACCTTCTTAAAAAGTAGGTAACCTCATTTCTCATTTATCGTGTACAACTTACATGCTGCTGCTGCTGCCTATGCCTCTGCTATTACCATTGCTACGCAGCTGTCTGCCTGCCCCACTCTCAGTTGCGTTGTTGTTGTATAGGGGGCGTGGTCCACGCCTCTCTCGATTACTCAGCAATTGCCGAACAGTCATTCAAAACGCTCGGCGCACACATCAGTGCGCCTCATTGTTTGACCAGTGCTACGAATTTTGGTCATTTTTCACACTAAGTGTTTACAGTTTGTCAATGCGTTTAGCAATGACGGTGTGTGTGTATGGTATGTGTGTGTGTGGTGTGTGTCAGAGACAACTGTGACAGGCAATACCCAAATGAAATGGTCAGCGAAGGCATTAGTTTTGGGAATCTGAAAACTGATATCCATAAAATTAAACACAAATAGTCTAGAAAAACAAAAGAATTCATAAAATAAATGAATACAATTTTAATTTATAATGTATTTATTTAAATGTTAAAATTCCCATTCTATTTACACTTTTCAATATTACATTATTGTCCTAAACAACAAATTTCAAAATAGTAGAAATGCAGACACAAAATTCAATTTTTTTCACACTTCAGAGAATTTTTGGAATTTCATTTATATTTTCATGCCTTATAGCAACAAATCAATTAACATCTATCATTAGAATCTTAAATTAACGATTTTATTTACACTTTTCAGAATTACTATCTATTTTTTAGAAACATATTTTTTAATAGTTGAAACATTAACTCAAAATTTAATTTATTAGAAGATTATGAAATTTATTACGCTTTTAAGTGATAAGATTAGATTAGATTTTAATAGGAACCTATAAAATTTAAGAAAGAACATAAAGTGCTTAACCTACTTTCTTCAAATCAAAAGTGTTTTTTATGTTAAATTATAAGTATTATAATTGTAAAATATATATGTATATAACACAAATTTTTATTAAAAATGTTGATCAAAATTTAGTGTGATTTTTTTTACTATAATATAAAAAATTAGTTTCATATGTTAAAAAAGTTTTTTAAGTAGACAAATTAAAATTTGTATGGGTGTATAATTGTAATTGAACTAAATACTATTTGGTACAAGTAATAAAAAAATGCTGTCGCTTCCTGATCAAACGCTGACGTCAGAAGCTTCATTGTCATTGAACACCTCGGATTGCTGCTGATCTACTTGCTAAATGTATGTGTGTGTGTGGTGTACAAAATGTTGCACTTTGATTTGGATGTCTCAGCGCACAAAGCTCGACACAAGCGTAAATCGTGTTCGCTGTGTGCGTGCAAAAACAATCAACATTCAACATTTTTCGTTCGTCAGCTGCTGCTGCTGTTGTTGCTGCGTCGCCGTCGCCGTCGTCGTCGTCGTCAGTCTCGTTTACTATTGACACCATTAATGCTGCCATGCTGCCCCAATGTAGGTCAATTGCGCGCTAATTGCCCCGCACTCGCTGGAAATAGGGAGGGGAAGATGATGGGGACGGCGGTGGGGAGGCCTTTTGGAGTCTCTCAATGTTGCCGTTACTGCCGCCGCTGGTGCTGCTCGCTGCTGAATGATTGACGTCGACGTCAGCGCGTTGCTGGCGTCAGCTTGACCTTTTGGGCAGCAAGCAGCGAGCGGCAGCTGTGTTTCAAACAATTTCAAAGAAATTGCGCATCTTGTTACGCATACGCAGCGTGTGCTGTGTCTTTATCTTGTTTGATATAATTCCTCTTTCATTCAACCAGCCACCCAACCACCCCACTTCCCCTCACCCTCCCTTTTCCTCTTCCTCTTCCAATGTTAATGTTATTTTCGGCAAGCCGAGTAGCAGTTTTTGACCCAGTTTCCGCTTTTTAGGCACCGTTGCTTGCCATGTCTCCAAGACACACAGCACACACACCCCACAGCTCTCTCGATTCCTGTTGCCCACGCACAAAAAAAAAGGTCACTCATATACTCAGAGAAAATGCTTTTAACAACGAGTTAAATTCAATTTGTTACTCACCTTAAAACGATTAAATCTCAACAAAATCAAGAATAAAATTATAAAATATTATTTATTTTTCATCTTAGAGACTTAAATTATTGTCTATTTTTAAATGGTAACAATATTGATTTAAGAGCTTCAGAAATTTTTAACTTTAAGACTTAATCTTAGTGCTTTTCATATTCGTTCTTAACTTGAGCACTTCAATTGATTGTTGTTTATTTATTTAAACAACTACGCGATTAATTAAAGAACTTTTGAACTTGAAATACGCATTTAATGTTTTACTCCAAGTTCTTTTCAATCAGATTGATTTTATTTTTTTTTAAAACTGTGCTTTTTAGTTTGTGCACAATTTTGCTAAGTGTATGCATATTGAAGTAAATTTATATTTTTGCATATTCCATGATTTCATCAAAGTTATCATACGCATGCACACATTTACATATATGTATATGTATGTGTATGTGAATCTGTATGTGTATATACATGCCTGGAGAACAGGAAGTTCTGCCTGGCAGTGGTGCCACAAGGGAACACACGAGGCTCCCCATTTTGCTAACAATGCCCCTCGTCGGGGCCCTGATGTCGAGCGTAATAAAACCGAAACTTGACCCAATTCTGACAAACGGCATTCTCGACGGGCATGAATGCCGCTCGGCGGCGACCCACACAAATATTGAAAATCTGTTGTATTCAGCGATGCTGAGCAATAATGTGTGTGTGTGTGTGTGCTGTGTGTGTGCTGAGTATACTTGAAATTATGGCATATGTGTACTCAATAAACAATTGAATACTTTGGGTCACCTCTCGATTGTATTGAAACTTAACTCAAATCCTTTGGGGATTTATGTTCTAATTAATTAACATATTTATGATTGTTTGTACGGGTTGTTAAGTTAACTTAAGAATATGGTCGTATTATTTTCTGAATAATTGAAGTGTTTCTTGTTCTCTACATAAATCCATAAACAATTTTCATTCAGAATTGGAAACCTTGCAACGCTTTCAATTCTCCTTGCTCGGCGTCGTCATCATTATTATTGTCAAGCAACTGGCATCATCCCCTTGACACATTCCACTCGCCCATCCCCCACCCCCATCCCCCTCTTCAATCACTTAATACACTCGTTTGCCTAGGGCCAGGGCCATTCAAACACACACACACGGACAGCCCCTACCCTTGCACCTACCCTTGCCCCTTAACCCTACCCCAGTTTCTGTTTCTGTTCTGCTCTGTTCTAATTTATTTGGTTCCATTTCATTTCATATTCGCTGGGTAAATTGTAGTTTTATTTGACTATTATTGCCATTAGTGGTTATTTTCATTAGTTTGTTAGCCTGTGGCGCCTCCGCGCTGCCAACTCATACTGCAACTTAACTGTTTCCTGCGGGCGTTTCTATTCTCATCTCTCCGCTCTCCTCTCTCCTTGTTGCTTGTTGTCTTGGATCCCATGTAATTTACGCGCTTCGATACTTTTTACGCCCTGCACACATTTCGAATGACTAAAGGGGATATGTGTTGGATGCAGGTGCAGGTGGAAGAAGACTCCTCTGAGTCCCCATAATTTTCATATAAATTCAAGTTAAGCATAAAACTCCTGTCGATATAGTTTATTTTCTGTTTTTATTAATAGAACAGCTTAACAATTAATTTTAATTAATTTGAAATAGTGTTAAATGAAAAATATACCAAAAAAAAGTTTCTTTTGTTGTTAACCAAATAAAGAAATTTTAATGAGCCACGATTTTCGATAAAAATTCTTATAAATTATTTAGAAGATCGCAAACAATTTTTTTATATCTTTCAGTTATTTATCAATTAATTTGCAAATGTTTTTTTTTTTGCTTTTAAAACGATTTCTTTTTAAAATCAGCTTAGCTTGTTGTTTGTTAGAGCTAATTACAGAATATCTTCTAGTCGGTGCCGTCTTAATTCGATTTGAATCTTACTCGTTTTGAGTGCAATTCGTTCCCTCGACGGTTCCTTTGGTCAACCGGCTGGCAACTGACCGCGCTTCATGTTAACCTTGTGCCTGCTGCTTATGTTGCTGTCGTTGTTGTTGTTGTTGTTGTTGTTGTTGTTGTTGTTGTTGTTGTTGTTGTTGTTGTTGTTGTTGTTGTTGTTGTTAATACCTTTAACCTTTTGCTGTGAAGTCGACGGCATATCCTTGAAAGTGTCTACTGTCTGAGGGTCGTCAACTACACTTTTGTTGTCGACGTTGTTGTTGTTGTTGCCGTTGCCTGCTATAAATGTGTATATAAATTTTATGTACATTTATCATTTGTCGTTTCATGGCCGGTCAGAATTGGGAATAGGTCTGGCAGGAAGCAAGCCCTTGCGAGAATGTGTCCACGAGGTGTGGCATTTGATGTGTGTGTGGGTGTTTGTGTGTGTGTTGGAGCGCATTAATGATAATTATAAGCGATAGCTCTGATAGACAGATTAACCAAGCAGCGAGCCAACAAGCGAACCATTATCAGTAATTGGCATTGTCCAATATCGATTTTTATAGCTAAAGCGCTTTGCATGTTTTATTTTTTTTGCCCCTGCCCATGCCCATAACTATAACAATATGTAACGTTTTTTATCTATATATATATATATATGTATATATCTATGTATCTATATATATAGTTATATGTGTGTAAAATATCCAATATAGCAGAGCAAATAAAGCTGCCTTTCAGGTCAGGGCTTTAAACTGCACAGACAACATCTACATTTGTACATATACACTTATGTACATATATGTGTATATGTGTATATAACTATATAAATAAATAAAACTACTCGCACTGGTTGATAATTATCTGACAATGAGCAGCGGACAGTGCTCATTGAAAATAAGCACGCTAAAGCTAAAGCAAAGGCCAAAGCGAAAATCTCAGTGCGACCGACCAAGCTAGAGAAAAGTAAAGAGATACACTTTCGAAAAAAAACGTATGATAAATTATAACAGTTTGACCAATTTATAACTAATTTTTAACTATATTTAATTTTATTCTTTTATTAAGTTTTATAAAAAGTTCCGAATTCTTAGTTACAAGATAGATTTTAAACAAATTTGTATATAAATTTATAAATTATATTATAAAATTGTATAAATTTCAAAGTGCTTTCAATTTGAACTCACTTCTTTTTTGCTGAGTGTATGCATATGTATAATATTGTACTTGCATTTAGTGTAACTGAAAACTAAACTAAAAAAAAAATAACTGGAAACTGGGTTATAATTGAAGTCAATGGCAGAGCAGAGCAAAGCAGAGTTGTGCTGTAGCTGAGAGGAGTAGAGCAGTGAAGAGAAGAGCGCTTCGACTAAAAGCCGACAAGCATTGACTTGAATTTCAACATAAACAATACATGCATGTGTTAAGCCCAACTACCAAAGAGAGAGAGAGAGAAAGAGAGAGAGAGGAAGAGAGGTATTTAAATTCAGACCGTAATAACAATGATTTATGAGTGCCGAAGCCGCGACCCTTGAAGCTCTTCTTGTGCATGTTCCATTCCGTTTTGTGCCGCCATGCTGCAAATTGAATTTCAAAAACAAAACCAGGAGTGAGCCGCATCAATTCAAAAGGCGACGTGCGTGACAAAAACAAAAAATTGCAGAGAGAGAGAGAGAGAGGGAAATAATAAAAACAAGAAACGTCGGCTGCTTTTCTTCTTCTCATTCTTTGCATAAGTTGAACTGTTTGCATGGATTTCTCAAGGGTAGCCTTGTCTCTGTTTCAATTCCGCAGCATTTCATGCAGCCAGTTGAGTTGAGTTGAGTTTTGGCACCGCCCCGTTGACCATGAGGCCGTCTACCTTCAACTGCGGCGACTGCCACTTCCACATCCACTCACACTCCGACCAGACATGCTCTTTAAGCTCTTTTAATCATTTTCATGCTGCCTCCGCTTATGTCTGTTTATTTATTGCCCCACAACAACCACAAGCGTTGATGGCGTCGTGCTCGCTTAGGCCTCAATCTCAATGTCTACCTACTTGTAATTTGTATCTTTAAGATACAAAGAAATGTTGTCTGCTGCTGCTGCATCACTTTTTCTCTCTCTCTCTCTGTCTACGGACACGCATCTAAAGATCTGTAGATCTTCGCATTAAATATTTATTATGTAGCCAAAGAGTTAACTCGCTCAAAGACCGCTTGGCTTCTGCTGCTGCTGCTGTTTTTGTGTCTGTCCGTTGGTCTTGTCTCGTTGTTCCTCCCATTCTATGTTTCTGTGTCTGTGTCTCTGTAGTTGTTGTGTTGTAGTATCTTCTGTTTGCGGTCTGTGTTGTGGCTGTGTGTTTCCGCTTCATGTCCAAAAGTATCTCAAGAGCAATAACTACATATACTGACTGCTATGGCATGGCTTCGCTGCTGCTGCGGTTTGTATCTGACAGCTACCTAGTGCCAAGCAACTTGTGTATGCCTCCACTGTCCTCTCCCCCTCTTTTTCCCTTTCTTTGCCTCTCTCTTTTGGTCATTTGACTCCCTCATTGACTTTTTTGTACGCTTTCTTCGCGTATAACAATTTAGCTATGCTGTTTGTTTGTCTTAAAAGAATATTCGAACTATACCTTGTATATATTTAGTTGATTTGGATTAAGATTCAACTTAATTTAAAGATAGGTTTTACAATTTTCGACAGCAATGTCGAAGATTCTTCAACAGAATTCCGTTTATATTTATGGAAAAAGCGCTTGTCAAATAACAAAAGAAGCTTTTCAAAATCCGGATCAAGTCGCAGAATTCTGCAACAGAAAATGAAATTCTTATTAAAATATTGAAAATCCTAAACCAGAGCATGTCATGTTTATTTGAACAAGTTTATCATCAAGAATTATTAGCTTGGAGAGAGATTCATCCTTTATTAAAAGTATTGAAGTTCTTTAAACAAGCCCGACATTATTTTCAGATATAACTCAATGCCAATCGTATTCAAAATAAATTGGAGTATATAAAATATATAGGAAAAAGCATATGCAATTTATAAGTAAAAATGACCAGGGAAAACCAGACACGTTGTGTTTATGTTGTAAATAAAATAAAATAAAATAATACTATAAAATTGACGCAATAAATCTTTAAGAGTATTTCGCTGTCGGAGCGGCAAAGTGAGCTTCTTCAACTGCTTTGTTAATAACTATAATCTGATGCTATCCACTTCAACATCGTCGTCATCAGCAACGTTGTCGTCGTCATCTGTTTCTACTTTTTTTTTATTTATTTCTTTTCGTATTTTCATCAGCTTTAGTTTTTTTTTTATATATTTTTTTATTGTTGTTAATCGCTTCCATTATATCGCATTTGCTTGCCTGCTTTTCAGCTATCTGCACATTTTGATCTTGTTCATCGTTGTACGGCTCGTCAAATTTCCCATCCCGCCCTTAGCCTGCCCCGTCCCGCCTCTCTTCGTGACCCATCGCAAAAACCTTACTTCTCGTTAATTACAGCTAATCATTTCACAAAGGTTTTTCCTACGCTTGAACATTGTTTATTTGTTGTGTTGTTTTTTTTTTAAGGTTTGTTTTCTATTCTCTCCGCCTTTTAATTTGCATAGTAAATCAGTTCATGTTGTTGTTTTTGTTTTTGGCTTGTTTTGCCTCTGCTCTTCGCTGGAAAAGCGTGAAAATTATGACAGCTAATCGCAGCAACGCAGCTTTCACCCAAATTCTTGTTAAAGCCGCCTCTATCGCATCATTTACATCGTTTGCCAAGAATTTACCACTCACTTTGTGAAATTTGATAGTCACTAGAAAGTCGAAGACTCTCTCAACACTGACTTGGGATCTTATGCGGGATGCCAGATTAACCCATGAACAAGGTGACTACAAATTATTTTGAAAAAAACACCAACAACAACAAAAACAAATATCAAATACATTAAGGATAAATTATTGTTGGGATTTCAGTCTTTGGCTTGTTTTTTATGTGACCAAAGTAGTTATTTCGGGTCGATAAGATTTAAGAGTTTCATTTCGTAAGAAATTCTAGCCATGGCAATTAAGTGGTTTTTGGACTTTGATGTACATTATTTTTATTGAAGATTTTTAAGGTTTTTGAATTTGTTTTTATTTTTAACCACCCACCAGTTAAAAAGAAAAGCTCATTAAAACCTTAAAACAAAAAGCAGCAACATAAATTGCACTTTGTTAAAGTTTTTTAACTGCGAGTAAAAGTGACTTCACTTCCTGTTTTGTGTGGCAATGTAGTAGCTGTTGCAGCTGCTCAAAAATATCTACACGGAGAAATAGAAATAATCAAAGTCATACTTAAATAACTGTCTGGTTTTTTTCTTAAAAATTTAATTAATTAATTAATTTTTCGATTTGATATTTTAATAATTAGTGATTGCATTGTTTTATTTTCTGTGTAAATCTTAATACAAAGTTTTGTAAAAGTGGAAAATTTTTATAAATTGTAATAGTTGTTATCTAAAATGTCTTAACTGTATATTTGCTGCTTCAATCAAAAACTTCTCATTTAATTCAAGAAATGTTTGTATTCGAGATTATTTAATTTGTTCAATTATTTTTTCGCAGTGTACATGCAATAATTAGCAGCTATATTTTGTGGCTATTTGAAAGCTGTTCGTTCGAGTCGTTGTACAAATTGAAATTGGTCCTTTTCACTGAAATGAAAACGGCCAAAAGCGAAGCGATGAGTGGCTAAAATTGAAAACGAGCCACCGAATAAGCGTTGACTGTGGGAGCGTTGTTGATGAAGAGGGTGAGGTGGTGGATGGGGGAAGGGGGAGAGGGGGTTAACGTTTGGCAGCATGCTGGGCGGCCGCAGCACGCTTCGCGCAGTCAGCGTGGAGTATCTTTCACTCAAATGAAAGTAATGAAAGTACTGCAGAAAGGCAGGCAGGCAGCGACTGAAAGAAACGAAATCAAATGAAGAAATGAAATTTGCTTTCAAAGAGTTGAAGCGCGCCAGCCCCAAATGCCTCAGCTGCCAGATGCCAGCTGCGACGTCGACGACGACGACAACGACGACGACGTCGACAGCGGGCAAATGAAAGCTTTTTAGTTTGGCATTGGCCGACGACAGCTGCAACTTCAGCAGCAACAACAGCAGCAGCAACAGTCGCAATCAACAGCAGCAGCAGCAACCGTTTTCAAGGTGGCAACTGTCATTCAATTGGCGGCCAGCTGAAGCTGAAGCTGAAGTTGCGTCCTCAGCTTGGCATTAACTTGACACCTTGCTGCTTGAAATTTATGAAGTGAGAGCGAGTCGAGAGTTGAGAGTCGGGAGTCGGAGTCAGAGTCGGAGTTGTCGTAGTCAAAGAGAAGTTCAATATCGTCGCTTGTTGCATTACTTTCTCTTCCTGTTTGTGGCGCTAAATGATGGATATCATAAACAGTTTGATGAAGGGGTGCGGGCGTCGGTGGCGGGAAGGGCACCCAGTTTAGTGTCACATGTGGGTGACGCGCATGGGCGCAGCTCAAAGTTACTGTTATTGTTTATGTTTATGTTTATGTTTCTGTTGCCGCGACTGACCAAAAAGACAATAGCAAATGACAGTTGCCTCCCAAATCCATTGCAACACTGTCGCAATTGCCCAAGCGCAAGTCATGCCCCAAAAAGCTTTTCCTTTTGTTTACTCTTAATTGGGCAACACCCACATTTACCAGCAGCGTAGTCAAAATGTATCACCTGGTAAATGTAATTTTCATTTAAAGTGCTTTTAAGCCAAGATAATTTGAAATCTGCTTGGCTTATTTTTTCATAACTTTTATGTAAACAGTTTTCGTAAAATTGCTTTACTTTCTAATTTCTGCACACTTTAAATTGGATTACAAATGCGAAGCAGCGGAATTCCAAAAAGAGTTTTTCTTTACATATCCGTATTTGTTTTTAATATTATTTTAATTTTAATTTTCATTGCATGTACAATAATCTCAATCTGAATTCCAATGATTACTTTAGTAATTAGTTAATAGTTCAGGCGACCTTTCATTAATACATATGAATTATTATTATTATTATATATTATTATTATATATTATTATTATATATTATTATTATATATTATTATTATATATTATTATTATATATTATTATTATATATTATTATTATATATTATTATTATATATTATTATTATATATTATTATTATATATTATTATTATATATTATTATTATATATTATTATTATTATTAATATTTATTAAAATTTTTAACTTACAAAACTAATTGGTTTAGCTTCTCGAGTCCCTATTCCATTGTATTTAATAAATCTGCTGATTTTATAGCCAAACATAATAATTATAAAATAATATAAAAATATTTATTTGCTCAAAATTCTCTCAAAAATGAGTTTAGCTAAAAAAAAAAACACAAAACAATTTTGACTCACAGCGTAGAAGTTTTTTAGTTTCATTTTTTTTTTAATATTTTTTGTTTGTTTTTCGTGTGCAAATCAAATTTGCGTTTGTAAATTATTTGAGTTAGTTGGTTTGTTGCACAATTGAACAACATGTTGAATGACTATAAGCTGTGCACACTGAGGCAAAAATGTTAGAAATTCTTTAACAAAAATCGAAAAGTAAATTTTTGACAAAATGCACTTTTAATATATATACAAATATTTATATATTTGTACATTAACTTGATGAATATGAACACATCATTGAGTGCCAGTGTGCAACGCCTACTGCCGCCCCTTACTCCAACTCCATCGCCATCGCCATCTGCATCTGCATCTCCATCTGCACCACCTCCTGTTGCACCTCCTTGTCTACTACTCTGTGGCGTTGCCGATAAGTTGCTCTTTATGGCTGCGCCAGTTCATTAAATTTAGTTTACCAGACAGCGACAACAATGTCTGCTCAACAGACCGCCCCTTTCCTCTTTACATTGAACCCTCCCCACCCCTTCCCGCTAACTAGCACCTGCTCCTCGCCCTGCGCTTAGCCAGCTGCTGATTGCAACCCGGTCTGCGTCTCCGGTTCAACTTCAGCTTCAGACTCCGGAACGGTTTTGAGTAGCTTGCAAAAAAAAACAGACACAAACATGAACACACACACACATATATATATATATATTATATATAAATATATATATTTGTGTACATGTTTAAAACTGTTGAAAACCTCAGACACCGTCCTGTGTTCCCCCTCCCCCACACAAACACTCAGTGCCCCCTCTCGTCTCTGAGAGACTCTGTTGCTCGCACAGTAGTCTCCAGCTCTGTTGCAAAGTAGTAAATTTAATGTCAGTTGCATTTAAATTGAAACGAGAATGGGTGCCACGAGAGGTGGCAAGCGGAGCTGTGGAAGAGCGGTGGTTTCATGGAGCAGCGTCGGGAACGTTTTTTTTGTTTTGCTCCACGCTCGCCTCGTCCTCGTCATCGTCATCGGTCTGTCGACAGTTTGAGTTAATTTCGTTGCCACCGCCTTTTCCACACATTTAGTGCACAACAACAACACAAACACACACTCACTTGTGTGTACACTCTAAAAAAAAAAACAGTCCCACTAAATCAAATTGAAACACATCGAAAATAAATTAAATAAAACATACAAATTTTAGACTAAATTGAAGAATTTTTGCGTTCTAAATAATTTTACAATTTAAATTTTTATTTTGCTAATTTTCTAACTAAACTTATTGAAATTCCTTTTAAATAAATTTAAACATAAATATTTTTATAGTACATATTGATTTTGAAACAATACAAAAAAACATCTTTAATCAAAATTTCATTAGAAGCATATTTGCATTTAAAATAATCATAAAGCGAACAATTTTTTAGTTCTTAAATCAACATAAAATCGAACTAGTTCTTCATTTGAAAGATTCTAGTTTTTATTTAAGCTGTTTTCATATAAAAATATATTCAAAACTAATTATGATTACCAAGTAAATATATTTGCATCATTTATACATGTATAATTATTTCTACTCCAATTTTGTGAATATAAAACGTGTGTTTTAATTTAAAAAAAAAACGCATTGCTTTAATTCTGATTTCTTCAATTCTTTGTTGCGTGCCACATTTTGTTTCCTGAGTGTATTGTTTTTTTTTTTGTTTTGTTTGCAACTTTTGTATCTTTTGCATCTGGCATGCAACGCTGCTCTTCGTTCAGCTGCTTCCCTTCAGTTCCTACCCCTTGCACCTCCTCTCTCTCTTAATTTCAGTGCCAATCTCAAGCCCTAGCCCAACACCAATCCGAATCCCAATCCCAATCCCTTTTTATGGCCCTGTCTGTCTTGTCTGTCTTGTCTTTTGGTCCCTCACAAATTTAAAGTTGAGCAACATCGGGTAAAAGTTGGCCCCTTGTATTGTTTGTTGTTTTTCTTGTTGTTATTGTTATTGTTGTATTGCTTTAACGCGCTCCACTGAAAGATACAAATTGTTATGCAAAATGGTGAAAAGTTTCATTTGGCATCCTCTGCGACCGAGTTTTTTTTTCTGCTTGTCTGTTTTTTTTTTAGTTTTTGTTTCACTGCTGCTTTTTATGCAAAATTTTTTTTTTTACATTTTGATTTATTTTCATTTTATGTTGATCTGCTTTTCTGCTTTCCGCCGCTGCTGTCTGCGCTTTTATTTCATTTTTTTTTTAAGTTTTGTTGTCAAGTCTTTGTTGTTGTTGTTGGTGTAATTGTTGCCTTCACTTTTTATCTGCCATTGTGCTCAACTTCAATTGACTTTATTTGACTTGATGGGCTCTGATGTTAGGTTGATTCTGTTAAAGTTGTTTTGCTTTTGTTGTTTTGTCATCACGGCTGTCTGTCAACGTGCAAAAAAAAGATCCCTTTGCGTCAACCTTGCCCTTTCACAACTCCCCTCCCCCTTCATAGGTATGAACAATGCGCGATGCTATCTTAATCGCATTAAGACTGCAAAAAAGGGGGAAAAAAAAATGAAAAATACATGCTTTGATTTCATTGTAAAATATGTAATTTATAATGTTTAATAAGCGCTTACAAGCTCACTTAACTTATCTCCTTCGGCATATTTGTGCGGTTATTCATCGACTGAAACGCTTGGCAAGTAGAGCTTACAGTGTCTCAAAACCATTGAATATTTATTCGAGAATTTTAAGTGATTAGAACTTCAAATCAGTCGATAAGCAGAGCTTTAATTGCTTTGAGACAATTGTTATTGCTGCCAATTTGTTGTTATTCTTTGCTATAGATGTTAGTTTGATTTTGAAAAGCTTGGAATAGAACATTGCTAAAATTGTAATCGGCATTTGTTTACTTTAAATTGAGTTTTTTTTGTAAGATTTTATTGTCTAATCTAAACAATTATTCTACTGTTGGAGCTTTTGGAATAGAATATTCGTTTAATTTAAAATGGATCGGATGGAATAGAACAGCAAATAGCGCTTGAAACACGTAAAAATTGTATTATTTTCGGCATTAGTTTAATTTAAATTGTAGTTTTTTTTTTAAGTGATTTTATTGTCTGCTTTCATTTCAATGCGCAATTTAGGCAAAATTATGCAAATTTTCGGACACTTAAGAATCCAACATGATTTGATTGTTGCGCCTGTGCCGGGATAAATTTGCGGGTTTTGCGTGTACGAAATTCAGAACTGAAGGCCAGCCGTAAAAAGAACACGCCTCAGCCTCGGGCTACACCATAAAAAATGTAAATGCTGGAGTTGCTTCAATGGGCCTAAACCTTGAGAGCTCATCGCACGTTTAATGCCCCTAACTGACACCGATGGTCACACAAACTTAGATACACACACACACTCACACGCACATACACTCACACTTATATATGTATATATACTAATAATATACAATATAAATGCTTATGAGACTTGAGGCTTCTAACGTTCATAATTGCTGGACACACACAAACACACACGCAGCTCGTTAATTATGCCGTCTAAACCCACGAAATTATGACAAATTTCAATAAGGCAAGCTTAATAAAGAGACAACAAAAAAATACACGTCGGCGTACAAATGAATGTGAAGAGAGTCAAATGAGTTCAAATAGTCCGCCCATATAACAATAAAAAACAGAAGAAAAAAAAAACGAAGCAAACGTGAGCAAGAGAAACGAAACTATGAAAAGACCTTAGGGCATTATATTATATAGCAGACACATTCTATGGCAAACATCGCCCCGAAACCAAAAACCATAAACCAAAAAAAAAATACACCGAAAGGCAACCGATGAAACTTACGATGGGTTCATGGTCAAAACAGCAACCTGAGAGCGTTAAAACAATAAGAAACACCCAAAAATGTTCTACACTCGACACTTGCTTGACTTTTAGATACTCTGTGCTACTAATTAATGAAATACGAATCTATATTTAAATGAATATTCTTGAATTTTCAATAATTTATGTATTTGTGTTAGATTCTAGGCAGACTTTTTCTACTAACGAACTGTGGAATTCTATTAACTTAGCAAAATCTCATCAATTTTAGTAGTTTCATAGAAATTTCGTATTTGATTTATTGTTTCAAGTTTTAGAATACTATAAACTAAACAGCTCAAAGTTCTACTAGTCTACTACAATATGTCATTTTTATTAGCCATTAAGAACTCTCTATTAGAACACAATAAAACAGGGCCAATTTTTGAGTGTTTGTCTGCAAGGTGTCAAATTTAACAAAGAATTTCTTTAGGCAAATCTTTCGTCGTTCTGCAAAAATATGTCATTGCTGTCATGCATGTTTTTTTCTAATTTGTATACACTGAACCCATTAATGGGCACAAAAGGGTATGATGGTTTTGATCAGCCGATTTGATTGTCGATTGCCATGTCTGTCCGTCTGTCACGCCGCTCTTAGAGACTATAAGAGTTAGAGAAATGTTAAATCAAATTTCTCGTATATCCGGCGCAGATCAAGTTTGCTTTAATTTATCGATAGCTTTCTCGATTATCGATACATTGAGATTTCCTATAGCAATAAAAGCCATATTTTTAAAGGCTGAACCTTCTTAATATTATAAAATACACATATGCATATTATGAATCAACTACTCAAATTTAAACAAGATCGGATAAGAAACACCCAAGTTATGGTTAAAATAGGTTCTCATATTGATCTCACTTCTACCAGCAGCCGCAAGCATTTGCTGTGTGCATAAATTGCGAGCACATGTGTAAGAAAGAGATGGCATGATAACCGAGCTTTTGGAGTAAATTTGTTTTTGTGTGTAATGTGCAGAACCTGTTAACTGCGTGTACGTATGTACGTATAAACGTATGTATGTATGTATTTATGTATGTATGTAAGTATATGCTCCTGTTTCTAGCCAGCCAATTGGGGATCAGTTCGGATTTCTGAATCAACTAAATTCGCTGCATTCTAGTTTTTTTTTTTTACTTTTCAGTGCCTGTGCTTGCTGTAAGAAATGACTTAAGCTGCTCGCAAGGAAAAGTTTGCCAATAAAATGAGAATATTTTAACAATTTGGTTGGGGGTATATCGTAGTCGAGCTCACTCGACTACAGCATTCTTATTTGTATTCTTTCATTATTTTTATCGTGTCGCACAGACGCTCATATTCTTAACTTTTCCGTACTTGTTGTGTTGTGTTGTGATGTGTGCCCCGGCCGTTTGACGCGCGCCCCTGAAAATAGCTTTCAAGGTTGGCCTGCCAATAGCTGGCTGGCAAAGATATCAGTCAGCGCAACAACTATTTGTTGTACTTGTTGTTTCTGATTATTGCACTTAGACTCGCTTTTGCTGGCATGACAACGTGCCAAGGCGCTTCCTCAATTGCCAGCGAGCTGTCTCGCCAGTCAGCCAGCCAGCCTATAAGAGAGCCACGCCCATCCCTCTCTGTTGGCCACTTGGGTAACACAATGAAAAAATAAACTGTTTACGTCAAATATTGTTTTTTATATCAAACTATCAGCAACATCGTTTTTAAGTACTATATCAAATTATTCTTGAAATAGGTATACAAAAGAACTTATTTATCTTATTGTATGTAAAGCTATTTTTTAAGCGTGAGTAAGAAAAATTACAAAAATTCGGAGCATTTATTATTGAAATCATATTCACACATGATTCGATTAAATATGGTTTTACATTTATCAGATTTATCTTGAACTAGGCATACCAAATTTATAAATTTACTACTGAGTTGTATAATTAAACTAGGTTTAAAAAATTATGATATTATTTTATAAATGAACAAAAATAATTGAATGAACCGTCTACTATTTCGCATCTTATAGTTTCCATAGAAACAGATCCTGAGTATTTTTTTTTTAATTTCTAGGAAAATTTAGATCTTGGTAATTTGAGTTTGGTCTGCAAGGGTATAAAATTCTAGGCATTTACTTCACAGTCCAAAGAATAGTTTCCTAACTGTTAACAATTACAGAACTTATTTTTCGGTCTTGTAATTTATTTCAGTGTATTCATAGTATGAAGTATCTTCTTAGAGCGGCAATCGCTGCCGGTTGTCTGCAGAATATTTAATCGCGCGTCTTTCTACACACATTCGATTTATTTTGTTGTCTTCAGAGATGCCACAGCATCATGCAACATCCAATTAGGGCACATAATGAACACTAAATTGTGGCTTCTTGTAATTTGCAGGGGCCCTTATTGCATTTAACTTCGAGTTGAGCGTAATGTTGCCTGTTTCTGTTTATGTTTCTGTTTCGGTTTCGGTATCTGTATCTGCAAAATGTATCAGTGTCTGCGCTGTATCTGTATGTTTGACCTACTTCTGGCAGTTGTAAAAATTCAATAACATAAAAACGGAAAATTAACTGAAAACGGCACTCGTCGACACAACGCACACTACACACACACACACATAACACACACAGAGTACAGAGCACAGAGCCAGCGCATTGATAAGACACCCAAAGCAAAACTGAACCAAGGCTGCAGCTCGACACGATTTCTACTTTGGATGCCCTTCGTTTAGCCCAGCTCAGCTCAACAGCAGAAGCAACAGAAACAGCAGCAGAAGAGGCAACAGTAACCCAACTCAAGACCCAAGACCCCAAGGAGGAGTCTTTTACACACGCACACACACACACGAACACATTTTACACCCATTTCCATGCCATTTCCCATTTATGTGGTCGCATATACAAAACGTGAGTGGAACAACGAACCGTACCAAACTCCCCCAATCCCCAAGGGCCAACTTCCCCTGTGGCACGCAAGAAGAGAAGGCGGGCAAACGTCTGATGACACCAGCGATGCGTGTGCGTACGTGATGCAATCAAAATGTTATTAATAACGCAATAAAGTAACCATAATTTCGACCATTAAAATGCACACATTTTGCGCTACGTGTTGCCATAAAAAAAAATTACAAAAAAATACCAGAAAAGCAAAATAAAAAATGAAGCAAACACAACTTTACTGCAAATGCAAAAGCGAATCGAAAGAAACACCCAAAGTTTATACCTCAGCCAAAAGCAAAACTTTAGTTTACATTTTATTTAATATCCTGAGCACAATTTGTTTACTTTGCTTACCATTATAACCCACTTCTTTTAGCCTCTTTTGTGACACTTCAAAATCGAGCAAATCGAATTTTATGTCTATTTCATCAGAGAGATTTTTTTCTTCATATTTTTCTTCAGTTTTTTTTCTAAGCAAACAATTAATTGATATGTCTTCTGTTTTAGTTTAAATTTTGAGCATGAAAACTTGCTTTTTTAATATATATATATATTGAAATCGGTTCAACTTAAATCAAGCTGTGAACATTTAAAGTCTTAGCAGGACAACAGCTTCATAATGTGAAAACTTTTCGCATCAGATATTCTAAAAACAAATATTGTGCTGTATTGTATAAACAGAACTTTATTTACAATAGTATAAATGTTATATCAAGTAAGCACTTAAAAATAATAAAAAAAAACTTTCACATTATGCTCATTTTTAGTCAAAAAAATAACAAATTTTAAAGACAAACAAAACCTCTCTTGACAATCTAAAGAGTTGGTTTTTAATATATCAAATTTACCTTATCTTGATAATTTATTTTTATTTACATTTTTTTTGTTAATTTTAATTGTTAATGTAAAAATCAAGTATACATTTTTTTGCAAAAGAAATTGAGGAAATATTATATTTTTGTATGTTAAAACACGTTTTGCTAAATTTGTGTTTTAAAACCAAAAAAAAAAATGCGGTGAATAATATTTCCATTTATATGGAAATATATATTTATATAAATAAATAAAAATTTGTATGCAACTAAATTCTTTGCTAATAAGTCATATCGATAAAAACCCTTAAGGCAAATATGGAAAAGAAAAGAAAACGAACACGTTAACTAACTGACTATCTATGAGATACCAAAAGCTTATGTGGCACATGAGAAAGAGGGGAAGTGTTGCAAAGAGTAGCAGCAGCAGCAACAGCAGCAGCGAAAAGAAACCGAAATTTGTTTAAAGGAGAAATCATTAAAAACGACACACAGATGCGGTGCGATATCACCCAAACCCAATATATATATATATATATATATATACGACTACATTACAACAACAACAACAAAGCTCAATTGAGCTCGAGTTATATTTATGACAGTTGTCTGTGGTTGTTATTGCTGTTGTTGTTGTCTTCAGCTTGGTTGCTGCTACTTCTGCTTTCCCATTTGCATGCTAAAAATGTGACAGTCTCTCTTTGGTTTTGGTAGGCAAATGCAAAATTTGTGCAGCGATGCGTTTTGGCAGCGTTTAAAGTCGCGCGTGAAAGTCGCAACCAGCTGCACAAATCTTTCAGCTGACTGAACGCGCTTATTTCGTGTGAATTTTAACATAATTCACATGCTCAATTCATATTAATATATTTAAATATTGCACAAATATTTAATAAGCGTATTTATTGTTGCTGTTTTGACAGCCGACTACATTTATCATATGGTGTTTATTAGAGTAAACCGTTGAAAGCTGTTTTTTTTTGTTTCGTTTTTTCTTCTATATTCCAAGCTGAATTTAATTATATTTTAAACGCTGTGTGAATTTCGTTTCAAAATTCAAGTTATAGCCCTTTTTTTTTTGGTTTTTTTTAGTTTGAAGATAATTTTATGATGTGAATGTTGGCGATATTAAGTTAAAATTCGTAGCATAATAATCCGTTGGGGTTGTAATATATTCCCAGTTATCCACTAAATTGATGCTCATAGTTAAATCTTTGATTTTCACATTTTGCTTAGGATAGGTTTCCCTTTGCCGCATTTAATGCGGTTTGTTTTGTTGCCAAGCGGCGCAGAAAACATTTTCAAACGACAGCGCAAATTGTGATTGCTGTTGTTGTTTGTTAATGTTGTTGTGCGGCCATTGCCGTGAAATTTGTGTGAATTAAAGCAACAACAACAAAAGCAGCAGCAGCACATGACAAGGTAAGGCAAGCCGGCTTTTCACTCTGCAAAATATGCCTATATTAATGAGCCTATGGAGCGAAGCCAAGCGTTCAGCGGCACAAAACGGTGAAGCGGGGATTTGTTTCTCTAACGCTGGCCGTGAAACTAAAGTCACATTAGAGACAGCAACAGCAGCAGCAACAGCATCAGCAGCAGCAGAGTTTAAGTTAGGCATCAGCAGCATCACATTGGGCATTGCCTTCAGCGCGGCAATGGACAAATATGCGTGTGCTTTTATGTATTTATTTATTTATATTGTTTCAACTCGAACTGTTTGATATTTGTCTGTTTCAAACGAGCCGAACAGCAACAACAACAACTACGAACTACTAACAATAGTTGGCTCATTGCCAGAAGCAGAGCGGATGGGAGTGGCTTCATAAGATGACCCCAACACGAGGCTATTGTACTAGACCAGAGTCATACACATGGAGAAAACCCCATAATTATTTGTCACTAAATTGGTTAACAAAAATTATTAGCATTGTTATTTTCTACTTATTTATTAGTTCCCAAATTGATTTTAAAAAAATATTAGCATTGTTTTTTTCTAGTTATTTCTTAATTTGATATAAGTCAGGATTGAAAGAAAAGACACAAAAAAATAATTAGTTAGTAGACTCATAAGACTTATCAAGTAGTGTCTATAAATAATAACAAGAAATAATTTAATTAACAAAAAATAAAATAAAAAAATAAATAAATAATAATAATTTTGTTCTTTACAACAATTTTTCTATTTGATTTAAGTAAAACATTTTGTGCATAATATTTTTTTTAATAAGTGTACTGTACGCATGTCGAATAGAAAATAAAGCATTATGACAACGACAGCAACAACAACTGCCTATTGTGGCTGTAACACCCAACCGAACTTTAGGCCCAGTAACAACCACAACAACAACAACAAAGACAACAACAACAAAAACAAACAACCGTGTCCCATGTCAACTTTTGACGTGACGGCCCATTGCTGATTTGATTTATGTACGGATTAATATCATAGCTGGCAAGAAGCCCCCTCCGCACACCTTGCCCAATTGCCTTTTTTGTTACCTGCAACAGTTAACACACTTTTGAGTTCATGTAGATTTCGAAATGGATTTCGAACTTTGGTCCAATTTCACTTTGTCGTAACAACTGAAAATATTTATTGCCTGCCCAAAAACAAAATAACAAAAAAAAACAATGTGTTTGCTTTTTTTTTTTTTTTGTGTATTCATCACAACACATTTTTTGTATTGAATGATGGAATGATGGAATCGATGGACGGATTTATGGCATGTTTAAATATCTTACATGTGGTACAAAACATATTTTCGAAATTCTTAATGATCCATCAAGGCCTTTTGTATGTCTAAAGATCGTAAAGATCAGACTTTTTGCTTTTTTTTTTAATGTAAATGGAATTCTTTTGAACTCGTTTTCTCATTACTTTTATTAGATGAATTCCTGCTCATATTCCTTGTATCCATTCGATATTGTTAAATATAATTAATGAACGTTTCCCCTCTTTTTTTGTATCTCGTTACAGGTATGTACACAAAAAGAAAAAACTCCATAAATGGCTTTCAGTAACAGAAATGCTGTTCTTGAATCGAAAGGCTCAAAATATCGAAATCCTTGTGCGTGTGAGTAATTATTATTTATTTAAATTGATTACGTGTCGAGGCGATGCACCGAAACTCGATCAGCTCCGATCGAAACGATCCGCTTTGAGATCCGCGACCCATTTAAACAGCCAATCGCAATTATTCATTTAAATCGACACCGAAAAGTGGCTTCCAAAAAATACAAACAAAAAAACAACCAGTTGGATTCCTGCACTAAACTTTTTTGACAAATTCTTGACAAGCTGCGATACCCTAGAAGGCGTCAACTGATTGGGCTTTTTGGTTTCACAATCCAGTCTCTGTTTTGGTTATAAATCTGATGATGATTTCATGATGCTTCCGTTTGCTCATCTTATTTAAGCTCTGCTCAAAACTGATTTACATAATTGTAAATTTGTGGTTTATGCTTATATTCAAATTATACATTTTGAGAGATTTATTTACCTTTTCGTAGAAACCATAAAGGGGTTTTCTGTTTGTTTAAAAATTAAAATTGAGTTTTTAAAATACAACTCTTAACAATAATAATAAATAAATAATAAATAAAAATAAATAAATAAATAATGAATAAAAATGAACAAAAAAATATATCTTAATGATTAAGGTCTGTATGAGTATATTGTAGTCATTGAGTATTCTGCTCTCGCTTACCCATCCTCTGCCCACGCCTGCCCCCCAAACAGCAACGAAAATATCTGCTTGATTGGTTGAGGTTAAAGCGTGCTGCATGCTCCAAATACCAGCGGGGATGGGATGGCAGCAACTTAAAAGAGAAGGGTAATGGGGGTGGGGGAGTAGGCGTATGTTTGTATTTAAAGCTTAGTGAGCATGGTCATTAATGGAGTCGTCATCTATTGTCTAACCCTTGTCAATTTCATTCCAAAAAAATCAGGTCACATTTGCGCTAAAACGCGCGCCTCAAAATTTTGTTGCGTTTTGCTGGCGATTAAAGTCGCGTTCAACTTTTTAATTGCGGATGCGCAGACTTTCGATTTCGTTTCAATGCTTTTGTTGTTGTGGTTGCTATTATTGTCGTTGTTGTTGTTGTTGTTGTTGTTGTTACTGTAGCTTTTGCTCTTTCCCTGCGTCAAAAGGCCTACGGGCTCAGTTCGCCACTCTTGACTTGGCTTTGCTCTGCGAGGAAGCTTCATGGAACAAGCGCTTTGCGGCTTTCCAAAAAAACCAAACCAAAAAAAAATATATATAAAAAAACAAAAACACATTTCAAAAAGTTGCTGCACAGTTTCACTTGAGGGAAATCGCAGCTCCCGGTGTGGAGACGGCGCTGCTGCTATGACATAACTGACGCCGCTGCCGACGTCGGCGGCATCGACTGCGACTGTGGAAAGTTGAACGCAAATTGTTGCTGCTCGTTTTTTTTTTTTTCTCAACTTTAGCAACTGCTTTGAAATTCACGTGAAAAGTGATTTTTTCGGGGGCAGGCAAATGTAACTTTGAATTGTGCAATCCAAGAAAGCGGCAAATGATATATACTTATATATATATAATATATGTTTATCTGCTGGAATTGAACTTTGTATAACTTGTGCAGAGAACAATCAGCTTTCATTTAAATGAGGCGCTAACGATACCTGAAATGTTGAACTCAGTTCGTCCATTAAAGTCTGTTCACTAATAACAGATAATAATAATCACTTAATTTCAACTCTAATTTTGTGGGCCTTCACTTAATGACTTTCTCAGCGGCATGAAAAACGAAAGGTGATCTGCTTTTTTCATTTCTTTTTTTTTTCTTTCTTCGTCTTTTCTGTTTCACATTCAGCTCTTATGCAAAACAATGCGCACTTTTTGTCCAGCACCCGCCGATTCCCATTGTCATAAGCTATATATATGACTATATATATATATATATACATATATAAACTGCTTGAACTTTCAAACTCAAAAAAACCAATTTGAATTCAAATCGCTTTCCAGTTGCTGAAGTTGAGTTTGAAAAGGGAAAGGTTAGCGTCTGGACCAGGAATTGTGCACCCACACAATAGTTTTCCAAAGTGAATCGTTTGCTGTGACGCTGTGAGTTGTTGCGTGTCTCTCGGCCATAACATGAATTTTATTCATTATTCATGTTTTCCATTTCTAATTGTTGTTGTTCATAGTAATTTGTAATTACTATTTGACTTTTGAAGCACATGGCCAATTTATTTCAAGTATGTTTGCATTGATCACACATGCAACAATATAACAGTAAATCAGTTCCTGGTATTTATAACAGTATGTCAGTAATTAGAGTTTGCATTAACAACATTCAGCACTATAATTAAAAAGCTGTTCAGACAAATGCATTTCAAAATCACAGACTTAGAACAGAGAACAGAGTTTAGCTTTGTGTATAACAGTTGGCATTTAATGCCTCATATAACACTTGTGTCCATCACGTATAACAGTTGGCAATTAAATATGAATTTGCTTTAAAATGAAAAACATGTGAAACCTTGTTGGATTTTAAAAAGACCCAAAGCTGTCGCTTCCCCATTCCGGAAACTTCTATATACTTTTCGAACTCTTCCTCTCTCTCTCTCTTTCTCTCCATCTCTCTCTATCTCTCGCTGTGCATTTTAAATTCAATTTCCTTTCGTTTTGGCAATCAATTTAAATCTCGCCTGCACATTTTCAGCTGGCTGGGCAAATCCAACAATGCCGGAACTAAGCGCGACCCAAAACAAACACTAAAAACAACAAAAAAAAAGTGAAACAAAATTATCATGCAGTTTTTAACTTTTGTTGTTGTTGTTGTTGTTTTTTTTTCTTCTCGATTTCACTTGAATTCGTAACACCCCAAAAAGAGAGTTGCAAAATTTGTCGAGTTGAGATTTTTGTATTAAAACAAAAGACAAAACGAAACCACCCGCGATTTATCTTTGGCTTTGTGTGTGCACACACACACACACACACACACATGCACAGCAATACAAACACGATTAAATACAACAAAATCTCACCCGCGCTAACACATGAGGCAAACTCTCTTTTCTCGTTGTTGTTGTTGCTGTTAGCCGATTATCTACACCTTTCACCTTTCACGCCAACAACAGCAACAACAACTGCTACAACAACAGCTACAACAACAGCTACAACTAAAGCTATGCCTCTGCCTTTGTTTTCATTTTGATCTCCAAAATTTGCAGCCTTTCTAATTTCAATTGTCTCCTCTCCCCTCACCTGCTGCTGCCCATCACAAGCCCAATCCCAATCCCGGGGAGTTGTGCAATCTGCTCTCGTCTTAATTGGCCAGAATTGTGGATTGAAATCGTTTTAGATTGAAATGCTTTAAGCTGCTGCTAAGCCTGAGTGACATTTATGCAACGTGTGGCAGCGCCCACAAGCAGCACCAGCAACAAATATCCGTGACAAATATGTATTACATAAACACTGCGCAGGGATTTCCACACACAGCAGCAGCAGCAACAACTGCAACAAATGCAACAACAATTGCAACAACAACAACAGGAATAGCTAACAAGTCAAACTGCCACACACTTCCAAACAAAAATAATAATAATAAGTACAAAAAAAAATACAGAAAGAAAAAAATTAGTTTCACCTCTTTTTCATGGCATGCGCTTAAAAAGCGCAGCAAATTATAAACAAGCGAGACTGAGAAATAGACGCGGCGAGCGCCACACAGAGAGTGACAAAGTGCGAGAGAGACAGAGACAGAGACAAAGACAGAGACGAAGACGAAAACTGTGCGAGCGAGAGCTAAAAAGCCAATGCTGCAACGAATTGTTGCAGCGCGCCCACTGTTGCCGTTGCAATTGCAGTTTTTGTTTTTTTTTGGCAATACCAAAAATTTTCAAAAGCACAAACAAAAAATGCATAAATAACAAAACCAAAAAAAAAAATAAAGAAAACAACGAAACTACATCAAATGACAAAACCTAGTAAGCATCGAAGTCGAAGTCGAAGTCGACGTCGCCGTCGCCGTTGCCCGTCGGCGTCGCTGTCGACGTCAACGCCTCGTTGGGGACGATTACATAACAAGCGCGACACGTTTTATTTTATTTTTGTTGTTGTATTTATTTTTTTGTATTTTGTGCAAGCGTCGACAGCAGCTGCGACGGCGACGTCACATGGCCAAAAAAAAAGGGGGCACGACTGCGCAGGCGACGACGTAATAAGCAACAACAACAACAATAAACACAAAAACAACAACAATAAACAAAACAATAAAAACAACAACAACAAAAACAGCACCAACTCTTCGTCTTGGTTTAGTTGGCCGTTTGCCGTTCAGCTTGCTGATTGAACTCCAAAATTTGGCATCGGTTTGTGGCTTTCTTTTTTAAATACACACACACAAACATATATTCAAACCTATACACACACACATGATCTCTCTCCATCGAAGAAAACCTTTTTTGAAAACCGTAACTTCAGCAAATAATTACGCATTTGAGTCAAATGACTGACTTAACACATATCCTGTAAATAATTGAAAACTATTTCTTAATATTTTTCGCCTTGCGGACGCATTTATTAAAACTTGTGTTAATGGTTTTCAATAATTTCTTAAGGTTTGACCAAATCGACCGACAACTGAATTATGGCCGAAAACTAGTTGCTACTTTTTTCCATTAAAAAAAGTTGTATGGCTGAAAAACGTCGTTTTTTCCAACATTCTTTCGACAAATTTGTACAATTTTTGAAAGTTTATTTAAACAAAAAGTAGGAAACATCAATAAAAATATAATATTAAATATTATATAAAATAAATTTTCATTCTGCGCAAATCAAGCCAAAGCTAAATTTAATATACCCTCTACTTACAGGGTATTCGAAGATAGTTTTTAATAAGTGCGAGTATTGCTGGCATCTTGGCCAACTGTGTGGCGTGCGCCTTTTGGGCCGCCCTAATTTCGCTTAATTACGCACTTACACACACAGTCGCACACACGCACACGCACACACACACATGGACAAAAGAGAGATAACAATTTTACAAGCTGTGCGTAACAGCGGCGGAGTCGCCCGCATTTCATATTTATTTATTTTTATTTGAATGTTCATCTCTGTCTGGGCCACAAATTTAAGTTTTAGTATTTATTACATTTCTTTTCTTTTCGCTCTTAATTTTTTTTTTATGTAATTCGACATTGTTTTTTTTTGTCTGTGTCACTTTTGAATTTATTTTTATTACTTTTTTTTTGGACTACTGCTTTTAAATGTTTGTCCGCAGAGTTTTCACTCCTCACTCGTTTCATTTGAAGAAATTTACGTTTATTTACAATTTGTGTTCATTTAGGGCGCTCGCACATTTTTCGGGGCCAACTCTTTCCCTCGTCGTTGTTTGGCTTGTCACGCAGCTCTCTTAACTGGGCCTTGACGGCGATTGGTTTTCTTTGCGTCTGTTTGGCTTTGTTTGAGTTTCGAGTTGGTTTTTTATTATTATTTTTTTCCATTTTTTTTGGTTGCCTGATTAGCAGCTCATTTGAAAGTTTGCCTAAAGATTTAGCTGTTATAATTTGCTTTTCCCCAATTGCTGCACCTAAAAATAATAGTGGGATAGATATCTGTATCTTTGACTCTCAAATGTCACTCGCATTTCGTAAAAACCAATCATTTCAAGGTACAGTTGCGCACTAGTTTCCATTATATATATATATATATAAATTTATATATATATGTGTCACAACATTGTAATCGCAGATTGCGCCGGCTTTGATTAATTGCCAATTGATAGCTGTGTGAATATCGAATATGTTTGCTACTTCAGATTGTACCGAGTACAATCATGCAACAAATATGAGTCATTTTTTAAATAATAAAAGACAAAACCAGGAAATTTATTTATTATATTTATAATAGTTGGAAAATTATTATTATATTTAAATCAGCTCTCTAAGTAATTATAAATATTAACCTTTAGTTTAAAGTAATTAAGACTAAAGAATTTGTCTATTCAAAATGAATATCTTCAATTCCTCTATTTTAAAATAGATTTCTTTTCATTTTAAATTAAGTTGACACAAAATATACAGAAAGCAAAACATTTAATTTAATTAAATTAAAAATTATATTTAATATATATATATATAAATTTAAAAATAAGAATTATTTCTAAGACTATTAGTTACTTTTTTATTTTAAGCTGTGATTTTTTGTTTCAATTTTAGATGTAATTAATTACGATTATTTTTATGGTAGACAACACATTGTTAAGGCTAATGTAATTCATACTAAAAACCATTTAAGCCTAGCTAATTAGCAGATAAGAATCTACAAGAAGCCAACAAACAATAAGGCTTTATATAATGGCCCTTCGCCAAGTCAAAGGTCAAATTATGAGCAGGACCAGACAAAGAATATAAACACAAAATTAAAGCCAAGTAGAGATGTGGCTCTAACAATATTTGTTAAGCCGTGCGATGTTGTAGTCGAGGGGGGGTTGGGGATGCTAAAACAAATGATGACAGCCAAAAACAATTAAGTCAGAATAGAAATAAAGGCAATGAAACGGGGGAAAACAAGAAAGAAATAAAGAAAAGGAAACCAAATTAAACGGGAGTTGTTCTTGTTGCTGTTGTTGACAGCACTTGGGAGAGCAATGCGACAAAAAAGTAATATTCTGCTGCGGCTGCTTCTTCTTCTCACGTATTCTTGGCAGCAGCAGCGACGCGTCGTTGGCCACCAACGCTGAAGAAGAAGAAGAAAGAAAAAAAGAAACATACACAAAATCAACAGAAATCCAAATTCGTGTGTGGCTGTTCCACTCAACGCTGCTGCTGTCGCTGCCAGCACCAACGTCGCCGAGGCCGAGGTCGAGTGTGTGTGTGTTTATGTGTATTTGTGATTGTTTAGGCTCTGCGTCTGCGCTTGACACACACATACACACGAAGCCGCACAACTTTGGTGGCATTTAGTTTTTTTTCTGTTTTTTCTTCTTATTTAAATTATTAAAGAAACAAAAAGATGTATTATAACTGACGAGAAGGGGTTTCCTTTTCGCATCCTCTACAAGGTGCAGTCAACCATTTGAATTCTTTCGCTCTCTCTGTCTTTCTCTCTCTCTTTCTCTCGCGGCTGCTGCTCACAGGTAGCTGGGCTGACTGAATGGGCATCCAGGGCCACACACAAAGCGCCGCACACACGCACTTCAAATTAGCCTAGCCACGAACACACACACACTCACACACACAATCACACACAATCACACACACACACAAACTCAGCCACACAGAAACTGAAGACCTACATGTGCATGTACACCGAAAAAAAAATGTAATTACTAGGATAAATTTGTGTACCCTTGTAGAGGGTATCATAATTTTGCCGTGAAAGGTGTAAGGCATCAAAGGATTGATCTACAAACCCCCCCCCTAAAGATATATATAATCTTAACGAGCATATCTAGCCAAGTTGGTATCTTTCTGGTCAGAGTCATCCGGATCACATTACTATATCAAATTGTTGCCATACAAACTTCCGGACAAAAAATGAGTTTTTGTATTAAACATTTGTTATTAAACAAGATCGGATATCGAAAATCGGATAAGAAAATATATAACCAGTAAATAAAAAAAATATTAAGTTTGGTACTTGTCCCCAAGAATTTGTTGAGATTGGACCTCTTTATTTTATACTTAGATTTTATATATATATATATATATCAGCAAAATATAAGTCGGTTATGGATTGGATAATGTTTTTTTTTTAATTTAATTATGATTCTTAGTGGAGTTTTTTTGCAAGAAATATGCACTTCAAAATCAATATTAGATTTAAGACTTAAAATAAGTCCACTCATACTTAAACTAAGTATCAAATTCGAATATCCAATAATAGTGAAATTTAAACTCTTTTGGTCTCTCTCAATTCTTAACTGTAAAAGTCTGTTTTTGAATGAAGCATTTTAAATACTTTAAACTTAATTCAACTTGATAGCATTATTTGATAAATAATATATTCTAAGTTGAGTTTCCTTGTTGATAATTGATTGATTTTTCTCGCAGTGTACAGAGATGATTGTGTGAGCTGCTTCTTTGCATGCTAACTGCTCCAGCTCTCGCACTTAGCCGCGGAGCTATCCATCAGAGACAGTGAATGAGTGAGAGAGGGGGTGAGCGGAGGGAGAGGTGCAGCCATCCATCACAATGGACTTGCGTCGTCAAAAGGGCAAAAGACAAGATTGAAATTATTTGCCATTGAGTCGTAATTGTTAGAAAAAAGACAAAAAAAAAAGCAACTGCAGCAAGAACAAACCCGAGACCAAAACCAAGTGGAGACCACATAAGATCAGGCCACACACGCTGCAAATCCAAGCCACGTACATATGTGTGTGTGAGTGCTTGTGTGTGTGTGTGTGTACAGGTGCCAGTTACCAGATTGCCAGTGCCACCTTTTTTACCTTTAATGAGCGCAAACAAACGCCGTGGGAAGTCTGCAATGTGTTTGTATATTTATATATATATATATATTTATATATATATGTATATATATCTATATAATTGTGTATATGTCTAGTATAGAGTTCTGCGGCTGCTGCCTGTCCCATTATCCTAAAGAGGAACCCAACCGTTTCTTGTGGTTTTGCCTGCCAGCGGGTGACGGCCTCAGTACAGTAAACGCTCGCTAATTAGTCAGTTTGTCGAGATGACATATTGTCAGCTATTCGAAAATTCATTTCAAAGGCGACAATTCAAAATACCATTAGAATTATTATTTAATATTATTTCAATTTATTAGAAAATACATTTATAGAAACACCTAAATTAATAAAAAAAAGAAAACGTTTATGATTTGCTTATGATTATTATATATAAATAAGATCAACAATATTATAAATAACCAAATCTAACAGCTACTTGCTAAAAGTGAGCTGAATTTTGCTTAAAATACTAATAATTCAATTTCATTCAGGAAAAATATATAAGTATTTGCAAAATCAGTAAATCATTTGATACAAAACAACGTAATTTCCACTTATGGAGCCTGCACTGTACTTGATTTTCTATACCTTGTCGAGAGCCAAATTTGATAATTTAAACTGTGTTTCGACAATTAAACAACAATGTCCTTTTGCCACTTTGCCCACCCAGGCAGGACACAAAAAGAAAAGAAAAGAAAATAAAAGAAGAGAAGAGAAAAGAGGGAAGCAAAACAAATCAAATTACAGTTGCTGTGTTTTGACATATTTGGTCTTGGGCAATAAAACTGCAGCTTGGGTGTTCCTTTGTGCCTCTTCTTAGATGGCCAGATAAATGGGAGTCGAAGTCAGGATTTGCTGTGACAAATTTGTCTTGTTGTAAACTCGTTGGTGGCATTTCATTTGTGAACTGTGATTGACTGTCAATTGTGAATTGTGAAAAGAGCGAACAGGAAATGGTCAAAGCGACAAAAGTAAAAAGTGAAAGAGCGAGTGAAAAGTAACAGCAACAGAGACACTAGAAGGGGGAAACGCTCGTCGTTGAATACTGTTGTATAATCGACTGAAAGCCACATGAGCCTAGTAGCATAAACTATAAAGTGTAAGCCAAGGCCAAACCAAACACGACACGCGTTTTTTCGACACCCTGCTCGGCCCATTGGCCAGCCTAAAAAAAAACACGTCAATAAAACAACAACTAACAAAACTTGGTTACGAAAAGAAAGAAAAAAAATAAGGGTTTATATGTATAAGAAAACAAACATTATTTATGAACTATTATCACTGAACTAGTTTCATTAGTGGCGCGTGACAGATACAGATACAGATACAGACGGAAATACAAATTACAATTAATATACATATAAATAACTATTTATGTGGATGCTAATGGGAAATCGAATATTGCACATCCCTCGTGATTGTAACAGCAAAATAATAGTGTCAGTGTTGGAAAGTTGTGATTTGTGATTTGTCAGCGTTGAATGTTTATAACCTTTTAACATGTCGCGTGAGCTTGAGTTGAATACGCTCGACTGCAACATGCTCTGTATATGTAATTAATATTATAGTAATATACAATTTATTCATTTTGAAAAAAAATTATGAAAATAGCATTTTAAATGTGATTTCAATATATGTCATTTAAATCTATACTTAAATGTATATTAACAATTTTACCGTTATATATAGCCGAAATAATATACCACTTCAGCTGGCTCATACATTTGCACAAATTGAATACACTCTCTTTTTAAACCATATTTATTGGATTCAGGCTATAAAAATGTAGGCGCACTTAAATTACGTCCAAAAATAACCAAATTTAGCCAACGATTTCTATGTGTTTTGGGTGTGTTTCTGTGTGCTTGTGTGTGTGTGTGTGAAATGCGGAAAGTGGCCGCTGTAGTCTTGTTATATGTGCTTTGTGTTATATCTACCTGTCTACTGCTCCAATCACTCATTTTGTTACAAAAAGATTATGAAAATTTCAAATGTAAATTTTACTCGCTGCTGCTGTTTATCTCTGCTGAGCAGCAGCAGCAGCGCCAAATAGAAAACGGGAGAGGCGAAAACAGGCAAAAAGAGAGAGAGAGAGGAAAACGGCAATTGCTGCAAAGTGATTACGAAAAAACAACAACAACAACAAATAGTCTCAAAAGTTTCACTCGGCACGAGTGCGGAAGTTTTTATCCCACGGCATTTGTTTTGGGCAGCGCTCGTAAAGCGATCCGATCCGATCCGATTCGAGTCGATGCGATGTGTGAAGGTATCTAATTTTGTATATACATATGTATTTGTGTTGCCGCTTACAACTCCATTTGTGTATCTAACAACCACCCCCCAAATATTAGCGCAACTCGTTTAACACACTCTTCGCGTCTTTTGTAGCCAGTTCAACTCGTTCCGCATGCGACGATGTTAACGACGACGACGACTTGGAATAAGTTTTTGTTTAGCCAGTTAAATCAGCTCGCGAAGCCAATAATATCTATTAACACTTTCGTCAGATGCGGTCGCGTCGTGCTGCCCACGCACCACTGCAAGCAGCGCTGTTTACGTCTACGGTCAAAGGGAAAGAAAAAGATAGAGAGAGAGAGAGGGAAAGCGTCAAAGTTTAGTTTTGCGAGAGCTGCTGCTGCTGTGTGTGTGTGTGTGGTGTATGTTTGTGTTTGAATTTCGTCGTCAAATATAGAAGGTAACGTAACAGAATTGGGAATGAGAATCAGCATGAGATGACGTCGCGGTCAACGTCGCTGCCTGCCTTGGTCGTCATACACAAACATACACACACACACTTATATACACATACACACGAGAATTTTGCTTTGTTGCTAGAGTGAAAATTGGGTTATTGTCAGAGAGCAGCAGCCACATTCACATTCACATTGAAGCGGCATCAGTCGTTGTTGTACGAAGGGGATGACTGTGTGGCGGGGGGTGGCTTCGTTATTATTGAACTTTTTTTTGTTTTATTTATGGAAATTAGTGTCAAGTAAATCATGTGCATGTGCTTTTTCCAAACAATAAATACAAACACACACTCTGACATATACATATATCGATGGGAGTTTTGAATAAGCGTAGCTTATTGAAAATCGATTAATGTCAAAAGGCAAGCGCATTGTGAAAGTCGATAACCAACCTAAACGATTGAACGAAAAGGTGAACCAGTTCCGTATCATTTCCGCTATTGAAGGAAGTGCTCAAAGGCCGATGAGCATCCAAATGGCCTTTTGAATTGAAACGCACAAATTAATGATGATCAACATATGAACTTGATATTTAGTTCTCTTTGTTGCCTTAGAAGGTGCTTTTCATGTGGGAAGTTAGTTAACTGTTGTCAAGATGAAAATATCTTTTGCAGCCAAACGATGATACAGTTTCGCAATTTTACACATGAAATATGCTTAGTTTAACTAATAGCGCAGAAAATTCAAGTATTTATATGTTTATTATTTACTATTTAACTATTTATTTGTTTTTTTTTTTCTTCTGTGATTTGTTATTTATTATATATAAGCCACTCTATAGCATAGTTAAACTTATTTTCTTGCTGTGTAGCAATAACTCAGTTACATCAATTGCAACTCTCGCCCAAAACTTTCAACACCTCTGTCTCTGTCTCTCTCGAATGTTTGCGGTGTTTGCAACTTCAAAGCAAACGACGCATTACTGTCAAATTTTCACACATTCAAGTGCCGAAGACGACGACGACCCATCGTCAGCAGCTAATGAGAAACAGATTGACTGCCGTCGACACTACTGGTGACTAAGAGTGAGCGAGAGAGGAGCAGAGAAGAAGAACTAACTGCATACAGTAGCCGTTCCCGTTGATGTGTGGCCCGGGCTAAAGGACACACATGGATTGAATGGATGGCTGAATGGACACACACGAAGCCCCTGCGGCCGATGCTAATTTGCACGCCATAAATGAAAAACGAATGTGTTGAGTTGAATAGAGTTGAGTGTGTGGTGGGCAGCGAGGCGAGCAGAGGAGCAGACGCAGAAGCAGAGAAACAGAGTGTAAGCGAAGTGAAGTGAAGAGCCGGCTGCTGCTGCTGCTAGTTGGGTGGCCCAAGAAAACAAGACGACAACGTGACATGCGTTGTCGACAACGCCCCTGGCTTAAATATACCCATGCATGCAAACATACATACAATAACGTAATGTGTAACGTAACGTAATAAACACCCGCTACTCAAAGAATGTAGAAGAGATAGAGCAGCAGAGCAGAGGCGAAGCACTGTATACAATCTGTAGCTGAAGCCGTCGCGCACTTTGATGTAAAGTAGGAAGCGCCGATAAGTCGCCAATGACTGCAAGGCCGCTGCTGCGGCGGCGTTTCAATTGAAGAGTGGCTGCTGCTGCTGCTAGCTCTGTGACTAAATGATTAAGGCTTATCTCTGCTATGCTCGCTTGAAGGACCTACGGCTGGTCATCATCATCATCATCATTATTATTATTATTATTATTATTATGCCTCGTGGTGGCCTCGTTCGCTGCTGCTGCTGCTGCTGTCCTCCACTCCTGTACATTACACACACACACCCATGCATGCTCAAGTCTATATACAATTATCAGCTGCCCTCGAGCAGCACACACACTCTTACTCTCTCTCACTCGCACACTCTCTCCGCAGTTGCGCGCTCAGTGGTTGCTACGTTTCTCAGTGTCGCTTCCTTTCCCATACGGCGCCCATCGACCTCATAGTAAGCAAGCAAGCAACAACGACCCACCAACGCCTCTCACTTGATTGTAAGAGTGTGTGTGGGTGTCTGTTTCTCTTGATCTCCCTCTCCCAATGTCTCAATCGTGTGTAGTTGGTCGGCTGCTAGTGAAACGAAACGAAAAATGAAACGCTGTGAGCAGCGCTGTCGGCGTCGACACCAAAAATGCGGCAAAGCAACTGAAGTCGGACAGCAGCAGCGAGCAGCCAGCAGCGAAGTCGTCGTCGTTGTCGTCGGCAGCAATCGCTCGACCCGTTGCTCAGTTGGCTACACACATTTCAGTTCTCCGCAAACTTTCAAGCGAAGCGGTTGTGGTTCGTTCCAATTCTCGTTTCGCCCACTAGAAAAAAAATAGCTGACGGCCGAATAAGCAGCTGCCTACAAGAACAACAGCTACACGGAATGGAGCATTGCAGGGTTTCAATCATTTCATACAACTCCTCCCCAATGTGTGGCAATAATATATTTGTGGAATTTTTTTAAATAATCTAAACATATAAATTGAATTAATTTCGTGTGTTTTGCAAACGCGCTGAAAACGGTAAATACCAAAAAACAAACAGCAATATATATATATATAAAAATATATATATATATATATTTATAAAAATATACTTACGTATATATTGAATAAGTAAGAAAAAGCAAAAAAAAAAGCTTACCAAAAATTATTAATTTGTGCTTTTGTGTGTGTAAATGTGTGTGTTTGTGTGTGCGTAAGTACATATAAAAGTTAAATCCAAAATTCAAATCAAAAAATAAAACAAAAATACAACAAATACAATAACTGAGTGTTATAAAATGTTTGAGCCGTATGTGAAAATCAAAAAAAAGCGTAACGTGCATGAAATCTATCAAAATGAGAATGTCGAACTCGATGTCGATGTTGATGTTGTTGCTGTGAATTTGGAGCAACAACAGCAGCAGCAACAGCAGCAACAGCAGCAGCAACAACAAACTTCAAGTGATAATTGTTGCTGTCCGCGAAATGTTGCTTTGAGCAGCGCATTGGCAGAGACGCCAACAGCCGCAGCAAGCGCAGCGACAGCAGCAACAACTGCGACTAGCAGCAGCAGCAACAATTTTAGCCGCCTGCATCAATTGATATCAACGCCTCCAGTATTACTGCGCAGACCATCGCTGTCGACGCCCGCGTTGCCGTCAGCGTCAACGTCGCCGCAACACCCACACGCTGTAGCTGTTGCTAGTACGCCGCCAACGCCGCCGCCGCCGTCGTCGCAGCAGCAGCAACAAGCGGCAGCGCCTTCTGTTTTGCAACAACATTTGGGTCACCTGAGTTACGAAAGTGGAGCAACTGCAGCAGCAGCAGCAACGGCAAGAAGTGGCACAGCAACATTGGCGCAACATTTGGCAACACCCAGCAGCATATTGCAGGCAGCTTTCAGCAACGCCAGCAACACTGGCAGCAACAGCAACACGACCAACAGCAACACTGGCAGCAGCAACTTGCAAAACATTTTGACGCGTGCACAAAGTTCCTCAAGCAGCAGCCCAGCCTCTGCCTCTGCCGCCGCAGCAGCCGCCGCCGCTGCCGCTGCTGCCTCTTCAAACAACTGCAGCAGCGCCTGTGCCGGCAACAGGCATTATAACGGCGGCAACAACAACAGCAGCATTATTGCCAGCCGCCTATTTGGACCAACTTCAACCACCTCCAGCTCCAGTTTGGCTGCTGTTGCCTCCTCCTCCTCCTTATCCCCCTCCTCATCCTCATCGACATCGCATCAGCTGTCGCCGCATCATCATTTGCATAGCAATCATTCCGCGCTAACCAATTCCATTACGAATCGCATTAATCAATCGATACGTCGGCATCTCAACCAGCAGCAGCATCATCATCAGCAACATCAGCAGCAGCAACATCATCTCAATAACAACAACAACAACAACAACAACAGCGCCTCAAATTCAGCCTCATCCTCCAGCTCCAGCTCTAATTCCTCACCAGCCTCCACCTCGGCCTATCAACAACATCAGCAACAGCAACAACAACAGCATTTTAATTGCGCTCATCCTGCACAACAGCAACATCATCAACAGCATCATCAGCAACATCAGAGCAACAACAGCCATCACTACAACAGCAACCACAATAACAACAACAACAATAGCCACCATCAACAACAACAACAACATCACCACAGCAACAACAGCAATCATCATCAACAGCAACAACATCAGCAACAACAACAATCTCCTCTGTGCCTAGTATTATTAGTTAAATGCCCCAATTCAAAGGAGTTTTGTAACGCCGCTGCAAATTTCTGTGATAAAAGGTAAATACAAAGATAATAATAATATAATAAAAAACTGGTAAAACAACTTTATTATTCTTTATTGAATATTATAAATGAATAATAAATATCAACAAACATCATCAATTATGAAATGAGAATCAAATTAGTTGTGAATATTAAAAAAAAAAAAACACTGTTGAAAAGCAAAAATTGTGTGTTTTTCAGTTTTCAAGAGACAAACAGCTACTCTTGAAAACTAATTTTTAAATTCTAACTAAACTTAGTTAAATTCTACAGTTGAAGAAATTGAACAGCAGTTTCAGCATATTTGACAACAGCTCTAAATGAAAATAAAAATCAAAAATATTTAATTAACAATGTTTATGAAAAGTAACCTAAATAAATTGTGTATTTCTATAAATTTTCCATAATGGACAGTTTTAAAAACTTTTATTGTAAAATTAAGCAAAACCATAAAATTAGAATTGACTGTCTGCATTTAACTCAACATTTAAAAGTTTTATTTATGCATTTTAGAAACACCCACCAGTCGTACTCTGTTTTTTCGCCATCTTTACACTTTTTTTCTCTGTGTGTATTTTCGAGAAACACGTAAAAGCATTATTTCGCGCAATTAAGTGATTAGCAATTGGAATCCTTGAATTATGTGCAAGAAATCAGATCATTTTTTCTGAGTTGGTTGCTTTTCCTTTGGTTTTTATCATTTACCAACATTATATTTGCTGTGTTAATTTGGATGACTTGTTGTTTCCGCTGACATTCACTTGACACACATATGCATATTCATAAATGTATATATATGCATATATATATATATGCGTGTGTGTGATTTGTGCTAGTTCAGTTTTGAAGCTCAGGTAACCCACTTTAATTGCTGGCTTTGGACGGAGATGGATGACCTTAGTGTTTGAGTGTTGAGCGAGCGAGGGGATTAGGCTATGCGCCAGTGTTGGTCAACTGAAAGTCTCAATACAAAATGCATTTCATGCCAGAACAACAACAACAACGACAACATTTTATGCTAATAGTTTTTGTTTTCTATTCGCTTTAGTAAACAACTGTTCTTCATTTAAAATGCGTGGGTGGGAAAGGGATAGAAAGGGGAGGTGGGGTGAATGGAGCTGATCTCATAAGGTAAACAGCTGCTCACAAAGAAATGGAAGTGTTTTGTTTTGATGTGTGCTTTTGGGAATGGGAATTGGAATTGCTGAGTGTTTTGATTATTTTTGTTTTTTTTTGGACTGTTATAGTCATTGTTTAGCTTTGGGATCATTTTATATTCCAAGAAAGCGATAGCGCACTTCTTGCTCCGATTAAATTTTATTCCACGAAATTTGGAAATGATTAAATTATTTATATACATTTTTAATATATATGCGATAGCAAAAGAAAGTATAACTTTTTTGTTTTTTGATTAAGTACAAATCAAGGTCTGTTTGCACGTCGATTGTATTTCAAATTGGTAAAGCTACTTTTTTTATTTTTAATTATTATAGAGAACAAACGAACCAGTTACACCATGATTTATTTAATTGCTCAATAAATTGTATTTCGAACACGTCTTCATTCAAATTTGTGTTCTGTGTACAGGATGTTGTTATATTGCTGTCGCTGCATTTATTGTTATGGTTGTTAATGGGCTCTGAAATGTCTGTGGTTATCTTCTTTTTTTTTAATTCCATTTTTGCATGCTCCTCTGCGCAAGCGGAAGGGGAAGTCTGCTTGAGTGCTTCAGAGTGTGAAGGGTCAAAACAACAGAAACGACTGAAAGCCTAAAGCTCACATTAACGTTAATGTGAATGTTAGGGCTTATGTAATTACAGCACAACTTTCCCAAAAATCGATGATCCTCAAACTGATCAAATGTAACAAATGCCTAAGAGAAATGTGGCTGCAACAAGTTGTTGGTTTCGTATCTCATTGTTTAATACATCGATGCAAAAATCAGTAAAAACTTTCTCATTTTAATATCAGTATGTAGGTAACATATAAATATTTAATAAATTATTTGATGAAAAAAAATCAAAAACACAGCAACATGTTAAAATAAACTTTCAAAAAATGATTTGCCAGCATTAAATTAATTAGACATCGATTGCAGTCAGCAGCAGCAATATGTTGCTGAGAGAGTTGAACTCTCGATTCAATCATTTGCCACACACAGATACAGATACAAATACAGTTACATATGAATAGATGCTTTAGTTTTCACTTTGTTTTTTATCGCATTTCACCCAATAATCATAAAAACAACAACAGCCTCAAGAGCAGACTCCTCTTTCACTAAGGGGCCCACATTTTGAATTTAGAACAAATCTCTACACAACAACAACAACTGCACAAATTTCTAAGCCAATAAAAAGATATTCGTAGAGAGAGAGAGAGGGAGACAGAAATAACGAATGCTGGCAACGAGAGAAAAGAAAAGAGTAGTAGAAATCCGGCAACAATATCAGAAGCAGCAACAACAACAACAGCAGCAGCACAAAATGAAAGCACGACAAAAACAAAATGTGAAAACGCATGAAAGCCAATTTCTTGTCGTCGTCGCCGACGCCGACGTCGTCGTTTCCTTCGCTCGGATCGTCGCAGTCGCCGCACAATTTGTTTAGAAAGTGCAGAGAAATGGTAAAAGCGGCAAAATGCAAACAAGATATCCAACAACAACAACAACAACAGCCAAGTTTTGTGCAGTGTTTAAAATTGGGCACACAATGTTTATTAATTTATTGATTTCATTTCATGCGCTCCCCAAATACGATAATGATAATGATATTGTTGTTGTGTTTTTACTATTATACAATAATAAACGCCACGCGCTGAACAGCAACGTGCAAACTCCGAAAGAGAGAGGGAGTGAGAGAGAGAGAGAGCGATCGCGTGTAATCTGAGCTTTAGCTTGCTGCGCTCGTACGTCATCAAACTAGTTTTTTTTCAGTCCATCACTCTGTGTTGTTGCTTGCGATTACATAAAGCGTTTCGTTTCGTTGTTCGTGCTCTCGTTTTACGTCGTTTTGCCTCGTCAGTTAGTTTTGCGGTCGGTCGGGTGAAATTCGCTGCCTGCGTCGCTGCCGTCGTTACTGACGCCTACGCGCCTGCGCGCGCTCATACAACAGTGCACGCCATACAAATAAATACAGGCCACAGACGAAGACTGCGCAACATTGTCGGCTTCATTTCCAATGCTGCTTGTTGTAATGCTTATGTAACCGAACAAAAAAAAAATGATGTTTTCCCTTCGTCATCATCATGCGTTATAGACGCAAAAAAAAACTGGTGTAAACTTTCATTTATGTTGCAATGCGCCATAGTGTCAAAAACTTGGCAAATAGCTATGTTAACATTTGTTGATTACAAGCTTTTTTGCATTAGAATTTTAAATGGGAATAGAAAATTGATTTATTTTTTATTTAATGACACGTTAAGTTACAGTTAAACACTTGCTTAAATATTAATTTAGGCAGAGCCTTTCACTATTGCAGATGAGATTTGCTTTTAGCTACCATAATAGTCAAATGCAAACTTCCAATCGTTTGCAAAAAAAAAATGGACAAATTTCACTCTACTTAAATGATTTTATACATTTTATATAACAACAACAACAGTAGCCTCAGCTTCGCTGTCGGCAGCGACTTTCACGAAAACTGCAAGCAAAACTGCAGAGCCGTCGACAGAGTGTGAGAGAAAGAGAGACGAGCTGCTGCTGAGGAGCTTTCTCCTTATGGGTCGGGCCTTTGGCTCTGTGGACTGCTGCGCTGTTTGCTGCTGCTGGCGCAAAAGGCAAATGGACGCAACGCAAGCGACGCAACGACGACTGTGACTCCATTGAAAGCTAAACAACAACAAAAACTACAAGAAAAGTAGCGAAACGAAACGTAACGATAAAACGAAACTTGAGCGTGGGAGTTTACAAAATTAATATGCGTTCAAGTGTTGACATCGCGCTGCCCAAAATGTACATATGTATTTGTGTGTGTGTGTGTGTATGCATGACGAAGAGCGAAGACGAATAGAAATTGTATGAACATTGGGTGGGTGTCTATTGTTGTTGTTGTTGTGCTGCTGCTGCTGCCGCTACTGCTGCATTTAGTAGCGGAAGTGAAGAGATGAGTAGTTAGGTGAGTGCCGTCAAGTTAGTTTCTCTTTTGAAATCATTTTCATTGGCATGAAAGATCACATTATTTAAATTAAATTGCCAGTTCGTCGTTTGTTCATCTGTTGTTGTTAAATTTATCTTTACATCGCATTTACACACACATACTCACATATATACATGTAAGTGTGCGTAAAATGAAAAGCATTTCCTTTTCTTCAAAACGTTTTTCACTCGACTCATTTATTGTTGTTGTTGGAAGAGTGAAAGGAGTATTTTCTGTCGCGCTTTTGTTGTTATTTTGTTTTGTTGGTGAAAACGCCAACAACAGCAACAAGAAACACGCGCGAGTGAAAACTCATGCGATAATTTGTTGTAAAAAAAAAACAAAAAAAAAATGCAATTTTCACCATTTTTATTATTGGCCTGGCTTTTGTTGTCGACTTTCGTTGTTGTTGCTGCTGTTCATTTTCTATAAAATTTCATTAAAATGCTAATGAAAAGTTGCCGGAAGTTATTGTGTGGAAAAAGCACCACGCGAGTCGGTTTCAATTATATAACATCAGCCACTTTGCCGCGGAAAATTGGTGAAAATGTATAAAAATGTTTCGTTGTCCAAATTTGGCGCAATTTTCCATTTCAGCAGCTGCCATGACAGATCCCCCACCCCCAAAAAATGCTGCAGCCCCTTTATCTATCAAATTTATCCATATTTTCTTGTATCTTTTATTTTTTTCTCTTTTTTCTTAAACCGATTTATTGTGCGGATTTAAACACGTGCTGCTCTTTGTCTGTAATTTTAAGTCTGCTCTTTGTTGACCTCGCTCTCCTGCTGCTGTTCTCTCTTCCTTTGTGTGCGCCCTCGCATTGCTCTTTTCAACGTGCGGCGTTCTGCGTTGTTCTGCACATAAAGATCACTCAAGGTGCTTGCATTATAGCGTGTCCGTGACGAAATGCATTCGATTCAGCTGCCAATGGCAGCGGCTGTTTCTCTTGTGTTCTGTTTGCACAGCGAGAAGAAGCAAAGAAGCAAATGCATAAGAGGCTGGACCTTAAACACAAACAGCTGAACTTTTGGTACAGTGCTCAATCGCTATAATTGTTGACACGGATTAAGAATTACTTGACAGTTTGTTTGAAATTCTAACCATCCCTTCGGTAAATTGATTTGAAATTTTTTTATTCGTATAATAAATAAACTTATTTCATAATATAGTTTTTCATATATTATACACAAGAAGTATAATTTTCAGACTTACTCTGTTGTGGCTATTGACTACTATTGTAATAAATCTACGCTTATAATATATTACATATGTAGCCAATGCACAGCTTAACATTTTAGGTCCAATCTAATCGAAAAGAACGCTGAGTCATTGCTCTCGTTGGGAGTTCTTGACGGTCGTCGACGGCAACAACTCCATTAATCATCACGAGTTTAACTGTTGTTCACTTGGGCTGCCAAAAAATCACTTACTTACCCCGCACCTAGACCTCTGCTCATCTCGTTTAACCTTAGCTTTGTCTTTCGGCTCCGCCAAAGCCCAATGTTTGGAGACCTAAACGACGTTTCTCAATGTCATCTAACAAACAGAAAGCAAAACTTTTGGCTCTAAGCCCTTCGAAACGCAACAAAAAAAAAAAGAGAGAGCGCGTAAGCACGACGAGGGCAAGAGAGAGAGAGAGCGTAAGAGAGACGGTTGCTTGTGCTTTATGGCAGGTGTTTGTCTCTCTGTCTGTCTCTGTGTTTGTTTTTGTATCGTTCTCAATGCCAAATCAATGTCATTAACATTAAAGCACACTCACTAAAATTGTATAAAGCTACTTGAAGGTACTAAACCTGACGACTCTGCGGTCGCCGTCGCCGTTTCAATTTCCCCACTCCCCCTTCGCACTCTGCTACGCTTGTTTGACGTCGACTTTTGTTATTGTTGTTGTTTTTATTTTCGGTGTTCTGCGACTGCTGCTCTTTCGGAATGCTGGTTTACGGTTTGTTCACCTTGATAATAAAAAAAAGCGTTTTAAAACATACGCACGCGCCGTCACACACACACACGCTGCTGATGTGAAGGTCCTTTTTTCAAGCGTTTGATGGCCAGCTGAAGTGAACTGAAAAACTGGCAAGAAAAACTTAGAGCGCCTCAGCATCTTTAGCCTTGTACAGATTTTTCCCAAGTTTTTCTTTTGCTTAATTGTTGCTGTTGTTCTTGTTGTTGTAGATGTTTCCTTTCGCATCTGCGCTGCCTCAAAAACTCTCATTGTTACACTAGATCTCTCTCCCTTTCTTTTCGTTGCTCCCTCTCTCTTCTACTACCTCCTCCATTGTTTGTCAATTTTACACTGTTGGCTACATATTTTTGGTCTATTGTTTGCTGTCATCTGCAGGCGACGCTGCATGCCTGAGTTATCCTTGTTGCTGTTGCTGTTGTTGCTGCTACTGCATCCTGTGACGCATCTTGGCCGGCACAGATTTTCAGATTTCCAGGCCCAAAACGATAAACGGTGATTTGAAGCGGTCTCAGTTTTCATTTGCCGCTGCTGCAGGACGGTCGTCGTGTTCGTGTTCGTCTTCGTGTTCTTGCTTTCTCTTCTCTGTTACACAGTTGTAAATTGTACTCTCTTACGAAATATTCTCTTCGAGCGATAGATCGATCGCTCACTACACGAAAGCAATAACGGTTAACGCTTTGGTTGAAGCTTTCGCTCATTTTTCGATTCGTTTTCGCTCGAATTTTTCGCCCGTACAAATTATGTGCGCTGCACAACATTTTGGCGCATTATTCTGTCTTGTGATTTCCGTGTGTTTGTGTCTCTGTCTGTCCTTTGTCCGCAACACCAGCGTTGCTTAAAATATCGCTTTTAAAAGGAAACATCTTTAATAATTTATTAATTTGCTGAGTGCGTGTGTGTGTGTGTGTGTGGCGACAAGCTGGAGAACTCGCTGCTGCTAAAGTTGCTCAATCTACTGGCTAGACACTCGACTGACGACAGAAATTTTGTCAAGATTGAGTTCGAACGCAGCATCATGGAGTTACTGCAAGAGCCAAGGTGCTCATCATTTGCATATTTCAACTAGCATATTTATATTTATATTTATATATATTTTACTTTTTATGATTTGAATACTTATAATAGAATTTTTCGTATCGTATCTAACCACACTTTCTGTTTTGACTTATTTGCAGATTGCCGGTAAACGAATGTCAGGCAAGCCAAACAGCTAGAGTCACCTCGAACCTGCACGCATCCAGTAGCACAATGGCGGTCAGCCGTGTACCCTCACCGCCCCTGCCGGAAGTAAATACGCCCGTTGCCGAGAACTGGTGTTATACGCAGGTAAGATCCTCCCCTCCCTTTCCACGAGCAAAGGATTACATTACAATGCAAGCAAAAGAGCCAAAAAAAATAAACCTGCTGCTTGCATTCCTATGGATTTATTAACTGCTGCTCAAATTTCCATAATCCGTGTGTGTCTGTGTGTCTGTCTGTGTGTAAAGTGAATCCATTTTTGTGGTTATGTTTGCTGTGCATTTTATTTGCCAAGCAGCAGGCTCAGAGGAAAACTGCATTTCCGCTGTTTGCATGAGATAAAAATAAATAAAATAAAAGACCCGTTACGCAGGTGTGCGTTCAAAATGAACAAAACTGTAACTGTAGACGGTCGATGGGAGAGAGGGTGGGAGAAGAGATCAAAGTCCGTTATGTGAGGAGCATCGGGGAAAGAGCAACGAGAATTTGCCGACACTCGTTGAAATATAATTAAAATTTTCTTGCTGATTTAAGCTTATAAAAACACGAGAAACGTTTTATTTTAATACATTTTTTCTTCAATTCGGCTTACACAAAAAAAAAAAAAAACATTGAATAAGAACCCAAATATTCTTGCTGAAACATGAGTAACTTTTTTTTTATTTGTTTATAAATTGTATTTTCTTTATAACAAAGTTTCTTAAATTTCCTTCAATTGTTAAATTATTTTAGGTATTTGAAAATTATACTTCCTGTATTAAATTTCTTCTTCAATATAAAGAGAATCACAAATATTATTGGTCTTAGTAGCCTATTGAAACATGTGTAACAAATTAATTCTAGTTATTTATAAATTAAACTTCCTTTAGTAAACCATTTCATATATTTCCTTTTTTAAATTTCAGGTCAAAGTTGTTAAATTTAGTTATATGTGGACCATAAATAACTTTAGTTTTTGTCGGGAAGAGATGGGTGAGGTACTCAAATCATCCACATTCTCAGCCGGTGCTAATGACAAACTAAAATGGTAAGTTTGCGATTGAGAAAACTAATGAAAAGTGTTTTTCAATTAATAAACAATGCTTTTATTTAACTGTGCAGGTGTTTACGGGTGAATCCCAAGGGTCTAGATGAGGAGAGCAAGGATTACTTATCATTATATTTACTGTTAGTTTCGTGTAACAAATCTGAAGTCAGAGCCAAGTTCAAATTCTCCATACTAAATGCAAAACGTGAGGAAACCAAAGCAATGGAATCCCAGAGGTAAGTCTACTTAAAATACCCAACAATTAGATACAAAATTATAAATGTTATTTCTCTCTTTCTCTCCTATTAGAGCTTACCGTTTCGTGCAGGGCAAAGATTGGGGCTTTAAGAAGTTCATACGACGCGATTTTCTCTTGGACGAGGCCAACGGTCTCCTGCCCGAGGATAAGCTGACAATTTTCTGTGAAGTCAGCGTAGTTGCGGATAGCGTGAACATCTCCGGACAATCCAATATTGTGCAGTTCAAAGTGCCCGAGTGCAAACTATCCGAGGATCTCGGCAATCTCTTTGACAACGAGAAATTCAGCGATGTAACGCTCTCGGTCGGTGGCCGTGAGTTTCAAGCGCACAAGGCCATACTGGCAGGTAGGACAGATCCCTTATAACACTACTGATTTAACCTAGAATTGAGAACTGATAAATGTTGAGTGCGCATTTTTAACTGTCAAAAGCTTTTTCTAAGCCGAATCTATATTCGATGTATAGCCAAAATTGATGTTCGGCTTGTCTGTTTTAATTTTTTTTTTATTATTGATTTAGACTTTATTAAGTTTAATATTTGGAAAACATAGGTAATCATGTCGTCTATTGAGTTCCCATTGCATAAAGACATTAAATCTCAATTTTTAATCTTATTTTATCAGTTCAATTTATTGTGTATATCTAAAACAAATGGTCAACATTTCATTCGGTTTTGTTGCCTACTTTCAAAATGCAAGTTTTAATTTGATATTTAGATATTTGACTTTTATAACTTTTATAAATCGTGTCCATTTGCCACTTTTCCACTTTGCAGCGCGCAGTGATGTCTTTGCGGCCATGTTTGAGCACGAAATGGAGGAGCGTAAGCTGAATCGTGTCGCCATAACCGATGTGGATCATGAGGTTCTCAAAGAGATGCTCCGATTCATATATACGGGCAAGGCGTCTAACCTAGAAAAAATGGCTGATGATCTCTTAGCGGCTGCTGATAAGGTAAGACTCCCAAAACTGATTAATGTACACTGAATCATAACTAATTCCATTCACTGTTTTCTCTGCTACAGTACGCACTCGAAAAGCTGAAAGTGATGTGCGAGGAGGCGCTGTGCGTCAATCTCTCCGTTGAAACAGCAGCCGAAACGTTAATATTAGCTGATCTCCACAGTGCGGATCAATTGAAAGCACAAACGATAGATTTCATTAATACGTAAGTAACAAATATTCGATATATATATAGATTCTGAAGATGACTAATTTTATTGCTTGTTTACAGTCATGCCACCGATGTGATGGAAACCTCTGGCTGGCAAAATATGATCACAACACATTCACATTTGATAGCGGAGGCATTTCGTGCACTCGCAACACAACAAATCCCACCAATTGGACCACCAAGGAAACGCGTGAAAATGAGCTGAAACCATAATGCTGCAGCCAATCAACAAAAAACAGTAACAGCAACACCAACACCAACAACAACAACAACAACAACCAATTCAACAGCAACAAGCAACAGCAGCAACAACAACAACAATACCTACAACAGCAACAATAATATTAACAACAATTGTAACATACATTTTAACAGTTGCAGAAGCGTTTCTTCCACAGCAACAACAGCAGCAAAAGCAACTATTAATATTATTATCAATAATAAAAACAATAACAAAAACTCCAACAACCACAACAACAACAATTGGCTTAAGCCATCAAAAATGCCGTTTATTGTTTCAATATCGAGTTATTTAATTTTCAAAAACTTGATAAATGTAATATTTTTATTTTGTTGATTTATGATTATGATTAATGCTTATTTTTAAGATTTAAAACAAAAAATGAAAACAGAAAAAAAAAATATATAACATAACAAAACAAAAAATATATAAAAAAGAAAAGAGAAACCACAAACAACAACAACAACAAACAACAATTACAAATAAAACAAATCAATAAGAATAGAAGAGTTCATTAAGAAGAAACGATGGCAAAACAAACATATAAAAGCATATACATAAATAAATAAAACAAAATGCGTAACTATTATAATTATTAATTATTATTATTATTAACTATATTATTATGATTACCGCGTATAATTACAAAGCGTACACTTTGATTGTGATGTATATTCGATGAGTATGACTAATGCATAATGATACGGATATGATAATGAAGTTGATTTATATATTGTGTATATGTAAAACTCTGCAATTTGAATTCAAGAGAGCATTAAAGGTTTTATTTTTGTATTTACCGATTAAAGAAACAAAACAAAACTATTTCCCCTCCACCTACCAAGCCACACACAATACAGAATACCCAACACACACACACATACACTGGAAAAAAAATATATATACACAACTTCCACACTCGCGAAATGAACAACAAACACAACAACAAAGCAGCAACCACCGTCGTTACACATACACACACACACACACTCACACACACATAGTTATACATAGAAAGGGCCTAATAAATTAATAATAAAAACAAAAATAGCACAGTTAATGAAAATACCTTGTATACAATTAAAAATTCTTCTCTTTTGTTTTGTTTAAAAATAAACAAATGTTTTTTGTTTTTAAGTATTTAAAGCAACTTCTTTATTTCTTGTATAAAAAAAAAATACACTTAACAAAAAAACAGTAATAAGAACATCCAAAACATTGTCGAAATAAATGCAAAATGTAGCACTCTGTGTATAGTAAGCAAAAACAAACAAACAACTAAGTCTTTCAACTAAAGCGCCTCCACTTCTAGGGATGGGATTATAAACCTAATGATGATAATGATGATGATGATGAGGATGATGATGATCCTTGATAGGAATAGGATAGGTCTAGCCATGGCTTTTTTGTATAGCTTTTTGTGTGTGTGGGGAATTTATTTCAATTAGGCCCCCCTCGCAATTAATTAATTTAATTTGCAATTATATACTAAAACATGAACAAGCAGCAACCAAGAAACGAATAAAGTAACAGTGATAATATTCATCCAATTTAAATATGAATACTCCAATTTTTGTAATAAGGTCAAATTCGTTATCAAAATCATGCAATTGATGTGGAATTATGAGCGAACCACAATGCAGGCACGATTTGCTTTGTTAGTTGACAATTGATTTAGACAGCATTTGCAAAAATGTAAATATATTTATATATATATATATATATATATATAGCATTAGTTTCTCTGATTCCGTTCTCGTATTCAATTGCACAACAAAAGAAACCAAAATGCTTACGTGGTATTTGCACAGCACAAAAACCAAAAAATAAAAAGAAATGCTTTTCAAATGTTGGCCGAGGGTAATCCAAAAAGAAGCCAATATTAAACCATTTGATGAGTAGGCAATTGATTTGTGTACTTGATAATAAGTAGACCGATTGTTAGTTTCCAATTCCAATTGACCAAAAAGCAAAGCAATAAGTTTAAGAGTGCTGTCTGAATGCCGTCACTGAAAACAAACAGCAAACAACAAACAAACAAAAAACAAAAACTAAAGTTGGTAAAATATCAAAAGCAAACATATTGAAAATATTCTAAAAGACATTTTTATGCATGCCAATCTAAATGTGTAGAAAACAATAAACGAAGAGGAGAACAAAACATGAGGGTTCGAGTAAGAAATAGAACTTTATAGTAAAAAAAAACCAATAAAAACCAAAAAACTGGGGAAGACGAATGCAAAAAACAACAGACAAAATGAACACGGGAAACCTTTTTAAAAAGCAAATTGTAATTGTATTTAACAAATTAGATAATAAATTAATATGTTCTAAAGACTACAGCGACTTCAATTATTTATTTCTTATCGTGCTCATCCAGAAACTGTTGCAACAATGACGATTCAATTGGAATTGTTAGCTGCTCGGAGCCATCAGCGACGCGCTTTGACTTGACCAATTTGTGATCGAGAAACTCGGTCAACTGGGCACGCAAAGCCAAATCGGAGCTAACCAGGAATGCCTCGCGGCAACTCCAGTACAAATCCTTGAAGGGCATGCCCTGATAGTTGGCGTTGCCCTTGTTCTTCAACTGGAACTTGACAATCAGCATGTAAATGCCACGTGAGTTGGTCGTTAGCGAGGAGAAGACACTGCGCATCGAGGACAAAGCCAGTTCACCCGAATTCTGCACTAACAGCGAATTCTCAAAGGCCGTCTCATCCGTATACGGCAGCATGGTGGTGCAATCCCACCACGAGAAATTATAGTTTCCCAATTTGTTTTGATCCCAAACTGGTGAAATATGAAAAAAAGCAAATGTTTAACTAGTTAAGAAATTCATTATTCAGGCAAACTTACGCAATGGTGTATTGATGTGATCTATGGAGGCCAGCAGATGAATGTTGGGCACACGCGCCAGGCGGGACAGGATGGCCTGTGATTTCACATTGCGCAGCATTGCCCCATCCAAATTGTGTACAATCAGATAGAGATGCGTTTCGGGTATCAATGCGAATTCCTCTTCGATCACATCCACAGCCTCGTGTGCATTGCCTGGACTTGGACCAGCATCTAGTATCTCGCTCGTTATGCTGTCCAATACATCTTTGAGTGTCAGACTGGGAAAGAATCCATTGATCACCAGCACCGTTTGCTGAGCGAGAATATCACGATGAAAGGATTGTAACAGTTGACGTTTGGAGCCCAATCCATAGAGAAGAATATTGAAGCCTTCGTTTAGGATGCACATCCATTTGGGAAAGTACGAACGATACTCTTCCATAATGGCACCGATGGATGTCTCATGTTCGGCGGATGCCTTCATTTCGGCAAGCAGACTGAACACACGATCTGCCGCGAGCCGAGGATTCTTCAGGCGATCCAATGTGTGATCCGAAGTGAGTATCTTGCTGCTAGCATGCGAGTGAAAGTAACCGTCGCTCTCCGGCACAAACTCATTGGATCTCTTGACACGAGCCGTCTGACGTTGACGCGCTGCCGACGGTGTCTTGGGAAGCACAGGCACCACAATAGCACGACGTGCCTTGCACGGCGTCTTGGACTCATCGTCGGCGGCATCGTTTTCGGAGCCAGAGCCATTGCTGCTACTGCTGCTGCTGCTTGAGGAGCTGCAATCGCTGGGTCGAAAATCGCTCTCATCAGCGGAGAAATCTTCATCAGAATCGGCTACAATCCGTGCAATCTCTGCAAGAGAATGGAGATGAAAGTAAAGACCACATGTTTTTGGTTGCTTGCTACTTACGTTGCTTGACCCGGGTGCGCACATGCGATGGTGTCTTTGGTTGATCAGCCTTCTTCCGTTTGGTGTCCGGTGTCTTGACACCAAGGCGTGGCGTCTTTGGGGTGCCGGGAGTAGCATTGAGTGCAGCCAACGACATCGCATCCCTCTTTTTGGGTGTATTGAAGCCAAACAAACTAGTGCCCGCCACATTATAGTCAGCCTGTATAAGCTCGACGTCGCGTGAAGTTGGCTTTTCCGCGATAGCAACAGCAAGTTCCGCAACATCGTCTTCATCTTCTTCAGACAGCTCCTCATCCGTACACTGCACATAATTGAGAACAATGGTCTCCTTAGCGCCTTGGCCCTTATATTCCTTATACTTCTTGGTGGGACTCGGTTTGCGGGCTGATCGACGTGTTTCCGGATGATATACGAGCTCTGCAGCGGCACTTGATTCATCGGAACTGGTGCCCATTGCAAGGGATTTCCGAGCAGCCGATTTTGGACGTTGACTGGTTTCTTTTTGCTTCTTTGGTGTCTTGTACTCAGCAGCGGTTTGTGTTTTTGTTGGAATGGCACTCATTATTTTATTTGGGCTTTAATTAAATATGACAAAGAGCATCAAACGTAAAAATACGTAAAAACAAATATATGCAATGCCAAAATAATTTCCGATTTTATTTTGCCGCGGTTTTGTTATTAGAATACCGATTTATCAGATCAGTTGTCGTCGATTAATTCGCCAAATTCACAATGGTTAGTTATCGCATCTTAGATACGATTTTTAAAGAAGAAGCAGACGGTGCTTACCGCCAAACTACAGTTTAAAAATACTCAACAATTAAGACTCCGTGTTATCAAACATATGGTTAATTGCATAAAATTAAATAAATAGAACTATGTTATACTTATAAAAGGTGGATAATTACCTGTGCAAACTATATTAGCGATGTTTTTGTAGTAATCGAATAATGGTCATCGATACAATGAGAGTAACACATCACTAACTTCTGAGTCAGGCGGTTTAAGCGTGCGGCAATTTTTCACAGAGCAGCAGCGACAGTGTGTATTTCATTTGTTTAAATTTTTATTAAAAGTCACACAACACAGACGCAAAATGTCGACAATGGCAAGTCCCTTATCCATCGCTGGCACGCGACAGTCCGGCGCATCGGTTCGCACACAGAACGGTAAGCAATCGTTGATTTAAACAACAGCTGCAGCTGGCAGCAGTCGCCGGGGACAAGCACGTTGCCAATCAGACACCCAGACGACTGTGAAGAATATTCTCGAACGAAACCTAAGAAATATTACTCAGCATGAGTAAAACTCTTTTTTTACAAGACAAAATCCAACAAATCAAAAGATGAGAATTATCAGCTCTGACTAGGCCCGCAAAGTGAGGTTATGGCATTTGGAACGCCCAAAAGTGCATTTGGCATCAGGGATCTGGCATCTGAGATTTTAATACAACAATTGTGACAAGTGTATTTTTTCTTTAATATTTATAGTGATGGCAGCGCTCTCCATATCGAACATTGTCAAGAGCTCACTGGGCCCGGTCGGCTTGGATAAAATGCTGGTGGACGACATTGGGGATGTCACTGTCACCAATGACGGCGCCACGATTCTGCGTCTGCTAGAGGTGGAGCATCCGGCTGCCAAGTAAGTCCACAAAATAATCAGTTTCAGTGACTGTAACTGAGCGACTGAGTGTTCCTTTAGGGTGCTTGTGGAGCTGGCTCAGCTACAGGACGAAGAGGTTGGCGATGGCACCACCTCCGTTGTCATTTTGGCCGCCGAGCTGCTGAAGAACGCCGATGAGTTGGTCAAGCAGAAGATTCATCCCACCTCGATCATTTCGGGCTACCGTATTGCCTGCAAGGAGGCATGCAAATACATTTCGGAGCACCTTACCGCCCCAGTGGACGAACTGAGCCGTGATACTCTGATCAACATTGCCAAGACATCAATGAGCTCCAAAATCATTGGTGCCGATGCTGATTTCTTCTCCACAATGGTCGTGGACGCCGCTCAAGCTGTCAAGATCACGGATCCCAAGGGACAAACAGCATACTCGATCAAGGCTATAAATGTGCTGAAAGCGCACGGCAAATCGGCTCGCGAATCTGTTTTGATTCCCGGTTATGCACTCAACTGCACCATTGCTTCGCAACAGATGCCCAAGAAGATATTGAACGCCAAGATTGCCTGCCTTGACTTCTCGCTGGCTAAGACCAAGATGAAGATGGGTGTACAAGTCTTGATCAATGATCCCGACAAGCTCGAGGCAATTCGCGCCCGTGAACTGGACATCACCAAGGAGCGCATCCACATGATTCTAAATACCGGTGTCAATGTTGTACTCGTTAGTGGCGGCGTTGATGATCTGTGCATGAAGTACTTCATCGAATCGGGAGCGATGGCTGTGCGTCGTGTGAAGAAGAGCGATTTGAAGATCATTGCCAAGGCCACTGGTGCCGCATTCCTTACGTCGCTGACGAACATGGACGGTGAGGAGAGCTTTGATGCCTCCATGGTGGGCGAAGCCGCCGAGGTGACACAGGAGCGCATCTGTGACGATGAGCTTATCCTCATCAAAGGCACCAAGGCACGGTAGGTACATGGAGTATAATCAATAAACATGTCTTAACCTTTGGATATTTGTGTGTGCTTACAGTGCTGCTGCATCGATTATTCTTCGTGGCCCCAACGACTTTTACTGTGATGAGATGGAGCGTTCTGTGCACGATGCTCTCTGCGTGGTGAAGCGGGTGCTCGAAAGCAAAAAAGTCGTTGCTGGTGGCGGCTGTGTGGAGGCAGCGCTCTCCATCTACCTCGAGAACTTTGCCACATCCTTGTCGTCGCGCGAACAGCTGGCAATTGCCGAGTTCGCCAAATCGATGTTGGTCATTCCGAAAACTTTATCTGTAAATGCGGCAAAGGATGCCACCGATTTGGTAGCCAAGCTGCGCTCCTACCACAACTCCAGCCAGACAAACACCAAGCATGCCGATCTCAAGTGGACCGGCTTGGATCTAATTGAGGGCGTTGTGCGCGACAACAAAAAGTCGGGTGTGCTGGAGCCGGCCATGTCCAAGATCAAATCCCTAAAATTCGCCACCGAGGCGGCAATCACCATTTTGCGTATTGACGACATGATCAAACTTAATCCTGAAGACAAGAGCGGCAAGAGCTATGCCGATGCCTGCGCCGCTGGCGAGTTGGATGGTTAAAAATTCGCTGCAAATATGGCATTTCTTATACTTGGTTAAGCACTTAATCTAATGTAAAACTCACAGCAAACTGCAAACTGCAAAACTTTCGCACCCATTTAATTGTAACAACAATTTAATTGTTTCCTTGCTAACCGCAATTTCGTATTAATCCCGCATCATTTCTAGGTACTCCTCATTTCACGTAATATGCATATTAATAAATGAAACAACCGAATATATGCTGCGGCGTATGAAAAACTAAATGTTTATTGTTTTCCAACTGAAATCTGAAGTGTATAGAGAATATTTCTGAGAGAAGAGAAGAGATCGTTGTTGCGTCTGCTGCAGAGAGCCCGAGGAGAATATATAAAACGTTGGCTATAAATAGAGCATGCATCTATTTTGCCTATAAATACGAAAAGAATAACAAATTACTGAACACAATCGCGGGAGCAACCGAAAAGCGTGTGAAAAATTTTTTAAAATTTAAGAAAATATTTTGAAAATATGTCTGCAAACAATATTGAAAACCCAATTGAAGGCGATGTGAATAATAATGAGACTGCAAATGGTGTACAGGCGCAGCAAGTGGAACAGCAACCAGCGGCGCAGCAGCCACAAAACGAGCTACTCGACATAGTGTTCACATTGGAGAGCGAGAAACAAGCGCTGCTCGAGGAGTCTCGCAAACGTATCGGGGCGCTGCGTAAAGATTTTGAGGTTAGTTTTTAATTGGTTATTCCAATTTATTGAAATACAAGAAATCATCAGTAACGATGTTTTAAAAGGAAGCGCGCTGCGAGAATGAACGCTTGCAGAAGCGAGTGGCCAATTTGGAACAGTCATTAAAGCAATCGGTAATGCTGGGCGGAGTAGATGCACCAAAGTCAAGGCAAGAACAGGACGAGCTGCTGCTAAAGGCCAAAACATTGCTGTTCGAGAAGACCAAAGTGAACAAGCAGCAGGAGCAACAAATTGCAGTGCTCAAAGAACAGGTCGAGTCCATTAAGGATGTGCTGCAGGTGACCAAAGACATGTTACAACTGAGGACCACAGAGGGGGAACACACCCAGGCGCGTCTCGAGAAGAGTCAACTCTGGATCAAAGCCGAGCAGGACAAGTGTGCGCTGACCGAAAAGAAATTGCAGATATCGAAGGGTGTCTATGACAAACTGCGTGCCGAATACGACACACAGTCGAAGATATTCAAGGTATGAACATCTCTTTAATTATAATATATATAGTCAGTAACGTATATATATCAACTTTTTCCTGGCAGGATTTGAAAGCGGCCTATGAGCAAAAGTTGAGAGTGTTGAGTGTCGCATTGGAAGAGGCCAAAAAATAGTTGAACAATTTAATAAACTACATATGTTAATTAAATGCACAAATATTCTTTATATATGTTCGATAATTTAATCAACTTTGTTCTGCGCCAGTCCTCACGGAGTTCTTCGTTTTCCTAGGCGCTTTGCTTGGTCTGCTGTTGTTGCTGCTGAATCATTTTTGCGGCGGCCACCTGCTTCATCTCCAGCACGCTCATCACAGAGTTAAGGAAACGTGTCTTTTGTATGTGGATCTTTTCAATTTTCTCGATCTGTTCCTGCACATACTCCACACGACGCTTAAAATAATCCTTGGACCCATCCAGATCCTGTTAGTTGGAAACACAGATGGAAATATGAGCAGAGCATAATAATTGATTTCATTGAGTTGCTGTTACCTTTTCGATGTAGTAACCGGTGCCGATGTCTATGATGAAATTGTTGAGATCCTTGATGCGTCCTGGCACATACATGCTGCTTGTCAGCGGTACGAGTATTTGACGATTCTCCCAATCGGGCTGAAATGCTTCCAGCGCTTCTTTGGAGCCAGCGTATTTCGCTTTGCAGCCGTGCAGAGTTGACAACGATTCCTGTATGTTGTTCATTTCCTAAACGAAATCACAATTGCTAGAAACATGTGCCATTCTCTCTGAGCAACTGCGGCATTTGTTGCAGCCCCCTTCCCCGCAAATAATTGAGTGTGTGAGCAACACCCACACGCGACTCTGGCACTCACCTGCTCGAACTCTTGCTTGATTTGCATCAACTGGTCGGGGCTGAGCTTGGTGAGATCGATCATCTCGGATTTCGCAGCAGCATTTGCGGGTCCAGACATATTTTACACTTAAATTTATAACTTAATAAAAGTAAATTTTTATTCTTAATAGTCACACGCAAATTTGCTAGAGTTGTGTTGCAATCGTGCGGAATGAGTTCAATTGAACGACTCACGTTCCAAAAAGAACTGGTTCGTGACTCTCCCGTTCCCAAGAACTGCTATGCGCAGCTATCGTTATTAGTTGCAGTCACTAACAGGGAGCATAATTTTTGAAATACAAGATTGCAGGTTCTCATCAGTCAGCTTTGTAAAATGAGTAAATTAAAGTTCCTCTATGCTTCAAACGTTTCTTTGTTACAGCGACATAACAGAGAACTGTGGCCAGTGTTGACAAAGGGTATAGAATATGTCAGAATAAAAGGTAACGTATTCGTTTTTTTATACTTTTACTTTATTTATTATATGCAATGTTATATTTCTGTGTTTTGTCAGTCATTCTGTATTTGTATGCAATTTTATACCTTTTTTTTACTATCTTTCACATAAATTATAAAATCTAACATAAAACAAAGCCATTTCATTAACAATCACTGCCGCTACATGTTACATACACGTTACGATTTGTTATGATATAGGCGCAGCCATTACATGTTCATATACATATTCTTTGTAGTTATATATTGGGTCAGTGTGTTTGTTTTTGAGTGTGTGTGTGTGTATGTGTCAGTGTGCCTATGTATTTTTGTGTGGGTTTTAATTTCGTATATATATATATATATTAGATAACAATGATATTAAGCCTAAATAGATATATGTAAGTTTAAGTTGTATTGATACATTGTTTGCATTTCATCATTCGCATTTATCTGTTCCTATGATCATTCAACTATTACATGCTTTAACTAAGTTACTTTTACTCATTAAACTAACTTTACTTGCCTCGGCCCACTTATCAATTATGTTTATCATACATAACATTATTCTTTATTCAATTGGTATCTGTATTGTTTTTTTCCTTCCTTTTTTCTTTTTCTTTTTTTTGTTTATCTAAAATTGTTTTTCAATAATTTATCAAGTATAATTTGCATGGCGTGTAGAATTTTCAATAGGTTTGAAGTTTTCTTAGGTTTTCCGTTTTTGTTTTTATTTTTAGTTTTGGTGTGCACTTTTAATAATCGAAAGGCATAAATTTGAGTTTTGTTTTTCAATTGAAATGAATAAACTTCGTGGTTTGTTTTAAATGCAGAGTTTTTTTTTTTTTTTTGTAGTATCTTGTGCAGCGTTAACATTGTGAAGATATATAGAAATTTGTTGTCGTAGCCATTGGAGATCGGGTACATACATATTTAAGTGGGAATGGTAATTTGTTATCAACAGTATTTTAATTTGTTATGAATTAATATTATCAAATCGAAGGGACGTAATACATAATACATAATAATAATCATAAATAATTATACATTATAGTATTGTATATGTAATGTATATGTTTTGTATATATAGATGTACATATATATAAATAGTAGAGTATGTATGCATGTTTAATTTGTTGCTTCTTTTTGTTTTTGTTAGTAGGGTTTCCTTGTTGTATATAGTATATTTGTATATATATGTATGTATGTGTGCATTGTATTGTGTAGTTGTTGTTATTGTTGTTGCAATTGTCCTAAGTGTTTTCATTTAGCTAGATTTGCTAGTTTTTTTCTGTTATGTGGTAATTCGGTTGTATACAAGTTGAGGTTCTTCAAAAACTCGAAAATATATCAAAAATTGTTTGTTGAAATGCAATATATATATGTATATGTGTAGTTAGGAGTCAAATATACATTTATGTAAATATATATATGTATACAGTATTTCGATATATAAACCAATGTTTTTGGTTAAAGATAAGTCAGAAAAAGAATTTAATAATTTTGCTATGAGTTAGTTTTCTGGTATGCGGGCGTAGTAAGTATATGTATGTATGCATATATGTATGTATGCATGTATGTTTGTATGTGTGCGTATATAACTCCAATGTATGTAGATAAGTAATATAAAGTCTTGATTACAACAATTTTGGTATACAAATAGCAGCAAAATAAAATGAAAGCCCTACAAAGTCATATTCCATTATTAATAAACTATAAAAATGAGTTGATGTAGGTGTGTGTGTGTGTGTGTGCACGTTGTGTGTTGCCTTATTGTTAGTTTCTGCTGCTGTTGCTGATTGCGTATACGTCACGTAAGCCTCGAAAAATATGCACAAAGCGGCTCTAATACTGTAAAATTGTTGCTTGTTTCCGTTTCCGTTTTCCTCGTTTTCAGCTGTAAAGTAATTTTGCTCACATTTGATCGCATTTTTATAAAAAAGCTAGGTAGGTTCGCGTCAGTGTCTAGTCTTGAGTGTAAATGTGTTTTAGGGTGTGTGTGTGCGTGTGTGAGGGTTGGTGTCTTGTTAATTGATATGTCTGAGTTCATATTGCACAAGAATCTATGACAATATTTAGTCTCAAATACATATACATATTAAAAAGTATATATGTTGGGGTCTTTTACGAACCAAATTAGTGGTGAACTCAATATGGCATTTTTTTGTAGTATTTGCTGCACGCAAGTGTAGAAATCGCGTTACATTTTATTCAATCGAAATATTTGCGAATTGTCTTAAGAGGTTCTTGTCATTAACTAATTAAAGCCAGTTTCAATTCAATAAACAATCTTATACATCATTATCATTATCATTACTTTTATAATAATAATATTTGATCTGCGTCGTTCATTTAGATTACAGCACCACATTTTGTAATTTTACACGCAGTTCTTGCAAACAAACAGAAACTGCTTACAGAACTTTAAATGTAGTATGTGTAGTATATATATATATATATATTTGGTTTTTTTTTTTAAATTACGTTTACATCGAAATTCGCTAAATTGTGTAATTCTTGTATAATTTGCAGTTTAAGTTTTATTTAATATATATATATTTAGTTTGCTTTGCTGCTTGGCGCTTGGCGAAAACTTTAAATACATGCTCCATATTTTTCTTTATTTTATAGCCCATATATTATACAGAATTATTTGATTGGCTAGTGTCATAATTAAGTATAACATAATGATATATGCTTGTAATGTACATATATATATATATATTTGTATGCTGTGATTCCTATTTTTTTTATTTTTTTTTTGTATTAGCAAGTCTTGAGTTTGAAGCTATAATTTCTTAGGCATAATTTTAGCTGAATTTTTTTTTTAGAGTTTTTTTGACGTGTATTTTTTTTTTATTTCTGCTAGATTCAATGCTTTTAAAACTTATTGCATATGCAGCTAAAATATTGTATTTATATTGTATGTGTGTGTGTGTGTGTGTGTCGAATGTTCTTATGTCCTTGCTAACGTAAGTTTGTCCGTGCGGGCTTTGCTTATTATCCTTCCGTCATTTGTACACTTTGAGATGTTGTGTCTAATTAACGCCATGAGGTTGCTAAATAAATATATCTATATTTATATATATATATATATATATATATATATATATTCTGTTTTCGTATGCATGCGTGTAAATATAAATGGAGTATATATATTTTGTTTTTGTTTTTTTTTTTATATTTTCGGGATCATGTGGATCACGTGGTTTATTGCTAATTTGACGCGATTTTTTGTCTTTGGATGCTTCGCTGGCGGGAGTTGCTTACACATACCACTCCTTGACGTCTTTGGAGTCACGCTTCTTGGCCTTCGGCTGCACCAGACCCGCCATCTGGGGCCGTCCATCGCTGCCGTAACCAAGTGAACCACTGCCACTGGACATCATGCCGCCTCCGCCACCGCCACCGCCGCCGTTGTGTCCGTTTTGTCCATGATTCTGTTGTTGCTGAAGCTGGCCATGGAGTTGTCCCTGGTTGACGCCACCAGCTGCCTGATGATGCTGTCGCTGCTGATGATAGGAGCCATTGGTGCTGGTATTGCCCAGCAGAGCCGCATTCGGATTATGCGAACCATAAGCGGCTGCCTTTTCACTTTCCGTCTTGTAGCCACGATCGCCATTCGATTTGAGCCACAGGACGAGCAGGATAACGAGGATGACAGCAATCAGAATGCCAGCCACAATGCCAATGATCATCGCTGTGCGCTCCTCCTCAATGGAATTGATGCGTCCCCCCTTGCTCTTTGGACGATAGTTGTTCACATTGTTGCTGTTGTAGGTGTTGCCGCCATACGGTCCATATGGCGGTGGATCGGGCTGTGGTGGCAACGGTGGTGGCATCGGTGGCAACGGATTCTCATCGGGCAACTGTATACGCTCATGATCATGACTGCCACCACCACCACCTATCGCACCGAAGTCATCGTGTGTGGTTTCCCGTTCTGTGACTGTGGTGCGTATCTCTGGTACCATTGTGGTGCTGGTCGTCGTGGTTGTTGTCGTGGTGGTTGTGGATATTGTTGGCCTACTGCTGCTGCTGGCGGTGCGTTGGGTAGTGGTGCTCACACTGCTGCTGCTGCTGCTGGTGCTGCTCGGTTGGCTGCTGGACGTGCTGCTGCTGCCGGCACTTGGCATGGTGGTCATATAACTGGTGGTGCTGCTGCCACCCACGCTGCTGCTGCTACTGCTGCTGCTGCTGCCATGCTGTTGCTGTTCCGTGGTCACGTCGCTGCGTCCTGTCGTCGAGGCGGTTACCAGCTCGTTATTGGACTCTGCAAGTGGTTAGCAGCAGTTTTTAGTGTTTCAGTTGGGCGGCAATTAGTGTTGTGGTAGTGTTTTGTGCTGTGAGCAGTGTGCAGTGCTGTGCAGTGACAGTGCAACAATGCGACAGTGTTTGCCCCTCCCAGAAAGAATATACAGTCGAGCTTCCCTATATCGAACCGCCCTTATCAAACTAATTTCACTCAACGAGACTTTCACCTAAAGCCAAATTGAGCGTAATACAATAAATAATTATAGCAACAAATTATATTGTAATATTTTGTTAATTAAAGACAACCATAAAATATTATGTGTTCCAATTAATTATGTTAATAATTACTTTCGACACTTTTCTACAAAAATTAAATAGAAACAGTTTTACCAAACTAAGCATGTAAGGAAATTAATTAAAATCAATATTTAAAAAGTAAACTTCATGTACATTATAATATTTTATGATGACTAGTTTTGAATTAGCTTTCGAGAATCGCACTAGGAATAAAAAGAATAATACAAATTTCAAAACAAATACATATCGAACACATTGTTGATTTTTCAAACAACCTTCACAAAATAAAAATAAATGTGTTTAAACGATAAACGCTTGTATTATTAAAATTGGCAGTCATGAATCAGACTCATAGAAAAGGCATATTAAACATTTACTTAAGCCACAAAGAATTAAATTTAATTGATCTCCAGTTAAGGCAAATTCGATTTGGGGAATGTTCGATTTAGAGTAGTTCAATTGCTGTCCCAAAATAAGTTTCACAATTAGTTTTATTGAACATAAAGTTAAAGAGCGTAATTTGATATTTGATATTTGATATTGATAGAGATATGCTCATGCTGCTGCTGCTGTTGATATGTACAATTGGAAGATAACTGAACGTACATTGAGAACTGTACATTATTTATGTAGGTAAGCTAATATGTGTGTAAGTAGTATGTAAGATAACTATGCAAAAATACTTTCTTTCTTTCACTATCTCTTTCCTACGCATACACATTGAGACGTATACACAGTGGTATCGCTACTGCTATATACAATACATATACATATATATGGGGTATACAAGACTATCGAATGTACCCTCCTCTCTCATCCTTTCTCATCCTCTTTCATCTTTTTCTTATTTTAATTCTTCTTTATACCGCATCCCTCACAAAAACGCTTTTTTCTGGTTTTTCTTGTATGCACACACACGCTTATGATCGGTGTGGCTGTAGTTGTTGTTGTTGTTATTGTTGTAGCATTATTTGGAGTTGTTGTTGTTGTTGTTCTTGTTGCTGTTGTTGTAGTTATTATTGTTGTTGTTGTTCTTGTTCTTGCTGTGGTTGTTGTTGGTGGTATTGCTCAGATACATATAATACACATATATATAAATATATGCTAAAGATATTTAAGTAGTTTTAGACACTGTCTAAGTATTTAGTAGGAGCTTAGCCCATGTGCATTGCATTTGTTATTTGCAACTAGACGTTAGCTTTGCATTTGTAATTCGTTATTTTTTATGCTTTTTTTTTTGGTTTTTTTTTTAGTTAAATTTACAGAGTATCCAAGGCGCAATCACAGTCAGAAATATGAAGACGTATTCACATTCTGAAAGAGACACATAAGGCGTACTCATTGTCAGTTCAAAATTAGAAGCATCATCAACAACTGAGTGGATGAAGTGGAAACAGCTGAACTGAATCTGAAACTGAATCTGAATCTGAGGCTGAAGGATGACACGAATGTGAAAGACTGAGTTTTGACATTTAAGTATTGATTTTGAGATTGCGATTGAGTTGTTTTTGGGAATTTAAAGTTGGTTGAAGTTGTTTTTTTTTTTCGGCTGATCAATGGCTGTTGTATATGTGTATATATGTATGTAAATGTATATGTATATGTATATGTATATGTTGTAGATAGCTTAGTTACTATAAGTTGGTATATATGTTTATATATGTGTAAGCGTTCAAAGCGTTGCATACTTCAAGGCGCGCAAAAACCCAGAGGACGCGATCACTAACAAAGAACATCATAAAACTGTAAAAGCATTTGGAACTAGAAACACACGTATTTTCTCATACGCCAACTATGTATGTACTAGGCATATATATATATGAAATTCTATATATATATATAGATATTAAAAAGGAACCCAGAGCTTAACCGTGACAACGTTCTAGTTCTACTTACATACAGTGGAATATATGTGTTATAATTACTTGAACAATACAGTTTTTTTTTTGCTAGCTAAGATAATGTCTGATATGATTTGTGTGGCTGTGTGATGCAAATGTCAATGACAAAATGACACCACACTGGCAACAAAAAACAATGTAAATAAAACAAATAACATAACTAATATCGAATGTGCGACTCACCTGCACCCTTTGCCGTCGATGTTGAGGTGAACTGCTCCGTTGTCTCACCATAATCACCGGAGCCATGAACACAATCCTCATCGTCGCAGGCACGCTCAGTGCCGTTGTTGTTGCTATTGTTGCCATTGTTATTTGTGTTATTGTTGTTGCGATCGAGGCCGAGACTGTTGCCCTGCTGCGTGGTTGTCGTCTGTTTGGTGGGTGGCACATAGACGGGCGTAATTAGATCATCCCCGCTGCCCGATTCGAAGGGTGGCGTGCATTCGTCCTCATCGTCGCCGCGACAGCCGGATCCCGCACCGGAGAAGATCAGATCGTCTATCGCACCCGGATAACCACTCGCCGGCGTCTGTCGAGTAGAGTTCAAAGTCTAATTTTACTTCAGTTGATCTGGCGCCGACCTGGCCAAAACGGTTTTTTTGTATGTCAGTGTTAACTGAGTTGAGTATGTGCATTACAAGTATAAATATGTATGTGAAGCCATGTTTTATGTGTTTTTTTTTTCAGTGAGGTAATGATTTTATTGTACCTAGAGCATAATACTGGAATATCGGTTTTGGTTTTGGCAAATGTGCAATTTCAGAGAATCGCCTTGTGATTGTTTTTTGTGGCAAGACCACAAAAAAATCTTTACTCACAAAATGCGCATTTTAAATAATATTCTCTAATGGTTCTTTAAAAAGTGAAATTGCTTTGTTTTTACTTAGCTGGACGAGGCAAACGACGCCAAATAGAACAGGATTATTGCTGCAATTGTCAGTAATTGCTCTAATTAGAATTGCATATTTTTACATGCAAAAAATAATTATTAAATCTATAACTTTTGTGTATCTTATCCGATCTTAATGAAATTGTTGATCAATAATAAAAAATAGTATCACTTGGTATGCGAGAATCAGTCGGACAGACCGAAAAACATGGCTAGATGCCATCTTCTGTATGTTATATAATATTGCACTTCATTGTAGACTTTTTACTTATTTTAAATGGGCTTAAAAGAATTTTTCTAAAACACTTTTTCTATATATTCACTGCCAATTGTATTCCTGATCCTGATGAGAGATTCTTTGGTCTCGACTAGAGTGCTCTTGTAATATCTTTAGCTGAAGATGGCATTAAATATGTTAAATTTTGCTGTTCATTTTTTAAGTGCATTTATCCAAGAAAGAAAAAGATCCCTTCCCACTAGAGTGTTGTATGAATGAATAGGACTGTGTGTGTGTGTGTGTGTGAATGAATGTGCTGGCAGATGTGTGAGTGTGTATTAGTATATTTGTGCAAGATATAGGTGTGGATATGTGTAGAGTCATGCAGCGTTAGTGCGCTCAAACGAGTACAGTTACAGTACAAACAAAATGATAATTCTATCTGCATATTTTTGTATTTAATATGTTTGCTATACATATGTATATAGTAATTGTAAATGTGCATGTGCATTTACATGTGTGTTTGTGTGTGTGTATGCGTGTGTTAGTATGTATATATTCTCAAATTGATTATTGCATATACTGTGCTGTGTCAGAGAACAGTCAAATAGCAGTTAGCTGAGGTTAGTGGCAAATTTTGTTTTTTTGCTGTGGGTTATTTTGCTGGTGCTGGTTATAAAAAGCGTTACGTTAAGAAAAACGCTGATGGAAACGAGGAAAATAAATATTGGTTATGTAAATAAATCAAATTTGGCATTTACACTAGCTTATACATTTAGTTGCTAATACGTTAGTATTTAGTATTTTTTTAAATTTAAGTGTGCAACCAAATTTCCCCGAACTTAATGATGATGGGCATTGGGTAGACACGTGTTGGAGGAAACTTCAGAAACTGTACATTAGGCAATTCAGGGGAAAAGGGGTTTACACAACTTAATGAAATTGATTATTATACGATATTTGAATTTAGTATTTGTTGAATAAAGAAAGAATTTTGAATAAACTTGGTTTTTTTTTTTGGTTACGATGAAGAGAAATACTTGAAAAGTTGAAAGTTGAGAGGAATTCAAATAAAATTTCAAATAAATTCCCTAACCTGCTGCATTCTCTGCAGATCATTTCTATCTAATACTCCAGTTACCAATTGAACATCTCCCCGTATGGTGATATGAGGATCGCGTTCGACGGCCAAATCCAAAATGCGCTGCTTGTTCACTGACAAACCGGCAATGACACCAGCAAAAGGACGCTCGATCCTTGTGCGACCGTTGCGACTGAATTTGCCGCCCACTTGTATATTGGACATGGTGTTGAACACGGTTGAATGGTGGCCTGGCAAACAGAAACAGAAACAGCAAATATCATTATTAAGGATTTTTGATATATAACCCTAAACTCACCCTGGGGTGTGAGTGCCTGTACATTATAGTCGTCCAGCTGAAGCGTTGCATTGCCACCCTTGCGCGAGAATCGCACCACATGATAGGTATTATCGTTGACCTTGGTGCCAATCTCGCCCAGCGGCAAATCGACGCTGCCAATGTTGTAGACCATAAAGATGTTGCCCTCGACCAGCTCTAGTTCCATATAATCCTGTGTGGTGGCACTCTCAATACGCAACAGCACCGCATCCGGTTTGGTGGTTATGAAACCCAATGCCACATTGTCCTCCTCGGTATCCGATTGCGTGTTCTCCGGGAAATTATACTGCACCATGCCCTTGTTATTACCAAACTCATAAGCAATCGACTCTGCAAGATGAGGACAAAGATTAGTAAGGCTTTGTGTGGCATTGCTTGTGGCATTGATTGTTTGTCTGATCAGCACCCACCGTCGTAGCAAGTCGGACCCGTGTATGATGTCATGTCGCATTCGCAGGCATAGGCATTCCATTGCTGCACGCAGACACCACGATTGGCGCACGCATTCTGGCTGCACTTGGTAGGTCCTTCGCAACCGCTGACCACCAGGGAGCTGGGCACAACCGCATCGGTTGTGACCGATGGCGATGTATCGCCCAGATCCAACGATGCCAAACATCCCTCAAAGCCGGAGCGCGACGAAATCGAACCGGGCAACTTCGAGTACATGTCCTTAAATACGCCCCCAATATAGAGTATGCCCGCCAGCTCCAAATGCATATTATTTCCGGTCAAGGTGATAATCTCAAACGAATCGTCCACGGTGAGGGTGTGCGTTTTGGGGCCCGGCCGACGAATGCTGACCTGATGCCAGCGATTGTCGTTCATGTGGATGCGTGACTTATCCCTCATCGTTACAGGCCCGTCGCCCAGATCGAATGTGTAATGGATGTGTCCATTGACCAGCTCCACAGCAACGAAATCATTGCGTCGCCCACCATTGAACACCAGCAGACCATTCGGCTCCACTGTCTTGAAGCGAAAGTCTATCGAAATACTGGTATAGGCTTTGAGCATGGCCAATCCCACATAGGAGTGCTTGGAGCGAAACGTTGCCGCATGATACGGCTGTCCAGATGGGGAGTTGACAAAACGCGCTGTCAGCTTAAAGGTGGCACTGGGCAGGGCTGACAGCTCCGGACCCAAAGATTTCACAATATCCAAGTAGCTAATGTGGAAGAGGCAATTACTTTAAATACTTGCAGCAAACGAAAAGCGATGGTTTTCCATTATTATTATTAATATTATATTATTAATTTTTGAAAACCCAACCATAAAATTGTAATAAGTTTTGCAAGGAAAGATCTTTCGGCTTACCGCTGGCCATTGAAAATGAAACCCTGCATTTGTCCCACAAAGTTTGGCATGGTCGAGGTCATCTGGATCTCCTCCTCGGCGTGGAAGAGGCCGCCTAGGTGTATGGATCTTATCTCCATGGTGCTGTGGCGTCCCAGTATTGTCTCAGCTGTGCAAAGAATACAGCAGAGTTTGATAAAACTCGGGGGGTTCGGGATTATCGGGGTTTGTGCCAGCCTTGGCTTGCTCTAATAGTTTAGTTTAGTTTAGACTAGGCATAGTACCGTTAACATTTTGATATATAGGCATACATATATATATGAAGAGACGTATATTACGTACGTATTCAAAACATATGGATATTATTGATTATATGAAGTTAAATTGTTGTTTTTGTTGTTGTTGGTGACAAACGAATGTATTAGTTACAAGAAGCACATACGCATATTATATGTATTCAAATATTAATTAGTATATAGTAGTAGTAGTAGTAGTAGAGTATATAGTAGTAGTAATAGTATATGCATTTTAGTAGACATAGAGCTAAAGTTTGATTCAAAATCAGTTCAAGCAGTTGTTGTAAGTTGGTGTCACTTTTGACAGTGGACTAGAATTGTCAATGCAGCTTGGGTACATACTAAAGAAAGGTGCAATTACGATAGTTAGTCATAAATACATATGTGTACATATGTATGTGTTGTTTTTTTTTTTTTTTTTTTTTTTTACTTTTCAACTGATTAATTTAAGAATTAAAAAGGAAATTGATAAATTAATAACTTCTTGCTGCGGCTTTGCTCAAAACAGAAAGAAAAGTAAGAAGAAATTAGAGTAGACGGTAGTGTGTAGTTAAATAAGTTGTATTTTTTTTTTTTAGTTAGGGTGCTCTTGTCTCATATACATATACATATATATCTACACACATACATACAGTGTAGTAGTTGTAGTAGTATATGCCACCTTTTTTATATGTGTTATGGTGAGTTATCATTATCATTACGAGTACTTTTACTTGAGGCGGTGACATTTGAAATTCGTTAGGTGCATTGCTTGAAACTAGAACGAACGTAAAGAGTTATTTTGTTTTTTTTTTTGCCTAGACTCTAAACGCCAAGAACTGATAAAAAAAACATATATAAATGAAATCAAATCGAAATCAATGGCAATTTTTGCTGCTGCTTTTGAACGACATTGAAACTAAACATCGATTTTTAATTTATACTCGAAATCTTGTATACTTAATGTAAATATGTTGTGTGTGTTGTGTGTATGTTGTGTGTGTAACCTCGCATGTCGATGTTTGTTGGTGTTTACGTGTGTGTGGTGTGGGACTACGTGTAGCTAATAACGGTGCAATTGCCACAAATGAGCCAATGGTCAATGGGCACCACATTGCGCATACGACACGTGGGCCGGCATGGTGAAGAATGATTGATACCTAGACATGCAAATGACTGCAAAAAGCGATGATGACGATGGAGACCAAAAGAGAGAGAGCGAGTGAGAGAGAAGGAGAGAGATTTAATGAGCTTGGAAATTGACTAAACTAGGTGAAAAGCGAAAAGTGGAACACAGTTTGTTGCAGCTGCTTTGCAACCATATAATTAGCCGCATTTATATTTGAATTGTGACAAGCTAAACTAAAGTACTTCAGACAGAGACAGAGCGAGACACAGAGAGAGATTAAGAGTAAGAGAGAGAGAGAGAGAGGGAGAGCGTGGCGTTGGCATGTACAGCAAGTCATGCGATTTTTGACTATTATTTATTCAGAGTTATTAATTTAGTGTGTTTGTTTTTTTTTTGTTTGTTATTTGCAGGTGCGCACATGCAAACGTTCACATGTGTGTCGGTGTGTGTGTGTGTGTATTAGTGTGCAATTCAATAGTTGTGTGCGTGCGTGGTGCAGCAAATATCCGAAACAGTGAGTGTGTGTGTGCGCTAGTGTGTGTGTTTGGCCTAAGGCTAGGCAAAACGGCTCGAAGGAGCCGGCTATTTGCCGTTGCCTTCTTGCGTTGACCAAGTTGCTACTCTGTACACAGGACACAGTGCGAAACTAATTTGTACGTTTGGACACGTTTTGATTGCGGTTACTATTGTTACTTGTTGTTAACGAATATATAGTTTACTTAACACAAAGCTAATTAAATATTAAATGGTGCAAAATTACAGCCCTGGGTGCTTCAAAGCATTGTTTTGTCCCCTCGTCTCAATAAGTCACAGGTCGCGTGCGTTGCGACAGCATTTTCATTTTTTCAATTTCATTTTCATTATATAAGTAAATATATAAATAAATATATATTTATTATATAATATATATATATTTGTCGTCACGCTCCGCATCCTTGACGCGACATTTATCGAGCGATTTGGCAAAAAAATGCTTCACCGAGTTCTTGCGTGTCGATTTTTTTTTGCTCTCGCCTAAAAGAATTGAAAATATTTTCGATGGTTATTATTCTCTTTTGTAATTCGATTTTTTTTTTTGTTGTTCTAATTTGTATTGCATTCTTCTTCTTGCTGTTTGCATTTTGAAATAGAAAAGGTCATTAAGATCACGTTTGTGATTAGGAATTTGCATTTGCATTCGACATTACTTGCTGTTGTTGTTATTGTTGCTGTTGTTGCTGCTGTTGCTGTTGTTGCATTTGTTGCTATTATGTATTGTATTGCTCTAAATGTTTTCATTTTGAATTAGACACTCATGAAACCAACTGTTCACACGCCACACATGTCGTTTAAATTATTTAAACTGAAGCTATTTAAGCACACACTTTCATTGTTTAGCTTATACTTAGTAGTTATGCCTGGAAGTACAAATTTCTTTTATATATACATCAAAATCATAATAAATAAAATCAGAAAATACAATAAATATACAAAGGTCCTTGATGTTGAGTCAGACAATTTAATAGTATTTATAATATTAATAGTAGAAAACGGAATTTTACCCATTTGTAATGGGATTAGGGTATACCAAGAAAGAACACTTGAAAGCCTCAATTCATCTGCTGAGTTCTTAGTTTATTTTTAAATTAAAAAATCGGTCCAACCAGCTAATATGTATATATATACATTTTTTTTACTCAAATGGTATCTGAGTATGTTGACCGGCCGAAACAGTCTCACTTATTTTTTTAAAACGAATAACTTCAAAAAGTTTCAAAGAATACCGAATAGTTGTGTTCGGATTTTTTATACTTTACGTATCAGAATCAGAAACTAAATATTGGTTTGCCACTTGACACTTGATTATAACAGAGAATTATATATTCAGATAAATAAAATTATATATTATGATTATATAATTTTTTCATTAAACATAAAAGTCAAATTATTGCTTACACAATATAGAAAATCAGGGAGCAGTTAGATACGACTTTTGTTTTATACAAAAAAACTTATCGTTCAAAACTCAAAGCTCAACATCAAGGCAATTGTTTTAAAGAAATGTTGAAAGTAACTCAAAAAGAAAATAAATTATCATTAATCATGTACAACTATAAATATTCAAATATTCATATTTTCAATGACAAAACAATTTACAAGACAATCATATTTTAAATATATGTATATATATTTTTATATAACATTCAATGCGATTTTAGCAGCTGTAACTGTACACTGTACTGTAACAGTACTTGTTCATTTAAAATGAAAGCTATTCTTGTTATTATTGTTCTTGTTTGTTTAGAATTGTTTATTTTATACATAGGATATAGATTGGCATTTTATTAGTCATTTTTGGTAATTAATCGTTAATCGCTGGTTGCTGATAAATTCATTTAATTTGAATTGAAATGGGAATTGGCAATCATAGTTTAAAAATCAAACAAAATACTTATATGGTTGTATAGAGAGAGGTATCGCAAATGAAAACACAACATCAAGATGTTTGAAAAAGTCTCAAAAAACTAACGAGAGTCAAATAAATGATTATAGTATGAAGGAGAGAGATTGGCAAGTTTGAGTTTGGGTTTATTCAAATGGGCAAGTCGTAATCTTTCAAAAATCTTTTCACCAAACCAATAAAAATAAATGAATACAACAAAGTAAATGGAGGTGGAAAAGTTGAAGGTTGAAGATACATAATTTGGTGAAAAAGGCGTACAATGTATATGGTGTAACGGTGATTGTGAATATATATGAGTATACGTATACGTATGTGTGATGATCGGACATCGCCTCTATATATATGTATTTTGTATATGTCCGTTAAGAAGAAAACGTGTGTGTGTGTGTACGTGTGTGTGTATGTTTGTCATGAGAAACATGAGCAACAACGAAATGTTTGGGAAAAACAAACGCATATGATATTTATATATCTTTAAGTTTTCCATAATTTGTTTATCATTTTTCTTAGTTTTTGACTTGGCGTACAACATTTTGTTATATGTATATGTGTGGTTTTTTTGTTGTGTATGTGTGCGTGTGTGTGTAGAACGTAGTTAACTTAAAAGCTCTCAAAGTAAAAATTAAAAGTTTTGGAAAAAAACTTATAAACCGCTGCTGATTACACTTATTGTTATGTATCTCAATTTTGACTTGAATTTTTACAAATCTTAGCACCTTATTCACACCTTTACGCAAAGTGGGGTCGTGGGGGCTTGAGGGTGGCAGAGGGGATATATATATCTTTGTATTAGCTATAGCTATCAACGTAATGCACTCATCAATTATTTCGACATTGGAATTTGGATCGATTGAACTTGGTCTGCGTTGATGAGCTTTGGGGGGGCACTTCAAATTCAAAATTTGAAATACGAAACTAACAAACAGAGATGCGAGTAATAAATATGCATTTTAGCAGGTTAACTCGAGTATCGAGTATAGAGAATCGGGAGTTTCCTTTTGGAATAAAAAAACGACACGGCACGACACGTAGTAGGGCAATTGATGTGCTGTTGATACATACATAACATACCCCTGACGGGGGGAGCCCCGTCAACTTGTAGTCGCAGATTGGACGCTCTACGTGAAAAGCGTATCGTGTGCCAATTATTGTCATTCAGCACCGACTGCCCAGCGAGCAAGTTCTGCAAGGGAATTGAGAATCACACAATATATATATATATGTAATTTTTGGCCAGATTTTTTTTAATCTTGGTCCATTGCTTACCTTCTCGCGATCGCTGAGACGCACACTGGCGCGTATTCGACCAGCCACGAGAGCGATTTCAAGTCGATCTGGGGAATTTGATTCGGCACTGGTCAGCAGAAGCAAGCCAGCCGGTCGTGACGTCTTGAAGCGTATTACCAGCTCCTCCGTTTGCGTCTTGGTGCCCTGTCCATTTGCCAGCCAAATGGTCATGTGCTGGCTGCCATTAAAGGCCAGCGTGGCCAGCTCCCGGCCGCAGGTAGGTCCGCCGTACAGTGTGGCCGAACAGTCGCAGATGGGTCGATTCCAGCCCTCAAGGCATGTGCCGCCATTTAAACAGGGATTGCCGGTGCACACATTGGCCTGCACGTGGCACGATGGCTTGACAGAAGCTATAAAGCATGTCTCATTATTTAAATGACAAATATACTTAGCCTACACTCACAAAAATATATGACCAAGAATTTAGTGATTAAAGATCTTAAAAAACATAGATTATAATAATATAATTATAATATTATAATTAATATATTATTTTGTTATTCATTACTCGAACAAAAATTTGGAAGGCTTTTGTGTAAAATTCGTTTATTGTGAATATATAAAATCATTTAGGCTTGGGCCCACCGATTGTTCTAAGTGTACACATTGTGTACACTAATTTCATGCCATTAGCTTACTCACCGGAGTCCTGGACGCGTGCAAAGGCAGCTATATCGATCGCCTTGCCACTGAGGACCAGGTCACGCAAGCACCCAACAAATCCCTGACGCAACGTCGCCGTCCAGATGGCTGCGGGCCAGGCGATGCTGTTGTAGGCCGGGCCCACGCCACCCACATACATGTGGCCATCCAGCTCGAGTATGGTGCCATCACCGGGTGTACGGAAATCGTTCCAAACCCCATCCACACTCACCTTTGCATCGCGTCCGTTCCGGCGCAGAATAAGATCGTGCCAGTCGCCGTCGTCCACGCGACGTCGCGAGGCACGAATCTTTGAGGCACCCGAGCCCAGATCCAGATGTATATAGATGTGCCCATTCAACAGCTCAATGGCAATCAGCACGGGCTGTGTGCAAAGTAAAAGTGGACTTATCAACTCTGTCTCTGGTAATTACTTGGAGGACTGGGCGTAACTTACGTTCTTGGCGCGTGGCTGCTTGGAGCCAGTGGCTAGGATAATTATGCCATTCGGTTCCTTAGTGCGAAACTTAAAGCTTATCGAGCTTTGCTTGCCCGTCTCCCACGGCGGCAAAACCTTGAAGGTAAAATGGGGCACAGTTTTAGGCTGAAACAAAACTTTAATGTTTGGCGACTCACCAAATGCGATTCGCGGGTGGTAAATGTGACTGGATCCTGGGGATCACCGCTTGGACACTGATATTCCAAATTGCCTGCCACCTGTATTAGCTTGGAGCCACTCTTGGCCAGATCAATGAGATTCAGATTCAATGTATCCGCCGAAAACTCCACTTTGCGCAAACAGCCCACAAAATTGTTGTGGACTCGAGCGCCGAGCAGAGCTCGAGGATTAACAGCACCGCCGACATAGACGCGTGACGAGGAGAGCATCGTAAACTTGCCGGCAATGTGCGAATGATCCGTGTAAACATCATCCACCACGGTGACGAGCTTTAGCACAAAGATTAAGATTAGATGCCAGACAGCTAGCTTCACTCATACAAAAAATCGCCCTACATTTTAGTAAATAATATTCAAAAAGTATATTTCTAAGGCAGGCAACAGCTAAACTTTAATACAAAAGCCGAGAAAGTATATTTCATTAATTGCTTATGAGTGATTTACTAAAATTTGGGGCGATTTTGTTGCTGAGTGTTGACAAATAGATAAGAAACACACCCGACAGAAGCTGGTTATGGACGAGATTTCCTGAATGCGTCGGTGCACGGTGACCTTGTGCCACTGATGATCGTCAAAGCGGACCTTGGATGGCTTAATATGCATCTCCTGCTTGCCATTGGCCAGGCCCATGGTCAGTGAGACGCCTCCGTCGCGCAGCGCTAAGTTAAGATAGTCGGTGCCGTGTCCGGTGTAGAAGAGCAGACCGTTTGGCTGGCGTGTTCGAAAATAGAACGAGATGGCATCCTGGGCACTGACAATTGGTTCAGCGCCCGTCTGGCCCAAGTCGTACGAGAGGAACTGTGTACCGCGGAACGTTGCTTCGGATGGCGCCTTCTCCTTCTCACAATACTGGCCATCGTACTCAAGATTGCGACACTCGCATATTGGACCCGAATCTGTGGATATGCATATACCACCATGCTGACAGGGATCGTTGCGTTCACACGCATCCGTCGTGTTCCCACGAACACCCTATGGAAATTAATCGCAAGCGAATTAAAATAGTTTCCCATATACAGTCAAACATACACAATAATTTATGTTGTAATGCTCGATAGATACTTTAAAAAGACAACAATATTCGATATAAATTGAGGATATAAATATGTTTTAGGAGCCATTTGTTGATTTGACAAACGTACTTGAATATTTAATCAATAGTAATAAATATTTATTTACCCAGAGAATTTTAAAAAACGCATCAGGGGAAATTATGTTTAAAAGTTTTGAGGGAAACTAAACTAATTTTTTATTAAGTTTATGATGTTTGCAATTGAATATTTTAGGTGCATGTTGCCATGCTATAATTGAGTGCATATATTAGCATGTTCTTTATATTCTTCATGGCAATTCCTTCATTAAAATCTGCACAATCAGGCGTGCTCCAATTTGTAAAAACGGAAATGCTTTTCATGCTTGCAACATGCAAAAGGAAGTTTTTTGTTAAGAGCGAAAAAAAGCGGAAAATTTGTACGTAAATTTGAGCAAGCCAGTATAGTTTATATATTGTGCGCATAGAAATCGTACTCTGCTTATTTAAATTAGTTTATTGAATTATGTATAAATTAAGTAAAATAAAATAAAATTCTGCAAATTCTTAAGACCTTGCTAGAAATTTTCTACTTATATTCTTAACAGCAATAAAATTCTTTAAAACATAATCATTCAAAAGATTGCTTGCACATATTACATCTTATAAATTTTGGACTAGTTGAAAAACTTACCCTCAATCCTCTCTCGCGTGGCGGCATCTCGGCATGATCACAAGGTGCATCGCCGCATTTAATGTCGCGCGGCTGTTTCATCTCCTGTCGCCTGGTAATCCCACCGGGCTGATCCGCATAGACCAGATTGCGGATGGCGCCACGGAAGCGTGGCTCAAAGATGACGCTGGGCAAAGCGAGCAGTGCAAGTTTGCTGCTATACCAGTTGGGCATGCCACCCACATACACATCCGAGTTGCTGGCAAACTTGCCAAACTGGAACTCTTTGCCCTTGGTTGATCGCTGCTGTGAAACCCCATCCACAATCAGTGAAGTCTGCTCATCATTGCGCAGTACCTGCACCTTATGCCAATGCCCATCGTGCAGTTCTCGCCCCACCGTGATGATCTGGGCACCTCCACCCAAATTATAGCGTAACCGGAGTGCTCCCTCAACTAGTTTTAGTTCAAAGAAATCATAGGTGCCCCCATCATCGGTATAGAGCACCAGGCCATTGGGTTGCTCCGTTTTGAACTCCAGCTCCAGCGTTCCATTCAAGCCCGTATACCATTTGCGAAACGTGTAAAAGGAGCTCTGCGATCCATCCAACTGAAATCCAGCACTGATAGTTATAAAACTAGCCACCAAACTAACGAGGAGCGCCGTCACAATCAGCACTCGATACGAGCGACGATACTCCACCACTATCGAAGGACCAGAACCAGGACCAGGTCGAGAACGAGAATATGGACGAGAACGTGGAGCTTTCAGTGGGTGCGGGTGGCTTTCGGGTTTTGATACGGATACGGATTCTCTTCGGCGGCATCGCGCCTTATTGAATAGCAAATCGGAGGAGCAGGTGGTGCTAGTTGGAGGTGCATCTGCCTCGGGCAGCAGCCGCGTCTCATTGTCCTGCGAGCGTAACAGCAGCTTGGCGGTGTGATCGCTATCCATTTTGTGAACGTTCTCAATGCTGTGGGCCGTCATTGCTCCAAGTGCATAGTCCTTGGCGTTTATTGTATGTATATTTATATATATATATATATATATATATATATATATGTGTATATATATCTACCTATCCTTGTGATATGTTGCACTTGGCGCGCTCATTCACTACACGCACAGACATACACACATTGACAAACAGTCACACACTGATAAACACACACAGAGTTGCGCGCGTAAAACGTAAATGTCCCCTTCGTATTCGCCTTCGGATTTCTTGTTCGTGTTTCGGTTTCGTATCTCGGCTTCGTATTCCAGTCCTTGACGGGCAGCTTTCTGTTACTCTGTTTCGTGGGCGCGTGCCCTTGTATTGGTGTATACTATTACTACACGAGACCGAAGCACATTGGAATTTTATCCGCGCGTCTAACTTTCATTGAACTTTGCTTTCAAGAGAGAGAGAGAGCACGCGACGACAGACACAAAGTGTAAGAGAGTAACATACAGAGAGAGAAAAAGAGTGGAATGCTCGTATGCGCGAGGTTGGCTGCGACTGTTGTTACGCTGTTACCGTTATCTATTTGGACTTTTGGCTTATTTCTTACTTTTTCTCGTTTTGCTAATTTTGCCTTGTTTTGCACTTGTTATTACAATGTTCTTGAAGTTTTTGGCATTTTTTACACTTTATTTTCATAATAATGCTTGGAAAATTGCTTAAGAACGTGCACATTTTTTGTTTCTCTTGGACAGTTTTTGTTCGTGATTGAAAGCCGTTAGCAGCATAACATGTGGCTAGGCGCATGGGTAGCAAAAGCTCGCTGCTTACTCCCTCCACCCGAAGCTACGCCTGGCGCTGCCTGGGCGCCCACAAGCGCCTTGTCGTACATGTACATACTAAAAATCGGAAAAAATTTTCACTTCTCGTAGGCGAAAAAATTGTATGATACTATTTACAGCATTTACAATTGTTATTTATTATTTACAGCACATCACCATCAATTTTATTTCTTTATTAATATAAGTATTGATTTCAGCTTAGAGCTTAAAACGAATATCGCTTACACAATTGTTCAAACATAATTTGTAGCACACACTTTTTAAAAATGTTGTCAGTCAGTTTTTGGAAATTATGAATTTAGCGTTATTATTTTTATCTTGGGAAACAAAATAAATGTATGGAAATTTTTTGTAGAGTATTGAATCCAAACGGGGATACAAAAATTATGTGTTGAATTTTATTCAAACGCGCCTTACGCTGCTCGCTGGTTGTAATATCGATCTGCGCTGCATTCACGACAAGACTGAACTGCAATTTCAAACTCAATTTCTTCGCAGTGCTTCCAATGGATAACGAAAGCTCCGTCTGCGTATTCACAGATTGCTAGCATGCGACCAAGGCGACGTAACTGATGCGCTACACTCAATATAAAACTCAACAAATAATAATAAAATGTAGAGCATAAATAGTAAAATTGTCTATAAAATTAATTATATGTACATGTATATATATATATGTATATTTATATATATGTATATGCATTTTATTCAACTAATTTTTGCCCGTGCACCGATTCGCTCCTAGATGTATGCAGTGGAAAAGATGTTGCTTTGGTTTGCAGGGCATCAGAATGCCAAAAATTAAAAGCTTTTTTACTTTGACGAGCCATGCATATGCGTACTAGTAACACACATACACTGGCACACACACACACACACAAAGGCACACACATGCGTAATGAGCACAGAACACGCAGGTTCATAACCTGCACCACTCGAAGCGTATTAGAAGGGACAGGATATACACACACACAAACACATAAACATGCACATACAGGGACAGGACTACGGCGACCCGTGTAAATTCCTTGACATTTATCACACACCACACAACTTCGACAGTTCGGCGTCAAACTCGATTTGCATTTGCTGCTATGCCTTAAATCGAGTGGGAGTGTGTCCCCATGTGTGTGTGTTTGTTGTCTGGTCGCATTTGTGTGCGTGTGTGTAAATGGAACTTTAGGATTTTAGGGTGCTTATAAAATGCAATTTTACACGAGACTTTGCAAGGCCGACGCGATTTTATTATAATAAATATGTGTGTGAATGTGCATACATTAACGTCACTTTACACATTTTGTGAAGGCACGCACTGACAATTACGCATTTACTGCAATATTTTCCATTTCATTTAAATTCTTCACGAATTCGAGGACATTAACGGGTTATCCTTGCGGATGCTTAAACTACTTTGCTGCAATGTACTGAAATGTGACAACTGAAAAGTATGTAGCAGGCAGCTTTTGGTCGAGTGCGCACAAGGTGTTTCAGGCGAAACGTGAACTTAACGACACTATTTATTTTTTAAGTTAAGATCGTGCTTTATGCAATAGAATTACTTCAAAATATAAATAGTTTAACGGTTATAGTACATGTACTTATGCAGCTAAATTAAACTTAAATTTCAAATAGAACATTTTGTACAAAATTATTTTTAATTCAAATATAATATTAATGTACATGTAAATGCGTCGGTGAGCTTCACCGATCATCTCTTTTTTACCACAACCCCTGTGTTGCCCATAATCGAGCTTCTCTGTTGATATTTATTACTGTTTTGAGCTTATCAAACACTCTACAGGACTGCTCAAGTTTACTATCTGTACTTATAAGAACAAGAAATTAAACTAGCTTATTTAAAGTACACTCGAGAAAAGAATATACAATTAAAATAAAAATTACAATTTAGAATTGTACAACAACAGAGGCAGCGATGTGTTTAAGACGGTTAATTCAATTGCAAGCAGAAGTGTTGTAAAGTACGCACAAAAAGCTCACCGATCATCTTCCCCACCTCCACCCCTGTGTATTGCTTAATCGAATTTTTCGATTGGCGTTTACAGCTGATTTAGGCTTATCAAACACTTTACAAGAGCGCTAAAGTTTACTATTTAAAGTTTACTTATTTAGACAAACACAAAATTAAACGCGCTAATTTAAAGCACACTCGAGAACAGTCGATTTGTTGACGTATTCACGTTTGATTTCCCCACTTACATAATGCTTTTGAGTCGCTTGACAACAACAACTCGTCTGCTGCCTGGCATTGCGTCCAGATGCGTTCACTCGGAGCGCAAAGTTGCCGTCAAAGGCGCCGGCGATTTACATATTGTGGAAAGTGGCAGCGGAAAGAGAAGTTTGCTGCTAATGCCCGGTGCCCTGGGCTCCGCATGGACGGACTTCAAACCACAAATTGAGCAGCTGCCCAAACTGTTGCCAGACCATACGATCATTGCGTGGGATCCGCCCGGCTATGGAAAATCGGTGCCGCCACAACGTAAATTTGATTTAGAATTCTTTCGCAAGGATGCCGAAGCCGCTGTGAATCTCATGCGTGCCCTGGATAGAGCCAGATTCTCCATTCTTGGCTGGAGCGATGGTGGCATCACCGCCCTCATCATAGCCGGTCGTCACGCGGACGCCGTGGAAAGGTTGGCCATTTGGGGTGCGGGCGCCTATCTGGTTGAGGACGAGGTGAAGACAATGCAATCGATTCGCGATGTGGCCAAGTGGTCGCCACGCATGCGTGAACCTATGGAAAAGATGTACGGAGTCGAGCGCTTCGCTCAGCTCTGGTCGGAGTGGGTCGATGCCTTTTGCGCGTTCCAAAAGCAGCCGTCTGGCGATCTTTGCCGCGCCGAAGTAGAGCAGATAGTGGCGCCCACATTTATACTGCATGGCAAAAAGGATCCAATGATTGCGGCCGAACACATCCCCTGGCTAAGGCAAAAATTGGCCAACGCTAGCTATCATGAGTTCCCCGATGGCAAACACAATATTCATCTTCGGTATGCGGATGAGTTCAACAAACTCGTCGCCGATTTTTTCAAATAACGAACAGAATTTCGGGGCAGTCAACAAATTATGTTTGTATAAAATTTATTTTTATAAATTTTCTGGCTACTTAATTAATTGGGCGCGAAGGGTGGCCACGTAGTCATCGTATTGTGCCTGGTAGAAGTTTCCAGCGACGGGCGCGCCAAAATTGTACTTGGTCACATAGTCGCGTGTCTTGACGCTGAGGCGGCCCTCCAATGTACTGCAAAAAATGTGCAAAATCACAATTAACACAATCTTTTTGGGCTAAAATGCCAAATCAAGTTGGATGACTCACGTCTTGCTGATGAACTTATCGGTGGTGATTTTTTCACCCTGCTTGAAGACTAGGAACACGTAGCGATGCAGACCGGTGCCCTCTGGTGGACCAGAGCCGACATATTCGGCCAGCACTTGACCATCGGCGACCTTATCACCGGGAATGTTGATCACGGCCCAATGGAGCACCTCACGCGACTTGGGATCCGCGCGGCTGGGCGCATCGGGATCAACCATGAGCAGAGTGTACAAAGCGCCAGCTTCGGCATCCCAACTAACTGTTGGCTGATCCTTGACTTGAGTGGGTGTCAATTCCTTGCCAAGATCGACCTGAGCACCGGACGGATAGGTGATCGTAATACGGGCCTTTGGCTTGTCATCGATGATGTCGGGAATGATACCGCTGGTGTCCATTTTTCAGTTATTTGTGCTGCTGATGTGCTTTAGCTGGCGTTAACGCAGTGACTCTACCTTGAAGCGGACAACGACGGAGCTATTTATCTGTCTCCCAGCCGGTCTTCTAATCAGTTCCATTGACTTTTGCTGAATCACTCGAGCCACAGTTAAAGATAAAGACACTGGGCCAGCTGATAGCGTCGATAAGTGGACTTGTTTCAATGACAACATAATATATATATATATTTAAAAATCTATATTTATATAAATTCAAATATATTACGAAAAACATTATACACAATAAAACCATAATATTATAAACTGATTTGAATTAATCAAAACTCAAATTAAATAATTTAATTTTATGAAAAAGAAAGTTGAAATGTATAAATGATTTCTATATCTGTAAATGATTTTTCCATTTCCCACTAAAATAAAAAAAAATGTATATATATACTGAATATAATTCCATGAGCAACTCTATTTTATTTGGAAAAAATCCAAAACGAATGGTTTTCAAATGTATTGGTGCTATTTTATTTCTCGCAACTGTATTTATATCTATATATATATATATATATATATGTGTATATATACTAGCCGGTGAACTCCTTTTTGCGCTCGGTCACATAGTCATCGTATTGGGCCTCGTAATAGTTACCCGCAATGGGTTTGCCCAATCCGTACTTGCCGGCAAACTGGCGGGCACTAAAATTAAGGCGTCCTTCGCGAGTACTGTTAAAAGCAAGTTTTAGATTAGAAACGACCCAGATGGAAAACAATCTTTATACACACCGTTTGTCTATGTGCTGGGAGCTTTCTATCTTGTGGCTCTGGCGGTACAGCAAAAAGATGTAGCGATGCAGTCCAGTGCCCTCCGGCGGACCCGAGCCAATGTACTCGACCAGTGTTTGTCCCTGGCTCAGTTGGTTGCCTGGTATATTGATGACGGACCAGTGCAAGATCTCACGGAACTTCGGATCAGCACGACTCGGCGCATCCGGATCCACCATAAGCAGAGTGTGCAGCGCAGTCGGCGCGTCGTTCTCCCAATTGACTTGGGGCTGATCTTTCACTTGTCTGGGTGTCAATTCATCGCCCTCCCGCAAAGCAATGTCCGGCGAATATGTAACAAGCAATTTGTTCTTGGGCGGCGCCTCATCAACCACATCCGGCACAAGGTCGTTCATTGTATTTATTTCGGTTTGCCAGGCGACGTGGTAACCAAAATCTCAGTGGTATGATACTAATTTCCGTTATCACTGTGGAAATTTTGTAATGTTCTTATGAATAAGGCAAAATGATAAAATGATAATAGCTGGACAGAGTTATCATATGCACCGATCCTCACATAGACACACTTATACCAAATATGTATTTCCTCTAATTAATTAATATCGAAGCGAAACCAAATCAACCATAAGGTTTTGAGGACTGATAATGACAAACGGTGGCTGTATGTAAATCAAAACTGTACTTTGATCGTCAAAAAGCTCGCCTAACATAAAATAGATAAAGCCATATAAAGATATCGATGTATGTATATGTATATAAATATATATATATATACATATCAGCACCAAAAAAAAGTATATAAAACCAAGTTGAGTGTCAGCTTAATTTTCATTTCTTACTGATAATAATAAGCGTTCAGTCAGTCAATTTGAATATATATATATGTATATGTATATATCATGCTATTTATTTATTAAACATTCGATTATTATTATAACACTTGAATATCGATATTATTTAGCGCTGATTGACAGGTTTGGTCTACTAAAAACACACAGAGTACATGCCGTGATCAGGTTGAATAGAAATCTAATAATATAATAATACAAATCATAACTGTATGGGGGAATATATCGAGTACAGAGTAGAAAACATGAGCGATTTGAGATTTGAGACGCGAACCATGGCGTTGAATATATATATATATATATATATATATATAAACAATAAGATTAAATTATGTGGTAGTGTAAATAATAATAATATATATGTATATAATGGTATGTAGACATATATATATGTATCTATATACATATATTGAGGCTAATTATGTATAAAGCCCTATTGCTGAAGAACTTAATTTTGGAATACGCGACAACATTTGTTCAATTTGATTGAGGAAAATTCCAATAACATCAACTATTGGTAACACTTTCAATTATATTTTTGTCTTTCTGTTTTTGTTTTTCTTTAAATTCAAGACAAAAAATTCCATGCCGTGTATGGGATACACTTGCTCGATTGCTTCTGTTCCACATCCATATTTAACAACGGGTCTCATAGAGGCCGCTGCGTCCAATGTAGCGCACCCATTTGACCACATCGTGATCGGAGTAGTTCAATTTGGGCTCAAACACTTTCAGATAGCGCACTTTGAAGCCGGACGGTGCGAATGGCACCTCAAAATTCATGGAGATGGGTGGACGTGTCCATTTCTTTTTGGTATCCGTTTCAAGCAGTTCGATTTCCGCGGACAACTGTGTTTCCTTCATGCCTGCCATGCGTTTAATCTTCCAGACGATTGCATTCTCTGATGCCTTGTACTTGGCCTTGCCCTTCAGGCAAATCAGCTGCACACCCGACGTGTTGAGTGGTGTCGGTATTTTCACCTCGATCTTTTGACCGAGCAATGATGGCTTGAAGTTCGACTTGAGCACTACTTTGACCTCCATCTTGGTGCGGCCCACTTCCCGGACAAGTGGTATAACACGGAATGGCAACGAAATGTCTTTGGTTGTGCGATAGCGCATCAGCTCGAATTCACCGTCCGGCGGTATAAAGCTAATCGAATGCTCCGTCTCGAATTTGCTGAGCTTGACGCACTGATGGAACTGGCAATCGTCAATGACAACCACTGGCTTGCCGGAACGTGAGGTTTCCGCCTCGGAATTGCCGGATAGACCACGGCCCTTGGACTCCATCACGATTTTATCGTTGATGCCAAACTTGCATTCTGGCATGCCTAGAATATCGAGTTGCAATTGTATTATGGACTATATATGGAAGACCATTCGAACTCACCCGACAAATAGGACTTCATGACCACCTTGCCGGCAACGTGAGCCGACAACACCTGACCCTGTGGACTCATCAGCAGATTCACATACTCTAGTACATCGAGGAACAGTTCGTTGCGTCGATATTTAATGCCTTCGCGACGCCAGCCGATTTGTCCAGTGACCTGTGACGTTATCTGCATTTGCTCCTCCTTCGTAGCGGACTTGATGCCCTGCTGTGTAATGAACGTTTTCAACGTGCCCGAATCCGTATTCTGTGGATAGCCAAAGTCAAGAATCTCATCCAACAGCTCATAGATGAGCACAAAGTTGTTCTTGATATTCTCCTCGGATATCTTGCCAAAGTAGGACTGCATCACCTCGATGATCTTTAGCAGGAACTCAAAGACCATGGCGGCATTTACATTCTGCTTGGTGACTGCAGCCAGCCAAATGTTGGCACGCTAAAAGAGTAAAAAAGGATTAGTTTTAACTCATTGGAGAAATCTGGGAGCAACAACAACAGCATACGGTTGACGTGGCAGCAATAACCAACCTTGATGTGAAAGAAGCTCGTTCGGGCTATGTTCGTCACCGGGGAGCGTACTTGCTGCCGGGCATGGATGACGTTGACCCGAAAGGCATCCACCGCATTCCGACCGATGTCGTCGCGATAAACACGCGAGATTAGCACTTCACCCTTGTGATTGTAAACGAACAAGCCACCAATCATTTTTGCAAGTGTGCCTGATAAATATTCGTACTCTGCAGCAACTACAAAATATTTTTCGCACACAAATTTTGAGGGGTCCACTATCAATTTTCCACACAAAAAAATCAATTGCTCTTGTACTCCCACTTTTTTTCGATACACAGACTGCTATCGATAAATCAATTATAAGTGTTGTTCTTTAACACTGAAATACACAATCGCAGCCAACTTTTCGCCTGTACATGACTCTGCGGCTTTAAGACAAAACATTTGGAAATCATTTCACTGTTTTTAAAATAGTCAATAGACGAGACATAAAGAAAAAGCATAAGCAAAATGCCCACTGAAAATCTTGAAGAGCAGGGTCTGGAGAAGAATCCCAACCTAGAGTTGGCACAAACCAAATTTCTGCTCACACTCGCCGAGCACAAACAAGATGCGGCACTAAAAAACAAATTGCTGGATGCGATTCGGGCCGATAATATGGCCCCGTGGTATGAGCACATATGCACCGAGCTCAACTGGAGCGTGGACAATGAGATGCTGGCACGGATGCGCGAACAGAATTGTATTGCCATCGAACGACTGGACGCCGCCATTGAGGACGCGGAAAAGAACCTTGGCGAGATGGAAGTGCGTGAGGCGAATCTAAAGAAATCGGAATACTTGTGTCGCATTGGAGACAAGACAGCAGCGGAAACGGCATTCCGCAAGACATACGAGAAGACAGTGTCGCTAGGCCATCGTCTCGACATCGTCTTCCACCTAATTCGCCTGGGGCTGTTCTATTTGGATCATGATTTGATCACACGCAACATCGAAAAGGCAAAGTATTTAATCGAGGAGGGAGGCGATTGGGACCGTCGCAATCGTCTCAAGGTGTACCAGGGCATTTATTCTGTGGCGGTGCGTGATTTCAAAGCTGCTGCGACCTTCTTCCTGGACACGGTGAGCACCTTCACCTCTTACGAGCTCATGGACTATCCAACATTTGTCCGCTATACGGTTTACGTGTCAATGATTGCCCTACCCCGCAATGAGTTGCGGGAGAAGGTGGTCAAGGGTTCGGAAATACAGGAGGTGCTGCACGGTCTACCCGATGTGAAGCAGTTTCTCTTCTCGCTCTTCAACTGCCAATATGAGCAGTTCTATGTGAATCTAGCCCAAGTGGAGAAGCAACTGCGCTCCGACTACCTCGTTCATCCCCATTATCGCTACTATGTACGTGAGATGCGCATTTTGGGCTACACCCAGCTGCTGGAATCGTATCGTTCGTTGACGCTCCAATATATGGCGGAGTCGTTCGGCGTCACTGTCGACTACATCGATCAGGAGCTGTCCCGATTTATTGCTGCGGGTCGTTTGCATGCCAAGGTGGATCGTGTCGGTGGCATTGTGGAGACGAATCGTCCAGATAATAAGAATTGGCAATATCAGGCCACGATTAAGCAGGGCGACCTTCTGCTCAATCGCATACAAAAGCTGAGCCGTGTCATTAATATTTAAGTTACACCCAAAAACAAATAAAATTTATTAAAGAAAATTCAAATTATTACAAATGTAAAAACTAAAACATTCATATTATAAAACGATAAAATATTACGTTTCTTTGTCTTAAGTTTTTTACCTGCCATGTCAATGCTTTTGTCTTAAATTCGCTAATCAAGTGATTATTAACTAACTTCTTTGGAATTCGTTTGGTGTGGGGCGCTGTTCCTATAATTTGAGTATTATTTTGCATGCTTTTCGTTTTGTTTTGTACTTAATTTGATTAAATTGTAAATTTAAAACTAAGCTGTTAGCAGCGAAAACTCGCTAGGTGGCGCCTGTTGTCGCTATTGAAAATGCAACTCTGCACTTGCGCGCATTTTCGAACACTTATTCAACTAAATCGAATCAATGCACATCGGCGCCTTCATTTTTGCACTTCCAATCGTGCTCCTTGGTTAGATTATTGTCATTATTGACGCTCTTGCTGGCAATATAGCTACGCGCCATATCCTCGAGAGCAGCCGAGTTGCGAATGCCACAGTCCAAGGGTTCATCGTTTTCGAAATTAAGCGCCGCCTCAGTTGCCCGCTGCTGTTGATGATTGGCCTCGGCCGTTGCCTTGGCCAGATCATGCAAATTCTGCACGACCTCATCGATGATGGGTGAACCTTGGCTTAAGGCCGCCGGCATCATGCCCATGGAAGCATTAAAACCGGCCAGATTTTGACGACGCAAATCGGCCAGACGCGTTGTGCTCAAATTAATTAGGGCATTCATCATGACCTTGTTGCGTTGATAGTCCTTGCGCAAATGCTGCCGTATCTCGGTGTGACAATGCTCATTGTTGGTCACAATGATCTCGCCGGTATCTGTTGTGGTCACACGTGCCTTGCAATTGAATTTGCGCGACAGATTGCATTGCCAGTACTTCTTATCCTTGCGCACGTACTGTATGCCAAAGGTGTGTCCGTCGTGAACGAGGAGCGGCTTGCCCCGCTGGCTCAACATAAACTCGAGCTTGCCTTGAAACCAGTGTTCGCCGGGTGCGACTATAAAATAATACACAAGATTTTGGCAACAATTCAGCGTATGTGTGTGTGTGAGTGTGTGTCTAGTGTGTGTGTTTGTGTGTGTGAATATAAGATGTTTGATGACGGATTTCGGACATTCACAAATGAGCCCCAAAATTAGATTCGTCTCATGCAGATCCTATCTCTCCAATGACTTACCTGCCCCGGCACGAATAAGCGATGGCCATTTAAGTAGTCAAATGTGAGTATGTTTCATTTGCATTTTACAATAGGCATACATACATACATCATATGTACATTAATGTACCAAGTATACATAAATGGTTAAAATCAAATCAAATCATAACAATCTATAAAACAGAAATACTAACTAAGCGCCGGCTCCAGCCGCACACAATAATAAATAAATTGAACGCCTCCTTTTCTTAAATGCTAAACTGTTTTTGCTTCTGCTCCTTAGATGTTCTCAATCTTGAAATTGTGACCGCTGCCAGGTGATATCGTTATGGAGTCGATGACATGCGCTGCTCCCGCCGCACTCTCCGCTGATCCATCCGCACTCGCATTAATATCCACATGCTGCTCGGCATCCACATGGCTCGAAGGTGCCGCCGACGCCGCTGGTTGAGGTGGTGGACTTTTCATGCCCAGCGGCGATTCAGTGGCGTGCATGGAGTGACTGCTCCGGTTCGATTGCGGACTCTGCTGCTGCTGATGCTGCATGTGCGGGGGTGGCGAAAGTGGCAACAGTGACGCACCCGACGCACCCAGCTCCAAATGGGAGTGTGGTGAGTGCTGCTGCTGCTGCTGCTGCTGGTGGTGCTGCTGGTGATGTGGATGCGTCTGTGGCTGCATTGGTAAATGCATCAGATTCGGATTGTGCATAATATTTTGGATGACACTGTTGGACACGGCAGCTGGCGACGCTCCCGTGCTCATCCCATGCTGGTCTATGCTGGTGTGCTGCGTCGATGTGTGGTGTTGCACGAGCAGATTGGGGAGCGATTGCGTCAGATGATGGTGATGCGGATGATGATGAAGAGGATGGAGATGCGAACCAGAATGATGACCTCCGGGCGAAGAAACTGGTGTCGAATGATTGCCAAATAAATTGGCAGCCAAGCGACCACTTGAACCTGAGCTATTCACAGCCGTTGCATGATTCATTTCCAATCCATTTCCATCGGAGATGCTGGTGTAGTTAGTCTGACCGGGATTCGGATTTGGCGTAACAGTCTGACCGGTGCTGGAACTGTTGTTGTTGCTGCTGTTTGTTGTTGTTGTGGGAGGAAGATTGCCATTGCCATTGCCATTGCCATTGCCATTGCCATTGCCGTTGCCGGCACCGTTGCTGCCACGCATGTGTGGCATGTGATTGTGGACCCCAGTCGCCGATATGATACGACCGAGATGCGTTATGCAGCGTGCCCGGCACATGCTGATGCGATAGGACTTGCACAGCCAGTAGGTCTTCATGCCCTGCTGTGTGGCGACGGTGTTGTTGCGATTGAACACACAGTTGCCGTGCAGCAGCGATGTGGTCGACAGCATGACCATGTTGGTGCCATCTAATGCGGAATGCAGCAGCATCAAAATATACGTACAATATTATGGAATATTAGTGGGTGGGGAAGGCAAATTATTGGCGATAACCAAAAAGATGCTTAATACGCTTAACGCTTAAACGGATGTTATGTACAAAAGGGAACAAAAGGGCTACGGGCTAAAAAGTTCTGGACGAGAGCGAGCGGATCGGCAAAGCTGTATGTCCAGGCGGTGCGAGCTGTACAGATTGCAATGGTTAATCCAGAGATGGAAACCACTGACACAGTTTTTCGGTTTACAAATTCGATTGCCTAATTTAATATAAATGTGTATTAAAACAAAGCAGAAATAAACCCAACAAGCTTGGACAGATGGCCAATAAATCAATCAAATCAATCTACTGATGAAAATTTCAGATTGGTTTCCATCCCTGTCTTAAGCAACATTATCAATTAGTATTGAGGATTAGTTAGTTGGTGGTGGGCATTGTTCATGATGATGTGTGCTGTGCGTATTATGTGTGAACCAAAAATTTAAAAATGTTAACTTTAAACCAATCAAAATAAAATATATATGCATAATGAAAGCCAAGCCAAACATGCAACAACAAGCAAAGATGTGGGTTCGATAAACGAAGTGAGTGCGCCACCTACTTGCTGGGATGTCCATGTGATTGGCAAAGTTCTTGGAGTAGTCACTGGGCATATACAGCTCATTGGGGTATTCGGTGGCGGGACCACCGATGTTGCCACCACCGCCGCCAAGACTGCTGCTGCTACTACTGCCATTGTTGTTGCTGTTGTTTCTGCTGATGCCAAGGCCAAGTCCAATGCCAACACCACCTGGTAGAATATTTGAGACGCCGCTACTGCTGCTGGGTCCGCCACTGTTGCCCGTTGCCTTGTAAAAGTTATTATAGTCCAGATCAAAGGCGGGTCCAAAGTGATTGCGCAGCGTGCCTACAGTTGCTGCTGTTGCCGAACTGGATGCACCACTGCCACCAACAGATCCGGCTGCTCCATGATGTATGCCGCCGCCCTCATTATCGCGCTTCAGGCTGCCCAGATCGTAGCGTGAGTCCACCATGGATATGTGCGGTATGGGTGGCATAAAGAACTCCTCGGGATTTAGAGGGTTATCCATGCCGCTATCCGGATTATCGCCACTCTCACCAGTGCCAGCCGAGGAGCGACGCAGCTGCTTTCGCGAGTAAATCGACAGGGAATCACTGTTGAATTCTGTCGGCGCAGATCGTTTGCTCTGCAGATACGAATGATTCACATCGCCAACGGATGATCCTCCTCCTCGAAAGCCGCTGGGTGAGGCATTGGGTGTACGGCAATTGCTGGGCAAGCTGCTCTTGGCATCATTTCCATCAGCTTTGACACTTGTGTTGTTTTGGGTGCTGCTGTTGTTGCTGTTGTTCAGCTCATCGCCGCCGCCGGCATTTGTCACTTGACCAGCGGACTTCTCCGATGCGCCGCTGGAGCCGCCGCCGGAGTGTGGCGAGTTCGTATTGGTTGCCAGCCCCTTAATCTGCAGCAGCTGACCAATTTTCATAAATGACTGCAGCTCCGTGTGCTTCACATTGACAACACCCTGGTACATGAACTCCAGCAGCTCGCACATAATATTAAAGCTGACATCTTTAAGTATAACTGGAATGTAGCAAAACGAACAATGATTACTGAATTAAAATGCAATCAACAGCAAATTAGTGTGGTAGGAATAAAATAAATATTTTCTGCTTTAATTCTTACAAATATTCAAGTTCGTTTTAAAATAATACAATTCTTAAACTAATAATTTTCTATGCATAAGAAAACAAAAGCTTTTGTTTAAGGAAATAACCGGATACAGTATAATGATCTATATTTTGTGTATTGCCCAGCTTAAGGTCCCATATCTTTTTGGCATTGGAGATTTTATTTGTAGTAATTCTTTTTTTAATTAATTGTTTATTAGGTTCTATATTTGTGTATAGTACGTATGCATAATTATACGTTTTTCTGTTTGTCCGACAACGAAACATTCATCATCAGCATGAAAGGAGGTCAGATTCATAGTGGAGATGTTATCATCGAAACGTTCAAATACTAAATCAATACATAAAAACAGCTACGATAAGAAATCTGAAAAACTTAAATATAAACTCAACAACAGGCGCACGCAGCCAGCACCACAACAAGCAATAATTATAAAATAAGTAGCATGTCATATTATCGCCGGCAACTGGCGCTGCCTTTCGACACGGCTTATGGAAACTGTCCGAGTGATTCTGTTTCTGCTGTGGCCACTTCTGGGACACCGAATGAATCTGAGATTGAAACTATTTCTCGACACAAAGGTCCACATTAAATCGACCTCTGTGGCCCATTTGGAAATGTCCTAATTAAAAATCTTATATCATTTTCTAGGTTTTTTTGTTTGTTTTTTTTTTTTGGATTTTGTGTTTTTGGAACAGTAGTTCGTAGATTAGAACTTTTTCAATTATAATTTTAGAAATACAAGGTTTAATGACAACAGCTAAAATTAATCGTTCTGATAATATTTCTAAAAAATTAAACAATATTAATCGATCCACTATACATGTATGTAAAATAATATAATAAAAAGAGGAAAGACAAGACAATTTTATCCCAATATGAAATAAGTATTATGAATTATTTATTAAGGACCATTTTTGGATGTATTGTTTTGAAGACCTTTTTTTTAATGTGGTGTTTTCTAAAATATTTTCATTTAAATAATAGTCAGTGTATTTTTGATTTCAGCAGTAAGATTTGTCCCCATTATAATTAACTCAGTGTCAAAAATATGAAATATAAAAACTAATTTTTAATCTAGCAAATGTGTAAGGAACTAAACAATATGAATCGATCCACTATACGATGAACCCAGTGTGCAGGCAGGCACATAGCATCAACATCTAGTTAAAATAGTAAAATGTGAATAAAGGAAAAAAAAAAACAACAATATTATCACTTGTTCTCAATAACAATTTCTATATATGAAATCGAGCGACTGGTCTCTCATCATCATCATCTGTTGCTTAATCTGACCGCGCGGCGCTGACATCTGAGTTGCGTCGAACGCCGTCATTCGCTATCATCGACTCGTATCTGTGCGTCGCCACGTCCGTGTTTGTAAGTATTGCAAAGATCAAAATCCGGCCAGTATACGGATAGGAGCAACAGAGAGAGAGACCGAGACAGAGAGAGAGAGAGAAAGATAGGACTTATAACCCTCAACGATCTGAAAGCCTTACACATGAGCTTGACTGCTGATCCTATATAGATACGATGCGATCTACATTGTTATTATATTTGCAAAACCCATTTCATAGCAATGTCTAAGCATAGTCTATAATCGATCTGTTTAGCGCTTATCAGCGATAAATATTAACTTATATGTGTTGTTTGCACGTTATTACAGAACCCAACAATATTTGTTTCATTTACATATACAGATGCAGATGAAAGCAAATTCGTCGCAATTGATCGGTTTGTGGAATATGTGACAAAGAGATCCACAGTCCGAGCAGCACAGCATGCCTAAATCTTTACAACATATATATAAGTCGAAGGAATCTGTAGATAAACTTTGACTAAAGTTCACAGAGAAAGTGATAAATATTCTCTTGATAAGAACGAACATCCACCAAAAATACAAATTACAAGCAGCACAATTCGGGCCGCAGTTCAGCGATCATCAATTGTCGGTGCCTGCTAGAGTTGGTTTGTTTATGCTTAAAATGAAATGCATATGCATCCATTTGCACTGAGAACAAAAATGGTATATTTAAATGGTGTTCAACAAATGGCGGAACAAGTATTCGTATCTGAAATTTGAATTATATTAAATATAATAAGATATCGATTTGAGTGATCGGTTGTAACTAATACATTTTTTAAATTACTGTTTTGTAAATGATTGAAAATTGCTAATATTCTATATGCTATGTATACTTTAAAATTTTGTTTCTTTGTTATATTGCAACTCAGGCTAGGCTAAATACAATCTAGATCACAAATAATTTTTCTAAGATAGTTTAATAACCATTTTCTATGCTAATGATATAAAACTGTGCTGAAGAACAAACAATCAGTTGTAAGTTTATATTTATAAAACCAGAATATTTGAAATTTTCAAATACCTAAATCGAACTTGAATAATATAATCTTAGGCTAGATGAATTTTGAATATGTAATTGATTTATTTAAGTGTACCATACATATCAGACAAAGTCATTTCTGTTTTATGACCTGAACCCCGCTGATCTCTGCTGATATCGCCATGTGGAGCATCAGCACAGAACAGAAAAGCCGACACTGAGAAATCACAGCTTACGATATATAAGCAAGTATTTTATTTCAATTCGATTGCAGACCGAATTATTCTTGTGACAACACCCAATTTCTGAAAGCCCGCCCACTTGCGGTACAACGACCAATAAGATTGCAGTCCATTGCTATTGAAAACAATTTTATTTTATGATTATGATAAATGTTTATCGAATCAGAACGCCAATAGTTTTTTTTTTTTTTGTATTTTTGTTTTTGTATTGTATTGTTGTTCTGGAGTGGTCTGTGTTGGCTGTCGCATTTCTAAAATGTCGACACACTTCAACATTCATAAATAATTGTTATCTGGAAACGCCATATTAGACGAGGCAGCAGTCGTAGTCATAGTGTTGGTGCTGCTACAACAATCCGATTAAAGGTAAGACGAGCGCTTAACTGCACTTTACCACGTATACCTCCTTCTAAGATATCAAAATAAATTAAATAAATTTGATTTCTAATGAATTCAACAAAGGTATAAGCCTTATTTTGCCAATTTAATTAACTGAGATCTTCAGCATAGCATTCAATGATTGATTACAGGTTACTATTTGGAAATCCACTCCTTTATTACAATATGCAAAAATGGCATTTTATTGGTTTTAAGAATGCCACTCTGAAGTTAGTTTTTACCTATTTTTTTTATATAATATAAATGGTTTGGCATATTTTGATAAATATGGAATGATTTAATATGATAATAAGGGAGAAGAATAAGTTAAATTCATATTCATAAATGTTGTTAAAGACTAAAGCATTTGGTGTGATATTGAAGAAACAGAATTAGTTAGATTTATATTCGAATTTGACAAATATGTCAATGATGTCAATTAATTGGCTCAACTTTACAAATAGGTTTTCCTTACATTAATTAATGAAATAATAAAAATATTTCACAGTACTTTAACGCCAATCGCATATCGGATTTAAGTTATTGTAAGGACTGTAATTTAGCCAAGGATTTAGTCAGATAAGTAAATCTATTTGTTGCTACTACAATTTGACTCATAAATTACCATTTGACAAGAGCCTCATAAAAACAGAAGAAATTTCATATGCTCAAAGTCTGATATTATATGGTTCGCTTATCTAAATGTGCTCCCGGTTAAAATACGTAATAATAGGTGGGAGACAAGGGCGTGCATTTTAGGGGTAAAAGAAGAAAGACTCGGTAATCGGTAATCGCTGAAATATATGATTGAAGAAAACTGTTCGCATCTAAATTAAGTTTAATTTTACTTTATTAGTACAAAATATCTTGATTTTTTTTCCTCCAAAAATATTTTTTTAACTACCTTAACAAATTGGTTATTCACATATATATATGAAGGCTATTTTAACTGTCCTCTATAAAATATTTGAAGCTTCCTGAATACGCCACCCCTGATACTAGTTTAGTATTGTTAGTTAATCATAAAATAACAATGTGATATTTACGACAAGTTCACCGGTCGATATTATATTATCTTCATTTATTGTTGCTAATATCAGCAACTAAAAAAATTAATAAATAAGAATCAGCCACAGGCCTCGATCGTTGGGAGCACTTAAATGGGTTTTAGTCAGTCGTTTAATGGTATTTTAGGTTGTATTAAGTGGCAATAGAACACATGCAAACACACACACACACACACCACTAAAGCTGTGCGTGTGTGTCTTATCTGGTCAACTGGCCATAAGTCGAAAATCTTATTTTACGATTTGTTAAAATGATACCCAATAGAGTAAAGTGACTAAATACGAAAATAATGCTGATAAACAATCGAAGCACCAATTGCTCGTATTTATAACACTAATAATAAAACTAAAATAGATAATTAACGAGGATTATCGTTGTACGAGGCCGCACCAAATGGTGTAGATATAATAGAAGTGGCTCTTCTCTTTGTTTGTGTGCGTTCGTCTCTTGTTCTTTAAGTATTTTGTATTTTGTATATTGTATTTTTGTATATATATATATCGATCGTGACAAACAACAACGACAAGGGCTATATCAATATAGCAATTCATATCGCACAACACCAACCAAATGGAGCACCCCTAATCAATATCTCGCAGGAAAAAATGAAGAAAAACACTTCTTCGAGTGGTTGGGTTGAGTTTGGTGGTGGACACAGAAGAGCAGTTAGACCCAGTTCCTCTGTTGGGCAATAAATGATTGTTCAGCGCGATAAAAAGATAAAATGTTTGACGTTTGTAGTTGCTGCTGTTTTTGTTGTTGTTATTGTTGTTATTTGTGTGTAACACGCAGCAGCAGTAACAATAGCAAGTAAATCATTTGGCTTGTTAGTTAGCACCTTTACTTTTTGCCTTATGACTTGGTTTATTTATAATAAGTTTTTTAACGCAAAAGCATTATTTATAGCGTATATTAATATTCTTTATCTTTGGAAATAATACTTATGTTGTCGTTGTTGTTGTTGTTAGGTAGCACATTTCTACTGCTACTTGAAAGATAAAACATAGCGGTTTATTGCCGCTTGATCTGATAAAGCCACCGTGCAGCAAATGTGTGTAGAACAACCCGGTGAGCCGGTGAGGCAGGCAACAGAGGCAAGTCAGTTAGTCAGTCAGGCGATATCATATCCATGAACAATTCCAGAGTCCATATCGCATAATATCTAGGTTGAGTTGAGTTAAGCATTTGATGTACATTTGATGAGGTCAGCAACGTACCAAAAAGCACTTCAAGTGAAGCTTTGCAAAAGGCTTCTTATCAAGGCATTAACTGTATGTGTGGCATGGAAGTTGGAGTTGCAGTTGAAGTTGGAGTGGGCCAATAACTCACCATTAGGAGTGGAGCTAGAGACAACGTGGCGTCAACGACGACAACACCTCAATGGAGTATTATCAGCTGTGGCAAGCAATGACAGTTAATTCTGTTTGATTTTTGATTTATTACAAACAGAAATTTGTTCACAGTAACTGGTATACAAAAAAGCTTCGAAAATAATATTTAATTAGGGAATATTTGCTCGGATCCTTCAAATATACTTTTCTATATGGCTATCGCTCAAAAATTAAAAAAAAATATCATTTCGTCAAATGAATGACACAAATTCCAATTTCTGTTAGCTTTTATTATATTCTCAAAACCCCATTAAATAGTTAACATTTTATGATTTTTAGAAGAAATAATTTTGTTTGGTTTTTCAAATATGCAAAACGGCAGAAAATATTTAATAAATAAATTAAGAATAAATGAGAAAAATTCTCAAAAATAAGATGTTAGGATTTAAGTTAATTTTTTGGGCAATTGATGGGAATTTTTACTATGCCCTGGAGTACTTGCAAGGCCAGAAGTCAGACGAATTTATCTATAAATAGTATATATAAATGTTGATAGTATGTATGATAAGTTTACACACAGCTGGTGAGTTATCTCGATATCTCTTCAAATGTGACATCAAATTTATTATAAAAAAAAGAGTTGATTTATATCGGGAGCGCTTTGCAGAGTTTTGGGCACCCGACAAGTGACGAGCGTGCTTAGATAAACTGACAGGTGTGGACAGAGGCCATTTCAGTGATAAAATCCAAAAAAAAAAAAAAGTACCAATTGTTCGATATGTATGTGTGTATTTTAGTGTATTTATTTATATACGCTGGTGGAAACCGCCGCGTAAACATTTTGGGCAAACAAACGCATAAATCACACAACAAATGCTAAACCGCAAATCCGAACTTGTGTTATGAACGTGCCACAAACGATTACATACATAAATAGTTAATAGCTACTTACTGATTGGATGCTGGCAGGGATTGGTCGTGAATATTTCTTGGAAATACGGACTGCAAATGGCCAGAACAATTTTGTGTGCCTGCAGCAATTTGCCATCGCAGGCGAGGGTGACATCGACCAGATCTCCTCTGTCGTACAGATTCTGAAAGCCGCTGGCAATATTGTCCTGGAAGTTCTTCCAGCAGAGCTTAAACTCATCGTCCATGGTTGTTGTTGCTGCTGCTGGCTCTTTGCCTGTTTGGCGGCGTTTTACGGTCCAGCCAAGAGCAATTGTATTTTATTATTTTTATTATTTTGCCACGCAAAACAGTTTTATAATTGGAATTTTTTCTGTTTTGTTTTTTCTTTTTTCTTGTTGAATGCAGAGAAATCTGAGCGTTAGCGAGTCTGTGTTTTATTGTCGTGATTTTTTTTAATGATTCTTGTTTATTTGCTTTGGGGCAGTGATTCGTTGGCCCGTTCACTTTGTGGCTGACATTCACAACTGATGCTCCAGAATGTCAGGTAGAACATAAACACAAAAGATATGCAAAAAGCACGCTCACGAACGAGCGCCAAACGACAAACGCCGTCGCACTCTGAGTTTTTGGATGCGAATAATATAATGTATTATTTAATTAAATCAGATGCTGGCTGCATACGAATTTAAAATGTGAACAACGATCAACGCGCACACGAACCGTCTGCGTCCACAGCCACATTGACTTTGATTTTGGGTTTTAATTAACACTTTTTGATTTAAAACATTTTTATCAGAAAAGCGTGAAATGGTAGCGGGCGCTGTTTACGTTTCGGTTCGCTCGCCGTTTCTCCATCTAAAAGTGGAAGAGCGAGAGAGAATGAGAGAAACTAGGGAACATGCGCAGAAGCAAAACAGCTGTTAGGAAACAGTGTTGGAAGTCGATAAATATGTAATTTGGCGGTTCACATGAAATTTAAGTTTCGCTCGCTTGAATATAATATAGCTTATAAATCCGTTGTTGGAAATTCCACTTTATAAGATGACAAATTTAATAAATAAATTCATTTTAGAAAAAATCTATTCGATATACCTAATCGATATATTTTGTTTCAATTTTCAGGAGCGAACTGTATAATTCATAATTGATAAAGGCTTATCTATTTGTAAAAATTCACAAACACAGTCGACCTGGCCTGTGCGCTGAAAAAGACCGTAGATAACCCACTTTATATATATTTTAAAACAAAAACAAAGAGTTCTTATCAGAAAACTGTAAAACGATTGTACGTTAACTCTTTGCATGTATAGATAGATACCAATGACAATTGGTCACCGGTTGGTTTTCTCCGATTTAGTGTTTTAAAAACTTTCAACTGCCTTGGTACGAGCGATTTTTTCTCACATTTTTATATTAGCATGGGGTGTTGTTTTAGTAAGTACAAAATATGCACATGTAACAGCAACTTATAATGATTAAATTAACTAATGTCTTATTGATTTTGAAAAGGTAGAGGTAAATCAGTAGATTTACCACCTGTGCCACCAGCGCCAGGTAGGCAACGGGCCACGACATTACCGGAATTCCCTAGCACAAATGCGACCAATGGCTCCTCGGGAAATGCTGCATTTGGTGGAGGCGTCTCAAACAAAGCTCTCGAAGAGGATTAAGCGACTTAATGGCAGAACTGCACAATACACATTTGATTAAAATTTAAAGAAGAACTAATTATCTATCATCGGAATAAATTTGTTGACGTCTTTACTGTATTTAATAAAAAAAAAACATTAATAACTTAATCATTAAAAATAATTAATTTATTCAAAGCCTCTAAATAGGCGCCAACACACGATGTTTTACAGCACTATAAACCCAACTGTTGCTGAAGCGCACATGATAAGAACGGATACTGAAAAATACTTGTGCAAAGTAATCATGCAAACTGCACAACACGTGCATGCCGCAGTTTGTGTGTGTTATTTGTGTTCAACGTTTTATTGGGTTTTATTCGCTTAATATTTATGAAATTCGATTTAAAGATAGTTAAAAATGGCAATACAAACAAATAAGCGTAAAAGAAAACACGAATCATTATCCGCAGAGCAGACGGATGACGCTGAAATCGCCGTACCAAAAAAAGTGGCAAAGCCGTCAAAAAAAGAAAATACAAAAGATGTAAATGCAAATGCCCCCTTAGAAGAGGAGCATGTGAAGCATATCGAGGAGGAGTCACAAGTGCAGGCTGAAGGTGAAGAAACGACAGATATCCCATCCATAAAGAAGAAGGAGAGAAAACCTCGCAAGGAGCGCAAAGATGAAGGCGACACCAGTCCCGATTCTGGCATTGAGCCGGAGGAGAAACAGATGCGATTTCCCAACGATTTCAAAATGTTGCATTTTCGTAGCAAGCTGCTCGGCAATAATTTTATAACGGGTAAGCAATTCGTCCATAATTTCTAGCTTTTATTTATAAACGTTTTCACAGAATTGCGCCACTTTTTGTACATGTGCGAGCAACGTCCCCGAATCGTGACCAAGTACATTGAGAAGCGTGGTAAGCCACTGGAACTGGCCGAAGCTTTCAATCGCATCGACACAAGCAACGTGCTCCACGTAGGCTACCTGTGCGAGGCGTTGCAACGCATCATCATGGAAATTTTGAGCAATCAAAAGGAGCACCTGGAATCAGCTGCTCATGCCGGACGTTACTTCCTTAAAGTACATGGAGCGCTGCTGGAGCAGTTATTGCACTCGAAGCAGCCAAAGCATCGTCGCAGCGCTCTCAAATTGCTTACGGCAATTGTGTGCTTGGATGCGCAGTTGGGGCGGCAAGTGTTGAACTCCTACGATATACTCTCGAATGTACGCACCATGGGCGAAATGTTGTCCCATTCAAAGCATGAGAATGACGATGAGGACACCGTGCGCAAGGCTTACATTCATTTTGTGCTCGCCTTCCTCGTCGATGGCAATGAGCTGCTGATACGCAATATTCTCGATCGTGCCCAGTTAATTCGTGTGCTGGTGAAGGGCCTGTACTATGATGATCATGTCACCGCGTGCATGGTGCTCAACACACTGCGCCAATATGTCCTCGAGAATCCCATCATATTAAAGACGAAGAAGGTGCACGTCTTCGATGTGGAATGCTGCAAGAATCTGCGACGGCTCTACGATTGGGAGGGACCTACGGGCCTAGAGCGCAGCAAGAACAATGAGATAGATATGAGCATTATGTCGGAAGAACGAGATGCAGTTGCTGCCGCTGTACATCAGCTGCTGCTGCTGCTCTTCACGTCACGCAAGCATGGCATTACCTTCGACGCGATGACCAACTATCGCCAGAAGCACAACAAGCTGCAGGGCAAGATTTTGGGCAGTTTATTTCGCCCGTATGCCGACGAACGCAAAACGGAGCTCATCTTGAAGACACTGCACGCGTGTCCCGATCTCGGCAGGCATACGGTGAGAAACTTCGCCTTCCTGGTTAGTCCGCAGCGTTTGCAGCCCGTGGATTTGCCAAAGGGCATTGATTTGCTTGCCCAAATCATTGGAGCAGTGCCGCCAACATCTTTAGCTTTGGCCATGGACAAAATGACACTGACCGACTTTAGCTATTGGATCAAGGAGCTATGTTTGCCCATTGAGGCGCTGCTGCACATCATTAGCAAGAACATGCTAAAGAGCCCGGACTTCCAAGTGCGTCTCGCTGTCAATCGCCTGCTCCTCGCTATGATGACGCAGTACGGCAATTATGTTGCCGCCGTTGCTCTGCGCGAGCAATCGAAACGTGCTGGCAACTTACTGCGTAAATTTAAATTTGAGCTCCTGAATCATTTGCTCGTTAATTTTCCGCCCATCGAGAGTATACTGTACTCACTGTACCTCAGCATACAGGATAAACAGAATCAGGAAGTCAATGTGCTGGCTCATCTTTCGGTCACTCTAGACCTGATCCTAATCATGTGCAAGGAGAATCGCGCTTTTGTGAATAAGACCAGTCAGATTCTTGACTATTTGGATGTGCTGCGTCCGCTCTATGAGACTAACTTTGATGAGCCGCTCCCACAATCCAATCAGGAGCACCCACAACAGTTGGACAAGGTGCAAAAGATTAAGCTGGAGCTGAAATCGATTAAGACGATTCTGTTGTTGTTTCCACGTTCGCTGCATCCCCAGGAGAAGTTGTTTGAGAAGGTGTTGCGGTCCTTCATCAAGGCATACATGCTGAACGATTCGACCGTTCAGTTGGAGGCGGGTGAACTGTTGCATAGTCTGTTCCAAAATACGGGCATGTTTGATTCCTCCAGCTATGAGATTGACATCTGGTTGGAGGCCTTAATTGGTTTTGATGCCCAAACCGTGGACATGGTGACAAACATTTTTCTTAACGTACTCTCACTGGATCTGTCGCTAATGGAAGAGAAGTTGCCTTCACTGAATACAGCGGAGACGGCCAGTAATGTCGAGAATCTGCGGCAGCTCTTCACTCAAATCGAACAGGGTCAAACTGTGCAGGGATATGTGGAGACTCTGACGCTGAGCAAAATGATGCCGCTGCTGTTGCAGGGCGTCACCATTGAACCACCATACGATGCCTATGTGGAGCTGGTGTGTGTGCTGCTCCATCAGTATCACACCAAACCGGAGCAGGTGCAGCAACTGTACAACTCTCACTTGTCTAAGCACAGAGACTACATGGAGCAGCCGGCTCAGCTGCCCGCAACTATTACCCAGCATTGGCCGCAGCTGGCAGCATTGCAGCAAGCCGTGTTGGACGAGTCCAGTAAGGATTCTTTTGATGCCATCTTCAAGGGAACAGCAGCAGGCGACGAGACTCAGTTTGAGCTGCAGCTGGCTGATGGAGAACAGTTGCACTTGGCTGGGAGTCTGCGAAATCCGCATCGCAACATGATTTATGCACACAATTTGCTCTTTCTGCTCACCCAACTAGTAGTCAGCCAGCGACTCAATGCGGGTCAGTCGCAATTTATAGCTGATTCACTTATCAGACTGCTGCAGATTGCATCACAATTGGATGGCAAGGAGAGCAGCGCTGCAGATGAACAGCAGGAGCAGGAGCAGCAGCAGGAGACGCATACACAGCGATTGCTTCACTATATTTTCGGCATTCGTCTCAGCCAGCTGAGGGCGACGCACTTGCTCAGCGAGACGAGCGAGACACACCTGAACTATGTGCGATTCCTCCGACGCCTCAGCGATCATTGTCGCAGCCTACCAAAATTTAGCAACTACATTTCCTTCTACCGCCTGCAGTTGGTCATGGCATTGGAGATAGCTGTGGAAAAAAACTGCCAGCAGCAGGTGGAGCACGTGAAGCAGCCGGCACAGTTGCTGGAGTGTGTCGCCCTCATCGATGCCTTTGAGCTGAGTGCCGACGAATGTGTGCAGATGCTGCAGGTGCTCACGAGCCGGCTGCAAGCGGTGCACTACCTCAATGCTCCTCATTACTATGATCTGCTCCTGCGTCTGTTGCGCCGGCTCGCCCAGCTGCCAGAACCCGTGAATTGCAGTGAACCTCTGTTGCAGCTGCAACAATATTATGGTGAATTTTGCCAAAGCGCTCCCGCTGAGCAATTGGAACAGTTGGAGTTGGCTATGCTGGAGTTTCTGCTTAGCCGGCATCATCATCTGGCCGGATGCGATGCTGTCTTCTTCAGCTGCTTTTTCTCCACCAGCAACCGCAAGCTGAGCAAATCCGCTGTACGAATCGCATGCCTGCTCCTGGAACGTATTCCAAAGTTGGCTGAGACATTTGCGCAACTGCTACCGGCACATGTAGAGCAGAAGGAGTTGATCTATCCACTGTTGGATGTCGCATTCCGTCGTGGCTATCATCAACAGTTGGAGGAGGCAACACTGCTGCAGCGTTGCTATCAGATCTACAAGAATGGCATACTCAAGAGCATTGAGAAACCGCAGAAGGCGGCCCTCATCTATCGGGAGCATGCGGATGCGAGTGCAGCCTTAATTGCCCACTGTATGCCCAAATCCGAGTGCTTGGATTACTGCCACAAACAGCTCAAATTCGATGCGGTTGAACTCTTCCAGATGCGTGTGCTTCGCGAGATCTACAGCCAAGCCTATGCGGCCAGCAAAGATGAGCAGCAGCAGGCGAATATCTTTGTTAGCTATGTCCATCTGAATGTACAAATGATGGCGTTGGATTTGAAGAAGCAATCTGTGCAGCTGGACAAGTTGGAGCAGCTGGCCTATGATTGCTACAACTGGTGGCAGCAGCTGGCGAAGGACCAGCAGCTCGATTGGAGTCGCATTTTGAATGCGCCACATTGGCTTAACTTTTGTCGCGGCTGCCTGAAGCAGGCCATGCACATGGCCGAGGAGCAGCAGCGAACTCCTGAGCAAGAGCATACAAATGGACTGCTCCTCAAGCTGATGGCTTATCTCTGCGATCAATTGTACGCGGATCAGAAGGAGGAGCAGCAGGAGGAGAATGCCAATGCAGACGCTGCTCTGCTCTACGAGATGGCCTGCACCCATTCCTGTTGCTATGATCATCTGCTGGGCGAGCCAAGCGCTGTGAAGACGCATCTACTCCAACTGCTGGAGACGTTGGCACGCAAAGCGCCCGCGGCTCTCCACGCTGCTCACATACCTGTCATCCTCGGTGCCTATCATGCCCGCCTCACGCCCGCTGATCGCTATGCCCTGGCTCTCCTGGAGCACTACGAACGCTTCGATGTCGGTCTGAGCCAGTATCGTCCCTTTATTTGGGGCGAGAGCGCTGTGGCGCATTATGCACTGCGTGCCGCCGACGAAGATGAGCGCGCCAAGCTGCAACAGCAGGAGACGAATGTGGCACAGGTGCTTGCGCTAATCGTGCGCCAATCCTCGCAGTACACCATTGAGAATTTTCCCATTTGGCGCACACTACACGCCAGCCAGCAGCTGCCTGAGTTGGAGTTTCTTAATCCCTCCATCAAATCGCAACGATTTGGTGACAACTCGGTGGAGCAAAGGGTGGAGCAAGGCTGCTCCACATTCACGCAGGATTTGCGCCGGTTGTGTCCGAAGCGTGAGGAGATCTATGACCGCTGCTATGATCCGGCCTTTATGCTGCCACTGATGATGCACTGCTTCGCGCCCGAATCTGTGGTACGTGCACAGTGGCCCGTCCAGAACGGACTGCTCGCCATGAGTTTCTGTGCTCTGTCCTCGCTGGACAAGGATATGCGTTTGGCGGCGGCGTGTTGCCAGCAACGCTATCGCACCTACTTTGAGCTCTCAAAGTTCTACGAGAAACCGTTGTGGACGCAGGCCTTCGATAACATCCAGTCGGGTCTGATGGAGTTGCGTGACTCGTGGTTGGCACAGCGTCGACATCATGGCGGTAATCCTCGAGTACCACTGATACCCGTCCTCTTCATTGCGCACAGCTTCAATTTGAGCACAGATCCCACACATCTGCTGTACAAGCGCCTGATGATGTATCTGCAGCTGAAGCAAAGTTTCAACTTCGAAACAATACCCGAATTTAATATATTCTTCTACTCACAAGAGCCGGAGCATCATCAGTATCGAGAGTTTATTATCCAACTGCTTAGCAATGGCATCAAGTGCAGTGCGGATCTCTTTCTGTTGGTGTCCACCAATACGTTCAAGGTGCTGCTCAGCTTTTATGGCGCTCAATTGGGCACACTGGACACCAATCTGCTGTTGCTCTCCGTGCTCTCAACGTGCGTGAAAATACCCGGCGCCGCGAAGATTATGCTCGAACATGTCGGCATTATCTCCTGGTTGCATGGCGCGATTCGTGACACACAGTTCCATCAGTTCGACATCATCGAGGGCATCATTAGCATTGTGAATAATCTGTGGTATGCTGTCGCCGCCAGTCAATCCGAGTTGGCGGATTACGATCACGTCCAGCTGCGCATACAACGTGTCGTGCTCCATCTGTTGCCGTTGCTCTCGCCCCGCTTATCCATAGCCGGCCTGGCTCGACTGCTCAATGTGCTCGCTAAAACATCCTCCATCCGTGGTCAACAATTAGTGACACTGCCTGCTCCACAATTGGATCTGTTGCTCGACTGTTGCGCCCGCCACTGGCCGGTACAAATTGCCAGCGTTCGGCACATTCGAAGCTTTGGCGGCACCTACGCCTCTCCACGCATCGAATACTGCGACTGGCTGGCCAACGAACAGAAACTGGATGTGAATTCCGTTCTCGCCCTCTCCAGTCTGCGGCACATCGTCAGCCTCTGGTGGCAGGCGCACAATTCCCCAAAATCACACCTGGACCAACTCGAGCTGTGAAAGTGTCCAGTCGCATCAATTTCTTAGTGGGATATTCAATAGGTCTATAGTGCTAAAAAAACATTATCATGTTAATTATATAGCTATTTATATGTTGATAATATATATAATTTTGCATTGAATGTGTTTCGTTTTATATTGTTTTAATCTAAGGGTTCCTCTAATGTCTAATTCTTAATTCCGTTCGAGATCGATAAGCAAATCAATATCTTTCCCGTTCTTAAATATATATATATATTTCCATTAGAAAGATATGCCAACTGTTGTAACAATGCAGATGAGAGTCAAGTTTTAGATATGATTTGAAAATGTTTTTAGAGATATTTTCTTTTCGATTTATTATGGAATTAGCTATATATATATATATATATATATATATATATATTCATGCCTATATGCATATGAAAGAAGGAATGAACACTGGCACTGTAAGTGACTCATTTTACTTAATTATTGTGTCGATATAATATTGCGCATTTGCCGAATGGCAGTCACGAGACGCGGCTCACAGCCACTGCTTAGGTTTAGATACTGATCCGGGGCGGCTTTAAGCAGCGTCAGTATCTGTGATAGCTGCAAATTAATGGTTAGACCGAGTTCCTCGAGCACATTCGACAAGTACTCAATGTCCACGCTGAGCTGTGTGGCCGAGGAGGCGGGCAACGATTTGATTTGCAATATTTGCGCCTGAAACATGACACAGCATTGGTCGACGACCAGGGAGAGCAGGACATCGGCACAGGGTATCGCCTGTGTGTACTTAATGTTGCACAGTTCCAAGGCTTGTTTGAGCAGTGCCGATGGCGCAAGGAGCAACGGTTCCAGATGTTGTGGCAGCGTAAGCAGATACTGGCCAATCTGTGTGATGCTCTCCTGCGGAGCAAAACTGAATGCGGGCATATTAATGCCCTGCGATGGATACGCCTCCACGGGTGGACGGATGTGCGCCAAATGCACCTCGATGGGCTGCAACAATATATTCAGTGTAATATCATGTGTCTCGGTCAGGTAGGTTTTAAGTGTCGCATAGATCTGAGGAAAGATGCCCAGGCTATCGGCACTGGTCGCCGCCGTCGCCTCCGCTCGCCTCTGTACATAATCTCCAATGTTAGCCAGAAGCTGCTTGTGCACCGTCGGCTCACAAGTCTGATAGATGGTGATATCATTCGCAGCGATAGGTTGTTGCAGACGGCTTGCCAAGTTGGCCATGCGCGAATGGAGCATCTGCTCAAATTGATGCAGCTGCAATTGGAAGTCGGCCAGACACTGCAGCTGCGACATCGTGTACTGCAGCAGTGACCAATTTTCGCTTCGCGCTGTGCCCGTGCCCGTTGCAGCTGCATTCAAGCTGAGGCTTAGCTGTCGCTGGGTGCGACTAAAATTCTCCAGCTGACGTTTGAAGATGCCGTTGAGCACAGTGATCAGTTTGCACAGTGCGAGATCGTTGGTAATAGAAGCGCATCGAGTGCAGGCCTGTTGTAGCCACTCGTACAGCTTGCGTGTGCTCTCCTCCAGATGACGCACTGCATCGCTTGGCGTTGCCTGATTGGAGAGCAAACGATCTACTTGGGTGGACAGTTGTGTTTCCTCCAGCCGTGGATATTGTTGAATAAACTTATGGAAATACTCAAAGACAGCTTCAGCCAGCTGACGATGCAAATCGGGCGACAATTTAATCTGTGACTGCTGCAGCGTTGTGCTGAGATGAAGCACAAAGTTCTGATTGGCCTGTGCGTACTGGGCCAACAGTTCCAGGCGCTCATTGGAGGTCTTTAACAGTTGCAGAATGTGGGCATCTCTCGTCGGCTGCAGCGCTGGCAACAGTTCAGCGATGACAAGGAATGGTTGCGATTGAGCTTCCTCACCATCCTCCACAAAAAGTTGAACGCACCATTTGAGCTGGCGCTGACAGTGCTCCAAGAGTTGATCGTAGAATAGCGTGAGGAAATGCTGTTGTTGTGGCACCATCTGTTGTGACTCGGCGACGACCTGCAACTCGAGCGTCTGTTTCCACTGCTGTTGCAGCACGTTCTTCTGCACGGCACGGTAATATTGCTGCAGCTGTGGCAATCGCTGAATACTGGCAAAGATTTGTACATGTCGCTGTGCCTGCTCTAGATTTGATTCGGCAAAGCATTGCACCAGACTGGGCGATGCCATCGCTTCCAGCCGATTCTTGAAGTCCTCAACCTGTGTCTGACGTTCGGCATGACCGGGCAGCTGCTCCTGCGCCTGCAGCGACTTCTGAAGCGCCGTCAACTTGTCGCAGACACCCTGTGTTGAAGATTAATGATTAATGTAAGTGCTTCACATAGCTTGAATTGTCACCTTCAAATCGTTGCGCTCGAAACAATCTTCTAATTCGGCCAGCAGGTTACCCCAGCCATCAGACTCCTGCAGTGATTCCTTAGCAGCTTGCAGCTTACTTTGAAGCGTATTCAAGCGTTCCAGCGTGGCCATACAATCACCCGTCTCTTCCTGCACGGCGGCCACTTCTTGACGCATGGCGCTCATTTTTTGCTGCAGCATTGCCACGTCGCATTGAAGTGTTGCCGCCTCCTTGGCTATGCGTGGCATGCTGGCCACCACCTGCTGGCTGGACTCCTCGACGGCATAGTTAACCTGCTGCACGTACAGCTGCAACTTGGCCACGTAGCTTTGGATGAACGATGTGGCTGAGGCTGAGGCTAAAGTGCTTTTTCTATTGCTCTCTTTTTTATCATTTTCTTCTCTATATTTCCTGTAGTTGGCATTGATCCAATCAGAGGCAGAGAAACTTGACTCTGACAGCGCCGAAATATCCATTATATGCACAATTTATATTTATAAATACTCAGTATGTTTTTAAAAATTAGAAGTTACAGCTGTTCAGTTTGCAGTGCTGGCAAATGTAATTTTTCCTACACTTTACAGCATTGCTTAGTATTGCATTGCTGCTGTTGAAAAACATTTTATTATTGCTGTGATTAAAAACGTATAGGCTTAATATCCATTATTAAAGCAGATTAAACATATAAATAGAGTGGTATAATTTCAAAATTAGACAAGCGTCTCTTGAAAAGTTACCGGCTGTTAAGTTTACAGTGCTGGCAAATGTCACGTAATTTCTTTTGTGTTTACAGCAGTGATTAATTTCGCATTGATGGTTTTTCATTTCATGTTTTTATTGTTGTGATCAAAAATATATATCAGTATAAAAAGTAAATGCTTATAAAGTACACATACTGTGTAATATGAACTCTTAATCAATATATAAGATGAAAAGCAGGTGCATATTAAAAATAACGCATAAGCTAAACACACATATGTGAATATTTAGAGATTTGTTTGAAAGTTAATGCTGCTAATGTGCTTATTAGTTGATAAAAAACATGTCAGTTGCCAAACCCGATCCCTGGCAAGTGAACAACAACAATAGCAATATTAAGCAACAGCAACAAGAGAACGGCAACTTAGAAGTGATTGAGAAATTCGAAGATAATTTCAACCCTAATAATAAAGCGGAGAAAATCGGCGAAAGTAATGTTAAAACAGAATCCCAACAACAAAAAGAACAACAACAAAAACAATTGGAGCCATTACCCGATTCGGCAAACTATTTACAATTGCTAGGTATATATAATAAATAACAATAAATTGCTACCCATTCATGAGATTTGTGTCATTGTTTCCCATTGTTTTGTTTCTCACCCCCTTTCCCCTCATATGTACGTAGAGCAAAAACTGGAAAAACTACAAAAAAGTGGCAAATTGTTGGACTGCCTGCAGGAGAAGAGAGAAGATTGTATGCGAACTCTGCTGACCGCTGACAGTGCGCCACCCACAAGACTCGAGCTATTGTTTGACTTTGATTCGCCCATTGAAAGCGGCCGTTTGCATCGTCATCTAATCCCCGTGCAGGCGGTAACAGTGGGCGAAACACTTCAGATTGTCGACTACGACGCTCTCGAGGATCAGACGGAAGACGACGAGGAAAAGGAGGAGCAGCAACCAGAAAAAGAGGAAAAGGAGGTCATCTAGAGTAGCGTATAATGGACTCAACATTTGGCAATGTGTTTCTGTTTCTTACTGATTTGGCGTGGAAGAGTCGGTTAACCATACCACTTCTAGTGACGACGGCCTTTCTGGTCATGGACATTCGTCTGCAGATAGAGATAAACATAGAAACAGGTCAAGTGGTAAGCACTGCAAAAACTGAGTCATACTTTGCTATATTAATAAATTAATACTTTTACAGAATGCCAGCGATATGGAGGAGGCCGATGACTTTGAGGAACATCTGATCGGTGTTGTTGATTTGGATGAGGATAGTGACTACTCGGATAATCTCGAGGATCACAGCGAGTATAGTATTGGAGATGGCGGCAGCAACAGCTCACGCTACAGCGTCGATAACTACGATGATTTGGGCTCCGAATATGATAATGAGCATGATATTGAAGCTTACTTTGTGAACGATGGGCACGTCTAGCTTCCGCTGTGAATATAAATTAAATTAGTAATGCATGAGATGATATTTACCATATATATATAAATTATATATATATATATATACATTTGCATGCCTATAATAGCGTATAAAACGTATTTATATATTTCGGTTTACTCATAATCACAAAAATATTAAATTAGTTCTCAAAGCCAATTAATCGCATTGCATTTTTATTCCCATTTACATATAAAGTTTAATTAATTCGTCGCTAACTGCCGATGGTGTTAGTATGCCCAGATCGGTGAACAGCAGTGTGATATATGCCGGCGGTGTATAGTCCACCAGTGGATGCACCTTTGACACATCATTTAAATGCTTGCGAGAGTACTGCAATGAAATTAAAAATTGAGTATGGGGGCGAAGCTTAAGGTTGGATCTTACTACTCACCTTGTACTCATTGGGAAGATCTCTTTGATTTAGTGGGTACAGACGAGAGAACTTAAAGCTCTCGGAAAGCACATAGAACGGTTTCTTCATTTCGCGGGCACACAAACCCATTGTGTAGGAGCCGATGCGATTTATGATGCCGCCACTCTCCACAACGGCCTCTGCACCGACCATAACGAAGTCCACCGATTCCATCACATAACCCGTGGCCGAGTCCAATATTAGTGTGCAATCAATACCATTCGCCTGCAATTCCTGAACCATCTCCTCACTGAAACGGATCACCGAGCATGAGATGAAATATTTGCGACTGCCATTTGCTGTTTACCTACCCAGAGTTCCCTACCCCGCCCTGAGTCACAAACACGTGAAAGCTCTTTTTGTTCTGCGATGCGGCGATCAGCGCCTTGACGACGACGCGGGAACGCGAATGGGTCAAGATGCGACAGCCATCGCTAATGAAGCGTTGTGCCTGCTGTGAAATGACCTCTCGCGAATTGAGCAACTTGGTGAGAAAGATTTTTCCACGATGCAACATGATTTGGCGGCACTCCTCCATGTCCTTGTCATCCAGGCTAAGTGTTATGAAGCGACAAAATAACTCCCCGGCGGAAACGATAGCAGCAATTGACAAATCCGTATTCCGCATTGCTGCCACCGCTTCGCGCATTGTGGTGTGCAGAATGTGTATCGTGCCAACTGAAAATATAACTTAGATGACAGATATAAATATATATATATTAATATATGCGTTACATTGTTTCTTTTCCAGTATCATAAGCAGCGTTTTAATTGCCGCTATGCCCGAGGACATGTCCTTGTCATCTTCCAGCAGTTGCAGAAAGTACTTAACCACATCTGAAAAAGGTAACATTTTTCAACTGAGAGACTTTTTAAGTAATTTCGGCTTCTTACCAAATTCTGTGGCAGATTTTGTTATTTGTGGCATTTTGAAAGTCGGATTGCAACTGTTGTTCCTCGTTGTCAACAATTGTGCTTTTGGCTTGAAACAGCTGTTTTGGTTGATCGGGGTCGCTACACGTCTCAACAATTGATCGCTGGTCATATTTAAAAATATTTATCAAAAACATTTCATTAGACAAACCAAATGATGAGCTTAAACAAGTCTTAATTATGCATTCACACACATACATTTTACATTAGTTATTTTTTTTTACAGTTTATTATAATTATTAAGCACCTACTGTTTTTTTGAGCAGTGTTGCTGCAGAAGAACTTTTGGCTCGTTAGCCAACACTGTGTGCCGGGGCTAAAAAGTAAACAACTGAGAACATTGACAAATATTATTTTGTTTTTTTGGCATACAATTGTTTCAAAATTAACTAAATATGCGTTAAATTATTCCCGGCGACAAAACAACTAAATAGAGCCAGCCCAGCGCACATTTGGTAAATGCGCTTAGTCGTCGACGACGGCAGTCGGCGGAGAGCAAACGACAATGTTTAAACTCGAGTCCTATTTAACACCAATTTTGCTCAACTACGTGGCGAAATATGTGAGGAACCTTCGCGACGAAGATGCCCAGATATCGCTGTGGGAGGGCGCTGTCACTTTTCATAATCTCGACCTGCGTTTGGATGTGCTCGAACAGGAGCTGAATTTGCCCATTGAGCTCGTCTCGGGCCACATACACGAGCTGTCCATTCTGGTGCCGTGGACCAAGTTGACATCGGAACCGGTGCGCATTGAGATCAATACGATTGAGTTTGTCGCCAAGCTGCCCAATGAGGAGAGCAAACAGCGTCGCGCCTCTTTACTGCACGAGCAGCGACGCAAACGCAGAACCGACGTGGGCAGCAATGAGCAGCAGCAGTATGCTGCTGGTGGCGCCACCACTTCGGGTGTGGTGAACAAAATCATCAATAACATCAATTTGGAGTGCCACAACATCATACTGAAGTATGTCGAGGATGACATTGTCGTCTCCATGAATGTCCAATACCTGAACTTCTGTGCCGCTGACGAGAAATGGCAACCGGCCATGGTCGATGTGAATCCTGTCAACGTTTTCATCCGCAAACTGTTGCAGGTATCCGATTTGACCATATGCCTGGACAAGCGCAATACGGCTGGCCGCATTGAGGTGTGCCAGGAGCCGGTACTCTATCGTTGCACACTTGAGGTCCGTGTGCTGCTCAAATATAACGTGAACACTGTCAGCACTTCGAGCACAACTCGAATTGGTGTTTTTACCAAGTCGTTGGATATTAATGTGTCGTCGCTGCAGCTTCCCATGGCCATGAGATTGGTCAAAATGCTGTTGGAACTGAAGCCAGCCGCCATGGAAGAGGACACCTTTAGTTTGGTTGAACCAGTAGATTTGGGTAATGTTCCAGTCTCGCCGCCTAGCAACGAAGCCTCAAGTTCAATGCTCTGGTGGGCATGGAACCTTTTGCCTAGCTTTGAATCAGCGCCATCTCCTGCAACCGACGAGGATCAAATTGGTCATAGCTTCGATATTGGTGTCTATGCGGAGGAATTAAATTTTCAGCTCAAGAACTCGGAGCTAATTACCGACCAGGCAATGGGCGGCATTAAGCGAATACGCTATACGCCAATCTTGCGGATTAGTTTGGGCGGCATTTACTACGAGCGGTCACAGCTCAAGGAGAACGACTGGACGAATGTGAGGGCGGGCTTGTCCAGCATTTGCGTGGAACCGCTGGGCGTCTATCGCAGCGATGATCCCATAGAACACAGTCTAGTTAACACGAAGGAGGTAGTTGCGTTCGTTTACACATTATTCTATACTAACTCGTTGATTTCTATCCTTTATTGTAGTTCCTCAAAGGGCGAGCTTTTATCGACAAGAGTCTGTTTGATGAGCAATACGTGTTTGCGGATCGGACGTGGTGCAGCAGCAATCATGATGATTATTTTTCCCGCCACACCGATGAATATATGCTTTTTCGCAGTCCAGTGCTCGCCTTTGACATTGTCGAGTGCCGTGCTGCCCGGCCCAGCCCAGCGTCTTCGGAGGCCCAGATGAGGGATATGGGACTACGTGTCAAGTATCGGGTGCTATCAGCTGGCATTACATTCCATTTTTCGCAGTCGTTTCTTCAGGTTAAAAATGTAATTAGTGATTTATTGCGTCCATACGATTATTCAGGATATCATGCAGAGTCCGAAAATGATGGCCTCACCACAGCAGTGACCAAGAGTCAGGAGTACAAGAATATTAACATGACGTATGCGGATTCTGAATACCTCATTGGTTTTATGCCCACCTGCAACTACAAGATCCAATTGCGTGACATGACTGTCAAGTTCTATCCCCGTCAGCAGAGCGCGGACATTTCGTCAGCGGCCAATCAGCATCGGTTGTGCACCACTGTCAATCAATCCCTATTGCCCTATTTACAGCTAAAGTTTAACTTGGCCGAGGGTGTCATTTGCGGCCCAGCGAATCCGCAACGTTTGGTGCATTTGATTACCCATCTGCAGGATAAGCCGCGTGAGATAATCGACTCCTGTTACAATAAATACAAATTCAATGTGAAAAACATCACAATGATGACAGTCAATACCACACCAGAGATGGCCAAGGCCAAGCTGCTCAATATACCCAGCATGCAGGTAAATTTCAATCGTCTGCTCCTGCCCGATCACTGGCGTCGCAATGTGACTGCTCTGGAAACTGCCGAGATACAAACGGAACTGGTCAATCTGGAGTTCTCCAAGCGTGAACTGGTTCTCATTAGCAACATTATACCGTTGATACTGTGCTACGATGACGTTCAGTTGGGCGTTCTCGCCAAGATGGTGGCACAAGCCAACAACACCTCGGATGTAATCCGACTGCAAACGCTGGTCACCAAAGTCCGTCTTAACTATCACAAATATCACAGCCACTTCAGCGTGCTGTTCTCGTTGCGCAACCTCAATGCCGATGTCTATCACACAATGATGAATATGCGCAACGTCGTCTTATCGACAAAGAAGGGTGCTGCCAAAAAATGGCTGGAGCTGCAATTGCAGTTTCCCCTGGAGGAATACGAGAAAAAGGACAAAAAGATACCTGCAACGGCGGTCTGTCTCTGGCTAGAGTCTTTCCGTCTAACTCTCGATATTTACCTGCTTCAATTTCTCAGTTCTTTCGAGAACTTCGATCTCAGCTTAGAAAATGGTAAGAAAATCATTTTTTTGTTTTCAAAAATAATTTCCTAATTTAAGAAATCATTTTTATTCTAACCAAAAGTGTGCACCTTAAATTCCTAAAAAGTAGAAATGCAAGCAATCATTTTTAGAAAAAATCAACGTATTAATTTTCCCTTTTGGTCTCTTTGCAGAAGTCGAAACGGACTTTGATGCTTTTAGTCAGTCGGAGAGGTTGGCTTCGCATTCGACGCTTTCGTTTAATTCAGTGGCAAAGCTGACGCAAAGTGAAGTGAATGTGCGTCGCTTGAGCCGCACAAATAGTCGGAAAGTCTCCATACCCGCAGAGACAATACACGCGAGCTCCGAGCGGGATGAGAAGCCGGCTACGAACGCAGAACCAGTTAAGGCAGCGTCCGCAAGCGAAGTAAATACAACGCCGACGGGCATTGATTTGGGGCCGCTGATGCGGCGACTCAGTACAATGGTTGTGTTCGTCGAACTGGCCCAGGGACGGATCGATGTGTGTGAGCTAATGCTGCGCAAGACCAGCAAAGATATGGCAGTGGAATACACATCGATTCGAGTGCTGCGCATGCTCATCAAATCAAGCAACGGCGACGATGTGCTTCGTGGCAATATACGCAACACCATAATGGTGCCCAACACATCGGATCTGTGCAATTTATGTATGGAGTTCAGTGACTTTTATGTGTGCTACCGTCGGGCGACCGAAACTGACATGATTCTCGAACCGGTGCGCACAACCATAATGCTGGCATTATCCTCAAAGACGGTCAAGAAGCCTACACCATTGCAGAGAAATCATGAATCATTCGATGAGGAAAGCAATATTCAGGTGCAATCACGAAAAGTGGAATTTACCACGGTTAAAGATGAGGATCAGGTCGGAGCTGTGGAGTCGCCGGACATATACTCAATCAATGTGCACGTGGACATGTCAGCAATAAACATTTTTGCCCGTCATGTAGGTTCTTCTATTGTAAAAAATGTTACTCCATTTTTTAACTATTTCAATTTTCAGATTAAACTTCTGCATGAGCACTTTTCGATCATAGCTGCAATTTTTAAATCCTTGCGTCTTTTGGCTCACAATAAGCAGTGCCCAGAAGTTACAAAAAAGCAGATGATAGAAATTTATACAGGTAGCGCACAGAATTATCCATGTTTGAAGGAGTTCCTCGATCTCGATCCCAACTTTGAGCCACCTCCTAGAGACACTGGTAAGCTAAGTTGTTTCCAAATTTCCATTAAGAAGATAAATAAAATAAATTTCTTTTGTTTAGTTCGAAATACCGAGGCATCCGTAATATTCTTCTGCCAGTGGACTATTCCACGGATCTCAATGGAAGTTGAAAGTTTTAGCGATCACCGGCAACGCAAGTTACAATTAATTTTTGAGGATTTGTTGCTGAATGTCGATAGGCATGAAGATTTTACAAAAATCACCACAAAGATGGAAAACGTCAGCTTGAACTACTATGAGGCGAAGGTCCTCAATGAGTGGAAACTAATGGATAATATTCACATTAAAATGCTGGGAGATAGTACGAATTTGCCACTGATTAGTGTTGTGGTCACAACTGTGAGTCTGCAGGATCTGTATTCAAAAATTGGTGCTCGTAATCTTGACAAGAAACGTCGCACAATCTCTGAACTCATCATTGAGGTGCAGCCAATAGAAATGATATTGGATCTGGATTGTATTGCAGCATTTTTGCTATCTCAATGCGAATTGCTTGAGATAATGCGCAACGCTTATGGCGGGGATTCTAACACGTCTCGGGTCCAAGAGACTGGCATAACCACAGTACAGGATTTGCCCATTGTGCATCTAAACAGCAAGGGTATCTATATATATGTGCCAGTGGAGACGGGAAAGAAATGCTGCACCGTCCTCTTGATGCGGGTAAGTGGAATGGCGAATAATGAGAAAAATTAAAGCGTAATTATTTAATGTGTTTACACGAATAGATTGAGAGCATTAAGCTGTCGCCGAGTGTGGAGAATCCTCTGGTGCGTCATCCCATACGTCAGGATATCTACAACAAGGCCGCTGAACTGAACATGTTGAGCACGCCGGGTGCCTTTGTCGAGGACCGTCAGTACGAGTTGAGTGTACGACAGATTTCCCTCTCCTCGGGCAACTGGCAGCAAACGCAAAAGTATCGCTTGGAGGAGACGCTGACAAATAAACATAGCAATCCGGCGCTCGAGTGGAACAGCCAGACGCGTTCCACAGCACTGGAGTACATGGATATATTCAAGGATTTTGATTTCATAACTGTCTATGCGCCAGCCATTCGCTACGATCGTTTTCTGGTTTGTGGCGAAAGTGTCGAGTACAATTGTGTGACGGATTTTGTGGCGACCCTAAACACACATCAGATTCATCTGATGTCCTCCATTATGCAGCGCCAGCAACGCTTGAAAAGGTGCGTTTCTTTTTTGCAAACTTAAATAATAAATATTTATATATATATATTTGTTATAGCATGTTGGATCACATCTGCGCGAAAAAGGAGAGTGTTTCCTCAACGTCCACAAGTTCTAGTAAGTCACTCAAGAGTTTTAACGATAAGTGGTCACAGACCTATGCTAAAAAGCGTGCGACTCACTTGCTGAAAACCTTCTCGAGTGCGAAGAGCACCACGGACACCGTGTTCGGTTCCTGTCAGAGCGATTCGGGCATTAATATGACAAATAAGATGCACCTTGCAAAGGCACAATCTTTGGGAAATGTGCGACATAAGCTTAGCTATCCGCGCAGCGTCTCTTTTGTGGCTGGCATGTTTGCCCTAAGGGTCTACGATGTGCTCGAGATGGAGGAGCAGATGATGCTAAAACCCTTGCTACTCGTCACCATATCACAGCCCAGTTTTATGGCAACCCAAACGCTGCGTGCGTCCATCACACAGGCTTCCGTTTTCGACTTCAGCATATACTTGGCCAAGTCGGTGGCTGAGCGCGATTTTGTCAGCTATAGCGATTCATTGAGTGGCCAATTCACCGACCCGATCTTCGAGACGCAACCCGGCACTCTGGGCAGCTCCGGAATTCCGCCGCCGCTGCTCACTGTCAAGGCGCACACGGATCGCAACCAACAGGTCGAGGTCGATGTTGAACTGCGCAGGTGGATGGAACTTCGCCTCTGCGAAGGCAGCATCAAGCTGCTCACCGACGATCTCATTCAAATCTATGAGTTACTGCAGGCGACGCCCTACTTTCCACAACGCAGCGAACGACCCGTGGTATACACAACCCCGCTGCGCCAGTTGAAGCTGCACTGCTTCAATGCGGATCGATTGCATCTGTCGTGTGATCGCGTTACCATCAAGTTCTTCGATGAGCCACAAACATATTGCTGCAGTGCCGTCTGTCTCGACTTCAACGCCCACGTTAAGTTTAATGCACGACCGCAAAAGGCCTCCATAAAGTCGACTCTGGGTTCCATCTATGTACAGACGGGTGATCGGATTTTTCTGCATCCGTTGCTAATGCGTCTGTCCGCCGATCTGCACAGTGAGTCGTGGTGCGATCAGCTCCTGACCAGCATCACCCTTAAGCTCAATGTGCTGCACGTGGACGCCAGCATTGTGAACATTGTTCATATGCGCAGGGCACGCGAGGGTCTGAATAATATTACGACGCATTTGAATCAGCAGTGGCAGCACTTTCTGCAGCATCGCCCCATGCTGGGTCAGCCGCCAGAGGTGCCGCCGATAAGGCTGGCACAGTACACACCCACTCACGATGCGATTGTGCGCTCCAAAACGTCACACAAACCCAAGCTGGAATTTTATCAGGATGATTTGCGGTCGGTGGTTATATTTTTTTTTTTTCCCGACAATTATTTATTTATTTATATTTTTTTGCTTATGCAGTGCTGGCGCCTTTCAGTTTGTCTACTTGGATACGGACACAATGCTGCCAATGCCTTACCAGGTGCAGATAATCAAAAAGAACTATGGCATCATTTGCTGGCGATATCCACAGCCGCGCCAGATGAGCAGCATACATATCTATCCCGTGCCAATGGCGGTAAGTCGATCCCGTGATTACCTAATCATTTAGTTTACTTAAGTTTCGTTTTCTATTTTGTGCAGGTCGAGAATCCCATACATATCAAGTGTCGCATGGAATACTTTAGTGAAACACATGAAACCTTTCTGCACTATTGCGATTTTGAACTCTCCGAGATTCTAAGTAAACAATTGACGCCACCGGCACGCGATATAAGCGCGACCATTTGGCGAGTGGTTATCATGCAGTCTTTAATCTCTGTGGATGGCACTTGCTTCGATACTGATGAGGACGAGGAACTGCAATCGGTAAGCTTGCTGCGCATATTTTCTATTGAATATACAAATTGATAAATAAACTTACAATTCACAGATTGACAGCAATCGTGTCATGCAGGATTTAAAGGGAAACGTGGACAACGATTTCATATTGCATCCAAAGGTGCTGGTTGGCTGCATGCGCATCGATACCACCTTCCATTCGGCGCTGGTGCCGAAACTGCAGCTGCTGCTGTGTTGCCAGCATATGGAGCTGAATTTGTTGAACCAACCGGATGTATCGGATGTGCTGCCGTCGCAGCTCAAGACGTACAATTTGAGACGCACCACGGATATCACACAAACGTTTCTCTCTTGTCAGGTGGACGATCTGCAGCTGCATGGAGCAATCTATACACGTACTAATTACAACCTCGAGTTGGACTTTCGCAGTCGGATCAAATGCCTCGATTATGGCTACCTCAATATGCTGGACATCATGGAGCCGATGACTTTCCATAGTTACTTGAGATACAACAAGGGACAACGTTTGTTGCATGCCAACATTTTGTTGGACAAATTACGCTTCAATTGCAGTCCTTGTGTTATACACACATTGCTCTGTGCCAAGTACCACTGGCAGGAGCTGTTGCAGGAGCGCCAAATTGTCCACACTTTGATGCCCAAGTGCGTGATTGTGAATCGAATGCAGACGACTCTCACCTTTGGTCAAACGGGCACTGCGGAGCGTATCCCTCTGGGGCCACAAGAATTGCGTGCATATTATTTCTGCAGTGATTTTCACTCCCAGGAGCTGACGTTCTTCATCGAAAATAGTGCAACGAATCAAGTGGAGATCAGCGATTCGGTGCACATTGCTCTCAAGTTCGATGAAGATGATCTTGTGCGTAACTTTCGCATTGGCCAGCATTGTATTACGATCAAGCAGCGCAAGTTGTCCGCCACGCAAGTGTATATCCTGGTCAAGGGGCAGATCGAGCTGGTTAGCATGGTGCCCTTTGAGCTGCAAACCGAATTTCGCACCGAGGGCGTTGAACAAGCTGCGAATCCGCAGGGCCATTTGCTTGCCGGCAAGGGACGCATCTCCTTCTATCAGTCGGTGGTGCGCAATGCGGACATCACTATGCGGTTTGTGTTTTGACTAAATCTAATCTGGAATTGCATTCATTAATCCATTGCATATCTCCTCTATTTGTATAGCCTCAAGCTGGGCACGGGTCATGGCAGGGGACGCACCGGCGACATTCCACTGAAGCCCAACAATAGTCTGCCCTGGCTGGTGAAGGTGCCAACACAGTTGCCGCAACAGTTCATCAGCTTGTGGGTGCGCATTCTGCGCGAGGACATTGCAGTGGACAGTGCTGATGATTTTCAGCCGCAACGGATACTCGTCAGTATTTGGCCCATCTTTGAGATCTGCAATTGGCTCAGCTGCGAACTGCAAGCAACGGAAAGCGTCACCGCGGAGCACTTTGCCATTCCCGGCAAGGCTGGTTGCAAGGCCTTGAGCACGCCCACCACCCACTCCACCGAGCATTGTGTGAAATTTGATTTACCGTATGTTTGCCATTTTAAATGCTTGAATCCTTATGCATTAATCTTTCATTGATTTGTAGATGCGCTCTTGGTTACGCTTCAAATAGCGAATACACCTTCATGTTGAAGTCGATGGATTGGCACAAGTTCTTCCACTTTGAGCCCGCGGACTGGACGATTGAGAAGACGCTGCACAAGCTGGACATGACATCGATACCCAAATGGCCGCTGAACGATGCCGACGAGCTGCGAATTCAACGTCCTTGCGAGCTGTCCAACATGCTGGACCTGCAGTATCGGGTGCAGGCAACCCGCGAATTCTCGTGCACACTTGGCCTGGAAATCGCCGCCTGGGGAACGTTTATCAACGACACCGGCTTGGATGTGAGCATCTGTGTGGCAAGGGAGGCTGCTCGCTATCACATCAGAGCCAATTGCCTGGAAATGTTGCCGGTGATCAATAGCCACTTTACTATCGATGTGCCCTTTGGCTCCAGCTGGATTCCTTCTATGCCCATTTGCATGGAAAATCAGACGCAGGCAGCAATGCCTAATCCACCAAGTGGCCGCCATGTCCTGCTGCGTGTTAATTCGTTTGTGGACATTGTTGTGGTGCGGAACGAGGATGTGCTCCGCATGATGCTCGACTATAAGCTGGACGATGGACGACGGATTTTCAAGTTGCGCCCCAAGTTTGTCATTGCCAACTGCACGGATCTGATGCTGAATGCGCTGCCCCTGACAATGGATCACAAGGAGAACGCTGGACGCGGCGATGTTAAGTCGCTGGACATTGCCAAAAATATACAAAATCTAATCTCTGCCAAGGGAAAGCATAATATGTAAGTGCCTTAAATATTTTATTAAATAATGATGTTTAATCTAGCCCTGCATCCGAATAGGAATATTGGTACCACCATTGAGTTGTTCCACGACTTGAATGCGCGCAAGTCGAAGCACACCAGCGACACGGCATTTGTCTACTTTGTGTGCTTTGTCGTTAATGGCAATCTGGACATTTCCATACCGATTCCATTATCATTGCCCTTCACTCGTCGCTGCTTTAGTCTGCAGGATGGGGCCACATCCATACCACTAATGATAACACTGATCGAAAAGGACAATGTCTACTATCTGAATGTGTTCAGGGATACAGCTCCGGCGATTATCATCAGCAATAATACAAGTTTGAGGTTTGTGGTGGCCCAAACCAGCGCCTCGGGCAACAGCAATGTGACTTGCACCACGCCCGAATTTGCCGGTAAACACTTTGAGTGGCACCAGTTGGTTGCGCCGTTTAGCAAGTGCTTCTACACACCGCCACAAATGTATGCCAATTTTCCGGATGTGGAATTCACCATGTGCAACCTCTCCCTGGCGCTTTATAATGGTGTGTTTAATATATTTTTATATTTATTATAATTATGATCAATGGATTTCTACTCTTTCAAGATGAATCAACTAACAAAAAGTTAATGTGGTCGAAGCCGATACGCACTGATAAATCGTGGAAGAAGTTTCTACATGTGCCCAATCATGGGGACATCAAAGTGGTCATCTGTGATAGACATCGAGCGATACGCTTCAATATCTACTACATTGCACAACAGCTGGAGTTCTCCGTGAAGGATTTACGCTCACGCCTCAAGCAGCCAGAGGACGCACAACATTTAGTGCGGGAGAGTGAAAAACTCGACACGGCTGCACCAACAGTGGAGCAACCAACAGATGTGGAGCTAGTACGCAGAGCACCCGATTGTATTCACTTCAGCGATGAGTGCGAGACAGGCTTGAAGATCTCGTTGCGTTTGTTCCTCAAGAGTTTTGTGTTCAGCCTGCAGACGAACGATCGACAGCGGGATTATCTCAAGACTGAGGTGTGCAACATGTATGCGGATGATGCAATGTTGGCCTACGATGATGACGACGAGCGAAGAGAGCTGCATCTCCAGCTGCCCAATCTGCAGGTGGACAATCAACTGTACTCAACTGGCAAATATGATTTTCCGGTGCTGCTGTGCGCCCAGCAATTGTACAAGCGCCACACGAGTTCGCCACAAGTCTACGATCTGGATGCGATCTATCAGCGTCAGGCGCAACGTTTGCCGATCTCCCAGTTGTCCTTTATCTTCTACCAGGATGAACTCCAGCTGCAAGCCGTGCGTTGTCAGCTGCAACCACTGCGTGTCTACATCGAGGATGCCTATCTCAATCAACTGCTGGACACACTGGTCGAGTGCGCTCCATCCAATTGTGTCTATACACCGCAAGCCGATTGCCAACGTATCCAATTGGCAGGGGGCCACACCTTGTTGCCGGAGCAAGTGGTGGCCCAGGCGCTGTACATTGCGGAGCCACTGCGTCTGAACAGTTTCATTGTGGAGCCACTGAGTCTGTTGCTCTCGGTGCACACATCTTCGCGTCTGTATATTGCATTGGATCACTCACCACTGTCCTTCTCGCGCTATGAGCGTCAGCAGATTCTGACGGTGCCGCTGCGCTTTGGCCAATCCCTGGGTCTGCACTATTTGAGCGGAGCTATTTTTGGCGCCGGCTGGGTAGTAGGTTCACTGGAAATCCTTGGCAGTCCCAGTGGCCTGGCGCGCTCCTTCACCACGGGACTGCGTGACTTCGTCTCGATGCCCGTGCAGGGCCTGTTCCGGGGTCCGTGGGGTTTCCTGGTGGGCGTTACGCAAGGATCGGCTTCGCTGCTGCGCAATGTGACGGCGGGCACAGTAAATTCGTTGACCAAACTGGCCGGTTCTGTGGCTCGAAATCTGGACCGCCTTACGCTCGACTCGGAGCACATTGAGTTGACGGAGGCACGGCGCCGTGCTCGTCCGCAGGGCTTTGCGGATGGCTTGACGCAAGGCCTGACGGGATTGGGTATTAGTCTACTGGGCGCTGTTGGCGGATTGGCGCATCATACGCTCGAGGCGCGCACCTCCGTCGGTGTTCTAACGGGTCTAACCAAAGGCATTGTTGGCGCACTGACCAAGCCAATCAGTGGTGCTGCTGAAATGCTGGCGCTCACCGGGCAAGGTGTGCTGCACACGGTGGGCTTCAATACGATGCCACAGCAGGTGTTGCCGAGTGTAACGCGCAACATGGCATTGCATGCCAGTTCGTATCGCATCTGGCGTCACCTGCCCGATCAGTTGAGCAGCGATCAGGTTCTGTTCTTCCAGGAGATCACGCTAATGCTGAAGGGACAAATGCGTCCCGCGCTGCTCTTTGTCACCTCAACACTGCTGGTGATTATGGAGCGGCCAGGCGATGAGCTGACATTCATTTTGCCTGCGCTAAAGGTGGAGGTTATTGCGGATCGGGAGGATGCTTCTAAAATGTACTTGAGTCTGAAACAGGAACAGGCCGATGATATCGAGGGCGTAAGTAAAATATACATCTCGTCAGAGTATTCTCTATTCTTAATATATAATCTTTGTACTATTTACAGCAGATGAAGTACACCAATGAGCGCATCATTAACTTCCTGAACACGTCTCGTGCCCATGCACTGGCCAACGATTCGCTGAGTGATCTGCTGCAGCTAAACGACCACGATCTGGATGATCCCGTGCGACGGGGGGCGCAGTGCGTCTTCTACATAAAGCCAAACATTGGCGAGCATCTAATGCACTACTTAAAGGTCATCAGCCAAACGCACTAAACCAACCGCAATCTGTACAGAACTTTTTTGTTAACTAGATGCATACATATATAATATTTATTCCATTTAGTCCTTAACACGTCCGTGTGCCCCCAGTGCAATCTGCGCCATTCCGCAAAGTATTTTAAACTCCTGTTTACTTTTGTATGCCAAAAAAACTAAAAAGACAACGTGCTAAATTCTATGCAAATTACATATTTTTGTTACCAATTTTGACGAGTTGCCCGCTTCCTTTTGTGGTGGGCAATAAAAGTTAAATTCCAAATGATACACAAATGGTTTTATCTCAACTTGATTTTGGTTAAGTTAAACATTTGAAAATTAAGACACCAAAATGAGTTTGCCCTTTTCGAAATTTCCGCTCACGTTCACCAAGGACAATCTTGTCGTCGTCTTTGGAACACTGAACGTGCATGCCAATGCCGCAAGTCTCAATTTAATGAAATTGACTTCAGTTAAGACAAGCAGCCACAGCCAGCTAGCCAGCCAGCAAATAAAACAATGTGCCGACCAGGTGCACAAATACCTACAACAATCGTTGAAAGAAATGCACACAGGACGCGCCAGAGACAAGACAAGAGGAAGAGGAGCTGCGTGGTACCATTGTTATTGGATGCATCCAAAGTAAAGCCAAAACAACCAAACCAAACCAATAACAAAATTAAGCTCACTGCACAAACCACCGCAGCAAATTGCTTTGCGTTTTTTCGCTTAAGATATAATTTATTTGGTGGTTCCGGGGTTTGGTCGTCGTTGCATAATCGATGGATTCAATTATAGCTGCCACCTTTGCCAAAAACCGCAGAGCCACACACTCATGTAAATATATAATCGCTATCGCTGGTATGTGAGTAGCTGTTTTGTGTGGTGTGTGTTGCGTGTTGTGTGTTGTGTGGTGTGTGTTGTGTATGTGCATCTGCATAATATGTATAAATGTTGGGCACATCATTAATTTAAAAAGTTTCTAAAAGTTGGCCTATTTAATGGCATTCAGGGCTTTGATAAACAACTGAGCACACATGCACACATGCACACTTACTCATATACATCATATATGAGAATATATATATTTATATTGTACTTATATACTTTGTCTACAACTTGGGGTGCAAAGTGACTTTGGGAGCAAATGTGGCCATCATTTGTTTAACTACCTTTTTCACCTTATTTTATTTTACATTTAAATTTGTGAAAAGTATTTGTAAAATGTATATAAATTTATTTAAATTTTAAAATTAATATAAAGTTGAATTATATTAGTCACAAAAATAAATAATGTACATAATAAATTACCTTTGGCTTAATTTCCGAAGAATTTATTGAAGTCTGTATCAAAAATTGTTTATAAGAAGAGCAGCAATTTAGATTTAGATTTCGATCTTCATTCAAGAAAAATGGGATTATTTATCACGCAACATTAGATTGAGACCAAATCAGAAAATACTTGACTCTTCGGAAAATACAGGGACAACTTAAAATTATTTTTTATTTTTTATTTTGCTTTAGCCAGCTTTTAAGAAAGTAAAGAAATTAAGAAAAGTTTCTATTTGTCAGATATTTGAAGGAATTTATTCTCTGCTATTCTTTAACCATTTATTTTATATCAAGCTCTATAAATTTTGGAAATTTAATATATAGTTCTTTTTTATGAACTCAGAAATTTGTGTCGTTTTTAATAAATGACTAAGTAAAATTCAAAGATTTCTAAAAATTATCTACATTAAATTTGGTTAGTTAATTATAAGTATCACAATTGCAAGAATTAATCAAAATCAATTGAGACAATGCCAGTTGAATATTAAAAAAATAAATAATCCTTATTAAATTTGATTTGATAAATATAATTCAATCCTTAAGCAACACCTTAATTAGTCTTACCCTTAAATAGCTTACTAAAATTCATATAATTTTCTTTAACTTAAAATCAGATACGTAAATCAATACTCAAACTAAGATAAGCTTAATCTTATCAAGTGCAAATGATATAATCAATATAATAATATAAAATCATCTTTATATACCTTAAAAGGAATAAAGTGTTCCAGCAAATTCGATCAAACAAATCCTGTTTAAATTATGTGGAATTTATTCGTCGATTTTTTTTTGAGGGCTCTCACGACAAAGCAGTGCCTTTGTCTTACGGATGCGCCTACTTGCCTCAAGCACACATACGCAAATATGCATATGTGTAAGTGTGCGTGTTTGTGTGTATTGAGTTAGTGCGCTCAAAAGTAGGCAACGAATTGTGTCAGAAACAGGCGGTTCCCTTTCCTTTTTGCAATTTTCCGCAAAAGTGTTGAGTATGCTAAATGGGCGAGGTGCATCAAAAGCTGGAGAGTGAAGTGGGGAAACGGATTTTGTAGTAGCATGGATGCTGCACTACACACCCAAGCAGATGCAGCTGCAACTATACATATATAAATATATTGCTTGCTAATTTCATTAGAAAATATTTGTATTTCTTGTAGAAAACTCAACCTATTTTATATATAGATATGAGGCAAAATAGTTGAAGAAAATTCGATAGTAAGTATATTTTCTGTAAGTCTGGTATCGGTTCTCATTTGCAATGGAAATCAGTTGCAATGCACTCAAACTAATTAACAAAACTACTCTTCTCAATTAATTAAACTTAGGTATATAAACTGAAAAGCACTTAGAGCGCCATAACAGAAATTACATTGCATTATGTGTGGTTGAGGGAATATGAGATGCTTTAACATAATTACCACAACTGCCAATATGTTATTAATTAACCCGTCTGGCAGTTGTGACAGGCAAGTTATCGAAAATTATAAGAAAATCATTACGAATCACAAACTGTTTGCACAGCCAAGAAGTGTGTGTGACTTTCGTATTTATATTTGTTAAAAATACAATATGAATTTTGTATGTGTGCACACACATATATATTTATATATATATATATGTACTTATTACAGTTATGTGGAAGCAGCATCCCAGTCTTTGGGGATAATGTGTACATCTGTGCAAATATTAATAGAAAAACCCTCTAGCGATTTATAATGGCGCGAGATTCCCAGTAACGCAAGCTTTACACTCATGTTCAATTACTTGGCACACATTCCCACACTCACACACTCACTCACACACACTCACACACACTCGCACATAAAGCAAATAAAGGGAAATGCAATTTTCTTCAAAATGGTTACTTATAAAATATGGATACAGCAACAACAACAATATACACCTCCAAAGATTGTATTTTAGTAAGAGCAGAACAACAAGTGGATTGGGATAAATAAGTTGTTTTTTTAACAGCCAACTTACTCTGAAAATGTGCCAAGTACAATTTGTAATAAGATTGACACAAAAAAGTAGTAAATTATTCTCGAAATCAGTAAAGTGTTCTTGAGTCACATTTGAAAATCTAGATTTCTTCGAATTTTGTAGGAAATTTATATTTGAATCGAAATCAACAGCTTGAAAGCGAAAGTTTGTACAATTTGAAGGGCCATTTATATTCCCATCATAGATAAGCAATAGAATTGCAATATGTAAAAATAATGAATACAGGTTAAATTATTACTTCCTTTTGACATACCTTTTTAAAGATTGGAAAAAATATTATCTATTTGATATATTTCCCATAGTTTAGACTTTAATTCGCAGCATTTTATAATTTTTTTTTTATTCGTTAAAATCCGATCAGAATTGTACATAATCGAATACCTTTATACTATTTTAGGCTAAAGTAATCCAATTTAAAATCCAGATTACTGATAACCTCAGAGCCAGAACAACATAAATAACTATGCGAACCACCGCTTTAGGCCTCAAAACACATTTCATTTTAGCCAACTCACAGCAGTTTCTGGACAATTCGCAAACCATTGACGGTTTTTTCCGCCTTTTCTGCTTTAACATGTGATTTTTATGCAGAGGCAGCAATTTGTGTGTATCAAATTTGAAATATAGCAATTTGGGCGCCGCCAGGCAAGTATTTTATATTTACATACAGTTTTTTTTTTGTATCTTTCGCACATCCACTGGCCCCAACGCGACGCCAACTCCTCAACTAGACGTCAATCTGATGTTTTGGGATTTAACCAATCTGTTGCCCCAGATATTATATGTCAGTTTCACTGTGTGTGTGTGTGTGTGTGGGTGTGTGTTTGTGGTATTTTGTACACATATTTAATACGAGAAACCAATTGGGTCTTTGAGTAATACACTTTATTCACAAAATTCACATAGTCGCAGATATACAGTTACTTAAACTTATGTATATATATATATATAGTTTGTATATATTTACACGATAATCTTTCACAACTCGAGTTGTTTTGCAAACTAAATCAAACTAAAATTTAATTTTCAATTCATATATCAATTAACATAAAGCGAGTGCACATTTAAAATTATGTAAATGTATATATATTTTTTATTTTTATTTTATGAATATATTAATATATTTATATGTCAGAATACATGAATATAATAGTAGAAAGTCTTCATTTCGCTTGAAATCGATAGATGACTTTAAACGCCATATGCATGCATGTACATATATACATACACTATATCATCATCACTTTTCATTTACATACACAGTTCATCAAAACTGTACATAGACTTATGTAATTTTATCTAACACACTCAGTGACAGATTGCATTTAGTCAAGTCACGATGCATATTCGCAATTGGATATATTTACGACAAACAAGAAATCTGAGTACTTTCTTACTTTCCTCATATACACTCAGAAAAAAATATTACTGCTTCGAATTGAGTAAGTCGCTATTAAACTAAAATCGACCTAAATAATGAGAAAGAATTTTAGTTAGATGTGTTTCTAAAAGATATTTATTAGAATTATAGAAATGCTTGCAACTCCAAAAATATCTTTTCATTTTTATGAGAAGACGTTTAACTAGAAATGTATAAATTATTTTTAATAAATATATTTTCTGTTTTTAGAAACTTTTTTTGTTTTATTTAAAACAGAAATTCTTACATTTATATCAATTCTGAATTTTATATGTGGAAAGCAATAAAAATTTGAATAGAGTTTCGGAATCAGATTAAAAAGCTGACTTTTAACGATTTCCCATATTCTTAAGCAAATTTTTTCCAAGTGTAGCTTAATTAATTTAGTTGCGCAAATAGCAATATTTATATTGTGGCCGGACTGTGGGTCCAGTTGTGGGTCTATCTATAAGTTTTGAATAACACTTACATCAATTAATGGATATCATATTGCCCCGCAGCAATAATGTAGTTTTGTAGTTTGTTAAAGATAAATTCGAGACTTGATGAGATGGCAAAACCTACAGCCAAGTCTTGTCATCGGCTGCAGCTGGTGAAGGACACGTGGCCAGTCCACTGTTGTTGATGCGCCGATAGCTGTTGTTGTAGCTGGCATTGGAGCTGCACACAATCTGCATCTGCAACTCAATGCCATCTGTTGGGTTTGGTGCCGATGGCGTCGATGGCTGTCAGGATTGCAGCTGTGTGGTGCGCTTCTCTGCTGCCAAGTTGAGTGAACTGTTTGGCTTGTCACTGGTCCAGCGCTCCCGCATCTCCTGCTGATAGGGCGACCGATTCCCGCCACGTAGGCTGCCTGGTCCACTGCTCCTGCTACTCAGCTGCTGCTGCTGCTGGGCTGGCATCGAGAGACGATGCTGGTGTGGCTCCATCTTTTCCGTTGCCCGCGGCACCGAATTGCGCAACACACCTACAAAAAAAATCCATAAAGCAAAGCGAGGATACTTATTAGTAACCGTTGCCAGGTGAATTGAATTGAAGGTCTGCTTACCGCAGTGCGAAACTCGATGCGACTTTGGGGAACTGGGACAGGCGTAGAGTATGGATTTCTGTGTGTCTGCAATAGATCCAACAGCATATTGTTAAGGGAATTGAAGTTGTAAGTAGTGGTTGCAGCTCGGCAAACATACCATTCCGTTTGATACGATTGTGATCCGGGGAGCCGGAGCAGGAGTAGCGAGATGTTAGATTATCCCGTCGGTTAAGCGACTCCGCGCCCACATTCACAAAGGGACACCAGCGAAAGACCATCTTGAAACCATAACGGAAACTGCAAAATGCAATAAAATGCAAATAATAAACGCGAATTCTTTGACTTTAATTGCATTATTATTCTGTTCCTGTTTCGCGTCGAATTTGCAATATTAATGATAACGTCATGCAAAAGTTTACGCCTGGCAGGACGGCAAAAAAGGGGCTCAAAATGACAAAAGCAAATTAAAATTCTACAAACCAAGTTAAAATGCCCACAATTCTAGTAAATTCATTGAATACAGTCCAACTGCAAAAGCATTCTGAGGCAACTTGCTGCTCATTAGAATATTAAGAGCCATTGTTATACAAGACACAAAAGAGACTGACAACTACAGAAACTGAAATTGTTAATAGTATTATTATTAGTAAATTACCCCAGCTATTTATAGTAATAATCATAAACAAATAAATTGCGAGCATTTCTTTTATGCAATTTTCTTTTGTTGTCTCTGTTTTTTGCTACTAGCTATGGCAAATTGGAGCACCTGGTAACCGGAGAAATCTATGGCACCTGCATGATTTGGCCCTGGAGCAAGCCAACCCTCGAAATATGTCAAACAGCTTGATTCATATATCACTTCTATTTTTCGCTCCTTAAACCTTGAACCTATAGATAGACAACGACAACGACAACCCGTTGACGGTATCAGCAATAAGTAATAAAAAACGACAAAAAAAATTAGAAAAAAATACGTCTTTATAGCCATCATCATTTACATAAGGGCGTCGCCGGCTGACGAGGGACCCGGCTAGTGGGGCAGGGGTGTGATTGTAGTTCCACGTACTGTATTGCTGTCGTTAAGCGGCAGGACACCAGACACCCTAAGACCCAGACCCAAACTTGACTCCAACATCGATGGCAACAGTCATCGCCGTGTTGACTGGGCGAAACTAATTGCAATCAGTTACGTCTCCCCTCAACGGATGTGGCACAACACCAACAGTCAATTTGTGCGAGCGTCACAAACATGGTTCATTGTTCATATGTCTGCGCACACACGCACACACACATGTCTGCACACACACACACACACAAATGTGTGTGTGTGCGTGTGTGTAGGTGCGTCTGGGCATGTGGTGTGTCTTTAAGCGAGGATTGTTCAATTAGTAGCACAATTTCACAGCTATAACTTTCAAAAGGATTTCCTTAATTAATAAATATAAATCACTTAATTTCAATAATTGGCATCAACTAGTTTTTAAATATTAAATTTCATATTTTTTAAAAGTGGTCAAGTCGAAAGCTGACTTCAAGGACGCTGGGAAAATCAGCCTGAAGACAAACCCGGAATTTGGAATTTATACAAATTATAAGAAAAAAGGTGAAATAAAACACAAACCTTAAGTGAAGCACATATTGATAAATAATAAACTATTTGAGTAAGACACTATTTTTTGTAAATAATTAAACAGCTTGTTTTAAACAAACCACAATTGAAATATTACAAACTATTGTCATTTATATAAATATAATAATTAATAATGGAAAATTCTTACTTATATTTTTGTCACTACTCCTAGTAAATCCTAGTTAGTTTTTTTTAACAATTGAAAATGCTTTGGTATTGCTATTGCTACTAAGGAGTAGTAAATTCAAATTCAAACTAATTTTCACTTATTGAAGAAGCGGCAAAACTTCCCTCTTATTTAATGACTACAACGATTATATGAATTTGGCATTTGGAAAGCGTTGGAAAAGTGCGTTGGAAAGGTTAATGCTAATGTCAATTTCGCGCATCATCACATTGATGTTAATCGCCGTAATGATAATGATAATGATGATGATTACTGAAGTCTTCATTTCCGGCCAACAGACAACAAGTTAGCGGACTAAACGAACAAGTGATGATGTGATGAAGAGCCGGGACTGGCTGCGAGGATTGTGGCAACTGTGCGAAAAATTACTAACGCTGCAATCCTCCACACTAAATGACGTAAAGGGCGTGTTAAGGGCGTGTTCCAAGAACAGTCTTGGGACTCTCGAGAAATACTTACCGTGAATTCATCCAGCAGTATATAATCGGATTATACATTGAGTTGCTCATGGCCAGCCAGTAGATAACCAAATATAATTCCTGAATGAAGGGCGCCTCGGTAATAGCCGGATAGCACGAGGTAACAATAAAGTACGTGTGGAATGGTAGCCAACAGAAGCCAAATATGAGAACGACCACAATCATCATCTTGACCACCTAAGCGAAAAATTAAAATTAAATTCAAAAATATATGAAAATTACTTCACATTAACATAATTTTCACATTTAACAATGATAATAAAAATTCGAATGATTATGTTGAAAACATGGCATACATTTTGGGTGCTGAATTTGAAATTAATAAACTTAAAGGGGGATTTTGTACGGATTTCGTTCTGGCTTACCCTTCGCTTGCTCCGCACATTCTCCACTTGGCGGGGCGTATATTCGCCAATTGTCTTGGAGCCCCACAGTTCAATGCCCACACGCGAATAGGTTACTGTCATCGAGACGATGGGCAGCAGGTAGGTGAGCACTAGGATCAGAATGTTGTATCTGGGCAGATGGGCGACACAAGATAAGTAGATGGAAAAGCTGAATAGATAAAGCTAATAAGATTTGCATTTAGTGACCATTTGGATACACAAATTGCTGTCAATTCCCATGGATATCGTGTGTCCGTCTATTTTGTTGTATGTGAACAATGTTCTCAATTTTTATGAGAGTTTACATTTAATGGTCTCGCGTGCCGGAAAAGCATTGAGTCGTAGCAGTTTACTATTTGATTGCCCTCCGGCTTTTAAATTTGTCACTGCAAATGGCTGTAAAGGATTGCGCATCCGTTTTGCGGGAACAGCCCCCCGGACAGTTGCACAGAGAGAAAAGTTTTCTAATTCATTATTGACACTTTAATATAATAGCAGTTTTGCCGGTGAATGTGAAAAGTTATATTTTGAAATGAATACCGTTTAATAAAAGCAAACAAGGGAGTTAATTTATATATAAAATTGGCTTAGTTTTCTTTTAAGAACTTAATTTAAATGCACAATGTTAAACAAAGGCTCTACTTCAAATTTAATTAATTATCTCCATGAGGTATTTAAAGATTTAAGTTTAATTATGTTTCTTACTAATTGAGTCGGATTATGGCTTTGAGATTTTGTTGAGCTTTTGTTAATTTAGGATTGTGCAGAACCCTTTCCAAATATTTACTATAATATTTTAAAAGTATGAGTTTGGAATACATTTTATTGACTTTTGTTTAATGAGTCAACTAAAAGCATTGACTCAAAATATGCTAAACCTAGGGCAACACTTGTATTAAGTGCGACATACTTCAGAATTACTTGAATTTTATGAGAAAATTATCGAAGAAGCTTAAATTTGAGTCCATCATTATTTGTATGATTTATTTGCAACATTTTCTTGGACAAAAAAAGAACAAAATATTTGAAATTTTCTCTTTGTGTACTTTGATACTCTGTCGTTTGTATTTTATGAGCTTGATTTTTTTTATAGCTTGAGTTTATATTAAGCCTTTGGGGACTGTGTCCGTATTATCTCTAAGATAATCTGATTGCTGCAGTCAACACTGATTTGCACTGCATGCACATTTCACATTTCATAGTTTGCCTGATTTGCTGATTTATAGCATTATGCAATTTGGCATGCAACAAAATGGTCTCGTTTATTTGCTCCTTGTTACTTACTGAAAGGACACACACACACACACACACACCCACACATACACACACATATAGTGACGCATATGTTGTGTCTTTGTATACTCACAAATGCTCCTGCTTGGAGTGATTCGTTTGGCCATCGGGCCACTCGGGGAAGCAGACGATGCGCGTTTTGTTCTCCACGGTCACCGGCACCTTTGTGTAAGTAAAACAAAGTGTTTTCATGTAGCATAAAGTGACAGCAATTGGTTTACTTGTAAAGTGCTTTCTATTAGCTTAAAATATACCTCCTCGGTTTTGAAGAACAGCAGCATCGGGCACGAGATGAGTGTGGAGGACAGCCAGATGACCGCAGCGATGGCCAAATTGCGTCGCTTGCTCATTCGCGGTTGCAACGGCTTCATAATTGCAACATACCTACAAAAAAAATTATCCAAAAAAATACTCTATTAAATCAATAAAAGAGGCTCCAAGGCGCACTATAAGCCGATTATTTCTAAGTAAGTAAAACCACTCTCAATTTTTTACTACAACATTATAAGATTAAGTTTCGCACTCCTTTCAAAGAATCAAATTTCTTAAAATAATTTTGATTTATTTCTTCTTTAAATAAATTTAAAAATTCATCACATTTTGTGTATTTAAAATTTAAAAATGTGTTTTTGCTATTGTGGATTTTAAGGAAATGTTTCCAAGTGCAAAAAGCTTATGTAGAAAACTTTAAAGTATTTTTTAAATAGTAGATTAGTTTATTTTTTATTACATTTTTTTTTTCTTTTATTTTGTCTGTTTGTCATATTTATTTTTCTTCTTAAATATATTCGGATAAGTATGATTATTAACATGATTTTTGTATTATAACAGATTCACCCAGCTTTTCTTGGGGCGCAACCAGCTTTTTTGAATGAATTAGTTTGGTGTTGTAGATGCCTTTCGCTTACGCCCATGATTAAAGGGAATTAAAATTATTTGATACTATATATATATTATATATTATATATAGATAATCTGGCAGTCGTTCAATGGCAATTACATTCACATTCATTCCACACAAGCGTTTAATTCCAGGTTGTTTCATTATGTTGGTCGGGCTTTGTCAAAAATCAAATTACATTGGCAAATGGAAGGCTAATTGCACAAAATGTTGTATGCCACATCTATGCCGTTGATTTTCGTGCAATTTTACGCCGTAAATTAGTTTATATTGCCATCAAATAATAACCACTGAATCCTTTGTGACAAACACTTTGGATAGACTCAATCAAATCATATTTGATAAAGTCTGACAAATTGGTTATATTTTTGATCAATTGATGGCTTCTGATTAATTTAAATATGGTTGAAAATAATCAATTTAATTTGAAAATCAAATCATATTTTATAGGGTTCAGTGAATTTTATTATACTTTTGCATAAGTGTTTAGATCGATTGAGCATTTGATAAAGGTAATGTTTGACAGGCACTTGTTAAAATTGATGTGTTCCACATGTTAACAGTTTGGATAGCATTTTGTATCATCTAAGAAATTCTTGCTTGTTAATAGAGAATAAATCTTGGCCCAAATGCAACAAGCTACTTACATGTTCATAACCCCTTTGGCTTAACAAATAAAGGGACATGATATACTTATACACACATGACACATGCCTCAGACATAGCTTACATAATATTAAATTATGCTATTTTTTTTCTTCTTTGTTGTGAGGGTTTTCGCTAAGTCAAGATTGATAAGGGTCCTGCACCCAAATCACACAGTCCAAAAAAACTTTGCAAACGAGCCACGCACATCTGCAATTTGTTGAGTACTTTCACATAAATACACTCGAAGAAAAGATTGTTCTAAACTCAATTACACTCGAGTTTGAATTTCAACTGTTCTGTTCTTAAAATTTAATTTCTTGACTTAAAACACATTTTTTAATCACATTTTAGGGAGAGTAAAAACATATTCAAATATTCAAATATACATTAAACAATCTTTATAATTATATAAATCGAAAGATAACATTTAAAAAATAAAACATAGATAAAGTTATTATTTAAAGAAAGTTAATAATTATGCTATTTTTTAATAACTCTTTAGGCATTCTTAGGTAATAAACCCATTCGATAACTGCTCTTTATTTTAGAAGAATACTTTTTAAAAATTCTTTTTCTATGTGTACGTACGCATTTGTTGTACATGTCGATGGCGTTATTAACTGACTTACCTGTCGATAGAAATGGCCATTAGTGTGAAGACCGATGCACAGATGCTCAGCATGGCAATAAACTGCGACACCTTGCAGTATATCTCACCAAATATCCAATCGCTGTCCAGCATATAGTAGTAGTTGAAGGTAACATTGAGACTGGAGACCATCGCATCGGCAATGGATAAATTCACTGCAAGCCAAAGACAAACAGGTAAAAAGTACACAAAAAGTGTGCGTTTATTATCAGTGAAAGTGAGTAAGTAGCTGAAGCAAACAAGTTACGTGACAAAGCTAACAAAACAACAACAACAATAACAGAAATTCAAGTGGCAAATACAAACACAAACAGTCCACAAAATTTATCTCACACAATAAAGGTAACAAACAAGAAGGCAACATCCCATTTATTTATACTTCTTTTTGGGCATACTATATTATTTATTTTGTTATTGTTTATTTATGCGTTGTACATTTATAATTAGTTGAAAACCCAGGGCAAACAAATCAGTAAATAGAGGGGGGGGGGGGAAGCATAATTAAATGGAGCCTTTTAAATGTAACTGGAAAAAAGGTGGCTCATTTGTTTGTTCCTTCTTGTTGTTGTATCGTATTTCGGTTTGTAAGTAGAAAAGTGCTTATTGTATGCAACGATTTACATGAAACCTACTAAAAACGACGTCGACACTAACACACAAAAAAAAACCCAAAAAAAAACAGAAAATGTGAGAAAAAAAAAATAAAATTTTTATGGGTAGGTTTTTTTTTTGCCATTGTTTACTTTTCATTATCTATGTTGATAAGTAGCAGAGAAATAAGCATTAAAAGCAAAATTCGCAGCAAGAACAATAACAATGAAACAAATGTTTCTCTTTTGACTGTATTTTAGACTGTGTTTTCTTGCAACGCCTACAATCGTGTCGCACTTGTGAAACGACCTGGCCTGAAGCGCTTTTGGGCATAAGATCTGACAGTCCTGGGCGTCCTGGAGCAGCCTGTTGGCCTGTCAGCCATGTCGTTGAATATCGATTTAGTATCGTTTTAATTAGTAAAGATATTAGAATAAGAATGAACACTGACAACCAATAATGCAAATGCGTAGCGACAACATAAAGACGGGCCACCCAAAGAAGCTATTAATATTCTAAGAAAAATTGCCAATGTATATTTAAAAATGTAAATTTTTTTAATGACTTTAAGCTTACATAATATTTGTAATAGTATTAGTAATTTTGATGAGATAACAGCTGTCAGGACGAACTTCGTCTTCTCGCCTGAGACACCAGCCGCACTTTTCTGCCAACTAGTAGGTCAGGGGGCCAAATGTGTCTCAGAAACTATTTTGCCATAGCAATGGCCTGTCCTTAAAAATATGCTGATAGCTTTAAGTGCCGTTTATGTAACATTTTTTTTATGTATATTATCTTAATAATATCAATGATTGATAAAAACAACTTCTTGCTAATTTATCATAAAGTAACTACAATAAGCCAAAACCAAAAATTAAAAATAACTTTTTTGTCAGTTCGACTTAATCACTTTTCATTAGTTAGTTGTCAAACAACGAAAACCAAATCAAACTTATAAAAACAAATCTTAAGGATGAAACAGTTTTTTATTGCATTTTCAATTTGAATTTAGTAAACGTATAATTTTTATCTATTTGGCTGACTAGCATATTCAATTTAAATATGAAATTGGTAATTTCACATAATGAATGATGAAAGAGGAATTTCCAGCTATTGGCAACAAAAGGTTTGTCGTTATGGCTTAATGTGTCCTTCTGTGAGGAGACAATGTAATTAACGATAACGAAAGCTGCATGGCTAACTTGTTGTTTATTACAGTCAAGAACAGTCCAAATTAGACAAGACAAAAAGAAATTGATGCCTTGTCTGAGGAACAGTATTCAATCTTCGACTAGCAAAGAAGGGTATTTCATTATTATTTGTTGGCAACTAGCGCATGCATAAGGCCGGCGGGCTTTCAAGTAAATGCAACGCAGTGTGTGTGTTTGTGTTTGTGTGTGTGTGTGTAACAATTGTCGGAAGGCAGTCAGCTGACAGCATCTGGCCAGGGTTAGTTCTTGTTGTTTTTGTTGTTCTTGTTGTTTTTGCTGTTCTCGTTGTTCTTGTTGTTCTTGTTATTCTTGTTATTTTTGTTGTTCTTGTTGTTCTTGTTGTTTACTGCTTTTTGTTCGGGGTGCATTTTTGTGCGCTTTGTTTTGAATGGTTTGGGCAATAGCAGTCGGAATCGCACAAACATTAATACACATACACACACAAAAAAATATATGCGTACTTAAATATGTGCATGTATGCAATATAAATAAGTCCACTGCATGTGTATGAGCAAGAAAGCCTGTTATTTTTAGTAATGTCATTATAAATAGACAGAGCAAGAAAGTGAATGGGAAAGGGAAGGCAAAAATAATTCCATTAGTCAAAACTTGACTGCTGAAATGCAAATAAATCATTGCGGGGCAAACAGAAACTGTTGCAAACTGAAAGTTGTCCTTAAGCAGATTCAAATCGTTATTTAATAAAGTCAATGTAAAGCTTAAGTATTATCTGATTATTGAAATTAGAGGAATTTTGTCTTCGTTGCTGCGTTGCAAAACTGTTGCAAACTGAAAGTTATATATGAAGAGATTAATACAGTTATTTAATAGACTCAATGTAAAGCTGAGGCATAATCTGATTATTTATTATACCGATTACCAGCCATCATACTGAATGTACAGCTTAAGCTTAATCTGACTAATAGAAATGTTGGCATAGGAATGCAATCCAAATTCCGCTTCTGTTGATGACTGTTTAAAATTAGTTGTATATATGGAATGGAAAAACAAGTTATACAAATTACCGAGCCTCAATACAGCACTCAAAGTTGATTTAGTCAAAAAGTTTTGAAAAACAACTGAAACTGTTCGTCATGAATTTCGTGGCGTATGCGCAACTTTTAAACATATTTATTACACATACGCAAGGCTCACAATTATTTTTAGTTGCCAAGGTTTAATTCACTCACCTATAAAATAGTTGGTAACCGTTCGCATGCGCTTGGTGGTCAACACAATCCATACGACAATCAAATTGCCGCCAGTTGCCACTATAACCATGGCTCCGAAGAGAATGCTCCAAAGCACCTGGCGCCACCAGGGCACGACAAAGGCAAACGACGGAACTGTCGCTGCCGCATCCTCTTCCTCACCATCAAGTCCAAGACCGCCACCCACTTCGGTGGCAGTAAGTCCTGTGATGCCCGTTGGTAAACTGCACGAGAAGAGTCAATTTGTGTGTGTGTGTTAGAAACATTGTTGTATTAGTGCCACAAAGATTTTATGTGTTAAACCAAAACGAATTTACGACAAGTCGATGTACATTTGGGTCTATCTCCCTGTCCATATACACAGTCAGAAATTATAAGAGTTGTGTATTCTATACGATTTTACCTGCTTAAAACCAAAATTTATAATAAAAGGAATATAACAAATTTAATATAAAATAGATTGGAGTTTTCTACTAATTTCAGTTATGTTATCGTTTTCGATCAGTTTCGATTACGGTTCAACTGATTTTTACAATTTTTAATATTCCACGCCAATAACAAATATAAAAAAAATAAAAATACAGTATTGAAAAAAGTATGAAATAATATTTAATACCATCAAAAACAAGAAAATTTGCTCAAAAAAAATTAAAATAAATGTATAATAATTTAAAATATTATTTTCTCGTATTTTGTATTACCAGAAATTCGAGTCTCTCGCTTGATTTCAGATTCGTTAATCTTGGTTATTCAAACTCAATTATACGACATTTTCTCTCTGAATATGTATCAGTATTGTATTCCACATTCACGAATTTAATTGTGCGTGCGTTAACAAATAATTTGGGGGTTTATTTTTATTATTTTGGGCCAGCGACATTAAACCTCAGTCAGCGTTTGGACTGCGTTAAGGGTACTCCACTCGTTGTTATCTATTTAATATTTTGTTGCTCCGATTGTTTATTCAGTCCGGCGTGTGTGTGTGTGTGTACAAGTATTTAAATAGGCTTACAGCCGCACACACACTTGTGTGTTCGGAATTGTGAATGTGCCATAGATTTAGAGGTTTTGTTTAAAGAGGCTTTGCCTTTATTCTTCATCTCTTTCTATTTTCTCCTTTCTCAATGCCTGTCCACCGAGTAGAATGCGTATGTTGGTCCGTAAATATGACAGTAAATGGGTTCTCATATTAAACTTGGCTCGTAAGGAGCCACGCTGACACACATGTAATTTAATATGATGTTGGCATACAAAATCAGCTGTGGGCGTAGCAAAAGCGTAGTTAGTCAGTCTCCTAATTGCATTTGTTAACTGATGTTAGTTGCTGATGGTTTGCGTTAGTTTTCACTGGTTGTTGCTCTCCAGCTCCTTGGAGAAATTTCGCTTTAATGCGCTGCCTGCAAAGCACAGTAACAAGTGCAACATTTGCCTAAGCCGCCTCTTCTTTATTGGCCTGGTGGAAAAAGAAAATTATTGGTTTGTTTGGATGGCTAATTTTGCAGCAGAAGCAGCTGCTGCACCCAAGGACAAAAGCGAAGAACAAATTTAAAAGAAAACAATTTTGACCAGCAGCCGCAGGCACACGATAATTTAAGAGAGGGAGAGACTGAGTATGCTCGACTATTAGATACTCTTCATATAAATACATGCGATATCAATTAAATTATAATTAAATTAATTTGATAATAAAATAAAAACTAAGCAAGTTTTGTTGATAAGTACCCCTAATTCAAGAGAAGTTGAGCGAAATAAATAATTATAAATGGAATAACACAAAAGTCAAATATATTTTGGTAGATTGACATACTCAAAAGATTATTATAAAAAAATTTCTTTCTTGACTATGAATTGATTGAAAAAGAAGTAGTAAATTTATCTGTCTATTATTATTTTTATTAATTATTAATATTCAAACAGATAGTTATATATATATATATAGTATCATATATGCATATAGTCTATAAAAATAAAATTGGCTCGTTTAAATTAATTTCAACGTAAATTTGTCAAAGTTTATGGTAGCCTTATTTCAGTCCATTTCATGGGCCACAGCAAATTTAAGTGAAATAAATTTCTTGTTAAATTTTACTTTTCTTATTTTGGCCTGATTTTTTCTGTGGATTTTTTGATTTGTTGCATAAAGCCAACAAATACGTTGGCAAGACAAACAAGCAAACAATTCGATGGAAAGAAAACATAGAAAACCGCAGAAGCAGAATCAATTTCCGGAATGATACTTTTACTTAAATATATCATTCAACCTAGATGAGGTACACAAATCGGTTTACGACTGTCAAAATATATTTTAAATATGTCAAACGCAACAGTTATTTGTGTGTGTGGGTGTGTGTGTGTGTCTGCCGTTTCTGCCTAATTCTGTGTGTAGGTGTGTGTGTGTGGCTGTTTGTGAAGCAAAACAAATTGTTGATGCGGAAAGAGGACTTTCGATGTCGATAAAAAGTTAAAAAGTTTTCTAATAATTTTTCTAACTGATCGGCTCTAAAATACTCTGTGTGCTATGTAAATTTGATGCTTTATTTTAATTAAATACTTGAATATAAAATCAAAAGCGCTTAAGACCATAATAAAATAAATACTTTACTACCAAAACCAATTCCATTAGAAACACTTGTCTATGAATCTAAGCACTTAAGTAAAGACAAAATTTTTAGCCTACGAAATTCAGTCAACAATCTAAATCCATAAATAATGTAAAATTTTGCTTCGGATTCTTTTCCTTTCAGAAATACTTTTCTAATAAACACAACAAAATTAAGCGGATTTGAAAATAAACATTCAATTTTTTACAATGTTTTTCATGGAACCAATCTAAAGTACAAATAAAAGAAAATATTAGTAAACATTTTCGTACAGAAAATAGAAACACATAAAAACCATTAAAATAAAATAAATTTAACTTTTTAGTAAGCAAAGTGCGATTTAAATACGCCCTTTGTTCTCAGTGGGAATGCTGTGGACTGAAGCAAAAAACAGCATTATACAGTTACATGCACTTACACACTCAACCACACACACACACCACACACCCACACCTTATAATATACAAGCAATAGATGTGAAGTGAGTTTTTATCTACATTCGTATTTGTATTCGGCGTGGGCCATCAATGCAATGTATTTGAAACGGAAATAAAAAGCCAAGAATGGGCGGTGGGCGTTGGGCGGTGGGTGGTGGGAGTTTTGTGAACGGAAATGCCCGACTGATTAAATGGCGACTTGCATTGAGTAAATGGCAAACTGAGCGAGTGAGTGAATGCCTGTCTGGATACCACAATTAAGCGTCATTAGATATGCATGATGGGTACACAAAGCAAAGAAGCTGAGCAGGAGGATTCATACTGGAGCGAGCTCATCAGCTAGGAACAATGAGCACCAAGCCATAATGTTTTTGGCCAAAACGTCGCGTCTTGTTGCTTAATCACAGCGCTGTGTGTGTGTGTTGTGTATTAATTGAATTTGTGCCATAATTTGGGCCTTTGAACTGGATTACACACCAAGAAAATCTCTGCTTGTTTTCAACAGGATATTATGTCGAATTAAAAAAATATATTTTATATTAACATATCTCATGACATCCCCTAACGTTTCCCTCCCCCTTCATATAGCATTACTTTTTATCTTTCGTTGCTATTTTAAATATATCTGAGCTTGTCTTAAGGGTGTATCAATTTCAAAATATCGGAAAAGCATCCGCTTAGTAATAAGATATAATTAAATTCTTTAGAGCCCATTTGAGACAAACAGCGCATGCAAATATAATTATATATTCTATGGTTACCGGAAGTATACAGATAAAAATAAATTGGTGTCAATAAATATTTACTTTTGCTTTTGCTTGTTTACACTTATAATTTGGAATATTTACGGAAGAAATTATAACTGTCATTTAATTATTTGCTCAATGAAAATCTGCTACTACAATAAATTCGAACATATTTGCATATTATATTTTTGTTTTTTAATATGAATTATTTATTTTCTATTTTTATCTAGTGAATGATTAATACTCAAATTAAATTATTTTTACTATGATATTGTAATGAATTGCTAAGTATAAAATTGGGGATTGGCAACTTCATTTTTATTTATAAAACATATAGTTTTTTCTGTAGTAAAACAAGAAATGTTCTTGTATAAGCTAACACAAAAGAAGTTTATTAAAAATTGTTAACCTTGTCAAACAAGATTTTTGACTATTAACTAGTTAACTTTATTTAGTTTTATTTATTTTTGATAGATATATATCGCTAAATTAATCCGCTTTTTTTGTGTGTAGAATCTGTTTAATGTTTCGAATTTGTTTACTTACACCCTGCTCAGATTGTAGGCCAAGTTGGGCTGCTTTGTATCGGAGGTAAAATCGACAAGTGAAGTTTGATTGGCCAAGACGCTGTTCATTGCGCTGAAGAGCATGGCTGGGGCGTAAGTGCTCCAGTTGCTCCAAGTGTTGTCCAGAAGCTGGTCATCGTTGTTATCCATGGTTGCCGTTGCTTTGGCTGTCTTTTCTGTGTGTGTGTTTGTCCTCGCTAATGTGGCGTGTACTTATTTGGATTCCATTTATTTGCTCGTCTGCCTGCGAAAGACGACAAGTGGGTAGAAAAATATATTTAACTAATTTCATTTTGTGGCAAAAAATAATACTTAGATATTTTCTCTAGTGGTTGCTCTTTTTGGTCAGCAACTAAATCCACAAATGCTATTGTGGCTAAGAAGATTGTAGTACGTGAATGTGGCAAGGATGCGTGTGTGTGTGTGTGTGTGAGTGTGTGTGTGTATGTGTGACTGTATGTGCCATAAAGTAAACTTCTTAGATGCTCTTCTTTTGGGTCACGATTGGTTTTGATTTTTATTTGTCGGCAACCTTTGGCTCATTTTTTAGGTTGCGGCTTGTTTGACGATTTTATTACAAAAAGAGCAAGCAACAATCAGCAAAAGGGTTTTCTGTGGTTTGTTTGACATAATAGAAAAATGTTTGTTGACACAATGGGCCCTAAAGAGACGTGATGTCACATCAGAGTTACTTTAAAATTAAAATCGGTCCACCCACTAAATGCTTTTGGAATTTAATAAGCGTAAAACAAACTTTGAATTTAGCATCGAATTTTGCTACATCAAAGCCAATTAAAAGTTTGCAACGGATACAATTTATATTGCAAATCTCCCTTTCCCCTTAAAATTCAAAATAACTCATTAATAGCTGTAATTTGATATTATTCAATTGACGTTCAAGGAGCTCATTTGGCAATTATTATGTTTATGACATTGAATAATTTCATTTTTTGTTTTATCTTGAAATAAACCGCTGAAATTCTTGCACTCTTGCAGAGAATCCGCAATGCAACCACATTAATCACTTCTCGAATGTCATCGGTTATTGCTTCTAATGTATTAATTATTCAATTGATTAATTAGTAAGATTGTGCAACTGAAATGTTCACAAATGGATTGATGTTATTATCTGTGGTTATCTAATGAACTTGTTCTCTTTGCTGCTTTGTGTGGTAACACGATGCATCCTACTACTAAATGCTTGAACTAAAGTGAGAAATATGTCATCAATTTCAGTGACTCGAAATCTAATCACAGCAATCATTTCTTATCTGAGAAAACACTTTAAGTAAACTTGACAAGATTTTTTTGTATCTCATAAATGTGCCCATCGAAATAGATAAGAGTGGCAGACTTTGAGATACCCAACGTTCAGCTGTATATATAGCTATAATATTTATGGAATATTATAACCTATGATTTGTTCTGATTAAAAAATTAGTAGTAGTAGTATTAGTTTATTTTACTTATTAAATTAAATAAAATCCAGGTTTTTATATGACTACAAATTAGAAGATTATTATATTATTATATGATATAACAATCTATGCCAAAAAAAATTCCATATAAGAACACTCCAGACACTTTCATAATTTCATTATATATATTTGGAAGCAGGGACAAATTGTATGTTTGATATTCTATAAATTTACTTTGTTACTCTTAGAACCCTTTGATTATATACCATACATCTACAAAGTGATTTTATTTTTTGTTATTTATTTCAATCATCAAACAAAACACCTCAAAGAATAGAAAAAGAAAAGTTAAATTTGATTTTCATCAAATAGCAAGACATTCCAGATTAAAATAAAATGTGATCCAATTCACAAGAACAATTCTCACTAAATGAGACATTGAATGTGTCCCAAGAGCTAGATTTACTCACCTTTAGTTGTTTCCTTTGAGTGTTTGTGACAAACGGTGCATTGAGTAAGGAAAATTGTTTTCGCTTTTACAATTTCTTTTATTTTTATTTTATGCTTGAACTGGATTGTGGGTGAACTTTATGCTGACCTGCCGCTGACAGTTTAAGATAATTTCTTAGACTGACGACAGCATCTGCCTTGCCACTTGCCACTTCAAAGTCGCCACTCAACAAAATGAAATCTACCCGCCACATTTAATGGATTTTTTTTTTTCCGAAAATTAATCGCAAAACTTTATATTTATATTGCTGACAAATTATCAACTTTGGCCGGAATTTCAGTTTTCTTTTTATAGATAATGATGCTAAAAATAATAGTCTCAATGATGTAGAACAGCAGCAGCTAGCCAATGTTTCACAAAACAACAAAGCACAATGCCAAAATCAATTGCCGGCAAGTTGTCTACACTGCTCACAATCAATACAAATGTGAATTGTGAAAACATATGGATTATTATTTATGTGGCTCCTCCAAGCGGGATGCGTGAGGGTTGGGTTGGGTTGGGTTGGAAATTGAAAAGATTGCGCTGCAGTTGCGGCGACGAACGGGCATTGTAGTCTTAATGAAATGTAAACAAACTTCAAAAGAATGTTGGCCATAAATGGCAGCCAACTAGAATGGCCCGAACTGCACTCATCAACTGAGCAGGGGCAAGAGACTAAGGGTGTGTGACATATGACGAGGGGTCTGGCAACCACAATCTTATGAAATAAACTAAAAAGTTTGTGCAAAAAATTTTGCCACTATGACAACAGAAAATACAAAATATATATATATATATATATATATTAGATAGATATAAATAGTCGATAAACAACATCGGCAACTGTCGAACGCTCTTTGACTGATGTCCCTTCAAAGGACTTTCGTTTTCGTTTTCACAAAAAAATTGAATTTATTATTTTGTATATGTTGCTTTTAGTTTTACTGGTGTCGACTTGAAAAATAGACAAAATGTCACGTGCCTGGCAGGTCGCAGTGGCAAATTGTTTAAGTCTTGGCTCGATGTCGGTATTTTTTTTTTTTTTATATGCCCCTTTATACGTACAAATATATATATATATACGAATATATATATATGTTGTCGTTTAAATAAATTTGTCTTCTGAGTTGAGTTTTTGCCAAAAGCAACTTTATCACTGACATTACACGCGACTAAACACTGCAAAAGCCATAAAAATCAAAATGTGTCTTTTTTGCCATTCAATATAAATATATTTATATATATAAATATATATATAAATATATATATATATATATATATATATATTGGCTCTCCTATTAATAGAATAAAAAAGCTATTGAGTTTTTGTGTTTATGGCCATCATTTGAGAAATTGACTGAAATTTACTTTTTAACGATATCAATTGGAAAAAGATAATATTTTCTTTACCTAATTGAACATTTTTGTGCAAATCAATGTACATTCAAATTCGAAATTTGATTTTTTTATATTTTTATAAAATTGTGTTTTTTTAATTCCCTTAAAATTTTACAACAATTTTAAAATAGAAAGCAGAAATTGTGAACAACAAACCACAATGCATAACTTGTTAAAGCTGTTTCTGTTTTTACTATATAATATTAATATATAGTATGACTAGGCAAGAAAATCTTCAACCGATTACTATAAATTATTAAGTTTTTTAAAATGCATTTTTTTGATGGCTCTGTTTATCAATACTCTCCCCATACCTGATTCATTTTTTGCTTATATTATATTTTTGATTATATTACTAAAAAAGCAAATTGTTTTCAATCGCCATAAATTTTTTTTATTTTATAGAATATTGAATATGTGAATGAAATTGTTCTTATTTTTTGCTCTTGTATGGGATGGGGGAAAGGATTAACTTTTGATGACATCCGCTAGGAACGGACATTCATACACACACATAAACAGGCTGTTAAATCAGCTTTTGTTGTGCGCTATGATTAGTTGTGAGAGAAGTTGAGAAACTTGAGTTTTATACATGTGCGATGTGCGTGGTTTTGTTGCTGTTGCTGTTTGACAAGTCAAGTAAAGGATGTGCGGGCTGTGCAACAAAATAAGAGAATAATAATAAAAGCGAGTTTTCTTCTTTTTTTTTTCGTGACGTTGTTGTGCGCGGCACTTGCCCCTTTGTGGCCTTTAACTGTGTCTATGATGTGTGTTTCCCAGAATGTATGCCATTACATATAGACATGCATGTGTGTCTGTGTGTGTGTGTGTGTGTGTGTGGTTGTGTGTGCATGTGTGTCAATAAGAAATGGGTTCATACTTTTCGCTGAATGTGCCATGCTGGTCTACTTTTAGGCTGAGTCTGCTCGTCTCCTCATCTCCACACTTTCTTGGCCCATTAACCAAGAGAAAGTTCTAAAACAATTTAATGTTAAAATGCGCGGTGGCTACGACATCCTGCCCCGCCCAAGTCTCCCATCCCACGCACCTATTTTGTAGGCATGACTTGCTTCTTTAACTTTTACGCTTGCCATTTTAGATGCGTCTTTTGTTTTGCGCGCACAACAATGGAAATGAAATAAACTTGAATTGTAATTACCAAGGCCTAATGCAAGTATTTTGTTCTCGCTTGGTAATTTTTTTTTTTTTTTTTTGTAATTTGTACACATAACATTTCTGAACGAATTGCAATTAATACCAGGCTACAAATTGGCCACATGTTTCTACATCCCCTAACACATCCAGCTGTTGAGCGAATTCATTAGAGTAAAATTCATCAAAAAATTGAATTTTTAATGAGCTTCGTGAGCTGTGTGCTCCGCGATAAATGAATAATGCGTCTGTTGTTGTTTTTCGCACCTAACAAAAAAGAGGCGTCTAACCGTTTAAACAATACCCGTAAATACTAATATAAATAAAAGGGGTGCTTAACACACACCAAACACACGCACACCACACACGCACACCATAAATACTCATATAGATTTGAATGTATGCTGAAAAATAAGACTGTCGGAAAAAGGGTTGGCAATCTGTTTATTGGCATGATTGCGATGTGTGTGTGGGCCAGATAAATTGGATGTGCTTTTTTAATATGTTTGCGTGTGTATTAAAATATTTTCAATGAAAACAAGCAAGCGAGTAATTTACTCATTTACTTAACGATTTCACAAGATTTACACTCAAAATGACAAAACGCAAAATATGAGAATTATATTTTTTTATATCAGCTGTTTACGAGCTGCACAATAAAAAAGTTTCAGTTCCGTCGGAATATAAAGTAAACATATTTAAATAAATTGTTAGATCACTCATACGAACTGTTGTACACGAACTATAAACATCTGTGCTAAGTGGAGGCAAACCAGCAAAGATATTTTTTAAGAGAAACATTCCAGGCCACCAAATGGCAGGCCCAAAGGGGCCAAGAAGCTTTTTTGGTATTTTGGCCAGAGCCATTCAATGCCTTAGCTTATTTTTATTGAGTTTATCAAGAAGCCAACAAACATTTTAATGCTGTGTGTGTGTGTGTGTGTGTGTGTGTGTGTATTCACTGAGGGAGTCCAAAGAATCGAAGCCAGCATTTCTTTACATTCCGAATTAGATTGAAGCTTGAATTAAATAAGGAAGTCACAATACATTTTTTTTGTTGCTTGTTTGCTGGTCATCTCCGATAGTCAATTCCTGCAGCAGACCCTGTTCAGTCAATTTATTACAATTACGTGTAAATTGAGGAACAAAGACGAGTCCATCAAATAAGATCTCAATTAGTAAGTGCAAAAAGCAGCAGAGGCCAACTCTGTCATGTACTTGTCTCCAGTGGGTGTGGATCAAGTGTTGGGGCAAAGTGGATGCAGATGGAGATGGAATCGTCTCACGCCGCTGAAGAGCTAAGTATAAAATATATTCGGACTTATTTGTATTTCAATGAAATCAAATTGAGTTGCAATTCGAATCGAATTTGTTGTATTTTAATTTCACATTGAAAGTTATTTTATTATTTGAAATGGCAAATATCACATTTTTACAATGATATTCAATATGTTGCGCAAGAATTCAAAATAGCAACTGTTTCTATATAAAAACTCAATTATGAACAGAAAACGACTCTACTATTTAATCAAATAAATCTCTTAGTCAAATTCCATGTTTTGCTGTGACAAACTGCATTTTGAATTGGAGAGAAACGACTGAAAAATGGGGAATGCAAATGGATTATTTAATACTCTTCTTGATTGGAGCTTATCAGCTGAATAATCTTTATTTGAACATCAATAAATATTTAACAACATTTTTCGTTCTACATAAATAGTTTTTTGTGATTCCAGTTTGAGATATGGCTTTTTTAATGTAAAAATAAATTTAATTAATATTTAAAGCACATAAAATTCTGGCATTTTAGTTTATAAAGTAGGTGTGTCTAATCAAATTTTAATGTTGATCGATAATTAATTATTTGAAGAGAATTTAAAATTAAATCTTCTTTTATTTTCGAAAATGAATTCATATCGCGAAATAACGTAAGATATGGGTAAAATAAATTTAAACTTGAAATGATATAAGATAACATATATTCCAAATTAAAAATCTCTGGTTTTAATAGTATCTATTGTTTGGTGCAGATAAATAGAGGGACAGTTGGACAATTGGACATGGCTAGATCGGTTTTTGCTTTTGCTCAAGAATATTTAAGGAGATGCTTCTTTTGCCTAATTTCCTTGTTATCTATTTTTACTGCGCTTTTGGTATAATAAAAAGAGTGGATTGAAAAAGTGGATTTGTTGAAATGTGCAAATTATTTACAGATTTGTTAGGGGCTCTGTTGTGCGATGTGTATCATTATCGTCATTTCAATTCATAGGGCAAATGATGATAGTAGAGTGGTGCTGCTGACCAGTATTTTCAGCTTTGGCTTGTTTGCTGGTTTGGCTGGGCATTCTGAATGCTTCAGTTCCAATTTAATTAAATGTGTTGATGCATGACAGCACCACAAAACAGGAGGAACAAGCTGGAGCATACAATATGGCATTTGTACTGATTCGCTTAAAGACCTTTCCGCCAACTGAATTTACAGAAAAGGGCTGTACACATGTGTGTACACACATAGACACATAATACATATACATAAATGTATTTGTCAGCATCGCTTGAGCATTAAATTCAACTAATGGCTGCCAGAAATACTTTTTTCTATTCCGTAATGTGATGTTGCATTGGGGGTCGCTAAAAGCAATTCGTGTTGAAAGGATTTCATTTTTTGCTAAGCTAAGCTGACCAGCGAATGTGGAGTGATTATTCCTTCTACATATTATGTTAGTCTGGCCCATTGCTGAGAGAGCACAGAGTTTATTGATCCGTTGGTGTCTCATCAGTCGGACCACAAAAAAGGACAATCAAATCCGAGCATCATTTCCAACATTAAATATTTAATGCTAGACGGGTTAGTACTGCTTTGATTGATTTAGGTGATTTGCGTCCGTATCAAAAAATCATTTAATGCTCCGGATAACACACACATCTGAGAACACACACGCACACACAAAAAGAAATACAAAGCCAAATTGAATTATGTTTATCGGCATAAGATCTGAGAACAAAAAAGAAATTTGACTAACATTTAATTGCATATTTGGAATTGTTAGCTATTTGCACATTTACCTTAAAATTAATTTCACTTCAACATGTCGAATATTTTACACCCAAATACTTTTTAACGGTACTTAAAAATGTTCCAAGTTATTAATGGAATTTTCAAACTTCACATATTAAACCAAAAAAAAACAAAGAGAAAAGAATAAGTAAAAAAGATATTTTGCACTGTTGAAAACTCATTTTGAAGGTATATGAAATTAATTTAATTAAAATTGGAAAAGGAAAAAGGAAAAGAAATAAAGTAGTAAAAAGATGGATATTCAATTTTATGGCCAAACTTAATGAACATTTATGATATATTAGCAATTTGCCAAATATTTTCACTTTAGATTTGCCACTTAAATGCACTCAATTAAGCAAAAACACACATTGAGCCTGAGAGACTCCATCTGAAATTTGAATTTTAGTATGCAGTGCGTTAATCGAGTGGAAAAACAAGGCATTAAATATGGTCTCAGCTTTAAGTGGATATATCTTAAGCACAAGCAGATATACCTTACCAAATCATAATTTGCTTATTTCCTGTGCTTCATGCTTAGAACACTTATCTTTTCTTAAAAGACTTGAAACGGAAATTGTGATCAATTTCTGTGTAAATTATTACAGATTTAATTGGGAAAAACTCTGGGCACAGCAGAAATTCTACTGAATTAAATAAGTTTCAGTTTTACTTGATAAACGAAGACTTCAACTTTGAAGCATAAAAAGATGAATTGTCACATACTCAAGTGGAAGAAGCCTAAGGTTAACTTTTAGCTAGAAACAACAGTGAAAATGTACAAAATTGATGCATAATATTAAGAATTAAAATGAATTTGAAAATTATTCGACAAACATCATAAGTTTCATAAGCAGGAAAAGTCTTGGCACAACTTAATTCAGTGAGTTTAGTTTTTAGTTGATGAACGAAAACTTCAACTTTGAAAATGAATATTAAGTATAGTTAGGCACTTGTTAATTATTATAAAATTAAATGCCAAAAAAAAACTACGAACAGAACTAAATCTGCTCAACGATGAAATGCTACTGAATTAAAGTGAGTTTAGCGTTTTTTTGTTTGTTAATGAAAATGCGAAGCTTTGACACACAATATTAAGTATTAAAATGCATTAGTCAATTATTATGTACTTCCTGTTGCACAGCAAACAATACGGCACATTTGAGAGCTGGGCTTCAATGTGTCTGTTGCAAATTAAAGTTCTCAAATAACATTGTCCGTTGAGTGCAAAGCAAACCTCGTCGGGTTTCCAAGTGTGGAATTTTCAATTATTAATAAGCGTACGTTTAATGATCAAGCATGTCCAGAATATTGCTTAAGCAAAAATATATATATATATATATATAAAATATAAAATTCTTCACTTACTTACCTACAAAATGTCTATGCCCAATCGAAACTTTGCTAATGCAACTTGGAAAATAAAAATCGGCAATAACAAATGATTTTTATTTGTGTTGTTTTTATTTTCTTATTTGTAAATATTTGTTGGTTTTATTTAAAGCAACAAAGTATACATTTGTTAATAGCTCAATGGAATTAAATCTAATCACACGGAAACACACACAGAAACGCACTAGTTAATTGTTTAATTTGAGTTTTTTTATTTGTGTTTATTTTGCACATATACAATTGGAATTTCAATTCAGTGGCCTTATTTGAATTACGATTCGAAAAATGTTGCCGCCGGCATTTTCCATAACGCTTTTCCTTAAAAAACTCAATTTTGAACCAACGAAGAGTTCGCTGCCTTTTTGCTGTCTTTCGAACCGTTCGCGCGCAAGTTTGCCGTCCAACTGACGGCAACATTGGCAGCGGCCAACTCTGCCAACTGTCTATGTGAATAGAGCAGCAGCGAAGTGGAAAGGGAAGCAAAAGCAGCGCACTGCGAGCTGCGAGCAGAGACGCAAGTCGCAGCTGACTTTGGCTAAGCGTTCGCTTGTTGCTGCTGCTCTGTGGAGTGCACTAAACGATAATAAATACAAAGTACAACACAGTTGTTAATAAATATTATGGCAATTAATTACTCTCATTTTACATGATGCAATTGTTAAATTATAATTAAAAAAAACAGCGCACATTTCAAATGAGAAACGTTCGTTTCGCCAGTGTTGTCGTGCTGCGTACACTTTTGCTTTGCGACTGCGCCTTATCTTGATGCGGAGCATTTTCTGCTCTCTCTGTTTTCATACGCACATTCGTAAACAGAGCGAACCAGTAAATTGTCTTGCGGCCCACGTGCAATTGGCTCCAAAGCAACGGAGCGAAAGATGCCAAATATAAATTATGGTGGCTATGTCTGATTCTGCTGTGTGTGTGTTTGTGTTTGTGTGTGCGAATGTTTGTTGCTTTAGCGGCAACAAATGTTTTGTCTCAGTTCGCATGAGTCAGCTGCAGTCAAAAATGCCTTAAGTAAGCAACAAAAAAGCATATAAAAAAACAAAACAGGTTTGTTTTATTGCTAATTTTTCCAGTACTTTGTGGCACTTTCTACACTTGACACTTTGCAAATCATGAGCGTAGCTGGAAATTTAGATAAGGGAGCAGAAGACATCAGTGCAAAATTGCAGAATCCATTTGGCCTCTTAAGTTCCCATTGCATTCGGAATAGGAGTGGGGGGAGTGAAAAAGCCTCATTGACACTGGCTAAACAATCATTAGAGCAGTAAGCTAGTTTTCTTATCATCAGCTACACCATGCCACATGCACTTACCACACCTAGCTGTATTTATTAGAGCCGCACAAGTGGCGTATACGCAACGTCCACAACAGCTGGCCAACAATTACGGATAGCCGCTGCTGCTTGGTCATTGCGGGCCATAAGGTGCCATGTTAATGACCCGTATTTAATCAACATTAATTGGAGACTAAGCTTAGACATGCTCTCCTCCCCTATTCCCGTCCCTCATTAACGATAATCACATTGTCAACTACAACTTGAAAATTAACACTGAGCTACATTTTTTAGCTTAATACAGACAAGTTGACAGTGTACATTTTAATTTATGCTTTTTTTGATTGATGGTCATCCTTAATTTTTGTTTGGCAATGCTTTTCCGCTTTTCAATATGCAAAATTATAATTTTTTATAGCACATCATGATGTTACAAGAACTAAATAACATAAAAAAAAGTACAACTTTTAGATCCACGCTGTAATTGAATAAAGCTACTTTTATAATAAATTAAAATTAAAGAATATTCAATAAAAATCACTATTATAAATATTACAAAAAATTATAAAAAAAAAATTATTAGAAATAATAATGATATTAGTTTTTAGTCATTTCTAAATAATATATATCTTTTAACAATACAAAATATTTTTTCTTATCTATTCGACTGAAAATACAACAAAACATATAAATATATATTATTAATAATTATTAAATATAAATAGTATTATAAATTAGTGATTTATCTAAGTACATATGGGCATATTGGAGCATATAGATGAGGATTAATTTTTTCAAGGTTGAGTCATAAAATGACACACATTGCACAGGTGTCATTTGAGAACTCCGAAACACTTTGATTTATGGCTAATAAACTGCAAAGCATAGCCAAAATTGAGAAGAAACTTTATTAAAATATGCAACGGTGTCAATAAGGGAGGTTGATTTTGTTGTTGTTGCTGTTGTTGTTGTTGTTGTTGCCACAGCTTCATTAGGAAAGGTTCAATTTCCATAAACCATAAAGTTACTCAATTTTTTTGGATGGAGGGCAACATTAGACAGCTGGTCGTAAAGGCAAAAGCAGCGAAACAGGAGCAGCAAATCAACTACAAAATTGACGGCACAGCAGCTCGAAAAACAAAAACTTTTTTAGCACGTGTTGTGTGTGAATGTGCGTGTGTGAGTGTGTGTGTGTGCGTGTGTGTTAGAGGGGGAAGAACAAAAAAATGTCACCTTCTGGCGTTGATAATATATATTTTCTTTCAGCTGCGTAACCATTCGGGACAAGGTATAAGCTGGCTGTGGCAGGATCAGAGAAATACCTTTTGCTGACTCTTGTTAATTATGCGTATACGTGATATTTGTAACTTGGGCCCCCCAAAGCGTATTGCGCTTGCTGCAGCTTTGTGTTGCAGCTTATGTGTCAAGCTCAACCTTGAACTCGTAAGCCATATTTATGCCACAAACACGCTGTATAAGTAAACACACAGAGAAAGCACGCTGCTAAAATCCAGCATTTTTATTATTACTCAAATTAATATTAGAAAATATTTTACATAAATGAATTTAAATTATTAATAATTTTCATATCAATTGTTAACGTTAAATAAATTATACATTCGACTTAAGCTAATCAAATTCTTTATATTTTTCTCTGAGTGTATCTTGTACTTTTGCCATTTATCAAAAGCCCCAATCGGCTAAACATCTAATCAAGCTAAGAGACTCATATGCCATCCACGGTAAATCAATGCGAATTGCCGCATGCCACAACATCCTGCAACTGTGACCAACTTTGTCTGCCTCGGCAGAGGTGTGGCAGCAATCCCACTTCACGGTTATTGTACTTTGTTTTCATTTGCATGCACTCCAAATTGAAGCGCAAACTTTTGAAATTAGAAACAAATAAAACAGAGACGAGCTGCTCCACCCCAAGGGGTGCAGCAATGGAGCACATAAAACAAAAACTTTGAATTTGAATTTGGAACAAATCTGGCTGGGACTGCAAGTAGTTGATTGTGTCTGTGCAGCAGGAGAAGAACTAATATTTTTCAAGATGTATTTCAGGTGTGCAGCCTGAGGTTAAGGACACTTTAAGTTGCCAGCGCTGACACAATTTTGAGCAACCCTCAAGCAATGTGCAAGAATTCCAATCTTCTGCACCACATCCCTCAGTTGAAGGTTAAACCTAACCAAGGAGCTGTTTCAAGCTCCTTCCTCATCCTGTGTAATCATCCGAGAAGTTAACAGTTGAAAGTTTTATGAGCGAATGGCTGCTTGTCCTGCTCATCATCTGCATTTCTGTGGCAGAAGGACATTGCACCAAAGTGCCATTTGGTTGGGAGTTGGGCACAAAGACGCTCCCAAATGATTCACTAAATAGTCCCTTTTTAGCTGCTGTTTAATGTTGAAATGGAGGCAAAATTAGGTTAACAATGATTTATTTTACGACTGCGGAAGCATGAAAACTTTTCAACAAGTTAGAAACCTTGTTAGAAACCGACAAAAATTCTTCAAAGAAATTTGTAATCAAATTTCAACTTAAATCGTCAAAAGGCGTAAAAAAAAAAACACATAATCTGATGGCAAGCACAAATTCATACAAATATCAAAAAACTATTGTTGAGCGAATAATAATGACAGGCTACACTTTCCATCTGGGCGTAAGGAGTAAACATCCGGCGACTATAATCCAAACTTAAATTACCCAGTAATAAAAAAAAACTTTTGCCTTTCTTTTTTTGCAGACTTAAGGCCCAAACACAATGCCCACTCCCACAGGAGCCAAGACGATGAGATGCCTCTGTGCAAAGAAAGCCGGAGACAAGCCCGCAGAACAATATTTAATTTGGGTTGACGTAAGCAACTTGATGACAGATTTATTACATTTTAATTTGTTGAGCAAGTCCCAAAAAGTATATATTTGCCTGACGATAATTACCAAGTTGCTTCTATTTTTGCCTTTTATTTATTTATTTCTTTGGCTAGTCAATAACTTGTCATAGCCCTTTTCGATGCCATCAATAGAAACCTTTTGGGGCCAAGTTATTTGACAACTCTCATCGAGGCGTACACAAGTGAAGAGTCTATTTACTCTTGCCCGGATTCCCGAATTTTTGCATTACATGCTTGGCAACTGAATGAAACACTACCTTCTTGCGAACGAATCCAGTTAAGGGAAAATGTGGGAAAAGAAGAAAAACGCTAAGAAAAATATACAAAAAAAGAAAGTCAGAACTGACATCGATATACTCTGATACCTATCAATGTAATCTTATTCAAAATATAAATAACGTGAGATATATGTAATATATTGATATTTTGGGGAGTAAGTTTTCCAGTTTTTGTTACTAGCAAAATACCATTTTAAATTGTAAAATATATTGATGTAATTTTGTAACTCTAAAATTTTTAGTTCCGATTTTAATATGTAAATCTTTCAAGGAGCTCACCGGCAATCCACGCTCAATTTTAATAAATCTGTCCTTAAAATTGTGGTAGATTTGCTCATTTATCGATGTGCACTTATCGATTTTATCGATTATCTAGCCTAGTCCACGTAACACCCCAATTCTAACACTTTAACTGACGCAGGCACAAACAAAAATTCAAGTACAGATGACAGATATTATACAAAACCAATATAGACTTTTACCTTCAACGTAACAGAGTATAGCGAATGGCAAACAACCTAGTTCTGGAAATCCTTCCACTCCACTCCCACGAGTAACGAGCAGCGAAGCAATTTGGCCCACTGTCAAGTGGAGCAAAGATTCAAGATGCGCGCAATGCCTGGAATTTAAAAGGATAATTTGAAACAAATTACGGCTACAAGCTAGGCAAAAAAAACATAAGCAGATGGAACAGTAGGAGGAGGAGCAAAAGGGGTCTGACGCCGACAGCGATAAAGAACATCAGTAAGATCCTGAATCACTTCGTTCGCAGACATTTTGCATACGCTGTTAAATTAATGTTGCCCTGTTCCCGGCCAAAACGGAGATCATAAATTTCACTCTGGCAACTGGCGACTAGTCCAGACTTGTGGCCCATATATATACATTTACACACATATTTAAGTAAGTATTTTGTGTAGAGTTTCGGCTAGGGTCTGATAGGACCGAATGTGGCTCAAAGGAGCTGCCACAACCAGCCAACCAGCCAGCCAGCCAGCCGGCTTAGCCAGACAATATGGTAATTCAAGGCAGCATACTGTAATGTAATTGAGACAACAACGAGGGGCGTTAAGCGCGTTGAAGATGAAAATAAGTGAACAGCGAAAAAAAATAAAAATAAATAAATAATATTTGGGGCTAAAGCGGGACCTGAACATGACCCTGACAGGGGCGTTTTAAAATTAAGCCAGGTTCTTCTTTAAAAATCGGGAGGCAGGTAATGTAGTGGGTAAAGTGTGCCAAGCTAATAGCAATTTTCAGACATGTCAAACCCTTCTCTCTGGTTACCAGGTAACCACCTTTGCGATATTCAAAGCACCTCAAAGAATCCCTCCATTCGAGCGGCAACCTCGCTGTTTCATTGCCTATATTGCTTACACAAATGCAAATGAACTGAAGTAAACAATTGCTATTCCCCAAGATGATGTGCAATATGCTCCAAATTCGCATACCCAAAATATATATAATATATATTTACTTATCAGAAACATGCTTACTCAGTTAGTTAAGCTCAGAAGCAACTACACTCAACAAAAAAAGTGGCCTTAACTGTTGTTAGTTTATAAAAACCAAACTTATCTTTCCCAAAACTTAAAAGTATAATATTTGAATTTTTTTAAATAGTCTGGCGATTAGTTTCTTGATTTAATATGACTTGTTCAGGGTAAATAATTTTCTGAAATGTATAAATTTATTTTTAATATATATTAAAAGTGGCGCTTTACCTTTTCAAACAAACAATTTACAAGTGCCCTTTGAATTCTTTTCGATTCACATGAAAATTAAATAAATAAAAACAAAATATTAATAAAATAAATATTAGAAGTATATGCAAAGATTACATAAATAGTATTGCATTTTTTTTATTATTATTTTTTTTTTTTGAGTGCTTTGTTCTGATACTTGTTAATGTAATTCATCTCGGCCAGCTGAGCAAAGTTTAGATTTGCATTGGTTTTCTGCCTCCGACAGAATTTATGTTTATTAATGTCGGCCACATTTTGATGAACAAAAGCAGCCGGCGCCAAGATGTCGCCCATTTTTCCGGACTGCCAACCATCAAACTCGTTCATCACGGGCCAAGTTTATGAACTTTATGAGCAATCGTTATATGTCCCTGAAAACTGCCCAAACAAGTTTGCTTTTATTGTACACATTTTGACATCGTCACATGCAACAAACATATTAGATAAGTTGTCTGACTAGCTTCTGCCTGGACTACTGTGTGAAAGTTACTCAAAGAATTCTCACCTGATTAACAAGTGCCCTTAACTACTTGCATTCCCTCTTCAAGCTCCAGGGAATTTTTTCAGCAGCGTCGGAAAATTCTGTGAAACAGCTGACTGTCAGTCGACAGGATATGTCGCGGCTCCGCCACGAAAACATGGCCAAAATTAAAAGTACGTATAAATAAATATTAAATTCTGGTATGTAAATATTGACAGGGAGTCTCTCAGGAGACACAATGGTTATGTATTTTTTTGGGTTCGAAGCCAAAAATCTTATTACTTTCAAGTATAATATATAATATATAATATTTATCTAACGTCAGTTTTGCTAAAGATATTTGCTTAATTTTTATAAAGTTTTAACAGTCAAAAAATTACAAGTTCAGTGTTCCTAAAATCCAGGATTTTTCTTTTCGTAATTACAGGATACATATTTTCTAAAAAAAAATTTCCCACAAGGAAATGTGTTTTTAATAAAAATTTTTATAAAATCAAGTAAATATGTCTAGTTTATAAATAGGCGATTTTCTAAATTTCAGTCTATTTTATATATTTTGTGTGTTTACTCACAAATCAAAAGTTTATATATGTCAAATGTTTGCTACACTAAATACATTTTAAATTTTGACAAAAACAACAGCCTGTTGGTCCCACTGTGCCGCTTTCTCCGTTGTAAAGCACACGTTGACATTCGTATGACACGCCTACCTCAGAAGCTTTATACACAATTCACACATCATCTCAGCGCGCTTCGCTCTATCTGTGTGTGTGTGTTTGTGTCTATGTATGTGTGCGTGCGTGCTGGCTGACATTTAAAGTCGATGGCTTTGTGAAAAACTTGCTGCATACTTTTGGGGATGCAGACTTAAAAGTGTCGAAAGTCGCACGGGATTTCGAAGTACCATTTACAGTCGGACGTCTTATTGACAAATGATTAGGAACTCATGTAGCGGATGCCCGTGGCCATAATTTAAATGCTACGCGCAAAATTGTTGTTGTCTTTTCAATTGTTCTGGCTTCAACTTTAAGCTAATTTGCATATAATTGTTGAGAAGGCTGTTACAAATTTTTCCAACATCCGACAGAAGGCTATTTAGACAAATGCATTTCCGACAGCTGATCGTAATTTATGTTACAGTATTATTCAATTATGCGTAGACTAAGCCCTTAAAGTGTTTTCATAAATTATGTATGCATTAGTGGGATACATCAGCAAAGATTTAATACAGCTGCCGCCTAAGCGCCCCATTGAAATTGTATTTATTTATTGTGCGCACCTTTTGATTAACTGTGTGGATTTTAAGTATAATAAAATAATATATTAAATAATATATTTCAATTTATGATTTTTTTTTATTTTTAGTGTTTTTTGCTTGTAGCTGTAATTGATGAGACTTGGCCAAAATTGGTGCTCATCAGATATATAAAGATACTTTTGCTAATGGGCATGCATAAAAATTGTTGCAAATGTTGCATTAAAACATATTTTGACGAAATAATACTAATACGAATCAGGCCATTTTTGTTTAAATTTCAGCATTGTATTGTGCTTGTTGCCGTCGAAGTCGCTTAATGTTTGCAACATTCAATTTCACAGCTCGCTGCAAGAACAACCCTTGACAATGTGGCAACAAATGGATTTCGGCAAGTTGACTTTTATAGAGGAAGACATCAACACATGTGTCACATTCTGGAAGTGTGTGTTAAGATTTTTGACATTTTGTACAATGTTTGTTTTGTTTTGTTTTGATGTTAAATCTGTGGCAAAACGAAAGGAAATATTTTTATTATATGCAAATCTACTACATCAAATATGAACATCTCACCAAAATGCGAATATATTAAGGTATCAAATTTATTGACAACACACAACACACCCACACACACACAATCACATAGGAGTGTCGTTGGGTGGAATTTTTTTGTATCCTAGTTACAACTTTTTGAGGTTTTTTGATACTGAATATTCAGGTATTCACATGTGCCTTGAGTTGATTTTATATATGTTGCGCAAATAATGGGAAAAGAGAAAACTCATTAAACCACAACTTTTAAATTACTCTCCACTCTCCATTCTCCACTCTCTCTCTCTCTCTCTCTCTCTTTTTAACTTCTGTTCAAATTTGTTTCTTAGAAATTAAACAATTTAATTGCATTAAACTTAAATCAAATGCGCGTGTAAAAAGTTTTACGCATTCAACGGTGCCAAACACACAGCGAAGGCAACGAAATCGAATCGCTCAACTCAAGCATGGCAAAGCCGTCAAGGGGAGTTGCCACTGTAGACTGGGAGTGGGCGGAGTGGGTGTGGCAGTTGGCAGTTGGCGGCATCCAGACGTTATAGTAACTGATTTGGCTCGCACTTTGGTCTAATTTCGTTTTTGTTTGCGGTTTCGCTTCACTGTTTCTGTACCGCGAAAAAGTTTTAATTAACTGTTGCAGAAGGCGTACGCCTGCCACGCCCACTTTTAAGCCTCGCCATTTTAATGAATTTGATATTTAACCTGTAATCAAGTTTTTTAAGGCAGGTAAACATTAAGCAAAACTCTTTTGATTGATCTTTGCCTTTGGCTGAATTTGATTTCTTTGCTTGTTGACTATTTAATTTTAATACAAATATTTATTTGTTTGATTTTTTTTTTATTTTGTGATTTTTGTTGTCGTTGGGCAGACAAAAATTACTTTTCTTAAGCCAACTATAATATTTTAAAATGGTAATAATTCTTTTAAGCTTGAACTGAAAATGTGAAAATCGAATTTTGTGCTATTACTAATAAATTTAAGCATTAAATTAATAGCTTAAAGCTTATTAATTAATAAACTTAAAGCTTATTTATATATGACTATCAATTTTCTGCCGTATTCCGTTTTTCCGTACATTTTATTCACATTGCAATTAGCAGTTTTTTTCATTTTTTTACACATGAATTCAAATTGCATGAATGCGTTTTGTGAACTGCGGAGACATATGTATAAGTGTGTGTATGACATATGTGTGTGTGTCAATAAGGCAACATCATTAGTAACGCACTTTTGCACCTTCGCCTGGCGTTATTCCAGTTGTATTCCCACATGACTGACCAATTATGGTGTAATTAACACAACTGATTGCTTAACATCTCTGACTCGCTTAACAGCAACACACACACACAAACACACACACACGCACACTCAGTCGATTCCTGCTCCTGCTGGGTGCGCTGAATTGTATGCAACACTTTTAACATTTCAAAGGTGCCTTTCAGCAACAAGCACAATTCGCTGGAAGCCGCCTTCGTCTACTTAGTGGCTGTGGCATGCCAACAACAAGAACAACAGCAACAACAACAACACAAGAACAATAACAATTTGCAATTTGGATGCTTTAGACTACAAAGTATTGTGGTAACAAGTTGGCCACAAAGCCGATTGCCAGTTGTCTGCTATTTGGCCAAAGGCCATTCAGTTTAATACAAAAATAACAACACTACAAAATAGGCTAATGGCGTTGACCTGACTTTAATATATAACATATATGAATACATATATATATATATATATATGTCCGCCAGACAAACAACACGTGTGCCTAAATTGAATTCAACTGACGGCATAATCAAATTAAATCATATTTACAAAAGATTCTTGTGAAAATAATAAATATATATAAATATATATACACATATGTATATGTAAAGTATATAAGTGAATTATGCACATCATAAATTATATCTGCGGAGGTGTATAAAAGACAAGTCAATTCGACAAAAATAACATTTACTTTTCAAAAGAAAAAGAAGATTTCGATTATAATAAACGCAGGTGGAACTAAGTACTTTGACCTTCCGACTGTTTAGGTGCACAACACTGAAAAAAAACCAGTAGTTTTTGCTAAACAGACAAATTCTGTTACTAATATTTGAAATCAAATTTTATTTGAAATCAGTATATATTTAATTGTAAAATTTGTCATTTGCAGCATTTACTTGTACAAATTTCAACATTGGATCTTCAACTTTGGCTGAGTGTAATGAAATTAATGTTGAGCTGGCTAATAAAAATAACTAGAAAATGCCATAAAAAATTAGCTTACTTGTATTATTTATTACTTCATTGGATTTAACGACTTCAAGCCGACATTAAAGCATTGCTTTTTGAAAGCATTTCCTTGGCCTACAACAATATGTACAATCAATAAGTGTTGGCCAGGCTTTTGTCTATATTAACTGACAGTTTTGGCTGTCTAATTTGATCGAATATCCTGTTTGAGTTAAGGAAGTGGTCTCGTAAGGGCAAAGGCATGAAGTTGTGCTTTAAATGCATAATTTATCTAAATTGAAATCCGGAAAATGGTGTACAATAAGTTTATCTAATACGAACCGCGACCCGGACTATGCCCAAGTGTATAGACCCGTACACCCCTGCACCCGGACATCATTGCTCATTATTTACGTGCGGAGGGGACACGGCTAATAAAATGAAACGGCAACTAAGGGACAAGGACAATGGGCCACCATTTCCTTATTATGTTGACATAGTATTCCAAGCTGAAGCGTTTCTATAATTGATTACGTTTCGTTATACTTATAGATTCCCCTGTGTCGAGTGTGTATGTGTGTGTGTGTGTGTGTGTGTTGTTGTGGGTGTTTGAGTGTGTGCGTCGAGCTCTAACTAATAATTTATGTGCTGTGTACAAAGACATTAATCTTTATTGGAACTGAAAAGTGTATGCAAACCACTGACAAGTTATTTGCTTGTCTAGCTAAAAGTTCCAGAAATAAAGCACTCACTTTCCGAGTTCCCTTAAGAGTAGCTGACATAATCCTTAAATGATTCCAGTTGCCAAAATATCGCTTAGGCTCAGCTTACTCAGCTAAAAATAGGCAAATTTTCGCATATTTAACATTTTATGACACTTTGGTGGGCAATTTTCTATTTATGATTTATGGTCTTCATGCTCTTGGACAGAGTATCGCAGTTTAGCTTATTGAAGGAGTTATCATTGCAGCCATTTCTGCTAATATATCATACAGCTCCCTGAGGAACAATAAGCGATTTTCCAAATAATAATAATGTTTAGATGTGAGCAGTTAAACTCCAACTTTGTAAAATTATGCAAAAAGTGTTACACAGTGGAGGAGGGACAATATTAAATGGCATTTCTGTCATTTTAGAATATTTCATCATTTTTCTGAATTTGCTAGAGGTCTTTTTACCTTTACTAATGAGGAAGAAAAATTCAAATAAGGATTGCTCTTGCATTTGTTATAAATATGTTAATAAATGTTGAGCAAGTTTTTTCTCGTCTTCGAAAATATTATTAAAACAAAAACTATTTCTTAGTGCCTAATTTAAATAAGGTAACTTTTGTTGAAAAATGTTTACCTCGTCTAAATACGCTCAAAAAATATTTGTCTCCAAACTACTCACAAAAATAATTGTTAACCCTTTTTATAATTTCATATTTACATTTCAAATTAAAATCGAGATTCTTATTCTTATTGAAAAAACCGCTTTTTATGACGGTTCAAAACTTTCCAAAACCATGAAAAGTGTTCAGATTTTCAAAAATCTGGAGAAAATTATTATTTGATATATACTTAAATAATACATTTAAAATATGTAGCGCGATTCTGGCTCGAAGTTAATGTACAAATTAATCCAATAAAAGTCTATGTGGAGGCGAGTTCAAATTTCCCACTGCCCAAACTTTGGCAATACTAATCAGATTTTCAAAAATCACTATAGATAACCAATGACGCACGCTGTTGGGGCAGGACGGACAGCTGCCAACTTTGTGGCAGAGAACAAAATGTATGGAAAAAATACAATTCGGGGCCCCTTTTCTAAGATTTGAATATGAAATCTTCAACTTGCTAAAGCTAACTTTTTCATCTTTGTGTAATCTATTTGAGCCGTTATCCAAACCCCTCGAACGCTTCAATTGGCCAACATAATAGGTTTATGCACCTTTGGTCAACAGTCTGAGTGTAGCCAATTTTGCATATATGCAAATTTCAAAATGGATTGGGCGGCGTCTGTGGGTGAGGCCATTGGGATGGGGGGGGTGGTGAAAACCTTTCACAAAACATCTCAGAGAATCCCAGACATTTGCGAAGCTGCCCCAATGTGGGAACGGCTATCGAGTCAAAGGCAGTCAAGTGTTGCGCATTAAACATCATTCAACAGTTGAACGCATTTGATTTATATGGTTAAACACGACTTAGTTGTGGCACGTCATTGTTGCTACTGCTGCTGCTTGTTGTTGTTGTTTTCGCTGTTATTTTCATTATTATTAATATTATTATTAATACTTGTGTGGGTTATGTGTGGTCCATTCGCACATGAAAATGGAAAGTATTTTTGCGCAAAAGAAATCTTTTGCGGCTGCAACTGCTCGAGCCGAGCTGAGCTGAGCTGTTAACATGCATGCCTTAACATAAAAAATCATTAAATGTACAGCTACAAATTTACTTAACTACACTTAGCGAAAATATGAATCAAGTCGACCAAAATGGCTGAAAGATGAATTTAATAACAAAGAATGTCAAATAAAACTTTTTGGGTTATTTACTGAAACTTTAAATTAACTTGAAATAGAAAGTTTTTCGCTTGTTACCTTTCTTATATGAGTTTTTAACAAAAGGTTCAAAATTAGCTTGTTAAGTTGTTAAAAATATGTTTTTATCAATATAGACTCGAGATGCTTTTTTTCAGTGTTCATAGACATATGCACTTAGTATGTATTTGAGGAGGAAGGGGATTGGCTGTGGATGGGGTGCGGCTCCTGTGTTGGCCTCTTTGCCTGCTTACCATGCAGCTAGTCGGGTGTTAACAACCCCAGCGTGCAGCTGATGTGCGTGCCAAGATGATGATGATGATGATCGTCGCAGATGCCGTCGTTGGTTGAGTCGTGTGTAATTCGTTGCCACGCCAATTGAGGAAAGTGAGACGCGTATTGTCTATTGTCACATTGCCTGCGCTTTATTGAAGACTTAACCCCATTAGCGTAAATTGGCGCACTTGCCAATCGGCGATCACAAAACAGGTAAATAAATACACACAGATATGGCAAGGGCAATAATACAAAGAAACCAAAAACTTTCTGCCGCATGCCAAAGAACAGCGAAGCCGAACAAAAACTTTTACCCAGCAAAGACGCACTATTCACACTCATTCACGAAAGAGCGAAAGAGAGAGAGAGAGCTAGTGAGATTGTGAGCATCTTGGAATTTTTAGTACACAGTGCGTTTTTAGTACCCACACCCCGCAAGAAGAAAACCAGTTTCACCTGTCAGTTTGGCCGGCCCGAGAGCAGAAACCCGAGCAAAGCCAGCAGCCCAAAATCAGTTGCTGCGCGACGCTCAAGTGGAGCACAAGACCGATAGACAAGACTCGGCTCACAGTCGAAGCTCAAAAGCTTAAACCGAAACGGTACGCGAAGTAGACGTTGACGCTGACGTCGCTGCGCATGCGCATTCAGTTGTAGCTGTAGTTGTTATTTTTGTACTTGTACTTGTACTTGTTGCTGTAGTTGTAGTTGCTGCGCAGCTTAATTATTACTCGAGCTTCCAGCAGTAGCAGCGCAGCTCCCAGCAGCTTTCTGTTCCCGCAAAAGTTTACTTGTTTGGCTGCATTTTTATCGGCACTTGTACGAGTACATGAGACGGACACACACACGTCGTTTGCAGCTGTATGCGTTTTGCTTTTGCCTTAATAGCTGATTTAGTTCCCCCAACTTTGTGCCTGAGAAAAATATTCTTGCGCTCTGTTTTTGCGCTTTCTTTTCGCTTCTAACACAATACAAAGAAGCAAATGTAAACAATCACGTTATACATAACTTTAACAACAACTCATTACGGGCTTTGTGCAATCGTCGAAAAAAAGAAAAACAAAAGAATCAAGCGTCAACAAATTTCCCAAGCTGAAAACTGCAAAAACAACAACATTTTTGATAGTGACGTGCAATTTCACAAAAAACAAAAAAACCGCTGCCACAACCCGAAGAAGTAAGCCAAAAATATAAATCAGAGACGAAACTGGTTACAAAAAGCCAAAAACAACAACAAAAACCACTAAAACCGCACTTTGTGATTAACATATTTCCCATCAAAAAGTATCTGTTTTTTAATCGTCTGTAGTATGAAAGTGTATGCGTGAATGTATGCATATGTTAGTGCTTGTGTGTGTGAAAAAAAAAAACAAGAAGTGGACGCAGTCGCAAACGAGACCTTGAAGTTGTTGCTGTTTGTCTTCGAGCAGCTTTCCGATCGAATCGAATGCATTTTAATGCGTAAAAGGGGCTAATAAAAAACCACACTTGAGAAATTTTTATGAAATGCAAGCTGCAACATTAATTTATAGCCAACAAAACATGTATACACATATAGGTCGATCACTGTCTGTCTGTCGTCTTATTTACAAAAGATGTGTGCGCAAGCTTTCCTCCGCTGACCAAATAACGTTTTGCATGGCTATGCACCATAGATCAAATAGCAACAAAAAAAAAAGAAAAACAAACATAAAATACACACACACATATTGTCTACACACACATGCAACGTAGTGTTGTTTTTTCGGCGTCGATGCGCAATCTAACAGCTAACAAGTCGAATCCAACGGTACAACAAACGCCCCGGGATAGAAATAATAAAGAATCTTTTCGATGTGTGTCTGTTTGTAGAACGGGCAGGAAACTAAGAATATATGTATCTCTGAGTTGAGTTTTTTAGTATTATGCAGAGGCAATATTAACAGTTAGTTAATCATTGACTCAACTGATGTGCAGTAAATGCTAGAATAGCGCTAAAAAACAATGATTTTTAGAATTTTTAATTGCTGCAAAACTTGATTCATAACTTTGACCATAATTACCAGAAGTAACAGACTGTAATACTAAACCTTCAATACAGTGGCACTGAAACTAGAAAAGGTAATATTTTTCTTTTCAAGTTTTAAGAAGGTCAGCATGAGTAATATATCTATAAATTTAAAAAAAGTAAACACTAAAACAGCTTAAAATATATTTTCACAATTTTCACCATCGTTGCTGGACAAAAAGTCTAACAACACTTTCCCTTTTGGGAGGAGAGTACAAAAAATAGTTTTAAGCATATAATTTGGTTAATTACAAAGTCAGGGCAGTTAGAAGTCTGAAAAGAGATGGATTTGGGAAATTTACATTGTAATTTATGACTTATAAGTGACAGCCTGGATATGTTTAAGAATATTGCCTTACACAAATTTTAACAGCAAAAATTCTTAAAACAATTACGAAAAAAAATTTGCAAATATCAAAAAAAAAAAGTTAATATTTATTTGTTAAAGGTATTATAATAATGATTCCTTTGCAGTAAGCTAGGCCTTCGATTCGGACATAAAAACAAAACATTAACAAAATTATGCACTTTAAAAAAATAAACAGAACAATGATATAATAAATATATAAAAATACATAGCAATTAAAAAAATTACTATTATTTGAGATGCTCCGAGTACAAAATTCATGGCAAAAATGTGCACAAAAAAATCGAACTTAATGTCATTTTCTATTAACTTGTGCTCAAGTAAATTCTCAGAATCAGCTGCAATTTACTATTCTATACTAATTTATGTCTTTCCATATGCTATGTGTAATCAAAGTGCCACATTCTTGACTAAGTATGTAGGTAGAATTGGAATACCATTAAAATATATATATCTATTTTTTTCTTGTTGACTTGGCTGATTATAGCGTTCTATCGGTTTTGGAGACCTTATGAGAATACCAATAACAAGCACCAGAGAATAATAACAAAAGAAACATGACAAATATGTGGTTTCAACTGAAAGTCTCCAAGCGCTATTCAAATTATATATTCTCCCAGAGCGGCGAGCAAAGATGAAATGACCAAATACAGCGAGCAGCTCAATAAATGTGTTCAAATCAGATAAAATAAACATAATTAACTGAAACAAGTTTTAGATACATAGACTCGTGCATAAGGCAATAAGTAATCAAAGTATTTGTAATCAGCTTACTTAAAATAGTGGTGTGAAAATTGCGTTAATTACAATATTTAAAAATCTTAACATGTCTTTGTCTAAACATAGAAATCGATATGCAAATAAATTAATAAATGGGGCATCTCACTAAACATTGAAAATAATCTACGGGTTACGTAATTTAATACTGTATATACATATTTATACAAATATTTATAGGATTTTAGGGCTTCACATTAGCCTTAAAAAATCAATTACCAGTTATGTAATTCAATATTTTATACAAATTGTTGAAAGCTTTTTTCTGTAAAGCTAATTAATCTGCTTGACAGTCAATCTTTACGTACAGAAAATATAATATTATAATAATGACCTAGAAAATTCACATTTTGAATATAAATTCCCGTATACCTCGCACAGATCAAGTTCATTTATCTTATCGAATATCAATAAAAGCATACATTTTAAAGACATAGACTTCCAATTTATATTTAATATACATCGATTTTCAGCAAGATGGGAAAACAAATATCCAAGCTATAGTTCAAATAATAATTCCCATATTCATTCTCATATAAAAGGAAGGCGCAAGCAAGAGAGAGTCTAAATATTAAATTAATAACATTAAAAAATGAATAATAAATAATTCATAATAAATAATAAAACAAAATAAATATGTGAATTCTGTGCTTCGCCTCGCATTAAATAAAACCTGTGATTAAATCAATTTAATGTTTTAGAACTGGGTTTGCTGTAATTTCTAAAGGAGCTCTCTCGACCAGAGCCTTCTTCCCGACTTTTATGTATTATTGTAATTTCTTGGATGTGGTTGATTAATCTGGTTTTATATGCAATTCTAGGTTCGTCGATTAATTTTATCAGTGCGTTGTTTTGTTGTTGTGTTAATTGCATATTTTTCCCCATATTAAAAAAACGCACTTAATGAAAAATCAATCTTTGACTTTGCAGCGAAAATGAAAACGTTGATGCAGCTGTTGCTGCTGCTATTCAGCTGTCTGTGCTACTTGCCACATCACAGCGAGGCCTGGCGGCCATGTCCGGAGCTGAGTCCCGCCTTGCGTTTGCCATGCAGGTGAGTGAATACGTGACAGGTGGACAGACTGGTGGACGGGTGGACAGACAGACGCGTTTCCGCTTGCGGATGACGGACGACGTGCATTAATTTAATATCCGCAAATTGATTGTAATTTTGTGATTTGGCGCTGATTCGTTTGGCTTTGTTTGTCGTTAAATCACCCAGCAATTGGTGCCGATTACAAATTACAAATTGCGATTTACAATTGACAATTTACAATTCCCAATTTACAATTACAGATGCAATGTGGTGCCTTTTGCGGCAACTGGCCAACTCGGTGCTGTGGCCATGGATTGCGATCGTGTTGTCTTCCACGGTGATGCGCCCCAGCTGCCGTATGGTGCGCCCATCGTGGCGTATACGCAACGCCACAGTGGACAACAAACGTTGCCGGCACATGTAAGACATGAGACAACCACTCGAATGGAGTCAATGACACACTCATTTTTTATAAATAATTTGCAGACATTCGGCCAGCTCAAGCTGCCCATTGAGGATTTGGACATGTCAAACAATCTCATTCGGCGCATACCCGAAAAGGCCTTCGATGGACTCAAGGATTCGCTGAATGAGCTGCGTCTGGCCAACAATTTGTTGGGTGATAATCTGAATCCCATATTCTCCACAGCCGAGCTGCATGCCTTGAAAAATCTTCGTTTGCTCGACCTGTCCGGCAACAAGATCAAATTGATTGAGGAGGGTGTTCTGAAGGGTTGCATGGATCTCAAGGAATTCTACATGGATCGGAATAGTTTAACGGCGGTGCCTGTCAAATCACTAAATGGCCCCAGTGCCCTGAAGCATCTATCATTGCGTCAGAATCACATAGGTAAGTCATCGCCATGTGATCTTAGTTTAATTGGAGTTGAGTTTTGCGCTTCTTTCCTTTCAGACACGCTCTATCGGGAGTCATTTAGTGCCCAGTCGCAGCTGGAGATCATCGATTTGCGGTACAACATCTTGCGCAGCATTGATAGCAAGGCATTTCGTGGACTTCGCCTTATACGGGAAATAAAGTTGGCCGGCAATCGTCTGACCAATCTGAACAGCGATGTTTTCGAGCAGCTGACCACATTGCACAAACTGGATCTTTCCGAGAACTTCTTTAGTCAATTCCCCACCGTTGCACTGGCCTCCATTGCTGGTCTCAAATCACTAAATCTTTCGTCCAATATGCTACAGGTGACAATCTTTTAGCTTTGTATGACTAAATCATAATCTAGCTAAATAGTTTTTTATTAAGCCAAGAACTCCCTGAACAACTAATACACTCATAAAAAAATTAGCTCTACATTTTAGTAAATCGCCATACTTTGAAAGAAATAGAAAAGACCACCTAGTAATTTTTATTATTTGTTTCTGATATCAAGAATTGATTTTTCTAAACTTTTACTTTTACTTTTAAAAATTATTTTCTATGGTAAATGTAAAAAAAATTGCCATAATTTTGTACAAGCCGATTTATGGCAAGATTTTTTTAATTTTGGAATTTTCGTTCTTCACATTTAGAAAGAATTTCTAACAAATTATTAAACTTTATGTTTTTTAAGTTGAATTACTAAAATTGAGGACTCAACTTTTTTTAAAGAAAAACTTTTAAAAATCGCATCAATAATCAAAGCGAACTTTTTGATTTTTTTAGCAACTGGACTACACGCATATGCAAGTGGTGAAATCTCTGGAGAGCCTCGATCTGAGCCGTAACAGTATCACCAGCATTCCGCCAGGCACCTTCCGCGATCAGAGCCAGCTGAAGTATCTCGATCTGAGTCTCAATTCGCTGCGCACAGTGCGTATACCTGATAATTAACCTAGAGAGAGATTTACTCATCCCTAATTCCATTTACAGATCGAGGACGATGCGCTGGAAGGTCTGCAGAGCCTGCAAACGCTGATCATCAAGGACAACAATATTCTGCTGGTGCCGGGCAGCGCTCTTGGCCGGCTGCCCCAGTTGACCTCACTGCAAATGGATTTCAATCGGGTGGCGGCACTCTCCGCTGAAATACTGGGCTCCGTTCAGGCCGGGGATATCACCACACTCACCCTGTCTCGCAATGTGATCCGAGAGTTGCCACCGGGCAGCTTTCAAATGTTTAGTAGCCTGCACACACTCGATCTGGCGGGCAATTCACTGGCGATGGTGAACGCGGACACGTTTGCCGGATTGGAGGGCACACTGATGCAGTTGAAGCTGGCGCAGAACAAGCTCACCGGGTTGGGCAATACACCGTTGGCGTTGTCGGAGCTGCGCAGCCTGGATCTCAGCAGCAACCATTTGGGCGAGATTTTGCCCACAATTTTTGCTGACTTGGCAAACTTGCAGTCGCTGAATCTGAGCCGGAACCATTTGGTGCCGCTGACTCCGGCTCTGTTCAAACCGCTGACTCGGCTGCAGATCATTGATTTGAGCCACTGCAGCATTCGGCAGCTAAGCGGAGATCTACTCGCTGGCTTGCACGATCTGAAGCACATCCATCTGGGTGGCAATCAGTTGCAGGAGCTGCAGGATGGCAGCTTTCTAAATCTGTGGAACATCAGCTCCATCGATCTATCCGAGAATCGCATAAGTTCCATTCGTGCCGGCGCCTTTGTCAATGTGATGCAATTGAAACGTTTGGATTTGCGTGGCAATCAGTTGTCCGCTTTTAAGGGCGAGTTCTTCAATACGGGCACTGGCATCGAGGAACTGGACATCTCCCACAATCAGCTCAGCTATCTGTTTCCCTCCTCGTTCCGCATCCATCCACGGCTGCGCGAGATCAAAGCCAGTTACAACAAGTTCTCCTTCTTCCCCGCGGAATTGATCACCACGTTGCAGTATCTGGAATACATTGATCTATCACACAATCAGCTAAAAACCGTCGAGGAACTGGACTTTGCCCGCTTGCCACGTTTGCGTGCGCTGTTCCTTGCCCACAATCAACTGGACATGGTCAGCGAGATGGCCTTCCACAATTCCACCCAGCTGCAGATTCTCGATCTATCGCACAACAGCCTTGATCGCATTGGGGAACGCACCTTTGAGGGTCTGGTGCGACTGGAACAACTCAATCTGGAGGGCAATCAGCTGTCGGAGCTCTCCGACGGCGTCTTCGAGCACTCCAAGCTGCACATGCTCGAGAACATCAATTTGGCCCACAATCGCTTCGAATATGCACCCCTGAAAGCGCTGCAGTTGCGCTATTTCTTTGTTTCCTCGCTGGATCTGAGTCACAATCGCATTCGAGAGTTGCCACGCGACGATAGCATTATGGTGAACATCAAACGGATCGATCTCTCCTTCAATCCACTTAGTAATCAGGCGGTGCATAATGTGCTCAATGAGCCGAAGACGGTGCGAGAGTTGAATCTTGCCGGCACAGGCATTGAGGAACTACAGCTGCTGGAGACTCCGTTCCTACAGTATCTGAATCTGTCGCACAACAAGTTGCACAATATCAAATCGGAGGTATTCCAAAGGGTGACGCTGCTCGAGACACTCGATCTCTCCAGCAATGAGTTGGCATCGTTGAGTGATCTCTCGCTGGCTTGGCCACAGTTGCAGGTCCTCCAAGAGTTGGATGTGTCTAACAACAGTTTTGAGCTCATCTCGCAGTCAAATTTTGCACAGCTGGAAATGTTGCGCACGCTCCGAATGAATCACTTGCCCCTCTGCAGCCGAATCGAGAAGAATGCGTTCAAGCCGCTGCCAAATCTGGCCAGCTTGGAGGCATACGATCTGCCGCTGTTGGGCTATCTGGATCTGCAGGGCATTATGGAGCTGCTGCCGGGCCTGGAGCAGCTGGACATTGAGGTCAAGGATGCGACCATTGGCAGTGAACAAATCCAGCCGTTGAAGCATCCACGCTTGAGCTCCATTGGCATACGTGGTGAGCGATTGAAGTCCATCTCATCGGGCACCCTGGCCGGACTGAAGAGCAGCGATCTGATTATCAAGCTGCAGAATACCTCGCTGAGTGCTCTGCCGCCGGCGTTACTGTTTCCCGTGCCACGTTCCTCGCAGCTCATACTGAATGTGGAGGGCTCGCGGATTAGTTCGCTGGTGCCGCAGTTTCTCAACGCCCTGGACGATCGACGGGCTAGCTTGCAGCTGCAGGGACTCGAGAGCAATCCCATCAATTGCAATTGTGACGCACGTGCTCTGCGCCGTTGGCTGCCCAACTCCGGCATGCCGGAGCTGAGGTGTCACCAACCGGCCTACCTCGCCGGCCGCAAACTCATCGAGGTGGGCGACGATGAGCTGACCTGTGAGCCACGCCGCATGACATCCTCCTCGGCTCGTCCGTCGACATCGCAGCTGCTAAAGACCTCGCTGGTGACACGAAGTGGCAGCATTGCCACCGAGGAGCCACTCATCATTTGGAGCATGGAACCAACGCAGCCGACGATTATGAAGATCAAGACAAAGGCGCCGCTGATGAAGGCGCAGGCGCCCATCATCAGCAACGATGACACACTGATCATTGGCATTGTGGGCGGAGTTGTCGCCTTTATCGCCATTTTGATAATCATCATCTGTATTATTCGGCTGAGGATGAGCAATGTGGAGTATCATCAGCAGAGCGCGGCCATGATGGGCATGCCACCGGCAACGTTGCAACAATTGGGCGCCCACAATGCCGCCTACAATTATAATAATAAGAATGCAGCGGGTGCCGCAGCACTTTATGCTGTGCCACCGTATCAGGCCAATTATGCCACATTGCCGCACAAGGCGTCGTCGTCCACACAGAATCTGACGCAGCGTCAGCAGGTGGCGCAACAGGCGGCCGCGGCGCAACAAGCGGCGGCGGCAGTTGCCGCCTACTCGACCATGTCACGCATGTCGTACTTCAGCGGTGCGGGTGGTGTTGGGGCACAGAGTGCCGATGGTGCCGACAGTCTGACGCAACAGCATCAGCATCAGCATCCGCATCAGCATCAACCGTACATCATCTACTCGGACGACAAGGCATATAGATAGAAGTGATTTGTGAATTTTGGATTGTGGATAGGTAAATCTGCTTTCATCTTGTCTCCATCAAATCTTTCTAACCTTTTCTCAGTCAATCAGTCAATCAGCCAATCAGCAAATCAATCAGCAAATCAATCAATCAAACAGGTTCTACCACAATCGTCATTGTCAGCTTATGTTGTATATAGACTTAGTTACATTCTAACCGTATTTCTATCTTAATTAAGACGAACAAATCGCGTATGCGTAATAAACAAATTTTAGCATAATATTAAAACTAAATTGTTTTCATTTCGAGCTCGTTCTTATTTTTTTTTATTACAGTTCATAAAATATGTTTTTGTTTTTTGTACAACAAGATGATTTCATAAAGGCCTATACTCGTAAAAGCAGATATAGATATATATATATATGTATAGGTATAGATATATTCTTAGGTATACACATGTATGATTATGTCTATATTTGCAAGATGCACACATATGTAAAAAAATGTGTGTAAGAAACTTCAGGGTAACTATTCACAGTCTTTGTTTTTTTTTTCATCGTTCAACAAAATAAACAACAAGATCAGAGTCAACATAACTACCAAATGCCCAATAATGAACAGTTTGTGGCATAAAAAATGGCAACAAATTAATAGTTATATAAATGCTCAAATGGTTATAACCTATATACATATTTATATGAATTCAAATATTAAACAAAGTCTTTTTTCAAGCCATCCAAGTCGTTATTTACGCCATTTGAGAATATGAGGTGTACATGTTGTAATTGCGACGACGATAGTAGATCATTAGGCCAAAGCAGGCGCAGAGTAGAACACCAATGATGCAAATGAGAATGCCTGCAATGAATGAGATTAGAAATTAGTATGCAGCATTAATTATGCAATCATTGCATGATATATTTCAATTAAATTTCACATTATGATTAAACGTTACTTCAGTTTTTATAACAAACCCGCTTTCACATTTATACCACAATTAGTTACCACGTCTTGCAGAATATTCTCAAAATTATATATATGCAATCTTTGAAGACTTTTCATGTGAATGATTGAAATGATTTTTGAGCAGTTCTAATTAAAAACTTGCTGTTAAGGTTTGGAGCTTAGTTGTATTTATCAAAACAGCAGTTATGTAAAGATCTTTAAAACTTGCCTGATGCTGCTGCCAAATTGGCTTCCTCGTACGTCATCGTCAGTGTGGATATTTCGCACTCCTCGGACCACTTTCCTGGCAACACATCCGCATAGAGTTCAATGAGTTTGCCAAGCGGACAGGAGACACCACAATTGGGTATATTCATGAGCTGTGGCTCCGCTGTAGTGTTCTTGTAGAACACCGACACCAACGGCCTATTGTTGTCATCCACACGTAATTCCAACATTATGCACGCCGTATATGGTGGACTGTGAGGCTGAGAGACAAAATGATACTTAGCATCATTTACATTAATATATAATATAAGGCAATATTACCTCAAAGACCTTGAGTGTATTCAACAAGTTGGAAACTGTAGTATCATGTGCACTATATATAAACACGTTTCGGTCCGGTATTAATAGATTTTGGAATTTTCTCTCAAAACGCCCGAGAATATCCTTGAGCAAGGGGCCACCCTTTAGGCGGGCCAATGTCCGTGTATAAGTATTAATGGAGAATGCAAAATTCGAGGCCCACGTCAAGTTGTCGCCTCCAAAAACCTTTTGTGCCCACACTGGCAGTGTTTTGTTGTACAGCGTCTCAATGTACAATGTATTATTCAAATATTGTGCATCAAGAAATGTTTTTATTTTTCGACCACTATTTGCGCTCAGATAGTTAAATAAATTTTCATAACGTTCCAATATGGCCTGAAACTCTGCTGATTCTTGCAAGTTAGCCAAATGATAGTCAAAGGCTGGACACGGAGCCTTTGCAGCGAGAATCTACACAGATTAAATATTATATTAGATATACATGAATGTGGCATATGGTATGTGTTACCCGATCATCTTTCTCTGGAACGGAATGCACAGGAATTGGTTGCCATTTGATTTGTGGATTCCACACATCCTCACCAATCGGCTCGTATAGACCTGCCAAATCGGACTGGGCACTCATCAGTGTGCGATCTACATCCGTAGACTGCACGTAGATCTTATCTCCGTCGTATCTATTGCCCAACAGGGAGTTATAGCGTTTCCTCAACCATTTACCCAACTCGTAATGCTGTTGTTTGCCGCGCTGCAATCAAAATAAAATCAATTAGTCATTGCCGCAGATTTAAATCTTAACTGCTTACATTTGTCAGCTCACCCCAGGCCGCAGGCCAGTACTTGCGGTTGCCCCACGGATCCGTTGGATACGGATTTATGGGCATTCGATCGCCATGTCGAAATATCTGCAAAGCAACAAAAAAAATCAAACATATGGCACCAAAAATTTACTTACCATTAACTTACCACGTGCACAAACTTGAGCTGGCCAGTTAAACTGGCTTTTTGTTTACCTTCTGCCCCCGCCTCCTCCTCGATGTAAGTTGGGCGTAGTGCTTTAGCGTATCCGAAACAAAAAATGCAAATTAAGCTTAAATAAACGAATGCCTTTGCCTTGACCCCATAGTTTCGGCCGTTGCCCATCGCAAACTAAACTAGAAAGCAAAACACGTCTCTGCACAAATACACAACAGTTATTACTAAGTCAACAACTATGTGGCATATGTGCTCCAAAAAATTACTCACTTATCAACTTTAAACAAAACAACAATGCTGGTGTATTTCTTAATATTTGTAATCAACACAAATGCCATTGTGATTTAATTTCTGTCGATATACAATTGTAATAAATTGTTACTTATCGATATTTTATTATCGACGCAAATAAGTGTGACCAGAAAAGCACAGAATTTGAATCTCGGAGTGGCTTTTTTGTTGTACTTGATTTTAATTTGTTAAAAAGCTTATACATCTCATCTTTGTTAAACGCGTTGCTATTTTTCTGTTAATATATTTAAATATAACTAAAAGAGTGTATCTGCAGATTGATGAAATTGATGGGGGATTTTGAATTTCACAATTGTCAGTATAATATAATGTCACTTTTAGACAATGTAATCAAAAATGTTTTACAATATAGTATTTAAAACCAGATCTTACACCAGCTATCTAAGTTTGACATCAATTTAGATTGCCTAAATGATTCTGGTAATATTGCACAATGACTAAATGGGAAACAATCGCACAGCACAACCTTAGCAGTTATTACATTCGTAAATAAAAGAAAATAAATAATAATAAAATAACTTATAATCACAATATCCAATGTTTTCTTTGCTCAATAAAAGATATGACAAAATTTCTATTTTGGAAAGTTTTAATATTTGTATTTGATCGTATTGTAAGAAGAACTTGATTGTGGTCTTACAATGCATTTGTTTGTCATTACTAATTGGAAAAAGATCTATTTGCACATTGTTCAAGGGATTAATAATTGTATCATCCTTAATTACAATTAACAAATTATACTGTCGTTGATTGTTGTTTGTTGTTGTTGTTGGGCTTAATCGTATTGATAAACGGTTTCGAACTTTCTATAAACCTTACAAATAAAATGTCGCGCGCGTACAAGTTATGGAAAACAAAATTCGGCTATTAGCAATTCGGTTAAAAATCCATCTTCGATTACAATCGGCGTCATCCATGATAAAAATATTGCTTTACAAAAAATAAACAATTTAAAATCTTCGATTCCCGCTCATATTCTGCGCCGGCCGTGGTCCATTAAAACTATAATTGTAAATTATGAATTTATTAATAATAAAATATTTTTCTTATGTATTCCTTACCGATTGTAATTGCCTGGAGCACCTCCAGCTCCACCTGCACCAGCACTGCCCAGCGGGGGAAAATCCGTTTGATATGCATTTGGTGCACTATGATGATTGTGACCATTAACGGAATCGTGCTTATTATAACTACCAGCTCTATGACTATGCGACATGCTGCTGCTGCTGCTGCTGTGTCCACTGCCACTACCACGTCGACCACTAAATCCGCCACCACGTCCACCAAAACCACCGCGGCTCGGATTATAACCACCGCGATTACCTTGCGGGCTGCTGCTGCAAAAGGAATACATTTTTAAATTAGTAATAAAATAATAAATTAGTCACTCAACAATTCAAACAATTGTCTACCTATTCATTCCAATATTGCTACGATTGCGCTGATATGGACTATTATCATGATCAATTGGTCCATTGCCAAATCGACTTGGTTTGCCACCAAACGACACCGGCTGCTGCTGCTGATGCTCGACAGCTGGCAGCGCGAATCCCCGACGGTCTTGACCAATGTTATGTGATGAGGAGCCCCCGCCGTTGCCACCCCGCTGATGACTGCCAGAGCCCCCGGAGCCACCCGAGCTGCTCGCATAGTAATCACTGTGTGATGAGCTGCCGAGCATGCCTTGGTTAAACTTGTTCTTATACGGCTGTGTTGAAGGAGTGTCAAAGCTTTGGTTATGCTGTCCCGATCCCTTGCTATACGGCGCACTGCGCTGTTGTCTGAAGTTCACATCATTTCTCATTGGTCCATAGTGACTATCGCTTGAGTTTTGTCCACGGCTTCCACCGCCGCCTCTGAAATTATTTCCACTGCTGTGACCACCGCGATTAAAGTTACCGCCGCCGCCGTGACCTACAAAATATATATATATATATCTATATATTTTAATTTGTGAAAGTTTCAATCAATCCTTACCTTGCATGGGCCTTCTGTTGCCGGCACCTCCTCCTCCACCGCCGCCGCCGCCACCGCCACCTCCGCCACCACCACCACCTCTTCTGTCTTTAGGTCTGCCCGGTTCGACGACAATTGATTGGCCTTTAAATTCGATGCCGTTTAGAGCTGCAATGGCTGCTTCGGCCATTTCGATGGTCTCCAGATGAACGAATCCACATCGATTCATTATGTCGCACTCAACGACAACGCCATAGTTGCTGAACAAGTGTCGCAGCTCCTCCGGTTTGCAGCCAGACGGCAGACTGCCCACAAACACCTTTGCTGTCTGGTAACAATAAACACACTTTCAGCACTGGGCTATGATTTTCTTTAGGTCAAAACTTACCGACATATATATAAATACATATATATATATATATATATAGGAATTTACTTTCTTCTGTTCTCGCCTTTTTCTTTTCCTTACTTATTTTTCTTCTTGCACATGAGCCTTTAATGCGATGAAAACAAATTCGGTGCTGTTATCGGGAAATATCGGCAAGAAATGTTATCGAGTACAGTTGATTTGTTTACTCACTTTTTTTTATTTGCAAACAAATAGATTTTTTTGAAGAATGTGGGCGCCAAGCACAGATGAAAATTATTTCGCCAGCATGGACTACAAAAAAAATGTTCACAACATAATGCCCAGCATGGAAATTATGGTCAACTTCGCCGGCGACAGAGATGTGATGCGCAGCCAGAAAACTTGTTTACTCCACGCCGAAAGAATTGACTTTAAGGAGCTAATCGTAAGCCAATTGACGCTTTCCATTTTATGTTATAAATGTTTGTGTATTTCTTGCTTCCAGCAATTGCGTTTGTCTGAGAAATGCGATCAGCGTCGTATGTACATCACCACCGTGGACAGTGCATCCTTTCACCAGCTCAAACAGGATCAATCTTTGAATGTCACATTTGGTGGCTTTATGGAGAATGTCTTGCGCATGTTGCAGGACTGCCAGGCCGGGAAGCTAGAATTATGCCTCTCCGCCAGAGATTGCAATAGTGATTCGCAGCGAGATGCTCACGATTTCCATTTGCAATTCGTCGAGAAACGATCCTTTAAAAATTTGGTGCATCTCTTTCTGCCCTGCCGTTCGGCGCCGCTACACACGGTGCTCTTCTATATCAACGCAACGCTGGATGCGACACATAAAAAACTCTATGCGTTGGAGCAGAATACGCAGCAGTTGCAATTGGAAATGAATGCCCAGCGATCGCACATTGAGCAATTGGGCGCGGAGAACTGCAAATTGCGTGAGGCACTCGTGGAAAACACCCGCAAATTGGGCGAAAAACACTTGGTGGAGTTACAGCAAATGCAAGATAAGCTGGATAAGCTGAGGGACCAACGCAACAATGAACTCGATCGCAGTCGTCAATCGATTGCCGGACTCCAAACACAGCTGGAACGTGCGGCACATGAAATGGTCGATGTGAAGGCATTGCAGGAGCAGACCGAGAAACACAAAATTAACGTGAACGAGGAGCTCATCTGCTGCAAGTCGCGAATGTGCACCTTGAAGGAGCAGAACGAGAAGCTACATAACGAACTAACCGGCGCTAAAAAACAAGGACGCAAGCTGGAATATAAAATCGAAGATCTCAAACAGCACACGACCGAGCTCCAGGAACACATCCAAAAGGGCAACAAGGAAAAGGTAAGTAATTTTATATATAAAACGGCAATTCATAAAAATTGTGTTTTCAGGCCAACATTGCTGCAGAACTGGAAGCGGAGAAGAAGATACTGCACACCAAGCGGCAAGCTTTGGAGATGGCTTCCGATGAGATAGCTAAAGCAAATCAAATTATACTCAAGCAGAATCAGGAACTGCTCAATCAAAAGAAAACAATTGCGTGGCGCACCGAAGTGGCGCTGCAGCAGGAAAAGGCCGTCAAAGAGAAGGACAAACTTCTAGCCATGCGCGACGAGGAACTGAGGCAGTCGCGGCAAACAATTCAACAGCTGCGAGAGGAGATTCCCCAGCAGCTCCAATCTATGCGCCACTTTGCCCAGGGTCTTGAGGAGAAGTACACAAATCGTAAGTTGTAACTCTTAACAAAAAGGCAACTATTGATATTTACGGAATTCCGAATCTCTTTCAACACAGAGATACTCACGCTGAAGGGGCATTTAGCGGGAAAAGAGAACTCCAGCCGGAAAGCCAATCGCAAATAGGCAGTAGCTATAATAATTAATTAAATTTGTATTATGATTGTTAGTATTTTTTTTATTAAATTTATTTATGTTTCCTAGTGTCTCTATTCGTAATCTTCATCTGTGTTTTTCTGTCCTGCTTGTGCCGTGGCAACATTCACCGCCTGACTAATGTCCTCGAACTGATTCATTTTCAGCCTCTCACGTATAAGTTCTGCAATTGCCTTCTGTGTGCGTCGCTCCAAGCGTTCCAACTTTTTGCTAACATCTCGCTTCAAATCCCAATCTGGTTTGCGTGGCGCCAGATTCGTGATATCAATTTCATCAATAACCATTGGCTGCTGCAGCAGATCTAGTTGAGATTGCACAGCGGACTCAATGTCACCAGTTGGCTCTTGGGCCAGCACCTCGCCAACTGTATTTTCATTTTGCGGCTTGTAACTACGAAAAATTGGCCTGGCAAAACGAAGAAACGTTTGTCAACAAATTTTACAAGTCATAAGCATTAAGAGCTCACTTTGGCAACTTGTCTGCATTCTCTGTGGATCCAGCCGTCTTGGATTGCGCTTGTTCGCGCAGCTTTTGTAAGCGCTCCTTGCGCTTTAGTGATTCTTCTGTTAGCTTTCCCAAGTTACTGTCGTTATTGGCCATTGTTTTGGCAAGGAAAACAACGCGTTAAACAAAAATAGACGGTCGTTGATTTCGAGCACAAGACTACTGCTTTTTATCGATACTTATGATTGCAAAACAATTAATAAATATCGCGGTCTGCCAACATATCGGATTTTATTTTGCGATATGAGAAAAACGATTTATTTTCTTATTTCAATTAGATAAAATTATATTTGGAAAATTTACATACAATAAATCTATACTTATTTGAGTCAAGTAATGTTGTACTCACTACAAATGAAATACTCAATAATTGCTTTATCGATATTTCAGTCAATAGTGCATTAGATATACACAAACACTAAAAGCCCAAGTTGGCAGCACACTTTTCCATGAAATAAGAGGAGGGGAGGACAAAAACAACGCACATTTGTACACGAACAAAAAAACAATAAAGAAAAACAAAACATTTTAATAATCAACGTTATTAATAATACTAATTGCCAAGCTGTACACAGAGTTTTGCAAGACGCACATATCACTTATCCAAGAACTGGACAATAAATTAAATACAAACACAAACGAAGCGAAACACATTTCAATAATGTAGCACCTGCTATTGTTGGCAAGTGGAATTGGAATAACAATAAATTAGCTGCTGCTGGTTTTTGGCTGGCTAAAAAGCGCCCCTCGCTCGCCTGCAGGTAACACAAACTCAACTCGATGACTATTAAAAAACTTCTGCTTGCGTTCTTGAATGTGCATTTTTTTATGAGCGCCCGCTTTGTTTTTAATATACTCTTCGCAGTGAAGTATTTTAGTTTGATAGTCAAATAGGCAGCAGATTAAAGGCGCAAATAATTGAAGTTTTAATGTTGAACTATTTTTAAAAAATTACCTATTTTGTTTGTCAAGAAGAAGCAATTTTTACACTATTTTTAATTACTGCAATTAAGCTGTAATTTCACACAAGGGTATTTGGTAATCGGCTTGTGTTGGTAAACTTTTTTTTTATTTTGTTGTGCTAATTTAAGTTGTTTTTGTCTCTCACTTTAAGGGAGCCGTTTGCCGCCGACAATAGAAGCAGACGATCTAGCGGACAGATCACACAGATATAGAACTCGCCTCGTCGAGCTCATTGTTCGGCGAATTGTGACTGTGACACCGTTTTTTTGGGGCAGCCAACGAGGCATATATTGTGTGCCCGGCTGTAGCTAAAAATGGAGTGGACCAGAGAGAAGACACTGCTGCTGATCGGCGAGTATCGAAAGCGACGCGGACTGTGGGACATGACATGCGACGAGTATCGCAAGAAGGATGTCAAACAGCGGCTGTTGAACGAGGTTAGCGACGTGATCGGTGGCAATATACCAATACCCGAATTGGAGAAAAAATTTCACACACTCCGCACACAATATCATCGCGAGATCAATCGTATGAAGCGGAAGGAACCATACAATTCAAAGTGGTTTGGTTTTAAGAATCTCAACTTTTTAAGTTCACCATATGCTTGTCGCTCGACGAAGGGGCGCTTGAAAGTCGAACTGCAGTCGCCGGAAAACGCTGCGGTGCAAAAATATCCATTGGGAGAGGTGACTGCAACGGACAGCAATAACATGAATGAGGAGTATATAATAACACCGCGTAAATCACATGCGAGCAGCGCTCAGGAGCTGGAGAAGCTCATCGAGGAGACGACCAAAGATGCCGATGATATTGATGAGGAGGAGCCGGGCGACGTGGACGAGGATGTCGATACAAAACCCAAACTGCGTAAGGAAATCCCTGGCGGAACATATGTGCACATGAACGAAGAGGACACCGAGTCCCTCGAGACGCACACACATCACCAGCATCACCACCACCACCAGCAGCAGCAACATCATTCACAGTCCATGCTAGAGCTTCATCATACATCAAATGCCGTCGAGGCGGTTAGTTTTCAGGCCAGCGAAAGTGGAGAGTTGCATTATCAATCGTCTGGCGCCGGCAACGCTGGTGGTGGTGGCGCGAGCAGTAGCAGCTCATCGGTGCATGTGTTGCCCGCGCGCATTATAAAGATCCAGCGGCGAGATACAAGTGGCCAGTCGGATAATGGGTACTTCGATGAGGGAACTACGCCACATCAGCATCAGCTGCATCCACCGGCGCCCAAGCGTATCTATTTCGATCCGAATGGAAGCCACAGCACCACCATACTATCCGCCTCCACGCTGGCACAAAATGGCAATGCCAGCAATGTGCTGACCAATTCCGGTTCAACAGTCACGGCGGGCACATTACGCTTGCCACGTGTTAATGCCATAGTCAACTCGACGTCGACACTGTCACCGCCAAAGCCGGCCAGTTCACCGATACCACCTGCGCCGGCAATCTCTGGAACGCTGCGCGATGAGTTCTCCACGTACGGGGAGTATGTGGCCAATGAGATGCGTGCCATTGGCAACCGAGAGGTTCTCATCGCACTTAAACACAAAATCAATACGGCCATTTTTGAGGCGAATATGGCCGAGTTACAGAAGTGAACAGAACAGTTATTTAAAATCACGATCAGCATAATTAATATATGTATTTATATATATATTATTATATATAAATATATATACATTATTATATATAAATATATATATTATTATATATAAATATATATATGTGTAAACAAATGTTTTTAGCCAGAATTTAATCTTAAGTTTCACAGTTCAATTGTCGAAAATGTAATCCAATTTTACTACAATACCCTCCAGTAATTGTAATTGTAAAGCTGTCGTATTTCACATTGTAAATTAACATACATACGTACATATTATATATATATATTTATATATATTTATCTATATATATGTATATATATATATATATATATATGGATTTGATTAAATAAGCCAAATATAACGTTTAGTAGAATCCGACTATCTGTAAATGTAAATGTCTTCGAAACTTTTTCGTCTTCAAGTAGGCGGCAAATACGCCCCTTTTCTTTTTACAATATAAATTGTTAATCATATTTGTTTTAGCTAAATTCTCGTGTGTAATATTTTTTTTCTTTATAATCGCAAAATGTTTTTAAATCCGATTTGCGAAGCGTTTACAGATTCGCCAATTCACATTGATATTGTGAAACTTGCTGCGGAATTTAAGCCAGAGCATAAGGAGAAGGATGTTGAGCAATCGGCAGTTCCTAGAGATTTTCTCAATAAGCCAGATACGAATTGGGCTGTTTTGCCTATGTTCAAATATCATCTGGATCATCTGAAGCCAACGCTGTCATGTCGCACCAATCCATATATGCGTTGCCGTTATAGAAAATTTCTGAACAGCGTACCGGATAATTATGTTGACATATTTGTAATTGGATCGAAAGACAACAAGTTATAGATTTTATCCTAAATTAAACAAATTATTTTCTAATTAATTAATGTTAACAGTTACCCAAAACCGAGAAGGAAATCTTTAAATGGTCAATTCTATGGTGTGGACTATAAGCTTGCCCCTGTACCTGTCTCGGTCGATCCACGTAATTATGCCGGATCAAGATCAAAAAAATATAAATCATAATTTCGTAATAAATAACTGCGAAGAAAATTCAAATAAAGCGCCTTCTTTATTGTTGTTATCGGCTAATAATGTTATCGAACAGATACAGACTGAGACCTGTGTCAAGGAGATGGGCAACCCTAGTACTATAAGCACGGACATTTGGCAACACTGTCCGATCAATTGAGATGAAAAATGTTTACAAAATGCATTAATTGTTGTGCTTCAATAATTATTTGTGTCATATTCACATGCCTTTTGGTCGAAAAGAGTGGTAAGTATCAAAATATGCATATTGCCAAATGCAAATATATGAAAATTATATGGAATTTTTGCCGCACACAGTTGCACTGAAACGGACACTGCGCCACTACGAAGTTTTCCACAGAGATGATGTTGTACATAGGATTGTCAAGAGGGGCGTCAAACAAAGCAATAATCCATATAACACAATTAAGGAGCTCGAGTTTAAAACACTGGGCAAAAACTTTCGCGTGATTCTACATCCGCATCGCGATGTGCTGCACAGCAAATTTCGAGCTTACGCAGTAGATGCGGACGGAAATGAGACTGTTGTGCACTTGGGTGAGCTCCATTAAATGAATACACTTATTTTAACTCATATTAATTCAAATATTTAATCCCTTGCAGATCATGATAACTTTTATACGGGTCGCGTGTTCGGTGAACTGGAATCATCTGTGCGCGCACACATTGAGGATGGCACATTGACCATGTCCATAGAACTGCCCGAAGAAACCTACCACATAGAGCCTTCATGGCGCCATTTGCCCACGGCAAAGAAACACACAATGGTTGCCTACAAATCATCCGATGTCAAGCTCAATAATGAGCAGCAGCCGGGCACAGTGCCCAAGACCTGTGGCTACATCAAAGAGGGCTTAGAACTGGAGCACAATGACAATGCACTTTACGCTCTGCGTGAGAAGCGCCAATCGGATCAATATGAATATACGCCGACAAAGACGCGGTGTCCACTGCTTCTGGTGGCAGATTATCGCTTCTTTCAGGAGATGGGCGGTGGCAATACAAAAACAACCATTAATTACTTGGTAAGTGAGACATAATTTAAGTTGAGTCAGCCAATCCTCATTGATATTTTCCCTTGCAGATAAGCCTTATTGATCGTGTGCATAAAATCTATAATGATACCGTGTGGCAGGATCGTTCGGATCAGGAGGGCTTCAAGGGTATGGGGTTCGTCATCAAGAAGATCGTTGTGCACGCGGAGCCGACGCGTTTGCGAGGAGGAGAGGCACACTACAATATGATACGTGAAAAATGGGATGTGCGCAATCTGCTCGAGGTAAGACGAGCTGTGAAAATATTCAAATCAAGTCGAGATTTGTATAGCTAAAAAAATCTTGTGTAAACCTTGTTCTATTGTTCTATTTCTACTCCCATCACTGCTAATTACTCTCATAATTATGATAATAATGTAGGTCTTCTCACGGGAATACAGTCATAAAGACTTTTGCTTAGCTCATCTCTTTACCGATCTCAAGTTCGAAGGTGGCATCTTAGGCTTGGCTTACGTTGGCTCCCCACGCCGCAATTCTGTCGGTGGTATCTGTACACCAGGTTGCTAATCCACAAGATTAAAATATTTATTCATCATTTGGCTTAACTTTCTGTTTCCCTTCTGTTGTTCCTTTTTAGTAGTTATTTATTTGATTTGAATTGGTTTTTTTTTTTTAAGATTGTAAAAAGAACAGAAACTACATTTTATTCTCATTTATTTTTCAACATTATAAAGAATACTTCAAGAACGGGTACACCCTCTATCTGAACTCGGGCCTAAGCAGTTCCCGCAATCATTATGGCCAGCGCGTAATCACACGCGAGGCTGACCTTGTTACGGCCCATGAGTTTGGGCATAATTGGGGTTCCGAGCATGATCCCGATATACCCGAGTGTTCACCGAGTGCCTCGCAGGGCGGCAGTTTCCTGATGTACACGTACTCCGTCAGCGGCTACGATGTGAACAACAAGGTAAGCGAATTCTGCTAAGTCCTTTCAATATACAAATATTTAATTGAATGACGTTACAGAAATTTTCACCGTGCTCGCTGCGATCCATACGCAAAGTGCTGCAGGCCAAGAGTGGCCGTTGCTTCTCGGAGCCCGAGGAGTCCTTCTGCGGCAATTTACGTGTCGAGGGCGATGAACAGTGCGACGCCGGTCTGCTGGGCACCGAGGACAATGACTCTTGCTGCGACAAGAACTGCAAGCTGCGCCGTAATCAGGGCGCCATGTGCAGCGACAAAAATTCACCGTGCTGTCAGAACTGTCAGTTTATGCCGGCGGCGATGAAGTGCCGGGAGGCGCAATATGCCACCTGTGAGCAGGAGGCACGCTGCACTGGCTCCCATGCCGAATGCCCCAAATCGCCAGCGATGGCCGATGGCACCATTTGCCAGGAACGCGGCCAGTGCCGCAATGGCAAATGTGTACCCTACTGCGAGACGCAGGGCCTTCAAAGCTGCATGTGCGACATCATTGTGGACGCATGCAAACGTTGCTGCCGCATGAGCATCAATGAGACATGTTTCCCCGTGGAGCCGCCAGATGTTCTCCCCGACGGCACACCCTGCATAACTGGCTTCTGCAATAAGGTTTCTATTTCTTTATTTTTTTTATATTTATATTTTTATTAAATATATTTATTACTGTAAACAGGGTGTGTGCGAGAAGACCATACAGGATGTGGTCGAGCGCTTTTGGGACATTATTGAGGAGATAAATGTGGCCAAGACTCTGCGCTTTCTCAAGGACAACATAGTCAGTAAGTAAAGGAGGGCTGTTCTATGATATGTATAGCTTATACGGCTTTAACAATATGCTTTGTTTTAAATAGTGGCCGTTGTGATGGTCACCTCTGTCTTTTGGATACCGGTCAGCTGTGCCATCTCATATTTCGATCGCAAAAAGCTTCGCCACGAAATGAAACAAATCGAGTGGAGTCACAAACTGGATCTCATACATCCCAGTGACGACAGACGTCGTGTTATTCACATACGGTAAGTTATACCCTCTCTATATAGATATATATATGTGTTTCAATATAATAATAAATCTTATTTTGTGTATTTAAAGCGTACCACGGCAGAAGATCTCAGTGGCGAGAGCTTGTAACTAACATAGAACGCGGTGGCGGCCATTGTTTTATCTTCCGTGAGCATTCTTCTCAAAACTGCCACAATTATTTTATATTAAGCATTAACATTTAAAATACATAACATAATGAATAAAATTCCCGATAATATAGACCAATTCCCAAAGCAAATGTATTACCTGTTCCCCAAATTGGGCTAAACTATAAAGCACTCAAATCTTGGATTAAAAATTAACTGTCGATCTTTTTAACAGTGCGCAATACATAACTTTAATCGCGCTTTGTGAGTCAATAATATGCTATTAATTAACATTTAATTGTTGTATTTTGTTTTGTTTATTCATACTTTAGCAAAAATATTTTTTGTGTGTATTTTGAAAGTTCCTTCTACAGGGCAAACTGTTTACCATTTGTGATTGGTTGATTCTCCGATTATACCTTAGATTACTGTTTGTTTTTTTGTTGCTTTTATTTAATGTATTACTTCTTTTTTATGCTCTTGCCATTTGTCTGTGGAGAACTCTCGTCATCGAGCTCGTCGCTGTCATCGTCCTCATCCGAATACTCCTCATAAATCTGACCATCGTCATATTCACCCAAGTTCATTTCCGCCTTGAAGGAAGCATAGAATGAAGTAGTTAGAAATTTACAGTTTATAAGGTAATTAGAGATGTATAACTCACCTTGCCACAAACGTAGACTGGCCCCGTGCCCTGGACCAGCTTGAATGTGACGGAGCCATTGGGGAACTCAACATTTGGTCTCAAACTTCTTGTTTCGCCAACCTTTAAGACCGCAATGGGAATTTTAACTGTCTTTTTCTCACCGTCATCGTGCACGTTCGTTTCCGCCTGCAAGTGTGCAATTAGTAAATACATATTGCTAAGCGATAAAAGGTAATAGATGGTAACTGAAACTGCCACTGCCCCTATCCCTTGACTAACGTGTGTCAGTGTTTTTCCACTTGAGAAATTATTGTCTACATGCCTGAACTACGTTGAATTCGCCAGTTTTCGCCTCGGGACCCAAGGAGATCTGTTTGATGATCAGCTTGTGTGAGTGTACTATATACTCCTCTGGAATTTCCGGCACATCAAACTGTGCAATTGGCTCTTTTTCGCTTAGCGTAACACCTGGAAACAAGAGAAAATTTGTTAAAGCGAAACGTTCGTTGCATGTGTATGTGCTAGTGTGTGTGGCTTTTGCCGGTGATGACTCTAGACGCCAAGCATAATGGTTGATAATCACCGTAAAACGATTCGGACTCCATTTGTATGCAGAAAAAGAAACGCAGTTGTACAGTCCAATTGAAAAGAGTTTATGAAAACTTGTACTTTTCACACGTGCCCCGTTCAATGGCGATAGCTAAAGAGGCAAATGCGGTAGAAATAATGCTTGGCATTCATCGATGATATACCGATAGTTTATACCACGCCGACATTGCTTGCAAAAGTGAAAAAACGGTTATAATTAATAAAAGAAAAATATTTTTAAAATATCAAATATGTATAGATAAGAGCGCATGTTGCAAATTTAACTCTATATGTAGAGCCATATATGCCATAAATATTAAACGATTAATAATGAGTGACTTGCTTATTGAATTTATCTGGTAACGCCACGAGTGAAATGCGCGCACATCTCTAGCACATTTTGTATCCCTAGTTGGTAGCTACCATTTTGCAAAAGTTTTTGCTCAACACGTGCTCGGCGCTCATATTTTAAAGCTAGACATAAAATAAATTTCAACAATGGCAGAGGAATCATTCTATGGTAAATAACAACTAACAAAATATCAATATATTAGTGAAAAAGCGGAGACAATTGGTTAAGTGTGCAATGCGCTGACAACGTTGCCGGCTGCCGGCATTTTTATTCAAGGTTGTGTCTGTGTGTACATAGGCGCTTGTGTGTGTATCTTCGTATACATGAGGCAGATACACATGGATGTTTGTGTGTGTGTGTATTTTAATCTACAAGTAATGAATTTGTATTTTCAGGTGTTACCTTAACCGCAGAAAGCAACAGCGTCACCTGGGACGTTGTCGCCGATGAGGATTATGCACGCGGCCAGAAGCTGGTTATCAAACAGATCCTACTGGGCGCCGAGGCAAAGGATAATGAATTCAACGTGGTCGAGGTAAGTGCGCAAACTACAACTATACCTACAACTACCAACTATAAATGTGTGTGTGCAGTATATGTGTCTCAGTGTACATGTGTGTGCAAATCTCTTATTGTGGACCGGTTTGTATTCATTCTCCAAGCGGACAGACGCTACTTTTGTTTTATTGATAAAGGGCAAGGGCACGGGTAGGAGTAGGAGTAATTTTGTCTGTATATGCATGCAATACGCGCCCTTTGTCTGCTATTAGCGCCGCCGTTGTCGTCGCAGTTGCTGCTCTTCTTTTAACAAATGCATGACGTCACAAATGCCCAATAGTCTGCTTTGTGTATGATGCTAATTCCAATACCTTGTAATTAAATGTATTTTTATATAAGGAGAATATATATATATATATATATATATATATATATATATATATATATATGTATTTGTATAAATATTAATAATTGTTCTATTTATAATTTACATTCGTTTATTTACAATACTTGTGACGAGTTGTTATTGCAGGGCATCCGCTAAGGAATACCTTGCGACTAAACGCTTTGACTGTACCAAAGCAAAACAAAATTAGTATATAAATTTTTATTTTTTTATTTACTGGAGGCACACGCAATTTGATCTAGGTGATTGTTGTCGCCAACACCACCTCCCTCGCTCCGCTTGCTGTTAGTGCTGTCTGCATTTGCCGTTACAATTTCAATGAGGTCCGTAAAGCTTTTGGTGAACTGGAACATTGTGCGTTCCTTTTTGTCCAGTCGACAAACAACGCCTGCTGCTGCCACATTCCAGTTCCAGCAGATGAGCTCACATCGCAACAGTCTCAGCTCATCGCGCAACGAGATTAAATTCTGCAAAGTAATTCGATTTGAAGTGTTTTTTTTTTTTTTTTTTTTTTTTGTTGCGATTAAAATGGGCTTTCATCTATTTACTTACCAGCGCAACTGTCGCGTCAATTGACCTAATCTCATCGCCTTTGATGATCACCACTCCAATTCCACTGTCCGTCTTTCCCCCCTCTGTCACGTGTGTAACTGTTGTTGATTTCAAATATTCGGCAGCCGTATAATCTACACTGCCCTTTAGCTCCGCCAAACACAGTTGGATTCCATTGTGCTTAAAGCAAATTAAATCAATTTTGATTAAATTTGAAAAATTTAAAATAAAATAGTTTTGCCTGCTGCTTACTTTTTGCGTGGTTAACTCAAACTGTGGAGTCGTGCTCTTCTCCAGTATAAACATGGCATTTACTGCAATTCCCACCAGCATTCCATATTCTAGCGACCAGAATATACAGCACGCAGAGGTGACCAAAAAAGGAACCATGTCACGTTCTGTGGAGCAGGAATATGTATATCTAAAACTTTGTATTTACTGGGGAGTTTGTTGCACTTACTTTTTGCACGCCAAATCTCAGCAATCGTATCGTACTCTACCATAAATAACATGGCTGCAATGATAATCGCCGCCAGCGTTGCCTTGGGTATATACGCAAAAGTGGAAGTCAAAAAGGCCAGGGTCAGCAGCACAAGGATGCCGGTAAAAGCGCCGCCCAGTGTCGTCTTAACGCCACTCGCATTGTTAATCGCTGAGCGGGTAAAGGAGCCAGTGATGGGCATCGAGGAGAAGAAACTGCTGAAAACATTGCACAGGCCAAGCGCAATCATCTCCTGCGAAGCATCCACTATTTTGCCCTTGGCTGTGGAATTTGAAATATGAAATTAACTTGAATCTAAGGGTAAATCAAAAGAAGAGTTTGAAATCTCTTACAGAATGCCTTCGAAATTGATATACTCTCGAGGATGCTGAGCAGCGGTATGGATGCCACTGCTGCGCCTAGATTTGAGACCATGCCGCCAAAGCTGATCGGCTGTCCCAAAGCATCCTCCGTTTGAAATGGAGGCAGGCGAACAGGTGGCAATCCCGGTGTTATCTGGCCGGTTATCTGGAATACCGTCTCAGCCGAATTCTGGCTGAGCAGATAGCACAACAGTATGCCCACAAATACGACAAAAACATTGCGGCACAGCGCCAAATATTTCAACAGCTTCCGGAAGCCACAATTCAAGGAAGTCAATTTCTAAAGGGAAATTAAAAAGGGGATCATATTAAAATTAATTTACGGAAGTGGATGTACAATTTGTCCAACTTACCCGCATGAGAAGCAGCACGATTAGGGTGCACCACCCGAGAATGACGTCGTTGCGACGCGTCTCCTGGATGTGGCTAAAGAACGTGATCCACGCGTCGAGAAAACTGTCGGTACTTCTTTGGATGCCAAAGAGATTACAGATCTGCCCGCTGCCCACACTTAGAGCAGCGGCCAACGTAAAACCCGTAGTCACCGGAACCGAAATGAAACGCACTAAAGCACCGAGATTCAGCAAACCCAACACAAGTATAATGCAACCGGAAAGCAAGCACATTAAAATAGCGTAATCAGGATTGCCATTCAAATGTGAATACATCATCATTGACAAAATGGCCGTTGGTCCTGTTTGCGCCCAGTGGAAATAACAGGAAATAACAAAGAGGAGCAATTTAGCGGGAAACTTTAAATATTCTAAGTCAAATACAGTAGAAAATACATAGAAAAAAAAATAGCTTCACTTTCAAACCAATTATTACAATTCAAAAATCAAAACCATTAGCTTTTAAATTTTTACAAAAGTTGGCTTAACATATAAATAAATTCTTTAGTATTCTACCTAAAAGTTAAAGGTCGCACTTCTGGAATTCTTTTCAATATTATATAAAAATATTTTTGTTATATAAAGTAATGATAAAAATAATATAAATAGCTTCTTTTTTTTCTAATTTTCATATGTTTTTTACGTTTTCTATTTTTGTAAAATGTATCTTTCAAGTTATTCTTGGTTTTTTTGTAAATCATCGCCCACATTTAATACTTAAAGACCTTTGACCACATTTCTTGTGAGAGTGGAGCTATTTTTTTTCGCAACTGTATATTGGTTTATAGTTGACTACTCACCCACTGTGATGTCCTTACAGGTGCCGAATATAATATAAATGAATCCACCCATAAAAGCCGAGTATAGACCATAAACGGGCGGCAAACCAGCCACAACACCATAGGCTAATCCCTGCGTGACAGCAGTAAGACCCACCGTCAAGCCGGCCATAAAGTCAACAGCCAGATATTTGAGCTTATACTCTGGCAGCCAGCTGCAGATGGGTAGCAGTTGTTTAACGGTCTGCGTGCTGCAACAGTTGCGAGCCTTGGCGCCCATGGCGCCAGAGACATTGGGCAATCTTTCGTGATAGAGCTCATCTGGAATGCGACAGAAAAGTACTTGAAACTTCCGATTAAACCGAACCAACCACATGATTAATAATTCAGCGTCTTATCTAATTGTCAGTTTTTTTCCCAAGTTGATATAATAAACAATGGTTGACTACCCTAATCAATCTGAAGAGGTTCGTCGTCTAAAATGGAATTGATCTCTAAATTAAGATTAAAACCTCGTTTTTTTTGATGGCATCTATAATTCATTGTGACTATTGTCATATTTAATAATCGATAAGAATGCGTCCACCCACTACACTTTAAATTGATATTTTTTATAGGCAATTTCTTTAGATTATTTCGTGGTTTTTAATTTCTGTATTTCTTGATTATAGAGACTGGGCGAAACACAAAAAAAATGAAAGAAAATATTTCAAGAAACCTATTTTTTATTAAAAAAAACTTTCTTGACACTCTTGAATGGCACAATTTGTTTTCTTGATAAAAGGTTTTCGTACTATTAATATAATTAAATTTCTATTTGCTTTGAGATCCACTTATCAATTATTATTATTAATGTAACGCACCTTCATTGATGTCGAACATACTTGCCAATGTGTATCTTGAAGTACTTTCAGTAATTAAAAGGTTCGAGTACTTCGTAGCTTATATTTGTTATGTTAATGCTAGTTTTGTTAAATGTAGGTTGTTAGATTTAACACTTTTCACGAATGCGAGAAATGAATTTCTTTGTGTGTAAAACACGGATTTAATAAGAGGCTTTGATGTTGTCTCTGCGACTGCAGACTGACGAGTGGCCCGTGTTCGACTTGTTGGTACTGTTTAATAGTCTATTTAGCTGTATCGGTGCCCCATTTTTAGTTCCAACGTATCGGAACTTTTTGCCTTTTGCTATCGCAGTTCATCGGAATTTCTAACGGTTCTGTTAACGCCGGCAGAGATCGTATTGACGCTGTTTGTGTAGGTATTTTCCACAGAGAGGCAAATTTCAAAGTCCATATCTCAAAATTATAATACACTTTTTAATAGATTGTGTTACACCTTTTACCAGAAATATTGCCATTGGCTTGTTTTACTTTTTGCATAAGCATATTAAATGAGTCGCAAAAATTCACTTTATTCATTCCCGTGTTTTGCAGGTAACCACACTGAAGGATTCCGTGCAGATACCGATTGCAGTGCTGAAGGCTGGCGAGACGCGTGCCGTCAATCCCGATGTGGAGTTCTACGAGTCCAAGGTGACGTTCAAGCTGATCAAGGGCAGCGGACCCGTTTATATCCATGGCCAAAACATCAAGGATGATGTTGAGGTGGTCGACATGGAGGAGGAGGATGAGGAGGACGAAGGCGAAGATGATGAGATCGAGCATCCAAAGAAGCGCGCCAAAATTGAGCCGAACGCTGATGTCAAAAATAATGCCAAGAACCAGAAGAAAAAGTAAAAAATAAATAAAACAAAACAAAACCATATAAACAACGAAAGATGTTTAAGCTAAATGTGTAGGTTTTAAAAGTTTTTTAGGCCCTATAAACAATATAATTGCACAAACATAAACACACATATATACTACTACATGCAAGAGATGTAAAACATGAAATTAACTTTTAGTTCCTTTCTCTGAGATCTTAAAACATTCAACAATTCAAAAAAGAAAATATACAAATATACTGATGATATAATACTTACACTTAAGCAATAAGCCAGTCTAATATGTAACAAAAAGGACAACAACATCCCAAAACAAGCATGCAGCTGCATATATATAGATTTATATATTTGTATATAAAATATACTTTGGGTTCTTGAAGTTGGAACTGTTTTGCCATTATGTTTTTCACACAAAACGGCAAAAGCTTCTTATCCCAGTCAGGCTTTCTTTCAATTTCACAATTGTACTATGAAATCAATAACAACAAAAAACAAAAGAAAGAAATAAGAACGCTCTAGTTGAGAGAGCTCGATGTGGAGATACCTTGAACCCAAGTCCTTAACTATCATAACACTCACTGTAAGTACATATGTATTTGTATGTATGAGTAGAAAAAACAAATTCCTTCGCTAGCTGCTGCTAAATATGAAAATAAGATTTATTTCCAATCATGATTACATTTTTACAGATGATTCATATTATGTGAAGTTATACACAAACTCGATTAGAAAGATATATCTTTAAAATTGCGTTTTGTTTTTATTGCTGTCGTTAATCGATTTTTTTTAACAGTGGGAAAGAGATTTATTGATACAAATTTTACGGCGTATTCCAAATTTTAATTCCTTTTTTATACCTTTTCTGGGTATAATAAAAAATCTTCGATGTTTAAAATATATATATGTGTATATATATATGTATATATCCCATGGGATTGGAGATGCTTCCTTCTGCCTGTTAAATACTTTCCACAGCTTCATTATATCTATTTTAAACTGTTTTAGTGCTTAATCAAAAGTCATTGATAAAGAAAGTACTTTTTTAACATTTCGTTTTTAATGATTCATTGTCAGTGATACAGGAATAGTGTGGCGGATCTAAAATAATGTGAAAGAAGGCTCTCGATTGAAAGAGGAAACCATTGCGGGAATGCCTTGAAATGTTACAAAATTCATTTGAAAAATGTGAATTTCGCTCTCTAAATGTTTCGCACTTCTATTTTACGCCTTAGTTGTTAATTGTTAGCCTTAGTTTGGAGATGGCATCACTTTGAGACGCTCGCAGGCGCTCTTCTCTAGCGCTTCGCGGTGCTTGGGATCAGCGATTTGGATCAGTTCGTACATGCGCTGGCGCATATTCTTTCCAAACAGTGAGGCGATGCCGTGCTCGGTGACCACATAGTGGACATGGGCTCGGGAGGTGACCACACCGGCGCCTACAAAAAAATAAGAGAATACATTTCAACATTGCCGATTACATTTGTGTGGGTCTAAAACTTACCTTGCTTTAGCATAGGCACAATCTTGCTCTCTCCTTTGTTGGTGGTCGATGGCATGGCAATGATGGGCACACCCAAGCCGTCCAGACCCTCAGCAGCGCCGCGTATGAAGTCCACCTGGCCACCGAAACCAGAATAGAAACGTGTGGCAATCGAATCGGAACAGACCTGACCGGTCAAGTCCACCTCGATGCAGCTGTTGATGGCCGTCATGCGGGGCTGCTGTTTAACAATGCCGGTGTTGTTCACATAGTCAATGGCCAACATCTCTGTGAAGACATCGAATTATATATACATATGTATTGGTTTAGGTTTGGCTTGGCCTACCAATGAAGGGATTATTGTCGACAAAATCGTAGAGGGCCTGGTCACCGATCAGGAAAGACCCAACGATGCGACCCTTGTGCATCGTCTTGCGACTGTTGGTGATGCACCCCTTTTTGGCTAGCTCAACAACGCCGTTGGCAAACATCTCCGAGTGTATGCCCAGATCCTTGTGATTGTGCAGAGCGTTGAGCACCGCATCCGGAATGCTGCCAATGCCCATCTGCAGTGTGGCACCATCTGCAACCAAATTCTCGGCAATCAGTTGGCCAATCTTCTTTTCCACAGCCGATATCTCGCCGGTGCCATGCTGTGGCAATTTATCGTTCACCTCAATGGCAAAGTCAAAGTGGGACTTGTGAATGATGGCATCGCCAAAGGTGCGCGGCATATTTGGATTGATTTGAGCTACAAGCAATTCAGGCGGTTATAATATACCAAATATATATCTAATTGCGTTATGTTTATAAGACTCACCGACAATCTTCTTTGAGCTAAGAAGCGCAGCACGGACGCAATCGACGCTGGTGCCGAGCGAGCAGTAGCCATGATTGTCCGGTGGCGACACGTGAATTAAGGCAACGTCGGGTTGCACAATCTTCTTGTAGAACAGCTGGGGAATTTCATGCAGAAATATGGACATATTATCGCCACGTCCCTCGGAGACAGCTTTGCGCACATTGCCGCCCATGAAGAACGAATTTGAGCGGAAGATGTCCGAATTTTCCGGCTTGCAATACTCCGCCGGACCCTCCGTGTGCATGTGGCAAACAGTCACATTTTCCAGTTTGTTGCACCTTCCATGCGCCGTCATCGAATTCAGCAGCTTTACAGGAGTCGCGGCTGCGCCCTGTGCAAAAACCACATCGCCTGCAAAAAAAAATAATATAATTCAAACTGTTAATATTTCTTTAAAAACTTGAATTAAAAATTGAGCTGACTCTTAAACTAATCGGCTGAATATATCCTAATAGCTTCTTGCAAGTTATAGGAGTTAAGAAAATTTAGTAGTTCTGAAAACAGTTGTTTACAATATTTTGTTCACATATGTAAGTAAATAAAATAAAATTACCAGTGCACATATGAAAAGTTGTTATATTTTGTTTTCGTTAATTTTCTTAGTTTCCATAAAATATAATAATTAACTTAAAACAGACACCTTTAAAAACATTTTGTGGTACATGAATGGTACTAATATTTTTTTCGCCAGTGTATTTGTGTTTGTGTTTATAAATATATATATATATATATATATATGTTTGCCATTCTTTTTTATTCACGTGCTGCTCTTTTTGTTGTTAAACAATATTCGTTGCTATGCGAAGATATTTTACGTGAACATTGTTTGACAGTAAACACTCGCCACACGCGAACAAACTAATTTTTAAAAGTTGTAGAACTGATCAGCGAATTTTTACTGTACTTGGTATGACTAGTTGAAGTTGCCAAACACTTGCACTTGCTTACTATATAAATAAGTTGCCAGATGTTCTATTTTAATTTCACCGTAACGAACTCAAATGCCGTCAAGTATCTTATATATATACATATATATTTTTATTATATCAGGTTTTTTTTATGAGGTGTATTTGCAAGCAATGATCTGCTAAGCTTAGCGCTCAAATATAACAGTGTTAAAAATGTTTAACAATTTTCATGATATCCACTCAATCCGAGCACAGTTTTGCTTTCTCTCGTCAAGCTTTTAAAATCGAAAGTTCTATTGAAAGCCCAAAAACCCTTATCTGGGTCAACAGCCAGCCACAAGTTCATGATTCAAAATTAACACACGTCGCATGATAAGCATTGATTTGTTTAATTAACATTGCTTGTCTGCTCATTTCCTTAGTTATTGTTTTTTTCGTCAGCGCAAAGATTACCCTCTATGCGATTGTGTATATATGTCAGAAGTGATACATATGTCTGTATGTTTGAGCATTATTGGCAAAACAGCCAATAATAAAAGCAACATTTGTTTTTAAATCCCGCAGTCGATTTTTCAGCGGCGCGAGCAAATTGATCTAAATTTAGATGGCTGCCATCGCAAAACAGTATTTAATATGCATTTATATATCTAACTGTACAAAAATAAAAAAAAACAACATATTTCAGTGATTCTGCATTGCCATAACATGAAGCTCAAAAAGTGCGACAATTTGCGATGTAAATAAACATTTCGACTTGTGTTGTGGGCGGAGTCAAAATACGAAACTAGTTTTACTATCATAACATTTATTTTGTTTGTCTGCCGCTGTTTTTGGGAGGCTATTGCGCAACTTGTCGATTGAAATTAATGAAATCAAAATTGATTTAGCACCAACAATTTAGCAAATTTATTTAGCGACAACCAATTTTATCAGAGCTCCCCAGTTGCTGTACAGTTGTGATATCAAACATTATTGCATAATAGCTAGTTAATGCTCTTAAAACATAACATAATATATGCAATAGAGGCCGGTTCTAATCTGTGACTGTGTGCGATGACAACTATCTTCACAATGCGCGTGTGTGTGTGTCTGTTAATGTTAAACTGAGCTTTCGTTGAGAACAGCTGGGCAGAGTACAAAGTGCAATTAATATTGAGCACATTTGTTGTATTCTAAAAATATATGCACAACTAAAAACACAACGGAATGAGAATAGTTGTAATGAAAGGCGAGTAGCTTATAAAAACAACAATCTAATTGAATTAAAACTTTTAAACTTTGCATAATTATGCAAATTTCACATGTGCACACTTCTATTAGAAAAACATGTTCAGTAATACAATTTAAATTGTTAATTTTTTATTTATATGTATAAATTCTCTTTTGTTGCTTTAATCATGTTTTAAAGGTCATTAAGTTTATTGTCATTTATACGCATATCTCTTGGTCAACTTTCTTTGATTACGTGTTCGTGCGGAGTAAATAAGAGATAATAAGCTCGGCTGTGTTAGGCACGCTCAATTGATTTAAATATTGAAGCACCCTGTAATTTAAAATAAGTTTGTGTGCGCAAATAAGTATATCATGTGTATGTAAATAATTTGTATTGCAAACGCTATACACACACACACACCCACCAACACACCCACAAGCTCATAATTTGGACGACTTGTTCTATTACCACTTCTGCCTTGCAGTTTCACTCAGCGGTCTAATCAGGGCCAATAGAGCAAGACGCTCAGGACTTTATTGTGTTGGTTTTTTTTTTTTTGTATTATATAACAAAGAATTTTCGCTTAGAATTAACAGCGTTAACTTCAGGCGGCTATTCCAGCGCAGATTTACTTTTCATCTGCTAACTCACCAGACTTAATGCAGGCAACGGCCTCCTCGGGCGAGACAATTGGCGGCTCACGGGGCAACGGATGCGACAACTCATTGACATAGGTAAAATAATTGTTGTGGGTTGCTACAGCGTTTGCCGAACCAATGCTCAGCAATTTGTTGATGCTTCTCGCACGACGGGCCAGCATGATTGCAATTTAAATAGACAGCAAGTAAAGATTAATTATTACTCTCTCTCTTTCTGTCGCCCAAGTATTGGTTTGTAGGAGGTGGGCGTGGATAAATGCAATAAAACAATCGTTGTTTTTATTTGTTTGTGTGCTGCTTCCTGCCCTATGCGGTGATCTCCGTGTGTCCGTCTTTCCACTCCAGCGGCGCGATTACAACTAGCTATGACCGAAAGCTTTACCACACCGCGAAAGCTGTTCAAAACGGCGACGTCTTAACTAATGCGCCTGCATAATAGGACAATTTATTAAATATACGCAAAATTTTACATTATTTGGTTTTGCTTCTAAATGTCTTTTTTTTATTTTTTAACTAATACAATTCGGAGGCATTTATTTGTGATGTTAATCGAGGCCAACTGAATGACATTACACAGCACTACAAAAGTTTTCGGGGCGAATGGCAGCCCGGTTATATTTAAATTAAGCGAGAAATCATTTTGTTTTGGAATTTCTACTATGTAAAGATATTACTTGATATGTGGGATAGGAACGTTTCCTTATATAAGTGCCCGATTCAAAAGAAAAGACAAATAATTCTGTTATGAGAAATTCTAAGAAATTTCAGAATATAAAACGAAGAACAAAGTGAATGCAGATGATTAAACCAGGATTCTGGTAATGATGATGATCAGGATGTTGGGTATAATGTTGCTGATGATCGGGATTGCAACTTCGAACAGATTTTATAGGGATTGCAGTCCAACAATAGATGAGCCTCCTGCAAAGCTCCTTTAAATCCTTTAAATTGGCAATGGTTGAAACAAACGAACGGAGGATTTAAATCGAGCGACAATAACAAGGCTTAGGATTCTGACAAAGCAAATAATACTTCCAAAATGTTAAAATAAATAAAAAAATAAGTGTATTAATAGTTAATAAATAAACAGATCGAATGTACGATTTCAGTAATTAGCCTTTATTATGTATGTATATATTAATTTATGTCCAAATTTGTAATTGAAAATCCTATGAGATAAAAGCGCCTTGGACTAACAATTAAAAAATAACAAATACATAAATGTAATACTTATTTTATATTAAGAGAACTTATGTGAAATCTATACAACAAAGGGCCTCAACTATTTACATGCTTATATTATTATATCTTATATAGTTTAATTAGTTATTGAAGATATTCGACATATATATTTCTGCGTTTTCCTTGGTACAATTCTGTTATTAAGCCATATATATTATATATATATATATATATGTATATATATATAAATATGACTAGTTGATGCGTTTATTTTCTTGACTTATTAATGCTTTCGGCACAATCTGGGGTTCGTTCTTCAAAATACAGCTATGTAAATTTATGTGTATACTACTTGTATATGGATTGATAATTATTGCAGAGTACATTAGTTAGACTGATCTCATGCAAGTTACATATCTATATTCACATTTATATATATATATATATAAATTATCGCCATGGTTTATATCGCCGATTTAAAGGGATTAGTTCGGTCTTGATTTGTGGACGGAACATAAACCATATGTATAAAGTAAAAAAACGGCACGTTGTGGAATTTCATTAGGCTTTTTGGGCCCATACAAATTTGACTAGATGATTTTTTAATTATGTATATAAAAAATCAATTGTGCAGCATTTTAAAATAGTTTGGTTTCTTGTTATAAAATTGCTATTAGATTCATTGATTTTTTTGCGTTGGTTGCGAATTCGCCTAGTTTTTTTTCCTTGTTGTTTTTTCAGTTGTTTTGTCCACTTATATGAATACTTTTTGGGAGATTTTCGTTCACGTTCTTTTTATGTTTCAGAGTGACTACTTAAAATGATGTTCTACTGAACTAAAATCTAATGCTTAAACTAAGTAAGCCAATGTAGTTTATATTATTTTTTTTTTATATTTTTGGCTTTCTTGCTACGGTTAGTATTTGGTGATATCCTTTATCTCGTTGGCAGCGTCATGTTCAGGCATAGCTCATGATCCCTGAGATCGCCCCAACCGCCATTGCCCTTGCGTAGCTTCGATTTCTTTATCAAGCTGGGCACCGTCATCATCAGGGATCGGGGAAATAGCTGATGCGAAGTGCGTGCTATGCGCAGCACATGTTGCACCTTGGAGATGACCTGATTGGATTCGCAATTCTTGTTCTTGTGATGAACGCCACTGTAAATACAAAGGAAACTTAATAAATATAATCAGTTCGACTGATAAAATTCTCACCATTCGCCAATGTGAAAGACTCGGGGTCCCTTGACAATCATTGCGTGCAGCTTGCGCTGCAGACACTGCTGGGAGACATGTTGCAGTGACCAGTCCCAATTGTAGTCGTCGTAGGTGCAAAAGTGTCTGGCACACCGGCGAATGCTTGTCCAGGTGGTGCGATTGAAGGCAAAGCCCATATTATGCTTGCTGCTTATCCATGGCATGGACTCCACCTGCCAGAGCAATGAAAATAGGAATCAGTTTGGCTTTGCTGTTTAAATTGTTGGTTTAAATTTTTTTGGGTAACGAACAGCAAACATTTGGAAGAAAAACGGGGGGTGGATGAGGGTAGTTGAGCATGCATGTTTCCATTCAAGAAAAACGAAAAGAAAATCGAGCCAAGAGTGTGTTTTGTAAAGGGATCATAATAACAAATTGAATGCCAGATTGATTCAAATATATTCCATAATTTAACTCATGATATTACAAATTATTGAAAGTTATAAGACCATATTTTTTAAATAACGCGCCATTTCGTTTGGATCACAGCGTTGCCAACCATTGTTAGTTGATGATGCAGGAATGTCCCCCAATCAAATTGATGCACATAATCGATAAACGCTCTAATTCTATGGTTTTGTATAATAACGCATTAATAACGTATACCTTGCGATAGTCATGGCCGATGCTGAGCCTATCGGTCTTCGCGACGTTTACGCGCGTGCGTAACTGTGTGTGTTTATCAAATTATCGGCATGCCAACACAGAGATAAACACATATACATAAACATAAATATATCGTAATAAAGAGAGATGTTAACAATTAACACAAACATTAAAAATACACACATACATGCGATTTGCCAAAGCATTTTTGTATTGGATTTGCGGGTTTGGTTAGCGGCTAACATGCTAAAACACAGATAATAAGCAAATTAAAACAAGAGAAATGAAAGAAGAAAAGGAAATCGGAAATAACTTGTGCGCTACGATTGTAATGATCGGAAGTGCTGGTTATCGACTAGGATTATAACGGAATTGTTATTTTTTCATTTCTTTTTTTTTGTGTTGGTTATTGCTGTGTTGGTTATTGATGGTGCTACCTTCTGATAGACGGAATACAATGACGGCAGGACATGATAGTTCCATGTTTGTGCACCATTTTTATTGTTATTATTATTATTATTATTGCTATTGTAATTGTTATTGTTGTTGATATTATCGTTATAAGGATTATTGTTATTATTGGTGTTTAATGTGGCTGTAGCGGTGACAGTGTTGATGTGGCTAGTTCTTTTATTGCTGATTTTCTTATTTTTGTTGCTGTTATCTTTATCGTTTTCGACATCGACGGTGTCGCCCACATAGACTTTCACATTTGCATTCTTTAATGAAGTGCTGGATGATGATAGCGCTGATGATGACGCAGTTAACTGCAGAATGGAGTTTCTATTATTATTATTGTTGTTATTATTATTTTTGTTATTATTATTATTGTGCCTATTCGATCCTAATAGACTGTTTGACGAGATCAGCGAGGAAGTAAACGATTTTTTGTTAGTCTGTCATCAAGTAGAATAGAACGCAGAAAGATATGCATATTTAGAAACGATATATGAATAGCGATTGTGTGTGTGTGTATGGGTGTGGATGTGTTTGCTTATAGTACAAATTAAAGCCAATTAAATATCGTGAAAACATACATATGTACAGTAGACATATATTTTGTTAAACAATTGCCAGATGAATGTAACATAGATGTAATTATTTTGTGTGTGTTTTGTATCTGTGTAAACTAGTCATATGTATATATGTATATGTATATGTGTATATGTACGTATGTGTGTATGTATGTATGTATGTACGTATGTATGTATTAAAGATCCTTGTTGCTAGTGCTTGAAATGATTTAATACACTATTTAAAAATGTTCATGTTTCAGACGGGATATGTTTAGTTGAGAACAGTTAAACTGGCAATAAGCGTTGACATTTGCTCTTGTTAAAAACATAAATTAAATATATATATATTTTTGGGTTTTTGTTTTCTTTAAGCAATTTTTTTTTTTTTTTTTTTGTGTTGACGACTAAAACGAATTTCGTAGCCAGGCAAAGGAAGCACAGAGAGTGTGTGTGTGTGTGCGTGTGGGGTGGGTATTCAGAAACTCACCTTGCTGTGGTATGTATAATAGTTGAATGTCTTCAGATAGGTGCCCAGGGACAGGATATTGCATTGTGGGCACAAGTCTTTGGTGCGTTGCTGCATCATTGCCAACAAATAAAGAAAATCTTCGGCCACATAATGATCCTCCTCAAGGAACAAAACCAGACCTGCAACCAGAGCATACAAATTAAATATTAAGGAGTTCCTTTGGGGAGTTGCTTCAGCCCTGCTCACCCGTGTGAAACCGGGTCACTTCCAGTTCGTTGAAGACACGATTTGACTTCCACCACCAGTGGTGTTTGGTCTGCGTGAATTTTGCCTCACGATAATGGCCATAGAGATCGGGATATAGGGCATTGTTACAGCTGCTGATGAGAGCTCTGCAATAAAAAAAACGGGATTAACATTTCATTTAAAACAGATAATACTTTACTCACTGCTCTCTTTTTATGTTCCGGGGACAATCGTTGGGATCGACGCCGGGATATTCGTGCGGATGCGTCTGTATCGAATACGGATAGAAGATCTGCATCACTTTGCAGAAATCAATCTGTTGCACCAGATCATTGATGTCATCATCGTAGAAATCGTGCGAGAATATCAACAGAGACTTGGATATATCCCGTGCCTGCGCCAAACTAACAATCAAATGGCGCAGGTAATTGATCCGCGTGTGGACCTGCGAGTAAGAAATGTTTCTAGCGATTATAGCTCCAAACAAAATTCCACTCACCTGTATGACAATTATCACAGATTCGTTTTGCAGCGGCCCAAATATGTCCTCATTCAGCACCAGCTGCATTTCGTTGTATCTGATTATCTGACGCTTAATCTCCGTCATATTTGGAGGATGATAAACATCAAAGCTGATTGTGGTCGATGCCGCCAAGCCAGATCCACTATTTGCAGCAGAACCGCTGCTATTCATTTGGAGTGCTTAACAATCAAAAAAAAGAAAGTATATTTAGTATTTCTTTGTTTTATTAAATTGTCACAGATCTCACCAGCGCTGTGGTTGCGTGTGTGTGGCGTCAGATATTTGTGCAGTGTTGCCGGCACCATGGACATTATGGCATCCACCGAGTCATTGGTCACCGAATCGCTTACCATTGCATCGCGACTATCCACTAAATAAAATCGCACAAATATTATTGGTTATCTATAATTGGGTAATTAAAGAGATCCACTCACAGTAGTTAAAGTTGTGATACTGCAGCAGGCCAAAGATGCACAGGGCCAGGATGAATATGCTGCGCATATAAAAATTGTTGCGTTTGCGTCCCATCGCCCCCGTATTGGGTAGCGGTATCAGTACACGACCTTAATTGAAAATTATATCACATCGGTAAGGGGAGAACTGTATCTTGTATCTGTACATACCTCTCATCTTTGACATGTTATTGGCGACTGTTCCCGAGTTGCTAGCAGTTGCCAACAAGGCAAACTCTTTTATTGCGCCATCTAAAATTATACAGAATCGATAAAAAATTGTTACAAATAAATAAAAAAAAAATGACTAATTGCGACTCGTCATTGGTTTGACTAATATGTACTATATTTAATGGGACGCAGTTTAACAGATTGCCAAAGTGTTATATACTGAAAAACGCCCACTTTGTAATATGTCAAGTATTAAATAGTTTCACAATTTATTATGAATTTGACATTCTAATTGTTTTGTGTTCAACTAAAAAAAAAAAGATAAAAATCGAACCTGTCACATGACACAGAATAATTATAGTGAAGCACATCTTTTGCTTAGTAGACAACACATGGCCCAAAGCAGCCCCTGTTTTGTAGTTTTGACTATATTTGCACAGCTGATATAGACAATAGTCAGCCAGTAAGTAAGGAATGAAGTAAATGACTCAGTAAGGCAGAAAGTAAGTAGACTTGTAGTGGGTAAGTAAGTATGCAAGGAAATAAATAATTAAGTCAGCAAGTAAGTTAGTAATCATTTATGTAGGTAAGTAGAAAGAAAGTAATTCAGTAAGGCAGTAAGTAAGTTAATAGCAATAACTAACAATAAAGAATGTATGTTAGAATAAAATTAAGTTAAGGAACTAAATAAGGGAGTAAGTTGGCAAAAACAGTAAATAAGTTAGTTAGTAAGCAAGTGCATAAGTAACTAAGTAAGCAAGCCAATAAAGTAAGCAAGTAGCAAATTTATGGGTTGTGAATTGCAGAGATTGTAATTGAACATTATTCATTTCCAACCAAAATTTAAATACGCTCGGACAGGGTTATTGTACTTACGGAATATACGATTATATTAAATCGTAAAGTATTCGTAATTGCTAAATTGTTTTTATGTTAATCGTGTTTGGCATTTCAAATTGTAAGTGGTTTGCTTTATGTGAAATTGAAGTGGGTGTTCAATCTGGAATCTGTCAATCTAAACTTATTACTCAAGGGGCTATTCATTTTTATAGAGAACTGCTTTCAGCTGTTGCAATCGCAATCATGTAAATAAGCAGCAAAGCTGCGCCACGACAAAATTTCAGCCTCAAATGCGACTAGGCGTCTTCTCCTCCTCCTGCTTCCCAATGTGGTTTGGTTTAGGTTTAGGCACTTGGAATTCAGTATGTGGTGATTAGCGATAAGCCATTCAGCTTGACTCGGGCAACAACAACTGCAGAACTAAATTCGCTATAACAATAGGCCACGCTGGTGCCAGCTGGGTGGTGCGAAGGGGGTGTTTGCGGTGCACCAGTCACAAACGGCCTCTTCACAACACGTAACAATTGCGTACGTGTGTTGTCATCAGCCTCGGGAGACCGGCGAATACCTCCTCCGCCGGCCTTTGTGTGGGGGGCTCACTTGTAAAGTGGGCGACGATCTCGAACGGCCTCGCGTCAATTGGCATTATAAATAGAATAGCAGATTTGGCGAGTGCCACGTTTCTCAAAATATATAATTTCTTATAATTTTCTGGCAGTTAACAGGCAGGAACAAATTAAACGTTTTTTTGTTTGTTTGACATGGAACATTACCATGGCCTTGATATCGCAATATATATTCTTATAATTCATGATGTGATCGAAAATGTTGCTTAATAGACATTTAAACAAAAGAGAAATGCAAGCATTGTCTTTCTGTTTATAAGCAACTAAACAATATGGCGAAAATGCCAAATTGTTAGCACTTTTATATTATATATATATATTCAAGAAAATTATATAAACTAACATTTTAAAATTGTACCTTCTGTGCATTGCTTTTTCCTCTACCACAGCTTTATTATAACTAAAGAAAATGGTTTTTAAAACTAATTTTAAACCTTCACAAATTGGCTTTATTAGTATATACATTTAATTTGCATACTCTGATAACGAATCGTAGTAAATTGCCTTTGTGCAATGTCTGTCTGTCATTAGGGCTATATGTTTAGCAGTTTTAGATATTACATTTTTCTGGCCATGCCCACACCTGCGCCCATAATCGCAAAAGCAGAAATTTCGTAAAGTGTAAATCGATAAAACTGTACAAGTTTAAAGCCTGAAAAGAAACATGCTGGTAGCATTGTTCAAAGATGGAAAAATATACATAGGAACAGTTTCAAACTTGAAAGATAGATTACTACGAAACTTTTTTTTTCAAGGACCGGTATTTCTGTCTTATCAAATTGTATGACTTGTTGGTATTAGAGTATTTCACAGTCGGTTAAGCCTGTCAGCAACATTCTCATATATATATATATATATATATATTATTTTGTTTATTATATATATATATATTATATATTATATATATATTATTAATATATTATATATATATTATTAATATTATATATATTTGTTATATATATATTATTAATATAATATATATATATATATAATAACAATTATATAATTTGTTAATTAAAAAAATAATGGAAATTATAGTTTTCAAATTATACCTTACAAAATGAAATTAAATTTTTCCACTGCCTTGTCAAACATAATTTTAAAGATTTTATTTTGTCTAATTTAGAAAGCTTATCTTTCAATACAACAAAATTTGTTAGTTAACCTAATTTTGTGCTAAACGTGCTATAATTATAATGTTTTTTCAATAAACTGTAGCCTCTGCCAAAATGTATATTAAATGTTAATTAAATCGACCCCAAAAGTTAATTGAATAAAAAACCAATCAATTCTCGTCGATAAAAAGGTAAAAGCCAGCCTGAAATTTATTTCCAAACCAATACGCCCATAAATGCCATGACAACATTGATGTTAATGAAATCAACGAATTTCCATAAATAGCTTAAATAGAGCAAAGTTCAAGTGCCGAAAGTCAGAAATCGTCAGAAATAGCTAAGCTTAATGGGGGGCGTCGACGAATCGGAATGCCCGCCCCGGAAATAAACCATCCATTTGACTTTGAATTTGAACTTTAAACATCGATTATAAGATTAAAACAAACAACAACAACAAAAAAAACATAAAAAAGAAGGAAAACGCGAAAGTACAATGGCTTTAAGTGCGTGCCTACTTAACAGGTAACAGAGGGGCGGATAGGGGCTGTGGCATATGAAGGGGGTTGCGGTAAATCTGTAGGCAAGATATTCAGGCGAAACAGGTATGTGAGACAGTATTTATTTATTTATTTACTGTTTGCTTGTTACGAAATCAGTGTACGATATAACGGGGCTAAACAAAACCAAAAAAAAGTCGCACAAAAGCCAAGCAAAACACAGAGCAACAAGAGTGTTTTTTTTTTTAGCATATGTTCGACTAGCAGATACCACGTACTGAGCTTAAATTTGATGTCGACAAATTAAAGTTTTTTAACTCAAACGTAATAAAATTTTGTATTTTTTTTTTATTTTATTTTAACATTTTTTGTTATTTTTAACTAAATTAAAATACTGAGAGCTGAGAAACAGTTTCGTCCTAATTTTAAGTTTTTATTTATTAAAATCTTTTAAATAAGTAAAATAGGTCCTTAGTTTTATTTTTTTTGAATTTGAACAATATTATTATTATTAAATAACTTGAAGGAAAAATTCTTTCTAAGTTTTTCCATTCATTTTAGCTAATTTGAATATGCAAAAATTGTATTTGAATTTTGCGCACAAATGCTTAAAGCATTTAACATGCTTATTTTGGCCAAGTCTTATTGATTACTGGGTATACAGAGTAAAAAGGCAAATTCGCCGCTTACTTTGCATTTATTTGTGGTTGTTCTTTTTGGTTTGCGAAATGTTGAGCTCATTTACAGAGCATACAGCTAATGAAATAGATGTTAATTATTTATATCTAAAGAGACGTTTTCATTTACCTTTGGCTAAAATTGCAAGTGCGCAATATTTTCGTTAGTGGCTCCGTTTCGTCTGTCGGCATCGTTGTTCCTCAATCGATTTTTCAGACGCCCCAAGTCCAGTATCAGATTTAATGCCTGCATTTAAATTGTTGCTGTTGTTGCCGCACTGCAGTCGTTTGCAGTTTGAATACAATTTCGAGCATTTTGCGAAAAGTTCTCCTTTATTGTAGTAGTCGTATTTTCACAATTGGTGAATTACTTAAATGTGATTTTGTTGTTGTTGTTGTTATAAATTATTGTTGTTGTTTTCGTTCATGTTGTTGTTGTTGGCAGTAGTGTTGCTGCGCGCCTTGCGTTTGAGATTCATGCATTTTCTATTAAGATACATGCTGGCAGCTGCTGCTATTGCTGCGACACACAAACATATGCACAGCACACACGGCATCTACAGATTTTTTTGCTACATTTCACTAGCTTTTTAGATGTTGTTGAATTTTTAATGCTCTATCGTTGTATATAAATTATGTATTCACTTTTCGCTTTCTTTGGTGCGATGCACACCAACAAAAATTTCTCCGATCACTGCTCGTAACTTTAACTAGCGCTGCGCTCTCACGACTGAAAATCGAAACTCAAACAGCTGTGGCCGTGGTTTGATGAGAGGTATGCGTAAGTATCAGGCTGACCATATTCTTATTCGCTATATTTTCCGGCAAAAATTAGCAGCTCAAAGTAGTGTTGCTAACTATTTAAAATAGCTGACAATATATTCGAAATTTTTTTCCCTCATCTGGACTATAAAATGTGACAGCTAACTTTGTATTTTAAAATATATTTTCAAAACGGGTCGAATTTATTTAAACGTATATATTTTTCTAATCAAATGTTTTGAAACCCTGGACTGCAACAATCGCAAAAAGCTGCATAAGCAATCGGTTCATCGGTGCGCACTAATCGATAGCTGTATATGCGTTCACATTGGATTAGGAATTGCAGCCTTGGTGTCTGTCGCTTGTAGTACCGATACGCGGCCCAGTTTTTTTTGTTTTATTATTATTCCAAAAATATACAACGTACGCCGCGCGTGAATCATTCGCGACGTCGCGCCTTACATCGAGTGTACACAACATAAATTAAAGAAAAAACACCAACATATTAAATATTCATAAATTTTTGTTGTTGTCTTACACGTAGGCACTTGCATTTCAATCCGCCCGATAATATTTATTGAATATAGTCGTCGCATCGCTTCGACAGACCCCGCACGCCCTCGCCTGCGTCTTCGTCTGTTTGTGTTACGAATTTGTATAAATAGTTGTGTGTTCTCTAAAAAAAAGTAGAAAAGTAATAAAAATAAAACAAAAAATATGTTCAGTTTTCTGAAGCGCGAGACTAAAAACCAAGAGGTGGTCGAGAATGTCATCGGCGAGCTGAAGAAAATCTATCGCAGCAAATTGTTGCCATTGGAGGAACATTATCAGTTTCATGATTTTCACTCGCCAAAACTGGAGGATCCGGATTTCGATGCGAAGCCGATGATTTTGCTAGTGGGTCAGTACTCGACGGGCAAGACGACCTTCATCCGTTACCTGTTGGAGCGCGATTTTCCCGGCATACGCATCGGACCGGAGCCGACAACAGATCGTTTCATCGCCGTGATGTACGATGACAAAGAGGGGACTATTCCCGGCAATGCTCTCGTCGTCGATCCCAAGAAACAATTCCGGCCACTGTCGAAATACGGCAACGCCTTCCTCAATCGCTTACAATGCTCGACTGTTGCGTCGCCGGTGCTGAATGCCCTTTCTATTGTGGATACGCCCGGCATTTTGTCCGGCGAGAAGCAGCGCATCGATCGAGGCTATGATTTTACGGGCGTGCTCGAATGGTTTGCGGAGCGTGTGGATCGCATCATTTTGCTCTTCGATGCTCACAAGTTGGACATCTCCGATGAGTTTAGGCGTTCGATTGAGGCGCTCAAGGGGCACGATGATAAGATCCGGATCATATTGAACAAGGCCGATATGATTGATCATCAGCAGTTGATGCGAGTTTATGGGGCGTTAATGTGGTCGCTGGGCAAGGTGCTGCAGACGCCGGAGGTGGCACGTGTGTACATTGGCAGCTTCTGGGATCAGCCGTTGCGATTCGATGCCAACCGACGTCTGTTCGAGGACGAGGAGCAGGATCTGTTCCGGGATCTGCAGTCCTTGCCACGAAATGCGGCGTTGCGTAAACTCAACGATCTGATTAAGCGTGCGCGTCTGGCCAAGGTGCATGCGTTCATCATTGCGGAGCTGCGCAAGGATATGCCATCGATGTTCGGCAAGGATAGCAAAAAGAAGGATCTGATCAAGAATCTGGGACAGGTCTATGATCGCATTCAGCGGGAACACTCCATATCCCCCGGTGACTTTCCGGATGTGAAGAAAATGCAGGAAGTGCTGCAGCATCAGGACTTTACCAAGTTCCACTCACTCAAGCCCCATCTGCTGGACATTGTGGACAATATGCTGGCCAAGGATATTGCGCGACTCATGGAAATGATACCCCAGGAGGAGATGGCACTCGTCCAAGATCCAGTAGTCAAGGGTGAGTTATTATTTGAGCATTCATATTTATCTGCCTTAACTTGGCTACAACACTCTACAAAATTATCTCTTTTGTCCGTTCTCATCGTCCTTGTCCTCGCTCTCGTCTAGCAATCGAAGGTAATCATAATAAACTTCAAAGCAGCACTTTTAATTGTTCAATTGTTCAAATGCTTAATCACCTAGTCACACTATCCACTTGCATGAATCGATATACAAAATCGATATATATCGAAAGATTCTTATCAGCACTTGGCAGAAATGTGCATTTTTTTTAAAGAGATTCTTATATAGTTCAGCGGTTGACGCATTTCCAGGTGTGATAAGTCAGCTGATTCATATTGCCCTCATTGTCTTCCATGGAATGCCAGTTATCAATTGGACTACTTCAATTAATTGGTCACATGTTAATGCTCCCCGCTTTTCTTTTTATTTATATTTTTAGCTCATTTAATAAATTGTTAAATTCTTGAAATACCTGGAATTTATTCAGTTGCTATTCCCAAGTGTTCCATCAAGCGGGCATTTAACTTGACCCCGTTTTCTGTTTATATATATGCCATGAGTATAAAATTTTGACGATTGTCTGGAAAGCTAGACGAAAGCATTTTTTATCATCTCAAGCTGTTTTTCCAAAAGTATAAAATTTACGCACGCGCAACTGCTGCAAAAAAAAGTACAGCTAAAAACCAACCCAAGTTGACCCAGTTAACAAATAGTCATGCCAAATTGTTGCAAACGAGTTTACACACAAACAGACACAACAAGCGAGAAAGAGAGATACATTTGAGAGTGTTGAATGTTTTTAATGAATGTAGCAATTACAATTTAAGTGCTTAACAGCGCATGCAGCATGCAGTATGGCAAGCTACAGGAGCTATACTTGGGCATTTCCACTCGCTTTCCTAGCATCATACATATATATGTAGACATATATACATATATATAGGGTATCATGTCTGAAATAAATTTCCTCTTTGACTTAATTGCCTTTTACCTAACTGACTTGCAGCTTCCTCTTTTCGCACTTATGCAACGAGGCTCATATGTACAAAGAATATATACATATATATACATATATGTATATATATATGTATATATGTATATATATATGTATATATGTATATATATTTATAGTTTGATAATTGCAACGCAGACAGTGCGATAAGAACGTGCCGCTGATAAGCAGAATTTAACTTTGTTTCTATGCTGGACGCACATTTTATTATAGATTTTTTTTATTTGTTTTTTTTTGGCGACAAGTAGAGCTTAAATAATAAATGCTATGAAAATAATTTTGAAAATAGTCTGCGAACGTTAAAGTAATAAGGTATTTTCAGTTTTTAGCTTTCATATCTAAGACAAACACTGTAAATGTGTGATAAGCACAAAACTTTTCATTTGAGAATGGGTTGACAAACAACAATTTTAGTTCTTAAATTACGCACTTTAAAGTGCTACTAATGAGTATTTTGTGCATAGTTTGCAATTAATAGGTATTTTGTAGATAGTTATATAACTTTTGCACTTATTTAAGTATATAGAAACTTAGTAATTCTGTTAAATTTAATATTTTTTAACTCAATACGTACAAAGTTACTTTCACAACTTGTCGGTTGGCTGTCGTCATGTTCTAGTGATAACAATTATCGAACCGAATTGTTTGTCATGATGTAAGCAGTGAAAAAAGTTGCTCATTGGGTGACTCATTTCTAAGTGTAATGCCATTGTGAGTTGGAAATGTGGAAAGAGAGTTCCTCATTCTTTATTAAGTGGGTACAGTCAGTCCACATATATGTTTCACACTCCAGCGGTCAGTGGTTAGTTGGACACAGTCTGAGCATCGACGCATCCAGATTTGGATTCTGATTCAGATTCCAGCCAACCATGACGATGAGCACGCATTTAAAACATTACCTTAAAACATTGAGACTAGACAAATCAGTGGAAAAACTATTCAAATATACACCTGTTGTGTAACCGACTATGAGATACCCGGCACTGAAATCATCAATATTTAAGTCATTTAAAATGATCTCGTTAATAATGTTGTTTATTTTCGAGTTCAATCTTTATGCTTCGGTTTGCACTAGGTTTACCTTGAATTATGTATAAATTCTATAAATTGTTAAATAATTATTGATTGACGGTAAAGCAAGCTTGATTATGAATATTAGAGCTAAGCTCGTTTAGTTTCCAACTGCTATGTATTTTCATACTAAAGTCATAAAAAAGAAAGCTAGTTTATAATTTTCTCAATATTTAAATTCTCCGTTCGAGGCATTAAATTGCTTATCTTGAGGTTCAAATCAAAGTTTTTTTTTTTTTTTTTGCTTTCAATTTATTGTTTAGCTGCATAATAACAATAATAATAGCTTAGAGCATTTAATTTTCAGTGTTATATAAATAAACTTCTTTCAATTGCATTGGGGGCATTAGTAATTGCTGATTGAACAGTGTAATAAATATGTTAGGGCGATTATAATTCTCTCGTAAAGTGTTTTTAATGATTTTCTGTGTGTGTGTGTGTGTGTTTGACCTATGAGCATCCCCCCACTTCGATAGATAGTTTGTGATTCGACTTTGGTCGTCTAGAGTGGGAAAGTTCAAGGTCTTTGTGTGGCGCCATTGGCCCAATTACTACAACGGTTAACGGTTGCTCTAGCACCTGTTTGTTTTCACTTGGAAAAATGTTTATTGGCGCAGAAGCTTCTAAATGTTTGTATGCCAAGTCAACTAACGGATTTCTTTGTTGTGACTATCTTTTGGGTTATCGCGTTGCCAGGCTCTGTTCTTTTACTAACCCTCTATATAAATATAGATTAAAATTAGGGGAAGAAGCAACGCTTATCGAAAGTTCATAACTGAAAAATTCACACCCCACTAAAAACGAAGAAGAAGAAGAGGAAGCCGAAGCAGACAAATACCCAAAATGTGTCTCATGCTCTCTGTAAAAATGCGTTCAACGTTCGACGCCCAATTGTCGTCTGGTTATCACTGTTCTAATTTCTAGCAACAAAGAACTCGCTCTGTTATCTGTACAGGGCTGGAAACATACATACAGATCTGCATATACATAAATAAATATTAATAAACAGAGTTTATTATATAGTAATACTTTTTGCCACATGACGTTTCTTTTCTGATACGAGACACTCCTATGTTTATAAAAACGAGCAACTAAATAAAGTGTGACCAGCTGTGCTCATTGACATCATATGTATTCCATGCACGAATATACACACACACACACACATACAGATGATAATGAAAATAAATATTATCTAATAAGTGAACAGCGCCAAAAGCAGCAGCATTAACAGCGCGCAAAGAGAAAGATAATGAATTGAAAACGTCGCGAGTTGTACACTCTTTATTAATTTACTAATTATTCAGATTAATTCTTAGCGATTGATATAAATGGCAAATGTCTTTTAATTAGTCATATATGCACTTATCCGCTTATTATTATGTACATCAGTATGTACAAAAAAGCAGAGCTTTTATAAATTTAATGTATATAATCATTAATAATCCTTAAGCTTTCGGTTTGCATTAAGCACCTCTCAGTCAAACAGCTGAGTCTTCAGGCGAAGGAAATATCTTGAAAAACAACTCAAAAACAACCATATACTTCTATATATAAGCAATAACAAGACTCAACAACCAAACCCATTATTGAATCATGCATCTGTAGATTTTATAAATATCTCGGAGATGACATACATACATACATACAAGTTTATATATTTTTAAAAGGTAATTTAATTGCCTTTCATATCATAAAAAATAAGAACAGGTTGAACTCAGAAAAAAGCTCAATGTACAAATTAAGTAAACCAGTTGAAAATTTGCAGTTTGATATAGTTGTAATCCCATTCATTTTCAGTTAGGGTACAATAGTATTTAAATTGCAAATTTACTGGCACACAATAAGAACAATCTCCCTTCACCCGTCTCATATTTTGCAAAAGTCGCGCATCTAAGCTCTGGCAAAGGCAGCTTTTTGTTTAAGTTGAGGCCAAGCCCAGTGCAACCCATTCAATTTTTTATTGTAGTAACTAGTTGCGTCCAGATAGATATACTCTTGATGCGATGCCGCACGGCAACCTGAGGCCGCGTATCAATTTGTGTGTGTGGCAGCACGGCGCCGACTGGTCGCGTGTGCCACATTAAGTGGCCCCATCCTATGCAGTAGTGAACATCAAATTGGAATTGAAATTGAGAGAGACAACTCAGGGCGCTTCCACTGGAGAGTATTTTTTTTTTTTTTTAGAATGGACTTATACTAAACGCAGGAAGAAAGCATTTATTTGATGATTTAGTCGTCTATATAAACACTTTCAGAATGATTCCACATGTGACCATTTAAGACTAGACACATTTAAGGTCCACTTGACTGATCTTCTAATTAAACGATTATCGCATTTCGCGAAGGCCTTGCGAAAGCATTCCGTATGTATGTAGTATGGAATTTATACTATAGAAATGCGAGATATATATATATATGTATACATTTTGGCAAAAATCAATGTCATTTCAAATATGCCACAAAAGCGATCGAATCTGATGTCATCCGATCACATTTCACATATGCGTCATACGGCGGGGCAGTAGAAGCAACGCCCATTTGTCTTCCCTGGGCTTAGCCGACAAAAGTACGTAATAGAGAATTTTTAGAGTAACGCATTTAAAATAGTCTCACAAAAGTTGCTTGGGGGAAACACGAACTCCACCCCAAATTATGACTGTCATTTCAATAGAATTATCACTTAAATAATATAGTTTACTTTTAGAAATGATTAATGATTTCAAATTCATGAGATATTTTATAGTGTTTGATTCAAATAATATTTCTTGAAATGATTATTAATTGTGAATTAAAATAAGTTCTGGAACAATCAAATTAAAAAACCGGACAAATAACTAAATTGCAAAAGAATTATCACATAAATAACGAACAAAAATAAAAACACAATTTAATTCATTTACTAAACTTAATATATATATATAATATATTGAATAGGAATCACATATTTCTAGAAATGCACTGCTTGTGCATTTAATTCAACTTTACATAGTTTCCATTGGAAATGAATTAGCACTTAAAAATTATTCAAATAATACCTAACAAGACTTATTTATAGCAATGATTTAGTTTTAAAATTGTATTGCGTCTATTTTTAATTTTTACATATAAAGTATTTCAAGAAATTACATGTGTTTCACACTTCATTAAATCAGTAAGACTCTCCCTGTACACTCACCGAAAGAAACTCTAACAAGTGAATGAACTTGCCTTCTAAAATTACCCCAAGGGGTGTTGCAGTGCCAAAAGATATACCCAACCCAAAAGAATGCGCTGATAATGTGAATAACGAGGCGAAGCAGTCGAAAATCAAAGTCAAGAACGCCTCAGCGCCGATCACGACGCTAATTTTGTGTGTCGAATGTGTCGAGGCGAGGAGAGTTTCCACCGATTTGGGTTCTTTCTCTGCCCATTTGTCGTTCGTTGTTTTGTTCTTGTTTGCTTTATTTACTCGTGATTTTCCGCTTTGTCTTAGGGCATTTCCGTTTGTATTCCCTTTGTTGTACGCTGTATGCGGGCAATTGACCTTAAAGTGAAAAGCATTAAAGTATGTTAGCAAGAAATAGTTTTTCTATTGTTTTGCACCAACAGAGTCGTTGATTTGCTTGTACTTTAATTTAATTTAAAATGAACCAGTACACGTTCAAAATATGTCTTTATTTTGAACTGAAACCAGCAATCCTAATAAATTGCATTATAATATTCGAGTTAGAGTTAGTTACATTTATTGTGCACCCTTCTGAGGAAGAACTATTCCTCCATAAGCCTAGATTCTTGCACGATTACAAGAATTTTAGTCGGTTTATCCCTAGGAGATTGCATAAAATGATCGACAGATGAATTTTCTTCATAATTTCTGTTGGAAGCTAAATCTTGTGACCAAGCTTGATTTAGTCTTACCCAAAGCCTTTCTGAGATTTTGTAAGATGTTCATTTCAACTGTTAGTAAAAGAATATCTTAAATACATTATTCATTTATTATTTTTAATTTGTTTGATTAATAAATACTTCCGTATCACAATCAACTTTGCACAGAATGTGCTCTTTTAAACAGAGATAATTCAGCACCAGTTTTGTTAATTCTTCAGTTGCCTCGTTTGCTTATCTTGTATATTGTTTGTTATCAACACATTTGCAATATGTTTAGCAATATTCTGCTAATAAGTTTCAACCCATTCTCAGTTTTGAGTTCGTTTTGAGTTTGACTAGTTCTTTTTATTATTTTTTTGACAATGGCACACTAATTTTTCTGTCGTAGTTTGCCAAGTGTGCGTCAAAAAATGGAATGATTTTGAACGCTTTGTCACGCCCGTCTCGCACCAGTATTTAGACCTCTCTCTTTCTCTGTCTCCCCTCTCTCTCTCTCTGTGTGTCTTTTACCTAATTTCTTTTTATACATTTGTGTATCGCAGAAGAGGCGGAGGTCAATATGTGCGAGGAGCCACAGGCTCTGACCCCGGGCACACAGAGTGCTCAGTTTGTGGAGCGCTTCGATCGCTGGCTGCAGAATCTCCGTCAGCAGCAGCTCAGATTGTTCAGCAGCTGCACAAGTAGAGTAGACAATATCGAGAACGATGCAGAAACTGTAACTGAAACTGAAAAACACATCGAATTCGCCAAATCAGGGTCTGCTGCAGTCAATCCCGAACCCAATCTCGATATCCCAGAACCAGAACCAGATCCACAGCCAGAACCTGAGCCTAAGCCTGAGCCAGAGCCAGTTATTGATGTAAGCAAGCTTTACTATTTTTGTCGAACTCTCCGCCTAAATATTCAGTTGCTTTATTAAAGTTAATAAAGAGAGATGAGCTAACTTCGGCAAACCGAAGATTATCAGCCTTTGCAAAGGGCAAAGGAACTTGCTAAATTGTTAGAAGTCTTATAATACGCATATCTGGTGAATTTTCTTGGATTATCACATCGTAAACAAAATTACGATCTGATAATAGATCTCATCTACGACAGATAGTTTCGATGGCAACATTTAATTAAAATTGCGAATTTGTAGCACAATTCTCAAGAAATGTTTTCAAAAGTGTATTTTTCAATTTCTACAAATACGAATGAATTTCTCTCCAAAAAAGACTCATATAAAAGTGATTTGAACAGAAAACATAATTTCAAATTACTTAAATTAATTAATGAATATTGCAAAAATAAATTAAATGAAAATCGAAAAATGAGAATGTTTCATTTGTTTTTGGCTACTTTATTACAATTTATATATATATATACTAAGCTATGTCTTTCTCCTTCAAAACAACAAGAGTAAAAAAATCACTGTGGCATTTGCCACATGAGGCGCCATACGTAAAACACTCGTTTATTGTGTTGCACTTTCAAGTAGACTAGACAGCTAAAGTACGTACTTAAATCAATGATCTGAGGACGTTTTACTTTTGGCCCAGGGCCGACGACGTCGTCAATTGGAGCCTAAGCGATCTGAAGGTTTTTAATTGTGCCTAATTGAGTGCGCACAACGCGCCGAACGAACTAAGATTGTATATGCTTAATTAACCTGCGACACACAAAAACACGAATACAATCTGAAATCGATTGGGTATTGAGAACTATAAATTACATCGATTGTGTTACTCCATTTTCTTGCAGGTGGTGCTTTCGAGGGCATCATCGACGACACTGTCTCACCATTCGGCTACATGAAGGGCGAGGGCATCGATGCTGGATACGGCGAGCACGAATGGATATGCAACAAGGATAAACCACGCACAGATATTATCTTCAACGAGCTGGGACCGGTCGATGGCAAAATCTCCGGCTCAAGTAAGTTGAATAATAAATATATTGGTGATTTAAATTAACAATAATTACTACAACAATTCTTCAACTACAGCTGCCAAGCAGGAGCTTATCAAATCGAAACTGCCCAATTCAGTGCTTAGCAAAATCTGGAAATTGTCCGATATTGACTGCGATGGTTTTCTGGACATTGATGAATTTGCGCTGGCTATGCACTTAATCAATATCAAAGTGGATGGTTGTGAGCTGCCAACTGTGCTGCCGGAGCACTTAATACCACCGTCGAAGCGCCTTGAATAATTCCGCAAACAATCGGCAAAAAAAAAGGAACATACACACAAACAACACACACAACCGCACACACACCAAACGGAATTGGCCGGCAACTCCTATGCAATAATGGTGCACTCTGTTTGTTCTGTTTCGTTCGTTCAATGGCAAGAAAACAGAAAAAATTAAGAAATTATCTTTTTATACGTACTTTATTCGTCTATAATAATATTGTTAATCGTGGGTATTAAAACAAACCAATGCAAAAGCACCAGGCAAACATAAATTCATAGAATTTACACAAGTTATATTTTTGGATAACAATCAATTTTAAATTGTAATGCGAGAGGAAATAATAATAATTTACATAAATAACTAGTGGAATTATACACACAAAACAAAAGTCTTGTAAATGCGCCGCTTAGACACCCAACGTAAATGTTGATTTAAGAGAAAAGTACAGAGTAAACACTTGTTCTATGATAATGAAATGGCACGAAAAGAATGACTGGAACAAGAAAGTATACAATACATGTAGGTTAAATTATGTTTATGCCCTTTGAAGTTTGCAACAAAACTGAGCCACTTTTGATATACATATTTTATACACAAAATAATGTGTGGATATATAAATATATATATTTATACATAATGCATTGAAGTTGGTTTAAAGTAACATATTTATTTTCAATCTTGTTTAATTTATCAAAGTGCTCTACGCATGCAATGAAAATTGTGCAATTTTATTGTTGATTTAGTAAAGCAAATTATTAATTTTGCTTCTTATTTAGTGAATTCTTGAATAATAATAATGTGAATTGAAAATGTGTAAATTACAAATAAAATGAAAAATTTTTAAATCTGCTTTTGAATAAAACACAAAATTTGGCATGGTGTGGTCACATTGAATTTTTGTTGATAACTTTCGATATACAAGTTGTCAATCGATAACATATTAAGGCATTCATTCCAACTGGTAGATTCATTGGTAGTCCTGGGTTTCTGTCACCTGAGCATATTTAACTCATTATTTCAATAGATAAGTAAAATGGCAACCTACGAAGAAGTTAAAGACATTCCCAATGAACCCTCGAAATATTTATTCGATGTACGCAACAAGTCGGAACTACAAGAGACTGGCACATTACCGGCAAGCATTAACATACCGCGTAAGTAGTTAACAAACATAGATTAACTAAGTAAAACTAAAAATGATGTCATTAACTGATGTTATGTGTTTGTCAGTGCTTGACCTGGAAAAGGCGTTCAATTTACCTGATGACGACTTCCAGAAGACATACGGACGCGCTAAGCCGGCAGTGGACGCTGTCATAATATTCTCCTGCAAGGCCGGCGGACGTGCGGCTCGTGCTGCTAATCTGGCCAAGACGTTGGGATTTTCCAAGTAAGAAATATGCATAGTCATGCTGATACATAAGAATGTATATTTATTTAAAACTAATACTTATTTGCAGCGCCGTAGCTTATGCTGGCTCGTGGACTGAGTGGGAACAAAAACAAGGTCAATAAAACCGAACGAATAAAATTATAAAATAAATATCATTTGTTAAACATTCACAATCAATCAATAAAAGCGCTAAACTTTAACCTCCTGCAGGTCACCCCAGCTGCGACCTATTTTTAGCTTCACCCTGAGCGGCACACTTAATTTGACACAGTTTTCCATTGTTAGACTAAGGACTTTGGCCACTTTTTTTGCCTTATCCGCGGGCACCTCAAAGATGAGTTCATCGTGCAGATGCAGCACCAAATTAACGGCATTCTCCGCCAAGCCCAGCTTCTCCCGATAACGTCCAATATTCTTTTCCATACGCAAAATGGCACTTTTCGCAATATCCGCCGCTGAGCCTTGTATAGTTGAATTGATGGCCTGACGTTCGGCTTGATCTGCACGAGAAATGAGTTAAGCAACCGGAGAAGAATATAAATGAAATACGCACTTTTTAGCTGCGGCTCTCCACTGTTGATGTGATCCAGATAACGGCGACGACCCGTTATGGTCTCCACGTAGCCATTGTTCCTCGCAAACTTTACCACTTTCATGGCATATGCTCTGAGAATGGATAATGGATTACAAAATATTTGTAAAAAGAGGAATAATTATTAAGGTACTCAAATAGACCCACTTGATGCCGGCATATGCCAAATGGAACTGCTCTGAGATCATCTGTGCCTCCTGCTCGGTACATTTGAGTGACTCGGCTAGGCTGCGCATGCCCATGCCGTAGACAATGCCATAGCAGATCTGCTTGGTGCCGTTGCGCAATTGATCCGAGACCTCCGACTCGGGTATTTTATTCCAGTGCGCCGCAATGGCCGTAAACAGATCCTGCGGCGAGTTCATTACTTTGAGGAGTGCCTGATCCTGCGATAGGTGGGCTAAAATGCGCATTTCCAGTTGACAAAAATCTGCGGATAGCATACACTGTTTCCCATCCATTGGTGCAAATGCGCTGCGACACGATATATTGATCTTCTCTGCACCCAGCTGGATCTCAAAATCTTTTGCCACATTTTGCAAATTGGGCTCCGACATTGAGATGCGCCCCGTGGCTGTATAGGTGATACTCTGGCCATGCACTCGGTTCGCCTGACAGCATTTCAGCAGTGGCTGCATGTTCTTTGAGAGTAGCATACTCAGCTTCCGATAGCTGAGTATCAGCTGGGACATGGGCGAGTCCAGCTTGTCCAGAATCTGACGCGATGTGCTGATACGTCCGTTTGTCTTGCGATGCAAACCCAGCACTTTGGCCACTGCTTGCGTAGAGCCCAAATTGAAACGTGAACCATGCTGCTCATAGATCTTTGCCTCCAGTTTCTTCATGGTGGCCAACATCTGCTGGAAGAGACTCTGCAAACGATGCTCCTTGGCTGGGAAACCAATTGATTCCATGTGGCACAGCGAAATTTGTATGGGCATCTCCAGTTCTGCAAGAGGTTGGTTAGTGTTAGGGAGAGTGTAGCTGCTGAAAAAGTGGTACGTCTACCTCGAAAGAACTTGAGCAACTGTCCCGTGCCAATCCGCTCGAGATTTTCGATCTGCCCGTTGAGTATGTGCACCGTGACACAGGCCTCGATGGAGGCGCGCACCTTGGCCATGATGGCGCTGCTGGCGTCCAGGCCATAGCTACTATAGCCGCGTCCACTGCCGCATAGATTCGATAAAGCCGTGCACTCCGGTGCAAATTGCTGGCACTGCATTGGAATCGAAGCTCAATAAAAATGAGAAACGAATAAATTTATAATTATATTTTTACCATATTTTGAAAGCTAAGCGTCTTATCCGGCTGCAACAGCCAGTTGCCCACTTTGGGATCCTCGAGCTGAACGCTCATCCTCTCCAACTGGGGCAGCACTTGGCGCAGCGTTTTCAGCTGCTCCTTGCCATCGTGCATAAGGAGTGTGAGCTCCTGCCGCCCCATCAAATTGCACAATTGCTCCACTTTCATGCTGCTGCTGATTAGTTGATCCTGCGGCCGTCCCTCCTCGGCCTGCATGTTCAGCCAGTAGACGACATTATCCGCCAGACAAAAAGCAACTCCGGCCACAAAACTGCTGTCATCCACCTGAAAGTTGATCTGGGTGCCTGCAGCCGCCTCACGTTGTGCCGATGCCGCAATCTGGTTGATCAAGAGATTAGCGCCAATCAATGGCTTTCGTCTGCCTGCCTGCGCCTGCAGTCCAACACTGAAGCCACAACGCGTTGCCCGCTGCAGCTCACCGAATGCCAGCAGGAACAATTCTTTCTGACCGCATATATCAATGATATCGATGCTACTGAAACTTGATGCATTCTCATCCGCCTTGGAGCAGCTGAGTATATGCGAAGCATTTAGCTGCATTGGCTGCTTCATCAGCGAGTTCTCCATGGACAAATTTGAAAGTTCAATAGAGGAGCCCACATTCGATGCGGACTCGGGTTCCGGTTCCGGCTCCGGCTCCGGTTTGGGACTCTGACGTCGCTGCGAGCGCAGCTGACAGGAGCGCATTAGCCGTGAGGCATGTGGAGTTAGAGCAGTGCATCTGCCCGGTGACTCCTTTGGCTGCGAACTGGGAATCTCATCGGCTTCTGTGTGGGTTTTGCTTTCCGCTGCGGTTATCGCTGCCGTTAGACCAGTGTTCAGCATGAAGGAGTCGTCGTCGCCCGCAAAGAGATCCTGCTCGAAAACACTTGACTTGTTTGGCACCAGGATTGATCCAGTGCTTTGATGATTACGTGGACTACGTCGTGGCAATTGGGTGGGTGTGTTATTCCTGCTTTTGTTATGGGGTGTTTCGGATACTAATTCTTTCAGATTCTCCTTTGTGCTACTCGTTGGTGTTTGGAGTTCCTTTACAATTTTCATGTCCGGCGTACAGCCCGGCAGCCCTTGGCGCATGTTTTCCAGTGCGGCTCGTCTCTGGTTGATTTTCATCATGGCCGCATGACGTCGCTCCTCAATCTGCTTTCTGAGCAGATCTTTGCGGCTGGCTGCGCTTGTGCTGGGCTTCTCCTCTACCTGGTCAATAGGTCCTCTGGTGCTGGAGCTGATCGGGTTATGATCGGTGAGAACTTTTGGACTCGCTGCTGGATTTGGCAGTTGGGTTATTGTATTTTTTATAACTGGTTTAATTTGTGGCACAACTGGTTTTATTGACTGTCTGGTCGCAGGACTTATTTCCTCAGTCTTGCGCACCTTGCTCCACCTCTCGGCCCTGTTTGGAGTTTTACGCTTGAGTTCCGAGCTTAGCAGAGCTGCAACAGGCTGTTGTTTAGCCTGATCCTGCACCTTCTCGAGTGAGCTGTGCAACTCATTTACTTTTGGGATGTTATCACATGTTGCCTTGGAGCCCAAGAGAGCTGGTGGACTCATTTGCTTAGCCTTGTAGCTGTCGGGGATCTTGCGCTTGCCTTGTGAGCTTAGCAGAGCTGCTGGAGGCTGTCGTTTCTCCGAATCCTCTTCCAGTGACATATGCAACTCTTCTACTTTTACATTGTTACAGCTTCCTGCTGTCTTGGAGCTTGCTGGAGCTCGCTTTTTAACCAGATCCTCCTCTTCCAGTGACATGTGCAGCTCATCTACTTTTAAGTTATCACTTCTTGCTTTGGAGCTGTCTTTAGTCTGCTTCTGCTCCTCCTCCAGAGACATGTGCAGTTTAGCTGCTTTTGAATTGTCAGCACTCATTTCCTTGGAGCTGGAGACTACTTGTGTCCACTGAATGTTGCCCACACCAATCTCATGTTGCACAAACTGTCGCGCCTCATGGATGAGCAGCTTGGCAGCCTCGGCCACTGTCATGCCCGCCTTGCCGGTTATAAAGAAATTCCGCGCCGAATTGCGTTTAGCTGCCTCGATGGCGTCTTCGTGCTCCTGCTGTTTGGCCGAGTCAAAGCTTTGCGAATCGAAGAGCAGCTGCTCCAAAGAAAGCGGACTGGCGCCAGCCAGATCCACGAGACTGGTGATGCCCGCATCGTGTAGTAATCGGGCACGTTTGTGCGTCAAGTCAGGCAGACGCATCAGATCGATGAGATCCCTATGGATGCCGAAGAAGAGGCGATCCTTGAACTGGGACACAACCAGCGCGAGTGTTGACCACTGCAACGAATTGCAAAATGCCGTCACAATGCCAGCAAAGGTGGAGGCCATCTGCTGGAGACTCTGCAGCATGCCGCGCTGGCATTTGAATTTGTGAGCCACCACATTGATTGGTGTCTCGTTGACCAGCTCCTGCAGCGCCAGCGCTGTGTAGAAGCTGCATAGAGAAGGGCATAACTAATGACGGGATTTGGGTTATTCTCTCTTCCAACACTTACCGCTTGTGTATCTGCATGAGTTTGTAGTCCAATTTCGCCTGGCCACGCATGGCGCGCACGAGGAACGCCTCCTTAACACCGATCAGTTCACCCACCTTCTTCATGGCGGGATTCAGTTTCTCCCACATGTCGAGATAGAGCAGCCAGTCCATGTCCTGCAGTTGATAACACACCGAATACGGCGTAACCAAATAAACGGCATGCAGTTCCGATTCGAGGACAAAGCAACGACGCGACTTTTGCAGCTCTGCAAAGAGGATTAGGCCATCAGTTGGCGGCATCGATGAGGCTAGACAAGCAGCGCCCAAGCGCGTGGCCACATAATGCTCAGTGTCTGTCTCCTCGTCCGTTTGCAAACGTATAAACTCGTACTCAACCAGGAAATCCAATGCATCAGCTATGTAATGCGATTCATCCTCATCCTCATTATCAACTTCTGTCTCCTTCTCCACCTGTGGACTCACAGTTTTTTGGGCACTAAGCAGAGTGCAATTGAAGAAGCTATCAACGTCTTTTCGACTGCTAGCCACTCCGGATGAGATGACCTCGAGCAGAGCCCGTTTCAGATGTGTCTGTAAACTATTATTATTAAATATTTATAGAACATCTGAGTTTTCCTTGGCTGCTTACGCTTCCGTCCAGATCCAAGCAGGATCTAATGGGCTTCAGTTGAGCCGTGACCAGTTCCCGACCGATGCGCGCATTGTTCTCCGTGCAAATGAGTATGGACTCACCCAGTGTGTCCTTACCGGTGCGGCCAGCTCGACCAATCATCTGTCTGTATGTCAGCGAACTCATCTGCTTGCCACCGAACAAGGGAGATCGGATGAGCACACGACGTGCCGGTAGATTAACGCCCGAGCTCAAAGTGCTCGTGGCGACAATCACCTTCAAGGCGCCCGCCTTAAAGCTCGCCTCCACAATGTCTCGCTCCTCCGTGGTGAGTCCGGCATGATGAAATGCACAGCCGTAAGTAACCGCCTTGGACATGACTGCATCAAGACCTGTTGAAAAGTTGCATAAGGATCAGATGTCGTAATGAGGATTAGTAGTTTACAGCTTGAGTCAGTCTGATACCTGTGGGAATATCGCGAAGCTGTTGCTTCACATCCTCAATGGCTTCCTTGTTGAGCTGGGTGCGCAGTCGTTTAGCCAAATTGCTGTCGGATTTGATGAGCGCATGCATTGCTGTGGCCAGCTGCACGGCCAGATTCTCACACCAGTCCTTGGAGGGGCAGAATACAACGACGGAGCAGCCCTCGAGCAACGTTTCGATGCACAACTGGGCCACATGATCCGCATCGTTGCCCAGTGGTGGCACTTCGGAGCTGCTGCTGATGTTGCGCAAGAATCGCAGTTGATTGTCGTAGATCTTGTTGCCCACCTTAATCATCTCCTGCAGCGCCACCGGCCGGTAATCTGTGATATAGAGTTCCGCGTTAAGCCACTGCTGGAGCAGCTGCACATTGGCCAATGTGGCCGACATGGTTATGATCTGGATTTGTAGCCCATGCTTGCGGGACATGTACAGCACCTTGGCGAGCAGCAGCTCTAGGATGTAGCCACGACCCGCATCCGAAATGAGATGTACCTCGTCGACGACCACTGTGCCAATCTCATCCAGTTTGCCCTGCTCCAGCAATTTGTTGACAATCGAATTGGCCTTCTCAATTGTGCAGATGGCCACGTGAATGCTCTCGAATCCGCCCGGCGGTGTATAACCACCAAAGAAACCCTCCACCCGATAGCCGGCCGGGGTTAATAGATCCTGCAGATAGAACATCTTCTCCCGCACCACCGAAATGAATGGCAGAATGAGCAGCACCTTTTTACCACGCTCCAGCACCGTCTTCAGCAGCAAAATTTCACTGACAAGTGTTTTGCCAGCGGAAGTTGGCGCCGAGTAGACCAGATTCGAGTGCTCGAAGAGCACCTTGGGTTTGCAGAGGCACTCGACCTGCCAGTCGAACATTTGGATGACGCCCTTCTTCTTGTACTCGCCGAGTACACTGTGCGGCAGATTCCAGGCGGAGATCAGCTTGAGCGCCTTCAAGTCTATAGGATTTTGGGCGGAAAATGATTCCCTTGTGGTGGTTGAATCCCTTGTAGCGGGTGAATGCCTTGTCGCATGTGATGAATCTCTTGTGGCAGGAGAATCCTTTGTGGCGGGTGGACTGCTGGGCGACATGCGCAACTGATTGGGTGACATGCTGCTCAAGTTCTGAGTGAATCTCGGACAATTAGCGACACTCTGCTTGGCCAGTTCACAGCGACTGCGCATAAGATCCTTTTGTAGCTGCTCTGACGCCTGGGCATGCCTAACTGGTAGTAGAAAGCTGCTCTCATCGAGATTGGCCAATTCAATGGGAGAATGAAGGGTTCTCTCCTCAACTGTTTCCGTTTCCGTATCCGTGCCGAAAACATCTTCTGTGCAAATTTGAGCCTCAAAAACGGATGTGGTGCTGACATTTTGCGAGTTACTTGCAAACACTTCGTCGTCTGCATCCAAGTTTGATAGGATTTGGGAGACACGCATTTGTGATGCGTCTGCCTGCTTGCCTTTGGTCTTCTCCAGGTTTCGTGTAAGCGAAAAATCATCCTTAAAGAACTGCGAATATTGTTCACAGCTGCCGTTTGTTGTGGTTGCTGCTCCTGTTGTCCGTCCCAGCTTGGAGTCGGACTTACTGCGTCGAAATTGCTGGCGTTGTGACACATTCGATCTGTTTACGGTTGACTGGGTGTGCAGGCGTTGAGGTCTCGATTTAAATTTTGGGGGTGATTCTTGGATAATTTCCAAGCCACTTGTTTGTTGATTGTTATTGTTATTTCTGGGTTTTTCTGTGTGTGGGTCTTTTAATTCGTTCTCTAATTTCATAAACGTGCTGTCGCTAAATGCAAATGATTGCGAAAACGCCATCACTCGTAGTTGTAATTCAATATTCTATTATAATACAATTAAAAAAATTAAGTAAATTAACTAAAGCAAAAAACAAAAATAAATAATTTCCGCGGACTTCCAACAGCGGCCTGCCAACTTCTTTGACAGAGTGTCAGTATTTAGCAGTATCGAAATCGACGATAGCTTAATCGGCAAAACGGCGCACAGTTGAAATTGATGGTATAAAATACACGACACATGTAAAGTTCAATGGGAAACATAATTTGTGACAATTTAAAATTGAATAATATTAAAATTTGTGTACCTACAGTATTTTGCAAGCATGTTTTAATTCATCATAATGTTTGTAATATAAATATCGATAGTAATGTTATTGTGTATGTTGCAACCAACAAAGAAATCAGTGTTGAAAAAGAAAGTTATCGACAATATCGATATGTGTATCAACAGTCTGTATGCACATAGCTGCAAAGATTTCTTAAAGCCAGCAAACAATAATAAATAAATTAAAAAAAAGTTAATTCGCGTTGCATTTTGGCGATAATTGAGTTGCAGAATGGACGAATTCAAGGTTCCAGCTCTGCCAGTCACTCCCGTATTCAAATACAAACAGCCTGTTGCACTTGAGAAACCCGCTGAGCCTCCACCGCCGCCGCCACCAGCTCCGAAAAACAACCCAAATAGCAGCAGTTGCTTGTACAGAGTGCCAAAGTGGTCCCGGGCGCCAGCTGCACACGATATCTATAGATTCGAGGTTCTCAAATCGGGCCAAATCATAGACGAGGTCAAAGATTTACAACATCAGGCCATCTGGACATTTGGACGTCTCCCGGAAAATGATGTTGCCTTGGCGCATCCAACAATATCACGCTTCCATGCCGTGCTCCAATATAAACCAAAGCCAACTTGCGATGCAGACAGTGATGAGGGTGTCTTCAGCGCTGACAATATGCCAAAAAATGATCAATCCGAGGGCTGGTACATCTACGATCTGGGCAGTACCCACGGCACTTTCCTCAACAAACAACGTTTACCGCAACGTGTCTATATACGCATTCGTGTTGGTCACATGCTCAAGCTGGGCAGTAGCACTCGGGTGTTCATACTGCAGGGTCCCCGTGAGGACGAAGAGCCGGAATCAGAGCTAACAGTTACGGAGATACGCGAGCAGCGCGAACAACAAGTGGCCTTGGCTGCCGCAGAAAAGGCACGCAAAGAACTCGAGGCCGAGGAGCGTGAACGCAATGAAGGCGCCAGCTGGGGCATGAGCGAAGATGCTGATGAGGAGACGGATCTGACACACAATCCTTTTGCCAGCACAAACAACGAGGAGCAGTTCTTCGATGATCCTAAGCGAACGTTGCGTGGCTTCTTTGAGCGCGAAGGCCTTAATCTGGAATACAAATGCGATGAGCTGTCACAGGCCTCGTTTGTATGCCGGGTGGAGTTACCGCTGGACGACACCAATGGCAGACCCATCGTTGTTGAGGTCACTCACAAGGGACGCAAGAAGGATTGCGTGGCGCAATGCGCACTGGAGGCATGCCGCACTCTTGATCGACACGGTGTTTTGCGGCAGGCTAATCAGGAGTCGCAAAAGCGCAAGCATTTGAAAAGTGGAGATTCTGATGACGAAGATGAGTTCTTGGATCGAACAGGCGATGTGGCCAGAAAGAAACTGCGAAAGTCAACTGCATCCGCAACTGTGACTCTTACCTATGATGATTTGGTAAGCCAGCAATACCAATAAATACAAATAGAAATTTATCAATGTTCTTTAATTTCAGCTTAAGCAGGAATTCGAGCTGAATATGGAGCAGCTGAAAGTGGAGCAAGAGATTTTGGCCTACCAGCAGAACGAGAAGCGTGTGAAGGAGCTGGCTGTTAAGCAAGAGACCGCTAGTGATGATCTAGACAACTTTATGGATACACTCGCTGGAAATGTGCCGCAAGTAGATAAAACGGAGATCAAAAAGTTGCGGGTAAGTAGTAAAATTTAAAAAGTATTTATTTTTTTTATTTTATCTATTGCTTTTTTTAAGCTTGAGGAGCAGCGCATAAGAGCTGAACAGCAGAGGCTAGAAAGACTCATAAGATTAGCTAAGCCTACGGCATTTTCTTTAGCCACACCCAGTGGCTCAATGTTAAAGAACAAGACACAGGAGACAAATGCGGCCAATAAACAGCTGCCAATTATTGGCAAGCGAAATCAGTTTAGTAAATTCAAGGTAGTTAAACCACAGACCAGCACCCGAGCCAAAGTGCAGACGAACGTGTTTGCATCCGATGATGAGGAAGTCGAAGAGGACGAGGAGGTGGAGGAGAAAGCGAAGACGTCAACGAAGTTTGCAGCGGAAACAATTACAAAGCCATCAACAAGTGTGGATACAAAGGAAGTCAAGTCAACGGTCGAGTCGGGAACACTCACAGCTCCGGATGTGGAAAACAAATATATTGTGGTGCCAACAATTGACTCGACACCGGAAGTAGTGCCCGATGAAACAGTAAAGGATGCATCCGCCTGCAAAAACACCACAGACCTCGGAGACACTGCCGAGGAGCAGAGCGCAGAGGAGCAGAGCGCCGAGGAGAAGAGCGCCGAGGAGCAGAGCGCCGAGGAGCAGAGCGCCGAGGAGAAAAGCGCCGAGCAGAAGAGCGCAGAGGAGTCGGCTGCCCGCAAGAAACGACGTCAGCGTGCGCGACAAAGAAACAACAGCAAGCAGCGTCAGGATGTGGACATGGATCTCCAAGAGCTTGCAGCGCATGAGGATGTAGAGAAATACGCCAAATGGGTGCCACCGTCTGACCAAAGGGGCGATGGCTTTACACACTTGAACGACAAATTCGGCTACTAAAAAAAAACCATTTTCCCTAGCAAAGCACTAAGAATAAATGATCAAATAACCCCACAAATGATATAATTATATTTGGTGAATAGGTGGCGAAATTAACTAGTTTATGATAAGCTCATTACTATTAACGTATTAACTTTCGCTAAGCTTATTACTAATGCATGTAAAATGGCTGATATTTGGTCATGCCTAGAGAGTTGTTTGTACAGTGGTCACTCGAATGTAGGCAGGTTTCAAACTCCGCATTTTTATTTTGATTCTCTGCCTTTTTTTTATTATATTTAAGAGACATTAAAATATAATTTACTCAATTCAAATGAGTAAAAGACAAAAACTGTTTTACAAATATTGTGAAAACTCTTAGAAAAATATATTTACATTTTTAGTAAGACTTATAATGTTAAAGTTAGCAAATAATTTTAAGTCCGCCAAAATGACAGAAAAAAAAATCGAACTTTTCAAAAACGGAATTGAAAACTGTTAAAAAGGAAAGTAAGAAAAAAGAGTATCTGATAAATCTAACAACACGAATTGGCGAGCAACCACTGTACAAGTATTTCGGAGTATTACATTTTATTTGCTGTGCTAAGGTTGCTTAAGTGTATGTGCTGTGTGTAACATTAAATTAATAAATGTGAATTTAAAGTTCAAACCGTTTTGCACTAAGCCTGGGTGTTCAAGTATGAACATGTGACGCTCTAAGGAGATGCTCATGCCTTATGGGGCATTCTCAAGCGTGGGCACTTGAAACTGGCCTGCATTAGATAAGAAAAAGAAAAGTATTTAGTTTTAAGAGTTTTTAATAATTTAATAGATAGCTGGACAGAGCAGTGGGCGTTTGGTGAATTAAAACTCTGCCAGTGGCTTTTCAACATACTCTCTCAGCTTTTCAACACACTTTCCCCAGCGTTGCTGTGAGAGAGCGTGTGTGACGACGAGCGTTCCAACCCCTGATATGCATTCCACTGGAATGGTCGGGAATGAGGGGTGCGAATGAACACCAACCAATACACGTTACAAATTCCAGCGCACATATAGAGAATGAACGCGGTTGTCGTGTGTTGCGGAGCACCATTGATTGCCGCTGTTAAGGCTCCAGCACTTGAACTTCCAATTCAGTTATAATTTTGCTACTCTTTTCGTCGGAACGGCGAACGGCGAGCGGCTGAGCGTGGGACGAGTTTCTTAGTCGAATCTTATTTGTTTATAATCAAGTGTCGTTCAAATTAGCCGAATTTATAAATTGATTTAATCGATTCGATTTCGGTTTCGTACAGAGTTCAAATTTAATGCAAAGTTAATATAGAAGCTAAAACCTATTTAAGCTCAATGCTAGCGAGTGTTATATAAATTAAAAAAAAAAAAAAAACTAAATTTATTGATATATTTAAATAAAATTTGATTTTAATGCGGTCGCCACGTGATTCCTCAATAGCCGGAGCACATGTGTGGGTTACATTTTAAAACGCGTAACAGTCCGTCTCAAAAGACGTCCCTGCGTTGGGGCGACAGCTGCTGCTGCTGCTGCTGCCGTTGCTGCTACTGCTGCTAATCACGTGCTTTCAACTAATCCTCGCCAGACTCTGATTCCTAAATCAACCGATTATTAGTCGTGTCTGTTGCTGTGATCTGCTCTCGTCTAAATATCTAAATATGAAAAGTAGTCGCACTCAAGAAAAACAATCGTATTTAGGAAATGTTGCATAAGCCAAGGCGCATCTGATTGGCGCGCACATTTTGCCGTCGTTAAAAGCAGAGACGCGGGACTCGTCGCATAACTTAACGCCTGCTTTGAACTTGGCGTACAACCTGAAACACATTTATATATACATACATACATACAAATATATGTATTTATAGGCATACACTGTTATAGTGAAGGTGAGTTCGACTGCCCGCAAATGCACAGCGACATGCGCAGAGATTGCGCGCCTACTCTCTGCCTACTCTCTGACTGACTCAGGGAGCAGCGGTGTGTGTCACTTGGTTTGATGGTTTCTTCATTTTTTTTTTTTTTGAGAGCAGTCAGAATTTTATTTGGTTAATACCCAGTACTTAGTTGAAGTGTTTGATAAAATCATATATAGAACAAGCTGATCAGCATTAATAATGTGTCTCAGAAATAAACTAAATAACGAAATATCGATACTTATCGATTTGTGGCTCTAGAATCACTAAGGATATACAAGTTGAAATCATCATTAAATATGTATTTTTATTTCCACAAAGATTTGCTTTGGGCATTTCAACACATTTAAATGTCATTATTAATAATAAAAGGAATCATTTAAGTTATTTATGATCAAATATAGAAGAAGTGTTAGTTATCGCTATAAAATCACAGAGAAGTAGAAAAATAACTGAAGCCGGTTAAGTCAGAGTACAGCGTATCTTTTAGTCGATTAATCTCTGCGTGGAACACTCTTAGTTGTTTTAGTTGCCTAATTACAAATCATTTTGTGAATGATTCCAAATATGATTCTGGTCATTTGTCGACTCCTAGATATACTGGAATACTTAGACATATATAAAGAGATATATATATACACAACTAGAGGTATCTGTGTGTCTGTCTATCGCTCGAACTTGACTCATTTTGTTGAACAGTTCCATGTCCGGTCTAATCGCCTCTGTAATTTAGCATTATTAAATGTGACGCAGACTGAAGGGTGCCACAGCTGCACCACAGGGCCCTTTAAAGTTGCTCGTATTGCCATAATTGTGGTTCCTAGTTAATTGGATCCATTAGCGAGGACAACTAATGGCCAAGAGCGAATATCCTTCTGGGTTATCCTTGCGTAAAGGTCAGTTGGTTGGTAGGGCGTATTGTCCTTGGACATTATGTGGGTGCGTGTGCGGACAGTGGAAGGGGAAAGGGGGTGGGTGGCGACAAGGGGTTGGCGCAGTTTTATATTCACAGCAATTTAATACAGCTGCTGAAGACTTGCAGCGGACTTCTATAAGCATGCAACATTTTTAATAACAACGCTTCTATCTCCCTCTTTCAGTTGCATGCCACAAGCGCAAAAGTATTAGTTTACGACAATAAGTTATCGCTTGACAGGCATTATATATATATATATATATATTAATATATATAAATATATTAAGGAAGGGGTTGCAAAATGATCAACATAGGTGGAGTGGTGAGCATTGTGCTCTTTTACTTGCTCATCCTTGCTGTGGGCATTTGGGCAGGACGCAAGAAGCAGTCGGGCAATGATTCCGAGGAGGAGGTCATGTTGGCTGGACGTTCCATTGGTCTGTTCGTTGGCATATTTACAATGACAGGTGAGTCTAAGATTGCTGAAATATTCTCGTTTGCTTAATCTTAGTCGTCCATTTAGCCACATGGGTGGGTGGTGGTTACATTAATGGAACGGCGGAAGCGATTTACACATCGGGTCTGGTCTGGTGTCAGGCACCGTTTGGCTATGCCCTCAGCTTGGTATTTGGTAAGCAGATCACCGCGAAAAATATTTGATTTTTATTTAACGTTTTTCCACTTTTAGGTGGCATCTTCTTTGCCAATCCAATGAGGAAGCAGGGCTATATAACCATGTTGGATCCGCTGCAGGACTCGTTTGGTGAGCGAATGGGTGGATTATTGTTTCTGCCGGCGCTCTGTGGCGAAGTCTTCTGGGCCGCAGGCATTTTGGCCGCCCTGGGCGCCACATTGTCAGTCATCATTGACATGGATCATCGCACCTCGGTCATATTGTCATCGGGCATTGCCATATTCTATACACTGTTTGGCGGTCTGTATTCGGTGGCGTACACAGATGTGATACAGCTGTTCTGCATCTTTATTGGACTGTGGATGTGCATACCGTTTGCCTGGACCAATGAGCATGTGCGCAGCTTGAGCGACATGGATGTGGATTGGATTGGGCATGTGGAGCCGAAGCAACGCTGGTTCTACATAGACTACGGCCTGCTACTCGTCTTTGGCGGTATTCCCTGGCAGGTGTACTTCCAGCGTGTGCTCTCCAGCAAGACGGCGGGTCGGGCGCAGTTGCTCTCCTATGTGGCAGCCGCCGGCTGCATCCTGATGGCCATTCCCCCGGTGCTCATTGGTGCCATTGCCAAGGCGACACGTGAGTTGCATGCAGCAGTTACTCGATTTTGTTAGCTAATCTCTCTGCTTTCGGCAGCCTGGAACGAGACGGACTACAAGGGTCCATATCCGTTAACTGTGGCTGAGACGAGCATGATATTGCCCATGGTCTTGCAATATCTGACGCCCGATTTCGTTTCCTTCTTTGGCCTGGGCGCTGTCTCCGCTGCTGTCATGTCGTCGGCAGATTCCTCCGTGCTGTCCGCCGCCTCCATGTTTGCACGCAATGTTTACAAATTGATTTTCCGTCAGAAGGCTTCCGAAATGGAAATCATTTGGGTAATGCGCGTCGCCATCATTGTTGTGGGCATATTAGCAACCATTATGGCCCTAACCATACCCTCCATCTATGGACTGTGGTAAGTGTAGTGCATGCATACACTTAGAAAAAATACTGGGGTTTATCTGTTTTTTTTTTTTCTAAATTATCAGTTTTCATAGTTTACGGTTTTATAATACGTTAATCGATAAATTCAATATTTAGAAAACAAATTGACGATTCTGAAATTTTGGAGTGAGAAGTAAAAAGAAAATTTAAAAAAACTTTTAAAAAATTGACAAATTACTTATAAATACTTTTAAAATTAACAAAAAAAACTACAAATATTTGAAATTGATTTTTTTTATGATTAATCTCTAAAAATGATTAATTTAAAAAATACACGTACTATTTTAGAATTTTGGACAGATATTTTGAAATCGTTTGAGTTCTTAGAGCTACTCAAATATTGCTTTAACGCATTTATAAAAATAACTTAAAAGCTGAAAATAATTTCGCTTTACTTTAAAAAAAAAGTATCTCTAAATTAAGCAATTTTTTAATTGATTTTTTTTTATGTTCAGTGTATGGTTTTTTTGTGAGTGTAGCTCAAAGTGATTGACAGCTCATTTACCTAAGTGCATCAAACTTTGTGTTCCCCTCGCTTCAGGTCGATGTGCTCGGATCTGGTGTATGTCATTTTGTTTCCACAGCTGCTGATGGTGGTGCACTTTAAGAAGCATTGCAATACATATGGAAGCCTGGCGGCATACATTGTGGCGCTCTGCATTCGTCTGTCCGGTGGCGAGGCTATACTGGGCCTGCCCGCCCTCATCCACTATCCGGGATACGAGGAGGAGACGAATACACAACTGTTTCCCTTCCGCACAATGGCCATGCTGATCAGCCTGATCACCTTGGTGTTTGTCTCCTGGTGGACCAAGTAAGTAAATTAATAATTTTAATCAATTAGTTCTGATGAAATCGAAATTTTCACAGAATGATGTTCGAATCGGGTAAACTGCCGCCGAGCTATGACTATTTCCGCTGTGTGGTCAATATACCTGAGGATGTGCAGCGTGTCGGTGATCCGTCCGAGTCCGGCGAACAGCTGTCCGTGATGGCTGGTCCTTTGGCTCGATCGTACGGTGCGGCCACAATGGCCGGCAAGGATGAGCGCAATGGTCGCATCAATCCCGCTCTGGAGTCCGACGATGATCTGCCCGTTGCCGAGGCACGTCGAATGAATCAACAGACGGCACAGGCGCAGGTCCAAAAGATGCTGGACACGGCCACCGGCCAAAAGTCCGGCGGTGGTGGTGGTCCAAATCAGGCCATGGCTATGCCCACACCGGAGCAGGATAATACAGCGTTCTGAGCGGTGTCCCTGCTACTGGTGAGATTAGGTTTAGGCTCACATTCCCACAATTTGCTACGTTTTATGTTGTGCTTTTTAGATGGATATATACACAATATATGTACATACATATCAAATGTATTTTCAGCATACGTTAACCACACAAGTGCTCAGGTATAAAGTGCAGAATTTTGCGTTCACAATTTATATATATATATATTCAATTTGAATAATTTGTAATAGAGAGAGGATCTCTTACGTAGAGATAACTGCTTACTCCGTGTCCTGGTTTTTGTTTTGTGAATTAATATATCGCTTCGATTAGAGTAAATGTAATAGAGAAATATCTAATTCAATCGACACATATCAAATGTATAAATTAAATTTAGAGCGATAAATTGAAAACGAAACGAAAACAAACAAATCAATGTCAAAAAACTGAAAGTAACTGAAAACATATCAATTGCATTTCCCACTCCACGAGAAATGTAAATAATGTTAAAAATACAATTATGTATTAAAAAAAAAAAAAAAATAATGAACTAAGACCTGCTTTTGAATATACAATACTTATAATGGGTCCTAATTAACTTGGTTCATGTTCATTTGATAAAAAATTGATTGAAAAGTAAATATTTACTAAACATACATTTGTATGAAAATTGTCCTTATGGTTTAGGTGCATATAATGTGAATCATGTGTCCTTCCACAAGAAAAGAAACTGAATGATAAAAACTTAATGAAATAAATCAAAGCTGACTTAACGTACAGAACATAAACATATCATCAACATGCAACTGACAAAAAAAAAAACACTATTCTACCTATACAGGATATATAAGTAAATTGAGCGTTATATAGGCAAAAGAATTTTAGCTGCTCTCAAAGAGCAAACCAAATACCACAAAAAGTAAGAAACTAAACACATAGAAAAAAAATAAATAAATGAAAAACTATAACTAACATATTAGAGAATGTTGCGTCATAGTACCTAATACGTATATATATATACACAGTTATACATATGCATATATACTTATTTATATATACATATATATATAGAAGGAGATACACTGAATTTAGAAAGCAAATACCAAGTGAAAACCTATTTTGATTCTCTGCGGTAAAATTGAATATTGGCAAATTAAATTGATTGGAAACACGCGCTGCCTCTAAAATCCCAAAACACAAAACACAAAAATAATATAAAAAACGAGAGAACCTAAACATTTATTCCCAAAAAAAAAACCATATTTAAATTGATTCCAAAAGTACTATGTATTTTATTGAGAGATTTGCATTTGTTCGTTTCGAAAATTGCCCTTGGCTCGTTTGTTAAAGTTTATTCCCGTTGTTGATATGAGACATATCAATTTTCAAATCGATCAAATACTCAATACTTGATATGAAAACTATTTTTAAATGTAATAAGTACTTAAATGTTGACTGCTTTTTGAATTGAGCAACGTACGTTGGCTCAAACAAACTAACGTTTTTTTTTTAAATCTTTGTATAAACGAATTGTAAGCGAAAACTAATCCTGAAATCTTTGAGGCATTAAAAAAATTATCTCAACTCAATATAAATACATACATAAAAAGATACATATTTACTTATATCTGTTCTTGCTGTTGTTACTCACTGTTAATTGTTATATTTGTCTCTGGTTTTTAAGATTTGCATCAGATCTAAATGTATTTGTATGGTTAAAGTTCACCAGTTATAAATATTGAATATGTTTTTTTTTTTTTTGGAATACTCTTTTTAGCAATTGTTAATGGAACTATGCAATTTCAAGTGTTTAATTCATTGTTTTTATTGTGCAGCAACTCGAACTGTATATAAAAAAAAGAAAAATAAGATAAAAAACATTATTGAATTGTTTAAGCAACTTACTAACAAACAAAACCACCAACTATTTTATGTATTACAATTATTACGTGATGAGCATTGAACGAACTACTAAAGTACTCCAAATAGGCAAAAACCAAAAAAAAAACCAAGAAAAACATAAATAAAAAAAGTCAAAAAAATGTTTTTAGGAATCATGCGATGTTGAGTAGTTGATTGGGTTAAAACTTGGGGTTATACTTTCGTTCACCTATTGTTGTCTAATCAATTGATGTATACATATTACTTAGCGGCATTATTACAAAACTATGTTAAATAAACTGAGGCGAAATTACGATATACAATATATATGATGAAATTATATCAAAAACAAACGAAAATACATATCAATGTTTAAAGCATAGCAAAATGAAAAATCGAATGAGAAAACTATATAACAAAAAAAAACGAGTGAAGATGAAAAAAAGTATTTAATAAACAACAAATATATATATATATATATTAAAATGGTTTCTTTGTTAATGCAAATTACGTGTAATTATTTATTCTATTTCGCAATTTGAGTGTATTTATTTGTATTTGGCCACTTACAAATTGTGTAACATCAGCAAACATTACAAACAAACAAAAGCAGTTAAATGACAATTTAAAACAATGGTAACTGCATTATCGTAAGCGGAAATTTCCCATCATAAAAATGCAGTTTCTGTTGGAGTAAGGGGAGGAGAGGGGAAAGTGAAGAGCTGAGTTAAAGAGCAAATGGCAATTGAAGTTGCAACAATGCAATTGCAGAAGATCACAACAACAAGATCAGATCATCTTCTGGTATAGTAGTAGCGATACTTATGGGAAACACTGTCAGCTGTTAGAAGTTAATTAATTTTTGTGATAATGTGCCAAAGCCAAAGAGATTCATTTGCATTTACACTTGCAGCATTTGTACTTGTGCAATTAAGTTGTTTTCTTAATTAGCCACATGTCGTCCAAAGCCAAATCCCATCACAAGTTCATCTCTGACGTCGCACAAGAATTGCCCTCTAATTGATGTTTGTTTGTTATTGCTGCTGTTGTGGATGTTGCTGTCGTGTATGTTGTGCTGGCAGTCTGAATATCCGGTATTTGAAATATTACAAATTTGCATAGCAAAACGCCAAACGTTGTTTTGGATTTGGATTTGCCTTCAACTGTCAATTAACCAACGTCATTTTCATGAACTTCAACGTCTACAAAGTGAGTGGAATTCTTTGCCAGATCTCACTTTTAAAGGGTTTATTTCCGAAAGAAGCATTTGCTATTTTTTTTTTTTTTTAGAAATAAAATTTCTTGTCATATTTATTAAACAATTCATAAGTATTAATTTCTAATGCATATTACAACTAACAATTAATGGATCGCAAAGCAGTGTCGAAATTTTGTCAATATGGGAATAATTTACAATTTATGCTTTGCTTTTTTTTTTTTATGGATTTTCTTGTGTGTGTTTTTCGAGAGCAGTTGATGATGTGGAATGAAGCGAAACTGTGTGGGATTAGGACACGAGTATTGTAAGGCACTTGGGCGAATCTGGCTGCACTTGCTCACTATTTGCGGTAAGTGTAGCCACCATTGGAGCTGTAACCCTGCGGAATGGTCTCCGGCACTTGGCTGGGCGCCGAGTAGGAGTATCCAGAGTCTTGGGAGGGTGCGCCATAGGATGAGGATGGTTCACTAGGTGCACCATAGCTGCTCGAGGGTGCGGCCGGTGCATTGTAGGAGGATGAGGGGCCGGTGGAGAAACCACCGTTGCTAGCGGATGACGATGAGGCTGATGACGAAGCGAACGATGAGCTCGATCCGAACGATGAGCCACCCTGAGAGCTGAAGCTACCGGATGAATGGGAGCTCGACGGAGCACCATATGAGGTGGAGGGAGGAGCTGCTGGATATGGCCCACCGCTGCTGCCGCCTGCACTAGGTGCCGAGTAGGAGCTGGATGGCGGTGCTCCATATGAACTGGAAGGAGCTGCTGGAGCTGGGGCAGCATAAGAGCTGGAAGGTCCTGAGCTTGGAGCGCCATATGAGCTAGAAGGAGCCGCTGGGTAGGGGCCGCCACTGCTTGCGCCTGGGCTCGGAGCCGAATAGGAGCTGGAGGGTGCTAATGCAGGTGCGGAATACAAAAGGGACGGAGCCTTTTTCGGTGCACCATAAGAGCTAGAGGGAGCTGCTGGGTAGGGTCCACCACTGTTCGATCCGTGGCTTGGTGCCGAGTAGGAGCTCGATGGAGCAGAGCTGGGAGCGCCATAAGAGCTTGAAGGAGCTGCTGGATAGGGTCCACCACTGTTTGATCCTTGGCTTGGCGCAGAATATGAGCTTGAAGGTGCTGGTGCACTTGGTGCTCCATATGAACTAGAGGGAGCAGCTGGGTAAGGTCCACCACTGCTGGCTCCGAGACTTGGTGCCGAGTAGGAGCTGGAGGGTCCAGCACTTGGAGCGCCATATGAGCTGGAAGGAGGTGCTGGATACGGACCACCACTGTTTGATCCATGGCTTGGTGCGGAGTAGGAGCTCGATGGAACAGAGCTGGGTGCACCGTATGAACTTGAAGGAGCTGCCGGATAGGGTCCACCACTGTTTGATCCATGGCTTGGCGCCAAGTACGAGCTCGAGGGTGCTGGTGCACTTGGTGCACCATATGAGCTAGAAGGCCCTGCGGGGTAAGGTCCGCTGGCTCCGGGACTTGGTGCCGAGTAGGAGTTGGATGGGCCTGCACTTGGAGCACCATAAGAACTAGATGGTGCAGCTGGATAGGGTCCACCGCTGCTGGCGCCTGGGCTAGATGCCGAGTAGGAGCTTGTCGGCACCTTTTTCGGAGCACCATACGAGCTGGAAGCAGCAGCTGGGTAGGGTCCACCGCTGTTTGAGGCTTGGCTTGGTGCGGAGTAGGAGTTGGATGGAGCAGAGCTTGGCGCACCGTACGAGCTGGAAGGAGCTGCAGGGTATGGTCCACCGCTGCTGGTGCCGGGACTGGGTGCACTATAAGAGCTGGAGGGCTTGGAGATTGGTGCGCCGTACGAGCTTGAAGGAGCAGCCGGATAAGGTCCACCGCTGCTTGATCCTTTGCTGGGTGCTCCATAAGAGCTAGAAGGAGCTGCTGGATAAGATCCACCGCTATTTGCGCTTGGGCTTGGTGCGGAATACGAGGAGGATGGCGAACTGAACGATGACGATGACGATGAGTAGCTGCTGCTGCTAGATCCAGAGCCGCCACTTGGAGCACCATACTTGGATGATGGAGGCGATATTGGGTGGAAGGAGCTGGAGCCCGACGACGGAGCACCGTATGAAGATGATGGTGCTGTTGAAGCGCCTGGTCCCGAGGTGTAGCCACTGCTGCCGAGCACCTGCGTCCTTGAAGGAGCGCCATAGTTGGTGGATGGCGCTGATGGCAATGGGACGAAGCTGCTCACGCTGGGCGCCCCATAACTGGTGGATGGACGAGATGGAGCGCCATAGCTGCTTGATGGCGATTTGGGTGGTCCATACTTGCTGGATGGTGGTGCTGGTGGTGCGGGGGCACCGTAGCTCGATGAAGGTGCAGAGGATTTCGGTGGACCGTAACTGGATGAGGGGCGACGTGAAGAGTGATGTTTCCGGGGTGGTGGTGGTCCATACGACTGGCTGGGACGACTGGGTGGTGCACCATAGCTCGAGGATGGCGGCGGAGCTGGGCGCGATGGTGGTCCGTATGAGCTTGATGGCTTGTGATGATGCGACGATGGATACGGACCACCCGAGGAAGCCGGGGGAGCCGAGTAGCTGCTGGACGGAGCTGGTCGCGAATTGAACGACTGCGCCGGACCCGAGGCGGGTGGCAAATAGGAGCTGGTCGGTGGTCGGCTGCCCGATGACGGTGGCAGATACCCATTGTTTAGTGGCGCCTCACGCTTAGCGGCAGCCACATGTGGTGGCGATACAATGACGACGAAGACAACGGCAACTACACCGAAAAGCTACAGATACAAATTGCGTGTGTGCCACACACAAAAAAGAGAAAAAAAACCAAATAAGATAAACGAGGAAATTATTAGTTTTCTATGCCGATCCGGATAATGTGTTGTAGCCATTACTACGACTACGACTGCAACTCGGACTTACCACTGCGTACGACGAGCTCATCTTGCCGCGGTGCGTTTCACTAGCAAATTGGCCAAGCTATCGGGAAAGATAGAAAGAGAGCAGAAGAAGGTAAGTCCAAAGCCAAAAGAAGAAATAAATTACGCTAATGTTGCATAAGTTTTTTATTTTTCTCTGTTTTTGTTTTTTATTTATTTTGTGATGCTCATCATGTGGCTATGACCGAGAAATGAGTGGCCAGCGATGGGGTCGACCCTCAATTGCCGGCCACCAGAAACGCTCATCAATCTCCGGCAGTTAGCCAGCTAAAAGCCAACACTCGTATCAATGCCAAGAACTCTGCCAATATATACCCCACACACCCCACATCCCCCCCCCCAACCGTTGGACCGTATCGCCTAGATTTCAAATTTAGTTTGAGCTCTGCGCATATTTGAATAAATTAAGCTGCGACTCAAAAAGAAAACCGCAGGCAAAATAAATTGAAACTTTTCGCTTTTGCCAGCCAACCGGCAATTGAATCAAAAGCCCAATCTTAGGGCTTCCATCCTCATTCTTTGGCTGTGTGGGTGTTTTATGATAGCACATAAACTCATGTTACTGATACAACCCTATCGTAGTGATACATCCCACGTGTTGTTGTTGTTGTTGTTGTTGCTATTGTTGCCACAATGCTTTCGTCTGGTGCCGTTTCCCAATTATTGCCTTGTCTTGTTAGCCGTATCTTCTTTAGGCCTGTGCCATTTTTTACTTTCGATTGTTGCTACTTGCTACTCTTGCGTGTTTTTTTGTTGTCGTCTTTATTGCAAATAATTATAAAAAAAAAATAGCAAATGAGCAAAACCTAAAAACACCGCATTGTAATTATTTTCCTTTTTTGGCTCATTTAAGTGCTCACAGTTTAGACCCGCTCATTGTGGTAATAACATATTTTTTTTGCTGTTCATTTTCCATTATTTTTTGAACGTTTATGTGCGGTGTGTAAGCATTTCTAATTGGCCATTGGCTGCTGATTATGTAAGACGGCCCAACATTAATTGCAAATTAACCGACAAAACTTAAAACGCCTTCAACCTGGGAAGATGGGTGTATTTAAATATTTACGGTTTGTGCAAAATACTCCCTTTGCAGATTAACTTGTTATTATTTTTTTTATGCAATTCCAAAATGCCGATTAAACTTATTAACTTAATTATGTGTGGATTATGGTTTAACACTTGACAATATATCGAACAATTTTAAACACAACACCAACAACGAAAAGTTTAACGGTTATCCTTAGACACAAACTAACCGTTCAAAGGCAACAGCAGTTGTGTGTGATGATATGAAAATGGGTGATTAGCTTTTTGTTTTTATTATTGCTGAAGATGATATGCTGCTCAGCCGAATGTCGAATGCAAACTACTCTGTTGTCTGGCGCGGAGCATGCACTTTTATACGATAGCCGGGCGCTGGTATCCCAGCCAAGCTGAACGATCAACATAGCTGGGCAAAGGCAAAAGCCAGCCTCGCAGCCGGCGGCACAGTCGACGGCGCTGTCGGCGTCGAAGCCAAATGGTAAAGCTTCCAACATGTTTTCAATTTCGGTATTTTTATGTAACGTCAAATGCACTCTTCAGCCACAACAATAACAGCAACAAAAGCTGTGACGCTGGCACGACTGCGCAGTCGAAGTCGACGTTGACGTCAACACAAAGCGACCGCTAAAGCTTTTGCGGTTGTTGTTTTGTTTTTGTTTTCGTTTTTAACCATTATTATTTTTTTTTTTGCATTGATAAAACGATTGTACGCAAACTTGACTCACTACCAGAGTACATTGGTGTGTGTGGGACAAGTTCAGTGGCGGCATCAATCACAATTGAAATAGCTAACGGCAAGCGTTATGTAATTGTGCGTATACTTAATGTGTATAGCGCATACGCCTTAGGACTGCTGCATAAATAATCGTATTAAAATGTTCAGAAGCCTTCATCTTTGTTTACATTCATGTTCCGCTCTTTAAGGTTGCAGGAGAAGCCAAGCATAGTAAATATTGCTCTCTTGCTTCTAACAATTGTTTATTATGTTTTTTTTTTCCAAAATTTAGTAAACAGTTGGTGGCATCTCGGGTTTCTTCCAGATGTAACTGGCCCATGGGATGCACTCCTTGAGCAGATGCATATAGGCTAATCCCTTGGGGCAGTCGACCTCGGTGGCTGGTTTGCCCAGTGTCTCGCAATGCCAGTACTTGGCCGGATCGAAGTGATGGGGATATGTCTGTCCAATCTCAGACTCATCTTTGCAGGCCGAGCGCCCAGCGTCAGCATTGACAAAAACAGCAATAGCAGCCAAAACGGCGAACAGCGCAAAAACTGCAGTAAATGATGATTTGTGAGTTTAAATTAAGTATTCATTTTAAAATGCGTTTTTTTTTTTAAATTACTCACCAGTTTTCATAGTGGTCTGTGAAAGATTCTATCAAGTCTGCACTCTCCGGCGCAGAAACGATTCTTATATAGTTCCCATTCTGCTGGGGGGGACACGCCTGTTGAAAAGCAATAGAATATAAAAAAAATAAAACAAGTACGAAAACACTATTGGAAACAATCGAAACTGTTGATTATTATCAAAGAGTGACATGCGATTGATAAGAAAGAAAATTAGCCCAAAAATAGAGAGAGGCAAACGTAGCGCTGAAAGTGTTGTAATATATTTTTAGATAGTCAAGTAATTAATGCATTTTTTCTTTTGTTGCTGCTGAAAAAGCAACATAAGATATAGCAACTAATTAAATAAATTAAAATTCTCTAAATATTCATAAAGAGCTTGGACTTATATGCTAAATTGAGATCAATTAAAGATTGAGATTGATTTAAAATTAAACACCAAAATATATATTCAGATTTGATGTATGCAAATTTGTTGCCATTATTTTATATTGTACATCATGATTGACGTTACTGTTTTGGAATATTGATTAATTATCTGTTTGATGTGGCAGCTGTGGCATATGCATACCGTCTGGTTTCACAAATGTTTAACCGAAGATAATCGAAATTAGCCAATTGAAGGTTAACCATTTAATTATAACCATCTGTGATGTGAATTCATTTAAATTGCAAAATAAACATCAACGCATATTTGTTGTTATCAAATTGATTTCTTGATTTTTGCCCAATTACACCTGTATATGAAAGAGTGTGTGTGTGTGTGCGTGTGTGTTTGTTTTACAACTTAGGTTAACTGTTTGTCTCTTTTTGTGTGTGTGGCTTTGGTTGTTGATGACCCCCTAAGGCGTTTCGTGTGGCAGTTGCAAAGCAAACACTTGACCAACATAAATGCTTAAGTGTGCATGCAAAAACAAAAATCACGAAATCATTAAAAACTAAAAACAACACAAAAAAAAAAAAAAATAACGCACACAATGTTAACAGTTGATGAAAACAAACAGGCCAAAAATCTATTACAAAATACTTAAAAACTAATTACAGTTTCCGCATTGAACTAGTCGTTACCAGGGGGAAGGGCGTTTGCGAGGGGGGAGGTGTCGCCAAGCGGTAGGTGCCTTAGTTGCTTAGCTTAATAATGCTTCCAGGCATCGAAACAGACAAAGACAGGAAGAGGGAGAGAGAGAGAGAGAATTGGTATGAGTGAGAGAAAGAGAGAGAGAGGGAAAGCAAGAAAGTTAGTTAAAAACGGCGACAATGACTTGCACCCTGGGGGCATTTAATTTTGGGTTGTCTGTAGTATTTCGGTGGAGTCGATGGAGACTCTCCATATTAAATGCTTTGACTGAATTTTAAGCATTTCGTTAAAGACGATGACGAAGAGGAATTGGTGCCACAACTTGGGAGCAGACAGCTCATTATCGATTAAGTAGCTACGCTTTGAGTAAATCCAATTATTGAATCTTAGGTAAATGAACCGATCCACAGATTGCACAAGTCCCCAAAAGTATCTCACATCTATATCTGTATCTGTATCTGCATCTGTATCTGTATCTGTATCTGCATCTGTATCTGTATTTGTGCCCGTTGTATCATTTCTATCATTTTGATTAGCTCTAAAAATAGTTGGAAGGAAACTAACCAATTTGCACAAAGTGCTTTTGCTTGTGGCGCATTTCATTTTGTCCAAGAAATTGTCAAATTCAAATACCGATAAGAACCCAACCCAGAGCACAGAGGAACATAGAGTGTGGCACAGAGAAACACTATAAATATGTTCTCCGAATGCCAACAATTGCAACATTTTCATTCAGTCAACTCAACGAAATGCATCTGGGTTAGTGAAACTACATTTTAATAGATTCTAACTGACATTATGCAATTTTTGCAGCAACGATTTTTAGTTTTTTGCTTTTGGGCATCGTTGTGACCCTCACATCGGCCTATAATGGTCAGGATATCTATGCGGAGCCGAACTGTGACATCGTTGAGGATCGTGCTCGCAAGTTCCGTGACATCTCCGATCCCACACACTACTGGGTGTGCCCCGAGGGACAGGAGAAGGCCGACTATATTCAGTGCCCCGATAACTATGCCTTCATGGAGCCACAGCAGGAGTGCGTCGTCTGGGAGGAGTGGAAGTGGCTTGAGCCGTATACCAAATAAACAGTGTCCACAATGAAACTTTGACATTTAACGTAAAACATAAACAGAGCATAAAAAACACCAACAAATATTTTTAGCCTGTCGTTTTATGTTTATTTTCCTGTATTTCGATTTGTTTGTCAATTAGTTTAGCCAAGTTTTGATAGGATTTTATGGAATCTGTGTGTCTAAGTTTGTAATCCTCTGCTGCGTGGTATTATCGATTTGGTGTCAAATAAATTACTTTATTAAATGCTTACATTTTGACATGCGTTGCCATTTTGTATGTGCCACATAAGTTTCTTGGTGCCCCAAACGTTAACCAAATATCTTTGTAACAATCAATTTTCATTTATTGTTGCAAACTTGCTTATTAGTGTGCGGAAGGAAGGGGAGGTAGGTGATGGGGGTTGGGAGTTGTGATTTCCTGACTATCATTAAAATAACTGCCAAAATATTGCTTTGTGTATTACAATTGACTTCAGTTTCCACTTTTTGTGTTGCATTTTGTTGTGCATTACATTTTAAATTATTTTTTATCATCAGATACTGAAAAATTAAAAAATTTTTATTTGAAATTAAATACAATAATATACTTAAGAGTTAAAGTGGCGTACGTCTCTATGATTATTTAATATGTGTAGCTAAAGACAACATTTTTTCTTATTTAATTACAAATTTCTTTCTTATCAAAAATTTATTTTAACTCCAATATTATTATGTTGTCATGTTTGTTATGTTTGTTGTCATGTTTGTTGCCCAAATTTGCTCTCTTTGCAACTTTATTCACAGCATCGCTGAAATCATATTTTCTAAAATTGAACTGATTTGATTTCAAGTCACATAACTTTCGCAGTGCTGACCCGCTAACCGTGTGAACTATTTTTTTTTTTTATTTTACTTTACTTTTAACTTTGGCTTTTGTCTAAACATTAAATTTTATTATTTGTTAATATTTATTTGTCATAACTGGACGAGTTATGTCAATGGCCATGCGAACATCATTGCTTTGGTGCTGTGCATGTTTGGCTGCTCAGTTGGTAGGCTATCGATGAGGAATGTACATATATACATATAAATATATATATATTTATGAGTTTGTCTGATAAATCATAATTAGGAAGTGCGTGTCTGTTGCGCTTGTAATGTTATCTAACACCTTCGATTGCCAATCAAAGCCGTTAACACGGCTGCTGCTGATGTTGCCGCTGTTGCTTTTGCTACTACAATCAATCAAATCGGATGGCTATAGCAGACATATTCATTTAAAGAGGAAACGAGACTTCGGCTTACTCACGCTGAGATGATGACAAACGCTGCTCCAATTTGTGGGGGTCTTAACAAAATATAAATTGTTCATTTCAGTTTCAGTTGCTGTGTGTTTGTTTGTTTTTTATTTCTTTTAGTTTTGTCTTCCTTTTAACAAGTAAAAGTCGTATATATCGGACGAAGCGAAGGCCCCAATAAACTTGCGGGCTCACATTAAAAGTGAAAAGTACTTCAATAAATTTATGTTAGAAATCATTGCCGCAATGCCAACAAGCAGAGCCGGTGGTGTTGCACTCAAGTGGTGCCCTCATGTATTTTTTTTTTTTTTTTTCGATGCCGATGGCCCACAGCATGGTCGAGTGAAGAGTGTTCATCAATGGCATCATATAATGAATTTTAGTCATGTTTGCTTTATGCTTTACCACACAACTCACAGCAACATCTGAAATGTTGGCTTTGCGTTGCCCCAATTAGTGGCATGGGCCGCTTACAGCTCTTTAATCCGAAGAAAGTTTCGATGGCCTTGACAAGGCCCAGCAAATGAACTACCAGTTGAGATATCACTTACACCTTCAGTTCCAGCATCAGCCAAGACACTGACAATAGGCTCCATTTGGTAACAAATGATCCCAGCGGTTATTTCGAATGCTTCTTTCTGCCTTGGTTTCGCATCACCTACCCGCCTCTGGCTTACATTTTTGGGTTAAGGCAAAAACAAAAAAAAAGCAAACAATCTTGCACAATTAGACGACTCATAATTGTTAACATTATATGTTGACATCTATTTATTTCAATAATACATCGACGGAATTGCGTAAATGCTATAAATTATAAACAATTGCACTGAGTTGAGCAGCTGCATCATTTAACCCATTTTGATATACCTATATCATTACAAGCTTAAATGCCGAATCGTGATTCGTTTCCTCATCCAAATAATTTATAAATGATTTGCTTGCATAAACCAATTTTCAGAATGTGCCAATAAACTTAAGATTATTTGTCGACGCATATTTCAATGGCTCAGCATTTCTGCGGGCAATAAGGTTATCTGAGTGGATAAAAGTGAATGATGTTAACTTAATGAACACTAAATAATTGAAACATTTTATCAATTGTAATTATTAATGAAAAATGCGTTCAATTTTTTTTGATTGATGCCAGCAGTGATATGACTTATTTTCTGATTCCCTTTTGTAAATGCGATTTCTGTGTACACATGAAAATACATACAAAAATTCATATTTAAATACTGAGTTGGGTTGCCTGGCCGTGAGTTGAATGACAAATTGACATGTGGAAGAAATGATAAATCTACCGGTAGACAGGTGGTCTGACAGATAACCGCGTCAGAGGCAAACGCAAAAGCAAAAGCCAAATCCAAATGACCTTTTATCAATCTGACATATAAATGCAAAGCTCCCAACTTGGCTCGAAGGCGATCTAGGCAATAAGCACTCAGCTAGCGAGCATGAATTTAGCATAGGTCGAAGTTCAAACTGTGACATACAACCAATCTGCACAGTGTATTTTTTGTATGCCACCCAAAACCACCCAAACTTTATTTCAGTTCAAGTCCGTTGCTGACGTCATTGCTAAGCAGCTTTCCTCCCACACCGATTAGCATCATATTTGCCATCAATTTTATAAATAATTTATTTGGCAATACACATCAATAATTCAAAATGCGCATTTTACATCTATTATATCCGAATTCAATTCAATGCCCTCCCTCATCAACTACTATCATTTTCAACAGTTTTTTTTTATAATACATGAATCAGAGGTAAAATTTCATCAATTGCAAGCATTAAAATTAATTTTTAATTTCTTTTTATTTACATAAAAATGTGTGTACATTCAATAGTCATTAATAAAATATGTATTAGAATATGTTGTTAAAAATAATTCGTCAAATTTTGCTTGCACTAATAAAATAGTTTGTGGCTTGTGCGATTTTCCTGATAAAATCGTCTGTCAAACTTTCCATCGCTTTCGAATCAAATTGGAATTGCATTTAAATAAAACATATATATGGACAGCCAAAAAAAAAAACGAAAAAAAATTACAAAATGTTTGTGAATAACGGTTGGGCAGTGTCGAGACCCCTGCAAGAAGCTTTCACCACGGAATGCCCCTCTTTAAACAGCTGATGAACAGCTGGAAAGCGCAGATGATTTGAAACAGACTGGAAGCCCAATGGCATATCCTACGTCTGGAAGCCGATTCATTCTGACAGGCCAACAATTAGTGAAAAGGCAGCTCCGCCTACTTGCACTCTCTCTCTGTGTGTGTGTGTGTGTGTGTGGGTGTGTGAATAAGTGTTATGTGTGCGTATGTGTCTAAGTATTTGTGACAAGGCCACACCCACGCGGCCATGTTTGAATGAAATGACAGGCTGCGTCGTCGGAGGCGCCACAAGCCGCAGCTGAAACGAGAAAGTTGCTCACCATCCCAAAAAGGAAGCCAAAACTAAAGAGAGAGAGAGAGAGAGAAAGAGAAAGCGCTCCAAATTGCCCATTGGAACAATGTGGCAAATGGAACATGTAACGGATTTGGCAAACACACAAATTCTACACAGTAACATGAACATGAACCCAGTATTGAGAATTTAGGTTACACATTTTCAGAGGGCAGCACAACTCGAAGTGTTGTTGTTGTTGTGGTTGCCAACTTAAGTAAGGTCATCGAAATGTCAAAAGTTGCATTTTTCGATTTGACAGCGTCACTCACACACACACAAGCGCGCACACACATGCACGTAAATGAAAACGCATGCATCCATTTACTTGTGCGAACAGTTAAGCAAATTGAATGGAACAAAGTATCGACATTGTTTTTGTTAAGACACATGCTTCCCATCCACACACGCCCACACACACTGACACAAATGCGCATGTATTTTTGTGTGGGTAGTTGGCAACGACAAATCGCAATTAATTTGCAAGCTCCCCTGTCTGCGTCACCCACATCGTCGTCGCCATGACAAAAAAATTCTTGTACAAAAACTTATTGATCGCACTGTTCTTTTTATAAACGACCTCTCCTGCTTACTCCCGTTAGAATTTATGTGCTAGCTACGGCCACTTTTCGGCTCACTTTTCGTCCTCTGTCCCAACATGCTTCAACACTTTCGGCGGCCATTTTGGCGGCGATGCTCCCGTGGGCGCCGTCAAATTCCACCACTCATGTGACACACACCCACACACACAGACACAAACGCACACATAGCAACGGGAATCTCTCAATAAATATATATTTTTTTCCTTTTCCTGCTTTGATTCTAGTTTCAATGCATCTCCCTTTCTCCCATTTGGCAAACTTTTTCTCTCACTCAACCGTCCCGTTCTCTTTCGCACTCTCGGCACTTGGCTAGCTAGTTGGTGAAACGTCAACACTAATTTATTTATTTTCATTTTATTGATATTATACTGTTTGCGCAGATTCCATTATATTAGTACTTGCAATGCTTTTCCCAGTAATTTCAACACTTTATGCATTATGCTGCGCTCCATGACATTTCAGTGTTGTAAAATTTAATTAAGTAAACCATTTCTTTTTTAAAGGTCGCCTTTCCAATTATCTTGTTGACATTCCCCCGTTATGATTAAAATATTCTGTGATCATTTCTGAATTATATATAATAAAAATAATAAAATTGTATTCTTAGCACTCGATAGGATTTCATGAATTGATATTTGTAATGAATTTGGATTAAAGTAAAAGTTTTGTTCTCAATGTAACATTTGTATTAGTTTTCTATTTTAGATTTAATTTTGTATACTACAGCAATCTGTGTTTTCAGATTTATTGTAATCAGTGTCTCTGGATTAAATCGTATAAAAACAACGGTAATTATTGTAAAAATTATTCAAAGTGACCAAAGTGTTTATATAAAACAACAAAAACACTAAACGCAAACTTTCAGTGGTATTATTGTTCTGTTATATTTTGTTTTTGTGTGTTTACAGTTTTCCTATCTGTGTTTTTCTATACATCTCTCTTTTCCGCGCTCACAAGTACAATTTTTTTGTTGAGTTGTCAGCGGATTGTTTATATTTACATTTCTTCAAGTTTGTTTTTTTTGTGAATGTTCCAGCAAGGTTTGCCCATCGTCGACAAACTCTTCTTCTTGGCAAAGGTTACAAGCTGATCTTGACAGTTGCAACCCGGGTGTTCAGTAAATTTATTATATCTTAATTATGGTAAATGTAAATTAATGGCTTCTTTTGGGCAAATGCGAGTCTTAAGTACATAACTAATTAAAACTGATTAAAAAAGGTAAATTGGTTTTGTCATCAGATGTAACTGACAGAAAAGTGCGTCTCGCATCCGATAAAGTATATAATGTGGTTCAGGAGAGTCAATTTATTTATATAAAATACAACTAGGCATATTAATGATCAGCTCTAAAAATTTCATGAAGACCATTTGAATTAAGCTTGCCCTTAAAAATAAAAACACTCGACTACAGTTTTCTTAACTGTTAAATATTTATTTATTTATTTATATTGAAAGTGTAGATGACTTGTGCATTTTTTTAAATACCATGCTTAAGTTTGGCAGACATATTTTTGTGTTATTAATAATATATATTATTAGCCAATATTTTGTGCCTTTGGTTTGATTAGGCGCTGGTGGAAAGCATTTTATGATACCTAATTAACTGAAACACTTAATATTACACTATTGCCTCCCTATATTGTACACAGACTATTCCGGTGTTTTAACTGACATACTAATATAGCTTATCTACTTACCGTATTAGTCATTTACTAATAAATTTTCCTGTAATACGAACAATGCTATCCATAAGCCGAAAATGAACTGTAATGTTGGTTGACCTTTGGCTTGTACAGCTTTAATCAATTTAGTGTAATTCAATACACTGTCCGATTTCAAAGCTTAATGCAGACCACGTATCCCACGCACATCTCTTGGCCAAATCCAATTTCCCATCGGAAGCTGCTTAAACCATTCCCCCCATCCCCATTCGAATGCTTACTGGTTACGGCTCTTGTTACTATTGCGTAATCCTTAAATGGCTGCGGCAGGTGCCACTGACTCTGGCAGAATCAACGTTGACTTACCAAAGAAAGATCAGCCACAAAGTGTGCAACATAAATATAAACAAATGGCACAATATTTGTACATTTGTATTTGTACATTTTAATTGGAGTTCAGCATAAATTAAATATGACTAGCAAAAATTGCACAAGGCTTACAGCCGAACTGAAATTCTGAAAAAGTATTTATTTTAATAGGAATATATATAGTAATAGTCTGACTCTCAAAAAATTAGTTTACATTTTCAATTTACCATAGATCATTTCTAATTATATTTTGAAATTATTTTAATAAATACCTTTTTATTTTCAAGTGAAATATTTAAGAAAGTAGACCTTTCAGTCCCTACTCAAAATAATAATATATTCTACACAGCAGTTGTTATTCTAAAATGGAGAAATTTCTAATTTTAGAAATGAATGAAATATCAAACTGAATATATTGCTTCCATTTACTTCAATTTTGAAATTAAAAAAAATTATATTTCTATATATTGGCGATTGTGTAAATATTAAAGCTTTACTTTTTAGTTAAACAAAATTGCAGTTATTTTAATTATGTAGATCTCATTAAGTGTCTGTCATTTTCGGTGAATCACGTCAACCCAATAAAAAGAAGTTGCCAAACACTTTTTGCTGGTATCATCAAATGCTGCACTAAGGGGGGTGTCTCAAGCAAGGCAGGGGTGGAGCAACGTCGTCGGCAACCCGCTGTCTATCCAGCTGTCAATATCAGGAGACAGGCAGCATAGGATCAACATCCACGTCAACATTAGCACGTCAACCTTTAATGCCAACAGCATTGCAAATATTATATGAAAATTCTAATTTAAACCACCTTTGAGGTAAGAGCAACGTTTTAGCTACAATTCCGGTTTTATGTTCTGTCTGAGAACTGCGGCCGGAGCAATCTAATTAAGCCAGTAATTCACTATATATATATCTATCTCTCTCTACTGCTCTCTCTTTTTAAGTGTCCGTGTTTTCGAACTACGGTTAATTTAAATTTGTATTCCCCGGGTAGATATCATATATGGTCATTATACAAACACATCAGTATACACATGCATACATATATATATATATATATATATATATGTATGTGTGCGGGTGTAGGTATATATCAAAAGTATAAAAATCGATAGATTGTAGGCATAACGAGGAGGCGAAGGCGGTTTTTACCTTGGCCACATCAACTCAGTCCCAAGGCCCAAGGCAGTGGCACAGCGTGATATTTTACAAGTGTTGCCTTTGTTGTTGTCATCGTTGTTGCTTTTGGTTGTTCTTGTTGTTTTTATTACTGGTGGTGGTTGTGGGCTGTGGACTGTGGTGTGGGCTTGCACTTCACTGGGGGATGGTTTGGTGGTGTCTGTTTTTACGGTTCGCTTACGTTCGAACAGATGCCCTGAACTCGTCATCTAATTACAGAAAAAGCGTACTTTTTTTTGCCTCTTAGCAGTTAAATATCCCGGCTTGCAAGCCCTTCACTGAAGCTGAAGTGATTTTCAACTCGTTATATGTGCATTCACTATATATGTATAATTATAACTTTAAATAATTATAAGGGCAACTCCAGAATATTCGGATTTCATATTTGGAGAAGTTATAGAATATCCTCAGTTATAACAAACGAGATTCATTAGAGTTTTATATTTTAGAACAATTTCAGGAAATAACATAATAACATAGCATATCATTCATTTACAAAGAGTGTTCAAGATTCGACTTTGCCTCGGCAACTGCACGAATAAATTCATAATTGAAAATAAACATTAAGCAATGTAATGAAAATTTGAATTGTATATGCTTAATATTCATTTGCTGATTTATGCTTCACACATATATATATATATAACTGTATAAATTGTCGAGATATTTGAGTTTAACAACGACAGCCTTAAGCTTCAAGCTTGGAATTCCTTGGGATTGCGCACATTTGACAGTTTTATTGCACAGTGTTGTCAAAGTTGGCTTTCCAAAATTAAAAGAATGATTTAATTTATTTACTCCCACAATATCATTGAATTTGAGATGCCAAGTCATTTTCTATTATGTAATTGGTGTACAAAATCTACAGGGATAAACAATTAGCAGTGAATTAGAAGAGAATTAAGTTTATATACCAAAAATTTAACTAACAATTTTTAATATACCATTTGTAGTACTTATAAGAAAAAGCCAGAAAAAATAATTTATTTCAAACTGAAATTGCACAATCTTGAATTTTAATCAAATAAATAACAGAGAGAAAATTGAGTAGTTCAAACTAAAATCGAAAAATCTTAATTTTGATTGAATTCTCAAATAGTAGATATACTTTTTAGTAATTTTGTACCTGCAAATCTAAAAATATATATAATCTTGACCAATCTATGCTTCAGTTAGAAGCATAAGAAGTAAAGGCACTTCAGCAAATAACAACAGAGAGAGAAAATTAAGTAATGCAAACTGAATACACACAACTTGGTTGAATTGTTTATTTTATTGTTTAGTAACATTAATTTTTTTTTTATAATTTTGCATGAACCTAAAATGCTCCGTCTAATACATGTATTTCAACAAAATGCCAAGCGCAACACTTGAGTTAACATAGCTCATAATTTAATGAAAACACTCTTGAAAATGTATTTGTCTAGACGAAAATGGGGCATATGACAAAAGAGGGCTTACTATAAATGAGATTACTTCATTCGTGATCGGATTCAGTCCCATTTTAAGTTGGACCATTTAATCTCAGTGTAGGCTTGTTCTATTGTGTGGCAGCCAAGGAGCTTTCCCATTTCTATTTATTTTAGTTGCGTGTCTTGTATACATTTCTCTGCTGCGACTGCTTGCTGCTGGCCGCCTTGCCGCTTGCCGCTTTTGGCAATGCTGCGGGGTCGCCTATGCGTCTTGGCCACTGGTAAAGTAACCTTGTTTCCAACCACTTTCCGACAACTCAAAAAACGTTACTGCGCGACTGTGACGACGACATCGTTCTATATAATTCTATGTTTATATACGCTTATTTTATGTATTATGTGGAGAGGAGTGGGTGTAGGTAAGGGGGGGAGGTTATGTGCTTTATATTTAAGTCGTGGCTCAAACAACACACACGCGACAACAACTAACGCACACCTGCTGGGGCACACCTTGATTTACCGTACATCTCCCTGACCCCCCCTGACCATTTGGCGGCAGGCGTGGCAGCTGAGAAATTTCTGCTCCTTCGACATTGCTGCTTGCCGCTGCCTTGCTTATCGATCGTCTACATTAGGTGGTTTCTCCATTTCTCCATTTCTCCATTTTTCTATTTTCTATTTTTCGCATTTTTTACTCAAACCACCAAAATGATGTAGGGAAATAGTTGCAGTTGGATTTGCGCACGTAATTGCTTTTACGTGGCCAAAACTTTAAGTTTTGCACTCTGATTGCTTGGCTTATGTGCTACTTATTTTTGTTGTATTTGGTAAATACTTTAAGGTAAATACAACTCCCCAAAGTCTCTCACGAGCTGTGGAGTTCTATGTTTAAGAGTGGGGGAGGGGGGGGGGGGGTCGGCGGGGTTATTTGAAGTAATTGCTCTTTGCACAAAATATTTATATATAGAAGAACATGAGACGGATATTACCCTTGGTTTGACTTTTGATAAATGTTGTGTGCGACACATAAAAACATCTAAAATTACTGTTGTCACAAAAAAAGGGGTAAACTTTTAATGAATTATTTATATTTAGATGTGTATATTTGCATAACTTTGTCTTTTATTTATTGTATAATGGTTGCTTTTCATTCAGTTGCGTAAGAATCTCTAATGATGTTCACATAAAAGTCAACAAAGTTAAATTTTTATTTTCAATGACGATGTTTTTAACGCAGGAGATTTGTGGCAAATCAAGTAACAATTGCTTTATTAAGCCGCTAAGATGGTGTGGCATTTGAGGTCGAGTTCCAAAGTTAAATCTTGATAAATGACATAGTGATAAATGACAAAGGAATTGGCAAATTTGTGCGACACTTGCTCGACCCACCAGCAATTGAGCTGCCAAAAAAAAATATGACAAAAGAATGTGGCAAATGCTACAATGAATATTGAGCAAATGACCACATGTGGCCCTGGGCAACAATCGAGGGTTTAACTGCCATTGCGATTGCCATCGAGTGCATCTATGTGCCTGCAGTGCAGCCTGTCTGGCGATGGGAGATACGAATCAGGATACATTGTGTGACCAGAGATGGTATTGTTTGCTTGTGGAAATTAAAAGAAAATTCTTCTGTTTGCACTTGTCCAATTCAACCATTATGCAAATTGATAAAATAAAAAAACCAAAGGGAAGGGAGATAAAAGAGGAGCACGCTTGCCGAGCGCCTTACATAAGAGCCCGAAAAGTATGCTACAATGGTACACAGAAGGAATGGAAAACCATAAGCAAAACCACAAAACGGCAAATAGAAGAATGAAAATACAAGCCAACTGCCAAGACAGGTATAAATTGATTTTCTTTGCGTGCAGGCAAATGCGATCCAAAGGCAAAAAACGACACGGCGCGAATAGAATTTTATTCAAATGTGCTCAACTGGGCGAGAGTAATGTGCATGGGAATAGCGACGCTGGTGGAGGGCTGGAGAGTGGGACAGTTGAGCAGCAGGGCAGCAGGGCAGCAGGGTGGGGGCGGGGAGGGGTAGAGCGAATGTTTGGCTAAAGCCAACCAATTGGCTGGCTGCCCCGTGCAGGCGCATGCGTCATAATCCTGCGCCGTGGAAAGCTTATACGGCTTGATACGGGAGACTCGCGACGTGCAGCTTGGAATTCCAGGCTGAATACCGACAAAATAACGGTATACCAGCAGCGTTGTGCCAGCAGCGCCAGACAGAAGTTACCTTTGCTCCTGCCCGGACGACACAACGCACGCTGCCATTTGCTGTCGTTGTCGTTGTCTGGCCTCGGCCTCCCTGACACACACATCTATACAAAAGAAAATTCTAGACAACAAAAAAAAAAACACTGTAATTTTTGGTGAAAAAAGAAAAGAAATTTTATGAAAAAAATTATTTGCAAAACACAAAAATTTTCGTAACGGTCAAAAACGGGTGCAGAGTGTCAGCGTGTTCGGTGTGTTTCCTGTACGGTGTGTTCGGTGCTTGGACTGTCGTGTCTTTTGGGCTCGTGTCTCGCCTCAGTTTTTACATAACTCATCCGTTGAAGCTTGTGAAAAATTAGCAAAAGAAGTCGCAATTAAACGCCAAGAAGAAGAGGAACTGGTGTAGTTTGCGCGCAACTGAGTCGCTTCAAATCGACACAACTACTCATTGTTTAATTGCTGTTTTGCATCCAAGGAACGTGGCGTCCAACGAAGGCACCAGCAGCGCCACGGGCAGTGGCGCGGAGTCGGCGGCACTGTTCTCCAAATTGCGTAGCTTCTCCATTGGCAGCGGACCCAACTCGCCGCAGCGTGTTGTCTCCAATTTGCGCGGGTTTCTCACCCACCGCCTCAGCAATATCACACCGAGCGATACAGGTGAGCCATTCACACACACACACAAACGTATTTGTATTTTTTTTTGTGTGTTTTTTCTATGTTGCAATATATTTCGAGTCCTTACATAACCCGACGATGTGGCTCAGGATATTCGCATATAATTAAAATTAAACAAATTCTCGCATACAAACACTACAAACGCTGTCCTTTGACACACACACACACACACACACACAGGCACACACACAAGGTGTAGATAGACACATTTGTTTTGTGGCACGAGCGAGAATTTCGGGTTTGTCTCTCAGTGGTACAAAACGGAATGGAACAGTTACAGTTGTTCTTCTAACGTGCAAGTGGCTACAGCGTCATCGCTTCTTGTTCTTATTTTCCTTCTTATGTAATTTACACAGAAAACTCCAGTTGAAAATTTTGTTTGAGAATTGTATGAAAGGAACAGACTTTTTCGCTTTGGGCTTAACAGAACTTTCTTATCTACTTGAACGCAAAAATATATATATACCATATACATTGAGACCTATCTAATAATGTTCGATCAAGTTAAATAAATTTATAATTTATATCCAGAAATTTTAAATCTAGTAGAAAATCATATTTATTAGAAAATTTGCCAATTTTAGTATACATGCGTATTTTTGCGGCATAACTACACTTTTTACATCAACTAATTAATTATTTTTAAATAGTTACTAGTAATTATTAAATCATTAACCAAAAAATAATTTCATAATTTAAAAACATCCGATATAATAAATTATTATATAAAGAAAAATAATTAAAACTAGTATTAAATATATGGTTAAAAATTATTATAAATGTTCAATTAATCAATTCAATTTTTTTTTAGGAAAATAATTAAAAATTTGAGTAAATCATACTACTTACAATTTATGTATACCAATTTAAATTAGATCCTCAAAGATTACAGCTAATTGCTAGAGCCGAGAACCAAAGATTTTATTATTAGATTTGTGATGGCTAATGAAATTTTCTGCGTGGTTTTTCATTAAATCATTAAAAGCGTCAAGTTTTGTGGGGTGGCCAAAAATACTTCTTAGCACTAGTTCAACTGTATCAAAAAGACAGTTAACCATCTGAATAAAGAATTTTTGCTTGGCTGTTTTTGCTGTTGCTGTTGCTGTTGCTGTGGATGTGGTATGTGGCTGCTGCTGCATAATGAAGCCAATAAATATAAATTTCCCACACAAACACAAACACAAAAACCAGAGAGAAACAAGACAACGGCTGCCTCCTCATTAGATTGTTTGCCTTGTTTGCCCTTGTAGACGCGTTTGTAACGCTGATGTGTTCATAGCGGTTTCATGTCAAAACAAAAAGGGCCGCACGGTGGCCCGAAGGGGTGGCACCCAGACCCATCCTTATCCCCATCCCCAGGCCCAGGCCCAGATTCTGACGCAGAGACAAGGACTGGCAGGCTGGCAGGCAGCCAGGCTAGCCAGGAAGGTAGCTCGGTAATAAGCCAAACGAGAAACAAGTAACGCATTTGTCTTGATGCTGTCTGATAAAACACCCGACCTCCCCTGCTCCTGCTCCACAACTTTTCACAGAGACCGCAGCGAAACCAGCACAGCTCGAGGGTTGAACTGGGCACATTGAGCCATCATCAGCAGCAACAACAGCAGCATGAAAGCAAACAAGAGGGGGACGCCGAGTCCTGCGAGTCCTGCATGTCCTGCGTCTGGCAGTCGACATCAAAAGTCGTAAACTCATAAAACGGGCGCTGATGGTGTTGTTGATTGGGAGGCATTTGTAGCGCTACAAATGCTCACATTTTGCGCCTTGTCAGATGCTTAAAAACTGGGTCCCGCTATAGCCAAGAACTGGCCAGCAGCATTGCTATTAATCAAACGTTCCAACTAAATTAACTACGCTAGAGGAAAAAAAAAATAAATATAATATATATATAGTAGTTCCGCGAATAGTTGTACATAAAGGTAATTTATATGTCTGTGAGGGGGCAAAAAGCAGTAAACGCTGCACTGGCTAAGTTATTTATGTGCAAATCAATTTGTAACTGAAGCTGACCAAGCATGCTGCCTGGTCAAGGGGGGGGGAGAGAGTAAAATTATGTGTGCAAGAAACATGCTCATCTAATACGCCCACACCAGGCTACGAGCTACGAGCCACGCCCCTTTAATGCTTTGATATATTGTCACACTTAGAAAATATAAAAAAGAATTCAGTTTTCCAATTGAGTAAAAACGTTGTGAAGGGCCTAGTCCAAAATACCAAAATATTATTTTAAGTACGTTTCTTGTCATTTAATTATTTATTGTATGATTGTTTTGGAAAAGACTCGATTTTTAGTTAATTTTTACGTCAGTAACTCAATTTAAATAGCAAAAATAAAAATCTAAATCAGCATGAATAAAAAACTGAGCGTTTTTAAATTGTTTTACAATTTGTATAAGTCCACAAAATCGTATATTGAAGTAATTAGGTACTCAACTTAAAATCTTAATTCCATAAAAAGTAAGTTGCTCAAACAAAAACCAAGCTGTTAAACACTTATTTAAAATCCAAATAATTTTGTAATTAGCCACTTCTACTTTATTCCAGTCTTTCTGTTCATCTTTAAGTAAATATCGGCAGAGATTTCTTCATAATTATATTTGAATATAAAACAGAATTTATCTCAAAGTGGAGTGTTTCTAAAAAGAGCTGGAAGGGAAAAAAATAAAATGGCCTAAACAATTGCCGCCAGCAGCTTAAGTGTTATGGTATTTTGTACATGCTGTTTATTTTTACGATTATAGAGCCGAGAAAAAGACGCCTATCATGCCTGATGGCTAATGGCAACAGTCCCAGTCCCAGACCCAGACCCATCAGCTGGAGCCTGAACTCTATTGGCCTCCAGCTAAGTGGCAGCGAATCTCCTGGGACTTGATAAAAGCCATTTTAAGATTATACAAAGCAATGAGAACAACAACAACAACAACAATAATCCATCTATCTGGACACATTTTGGGCGTAACTGATGCTTTGGGGACTTTGATAATAAGACTTGGCGAAGCAGCGAGCAGCTCTTTAAAAACTTTAGCAATTAAAAAATTTGTATCTTGCCTGTGTAGCTTGGGTCGCGAACAAACCAATTAAGCTAACCCAATTGCAGTGAAATCGATAGGGCCAAAGCCAAAGACAAGACAATTAAACTTGAAACAGAAACAGAAACGGCAACAGAAACAGAAAACAGGCTGAAGAAGGAGAATGCGATGAAAGATGGCACAAAAGAAGCGCTTGACTGACAAAAGAGGGTTAAGGCTAAAGCCCGCAAGGGGGTGCTGCTTAATCGATCAAGATTGTGTGGTGGGGAGGGGGAGCGACATAGCTAGCCATTGTTAGCCAGGTTAGTCAGGTGTGTTGTCCGCAGTTCATTAACTGGATTGATGGACAAGCAGCAACTACAACAATTATTGTACATACAAATTGCTCACATGTCATTAATCAATGAGTGCGCCCGAAATTAGGCAATACTTTGTGGGCTACATATAGGCAACACTGAGTGCCATAAATATGCGCACGCCTCAGCAAACACACAGACTCGAGCAATCGAAAATGGAACTTGGCAACCCTTCGACCACCACTTGAGCAAAGCAGCTTACAACACTTGCGGAGTGCTCGACTCGCTCTTTGGTTGTGCGGGGAGATGTGTGTTGTAGGGGTTGGGGGTGCTACTGACAACATATGCCTCTGTGTGTGTGTGTGTGTAGCATAGCACACTTGTAGGGATTTGCGACGCCTTTTGTCGACGGACGTGTGAAGCGCGGATTATTATAAATATTATGATTGGTTTTTCTTTTCATACAAAGTATTTCAAAAGTTGCAGAAAGTTAAACATTTTTTTTGGCTTAACGCAGTTTGTAATTTGCTTTTTAACAACTTTTGTCAGTACACAATTTTAAAAGATGAAATGAATATTTAAAAAATTCGAAAGTTTCAATTAAATAATAATAACAATTATTATTTGAAAAACTCAAATTTAATAAAAATAAAAATAATTCTGCCTTGATTGATTAACATATAAAATGCATAACAATCGCACTCAGTATTAACAATTGTCTGTTTTATAGATATAAAAATGAAATTTTTATTTTTTTACTTTTGCGAAAGATGGAATTTCGCTTTATGCTGATTAACTCGTCACACAGACAGACTGACTGACAGGCAGACAGGCAGGCAGGCAGGCCCATTCAAAAGGCATTTGAAAAATGCCTTGCGCAGCATAAATAAATAAATGTAATTTCAGTCTCTGTCTAAAGTCTGCGCTGCGGGGGGGAGAGTACTCTGAACGTTAGTTGCCTGTGTTTTTTTTTTATATATCTGTTTGAATGGGGCAAGTGCTGCGTTGTTCCCCTGGCAGCAGAAAGTAGCAAAAGTCGGCGATCATCCCAGTCTATGTTTCAAGGTGAAGCAGGTCGACTCAAAGGAGAGGTGGCAAAAGTGAGTGTTGCCGGCAATCTTATGAAAACTTAAAGCTACTTTTGGGCCATAACTTACCTACTTGCTTATGTAGAGAACTACTAGCTGGAAAGTAATCTATTTTTGTTGCCCTTTGCAGCTGGCATTTTGCGCCAGGCAGCTCAAATTGCAGGCGAAAATTTCATTTGGAGTCTGTGGAAAAGTGCACTTTGGTGTGTTATCGAGCTGTCTGCAAATAGATTGAATTTCCACAAACACAAACACACACACAAACACACACGCCTAAGTAAAATTCAGCTAGACTGACATTTGTATCAATTCCTTTCATGTCTGTCTAAATTATAAAAGTGCCAGGGGAAAAAGTTTCTCATTTACCTTTATTTGCAAAATGCCGCATTATGAAATTATTCATAAAATGCCCAAAAAGAAAATCTATTGTTCACAGGACTGTGAATGATTCCTGCTTGGAAGCTGCATTAATAAAATATGAATTCACAACTGGCTAATTGAGGCAGTTGGTTCTGCTGATTCCGCTGAAGTTGGGCAAATATCAAAAGGAAATAAAGCGAAATAAATCGCCCAAGGATAATGAGCAAAAGGGCCAACAAGAGAAGTTCAACGAAATGAATTTCATGTTAAGTAAACGTTATGAAAGCAATAAATAGAAACAGAAATAGACCAAACCAAAAATGTTTTATCGCTTGGGAAATTCGTCAGCTGTCCGAATGCGATGGGAAACTTTTTGCCAGTCAGTGCGGAAAAATCAATAAAATTATAAAGGCGTAGATATAAATTGGCGCTGTTTGGTGTGTGTGCGGATGTGTGTGTGGATGTGTGTGAATGAGGTGCGTTTTTGTATATAATTTAAAATACATATTCTTGCCTAGCAATGGGCTTGGCCTGCTCACTCCCTCTCACTGTCTCTCTGTATGACTCTCTCATTATTATAGCCAACATGTTGGCACACACACGTTTCTGCACTTGACTCGAGCAGCGGCAAAGCAGCAGCAGCAAAGCAACCCCTGGCTTTGATAAAAGCTTGGCATGTTGCAACCCCAGGGTCAAGTACAGCGACCCACCTGGGCCAGGCTCTGCTTGTTATTTGTAGTTATGGCCCGCTAGCACAAAAAACCAAAATTAAAGTCGTCGAATGAATAAAAATAACACACAGAACACACACACACACACACACACACACACACACACACACATAATAATTGCCTCATGTGCAGGCTTTAGGTGGTGTGTATGCCGCCCCGCCCGATCTGAGCAGTTTCCCCCCCAGGCACAGACCCAAGACTTGCAGTTGGGGAAACACAACTCACGAAACGTGGTCATGAAAATTTAATGATAAAACGAAATGTTTTTGTAACGTCTCGTTTATACCAAAAGGCACAGACATATAATATATACAGTGGAGCGGGGCTTATGGAGCAGTGTGGTGGGGGAGGGGTTTTTTTATACACAGCACACGTATCGTTTTTTTTATGTGTTTGTCAATTTGGGGGTGGCAAGCGATGCGCTACAAGGTAGATAAATGTTGAAATTAGATCAGCATTGATAGCTGGCGTGGGAGAGCAGACAGTTGGGCACATCCACCCACATAGAAGATATAAACTACAAAACTTTTCAGAGCTTATCTCAATTCTATAATGAAAACGAAATTATCAGTTTTACAAATAAAGTAGTTGAAGTAAGGAAAAGTATAAAATAAAAAGCTCTTCTATTTGTCTATTTAACCAACTTCTAACATATAAAATTAAGTAGTTTTCTTCCTTGGATTCAAAAAGTTTGCAATTGTTCGAAAACTTTTGGATTGAACTTTCAAAAGCATAGGACGAGTCACTTACAAATAAAAGATCATCAGTAGAAGTGATAAACTTAATACAACAAAATGAATATATTAAAATGTAATATAAATGGGAAGTGAATGTATAAAATTAAATTAATTAATTAATATATAAATATATAATACGAATGGGAAAGGAATGTATACAATTAAAAAGTTTATAAAATATTCCAGAAAAATCTCATTGAGAGCATCTCCACATTTTTTTTTATTTATGTTATAAATTAAATATAATCTTGATAGCTGAAATTTATACCACCTTTTTGTTCATGGTATTTATGGGTTTGGATTGGTATTAATGTGTGGGTTGCGTGCTATTCAAGAGGTGCTTGTCCGCTTTTGGGTTTTGTAAAGGAAACAGCAATGATTACAAGTAATTACAGCACCGCGCAGGTTTCGAGTGTGGCCACGTGACTCTGAGGACACTCCTCGAACTACCCCTGTGTGTGATTGTGAAAGTCTAGCGAAATACTCAATGAATAAATTCAATTGTAATATGTGGCACTTGGCTTTGAGCATTAAATGCACATTTTACAGTGGCATTTCCTCTTAGCCTCAATGACAAATAATCGCTTTTGTATTTATTGTCTCCATATATATATAAATACATAATTGATATGAATATTAATTACTTTAAATGTTGAATATATTTTTGGTATTTGTTTTATGATTGAAATGTGTCAAATTGCTGTGCAAAGAAACGCTCTACTTATCTATCTGTGAATACAAACATATATACATGTATGTAAATCGAGAATGTGCAAAAATAAGAAACGCTGTGTAAACTAATCTTAACAATACACATTTTTGTTCACCAGCAGGCATCCTTTTGCAACACAGAAACAACATTTCAATCATAAAAGCAAATGAAAAAAAACAATTGTATAATATTTCAATAATAACAACAAAAAAAAGAAAAGAAAAGAAAACTAAAATTCTCCCAGCTTCTGTTATAAAAGTCATAAATATTTATGCTGGACGAGTGCAAAAAAAAAAAATATAATAAAAAACAAAAAAATAACAACTAACGAAATCTTGTTTCTGTGTCGTTAAAGGTTGTTCACTGGCATGCCAACAACTCGCACACCAACAATAACAACAACAACAACTACCACAACATCAACAACAACAACAACAGCACGAAATCATGTAAAACACAGCAACAGCAACTGCAGCAGGAAGAACAAACAAAACAGTTAACAAAAAAAAAAAAAAGGGAACCACCAAAACCACCTCAGAGCCAAGCATATCGAAGAATTGCTCACTTGGCGACAGCAATTAACGTTTGGGGCAAGCGGAAACGGAAGGCGGCCACATTGAGGCAACGTTGCACAATTTCCGGCAGCGAACATGTAATTGAAAAGCGCCAAAAACAAAACAAAGCAACAATAAAGCAGCCGGGCGCAGCGCAAGGGGGGCGGGCAATTTAAAGTACAAAACGAAAGAAGGAGGGAGAAGAAAAAGAAAACACGAAAACAAGCGAGAGAAGAGAAATTTGAAAGGATAACAAGGAGCAGGTGAAAAAGACGAAGAAGAAGAAGCAGACAAAATGGCCTCCTTTCAAATACCACTGATCAATCTGGAGCTGCGCGAGGTGAGGGAGATTGTGATGGAGAAGATACAGGAGCCGGTGAATCAGCGTCGCCTCATCCTTGTTATCGTATCCATTGCTCTATTGCTGGACAACATGCTGTATATGGTTATTGTGCCCATTATACCAGACTATCTGCGCGAGCTTGCCAGTTTTGATGATGGGCCGACGCAACCACCGCTGCGAGATAATATTACCGGCCAGATAATACCAGTTCATCACGATCATCATGGCCAAGACTCGGCCACGGGCATACTCTTTGCCTCCAAGGCCATTGTTCAGCTGATGGTGAATCCGTTCTCGGGCGGATTGATCGATAAGATCGGCTACGACATACCCATGATGATTGGCCTAACCATTATGTTATTTTCCACGGCGGTCTTTGCCTGCGGAAGCAGCTACAGTGTCCTCTTCTTTGCCCGCTCCCTCCAAGGTGCTGGCTCCGCATTTGCGGACACAGCTGGTCTGGCGATGATTGCTGATCGTTTCACGGAGGAGAATGAACGTTCACAGGCGCTGGGTATTGCGCTGGCCTTCATCAGTTTTGGTTGTCTGGTGGCGCCACCTTTCGGCGGGGCACTGTATCAATTTGCAGGAAAAGAGGTGCCGTTCCTTATATTGGCATTCGTTTGTCTGCTGGACGGTTTGATGCTGCTGCTGGTCATGAAACCGGTTAAGGAGCAACTCAAACAAAGCAAAGAAGTCCAGTCTCAAACTATACCAATCTGGCGGCTCCTCATGGATCCCTATATAGCCGTATGTGCTGGGGCATTGACGATGTCCAATGTGGCGCTGGCCTTCCTTGAGCCGACTATATCCCTATGGATGGAGGATAATATGACAACGGAAAACTGGAAGATTGGCATGGTTTGGCTGCCTGCCTTCTTTCCGCATGTGTTGGGTGTGGTGATCACCGTTAAAATGGCCAGAAAATATCCACAACATCAATGGCTGATGGCAGCCGGCGGACTGGCTTTAGAGGGCGTCTCCTGCTTCATCATACCATTCTGTAGCGGCTACAAAATGCTCATGTTGCCCATCTGTGTCATCTGCTTTGGCATGGCGCTCATCGACACCGCATTGTTGCCAACGCTCGGCTATCTGGTGGATGTGCGCTATGTGTCTGTGTATGGCAGTATCTATGCCATTGCGGATATCTCGTATTCGATTGCTTATGCCGTTGGCCCCATAATTGCCGGTGGGGTGGTGGAGGCGATTGGTTTTACTGCCCTCAACTTCCTCATTGCCTTCTCCAATCTTGCCTATGTGCCTGTGCTGCGCAAGTTGCGCAACATTTACGATTTCAAGCCGTTCGAGAATGAGGCGAATATATTGATGCAGGATCCACCGAACAAGGAGTACCAGACGTACGTCATGCACGACCAGAAGCCCGTCGAGGGCGATCTCAAGAATCACCTTGAGTACGGTCAGCAATATCAGGCGGAACAGGAGACTAATTTGGATGAGCAGCCGCAGCAGTACGAATATCAGTCACAGCCCCAGCAGGGATATCAGCAGGATCAGAGCTATCAACCTGGCTATCAGGAGCAGGGTGGCAGCTACGCTCAGCCACGTGCTGCAAATCCATTCCAACAACAGCAACAACAACAGCAGCAGCAGCAGCCGCAAAGCAGAGGTCCGGCCGGACCAGCGAATCCCTTTAGACAAGGATTTTAAACTGTTGTCTTACAAAAAAGAAGAAAACAAACAACAAAACCAAAAACCGAAAAAAACTAATTTTAATTTACAACAAATTTACATACAATTTGTTTATGTGTTAAAAACTTGAGGCGTTTCTTTGTTTCGTTTTGGAATGTTTATTAAACTCACTTGTATTTCGTTAGAATATTACCTATTTATAGTAAGTGGTAACGTACACTATAAAAAAAAAATGAAAGAAAGCATTGCATGCGAATAGTTCCAGCAGCTGCTAGTTAAATGCCCTGCACCAGTTTTGTATTATACACGATCGTTAGTTAAAGGAGCTGTTGTTTAATGAAACAAAAAAACAAAAAAAAACACGCACGCAGCTCTTTACACAAATACATACAAAAAAAAAAAAATATATATATACATATATAGCGCCATATCGCCTGATATTTGGACGCATAAGCCCTATACTCAGTACTAAAGCAGCCGTGTCTATCAGAGAGAAGCTAGAGAAACCAAAGCATAGTCATAATTAGATCGAACTCAAGGAGTGGCAATCACTGCTGTTCCGAGTGCACATCTATAACAGATATCACTATATATATATATATTATATATACATATTTATACAAGATTGTATTGTAAGCGGCGCTGATGGCTCGGCACCACTGTGCCACAAGTGCCGTTATGGTAACCAGGCAATGACATCCATATCGCAGACATATCACAATTTGCACAAATCGAAGAAGAAGAAGAAGAAGAAACCCTTTCGGTTGTCATTGCGACGGATTTGTGCGTTTCACAGTGGCACCAGTTAATCAGTGCTATATCATTTTGATTTTACAAATTTTTGATTTGAAATATATATTTAACATAAGACACAACCAAGGTAACGATACATATCAGAGTCTCAATGGCTCGCCTGTTAAAATTACCAAAAGTGATATTAACTATTGCTATAGTATACATAAAATCACACTTATATATATATATATATATACATATATATCGTATATACTTATACATATATCGTATCATATCGGAATCAAATATTTTTAGGCCGTAATATAATTAAATATATACTACTAATGAATGAAAATCAATTTGAAAATATTAGATGTTTCATATTTACCTACCAATCAATTATTATTTGCTTGTCGACTCTATGCGCCAGATGGTAAGCCCCCCTTTCCAGGAGGGTATAGCCGCCATAGCAGCTCAACGATAGCTTAGCATAAATGTGTGTACCTTGTGTATGTATTTACCACTAAGTACGATACACTATATAAAACGTAGTATATTCACTACATCAATTATACATATATACTACTTACTATCGATGATAATATATATGTTCATTTTCGATTCATTTCGATTGCACCACTTTTTTTGGAGAGCAGTTTATTGCTTCTATATTATACACCCACTTTTAGCCAGCTATACGGTCTAAATATAGCCGAAAGTAAAAAGTGAAATCTTTGTATATTACCAACTATACAGATAATTATTATATGTTTACGTATATGCAGCTATCAGCAGCGATAAACACATATATCTATATATACATATACAATAGTTATATAGGTTTATAATGTGTATTTGGTAAATTATATTACTATAGACACTTGAAACTTCAACTTGAACATTCTATATCCGTAAACATATCAGTGACACGGCCATTTTCAAATTAATAGCAATGTTATCTAATCTAATGAGTATTTAAATACATATGTGCAAATATTCTGTATATTAGAATATTATCATTGGGTTATTTGAAACAATTTTAAATGATTTATTTATACACATTTTTAGCTATTCCTTCGTATATATATATATACCTTGTATATGTATGTATAGCAAATGCACTGATTTTCAAAGCAATTAGTTAAGCAAACATATTTTGAGAAGAAATTAAATTATTGAATAAGATTTTGAGAATATATATATGGTAGCTAACTATTTTTTATTTTGTTTTGATGCACTCAATTATTTGATCAATTTAAATACGTTGTGTTTTACTAACTCGTCTATTAAGATTATCATTTAACATAACTTACGAATATAATTATATATAACTTTTAAGAGTTCTACATATTAACAAGCTTTGGCAATATGGAACTACATAAATGAACAAAAAACTCATGAAAAAATCTCCCATCAAATGTATCAATTAAAACGATGTACTTTCGTACGAACAGAATCTTAATGCAAAACTATATATATAGAACAAAATTTATATACATTAACAAAAACAATTAAAGCATAGTTTAAATAACTGCGAGGAAACATACCAACATACACACTATATATATATATATAAATGCATATATATATATTATGAACCATGTTGAGATAAAAACTTATCGAAATCCATTTAAGGCATACCATAGCAGAATCTCAAAGATATTGTTGCGATCTGTTTTAAGTGGAACACCAAACAAAAACTAATACATGTATCAGTATAATATAAAAAAAGAAAAACAAAAAAAAACAAATTAAACACGCATATGTATATTTAATGGACATTTCTAAAAGCAATATACTGAATAGTTAAAATTAATATATCAAACTATGAAAGTCAGTAGAAAACTGTAAGCAGCAGCTATGTCACGCAATTCTTCTTTAAATGGTCTCGAACAATAAGCAAGAAAACCAAAAATCGAATATATTTTTTTTTTTTAGTTATTATTTGTAATTATTCAAATCTTACATAAAAAGAATTTAAACAAGATTTTACTCAATTTACAATAGGCGATTAGAGACCATTTAGTTGAATAGAACAGTTGTTTGAAGAATCTTCCAAAAAAAAAACGGTTTAAGTAATATTTTAATTATGTGAATTACGAGTATATTATTATGATTAGTAACTGACTGGATAACCTGAGAAAACTGTACAGCACTATCGAATACTTTGAACTATATAAAAGACAAGTATTGTATTTTTTGGATTCAAACAATTTGTGTATGTATAGTTTTCATGGGTCCATAAGGTAAAGTACAGTAATTGTAGCTTATAGAACTTGCAACAGTGCCGGCTATGTGTAATATCTTACAAAATTTTATAAGAACAAAAAAAATATCAAAAATTCATAAATATATCTGTACGTATTGTATAAATTATATATGTTGCTAATAATATAAATATGTATTTATAAAAGAAAAAAATTAACAAAAAATAATGTAATATAAAGATACCAATTCTTATATATAAATATAATGGAGATGGTTAACACAATATACACAAAAGAAAAATAATTTCAAAATTTAACTCAACATAAATATGTATTTAAAGTGTTAAATGTTCGATAGCATATTACAATTACAATTATAATTATATTAACTGAGCGCATTATAAACAATTATTGTTTATTTTATATATAGATAACAAACCTTATAGAATATGGTATATGGGCAACCACAAAAGGACACTAAAAGCAGAGCATAAAAATAAAAATTATTGAAATTGAAAATTCAATGCGAGTAAACCTGTTTTTAAAAGTTATACGTAAATTTTGTTTAGTAAATATTATTTGTAGGAAATTAATTTTTAAATGTAAAGCCCAAAAGAAATGCCGCCTCAGTTCAGTTTTGTATAGGAAATCACTTAGTTTCGAATCTGGTAAGTTTTGATTATAGTGTTTCAAGTGAATATCTATATATATATATATATATATATGTATATATATATATGTATTTAAGTAACTAGTATCTGGTAGATTATATTATATTTTTCACCACTTGTTTCTGCTAATATGTTATAAACGTTTGTGTTAAACTAATACTAATGTAATAATATATAATTATAATAGACAATTAATGAATAAATATGTCAAGACAAACGTAAAAGAAAATTCCCCAAAAAACGTTACAATGTCAAAATTCTAAAATATACTACGTAACCCAGTTCTGTAACGTTGCTGTTCAATTTAAAGGTCTTTCCATATAATCTAAACAAAATTAAGTTTCTATCTTACTATCCTATAATTAACGCTATGCCCGACATTAAAAAGATAGAGTAACTATCGAAAAAAATTCAAGTATCAAATGTATACAATCCATGAAAAATGTCTATCTTCGGTTTTCCATTAAATACATTGTACTTTCCTAGTAAAAACCATTTTAATAACAAGCCTACAAGTTGACTATTTTAATTTCTGGTCTAAAGCGTTTCATTACAAATATGCAAGTTATTTGCCATTTGCATGGATATTTCAATGACATTTAATATTGGCATACAGTGGCATCCTACCAAAAAAAAAAGGCTTAACCCGTCAAAGAGAAATACATTATGACTAAAGGACACGTTAAGAGTAATGAAATTGAATAGACAGCTAACAGACACTATGAATAATACGTATACAAATAAATTATTGTAATTGAAATATGGTAATGGCTAATGAATATGATGAAAATCGAAATGGATAATGATAATACATATTACGGAGCAAAATACACATACAACAAACAAACAAACAAACCAAACAAATACTATTGAAATATAATTGTTAACCATGAAAAAAAAAAGAAAATTTAATCGAAAGAAGTCTTTTAGTGGGACAATGTGTTTAATTATATTAATTACCTAATTGAAGAAGGTTGGCAAAGAAATGCGTTGAGAAAATCGTTGAATTCGTTGAATTTGTTGTACAAACAGAAACATTTTTTGTAACTTTTCCAAACTTTATTGTGTCAGCAACCTGTGCTGCTGCTGCTGCTGCTGCTGCTGCTGCTGGTTATTGATGTTGTTGGTGGTGGGTTTGGTGGTTGCTGGTGCTTGTTGTACTCATCAAGAGTGTGGGGTGGGGGAAGACAGGCAGACAGGCAGATAGGAAAGGAAATTGTGTGCGTGCCCTGAGGCCAGAAATTTGGACGATGTTGCCGTGTGGAAAATTATTTTCTGTTTGCAATTTCCATTAGCAACTTTTGCCACAGCCTGACGATCCCATGGCACGCATAAGACATAACTTTGGCTTTTAAGGGAGGTTGGTCACTTCCGAATGTGTTCAAGTATTCCCTGGTTTTTTTTTTTTTTTGGTATGTACGTATGAATTTGCTGCGCAGAAGTCGGCATTAACCACAAGCAAATAACGAGGCAATAAGTGCTAGCCAAGCCGAAACTATTTGGCCAACTCATTACAAACAGTACGCAAGCAATTAACGCTTTCCGCTTGTTTCAATCTGAACAATTAAAAAATAAAATGTGAAATGCCTCAGTGCAGCAGTTAATTTAAGTTTGCAGCACATAAGTATGTAAGGACTCATATATATATATATAAAAGGGGTCGTGGTTGGCACAAAACAATTCAAAGAACAGGTCGCAAACACAAAAGCGCAGCTGAAGGCCCTAAAAAATATATTGAAAGCAGCGTAAAACAGCAGCGCTAAGACCGTAAAGGATTTACGGCTCAATTGTTGCGTGCGTGCAGCCCTAAACAAGAGCAACAGCAGCCGGACTAGGACTTGGAGTTGGAGTTGGAGTTGGAGCTGACATGGGTGTGGAAAGTTGGATTTGGAGCTGGTACTGTGTGGTAAAACACCCTCAAATCCAAATGAAGCCCTTCACGTACAGCGACCGCGAACAAAAGAGGGCAAAAACTCATTCAATCTTTCAATCGCTCATTCATTCATTCACTCATTATGAGCGTGCAGCTTCCCTTAGCCCGGCTCCTGCTGCTGGGGTCACAGCTTGTTCAGCTGGTGTTTTATGTAGTCACAACGTGTCGCACGAGCTGCGTTCTTTGAGGGAGTCTCGGATTTGTTTTGCCTTTTTTAAATTGTTCTGCTTCATTTGCTTCGGTTTCACTTGAAATTATGGTATTTCCTTCTTCTTGTTGTTGTTGTTCCTGTTTTTATTGTATAGAAAAAATTCCATGGACATATTCTAATGTGGGGCGCACATTAAGTGGCTCAGCGACACCAAAAACTGGCTATGGATAAGGATCAGCTGGTAAACTTACCGTATACCAATTCCGCTGCTCAAGAATCGATCTAACAACATCTCCGCCGCATCCTGTAATGAGGTGTGGGTTATTACGGTTTTTTTTTTTTTGTGTTGGACTGTTGCTAAATTGGTAAGCTGCCAGCAGAAAACATTATTTTTCATTGGCATTACATTTTTATCGCAGCGTCTGACAGGCGGCAGCAGTTGCCTGTCGTCTAAGGCCTTTTCGCATCCATTTTGCGGTGGGGGGAATGATGGTGAGGGAGTTGGTTGGTGGGTTGGAGCCGGAATTCAAGCGTGATTTTTGCTGCTTAATAATGAGCTTGTTGGTTTATTGAAGCGTTTTATTGCTGGCTGTTAATCGCGAGGCGTGTGGCCAATAAGCTCCATCATTTCTCTGGGTTGGTGTTAGGGTGCAAATCGTTCCGGCGCCATATGTGTACCCAACCACCCCATACAAATCCCCTTCATAAATACGATCATAACGAGCTAATGCATCATTCAATGGACCAAAATGCAAATCGAACTTGGGGAGTATACAATTATTGGCAAATAGCAAAATGTAATCATGAATAGACAAAATAACCTGACAGCAGCCAACAAATTGAAGCTGACATTTGCACACGAAGGGATTCGTCAAAAAGATGGGTCGATAGACAGACCTACTCAGCTCAGCTCTGCTCAGCTCTGCTCTGCAAGTTGAAGCGGATGCGGAAGTTCTGACTGAGCACAGTGTCTGTTGTAATGGCGCATGAATATCTGATTAGACGGCCGACTGTCTAATCAAAATTTTCAGCATCAATCAATCAATTGGAAATGTTGCCATGGCCAAAAGCACATAATTGAAAGCGATGGCCATGGGATGCTGATCCAGCAACCCCGAATGTCCTTAGCTGCTGTCCGCTGTGGATAAGCTTTAAACTTGCAACATGTCAGCAGCACTAACAAGTATTAAATAATCAAGGACTCGCGAGCTCGTCACATACATATATCTGGACTCCTGTTGCAACCCTCACATGTCATGTTATTAGAGCCACGTTCATTTAATGGCATGTCTCGCTTAACGAACCTGAAGCACAGACCAAAAACAGCATATACACAATGCGAAAAACATCGGACTAAAACTAAGCTCGAATAAATTAATTTAAAACAATTATTCTCATTTAAAGTAAATTCCAACCCAATGGAGAAAAGTCAAACTAAAACTATTTTTCAAATCGTGTGTTTGAATAATGTTAAAACAAGTTATAAAAAATATTCCAACAACTATTAAAAATGAACTTAAAACAAGATTAAAGGTAAATATTTTAGACCCTGTTGGAAGAAATATAATCAATACGGATAAGTAATTTAAGCTTGGTATTAAAAAATATCTTCTTCGAAATCTATATACTTGAAAGAGTCGCAAAACATTAGTAAAATGAATCTTGGTCTGCGTTCTTATTTAATTATTTCTCTCTGTGTATGCAATTTTTTAAGGGTTCAACTTCATTAAATATACTTTAAGTATCATATTTTGTGTCGATTCTAGACGCATAAAACCCGTTCAAAGTGAAGGATTAAAGTGTTGCAACATCCATTTTAGTATGGGAGTCACAACCTCATGCTTAATTACATAATTTGAATTTTCCACAGACTTCCTAACGCAATTTATTATAATTTCCAACAAACTGCAGAGTCTCGTTAGGCTGGCGGCTCGGCATGGTCGCATGGTCGCATCCACAAGGGGCACATTGCCAGACAGCGACACAGTCGGTTACAGGTTGTGGTTAATGTTGCTACAGACAGCAAAGACAACAGTAACACTCCGTGAGACGGGCTCATCAACAATGGGACGGATGTTCAAATTGGTGCCACGTGACTTTATTGTTGGCGGCACCCGCAATGCGACCAACTCTTAGCTAGTTGTTGTCCGGGGCAGAGAGTGAAACGGAGACTTCTTTTGGCCAGATAATGAAAAAAGGTTAATAAATTGCATTAGATTTGGCATCGCATGGGGAAGGGGAGACGCGTGCGCGGTGTTTGAGGGCCACGGATGATTTGGTGGCCCTTAGTTGGTTTCGCTTTTATCGTGATTGTCGTAAAAACCATTTTTATTAATAACATTATGATTGTCATAAGTAGCAGGAATAAGTGTGGGGGGGAGGGCATTGTGCGTGGGGTGTGGTAGGGTGGGGTGGCACATTGCCCCCATTGTCCACTTTCTCAATTTTCTTTTTTGTGACTGCTAAGTGTAGACAAATTTATATTGGTATATATATATATGTGTGTGTGTGTGTGTGTGTGTGTGTTTTTAGCTTGAATTTGTCATCGGATATGTGTGTTCAGCATCGAGTGTGCAATTTTACTTATCTGGCCAAAAGCTAGTAACGGAAATTGCCGTCTCTCTGGGCGACCGGAAGTGCTTACACACTAGACTTACACTCAAAACTACTTTAAAAGGATACCAGAAAAAGGACCGCTCCAAACAAATGGCCGCATCCTTAGGCCAAGGACACCCAGCCCCTACCCCCCTCGTTTAATTTGGTATTGTGCAAGTTTTTTAGCCATCCGCTCTTTATGGCATTCCTGATTGCGGAAGCCAATAACGTCTTGATTTGCTTCCGAATTAGATACCCAATAGATAAGGCCAGTTGGCAATAATAAAATAAATAAAAAGAAAAAAAAAACATAAAATCGATAAGCCAAAGCTGACTCTTTGTGTTTACTATTGTTTTTATTTCTTTTTTGTTAATTATTCTGATGTTATTGATCATTTGCGCAATCAGATTTGATATTAAGTGCTGTCCGATTAGGCGACATATTGCAACTGTGACAGTTCTGTGCGATTGCCAAATGGTGTGGCAAAATGTCTCGAGTAGGTATCAAAGGTACCTGAGCCAACTGATTAAATGGCTGCTTAATCAATCAACACAATATCGCAAATTAGATTGGTCCGTCAGTTTTTAAATGGATCACGATCAATAACTTTACTCGATTACTAATAGCTCCAAATGGGGGTATTCAACTGCGGTTCACATTTTGAACAATTAGTGTTCTCTCCTATCTTATAATGACTGCCCATTGCAGTGTTCATATTTGTTTTCTTTTTTTGTTGTATTTTTGCAGGATGGAAAGACTCTATATTGTCCATACCAAAGAAGTGGCTCTCATCCGGCGAGTCTGTAGACGAATTCGGATTCCCTGACGTAAGTAAAATTGATTAGACAATTTGAAATTTCTTTGCAGGCAGTGTTAAATATTTGCACAGCGGCTGAACAAACTTGCTACTACAACTAATTCAAACACAAATACAAATACACGCACACACCCCTTTACACTCACACACATATATATATATATATATACAAGGGGAAAAATACAAATACACATACAAAGGCAGACTAATCCTGTTTGTTATAATTACAAATGCAAATAACGAGCGCTTTTGTATGGCAACGGTCCTCTGGGGCAACCGGAACCGAAGACCAGACTGCCTGGCAGTCAGACAGACAGACAGACAGGCAAGCAACCCACAGTTCTAGCAAACAAACATTCCACCACCCACCCCAAACGCTCACCTGTAAAAGCACAGCGCAGCACAGCAACCCTCCCAAAACAAAAAAAAAAAACAAAAAAAGGAAGCCTGAAGAGATAGACATCAAAATATCTAATTCTGAGTGGAGAGAGGGAAGGTGGGTGGTTGGGTTGATGGCTGTCAGAGTCAAATGACAGATGGAAAAGTTGTTGCATGTTTTTTTTAACTATTCCCAAAGAAATAAAATACCAAATGACTCGAAATGTATCTGACTAAACACGGCCTCAATTCGCTGAAGTTTTATTTTATAGTATATTGAAATGCTCAGAAATGATTTGTGTCAAAGTTTTGTTAGACACATTGAGACTTGTCACTGAGCAGCTATTACAAAATACGCAGAGCTTGAGCCAAAAAAAATTTTATTATAAATTCCAGTGTCGTTTATAATATAAATCAATATTTAGTAACAGAAAGTCAGTCAAGTCATTTCTTTTGGTAAATTTTATTTTAAAAAAATTAAAAAAAAAAATAATAAAATAAATGTCAAAAAAGGTTGTTCAACACTTGAGCCGGATTTTAATTTCATTGTTTTCATTTTTTTATAGCCTATTCGTATTCATATTTCAAATAATTATGACTTGAGTTGCAGTAGTTTTAAAATAATCGATTTGAAATATATTTTACTTCGATCCACAGATTTCAAATTATTGCACGACACTTTCGATTCAGCAAAATAAAATTGTGTGGCGCCATTGGGGACTCTCAAGGCCAGAAATTGTTTAAGAACATCCAAAGAGCTGGCAGCCCGAGATGAGCGGGAGTTAATGCAGCACGCCCCAATGTCTGATTCATGCCAATCCCCTTTTTTATTCCCAGTTTTCATTTTCCCATTTTTATCGTTTCATTTTTTTTTTTCTTGTGATTTGAAATTTTGGGTCCCCTGGGAGAACATTTTTTTTTTTTTTGTGCTGGTGTTGCTGGGTGTTGCAAAGTGTTTTGTAGTTTTTGCTGTATTGCCACTGCTATAATGTCGTGCATATAAATGAGCAAAGGGTAGAAAGTTGAAGGAGAATATAATTTAGCAAAAGTCACTTGAGTCGAACCCTTTCTTTTGCTTGCAGACTCTGCCGAAAGTACCTGTCCCACCGCTGGAGCAAACCATGGCAGACTATGTGCTCGCCTTGGAGCCCATCACGACGCCGGCACAGTTGGAGCGCACCAAGGGCATCATCAAGCAGTTCACGTCGCCGCAGGGTCTGGGACCCCAACTACATCAGTATCTGTTGGACAAGCGCGAGGCTGAGGATAATTGGGTGAGCCCTTCAGTTGCATTTAAGATAGACAATAAGGAAAGATGAAGGTAATGCGTCTAAATATTAAGTATACATAAATCATCTAGATTATAGTTCGATAAATTATGTCAGTATTTGCATGTCAATCATTGCTTTATTCAATGTATTCAAGCGGCTTTTTTGGTTGTAATAGATGGTGGACCAGTGGGAAAGGTGCCGACCGTGGGAGATGGAGTGGGTGGCTGAGGCACATCGGGATCAACTGGACCGGGTGGTCCGGGCACATATATGGTGGTGCCACCCGGAGTGATGGTTGTGCCGCCTGAAGGCGGTATTCCAGGCGTTGTACCCACACCTGGAGTAGGTATTCCAGGCGTTGGTTTAACCGTGGTGGTTTTCGGTGTGGTCGATGCTTTGACGGTGGTGGACTTAGTGGTGGTGGACTTAGTGGTAGTGGGCGCGCTAGGAGTACTTGCCGAAATGGGAGTGCACTGAACTTGCACTTTAAGCGCGGAACATTCAGGGGCTGGGATATATTGGGAGCATGGGGTGCATTGCTGGAACACATAGGTGAAAGCACCAGAAGTACATTTAGTCAACACTGGTTTGCCAGATGTGCAGTCATAATAACTGGACGAATCCGCATAGGATGGTAGCTTGATGCGCTTATCAGCCACGCAAGTGGGCACAATGTCCTCAGCATAGGATGGCCCGGGGCAACTGGTCTGTGCGTGGACGCCTATCGCCAAGAGACCGGCGAATGCAATTAGAACTAAACGTGGACAAATTAGAGAATTGGAATATTATTGGTTATGTAGGTAACCTCCACTCGTTATCCTTCGTTTCGACACTGGCTTACCGGCTTTCATATTTGGCTGGTTAAACGTCTCGCTGGTAACTGGTTTCAAATGGCCCACGACAAAGCCTTTTATTGCTCTGAGCTGTTGACTGTGTGCGCACTTCTTAAACATTTTTTTAATCAGCTCACACGTCTAGATTAATACTTGTCTGCTTATCAAAAGCTAAAATTGAAATCAATATCGGAATTCAATTGCACTCAACTCAATATGTGACCTGGGTAATATTTGGCAAATGTCGTTACTCCTCCTACATTGATAACGCCCAGCTGAAAAACTGAAACTGTTGACTCTCGTAGCTATTGTGTAATCGGATACGAAATTAACACACCTATTAGCAAAGCTACCTGCCAATCATCTATATGTGTCTTCCAGTATGATATGATATATGTATGTTGTTTGAGGAAGAGACGATTTCTACAAATCATCATATTTCCGTCGAATTTAATCATCGGCTTGCTGCCTATGACACTCGCATGGGTTTTCGACTTGATTCAGTCACACACTAACAAATGCGATAACTGCGAATATTTCGATTTCGAATAAACGACAATAGCGGAAACAATTAAGAAAAATTCCCAACGATCTTTAATTAAAACAAGTAAAGAATGCTGTAGTCGAGTGTTCTCGACTGCAATATACCCTGCAACCAGCTGTTTGCAATATTATAATGTTATTGACAAATATCCTTTTAAAAAGTTTTGCACCCAGATATGAGCAGGCTAAGTCATTTCTTACAGCAAGCACAGGCACCGAGGAAAAAAAAAACGATTCCAGCGCATATTTTTATTCACTAGCCCGAACTGATCCCTAATTGGCTGGCAAGAAACACGCGCATATACATATATACATCCATACAGACATACATACATACATACACACATAAATACATTCATTCGTACACGTAGCCCGTTACGTTCTGCAGATTAAACGGAAAAACATATTTACTCTCTCACATCAAATGTCATGCCATCTCTTTCTTACATATGCACTTCGCATATTTATACATACAGAAAACTTTAACTTGGGTGTTTCTTATCCAAACTTGATCCTGGCCATTGATCACATAATATGCATATTATGTGTTAAATAGAAGCTTCTGCCTTTAATCTTGTGGAATTTATTGCTATAGAAAATCGATATATTTCGATAATCGAGCAAATTACTGATAAAATAAAGCAAACTTGTTCTGCACCGAATATATGTCTTTAGATCTGACAGATCTTACACAGATAGGTTGAGAGACGGACTGGGGGAAATGGCTATATCGATTCGGCTGATGGTACTGATCAAGAATATATATACTTTATGGGGACGGAGATCTACCTGTTACATACATTTGCACAAAACCATTATACCCTTCTTAGGGGAAAATTATTACCTTACTATAATTAATAGTTCACGTTTTACAAATATTTTCAACAACCATTCATTAAAATCTTAAGTGGTTTATGATATAATCATATTTTGAACTCATGGTATATTCGGTAGTTATTGAATGAGTAAATCAGAAGATATAAATATCTTAAATTTATTTAAGATGGTTATCAATTATATGACAATTAATTGATTTTAAATATATAAATTACTAAAAAGATTAAAAAAATTAAATAGTTTTTCAATTTCTTTTAGGTAAGTGTTTTTTGGTCTATTTATTTCTGATTTTGATTTGTGATTTGTATATAATATAAAGTAATACACTATTATTTCTTTTTCAGTTTCTAAATAGATTAGAAAAAATGGGACAAATTTAAATAGTATAAATTCAGATAAAACAAAACTAAGCACAAATTTATATAAATTCATAAACACATAAAAAAAAAAGATTTTTGTTTTGATAATTTTTTGACCTGAATGGTTTTGATATTACAAAAGTAAACAAATCGATTGTCAGTTGCTTATCGTGGTACGTGGTATCTGCTGGAGGTGCATATTTTGAAGTGCTGAAAGACCAACAGGAATTTACAAATATTAATCAATTAAAATTGTTGAATATCTGCGGCATTGGGCGACAAGGGCAATTAGCTAATTGACTTATTCACAATAGGCACACACACACATATTAATGCATCTAAGTGCGTGGGGTATGGGTGTGGGTGTGGGTGTGGGTGTGGCTGTGGGTGTGGGTGTAGGTACACATGTTATTATGGCAACGACATTATGTATGGTCGACACAAATATTTGGAGCGATTGCAGTAAGATATTTATTTGTTATTTAGAGTTTTGTATGAAATTCCGCTTGTTAAACAATATTTTTTTTTTTTTGACTGCTAATTTTTCGAACAGAAAAGGCTTAGAGTAATTTTTAGGCAGGGGTTGGTTTCTTCAGGGCCTTGTTGGTCGGTGTTGGCTTCTTAGCGGTCTTGGCTGCTGATGGAGGTCCAGGTGGCTTCTTGACAGCCTTGCCAGGTGTTGGAGCCATCGGCTTCTTGGGTGGTGTGCCCTTTTGGGGTTGTGGGACTGGGGGTTTCTTGCCAGGCTTGGGTGCGCCGGTGACGGCAATGGTGGGTGGTGTTGCTGAATCGGTGGGTGGTGTGGGATCAAGTGGCATGGCATGGATAACCTGCTGATGTTCATTGTCCAGCTCATGGGTCTCAGGGTGCCCGTGGTGTTCATAGTGGCCCTGGTGCGCAACGTCCAAATCGTGCTCATGTGTCAAATGGCCGACTTGACCCATTAGTATTGGGACTTTATCGATCGAATGAGTGGTAATCGGCGCTGCAGTGGGCAACATATTCATGGGTGGTGAAGGTACATACAGCGCCGGAATGGTGCACTGTTGCAGAACAAAGGTGAATATCTGTCCAGGCGGACACTGTACAGTCAGCTGGCTGCCAAAGACGCTCTGGCACACAAAGTACTCGGAGTTGCTGAAATAGCTTGGCCAGCGGATGCCAATCTCATCTCGGGTGCACTGCAGCCTGTAGTCGGAGCGTGCCTGGGACAGAGCCACCAGGCTGAGCAGAGTCAGAGCGAACACTGCAAATGGAAACATATCAGTGAAAACCAGTCAGTGAAAGTGAAAGAGAGTAGGAGACGGGACTGGAGACCAATGACTCACCTTTCATCTTTGGGTTGTTGAGTGAATTTGGGTATCCGTTAAAGTTAGATGAAACTGTTGTACTGATTTTGAATAGGCACCAATGGCCATTATTTATAGTACGTCAAAGTTGGTCGCTTATCAATGATCTCCGATCTGCGATCTGTGATGCGTTATCAGTTTGCTTCGAGGAATGGTTGATAACATCGGTGTTCCTAAAAGGGCGACTCTCAACCAAAATAAAACAAAAAAACCAAACCAAAAATTATAATTATATCTAACTAACTGAACGCCACACCCATGCCCACCGCACCCTGATCTTGTCATTCAAGGTAAACGCTAATTGAGTTTTCATTCAAAACGATAATAATGTGGTTTCCATGTCTTAGCACTTTCAGTGCCCGTGGCAACCAACTAGATTCAAACTTTCATCTTCATTCGTTTTCCTGTAATATCTTCAGAAGCCTTTGTATTTGAAATGGAACTGTAACCCTTTCCTCATATGTTTTCCAGCTTAGAGATTTCCATCAAACACAAATTGGCATTCAATAAAATCCACGTTTTAAACTAAAAAAAAAAAAACTCTATCTATTTACAGACACTTTCTTCTCAATTATCGATAGAAAATAAATTTAAAAGTGACAGGAATAAAACTGGGGATATAGGAAAATATCTTTTTATATAGAAATATACTTCAACAAATAAACCAGAAACCAGACTTTTCTCTGGCAATAATACGATTTGGGAAGCTTCATTTGAATTTAAATTTAGAACATAAATGAGCTTAAAATTACCAAAACTATATAACGGAAAAGTCTCGGGTCCAGTGTATCTCACTGACGAGTACTCTCGACTAGCGCCTTCTTACTTTAATTTATAGACACTGCATGATTTTCAGATGTTTTGCGTTTTTAAAAAAAATAGTGCAAAGATTGCAGAAAAGCCAAATACGAAATGTGCTTAAAGTTTTTAAATAGATATCCATTACCAAAATGATTATATATTTTTTTCGGTGTAGGCATACTACTACTGGCTCAACGACATGTACATGAACGTGCGCATCCCTTTGCCCATCAACTCGAATCCGGGCATGGTGTTTCCCCCGCGCCGCTTTAAGACCGTGCACGATGTGGCTCACTTTGCCGCCCGGCTGCTGGACGGCATCCTTGCCCACAAGGAGATGCTGGACAGCGGCGATCTGCCGCTCGAGCGGGCCGCCTCGCGCGAAAAGCATCAGCCGCTCTGCATGGCCCAATACTATCGGCTGCTTGGCTCATGTCGTCGTCCGGGCGTCGAGCGCGACTCACAGTATTTGCCGAAGCGTGCCCAGACCAACCCGGACATCGATGAGGATCGCCATGTGGTGCTCATCTGTCGCAATCAGATGTACTGCGTTGTCCTGCAAGCCAGCGATCGTGGCAAACTGTCCGAAAGCGAGATCGCCTCCCAGATTCTCTACGTGCTTAGCGATGCACCCTGTCTGCCAGCCAAGCCATCTCCGGTTGGACTCCTCACAGCCGAGCCGCGTACCCAATGGGCCCAGGATCGTGAGGCTCTGCAGTGGCATGAGCGCAACAGGCGCAATCTGGAGCTAATTGAGACGGCTCTGGTGGTGCTCTGTTTGGATGAGCCGCTGGGCGCCAATTTCAATGCACGCGGTTTTACGGGTGCAACGCCCACCATGCACACAGCTGGCGACCGAGATGAGACGAACATGGCACACGAAATGATACACGGCGGTGGCACTGAATTCAACTCGGCCAATCGCTGGTTCGACAAGACCATGCAGGTGGGCAAACCAATATCGAATACCCTCCCTCCCCCTCTCACCATCTCTCTCTACCAATCTTTCCCTCTCTCTATCCCGTGTGTGTGGTTTCAACCGATCCGCTTCCCATTTACAGCTCATCATCTGCACTGATGGCAGCTGGGGCTTGTGCTACGAGCACTCCACCTCTGAGGGCATTGCTGTCGTCCAGCTGCTCGAGAAGATCTACAAGAACATCGTTGAGCATCCGGATGATGATAACGGCTTGCCACAGCATCATTTGCCCCCACCGGAGCGCCTGGAGTGGCATCTAAATGCCCAGGTGGAGCGGCGATTTGCCGAGGCGGCACTCAGCGTGGACAAGGCCATCGATAATCTGGACTTCTATGTATATCGCTATAAGGGCTATGGCAAGAACTTTGTCAAATCCTGCCAGGTCAGTCCGGATGTCTACATACAGCTCGCCTTGCAACTGGCCCACTACAAGTAAGTCTGTCAACTGCATTCTAAATTGTACACTGAAAAAAAACATATATATGAAATTTGTTGGTTGTTCTGTTAAAGTAAACTTTAAATTAAAAACTTGCGTTTTCAAAATATATTCAAAAACATATATTTTATATCAGGAGCTCTTGAGCTCTTCAAGCGCTTCTATTTTTAACTGATTTCTTTTAAATATATTAAAATCAGTTCAAGTTTGTAAAGAGAATTTGTTGTTCAAGAAATTTAAAGAACAAAATAATTTTAATTACATACAAAATGCACTTGAATTAATAAAAGTGGTATTCAATAAGTTTACTTCGTACATATTAAGGACATTATTATAACTGTATTATGCATATATATTGTAAACATTTATATTATATATATATAAAACCAATCTGATGCATTGCAGACTTTACGGACACCTTGTGGCCACCTACGAGAGTGCTTCCACCAGACGCTTTCTGCACGTAAGACCATCGATCTCTCTCATGCTGGGTCTTCAGCTCTCTTTCTACTAAGTTTGTCTCCTTTGTCGGATAGGGTCGCGTGGATTGCATCCGTGCTGCCAGCACCGAGGCTCTGGAGTGGGCCAAGGCGATGTGTCAGGGCGAGGGTGCGAATGTGCCGCTGGAGAGTGATCGCGAGGATGACGAGGAGGATGCTCGCAAAGTCAAATTTAGCATTTATAGCGTAAGTAAAACTCAGTCACATTTATGAATTTATACATAGAGCTCTCCACAGAAGGACCATCTGCGTGAGCTCTTCCGCTGTGCCGTCGCTCGCCAAACTGAGGTGATGGTCAAGAATATTTTGGGCAGTGGCATCGATATACCCCTGTTGGGGTTGCGCGAGGCATCCGTGGAGGTCACCGGCGAGCTGCACGACCTCTTCACCGATGAATCGTATAAGATATCGCAATGCTTTCTCCTCTCCACCAGTCAGGTATCCAACAACATCAGCTGCCATCCACTTAACGACGGGTCTGCACAGCAACTTGCACCACGCACTGCGCACTACTTTTATTTCAATGCAACACACTCTTTGCACCATTATTTTCTAATTGCTTAATATTTTTGCACCACAGCACCATTCAAACAGCACCACCAGCTCCCACATGTAAGCCACTAATTGTCTAATTCAATCTTGCCCAGATTAGCTGCCAATTTATTGTGCACTTTAAACTAAATTGTCACTTGATCAATTTATTAACATAGGTCGCATGCAGCACGGATAGCTTTATGGGCTATGGTCCGGTGACACCACGTGGCTATGGCTGCTCCTATAATCCACAGCCGGAGCAGATTGTCTTCTGTGTGTCGGCGTTCTATGCGTGCGAGGACACAAGCGCCTCACGGTATGCCAAATCCTTGCAGGACTCGCTGGACATCATGCATGATCTGCTGCAAAACTAAACGCTGCAAATGGAAATCATTGGTTAAATGCAAAATGCAACAAACTAAACATATCAGTAAATGTACCTTAGCAACAATTGATCCGTAAGGATAATTAAACGAAATCGCATTAACTATTCAACTCCAAGAAGAACGAAAAGCTATCTTCGGCATGCCGAATTTAAAATTCCCTTGCAGCATGGCGTCGATTATTTGTATATATAATGATGATCAGAAAATAAGGAAATCACTTACATTTGTCGGCATATCTTGTCAAAATCTGTCCATTTAATCGAATCAAGAATATATGATGACAAAATAATTATGACACCTTCTGCAGGGGTATAGAAATAAATATTTGTGTAAAAATGCATAGTGTAGTCAACTAGCGTCCACATGACGTCATCAGTTAATTTCAGACAATTTCTAGTGTTGTACAACTCATTTCGAACATTGAATTGAGATCAACTGATGTCAATCATCTAGTAATCGTTAGAATTATTGAAACTCATTTGCTTAAACCCCTTAACCCGTATTACTACTTAGTAGATGACAAAGAGCAATTCTAGTCAATTAAATGTGTTTTAGAGCAATTTTATGCGAAACTGTTAGTGCTGTTAAATAAATAAATAAATTTATGTGTGTTGAATAATTATGCAATATAATATTATTAGCTTAGCTGTGTTAGAGCTTTAACTTGAGTGTTAGTATCATCTAATTGGCTGTCTTAAGTAACTATCTATTTAAAGTGAATATGAATTTCGTAAGTCAGAACGACAATTTTAGCATCCACTGTAGCTTGCAGCTCAAAAGTATGCAATACTCTTTGTTCAATGTTGTGTTTGAAATGCGCCCCCTAAAAATATAAAACATGTTATGGATATTAATATTGGTATTGGAAATAATGCAAAAAAATATATATGTATATTGGGTAGCACACATAGAAATATTATAAACATTTTTTCTGTCCTTTTGTTGCTGTGTCAAAAAACAATTACACTTATATATATATATATCTTGCTTGTTAAAAATGAAAAGTGAGTCAGAAACTGAATAATATATGAATAATTATTTGTTGACGTTGACGTTGATGTTTTGTTGTCAAGTAAATTGAAAATCATTGTACGTATATAGACTTGAAACGTAACAATACATATCAATAAATTTATATACCATATTTACCAAAAAAAAAAAAAAACGAATATTAAAGACCTAAACATATTTAAAAATGGAATATATACAAATAATATATACATTGCAATTATTATATCTGTTGTTGTTTTGTAGTGATGACAAAAATCGTAACTATGTTATACATCTATTTGAATATACTATATACATTTATAGATAAATAAAAAATCTATGTTATACAGAAGAGAAATTCTTATATATGGAAATGTTAAAGTGCAAACCGCAAAATAGTACGGTTAAAAAATATATGTTACTGTGTTCATTGTTGCTATATATATGTACCTATGTATTCGTTTAACTGTTAAATCCCTCAAAACTCCAATCTATTATCTGATCTATATATGCTGTTTACTCGATTAAGTTGAATTTGGTTCAATGTTGATGCATGCGAAAAATCACAAAAATAAAAATAAATACATTGCATTGGAAATTGTCGTGAACAATATATTTGAATATAAGTGTATTAATATAGGGTCTATAAATCAAGTGGGTGGTTACGAGGCTCTAAAAATATACTTGAAACATGAACACATATTATCTATTAGTTAGCTGGTTCCAAAGAAAACAGCATATCCAATAATGGGTTAATTCAGGCTAAAAAAAATTATCTAACCGAAGATAAACTCTTGATTAATAAATTCAATTAATTAAAGAAAATAAAACGAATTCATCGCATTGCGATCACCATAAAAGTCACACGATTTGACCAATTGGCCAATAATCAACGATATACTACCAAAATGAAACGTAAGTTAAACAAATCCTAACAAATTGTATCATTCAATGGAAGATAAACTTAAATTACGGAATTCACTTGATTGCAGTGCTCCATTTGCTGCTTAGTCTGTGCCTGGCAATCCTGATGTGCACTGCGCCTCTGATCCAGGCCCAAGTAACGGCGCCAACAGTTCCGGCTGCACCACCAACACCACCCAATGGCGAAAGTGTCATAGGTAACGGTGAAGCACCACCACCACCCAATATGGACACCACAGTACCACAACCACCAACTTCCACTACCGTCTTTAACTATGCTGGATAAACCAAATCGCATCGAGTTTGCAATGTGTGGCAACAGTAAATAAATATGCAATTGAATTAAAGCATAGCCTTGTTTATTCCTCATCGGATATTTATTGTCCAACAAAAACTCGACAATATACTTATTATACAATACATACACTTGAATATATATATATATATATATATATATTCCTCATCGGTGTTCCGCATCGGTATTAGCTCTGCGTCATGTTGCGCCGAAAGGATCCACGCATCTGCGCCTGCAGCTGCTCGCTGCTGCACTCCTCATCCAGGCCAGACTGCAACAAGAGAATCAGTTTAATTTTATTGAATTGAGATCAACTGAATTGAATTGAGATCAACTGATGTCAATCATCCAGTAATCGTTAGAATTATTGAAACTCATTTGCTTAAACCCCTTAACCCGTATTACTACTTAGTAGATGACAAAGAGCAATTCTAGTCAATTAAATGTGTTTTAGAGTAATTTTATTCGAAACTGTTGTTAAATAAATAAAAAAATTTATGTGTGTTGAATAATTATGCAATATAATATTATTAGCTTAGCTGTGTTAGAGCTTTAACTTGAGTGTTAGTATCATCTAATTGGCTGTCTTAAGTAACTATCTATTTAAAGTGAATATGAATTTCGTAAGTCAGAACGACAATTTTAGCTCTAAAAATATACTTGAAACATAAACACATATTATCTATTAGTTAGCTGGTTCCAAAGAAAACAGCATATCCAATAATGGGTTAATTCAGGCTAAAAAAAATTATCTAACCGAAGATAAACTCTTGATTAATAAATTCAATTAATTAAAGAAAATAAAACGAATTCATCGCATTGCGATCACCATAAAAGTCGCACGATTTGACCAATTGGCCAATAGTCAACGATATACTACGAAAATGAAACGTAAGTTAAACAAATCCTAACAAATATCATTCAATGGAAGATAAACTTAAATTATGGAATTCACTTGATTGCAGTGCTCCATTTGCTGCTTAGTCTGTGCCTGGCAATCCTGATGTGCACTGCGCCTCTGATCCAGGCCCAAGTAACGGCGCCAACAGTTCCGGCTGCACCACCAACACCACCCAATGGCCAAAGTGAGATAGGCGACGGTGAAGCACCACCACCACCCAATATGGACACCACAGTACCACAACCTGGAACTTCCACTACCATCTTTAACTATGCTGGATAAACCAAATCGCATCAAGTTTGCAATGTGTGGCAACAGTAAATAAATATGCAATTGAATTAAAGCATAGCCTTGTTTATTTCTCATGGGATATTTATTGTCCAACAAAAACTCGACAATATACTTATTATACAATTCATACACTTGAATATATATATATATATATATATATATATATATATATATTCCTCATCGGTGTTCCGCATCGGTATTAGCCCGGCGTCATGTTGCGTCGAAAGGATCCACGCATCTGCGCCTGCAGCTGCTCGCTGCTGTACTCCTCATCCAGGCCAGACTGCAACAAGAGAATCAGTTTAATTTTATTGTTCCACTCTTATGCAATATATATATATATATATATTCTGCGTTTACCTTGCAAAAGTTCTGCTCGAGCAGCTCAATGGCTGAGAGACGGTTCTTCGGATCGTGCTGTAGGCAGTTGTCGATAAAGTCGTGCCCCTCCTGCGAGAGACTCTCGGGCGCCTGCGGCTTCTCGCCCATGCCCACTTTGAACATGATTTGGAAATTGGAATCAAACTGTGCCCACGGTCGCTGTAACGATATAAATATATAATAATTTAATTCAGAGGTATTCAGTTTGTTTTAACATAGTTTCGCCTCACTCTTTTTTTTTTATTAATCAGGCGGAATTCAAATTAATCAAATTTTGTTCCTGCAACCTGAAGTTGTAGAGTCAAGTTTTATAGTCTCAAAAAGAAATTTGTTTTGGGTAATATTACGAGCTCAATTTCAGGGAAACAGCCTTGGCATCGCTTTTGTAATAATTTCCAACTATTAATTCGGTTTTTAAAAAAGACAAAAATTGAACAGTCCTTGTTTCGGATACAGAAATTCACTTGATATTACAGTTTGAGGGTCGTGATCTAAGGCTAATATGTCCCACCCATTTTCAGTCACTGCTACATCTTCACAGCTGGCATTGAAGTTTTAAAATCGTTCGCTCTGCTGAGCAGAGTGAGCAATAGGAAATAATTTTCTCTCCTCCCAGCAACAGCAACAACAACAGCTGATCAAAATTTTAAACATATTACCCACAATATGCTAGCTTTACTTAAATTTAGATTATGTATACTAAAACATGTTGAACAGTTTGGCGATACTAATATCAATGTCACTCTAAATTTATGAGTCTTTTGCCCATGTGCGAGTTACAGTTTGTGAGTCACAAGAACAGCTTATCGCAGTTTGAAATTTGCATTTGCAGTGATTTTACAACTTCAACTTGAACAGTGTTGGCAAAGACACGTAATGGCAAAACTATCTGCGCAATTTTGGATTCACTACTATCAATATCACTGAGTATTTTTCCCATGTGCGAGTTACAGTTTGAAAGCATTTGCAGTCATTTTACCCATTCTAAGATTACCGCTTTCGGTTAGATTGCTTATCAGGTTTTCAGCCTATCAGGTTAGCAGTTTTAGGGCGAATTGTCGCTTACCTTGCCGGAGGCCATTTCGACAGCGACACAGCCTACGGACCAGATATCGGCCAGACGTCCATGGCCATCGCTGTTCGTCTTGGTGAAGACCTCGGGCGCCATATAGGCCTGGGTGCCTACATAGCCCTGTAGTTCGCCGGGCACGGTGGTATTTGCCTGAATCTTGACAGCGGAACCAAAGTCACCGAGTTTGAGGCTATTGCTGCCATCGACAAGGAAGATGTTCGCCGTCTTGATGTCCCGATGGACGATGCCGTGCTTGTGCAGCTCGGCGACGCCCGACAGCAACTGGGCAGTGAAGCGGCGGGAGAGTGCCTCCGGTAAGCCACCAGTTAGTTCGACCAGCGATTCGAGGGTGCCCTCGGAGCAGAGTTCCATGAAAATGAGCAACTCCTCCCGATGCACCTCGATGCCGTAGTAGCGCACCAGATTCTTGTGCTTGATGCCCTCCAAAATTTTGAGCTCTTCGGCAACGTTCTTCAAGGCACGCGTCTCGCCCGGTTGTATAGCAATCTCCTTCATGGCCATTAGATCGCCGGTGTTGTTGTTCACCGCGGTGTACACCTTGCCGAAGCGTCCTTGGCCAATCTTGATGCCCCGATGCCAACGGAAGTTGACGCTGCGCGCCCGAATGTGCACCTTGTCGGACGAATTCAACGCCTTCACCTGGCCAATGAGCCGGCGTTCGCGCAGACACTCCTCCAGATCCAGATCTAGGCGATTTACTGCATCCCGCACACGCTCGTGACGAGAAGCCAACGGGGTTGAGGGTGTGCTCGTTTTGCCCGAGGAAATGGGTGGTGTTTGTGGCACCAGTAGACGCAACTCCCCATTCTCAAAATCAGTTGGCGCCTCCACATAATCCGGACTGTCTACAGAACTGTAGGACTCTTGCTGCTGGAGCAGCTCCTCCTTTAAGCTGAACTGTGGATGCAGCAGCTTGTTGTATTGTGGCGATTGTAATGGCGGCGTATTGGGATTAACCACTACACCGGCGGACATAGGTGTACGGGTGGGTGTCCGGCTGCGACTGGTCGCCGGCGATGAGGTTTTCCGTGTGCGTGGCGATGCCTTCTTGCGTATCACCTTCTCCGGCTCCGAGGTGATGCCGATCACATGAGAAATACAGCGATCCATTTGCTGCTTTAACGTCTCGAATTGACCATCGTCCAGATGCTGAGTGATCTGCAGATCGCAGGCAAGCATCAGGAATTCCAGACCCTGCGAGGCCCATCGTGGACGCATGCCACGTCCCCGTTCGCACCGTTCCATGACAAACTTCATCCACATCTGCGCAAACGAAATGATGCCCAACGCCAAGTCCACAGTGTGTCTGCTATCCTTCCCATCCATGATACGCTGTTCGAACAACCGGATCACATCCTTATGATACTCGAAACCAAACTTGTAGCCCTGATGTAGAATCTCCCGGGTGCGAGACATGACCGCCAACCGATCCTGTTCGTCCAGATCGTACACGCTGCGGAGGCAGCAGCGCTTCTGAACACCATCAATGATGTCCGTCAGCATGTTGCGCACATTGAGCACATCGTGCTGGAGCAGCTTGAATGCGGCCTTCACATCCGAACAGATAAAGTCATGCTTATGATTGGCCACATCGTGCTCGTAGTGCTCCCGATGGAAATCCGTCGTCTCCACATCACGGCAAAAGGTCTTCGCAAAGAAGAGCACCTTAATGGAACGCTCCCGCTCAACGGTGAGCAATGATTGGGTCTCCCGGCAAATGGTCAACAGTTGCCACTTGAGATCTTCGCTATCATTGGTCTGTGAGGTGCTGGCAACCTGTTCGTTTAACTCATTGGAACGTTTCACCAGCCGGTTTGAAATGCCGTCCAACAGTTTGCTAATAATGCGACAGAATTTCTGCGAGGCCAATGTGTGCATGCCCTTGATCATGGGACTGACTAGCTTGGTGAACATCCATTCCTTCTCCAGCACCGATTTCTGATTTGTCTCCGGCACAGCGACCAACACCAACTGGTCAATGTAGTCCAAATAGAGTTCGAAGGTCTTCCGCACAGTGGCATCGTATTGATTGAGAATGGTCATATAACTGCCCAGTTCGGTTTCGTTCTCGGCCAGCGCTGTGGTTATGTGTCGCTGATAGCGCTCCCGATGCGTGAGCGCCAGTGTAAGGCCTTCGCGCAACTCCTTCATCAGCTGCTCGAGGCTGAGGGGATTGGGACGCTCCGGTCGCGTTTCCAGGCGCATGCGCAGGAATTCGTGCATGAACTGCAGAGGAATGCCGCTGAGGAACACAAATGTGGGAATGTACGAGGGCAAATTGAGGGATTGGGCCTCCTCGCTCCAGTAGCCATAGGTGCGCAGCTCGATGACCTGTTCGCGACTGATCTGTGGATCCATGCATGGTGCATCCTGCTCACTGATCTCCGCATCCAGTTTGAAATCATCCAGATCCTCAGCGCCAGGCTTCTCGAGGGCAATATGCGCCTTGTACAGCGCCACCGTGTGCAGCTGATGGAGGAAGGCGAGAGATTTGGCCAATCCCCGGCACTTGAGCACATTTTCGATGAATTTGCGATAGAGACCAGAGCTTTGCTCGCCATTGCAATCGTTGCTCGAGGTGCCCAGCGGCTCCACGCTAAAGATGTTGATGTCGTGCATCGAACCCTTGCGCAAATGGCAGGCCGAGAGTTCATTGGACAGCTGACTGATCTCCGTTGAGCTGGATCTGCGTTGAAAAAACTCAACAGATTAGAGTATAAATTAATTGGAACTGGCTGCACTTACTCATTGCTGCTGGAAGTTTCGCCCGGCACGTGTGTAGAGTCGTTCAGCATGAATTGCACCCGGGCGCAGGGCATGGTGGCGCATCCTCGTCGCACTGTCTGCCCATTGCTGGCCACGCTCGGTGGTTTCGCCGAGTCCATGGAATTGACGGCGGAGTCGTCGTTCTCCACACCAGACGCCGACGAATTGCCACTGTCCGAGCCCTTGTAGGATGTCTGCACCGGCCAGGAGAATTTCTCATCCTGCAGCCTATCAAACAGAAACCTTTTTCAGTAAATGCTCTCACAGAATTATAAAAGGGCGTAAATTCAGTCACCTGATTATATTACTCACTTCTCCCGGATTAAAATATACAGAATGTTTATTCTTGATTATCTTCGGTCTAAAATGTTCTGTAATCTTTGTCAAGCCTGTCTTGTTGTTGTCTTGTTACCCTCGCTATATTAATTTATCCAAAACTCTCTCTAAAAATTTCGTTTCCGAATTCTGTTATTTAATCCAGATATGACAATTTTTAAGTTTCTAGCTTAAAAGTTCTGTAACAAATCGCCCGGAAAAATAATTACCAAACATTACAAAGAAACCCAATAAATGAGATATTTATTTTGATGTTTCCAACTCAAAAATGTATGGTTTGAAATAAGGCATTGATGACTTCCTAATAATAGATTTTTGCTGAACAAAATTAAACTGGATTTGGGGTAAAATAAATTCGAAATTTAATGATTCTAGATTTAGACTCTCAGATCGAATAATATATGTATATGGTATAAAATAGTATTTCGTTGAAAGCTTATTTTTCAGCTTTTAAACAGAGGTGACTACGAACCTTGCCAGAATTCTGCCCAGAATACTAAGCTTGAGCTTGTTCTGCTTGGTAATGTTGTACCACAGGCACATGGCCTTAATGCGACCCACAAATTTCTGGGATTTGTATATGGGATGCAAGGCACCCATTGCCTGAGATGATGAATACAAGGCCTCGGCAGCCTCCAAACGTGTCAGCAGATCGGTGACTTCGCGAAGCGCCAACTCCTGTCGCTCCATGCAATCCTTGCAGTACAGGGACATGCAGCCCTGGCACAACTTGCTCGGCAAGGGAGCTGCAAGGGAAAAATATTTAATCAATACTCATTCAATATAGTGGACAAAGGTTTGAATACTACTCACAGCTGGCATTGGAATTGGCTTCCGAATGTATGCCGCTGTCGAGGCTCAGCAGGCTGGGCTCGCGTCTGTAGCGTGGCTGAAACTTGTACCTAATGATCTGGTCGAGCAGATCGGAGACACCATGGCGAGCATCGTACAGATATTTGTCCTGCTGTTCAAGGGTGCGATCAGCTTGCCATGCCTGCAACTCCAGCCAGATGAGATCCTTTAGCTCCGTCTGCCACGTGTGCTCCTCCTGCGACAATTTCCCATCTTGCCTATCGACGCTGCCCAATTTGATCAGATTGGAGAAAGTCTCGTGGAAATCCTTACGCTTGGTCAAACCAGGCGTGGTTTTCATATCCACCCCCAATGAGGGCAACCCCGCAAATGCCAATGGCGGTGCTGACGAACGACATCCAATGGGTCGCGATGAGACGCAACGATAGCGATTGCAAGTCTCCACCACCTTGGAGGCAATGCGCATTGGTACTGTCGGTGGCTCATCCGAACTAAGGGGCATTATCTTGTCCAACGATTCGAGCGGATGTGCCACCTCATGAAAACTGCTGCCACGCGGCGGCGCCACAGTCGTCGCCGATGCCAGCGAGTTCTTCATCTCGCGCTCCGAGTCCCGGAGCAACGATTGTAATCGCTTGTCCGTCCGCTTGCTCTCCTCGTTGACATACATCTCGTTAAGCAGGGCACAGTCCATCGTATTGCGACGCTGGACACGATTGCGGGCCATCTTCGTCATGCCCTTCTTGGGTGTGACACCCGCCCCGCTGTCCACAGCAGCTGGGGAACTAAATGAAAGGGAATGCATAGAAATATTTAGTTTTTTAAAAGGAGGAAAATCATTCCAATAAGAAAGTTAATCCCTAAATCGCCAATGGTGTTTTTTTTTTTTAATTTTTTCGAACTATTTTCTATTATTAATAAATGTATTTCTAAGAAGTAGAAGTGCAAATCTTGATTCTTTTATTAGTATATTACTGTTGTTTGCCACAGAGGTCGAGCATCTCAGGGGATCTCTTTCAACTTATCGTAATAAAAATTGTAACTTTTTCAATTTAATGTATATGAAATAATAAACTATCTAAATTGTTTGCAAATTAGAGAAATCTTAAAATATCAATGTATATTAATAAAATATATAGTGTGGTTCACATATAATTAAAATCGAAATTAAAATTAAAAAAATAAAAAGCTGATTATTAGAAATATACATGCGGGATATTATGGTTAGATATATATGGCGATTTTCTAAAAGACAAGTGTATGCAAAAATAGCTTGCTAACTTACGGTTCAACATTGTTGAACTTCTGCTTGCGTTCCCAACTGCGGTTCTTAATCTTGAGACGGGTGCGCGGTGGTGTGGTGCCAAATGACTCATAGTTCTCAGCTAGTTCATCGTCCGGATGCAAATCCTCCTCCAGTATGCCGTTGCGTATAGTTGCCATTAGCATTGGACGCGTCGATGACAACTGTTTATCGCGGAACTCCACTCTGAGAATGATGGTGGAGGGGAGTAGCAGAGAAAGAGAAGAAGATGAGTTTCAACTTTAGATTCGTTCTAATTTAATTGGAAAACTGCAAACTAATCACCGATAAATCAAGCAAGTGTAATTGTATATATCTATATACGATGCGGGGGCAGTTGTGGGTGGGCGGAACGGTGGCGATATCTTATCAAGTTGGTTTATCTATCGCAAGCTTTCATCAGACAGATTGTCACGCCTCTAATTATGCTTTAATTTGAACGGATCTGATTTATACCCCGCCATATGTAATACTCATGTGATTGACGACTAAAAATATTCTAAAAATAACAGCACAATTTCAACGTTCAATTACATCAGTCATTTAGACTTAATTCACTGCTAAACACCTGTTCGAAACTCTTTATTTTCTATATACCAGTCAATACACACATATATATATTAGTTTTAAAGCAGCAAATTTTTAAAAAGTAGTCAAACCTTTGGTGGTTATATTATAAATAGCAAGCATTACTTTTTTCGGCTGAGATTCAATTAGGAATTTGACTGAATTATTGTAAAAAAAACTTATTTCTTTTCTAAATGTATTTTTTTCATATATACCTGAGTTATTGTAAAAAATTGTATACAAATCAAAATGATTTTTAATTTATTTACCCAATGGCGTAATTAATCTTCGTATTTCTCACGAGTATCTCGGCCAAATGATTTTATTAATATTTTAATTTTTTATGGTAATTTTAGCCTTATTCTTATTTATTAATATAATAATAAAAATGTATTCATCTTTTTCAAAAGTATTTTAATCCAAGACAATTAATTTAATAAATACAATTAAATATGTGTTTTGTTGTATGTATAAACTCAAATAGAATATTTAATCTTTGGTAGCCGGAATCTAAAAATTTTTAACACATTTTTCTTTATCTTTTGCTTTTTTATTTACCTCTTTCGCGGCATTTCGCATTCAATATAATGCCTACAGTTTGAGGCGCAGTGCACAGTTTGGTGGTTACTGTCTCGCCCTCTATCGGAACGCAATGATAATACTGTTCGGGCTTTTGCGACTTAATGCGGTATTTCACAAAATATTTAAAAGATTTCACTTTGGTGGTTAATAACACTGAAGAGTTTAATTAAAATAGTAGAGGACAGCGACAATAAATATCCATTTAATCCAATGGAAAACAAAAGACTAATTGAGAGGCACTTGTAAAAAGCAACCCTGGAGAGAACTTTGAGTCGATGTCGAGTGTGGCCAACTACAAATCGATGGCTATCACACAGATAGCGCCCTAACTAAAGCATCACCAAGTATATTATATTTTATTTATTTTCTTGACCAGTTTGCACGCATGCCAAATATGCATTCATCCGTCAAACAATGACTTTCACAAGGTAAACGTTTTGGTCAGGCAATAAATATAAATGCTGGGGCGACCACTTGATGCGACCGGCCATTGTCGTGTGCGAATTGAAATGCGGCGGCAGACCCACAATTTATTAGCACTTTAACAAAAATTTACCCCATAGAGTCACACACAGTTACTTGGATTCGTTTATTACTACAAGCGCTCATACATATGCATGCGCATGAATACACACAGTTAAATACACATCTACGAGAAACAAAAATAAACGAAAGCGCGCAGCGACCTCAGCGCACAGCGAATGGCGACAAACTAATCGGCAAAGCGAAAAAAACAAGAAAAAGAGTCATCCCGAAGAGATCGTGTGGAGAGTCGCTGGTAGCCACAAAATAGATAGCAAAATAAAGAGTGGGTGGCACAGGAGAGAGACACAAATCCAGAGAGAGAGAGAGAGAGAGAGATAGACAGAGAGAGAGAGCGAGAAAGAGTTGTTGTAGAACCCATGTGGAACACAAGCGCAAGCAAAAGAGACGGACGATCAAGCCATTGCCTTTACGATTGTTGTGGCTTGTTTTTTTTGTTAGTGTGTATTTTTGTTTGCGGCGAGCTAGTATTTATTATTATTATTAATCTTATTAAGTAATGAAATTTTATAAAGTACAAGCACAGAGGCAAGCAAGCGGACTAGCTATTATGTTTACTCATTCAATCTAGCGATGCGTACACATAATATGTAAATTAAGCATACGCACCATATTAAGTATAAATATAACCGAGTGAGCAACAAAGCATCAATCATAAAAAATATATGCTGCCGCATATCACACGGAACGTGTAAGTATCTGAGTATGGAAACTGCTATCATATTTATTTTAATTTTGAGTTATTAATTACACATATATTATCTTATATAATATATAAGATATATATACTAATAACTGTATATTAAATATTCGTTATTATATATTTGACTTATATTTTGTACATCAGTTTATACATTGCTCATAAATACACACGCAAATTCAAAATAGCATCTGATGTTCAATAATTTTATTTTTGTTCATAACATCAAGCACTTTATTAAGACGGTCAAATTTGGGGCTATCACGTTTTGCCAGAAATTTAATTAAATATGTTTGGCGGACATAATCGATTGCTAATAGCTTACAAAGCCAGCATTTAACTACATGTGTCTAAAAAAAAAACCATTTGTTTTCTCACTCCATAAAATATCCAAAAAAAAAAAGTAGCAAATTCAAATTAATTGATAAACTTGACAATTTTCATAGATCCACTATCTTCCAAAATAAGGAGTTTTTAATTGTTTAAATTTGTAATTTAAGGCTTCATACCATTTCATAATTTTAGCCCTTCTACACAATTGACGGATAAAATAAATGTTATTATAATAATATTCTAATAGTATGTATATTTTTCAATAGATTAATAATTATTTTTATTTATTAACGTACTTATATTTCTGGTTCATAACAATCGCCGTGTCCAATTGTTCAATTAAATTTATGGACAAGAAAGTGTAAACAATGAAATTACAAAAATTATTATTTTCGCCATATTTATTTTATAACGCGGAACTGTTTTCAAATGCATATTGTTTGTGTTGAGTGGTTTTATTTTTTCTTATTTTGGAAAGGCCATGTGGAATGGAAAGGACTACGTGCGAAAGAGGCAAAGCGTACCGTTTGAAGTTCTAGTGCAAGCGTTGCCAGACATTTGTTACGAACACGATTGATCGTGCTTTGGAAAAGAAAAAAAAAAAACAACAAAAAAAAGAACAGAAAAAGCGGCAAAAGCGACGTGTTGTATCGTGTTCGCCGCCTGAGTTTTGGGTGTCAAACAACAGTTAACATCCCAAATGACAGATAAAGAGACACCGACGGCAGAGGCATTCCATTGAGAATTACAAGCAAGAAGAAAAAGGCCAACTGGAATTTGAGAAGAAAGCGAATTCAATTTCAAAACAGAATTAACTTTTTGGCTTGCGTTGAATGTGGTTGCGTTGAGTTTAGTTCAACGCATAACGAAAGAGGTTAACAAAGCGGATTGTGCAAGCGCAGGTATAAAAGTATACACACGCACACATGTGCACGTAAATATTAAACGCGTTTTAATATCACCAATCCCCCAAGCACCCCTCTGCCAAACTGGTATACGAAATGGAGATGAATACGAAGAAGAAGAACAAGTACGAGAGTGTGAGAGAGAGTGAGAGAGAAATACACAAATTAATTTCACTAAATTTTAAATAGGCGACACGCCGGCAACACACATACGTCCAACATAATCTTTGTTTGACATTTATTTATTTCAAGCAAAAAAGTAATGCGAAAATTTTCATTGGAAAAAATCAAAATAATGCTAAATATGTGAGTGTGTGTATTTTGTGTGCATGTAAATATGTCTCATACATGAATAAGGTAAGCGGAAAAGCTATGAGTGTGCTCCTTGTCTTATCAGACAAATGGCTATTCTTATCAGCAATATCTTTAAAGAGACAATTTTCAGGCAAGCTAAAAAAAAATGCGACTCATTTACATTTGGCTTTGCACGATAAATGCCACATTGTAAACATATTTTTTTTTTGGTAAAAAAAAACCGAGTGTTAATTTTCAAGCTAAATTTACATTTATTTTTTATTGCCATGCATGCAATTTTTAGCTGACAAAAAATGATACGTAAAAAAACAGAAAAAAAGTGTAGCAAAAATATTGCGCATACAACAATAATGAAAAAAATGTTGTTTACGTTTTGACAATCAAAACGGGCGAAATATGCGGAAAGCCAACAAGAGTGAATGAATGGAAATGGAGAGAGAGGGAGAGAGTAACCACACTACACATTTTTGTCTATGTGTGAGTGTTTGTATTTTGGGTTTTCCACGAAAGCCGGCTGGAAAACCATATTTATAATAACAGAGTGAAGTTAGATTTACAGTTACTGCTTCTCACCTTGCTAATTCCTCATCAACATTTTTCTCGCGTCGCAATCGGATTGGTGGAACGGGCGGCAAGACTGGAACAGCTGAAGCTGGAGTTGGCTCTTCCTCTTCATCCTCTTCTAAACCGTGAGCTGGCAGCGATATCGCCGCTGCCGCCGTCGCCGTCGCAGCCGATATTTGCGTAAGATATTCAATTGTACGCACTCTTCGTTTGTTGTGCGACATTTCTTATTGGAATTCCGTAGCAGTTCACCAACGCATACAATCGTACTCTCTCACACATACACACCCGTATTTGATCACGCGTTCTGCAAATCGTTGTTGTTTTTGATTGTGTCGTTGATTCTCTTGCTAATTGAAATTTATTTAAATTTTCACCTTCACGACGCACGCATAACGGGACTGAGATTTGAAATATTTTATCGAGCAATCAGATGACAAGCATGAGTGCGTCTTACCTGGGCAAACTTTCGGTCTTAACTGCCAGTGTGACCGCATTTGGCTAGAAACATTATTCCAATAAGAAATGCAACCGGTGAGCGCAGTCAGCTGACATTGGCATTCCGATGAGTAAGTCAACGAATCCCATTGCTCTGTGCGTAAATTAAGTAATTAGGGCTTGCAATAAATCAAATGGACTAATTCTTCTAAGTAGTTTAATGTGCGCCTAGTGCTGCCAGACTGAGGAAATTCTAATAGTAACATATTCAAAAATTCACTTGTTTTATTTTTAATACATGCCACGAAATAAATTTAAGCACAGCTAAATTCCTGCTTTATTCAATATGACTCAATAATATAAGAAGACTACATGCAAATCTAAACAAAACCTTTCAAACTGCTGCAAATTGGCAGCGCCATGTCAATGTTGCCAGATGAGCAAAAACAGGTGGCAAAGTAACGACAGCAAGCTACTTGATTTAATGCCCTTTATAAAATTTCCATGTATACTCGCTGGCAGTTCTTTTAATTTAGCGCGCCATTTAAGCAGATGCTAAAAAAATTATTGAACTGAATTTAATTAAACTAAATTCCGATGACCAATATTAATGTTAGTATAATACATTTTGAATACTACATTGTGATGCAGATATCAAAATGTTTACCTTGATTTTGTTGGCCGGCTAAGATATAAATCCGTTATTTATTTATTAATATATTTATTTTGGATTTCTTCTTTCGCTGATGATAACAAAATTGTTTTTCACTGTTGTCACACATTTTATATTATAGTCGCATGCAGCTGTTTGCACAGCTTTACGGACAAAAATTTAATTTGCCTCCATTGGCAATTGTCAAGTGTGTGTTTGTGTGTATTTTTCAAATTAGTTGCAATTCAATAATTGAGCCATAATGTCTACTTCAAGCTAAGCCCAATTTTTTTTTGGGGTAACTTTGGCTTTGCCAAAGTTGTTATAAAACATATGAGATCCTCAAACAAAACAAGCCAAGCAAAAAAAAGCAACAACCGCTAAAAAGTCCACAATAGTATTTGAATCGTACGTGATTTTGTAATTAACACATTCTTGATTCATTCAACAAATAATAATAATATTAATAAATAATTAAATTTTGCTTTCCAGTTTCCAATTCATAACAATAACGTCACAGCGGCGCTGCTGCTTCTTCTTCTCTTCAATTGAAAGTTTCGCTTTTATTCGCCAGCTGCAAATTCGATGGGTTAATTTATATTAGCTTTTATATATCAGTGCATGGCAACAGCAGTCCTGTTTATAGTTATTATTACATTTATAACAGTTACCGTTAGTTAACAACCTACTAACGGTAGATAGCCGTTATCGATATATTGTAAGAGATCCAACATGGATTGCCTTGTTTGCCAGTAGTCATCACTTATCCTTGCCCTGATTGTCAAAACAATGATGACTTTTTCTACCATATAATCTAAAACAACAGGTAAGAAAAGATCCCATTGCGAAATCGATTCGTAATATTTACTCTATAATTCTATTACTTTGTATTGAAAAAGTATGTGTTGTGAATGGATTATTTATATGACATATATACTTATTAAAAATATATTTATACTTATATTTATAATATAAAAATCATAAAAATATATTTTATTTTTCACTACTACTTAATTGTGTCCACTCTCCGTAATGGGAGTTGTCATTCATTGGATAGCTGCTGGGGTTTTACACGTTGTAAAGTCTCATTGACGTCGTACAGCAATAAACATGTGTAAATAGTATAACAGTTGCATATGCACATAGACGCATGTGCGCTTGTCTTGCATGCTTATTAGCACAGACTATGACGATAACTACTACTCTACTCTCTTCTGCTGTTATCAGCATCTATAGCGAATAGTGCTTTCTACTCTTCTCTATTTGATTACATGAAAAATCAACAACAATGGGTTTGTTTGGATGTGTATCAGTAGCAGGCAGATATGACTTGAATTAACATATTACACACACACATGAGTATGCATGCATGCAGCTCTGGATAAGGCAATCCATTCTTCAACTGAATTCAGCAATACGCTCTGTGTTTTCTTGCTCTCTTTCTCTCTGTTTCCAGAACGCAGCGTGGTAGCACAAAAACCGAACAGTAAACAGCGCTGCTTCGTATGTCGTCGCGAGCTTTGACGATGATCGTGGTTTGAAGCTGCTCGCTGGAGTTCGCTCAGTTAGTCAGTTGTTATCGAGCGTTACTTGAAGCTAGTTGTCTACTGTCTGTGTTGCAGTTGTTGTTGTTAGTGTTTAGTGTGTAGTATTAGTCGTGTGCGCGCTGCGAAAATCTGAGACACCCCACACTCGGCATCCCCCTCGCGTTGTCGCCGCCCCGTCGTCGTCTTTGCTGCCCAGTTTTATTTGTGTGAGTGCCCAATGACTGCCCAAAAAGAAGAAAAAATAAGAAAAAAAAGCGGTTACAACTAAAGCATACAAGAAAACACACACACATATTCACTGAAATCGCTTTGAAGCAAAGCTTTAGCTTTGGGTTGCCAAGAGTCAAACCGCAGCAGCATCTATTTTCAAACCACAATTAAAAATTATATTTATTTTATATATCCATAAATATATATATATGTATGCATATGTATTTATACCTTGCTATATGCATACAATTATGTATTCGCGGCAAACACAAGCGACTCGTTGTCTCTTTCGCAAAAAAAATCTTAACCAAAGCAAATTAAAAAAATAATAATAATATTTTTTGTCGTAGATAAAAACACAACGTCAACGGCAAAAGATCACGAAATGCGGTACACACTGCTTGTCGTCGCTCTGACGTTGTCGCAGACGGAAAACAAATTCACACACACCACACACAAACAGACGAACACCCTCATACACACACACCCACACATATAAAGTCACATCTGTGCACGAGTCGTTTAAAAAATCCACACTGGAGATTTGCACAAGTGCAAAACCCCAAAAGAAAAAAAAAAATAAACTACTTTGAATTTATTTTCTTTGGCATTGACTTAGTCAGCAAATCAAATTTTCAATCAGTCACAATTATGAGCTTCAAAAAAGAGTAAAGATTTGTAAATTAAATTAAGAAATATCTCAGAAATGTATCAAAAAGTTCGTGACCAAAGTCAAAACAGTTGTTTCATAGTCGTCCGTTAAATCTAATTGTGAGAGTGTTGTGAATTATTTATGTAATTACTTAAAATATTTTACGTTTTTACACGCAGATTCATTCATAAAGAATAAACAAGAAACAACAACAACAAAAAGACGCGGAAATGGATTATATTGTGAAGGCCTACAAGGACTGGAAATTGCATTCGCAAGTAAGTACAAAGAGAATCCAAATGCCATTAATATGCCTGAGTGTTTGCCATAAATCAAATAAATACTCAAAATTACTCATCATTTGATACAAAATTATATATACTCATCTGCGTTTAGCTACATTGCGAATTCCTGGATTTGTCTAAGGTTAGGGTTGTGATCTTTGGATATTTTAAAAAGTATTTTAAACTGAACGGGCAACAACCTTAACTGAGAAAGTTCTATGTGGCTTAGGTTGGGCCAAATTGTAATCTTTGACGAGATCAACTCTCGTCACTTCCAAGTGGCTAAAATCAAGTTGGCTAACTTAAACACCCAACAGACTAGATTGCTTAAGTGAATCAACGATCGATCGATCAAATGATACTTTTTTGCAATACATTTTTACTACATACACACAAGTAGCCTATTACATATTTATATTATATATTTATAGTTATATATATATATAAAATGAAGTCATGCCAGCAGTCGGTCGTTAGCTCTTGGTTTGGCCAATACGAGTGGCATAAGACAGCTGACTTATCTGAGAACTTTCGAAGTTCAAATACCCTTGCCAAAATGCGTCATTTGTTTTATATCGCCTTGATCTATATCTCGAGGTTGTTGAAATTTCTTAAAGAAATAAATAATGTTTTTATACAAAATATTAATCGTTGTCCAATTGTTCTTCAAGCTTTAAGACGTATAAAAAGATTTATATTGATAAGTTTTTTTTAATACTGATTAAAAAGAAAATTAAAAATATTTAGTCATATCAACGTATTTTATAGTTTAATCTTTTCTTTAAGTCTTAACATAACATATGGCATTTTAAAGACTTACCGTAACAGACTTGGTTTTATTTAAGAAGTTATTCACATTTATCAAAAGGAAATTTTAAAATATATAGTCAAACTAATATAAATCATAACACTATCTTTTATAAGATAACTTTAGCTCACAGTAAGAGAAACATATTTAGACAATTTGAATAAAATTAATTTAACGAAAAAACTTCAATAAATGGCCGCTCAAAATATTAATTGTACTTTTCTTATTAGTAGAAAATTAACAGGTACCCATTTTAAACGACCATAGAATAAGTCAGGCTCTATATATTATAAATAAAAACTTAAAGTATCCTCAGTTAGAGTATAAAACGAATGTATCGATGTGTGTTTGTGTGTGCGTGTGTGTGTGATTATGTGATTGTGCGATTGTGTTGCTTTGTGTGGCAACAAAAGCAGTCAGCAGACAAAGTCAGAGTCAGAGATCTATATAAAGACACAGTTTGGCGGCGACTGCAGAAACTGTTGAAGCTGTATTTGTATCGGTTAACTGAGGTTGAGGTGCCTAACCGCATTTAAATATTTCAAAACAAAGACAACGACTACGTCAGTCGGACGGACGGATGGACATGGGGGTACAAATATAATTCTCATGAAACACGATCGTGTCGAAATAGTCTCGCATTACCCAAGAAAAACCACTTTAAATGCAGCGTTTCTGTTGCTTTTTTTTTTTTCATAAATATTTTGTGTTTTGTTTTTTATGTTCTTGTTGTTGTTTTTTGTTTGTTTGCGTTGTGTTTGCGAATGCCACTAAAGTGTGCAGCTTGGTGGCGGTTCGTGGCCAACGAACCAGGCGATGAGTAAGCAGCCGCACATCTGGCCAAAAGCAGCAAGTCAGTCAGTCAGTTAGCCAGTTTGCCAGTTAGCCAGCCAGTTAGCAATGCGGCCAACTTGTACGACTCTGTCTGAATTGCAAATGAGAGCGCGAGTGAATAAAGCCAAATGCATTTATGTGTTTACACTTGTGCAGCGCTTATTACTTGTTGCTTTAGCTGTTGTTATTACCAGCGGTTGTTGCTGCTAATTAGGCCAAAGCACACAATAACTCGACACTGCAATTACGTACATATATATATATATATATATATATATATGCTACTTTGTTGCAATGCAACAATCTATAATTATCCTTAGCCTTGGTCTTAGTCTGCGTTTTTGTCTTCATCTTTTTCTGCTGCTCCTCGCAACGGGTTCAATGCCCAAAACAGAAATCAACATCGAAAACAAGCCCAAGTCCCTGGTCTGGCCAAAACCGAGCTGCCAGATTAAGCGCAAGAAACCGCAGGCCGGTTTTTTCAGCAGACGCCGCCATTTTAACGTTTTTGTATTTTTAGCTCTTAATTCTACTTTTCTAGAGTCGCAAACTCTTTAAATACGTGCTGAGAAAAGGTACTTGACAATATCTTGTGTTATTTCTCATCCGTGTGTATTCCATGTGTGTTAAAAAAAACGTATTTATTTATACAAAATAGTATCATCAAACGCAGAAAAATCCTAATGTTCTTGCACAAAACCACAAGAAATCTACCCAATTTACACATTTTTAATCGGCATAATAACTCATTAATGTGAAAATGCACTAAATGCTTATAATATTAGTTAATAGGCAAAAAAAAATCGTTTTTATTTATACGTTTCTTATGATCAAAGCAAATTTTATTTACACACAACTAAATAAAAAAAATGTAATCGAAGAGGTCGAATAGAGTGCATTATTAAATTTAAGATGCAACATTTATGAGGCGTAGCAAGTTAATTCCTAACAGAAAATAGTTTATATTTAATAAAATAACGCAAGGTTTGTCATGAGCCTTGTTATTGTGTGTCTGCTATAAAGAAGCCACAAGAGCTATTATTAATTTTAAAAGGCGCTGAAAAGCTTGTATATTGTATAATGCGTTCGAAGACTATGCACAAGTATTGATCATTTTGCGGTTTTAAAAATTCTTGTGAACTGGTTAATATTTCTTATATCATAAAAAGTATTTTTTAAAAAAAAATGTTTAGCTGTGACACATCATTGTTTATAGCTTCCCTACTATTATATTTTCCTTCTCTTTCTGATATGACAAATGGGTGGTGAAATTGATTTTAACGAAACTAACCTGACTGATTAAAAGATAGATTTGCAGTTCCGATTGGCAGCACACGGAATTTTCCTATCTCTTTTTCTTCCAACCTGTAACACAAACTATGCTATCCATAACACCTTTCGTTTCATATGCTTTAGTTATAATGATTGTTATGCTTTTTGCATTGTACAAAAAGATAAACGAATTTTCGTATTTTGTTCATATTGCAAACTTTCGCAGCCCAAATTATTATTATATATTATTAACGTACAGAGTTGGCCTAGTTGCCCTGCCGCAATTAGTCGCATTGGGGGCAACTCGAAAGGTTAAAAAGTTCTGTTCGCTTATCATTGCTTATCTGACTGCTCACTCACACAATCGCACACATATTTATTATACGCGTTAGCAATTCAATCAACTTTAATTTTGTATAATGTGCGATTGACTCTGTTTTTAGCTGGTTGCCACACTCACGCCCACTCAATCTGCCACGCCTACACACATACAATTTGCATATTAAAAGGTGTGAAGAGGCCATGACTTAAAGCTTGCGGGATATCCAAAGAGTGACTCAGTTATCGGTGTGGTTATAACAATCACATTAAAATATGGCTTGTTCACCACCATTTTGCTCAAGATTATCCATTTGTTGGGATCGGTTAACATTTCCTGCTGCAATTTGTCTCTTAACCGGTTCTGCTCTGGGTATTTTATTTGACGTAGTTGGTAGTTACGGATTTGTTTTATTTTAACATTTTAAACCGGTTCGGGTGCTTTCATCAAAATATTCTACAGGTTATATTCAAAGAATCAATTATAATACATATGTCACACACTAAACTAACACACAAAAAAAAAGTAATAATAAAGAAGTAGAAGCCACAAAATATTCCTAGGCAGTTATCATATATATAATATATGATATATATTTAGCCTTGACTAGCTGTGATACCACTTCTTAGTTTAGTATCAATGCCATAAGCGGGTTTTTCATTCATTTAAAGCGACAATTTGCGATATCAGAGCACTTTTTAGACTTTCCTTTGTTCCAATGTTTATTTTATGTGGGCATCAATCATATTTTAAGCCACTAATAAAAAAGTATATTGACTAAAAATATGATTCCAACCTTGATCGAGACATGCACAATCTTATCTTGTGGTTAATTTGTTATTTAGCCCAACCGTAAATTAAAACAAAAGAATTCAATTTCAACAAAAGCAACAACTGCACAAATGAATAAATCAAAATAATATACACTCGATGGCTGGTCAAATGATTTAATGATGAGAATCAAAATTAATTACCCCCGTATAATCAATCATCCCAACCTCAACTGCAGCAGTCATTAAATGCAAAACTTACGGAGATTGATATATTTATATATATATATATATACATGTATCTTTGTATCGGTATAACATCGAATTCAGTAAGTGCCTGCAGCTAACGGGGCATGTGCATATAATTAATTTAAATATTTAAAGTCTCATTTGGCTTACAATTAATTGCATGCGAGAACATATACAAGCTCTATAATATAAATAAAAAAAAAATATATATTTATATATATATGTGTGTGTATTAAGACAGCTAAGCAGCAAGTGGTTTAACCACAGACATATCAACTATATTTATAGTATATTTACCTAATATTTATGTGTCTGCTGCCAAGTAGCACATAAAGCTGATAACGTGCGTAAGAAGCAATTAAATATTATTATTATTAGAGTTCTTCTTTTAGAAAATGCCCTTCACATTTGTATTTTGTGGTTCGTTAAAATGCCACTGGCTAAAAGTATTTTGCGAATCACCTTTGAAATATCATAGAATGTCACGTTGATTATTATATCGCACGTAGCAGATGTCTAGTAATGAAAGCTATATGCGAATTTACATACATACATGTAATACAGTGATACATTGTAATATCACAAGTTTTAATTTTAGATGTGATCTTAACTATTTAATATTTATAGTAGTAGTCATTTTAATACATTTTTTGACATTATCAACATGATGTCGTGATGAGTGTAACTCATTGATAGAGGCGTCTAGTTGTTGGATCGAGCCAGCCGTTTACAATCATATCTATAAGGTTGATAGCTAGTTTTGAATAACCTATTGGGGTATCTGGCGCTGTTTCTTTGAGATCAGATAATGGGCTATTGAGATTAATATTAGAATTTTACATTCGAATAAGCAGTCAGTGTATTCCATAAGATAGAATAAAATTAAAAATTGTACACTACGGCCTATAATCTAGATGACAACAGATTAACCATGGTTTCCTGATTTTTGTTACTTTTCATTATAGTTCTTATAGCTCATTCTAATGGCAATTACACTTTCGAAAGCCTACTGTACACTGTGTAACTGTGGCAGCGATGACGTTGCCCTTCAATTAGAGAGACACACAGATAGTTAAACAACTTAATAAACACAAGTACACTTAAATAAATACTCGTTGTCGCATCAAATAGTGCTAGAGCAACAACTATTCAGTAAAAACCCATCCATTTTATTTATCAGAAAATATATGTGTAAATGCCACTTAAGATACAGGCACTTGTTGGACTGGGTGGGGGGGCTTTGCATTTATCAAGTGCATCGTGGCTTATACAATGGATGATATGTTTGAGACAACTTAAGCATATATAAGCATTGTAGGTCTGAAAGTGACTTGTATGCTAAGCCTCAAAGTAATGATAATAAAAACCAACAAAACATGTTGAAGCAAATGAACTTTCGATTCGTCATGAAATGATAAACGAGCCCTAGTAAAATTTGGGTATGTCTCGGTTTTGGGTACAAGACACTGAGTAATACATGAAAGTTGTTGGTTGTATATGAGTAAGTCATTATCAGTTAATTAACCAGAGCTAACCAGAGTTATCAGTGGATCTCTAACGAATTGTATATGTACATTGCTAACATCGACGTTTCGTTCCATACTTAAAATTGTCATGCATAATAATTTTGAAATTAGGCTTCCATATTGTATTTGTGTCACGTACGATTTGGTTCGGTTTTTATTTAATTTTTGCTTGTTTGTTTGCTGCTAGAATAAATTATCAATTTTGCAATTTCCTATTTTGTGAGTTTTAATTAATACTAAAGATAGTGCGGCAGAGTAACTGTTCATTAAATTTAACCTTCGCTTCCGATTTTTTCCATAATTTTTGACACACTTACATCCATAACAACAACAAATAGCAAAAAATTTATTGAAATAGATTGCAAGCGATTTAATTAAATTTATGGGTTTTCAACGCTTTTTGCCATACTATTATTTATGATTGTTTGCCGTTCGAATTTAATTTTGGACTTTTCAACACGTTGTCAAGAGTGTTGCAATTTTGTGCTTGACCTTCGATCAGATCACACCAAGTTCTTTGGCATCAAACCCACGGAAATTTTTATTTTTAATTCACCAGACCTTTTCAAAAAATTAATGAATCACATATGAAATTTGGATTGTCTAAAATTCATTTAGCGCGTCTTTTTTTACTGAATCTATGCGATTTCACAGGTTTTGCGTCGCCTGATAGACATAAACAATTAAATAACAATAAATAATTAACATGTCCGTATTTACGCGACTTGATGAAAAATCCCCTCTTTCATAACTTTTTTATGGTTGGTCATCAAAAGATCAGTTGACCGATATTGCCTAGCTTGGACAATTTGAAGAGCTATATAAATAACTATTTGTACAAGCGGTGTACATACAGCTATATATAGCTATAAGTATAAATTTAGCCAAGTCAATTGAGGGAAACCCGGCGCGTGACTAGCCTCTGTGATATTGTGTGCGTGTCAATGACCTTTTTTATATATAAATATATATATATATATATTTTTAATAGATCTATGCGAAATTTAGGCGAATTTCTGTAGCACTTAAGCCATCTGCCAGATCGCTGTGCTTATTAGCAGTGTGCCCATAATTGTTGTTATAGCTTGATCAAGCTATCGGAAATAAAATGAATAGCCATTGATTTTGAATGAAAATTGCAGATTTTTTAAAACACCTAAATCCATATGGCATTTCTACAGTCGTTGTTTAAATAGCTTTGTTGTTTTTGTCGAATTGATTTCCTTGTTTTTCGCAATGCTTATCAGTTGTTCCATAATATCAGCTAATTTTGCCTAGCATAGATTGCTCTCTCTAAACACACACACATATATACAATCATATATGCGTACAGACTACAAAGTGTGTTTGGTCTCCCACTGTTATTGCAGAAAACACGTCTATAGCAATTGCGCCAACCTGTTGTTGACCTTAACAGCAGGCACAGCTGTTAATGTAAATACCCAACACATACACACACACGTGCATGATTAGACGTATTTAGTTATTCTATGCATGCTGTTCTTTTAAGTTGCAATCGAAGCCAAGGAAGTAATGGCTGCCCTATTGCATTATTATTAGAGATTAAAATACACTGGGAGAATTTACCCTTAATTTAAGCAAATTTGAAATCACATCTTAATTAGCAGGCATGCCGGCAATTCGAATTAATATGTACATACATATGTACATATATACGCAAGCATACATTGCAGCTAGCTTCTGTTGTTGTTTTTGTTGTTGAGTGGGTCGAGACAACGTCCATAGTGTTGTTGCTTTGTTCAAACAGGTTTAACCGTCTAGCAAAACATTTACCAATACATCGAGAGCAGGTTACGTTTAGTGGGCTATCACGTGAAAAAAATTATTATGCGCAAGCAATAAAAAAAAAAACAATCTCAAAATTAGCATTCGCTTCGAAACAAAAGACAACAAAGAAACACGCGCTCCTCTGTGCTACACCTGCAACTCTGCGCGCATTGCAATTATCGATAACAATATCATTAAACTTGGTCCGCCTTGCTAGAGATGAATATAAGTAAAATATGCCAAGCAATCACAAATAGTGAAAGGTAAATCCATTATCGTGTCTGCATTTGCAATTCCGCCGCACATCTCTAGCGTGTATTGCAAAATTTGGTATGTGTCTGTTCCTAGCTACGGCCACACTGAGTATCCACTAAGTAACCACAACAACTTGTAAACACGTAGTTAGCGGATCTGAAAATCAGCAGTGCTAAAAAATTAAACGAAATCAAAACAAATCTTTGCAATATTTTGGATGCAATAATCAGGAAAGTGAGTGAATTCATCAAAATAGAACAAATGCTGAGTAAAATTAAAATGCGCCTTAAATTTTCCTAAAAGATTGCAATCGTATTGGTGTTTTTCGATTTTTTTTTTGGTTTCGCTTGATTGCAATTACCACAAGGGGAGTTCAGGTGAGAAATTAGGAAATCAGAGAAATTTGTTAGTGTCGCTGATTATATTTATAGCAACATTTCTATACATACACATACCACACGTACGTGTGTCTCATTTTTATTTTTTGAATAAATGTGTGAGTGAGAATAACATTACAGGTTTTTGTGTTTTATTTGTTTGACACAACAAGTCTATAATAAAAACAAAAAGGAGAGCAAAATATTTAACACTTTCACCATTCGTTTGTTCGATCCACAATTGCAGTTTCAAGAGATCGTGCCTGATATGGATGATTCGGAATTCATGTTTAACGAAAAGCAATCGATACGCGACTCCTCACGCACCCTTAAGAAATACGGCAGCACCTGCTGCAACAGTCTGCGCAACAATGAAATCCTCATAAGACACACCGTCGAGAAAACGGACACATTACAAGGCATTTCCCTCAAATACGGCGCAACGGTAAGTCACAAACAAAATATACATTCGTTTCTATTCATGCATCATCGATTTGAGCTAGAAGTTGCCATACACACACACACGCACACCCTTCCAAAGGGGCACGTGTACTCGACATATGTGTGTGTGCTTGCTCCGTGCAACTTGCAATGGCTTCTTCCCACCGGACAGATTGCCGTGTGGCACGCAAATTCTTTAAATTTGGTATGCCATCAGAAATGTCAGCTCACTTTCAACTTTATCGATTTAATAACACTCTGCAATTCCATATTCGACTCAGATCAGGTTTTCAAATTAGTTTGTGTTGAATCAGTGCTTAAGCGTTTCAGGCACATATTTAATTACTTCTCTCAAACAATTATTTGTTCAATTTTGTCAATTATAATTATAAATCACCAGCTAAACTTTCAAATAGAAATTATACAAATAAAAAATTCATTATAAAATCCACACGACAAATCGAAGAAAATGTGCAACTTTGTCAACAAATCAAGTTTAAGTAAGCAAATTATGCAAACTATTAATAAATACCGATACAATAGCTAAAACAAATCTTGAAAAAACATCCCACGATTACACATTACTATAGAATGAATTTATGGATTTTTAATGATATTATTGATTATCTTAAATATCTAATGATCTTGTGTACAAATTCCATACAAATTCCTTAATATTCCCTGATTTTTCAAAATCTAAAACGAGCTCAACAAATCACAAATTGGCTTTTTATTGTTAGTTTTGAAAAAAACAAATTCTTCCACAAATAATTTAAATAACATTTAAACGCTGAACACGTTTTTTTTGCGTACTTGTTATCTATAGAGATAAATATTTGTGAATATTTCTAACAATTTAACTATCTAAGAAAAAATGCACCGTAAAAACAGTATTTATTTTTTGTTTTTTAATATTTATGAGCAAATCTACACCTGGGCTGCAGCGAGTTCGTCTTGACAGTGATTTGAGTAAATAAGATAGTTTTAATATAATTTTTGAGGGGGAGGAAAAATGACATATATTCTGCAGAACGACGGCTTGCCTAATTGTTTATACGCTGTGCTTTATCGCACAGAAATTAGTGCTGCATGTGCCACGACATTTGCTGCATATAATTTATATAGTCACAAGTTGAAAAATCTGGACCAATATTGTTGTAGTTGTATCAACAAGTGGTTAGATTCTCAAACACAGATAAGTTGCTGAAGTTAGCTTAAATTTGTTGAAATTATCTCGCCCAATTAATCATTGTTCAGCAAAATCAAATTCTTTGGCCATATATGGATTGTGTCACCGCCTCAAAACATCGATCAATCAATCGAATCGCATCGTAGCGATCGATCAATCAGTTGCCACTCATGAAATTGCAAATATTTGACAATACTCTGATGCATTTTTATATATAGTAACAATTATATATGTCAAATACATTTACAGACGGAACAAATACGCCGTGCGAATCGACTGTTTGCCTCGGACAGCTTGTTCTTGCGCCAATTTTTGCTGGTGCCAGTGGAGAAGACGTCACCATACTATTTGCAGGCAAATGGGGCTGATGTGCTGGCCGATGTACTCGAATCGCCGCCAACGACACCCGATGCGAATGTGCAACGTGAGGCGCTCAACAATGCAAACAATTTAAGTCAAACGGAAAGCTGCTACAATAGCAGCAGCAGCAACAACAGTTGCAACACCAACAGCTCATCATCATCGACAGCATCATCATCGTCGTCCTCCTCAACGATGAGCACACGTTCCGGTCAGTTGCACGGCACAGCACCACGTCCATATTCGATTGCCGGCGAACTGTTGGCTGTTGGTGCCAGCGATGACGATCCGGCGCTGAGGAACAATCATAGTGCGTGCAACAGCAAGCAGAGCAAGTCTTTGGACTCTGTGGCAGCGATGACGCCCGAGGAGGAGAATCGCAAATGTATGAATGATTTTCTCAACAAGATTGACAACACAATTTCCGAGTCGCGCAAATATGTTGAACGTTCCAAGGAGTAAGTGATTCAATGATAACAACAAATTAAATTTTTTCTCTATCAAAACGTTTTTCTTTTCTTGCAGTTTGGTTAGCAGCCAGAGTGATGCGGATATTTGCGTCAGTTTCGGTTGCTCCGATGTCTTTCCGCAGCGTCGCAATCAAAAGCTGAATAACTCATACAAGAACAGCAACAACAACAATCGTCCGCCGCAGCTTCAACGACACAGTTCCACGGGCAGCGGAAATTCGGATACGGCACAACTTTTGAATACGACGCAAACGCGACGCGTGCAAAATTCCCTTAAGCGCCTGGAGAAACAGCAGGATGATTTCTTTGAGTTGTAGCAGCTGTTTGCGAACAAAATTGAGCAAATTAACCAAGCGCTACGACATTATAACTAGTTTAAATTACTGTGCAAAAAAGAAAGACAAAAAAAATCCACATTTAGACCGCGAGAGAGAAAGTTAATTTTACAAATTGTTTTTAATTGCTGCACATCGTGGGATAATACGAAATGCTGCACTAAATGTAAATTATATACACACATATATCAAGCTACACCTTTATATATATATATATATATATAGTAATATATATATATTTGAACATACTATATACACTATATACAAACATACTTACACATATATGTTAAGCAGCGCTGCGCTATTTAAAAAACCTGTACTATATACTACATACTATGACGTATGAGATGACGACGCAGTTGTCGAATGTTTTTGATCTTATTATTATGTTAGTCCAACTGTCCGCCCTTTGTAATTGCCGCCAATTTGCTTGCAAAGTGTACCTAATTCCCCAAAAAAAACACCCCCAAATCTCCTTCCAAGTATCCCAATTAATGCCACAATTTATGATTATTTTTTTTATGACTAGCTTTAATTATTCGTTTAATGCTTAGTTTAGCTATGAGAATTATTAATCTTAATTCACACATACACACAAATCTAGTTGTTAGTCAGTACACCTTGATTCAAGTGAAATGACTGCTCTTTTTGCCGAAACTGTTTGCAAATGTTTAATTGGCTCTCCCCACACATAAAAGTGCAATTGATAAATTGTAAACCTTAATCAGTAATAAGTAATCCTTTTATAATTATAATTTATTTGTTATTGCCTGTCAATAGTATTGTTATTTTAATATATTTGTGCAAGCGTACTCCATGTCCACACACAATCCAGCCGAGAAACTTTCCAAAGGCCAAATAAATGCAAATCAAGTTGTAGGAGAAGATTTTTAAAAAAAGAAATAAATTAAAAATACATTAAATGTGATTGATTTCAATACTGATGGAATTTTTGGGCAACGCATGCGCCGCTGGAGTTCACCTTGGCCACAGGTTGTCCTGGCAACCAGTTAAGCCCAACAAAACAAGCAAAATTAGTTGGTATTAAATTTCAAGCATTTAGTGTAGAATTCGAGCATGTTAGACCAGGAATTGGATACCGCCATAAAGGCAACCCAGCAGAGCTTGGGCAAATATCTGAAGAAACCGCCATTGACGGAAAAGTTGCTGAAGAAGCCGCCATTCCGCTATCTGCTGGATATTTTTACAGCGGTAAGGATTAGTTCTGCGTCTTGGTTAAGTTTCCTATTACAAATTCCAAGTGTAGTTCATCAAGGAAACGGGCTGCTTTGAGGGTCTCTATACACCACAGGAGCAGCTGTTCGAGAACATAGGCGATCGAAATGACAAGACCCGATTTCTGCAGAAGATGATTGATGTCACAAGTGAGTCATGGCCATATATAACTAATATACATATATAAATATAAATTTTCGACAGAGCTCACCACGAAGCTGGATCTGAAGGTGCGTACCTCGAAGATTGTGGCCGGACACGAGCCCAAGCTGACCAATGAGTTGCTGCAGGCGATGGCGAGCGTTGTGGAACAGCGCCTCGAATGGCAGGATGCAGTTGAGCTGGTGCTGGACAGTGATCCCGATAAGGCCAAGGGCCAGAGCAAGCCCAAGCCAATGCCAACCAAAACGACAAGCAAACAAATATCCCCCACTGGCAAGGAGCCGATGACGACGCAACGCAAGGAGAAACGCATCTCGCCGCAGGAGCAGAAGCTGCGCAAGGCCACCGAGCTGGCGGCGCGTACAACGCCCACCGACAAGGAAAAGCCTCAGCGCCGACATAAACCATCACCGGAGGCGGCAGAGGCCAAGCCAAAGTTGGCCAAACAAGGCTCCAAGCAGAAAAGCCCATCACCCACAAAGCCGAAGTCCAAACTAAAGCAACAAGTCTCATCGGAAAGTGAAATAAAATCATTGTCACCAGCACCAGGGGCGCCAGTCAAGCAGCCACCGCCAGTCAAGCAATCATCGCCAGCGCCCTCACCCAAATCCAATGCCCCGAAGAGTCCATCGCCCAAGGAGAAACCCGCACCAGCAGTGGAACCCGTCAAGCATCCTTCACCGCCACCAACAACAGCTGCTTCTGCTTTGGCTACTGCTGACCCGACAGCAGTAGGCAATTTGGAAACGGAAAGCCGTAAATCCTCCAGCAAGAGTCGACGCTCCAGCGCCAGTCAGCGACAGGCAGCAACCGCCGAAGCGGATGTGATTGAGCTGCCCCGAACAACTAATGAATCCAGGGAACATTCCGCAGCACACAGTCCGACCAGTCCGGCAGTTGCCGACTCCAATAGCAACAACAACAGCAGCAGTGAATCCAAGAGGGAACGGGAGGGCACCTTCACGCGTGACAACTCTAAGGAATCCACCAGCTCCGTGACACGTCCGCGCACCTCGTTGCGTCCGCCCAGCGCACGTCCAGCGTCGGCACGTCCTGGCGCGCCACGACGTCGCAACGTGGAGATTGTCTTGCAGCCACATGAACAGCTGAAGATGTCCGGCGTCAGTGTGAAGCTGGAGACGTTCGGGGATTTCGATGATGATGGCGAGAATCTGCTGGTTATTGAGGATGCCAATGCGCATGACATAGAGGCGGGCACGGCGGATGCACAGCTCGATCTACACGATGCGCATCAGGGCCGTTTGGTCCAACAGATACTGGAGACCCAAAAAGAGCTCGTTCAACAGATCAACGATCCTGACAGGGAGGATACCCAGACGAAGACGCATTCGGCGGGCACGCGTCAAAGCTCGGCGCGTCAAGTGAACGATCTGCGCGACATAATACAGACGATAACGAAATCGGTGAATCCATTGGGCAAACTAATGGACTTCATACCCGAGGACATCGATGCCATGCAACTGGAGTTGACCATGTGGCGGGAGGCGTACACACAAGCAGCCACGGAACTGAAACGGGAGCGGAGTCTCACTGCATCCGCAACGGAACCGATGAAGCAGCAGCTGCTCTCCATCGAGGCTAACATTGTGGAGTACAAGGACCTGGTGGACGAGAGTCGCCACAAGATTCTGCAGAACAACGAACGCATATTAAAAATGCTAATGGAGCAATAAATTTGTAAAAGTGTATATTTAATAAGATCTCATATTAAAAAAAATATATATATATATGTATAAATTGATTGTAAATATTGTAGAATAACAGTTCAATGGGTGGTAAACATTATCATTTTAATTATCTAAGGTCACTTAGTGTTCAAACCGAAACCGAAACGTGTGTGAAAAAAAGACTAATATTTGGGCACATTCACAGCGGGCAATGCGTGCAAAATAATTATATTTTTCCCACTGTGAATACAGCCTTTAAATAAATTTATATTTATAATTATATTTACAAAACAACGAATGTTGTTTTTTAGGCATCGGTTTCAACGGCATCCTGCCTAGTGTCCGTGTCTGATTGCTCAGTCTCCTTGTCTTTGCCCTTCTCCTTGTCCTTTTCCATGTCCAGGTCTTGCTCCTGGTCTTCATCGCCTAGCACATACTCAATGACATCGTCGATAGGAAAATTGTTGAGCAGCGACTTTATCGAGTCATTGTGTATGACCACCGTGAAGAGAAGCTTGCAGTATTCACGCATGCGACTGCCATAATCCAATTCGGTATAGTTCTCGCCGCCCTTGTCCAGATCGTGGCCACAGTTCTCGATGACCTTGCAGAGCACCGACTCCTCGGTGCTGTTGGGCCAGCCGTATTTCTTGAGTGTCTGCGGATCGACGAGCATATCGATTAGCTTGGCTATGTTTTCCTTGAGCTTTAGATCCTCTTCGGTGAGCACCTCGCCACTAAAATCATCTTCGCTCAACGGCTCATCCTGATTATCCGCTATGGCAGCGGCCAAACTGGCCGCCAAAGATTTCCGTTGCTCTTTCTTGACCACTGGCGACGCGGCCTGTTTCTGCTTCTCCTTGGATTCGGCCTTGATATCACCCTCAGCTGACGTCGCTTCGGTACCACCGGCAGCGTCGCCATCCAAGGGCAAGATGGTGTACACCTCATTTTCGAGGACAATTGTCTGGGCGCTGCCGTCGCCCTCATCCACCAGAAACTCGCGCACCACCACTCCATTGCCATCTGTTTGGCTGGAGATGAGCGAACCAGCCGAAGTGTTTGCAGCCGCCACGTCATCCCCCTCACCATCCTCCGCGTCTTTGTCGTCGTCGTCGTCCAGATCAATCGGTGCCACAACTTGAACGGTCTTCTTAGTCCGGCGCTTTGCGGGCGGTGGCTCCGTGCCAAAAATGTCATCCGGATCGCACTCGTGCACACTGCGAATGTGATTCCTCAGCGTATCGGTGCTGTCGAAATTCTTGTCGCAAATGGCGCAATCGGTGCGCTCAATCGTCTTGGCCGAGCGCTTGGCCCTCACCTGCTTTTCAGCTAAAAACGGTGAAAATCAGTTGGTCAACATAAATGTGAAAAGGTTAGTTAGTAGTTGTGACTCACGTGAGTGATCGCCAGCATCGACGTGCTCCTGCAGCAGCGCACTAGTGCGGAAACTTCGGGGACATTCCGAGCAGGGAAAGGAGCGACGCTTCTGCCTCGAATGCTCCTTAACGTGACGTTCAAGTCTAAATGGTTGAGAAAAATCAATTTATTTCAGTTAAGGCAAAAAAATCGGCATAGTTTTATGTTGGTTGTGGAAATCTTACTGTTTCTCTGTCTTAAACTTTTCGGTACACTTGGAGCAGGGGTAGGGACGCAGATGCGTCTTGGAATGCGTGCGCAGCTGTGTGGCCTGAATGAAGCTCTTGCCACACTCGTTGCACTTGTGTGGACGCTCGCCCGTGTGTCGTTTCATGTGGCGATTGAGCACCTCCTTGACGGCAAAAGATTGACTGCACTGCAATTAAAAAATATACAGGTGTTTAACAAGGAATAAGGAAGATCTGTACAGTCACCACTTACCACTGAACAGGTGTATGGTTTCTCGCCGGTGTGGTAGCGTCTATGCTTTTTAAGCGCCACTAAGGCAGAAAACTTCTTGTCGCAAAGATCGCAATCGAAAGGCTTCTCTCCAGTGTGGGTGCGTATGTGTATGCTTTAAGGATTTCAATTGGATTTGGTAATTAGGCTCGACTATTTAATACCTATTACTTAAAATAACCCAGAAATATTCTAATTTTTATACAGTAACAATATTTAATTAATCAATGAACATTTACCCAAAATGGGTATAGCATAGCAAATAGTGACACCACTTTTCAAAATAACCGAGATTTGGAAAATATGTGGAAATAAAAGGTGGAATTATATATTAGGTTGCCCTACTGATTGATTAAATTGTATCATTTTTCCTGCCCCATATAATTTGTTGAACTTTATACAAAAAGTTATTGACTTTAATTATATGTATTTTTGGAGGGATAGCGAAATGAGTTTTACCCTTTAAGTTTGGGACAAATAGCGAGCAAAATGTAATGTTCCCAACTTTTAAAGGGTAAATACTCTTTTTATATATTTAGGAATGTGACTCACTTGAGCGTCGATAGACTGTAAAAGCAATTCTTGCACACATGACACATGTACTCGGGCTTCTTGACCACCTGGGTGCCCAGATGTTGTTTGAGATGGGCGCGCAGATTGTCTAGGCGATAGAATACGCGATCGCAGACCTTGCAGCTCATGGTATCATTTTCATTGGCCGAACACGACGAATACTTCTGGTGGCGCTTCAAGTGATACGAGCGCGTAAAGTCTTTGCCACAGATCTTGCAGGCGAAGGGTTTGCCACGCAATTGATGCTGCTGCTCGTGCAGTTTCAGTAAGGCGGCGCTGCGCAATTTCGCATTACATATGGAGCAGGGATATTCGTTGCCCTCGGAGTGAGTGATGAAAATGTGACGCTCGTAGCTAGTCTGTGTTTTAAACGACTTGGGGCAATCGGGGCAGTTGATGTGGCCCAGCTGGAGTATAAAATATAAGATTGAATTAGATATATAACATATAATTACATAAATTGGGCTAAATTACGTGGAAGGTGTCGTAACTTTCGCTGCAGCAGAAGCAGATGTCCTTCTTCTCCATGACCACTGCATCCTTTTCGATCTTCTCTAGATTGTTGAGCATGTCAGCTTTTCGCAGATGATACCCACTGTCATAGCGGCAAAATTCTAAGTGCTTCTTCAGGCTCTTGACGCGCCGAAATGTCTTGTAGCACTTGCCGCACACATGCTCCATAATCTCCTTGAGCTCACTGTTGCCAGCATTACGATTTGTTGCACCAGTGCCCTCAGCGGTGCCCTCATCCTCATCATCATCGTCATCGTCATCTTCCTCCACACCGGAGACAACGAACTCATCGTCGTTCTCCTTGGCAGCACCCAACTCCACCTCGTCGTCCGCGAGTATGAAATCAATGGTGTCATCATCATCCTCGATTTCCACGCTGCTGGCCGTCGTATTTTCCGATTTGCTGTTCTCACTCTTGATGGCCTGCAGCACATAGTGATCCATTTTCTTCTTTTTGCTAGGCGATGTCTTAATCTTGGTCGTCTCCACGGGCGTCGAGGCCGGCGCAACACGTTTCTCATTTAAAATCTTGACGACAGATGTTGGGGGCGCTGCTTTGCCAGCAGAGCGCCGATCGCTGCTGCTCTTGGGACTGTTCGCTGAATCATCGTTGTTGAGTATTTTGATGCTGGTGCGTTTCTCTTGCTTGACACGTGCAGAGTTTTTTGCCTTAGCTGCTGTCACATCGTTAAGCAGTTTCATACGGGTGCCGGGACGTTTATCCTTGTTTGATGCTATTTTGTCAACGTCCAAGATTTCGATCACGTTGCTGCTGCCATCGCTGCTGGAACTGAGGGAGATCGCCCCGGAGGCGTCCTTTCTCGAGCTCATTGAAAGTGATCTGTGGATTGAATAGGAGTGAGAGAAGTAGGCGGAAGGATGCCAAGGATCAGTGGGTGGTTGCGTAATTTAGCCTACTTTTAGGCTCGTGATTTATTTAAATTGATCACAGCACAGTAAGCACAGCGAGCGTCACGTCACCAACGCCTAGAAGCAGAGCGCACAATAAAAATGGCGGCGCCCCTGACTCTTTGATCGTGCGAGTGCGAGCGAGAACACTGTACTGTACCCATTGGGTGAGGAATTGAAAAAGAACGCAACAAGTTTGCTGCGCTGTACGGCGTCGGTGCAGTGAAAAATTTATTTAGGGTTGAAAATAATTCTAATATAATTTGAAATTGTTGCATACTTTTCACTATTTAATAATTTTGTTGCCGGCTTTGGCGGAAGCACGTCCAACACTTCGATTTTAATTAACTTTTCGGAGTTAATGCTTGTTGTAAATACGATATTGATTACATCCAAGTTACACGCACTCACACTGTAGCCGTAGTTTCTCTAATTAAATGTGAAACTTGCGCCAATGAAAGTCTTACGTTGGCTGAACTTGATGCCGATCTGAACTGACTGAAAAGAGGCGCAAGGGAAAAAGTTATACGCGAAAAACTCCAAGTGAGAGCGAGAGAGTTAGCGATCTCTTCTTATTTACTTGAAAGGCTAGTCTATTTTGTCTAAACCTATTGAAAATTATGATTTTCATATTGCGTGTCTGTGACAGTGAAAACAAAAATTGACTTGTAATATACTTAATGTACGCATATTTAATAAAAATTTCACTTACAGCTCACAGCACGATCACAGGCACGTATACAATGGCGTTAGCGTCTGACTATTCACTGGATTCGAACACAGCGGATCAGCTGTTCTGAAATAAATGTGACCAGCCACTAACTATCACTTATTATTACTTGCTAGAGCTTGTCAAGAGACTCTACGCTTAAAATCTTTTTACAATACATTTTGAAAATAGATTTAGTAATATTTATATTTGTTTGGCTGACTCCACATTGGCTACTAGAAAGTTGAATTCAAATCGCAGCAATTGCTGCCATTTGAATACTGTGCATTAGGGCTGGGCGCTGCAGCAGATCACATTAGGGAACTATCGATTAAAAATGTAAAAACGCGCACGAGCTAGTTTTGTCATCGATAGTAATGTTAGCGACATTATCGAAACTTGGTGCTTACTTTGCATTTCATATTGTTGAGTAAACTATTTTGTGATAGCAATTCAGGTAAACTTTTGAGAATATTGTTGAAAGTAGATAATTTGATCATTCTATATTAGACGCTATGGCTGGCCTGTTCGATTCAACGCACACCGAGGGACCCGGTTTCGTGGGCATTCGCTTTTGTCAGGAATGCAACAACATGTTGTACCCCAAGGAGGACAAGGATAACAAAATTCTAATGTACGCGTGTCGAAATTGTGACTACAAGCAGGAGGCCGACTCCAATTGCATATATGTCAACAAAATTATGCACGAAATCGACGAGTTAACGCACATAGTGCCCGACGTGATATCCGATCCCACGTTGCCGCGCACGGAAGACCACGCTTGCCCCAAATGCTCGCATCGCGAAGCTGTTTTCTTCCAGGCGCAGACCCGACGTGCCGAAGAAGAAATGCGACTCTACTATGTGTGTACAAATCAGAATTGCACTCATCGCTGGACTGAGTAGAAAAAAAACAGAAAGCCGGCTTCATTTACATGATTGTATAAATTGCAATTAGTTCTAGGTATAATTATTATATTTTGTAAGCTAAGCACATTGCACATTGTACAGGTTTGAGAGCTGCGACATTGGCGCAGCCACAAATACTTCTCATTGAACGTAACAGCAGATCCATGTATTTGTTATTCTATGCAGCATTCAATTGATTATCAATGAAAGACGGTTTTTGAGAGAGAGAGGAAGAGAGAGAAAGATTCACCCTCTCTCTGATATGCAAATATATCACAGATCGTCGCAATGACAAGATTCAACATATATCTATCAAACAAAAATACAAATACAATAACAAAAGAATAAAGCAAATTAATAAACAAGTTTCTTGTGCGTATTTTCAAGCTGTAGTTCTAGCTTGCCAGCCCAGCCAGACGACAGTTTGTTGTTAGAACTTGGTTGTTTAACATGTAGTAAATGTTTAAGAGGGCGCAACAATAAAAAAATAAAAATAAAACAATTTTAATTCGAGCAATGGCAAAAACAAATCAAACTGAATCTACGGCGGCAGCTGCCCAGGATGAGCCCAAATTGAATTATTTGCAAAAATTATGGCGCTATCGGCATTATTTGGTCATTGAGCCGTTTTTCTTTTTCTACTTTATGGCATCGGTTTTCAATCAAGTGGCCATGCAGAATTTTCCTCTTGAAAAGGCGTGTCGCGTTAATCTCGGATACAATAAAATCACATGTACCACCATGCTGGACAAATCCGAATTGGGAATCGATTGTGATGCTTTCAATTTCGATAATACTACAACGGGAGCCACAGCGGAGCAGAGTCTTTTGGACATATATTCTAGCGGATTTAATTATACAGTTTGCAAGGCGGAAATAGAGGCGCAAATACTAACCGCTGATGTTTCGGGAAAACGTGCACCAATTGGTAATATAAACATACACACATCCAAACATATATACATTTATATTAATTATATGCACACACAAGCAGACAAATTTGTTTTTATAAATAAATGCAACCAGTTTTTGAATCTTCTCATTCCCCATTTCTCATCTTTCAGGTTTCATTAAAAATAAATGCCAAATAGCTTAGCAAAAAACAAATGTTTCGCATTCTAAGTGTAAATGTTTGTAGACATGCACATATAGAAAAATATGTTGCTACATAATTAGCAGTTGATGGATTCCCCGATCATTAAATATCAATCATTTGCCTGTTTTCTCTTATGAATTCTCTAAATTCTTTTCGATTACATAATTTCAAGTTTTATGGGCGGCTTAATTTAAGCACTGCTAAGTCTTAAATTATAGCCAAGTTAGTATCGAAACCGGTTAGTTGCACAGATTGTTATTTATGTGTGTTTATTTTTGGATATATTTTAACCTTTAAGTTATTGTCATTGCCAAGGCAACTAATTTGCGATTAGACATTTTCAAGCTTTAAGAGCTTAATAGTTGATTTCATGTCAATAAAATGTTAATTGACACTCATTACATCACTATTTTAAGAGAAACATCAATAGTTTAATTAATTGACTATTGTGCATTTTGTGGCAATTATATTCCATTTACATATTTGCAACAATGTGAGCTGAAATTTTGATAGTCTTCAAGAGCCTTCAAATGATTTGTCATTTTTATATTATTATCGCAATCAGTGAGCGAAAATTGCTTAACCATATATTGTCCAAATTGTTAATATTTAAGTAATGTGATGATTAGATAAAGATTTTTTAAAATAAATAGGACATAGAACAATAATTGTTTCCATTATAAATAAAAGCAGAATTCTAGAATTCCCGACCACTCAGCAAAAAAATCAAAATTACTTACTCATTTCTAGTACAAGGTTATAAGTTAAAAAGTCATAGTAGTTTACAAATTTGTGTTAATTAAAATTAAAATGAATTGCTCTATTAAAAAACGTTTAAAATGAATTACAGCGATTGTTCTGAGTTTCAAAATATGAAGCAGGGATTAATTGAAAGTTTATATCAAAATCAAAATGCTGCTTGTGAAAATCAAATTACTTATGTTCTATTTCGAATTTATAAGATTTGAAACACAATTTACTTCAAGCGATTATCGTTTTGTCATATTTTTTTATATTGTTCCTTTTCAGCCGCCATATTCCCGCTGATTGTGCTGCTATTCGCTGGAGGCTGGTCAGATAGATATAACAAGAGAAAACCTTGCATGATCTTGCCCATCGTGGGCGAAGGCTTGTCGTTTGTCTGTAAGTGGGAAACGTTCTCGATCTATATATATTGTTTAACTGTAATTTGTGCTTCATCTGACAGGTTTGACGATTTCGGCCATTTTCTTCGATAGCCTACCAGTGGAATTTGGCATGTACCTCGAGGTTATTGTGCCCTCACTGTGCGGTGGCTTGACCTTCTGCCTAATGGCTGTTTACAGTTATATTACGATAGCCACACCCGAAGAGGATCGAGTCTTTCGCTTTGGCATCTTTGCCATGTTTGTCACCGGTGTGCCATTCCTGGGCGCCGTTAGTGGAGTGCTCTTTACCACGTTTGGCTATGTCAGTAAGTTTGATAAGTTTAAACGGTTACCCAGAATGCATTAACACAATTTTTGAAATTTCAGTATCATTCGCTTCTGCTGCTGTCTTTCAAGTTATTGCCATACTTTACATCGTCTTCTGCATCAAGGAGATTAAGCCAAAGCCAAGTTCCCCCAATGAGCCAAGTAGCACTGAGCCGCACAGATCTCAGACACATGCAGCTGATAATATGGCCTATGAGATAACCAACTTGGATGAATTGCCGGTCAATAAGAATGTAAATTTCCAGCTGACGCCACAAATGGAGCCACCCAAAGTGGAGCCACCTCCAGTGCCAGAACGTCGCTCCTTGTTGAAGGAACTCTTCGATCCCACACTGGTGATGGACTGCCTTCGTTTTCCGCTGGTGAAGCGCAAGAATAATGGACGCCTCCTATTGATTCTATTGATATTGGCTTACTTTTTGACCTTGGGACCCAACGCGGCTGAAAATGATTATTGGTATCGTTTCACATTGAAGAAGCTGAACTGGAATGGCAACGACTTTAGCATCTTCTTGACCATCTCCGGCGGTGCGGCTCTGGTGGGCACATTTATTGGCACCGCCATTCTCAGTAAATTGCTCAAATTCTCTGATCCAACTATTGGCATTTTGTCTGCCCTCGCCATTGTGTTCTCCCGCGCTCTCTATGTAAGCTACTTGATCTCTGATCTGGGAGTTCTGATATATTTTAATTATATTCCACAGGCCTTTGCCACTACCACCACATCCTTCTATGTGGCCAGTGTGGTGGACATGTTTGTCAGTCTGCGCGTCATCGCCATTAAAACGATTGGAGCAAGTATTGTGGCTGGCGATGAGCTGAGTGAGTCCCCGCAGTACATACCCAAAAGTGATCTTAAGTAAAGCATTTATTTTTTAGGCAAAATGTATTCCATCTTTGGCATCAGTGAACCCATTGGCCAGTTCATATTTCCGCCCATCTACAGTGCGATTTATCAAAACACCGTCGACTCTTTTGCAGGCGCCTTCTTTCTGCTTGGCGAAGTCTTTTATATTCCCAATGTGCTCGTCTTTGTGTATGTCTTCAGAATAGTTTGCTGATATACCTTAATTTTTAATTAATCCATCTTATATTTATAGACTCTGCTATTTCCTGATGCGTCGCCGCAAAGCCAACGAGAAAAAAAATGCCGTGGAACTGGCACAAAATAACGAAGCCAATGCGCAATCGAATCCTGCCAATGGCACTGAGATTACTAGTCTTTAAGTCCATATATATATCTATATATATCCCTCTGTACATATGTACATACATACTTATTGCTATATACGGCAAAAAAAAAGTCAAGTTTAGATTTTCTGCTAAATATAAACCTAATACTTAAGTCAGTCGAAGAATTTGAGTGTTGATTGCTGCGCGAAGAGCTGCAGGCGAAATACTTAGCAGAAAAAATAGGAAATAAAATTATATAGAAACTTTAATACTCTTGAAAAAAACCAATCACTACCTGGGTACATCTGAACTGAATGATTTGGAGCAGTCGATGTTAATAAAAAGAGAGTTTCATCGAGTTTGATAATCAAAAAATTATTGATTTAATCCGTATGAAGCCAAAATTGCTGGTAGCTTCAAAACTCAGCTTTTGAAGTCATTGTGGGTAGAAAATGTTCTTATTCATGATTTTGGATAAAAAAGAGTTTCTTAAATAAGTTACACCCCTCATGAGAAAATTTTAATATACTCTGCAAGGGTATTAAAGTCCAAACCCTTTTACTTCAACTACTCAGCTACAGTGCTTTATGCCTTGGCTGATTTCTTTGGCAGGACTTGTGGCAAGTGGCAATTTTCCAATCAGCAAATGCATTCAATTTGATCAGCCACCCGGTTTGCTGGGGGCGTGGCAATGTGGGCGCTAAATGCCACATTGGCTACGCATAAAAACAATTGCCAACTAATAATCTCAGTTAATCTGCATGTGGCTTGAAGGCAAATCAAAAGAGGAGACAAGGCGGAGGGAAAAAAGTTACCCCTTTTTGACTGAAACTACGTTTATGGCCGTGTTATTTTAACGAAATTGCACTTTGCTGCTAAGCATATAAAAGGCGATGTGAGCAGCAATAAAGGCTCAGACACTGATTCGACCTGGTTGTGTGCGGTTTTGCACAGAGTTATTTCGTTATTGTGAATATTTTTGTTATAAACAAACTTTTCGCATTTATAAGTTGTGTACTTAAGTAGTGATTACATTTGGTTGTTTGCTTATACACTTTAGAGTCGTCGTAGAGTAATCATGTTGCGTGTCCTGTTGCTGCCACTGTTTCTCTTTACCCTCTCCATGGCCTGCATGGGTCAGACTTTTCAGTATTCTCGAGGCTGGACAAATGGCAAACGAGCACCGCCACCAGCTCTCCTGACAAATAGTCGTAATCTGGGTCTATTGGATCTGTACGATATTCAGGATAAGCCTACTGATCTTAGGTTGGAACGGTAAGCAAATTGCGATGAATAAAATTGTGTTATGATTTTCAGATATATATATTTATTTTAAATGTATTCGCTTATTAACTGGATATTCTTTCTTACATATTAAATAGGTTTTTTTTTTACTTAAAGCTAACGCAATAAGCCTTATAGTTTATAATTAAAGAGCTTCGATGCAAGCTGATTTATACTTTTTGTTAAGTTTTAATATTAATTTAAGTAGTTGATTACCATAAATCAAAGTTAAAGATAATCTAACAATTATAGATTAAACCTATTTTAAAATTATTTTACAGATTGATTAAGCTTAATTTAAATACAAAATTGTTCTATATATTTTTTGAGTGTTGGCAGTATAAGAAATTCTTCTTTTTCTTTTCACAGGTGCCTGGTGCAACTGCAACACTTTGTAGGCAACGCGATGCTGCGTCGCTCCTTTGCCAACGCTTTGGCCTACAATGCTAATAGTCCCGAGACGGAATCGGAAACTCGTGGCCTAAACCTTCATGCCCGACCAAGTGCCAATAATAACAACAATAATGAGAACAGTTTGTACTCAAACTCAAATCATCATCAATCAAATGAGATATTCGAGGCCCTGGCAGCCTCTGCGCCAGGCGTTGATTCCGTGGAGCCCAACGATTATGGTAAACATTAAAGGGATCCAACTCTGATTTTATTGATAGTTACTGTTATTAGCAAGAAATGCTACAAAAATTAAAAAAAAAATTTAAGTGATTTATTTAATACTTGTATTATTATTGCAGTGAAATAAAAGTTGAATTAAAAATGAATTAAAACTTATTTTTGGGTCTGGGATCTTCAAAAACATCTTTAATAAAGGCGCTTCTGCGTGAGTTTGTAATATAAAGTAAAGTTTTTTTTTAGTAATTTATATTTGAAAGAAAATTCTCTTTACTCTTATATCAATTCGCCAAAAGTATCATTAAGTGTTTAGATAGATTTTGACATTATCTGATTTGAAAATATTAAAATAAAAATAAATTAAACAATTTTAACTGGCTTCAATTGTGGCTGGTTCGTGAATAGGCTAAGTGGGTTGTGGTTTGCGCTTATAAGACTGTGGCGCCATCTTAAGTTGAAGTGTATGGCTAACCGATTGATGCCTGTGGGCTTGATTGCCAAACGGTTATTGTACATTACCGTTACAATTAAACATTTATATAAAGAAAATTTCTAGAAAATAAATACATATTACTAAAAAATATATGCAGAAAAAAAATTGAATTTTGTTGCACACATTTATATTCAAATATTTTAAGTTATGTTTTTTGGTTATATTCTTTGTTAAATTTACATAAAACGTGTTACACTTTTTAGAGAAGCTAATAGTTAATAAAATTGCCAGTGAACGCCATTTTGTAATCGCCAATAATGTTTACAGTTAATGAGATATTCCGAATTGGCATCATCAATCAAAAAAGCTCTTCAAAACATTTAAGGGGATGGAATTGAACGATTATGGAAAACATTAAATCGAAACGGGTTGAAAAAATCAATAGGGACGAAAATATAAAATATTTATAAGCACTTGTATATAAATGGGCAAAAATGTATATATATATATATATTTATATATACCGAATATGAGTAGTGTGCGTTCATTCAATATTAATACAGTAATTTAATGAATCATAATGTTCTATGGATGTTGGATATAATAGCGCATTTATGACAAATGCTGTGTGCGCCAAGATGCGAAAATGTTGTTTTGTTGGCACGTTTTTGTGCCGCCTGCCTTCATGAAGAACAGCAGACATTTAATTTGGCCAGGGGATGAAGTGAATACTGACAAGCCGAGCAGTTGAACATCCTTGTAGCTAATTACTTTAAGTGGTTTGAGTGCGTTAGTTGAGGCCAAAATGTGCCTTGTGCATTGTGCACCTGTTACGGCTGTAGTTGAACGCAAGTGTGTCGCTAGTGACCGATATGAAATCAAACGTGGCTGCCATAAGGCTGAGCCAGCTCATCATTCACGCAATCCCTTCATAAAAAAGATATATGAAATAGGCACGCAAACAAAAAAAAAACTATGCAAAGCAAAGGAAAACAAAACAAAAAGCAGTTTTCCAATTGAATTCCTAACAAGCTAATCGATCCTCGGGGAGGGTGTGCACACACACACACACACACACACACAGAGAAACAGACGGACACACTTCGCACGCACGGCCTCGGGTGCTTTGGGAATATGAATTTATATCTTTTAATCTGCGACAGGCCGATGCGCAGGACTATTTCATTTCCCGTTGCGGAGGCTGGCAAAAATAAAAGTGAAATTAAGGACGCAGGACATATTTCAACAATGCAGCAACGCAAACGCTGCGCTGTTTACTGTTAATGTCAAGTGGGCCTTCGGGGGTGTCAAGTGACGCAAGGACTTCCTCTCTCCCTCTCTCCCTCTCTCTTTCTCTGTCACCCTCTCTCCCTCAATTCCAGTAGCTAGGGTTGGATGGGGTTTGCAGAAAGTATGAGTTGTAATTGCATTAAAATGCAATTGGAATTGCTGTTCGTTCAGCTCTGTGCTCTGCTGTCCTGTGCTTTCCCAGACCCTACTCGCCTCTCGTCATCGACACTCGCGTTGAGTGCTCTTCTGTGCATTGAGCGTAGTTGTCGCCCTGTCGCCAATCCTCCCTATGTAGGTGCCATGTGGCTACGTAAATTGTATTGAAAGCTGCTTTTAACGCCCATTCATGTGGATACCATTGAGTTCAAGTGACCAGTCAGATGACATGCGACTGAAATTGGTTATAACATCTGGAAATCATTGACCAAACATTTTTTTTTAATATCTGCTTGAGAGCTATTAAGTAATTGTATTTATGTTATTGTGTTTCATTGTTTATTTATTTATTTAATGTGAGCAAAGTTAACGAATTTATAACTGACTTTAATATTTGTTAACTTCAGTGCAGTTAAACTGATTTATTAGATAAGCTTTAAAATATGCTCCCCAATGTCAATAATTAAGAATAATGATGGAAAACTTTAGATCTCCTGTATAAAATGATTACATCTACTAAACTTTGTTGCAGATATTTAGGAAAGAAATTTACTCGATTATAAACAAAATCAATAAAATATATTTTTCCTTAAGAGAACATAATTTTAAATGGCTTGAGCTAATTTTACTCAAACTCAATGATTATCATCAATAATATGGATATTGATCACGCATTTTCTATTGCTTATTAGATCAGATACGATAACTGAAATTTATTGATGTTTTTCTTAACCAGGCTTACAAGTTTAAGTTTGATATTTAAGACACAATGATAGCGATGATTTAAAATTAGTTTTAATGGTTTTCATATGTAAAACTTAATAGAATAAAATTAAAATTTATATATTTATTTAGTTGGATTTATTTTAATTTTTTTTAATTTTTATGGTTTTTATATGTAAAACTTAATAGAATAAAATTAAAATTTATATATTTATTTAGTTGGATTTATTTTAATTCAAAATTACTTTTTCTACCATATGTATAAATATTATTCGTACTTTCTATTTGTATGTTAGGAAAAATGTATGCAAAATTATGTATTTCCTGTAAGCTTTTCTGAATGGTAGTCTTGTTGTTTGTTAATCGAATAATATATTAGTTTGGTATGACAAGATCTACATGTAAACTTTCCCAGGACACTTAACTCAAAGTGCATTTGTAGCATCTGCTGTTGATCACGCTGGGGTCAACTTTTATCAGCATCAAGTGCTGAGAAAATCTCAACACTTGCAAAAAAACACAGCAAACAGCAACTGAAACGACAACAAACATCACTCCCCCTTTAGCTCCCCCCCGGCAACAAAATAGACAAACGGATAACAATTATATTAAACATGCAAGCAAAACAGCATTGACACTGGATTTGTAACAGGATACGCGTGTAACCACGAAATGGCAAGTCCTTCAGTCAACGCACAAACAGGCTAACAGGCAAACAGGCCAACAGGCAAACAGCGATAATGCGTAAAACACCCTTTCAATTAAATATTTGAAAACAACATTTGGCAATTACACAATTGACACCAGCTGAGGGGTGGCAAAATCCACCCCCCACACATCATCTCCTGCTCCTGCTACTGCTCCGGCTCTTGCAGAATCGCTACTTGCCATTATTTCGGCGCAACTTCATCAATTTGAAATGCTGGCGAAGCGGAGGAATTGGAAGGAGGCACGCGTGTCAATTCTCGCCGCGATCCGGTCTCGGCCACCGCAGGGATTTGAATAGAGGCATGGGGAGGGGGAGGGAGTAACAAACAGTGGCAGGTTCATAAACAACATCAACAAGGACAAGTTGCGCTCGTTAAACATTAGTCAACATGAACATGACATGCCCATGCTCCTGTTGCCGTTCCCGTTCCTGTTCCTGCCCCGTTTTCACGTTCGTTTTTGAAATGTCGTAAGTCGTGGGCGTGTTTTTTTTTGTTGGTTTTTTTCCTTCTTTCTTTTTATTGTTTTGGCCATTCGTTTGTCGTTTATTTTTACAACAGGCCATTTATTTGGCCAGCAAACGGGACACAAAATCTGTGGGATTTACGTATTTTAATATGCATTTGGGAAAAATTTGGCAAGGCAAATAGAATGGAGTTTGGGGCTCTTATGAAGGTTTAGTCGGATATATCTAAATGAGTTTCGTTTCATTTCAATTTCCGTGCTTTTGCAGCTACTCCCTTCTTTTATTCTGGAAATGCGTGAACATTCTTGGCCTCGATGTGATTGAGGCAATGGCCGGGCTTTGCTGCTGCATTATTTATGGCCCAGCTACGAGTTTTGACTTGGCTCAAGGAACAACAAGGAAAAAAATTACGAAAAAATCAAAATTTACCCAGAAGGCCACTTACAAAAGTGCAGAGCAGTCCAGCAGTTTAGACGAAGGCCAAACAGCAACTGGCCAAAAAGGTCAATTTTTCTTGAAGCAAATAAAAAATGCAAATGCTGCGCGTCCATGAAATGGACAATTGGGAATGAGCACAATCAAGAAACGAGGAAATAACACAATACAATAAGAAAAGGAGAACCAAGAAGAAGCTGATGAAGAATGAGAGTAAGGCAATCTACAAATGAAATGAAAGTCTCGCTTTTATAAGTGGAAATCTTGCTCAATTTGCCAGCTTAATTTGAATATTTCAACAGGCGGTTCGTAAATAGACTTCAGAGATTTCCAGCAAGAATCTTTTGTGTGTTTTTTGTGTATTTTGGAAGTAGTTTGATTATTTAGCAGACTCTACCCACACTTTTTAATTGGGGCATTGAGATTTGTTTAGCAAAAGTATCGAGGCAATTTTCACGCTGGAACTCTAATGGAATTCGGCATAAATTTTCCAGCCTTCTTAAATATTTGATGAGGCTTTTCTTTTTGTGGACCAAACGAAGCAATAAAATTGAAATGTTGTTTTCCTTTTCTGGCCTAGCTCGTCAAAGTCAGCGATTTTGTTGTTGTTACTGTTTTATTTACAGCGTTTTATTGGCTGGTCATAAATTTGTGTGTTTGGCAATAAATACATATATATATATAGTATATATAGAAAATCGGTGCTGTCGAAATGCTACGTGAACTTAACCCATGGTCCACAATGCTGCTAGCTGTTGACATTTGTGGCCAAGACTGGGGGAAAGTGGAGATTCGGGCAAATAAAAAGCAACCCTCGCAGCTTGGCTTGGCTGACCACTCAATTCACATTGAGTTATATCGTCTGTCTGTCTGTCTTTTTGTGTGACTGTGTGACTGCTTGTCTATTGGAGTGGAATGGGTTTTTGGCACTGGGCACGGTCTTCGTCCTGCTCCTGGCACTTTACACTTTCCACTCCACTCCTGGCTTTTAACTTTTTATGTTGCTGATGTGATTTTGCACTCAATTGAAAACATCATGATTAAATTTTCATGTTGCTTGGAATGTGTGAAACACACAACTCCATCTCGTTTCCCGATGTATTTTATTTTATTATCAAATATAAATCATCGATAGAATAAGACGAACTGAATTTTTTTTAGTTTTTAGTCGTTTTTAATAGTATAATGATTTCAATACATACATATATAAAAATTATTGACTATTGTTCAGATAAGACAACTAGAACCTCTGATAAGCATCTGTGAGCGAACATTAAAATTACAGGTAAGGAGACATCGAGTTTGACTAGAGATAAAATTGTTTAAAATTATTCGTTATATTGATAAATAAATTTAATTTGCTTAAAATTATACCAAACTGTTGCTAGGAAATTTCGAATTGGAGAAGTTTGACTAAATTAACAACACATGAATTAAATGTCATTAAACAATAAAATTTGCTTATTAAAAAACGCTTAAAGAAACTATAAATTATACTAAAGACTTAAAAGTTATCTGTATAGTCTTTCGATCGTTTGTATTCTATATTCACCATTCAGGTACTCCTAAGTTAATATTGAATTGTATAAATATTTTGCAATGCTGATTTAAATATATATTACAAATTATAGTTTATATTCTCCATCTATTTATTAGACATACAAAAGAATGAATATTTAAATTGCTCTTACGTATTATGTTAAAATTCCAACAAATTAAAATCAATTATAAATATATAAGTATTGATTAACATTTGTTATTTTTGTTATTTATTATTGCACTTGGTACTTAAAATGCCTGTAAAATAAGCAATTTTACAAGAGTATTTAGCATTTTATTCTTGTTTCGGATAATTCATATTCTCATGGGTGCTATTTTCTTGCTAGTTTTGACTGGCAGATTGTACATCGGTGCGGGGCAAACCCTTCCAAAATCATTTAGCCAGTCAATTAATTGCCAACAGCAACACTAAGAACAACAACACTAAACAACCGACAAACAACATGTCATCATGAGCAGCAATTAGCATATTCTTTGCCCACAACAAACTTAAATGCCATATGGGAAACGAAACAAAAAACGTAAAAAAAAAATAAAAGCACAAACAATAAACAACAAAAAAGCAAAAAACAACAACAAAACAAACACAAAAACAAACTGTAAGCACATAAGCCTAATGACAAGCCAAATGATTAATTCACCGAACGGCGCTGTGTGGTCATTAGAAGTGCTGTTAGTTATCGCCGTCGCACCGGATCCCAGGTTCTGGTGGTAGATCCGCACAAATATAAAATAGCTGAAAACAAAAAATGTCCCGTTTGGGCATAATGGCTGCCCATGCTATCGGGGGATGCATGGCACCGCACTCCATTTACTCCATGTACTAATTTTAATAGACTACAGGTATTTACTATGCCATGTGTACATATGTGCAGACAAAGGCAACTAATGACAATATGTCCTCTCTCTGACAAACGTACTTTTTACAATAAAGATACCCTGTAATTTTATTGAATCTATGCACAAGCCATTAGATTATCTATCTTGACTATACAGTACAAAAATCATCTAATAATGAGTTATTTTATTTATGAGTTTTCTTTAGAGCTTGTAACGCACTTATTAAAATTTTATTTCTGCAGTTAATCGTGAGAGAAAAAGTTAATATTCTTTTCCATAATATTTAAATATTCTTAGCCATAATTATTGAAATAAAAGCAAGGATTTTTTACACTTTTCAACAGCAAAAAAAAAAAAAAAATGTAGACTCGAAAAGTATAAGAATAAGAAATAATTTTAATTTTTGTTAGAGATACAAACTAAACTGTTTGCTTGCTTAAAAATAATAAGAAGTATCTGTTAGTCGACAGCATTTTGAGCTTGCTGGTTTTTAGGTAGGTTGTTACGTTGTTAAAAATGGTTTCCTTTATGACATTGTTTTTTATGACTGTCATGTGGCAGGTTGACAGGCCAACCAGCGACGACCATAATTAGAGGCTAGACGTGCCACCGTTAGCAAAACGAACTACAACTGTAACTGTAACAACAACAACTATACACAACAATAGCGACTCATATTTAATTTAAATGTCTCCATGATGGCCGCTAATTATTTGCTGTCACTGTGTGCCGTCTACTGTGACTGCGACAGTTATTGTGACTCTGCCTGCAGACTGTCAAAACTTTGTTTATTTCGCTTCTTTTTTTTTTTTTTTTGTATTGTCAGCTATTCCCTAAGCTTTTCATTCTTTCGCTATTGTTATGAATTCTGTTAATATGAAAATTGCAGCTAGAAATTTGTTGTTGGCTGAAAAACTAATTTGAAAATGGTTTTGCTTTGTGCCCAGACTGGCAAATTTTGAGTGAGTGAGTGTGCCCGGAAAACGGCGCCCATTTGCTTGGCTGTACTTAAATCCCTTTCAATCTATCCATAATCCAAATTGACATGGCAGACATGACCAAGAGGCTTCACACAAAATTCTCCTCCGGCCACACAGTTCTTGATGTCTTGTTGACCAACCGCAGGGCTGTTCATTTGTATTTTTCATATCCACTCTGCCAGCAGACTCACACACACACACACTGGCACACACTCGTTACCAAGGTGGAGTCCGGCTGAAGCCACCCTCTCTGGTCACTTTCAATTTGCCTTTCTTTTTGCTGATTTTTGGGCTACAAAACTTTTATGCCAGGAGCAGACCTGTGGCGCCTGTCATTTCAATAAGTGGACACAAATAGATTGTGTTCTGGCTACGGCTTCAGTTACGGCTACGGCTTCCAAGTGCCTGTCCGCAAGTTTGCTCAATAATCAATCAAACCTGGTAGCGCTACAAGACTTGGCAGCCAATTAGAGCCACATCCCCATCAGCACTCGACAGTCGGCATTTGTTGCATGCAATGGTAGAACAAAGTAAGCTAACGAATAAATGGAGGAGCATCCTCATTACACAGAAATATATGGTAAGGTATAAAACAAAAATTGTCCAATTAAACGCAATTTATGCGAATTTCCAAGTAGACAATACACTGAAAAATAGAAAGTAAATAAAAGAAGAACGTTGTTTCAAATTCAAGCACAACAGGTAGAGAATTGGTTCGTTTGAATATTAGTTAACAACAATAAAACTTTCTTGACAAAATCAATCGGCAAATTTATATGAAAGTAAAATTTAAAAAAAAAAAAATACTAGATATTTTTCGCAATTATTTTTACTCTTAAACTTTTTTTATTTTCCATTCATTTCGTTTACTATTTAATTATTTAGTCCTTTAATTAAATAGCTATATATTAAAAACGTTACACAAACAAAAAAAAAACGAGATTATTATTAAATTTTTAGACTTACAGTTAGCTTTTTATTTGTATAAACAAAAAATGCCTTTCTTTAAATCAAAATTAAATACATTTCGATTTTCGTTCTTGGTCGAAGTTACGCAACGTGTGTGCTGATTTCTTTAAGTGTATACAAAGGAGTAGCTGGAGCAACAGCGGCGAATGCCAAATTAAAAAGGTGTCTCTGTTGAAGTTTCAATAAAAGAGCATTTGATCGCTGACCGACAGACAAACGGACGGACAGACCGGACGAACCTCGAAGGTCTGCAACTTTGTGGGCGCCGTCTTGCAACTTGTTGCCGAAAATGGTTTACTTCCGCACAGGCGACCACCAGCAGCCAACGGCCACTTGTAGGAGTTCAAGTCTAGAGTCCGCTGCCGACGCTAATGTGACAGCGGCCAACACTTTAAGGGCCTGTGTCCCAAAAAAAATATATATATAGTGGATTGGCCTACCTGCTGTCGGAGCCAGGCGGCGTCTGTTTGTTTTGCCTTTTAGCGCAAAAAAACACGTAATATATTTATAATGAAAGGCCGCTGGATATAATATATCCAAGTTCAGGGTCCTCCAATGACTAATTGTTGTTGGTTTTTAGTTTGGATTGAGCATATGGCTGATATTCTTTCTTTGTTTTCCAAAAGAACATGCATTATCACATCAAATAGTATATCCGGCCAATTGCTATCGATAAATCATGTTTAACGTCCCTTAATTCCCAATAAATCATAAATGCTTCTTTGTGTTCTTTGATTTCGTAATGTATTTATTTTCATTTCATTTCATTTTGTTTTATGTTAGTAATATGTTTAATATTTATTATTTAATTATATAATACTAGGTAATGCCATTCGACTTACGACTAACGTACAATACAAGCCATATATTTCAAATTTTGTATATTTATTATTTATGTTTTAAAGTTGACATTTTGAGATGCATTTTTGCTGTTGTTTGCCTTCAAGTATTAAACAATAAACAAAAGGGAAACACTGCGCTACAAACTAAGAGAAACTACTTAAACTTAAATCGAGTACTTAGCAATCTAAGTGAATATAGTTATTATAATGTATGTCTAAAAAGTAAAGCTAAATATTTACAACTTGCAACAACATGTTGATTAATTCACAATGAACTTTCTCACTGTACACATGATTCTTTTTTTTTTTTTTTTTTTTTTTTGCAATTTACTTGTATCTTGTATTTATATACAAAGCAAACTTTATCACAAATAAACCTCATACTCATACATATATGTACTCCTGCCTCTACGCAGACGATTAGCAGCCAGCGGCATGTGACGCCTCCGCCCAGGGCTGCAGACCGTGCAGCGCCGCAAGTGGCGCTCCATTGATGCCGGTCTGGGAGTTCAGTGGCGCTGTCGGTGGCGCGAAGCCTTTGCTAATGGCCTCCGCCTGTAGGGATAACATCAGGCGATTGGCCGCCTGTCTCTCCGCCTCGCGTTCCTCCGCCGTTTGACGTCTGCAAGTAGGAAAGAAAAAGAGAGAGAGTGAGATATTGAGTAATGATTCCAATAAAATCAGTTAAGAGTGCTTTGGTTGTAAGAGAAAATTCCTGATTGGGATATATCCCTGTCATAGAATATATTTTTAGTAAACTTTATATTAAAAAGAGACATTATCTTAGGGATGCACAGATCTGTCCATCAAAACTCCTGACTGAAAGTTACTTAATACCTCGTCTTAAAATTATTAATTGTTAAACTGAGAGCAAGAATTCATTGATATTTCCTGCTCCACAAAACTTCAACCTGGAAGATACACTAACATATGTTAAAAGTTATCTTGAAGGCGAGGGCGCTCAAACTCACATCTTAATTTTCTCAGTAAAGCATAAAAAATTCAATTAAAATACACCATTCAAGCGTATAAAAGGATTTGATGAGGCTTATCAATTCAATGACATCGGTTAATGTGCATATTCATTATCGAAATGCAATTTGCCAGAGCGAAAGTTGACAGCGGATACAGATGGGAGAGGGGAGAGGGGGAGGTAGAGTCGAGGGCTGGCTCATCAAGTCATTATGTGGGTGGCTTATTAAGACCATTTAAAACTAATCAAATCAAGTATGCTGATTGCCACAATCCCCGGACACAATTACGGCCACGCTGGAATGGGATTGTTTCGCTTTTGTTTATTGAAAATTAATTTCGAATTGCCTTGCGTAAAATTACATTTTAAATGTTGCGCTTAAATGGGATTTAAGCCGAATAACAACGGCAACGGTAACAATTTGTGTGTGAGTGTGTGTGTGTGTGTGTGTCTGTGTGTGCCAATAAATTATTCAACTGCAATTGCAACACGTCCTTTTGCTACTGTTGCAATCCTGCTGCAGTTATTATCTTCCATCTGCACGGCTCGTTCTAGTTTCCCTCCATTTTCCTCTTGCCCCTTTATTTTGCGTTTGCGCAGCATTTATGCTCTAATTGTGGCCACCCCCATATAAGCTCACACACACACACACACCACCACTCACACTCATACACACACACACACAGACATGCATTGGGGGGTTGTTTTTGCCATCGCTCGCCATATTGAATATTTCATGATTTAATGAAGTTCTTTCGGTTGCCAACTAAATACGATGACGTCGAGCTCAAACTTTTGTCCCTTAAATACTATCCTAAATGCTCTGCTCGTTAGTGTGCGAGTGTGTGTGTGTGTGTTTGTGTGCGCCCCACACATGGCATGATTGTATTATAGTTTAATATGCTATCATTACGGCTTTCATCAGCAATGTCATCATTCAAACTACAAGTTCATAACTTTAATGCGAACTTATTAAAAATTCATTTACAACATTTCAGTCGTGCGTAAAATTTGTGCTGGAAAATATAAAATTATTCCCTTATTAAATCAAAATGAACTTTAACAATTTAAATAATACTATATGGTATTTTTATAGGCAATTGTTTTTTTTTCCTTCATATAATTAATTTTTATTTATTTATTTTCTCAAACAATTTTAATAATGCTTGAATGTATCCACTGTACACATCTCTGTCTCTGTAATTAAATTATTGGGAATAGGAGACAGCAAAAACAGACTTGTACTCGTTGTTTGTATGATATCTGTGCAACAACTCAATTGTCTGGCACTGGTTCAAGTGAATTATTATATGGGGAGTATTTTTCACTTTTACTTTCTGGCATTTTTGGATGCTTTATCTGCGAGTTGTTTTACAGCTACCGCATAAAAAATTCAACGAAAATTGATTAAAAACTCCAGCAACACGTAAACAAATGTGCGAGTGTGTGATTGAGTGTGTGTGTGTGTAGAGGTGAGTGTGAGTGTGAGTGTGTGTGTGTTCGGGCTTAATTTAAGCCGTGCTCTCTTGTGCGGGCAGTGAGAGTGAGAGAGAAACATGAGGCACGATTGTAATTTATCTTCAGCCACGAGAGCTTTGGATGTGGAAATGAAAATGCAAGAAACACTTTACAAATGTTAACTGTTTGTCTTTTGGCGCCAGGGCGATGAAATTGTGTTTTGCCTGTTATTGTTGTTGTTGTTGTTGTCGCTGTTATCCACGATAAATAATGGCCAGGCATTAGGCTAAAATGTTTATTAAAGCTTGACGCATAAATCGGTTGACTGCACACTGCTAAAGTGGGAGTTAGAGGGGAAGTTGCCGGGGCAGGCGGCAGGCGGCAGTGGAAATGGAAATGGAGAAATAGAGGTTAGATAAATGTTACCACAAATTTAATGGCAAGTCAATTGTCGCACTGTTGGCAGCTGCTCACAGGTTTCACTGGGTCCGGTAATTAAAATCATTTCACACACAAACAGCCCACAAAACGACGTCAGCAAATTACAACGACAAAATAGCCATGGCCAAAATGTTTTTGGGGCTGCCCCACAGAGGCCATTGGACACACAGAAAAAAGGGCCCCTGGTACTTATCTTACGAGACATAACAATTTAGCTAGGCCATTAATTGGCTGGCATTTGTTGTTTTTTCCTGTGGGACTTGCCACTAAGATGAAGATTTCGTTCTCGCTGCCGGGGCAGGACACGTGCCGCCCCAAAAATAGCTTCAAAGTTAATTTACAAATGGCCAACACAGCTGTAATTAATTTCATTTGTTTCTCTTCTTTTGGCACAAACTTTGCTCTATGCCAAATTGATTTTTGCCTTGTGGTTTAAGTTTTCCATAAACTTCACACACACACACACAAACACGCACACACGCACAGTTCATTTGTCATTTGTTTGCGAATGTGTGCGTGTATAAATTTTTAATTAGACAGCTTTCAGCAGCAGCCTGAAAACTTTTCCATATGCCAAGCAATTAATTTCGTGTGAGTTTTCGTACTCTAATTTAAGATTTGTCCAACCAGCTGAATCTTTTGAGTGTGAAGCACTTTTTTGATGCATGGCCGTATAATTAAAAAGGGTTTAAAAGCTACTTGATTTATGTGCGTGTTGCTAATTAAATTATACACACACATATATCTATGTTGCAACAACAACAGGCAGTATAAGTTAGAATTATTAAGTTAAGACTACTTCGTAGATGTCCTGCACTTAGATTTGTGAAGTTAAGCAGAAGAAATATATATTAACAGGCTGAACAAGTAAGAATTGTTTAATTAAGGCTACTTTAATATTTGTACTAATTTGGTGTGCAAAAAAATTTTAGTCTTATTTATTTTTAGAGATGACCGGGATTAGCATTTCTAAATTAAGATAGCATTTTTCTAAATATCCGAATTGTAAAAAGAAATATTCCGATAGCTTAAATTTTTATTTTTAACATATTACTACAAAAATAGTATTTTAATGGCATATTTCATGATGCAAGGTTTTCGGCTCTTTTTCCCCACATAAGAGACTCGCAGCAGATTTTTTGTATTGAGGCTAACAGAAGGCGAGTCCTGCGAAAAGGACTTGCCAGGCCAGTCATTCATTAGACAGCGCCATTTGTTTAGGGCCCTTTTGCCAAAAAGGGCAAAAGGGCAATGGCAAGCAATTTTTTTTTGTTTCATTCACTTCTCCAATTGCTTTCTCGTGTTCTCCCTCACTCAGTCGGTGTAGCTATATTTTTGGCGAATGTGTCTGACTGTGGTTTGTGTCTTTAGTAAGTTTGTTTTTTTTGTTTCCTCTACGTCTTTTCATTTATTTTTCGCTAAACACATTGTCAAATTGACAGGCAACAAGCGTCATTCAATCGCTCAGTCTTGGAGCCAAGTGAATTGCACATTGTTGTTGTTGCTGTTGTTAATTATTAATTATTTATTGATGTTGTCGTTGCTTTTAGTGCAAGCAATCAAATAATTTATAAGCCTTACGTTGCTGTTGTTGTCATGGCCGGCCAAACTGGTTGCATTTTATTAAATATAAGTATAAAAAACACATTTAGTAATCTTTAGGCCAAGCAATTGACACATAACTGAACACAACTACATAACTCATACGCCATGTTGGTTGGTGCTAATTATTCAAATTACTTGCCGCACAGTGCTTAGTATTGCATTAAGCAATTATGTGAAATGTATCCATGTGTGTGCTTGAGTGTGCTTAATATTTACGAGGTATATATAATCAAGCGGCTTGTATAATGCCGTTGCCATTTCACTTAGCCACAAACGAGCCGTGGCCATTGCCGTTAACAAAATTGCGTTTTACATCATTAATTTTTACGAGCTAAAATAGGCCCAAAATGCCCGATAAGCTGTAAGAGCCAACAGCAAAAGAGGACTTGAACTCAATGGGCAATGGGTAAATGTACAAAAGGGGGGGGCGTGGCGTATCTTAGTTCTTGCGTCTGGCTTCTAGCATAGTCGACCAGCTAAGCGCGCAATTAGCGCGTCTTAAATGCGCCCACAGTCGACACAATGTTGCCAGTTGCCGGTACCAGTTTTAAAAAAAAATATAAAAAAGGTTCTTCGACTGCTTTATTATAATGGTAATTGCTTATGATATATATATATAGCGGGGTATAACTACTTTATATAGAAACATTTTGTTATAATTTTAATTCTGGTAATAAAATATAAAACAATTTGAGTCACGCAACTCTGCTCAACGCATCAATGCCTCATTAAATTAGAGACACACAAGCGCGTGACATGTTTATATGTCAGACATATATACATATGCATATATACACTTTCATACATATTTATAGAAGTTAGTGGGGTAACTAATTCTATGAGTGCAACTTGGTATTACTCGTTAATTGCCATTGACATAGGAATGCTAGTTATTCCACTGCATGCGCAATAAATCAAATTGTTATTTAACAGATGGCAGCTTTTAGGTTAATAAATGTTGTACATAAATATTAACCACTAAATAATATACATTTGTGAATTATATCTTTTTATGTATTGTAAATAAATTATTAAAATACCGATACAAGGGTCATTAATTCACAAAACCATGAAAAAATTATTTTAAAAACATTAAATCTTATTAATTGTATTTTTGCCATTATTAGTAACTGATAAAACGCTGCTCATGTTTAATTGTTTTTAAATTCTGGCCAGCTTTGTGTATATTTTGTTAAGCTTTTCTGGGATATTTCATTAATTTCATGTCCGCCATTTTGAGATTATGACTATCATTATTAGTTAACGCTGCAGAGGGCTGTAGACACAAAGAGAATGAATCCACCCCCACAGTTTACCAACCCCCAGACAAGGAACAAGGAACGTTGCCGCCGGCTCTTTTTCATTTAATGTGCTCATGCATAATGGAGGAACCTTTTACCCCCAGTTTTTCAAAGAACGCTTTATTTTTTGGCTTTTTGTTTTTTTTTGTTTTGTGTTTTTGTTGTTTAGACAAAGGCCACTTATACATTTTGCAGTTTAAAGTGTCGGGTAAATGGGGAGAGAGTTGGGGCGAAAAAAGGTGCTAGCTGTCAGCACTTTTGAGAAGCTTATTGATTTTTTTTTGTTGTATATTTTGGCTTGGAACGTGAAACTTACCTCCATTTGGTGCGACGATTTTGGAACCACGTCTTCACCTGTGCATCGGTCATTTTGAGTCCTCGCGCCAGAGCCGCACGTTCCGCAGATGCCAGATACTTTTGCTTGTGGAAACGCTTCTCCAGCTCGGCCACTTGGATGCGTGTGAAGGATGTGCGCGGCTTTTTTCGCTTGGGCGGCGTGCGATTCTGATAGGGATGTCCAATGCGACGGGCAATCGGAAAGGCAGCTGTAATGCAGTTGCAGAACGAGTAGAAATTTAAGTACGGGTAAATATATATATATGTGGCTAGGTAAGTGTCCTATCCAAGCAATTAGCAAACAATAAATTCCAAGGCCTGATAACAAGCAATTTCCGATATTTGCTTCCGGTGCGGCAAGCGGCACCTGTGTGCGGCTACTTAGCAACCTTAGCGCTGCCTTGCTACCTGCCCCGCTGTGAAATCAATTTAGTCGATCCCAGCCCCTAAAGAGTCAGTGACTCCGGCCGCTAAGCGCCTAATTGCCGCAGTCTGAGGCCCGATCTTTAACCTTTATCATAGAGACACAGACGCATCGTCTTGTAGACAACGCACGCGACATCAATTTCATTCAAAGCCGCCGTTCAGTCGTCTTCCAGTTGAGTCATAAAGTCGCGGGTTCCTAGGATGCGCATGTGACCCAGTCTCTGCTCTCCTTAACTCTGCCTCTCCCTCTCTATCTCTCTCTCTCTCTCTCTTTTGAGTGGGCAACGGTCCATGTTTCTGCTGGCGCTGAACCTTTTAAAATTCCAGCCAGTCGACTTACTTTGGCCTTTTTGGCATGCGTGTTGTTGTTTATTATATGCGATAAGACTGCTGCAGTGGTCACCAAAACAAAAAAATATTAAAACGATGTCGTTGGTCGTCGTCTTTAGCGACAACTGGGAAACCGGCTTGACCATCGTCACTGGGGTCACGTGATAAGTCCAACTCTAGCCGTGAATTTCATGGCAAATTTCTATGGCCAAAACTAGGTAAGCTTAGACAAATTAGACATTTGCCTTTTAAGGCTAACCAAGAGCTTCGTGTATTGTGAGAATGTTCTTCGTTTAATTTATCACTGAATGTGACACAATTTTTAAACACATCCGAATGATATTTAAGAAAAAAAATAAATACCATTTTGAGATATCAAACATTTTGAGAATGTTGAGTATCTATTTACATTTCTTACTAACTTGATTTGAGAGTAGGAAACAAAATACATTTCAATTATTTAACTATGATTTAAATTGACCATTTATTAATAAAATCGCTAAATTTACTTTAGAAATTATTAAATAAATTATGTTTAAAAATCTGAGAATTTTTTAATATTTTGTTGATATATTTGTTTTAGTTTTTATGTGTTCGAAATCGATGTTAATTTTGTGTTGCTAAAATTGCAAATTTTCTACGGATTTCTAAACTTTACAATAATTATTTTCAATATTTCAATAACAATAATAATCATAGTAACTGCAAAGGCAATAAATTTATTATGTTTATGATGTAAGCACCGCAGTTTATTTGACAGGCATATGTGGGTTTTTTTTTATATCGGGTTACTTGTAAAGTTTTTCATCCACCCCATAAAAACCACATCAGAATGGGTGAAATTTGCATCAATCGACAGAAACCTCAATGGCAGAATGTATGGCTGGTGTTAAACTGACAAATCATGTTTTTTATTGCGACTTTTGCCGGGAACCCTTTTTAAAGGTGTGGCCCAAATAAATATTTGACTCAAGTGTGTAAATTTCCGTGAACGCAATTCCCGTGTGGGAATTGGCCACCATTTGAATATTTCAAGCAATATCAATTTCAATAAAAAGCCATTTATCGCACCACATAAGCAGGCGCTCGATTTGCGCTGTGCAGCACTTATATCCTTAAAGGATTCGTGGTGGGATCCATTCGCGTAAGCATAATTTTATGGCTTACCAGCGTTTTACCGCTCCCCCACTGCTGCCCCCTCGCCATCTTGCTGTTTGCCTACTTGTGTGTGTGTGTGATGTTCTTATTTATGATGTTTTGGCTCTGTTCTTGGCGTATCTTAAAGATACTCACAACCTGTCTGTGGGCTGCGGCTTCTGCTGCTTTTGCTGTGACTGCTGCCTGTAAACTGCCTTCCCAAAATACGTAAAATAATGCTAAAAGCTTTTAGCATGCATTATTGATGGCGCCTGTGGCCAAAACCGAGCACAAGTCTGAGTCTGAGACTTTGACTGCGACTGAGACTTGAACTTCCACTGTGCCTGTGCCCGTGCCTGAGCCTGCCCCGACGACCCACATGGTGTATGCGCAATGTGCGGCAAATATCTACACTCAAGTGTCTGCACTTTGACCCTTTGCTCCAGCAGGCGAAAAAGTTAGTTGTGGTTATTACTTGCAATTTTTGGCTATTTACCAAATTGCATAAAGGGTTGCATTTGACCCGGACCAACAAACAAAATATAAAAATAATTGGCGCCTGCTGCGTCGTCTGTCAGCAAACTCAACAGCATTCCAATTAACATGCAATGGTTATTAATCATATGCCAGTGGAGGGAGGCGGGCAGCGGGGATCGGGGATCGGATCACGGCAAGGGTCAGTTTGTGTTACGGTTGCAGCGTAGCTCGTTTGTCTTGTTAATGAAAAAAGCCAAGGCGCCAGCTTATCAGCGAGCCAAGCGACACAATGCACACACTCAAAACAGACACACACTCAGTCACACACACACACACACACACACACATACACACACTCATACTGCAGTTCAGACGCTGACGAAGATGTTGACAAAACGAAACTGGTCAGAAGATGTCTCGGTTTGGCTTTGCATGACTGCCTCAAAAGTGTGGCCGAGAGTTCTACTAGGGATTGTGCTCTCTCTTTCACTCACTCAGTCAATCGCTGTCTCACTCGCTCTCCGTCTCAGTGGCTAATTAAAAGCTGCCCATGTCAGTTGAGGCCCCCTCATATTGAAGTGTGGTATGCAGCGATAAATAAGCAGAGAATCGAGACTTAGCGTTGAGCTCGAGGACCGCCCAATGTGTAATTAATTCCTTTTCGGGGGCACAGCGCGAAATTAAAAAGTCATGTAAACCAGCTCATTAAAATAACTAAAAAGGCTCCGGTGGCGGCGGCGGCGGCGGCGGATGTTGGCCATAAAAGCAATCGCAACGATCGCCACGATGCTAAGCAGCTTTTCTGCATGGCCAAAATGGTCCCAAATATGAGTTACAGCCACATCGATTGGCATTCGGATGCCCCAACTCCTGACAGCGTAGGGACAGCTGATAAAAAATATATACAAAAAATGCTACACTTCACTTATACCCCCCGCCCCTACCATCTGGTGGCAGCTGACGCGTAATAAAATCAACGCGCACTCATTAAATAATGCGGCTCGCGCTGCAACTGCCGCATGTAGCTACAACTGAAGCTCATAATGTAAACAAATTAACGAAAAGTTGCAGCGGCAAGCAGGCAGGATCTGCAGCCGGCCATATGCAAATGTGTCTCTCTTTCTCTCTTTCTCTCTCTCTGTCTCTCTCTTTCTACGCACTGAGCCTGAGCTTTGCTTCTGGGCGGTTGTTGATATTTTTTCTTTTCTTTAACTTAAGCTGCGATTGCGCATTTGAAGGCAAACATGTTTTTATACTTTAGGGCGCACAGCTACAGCTTTGTTGGGTGTATGTGTGTGCGTTAGTGTGTGTGTGTGTGAGGTCTGGGTGCGCGAATGACATGCCGACAGGCATGTTGGCTTAAAAGACTTCTCTGATCGCGCTTATTAGCCTGGGCCACAATCATAGACGTGGCTAGGATACCAGTTAGGGGGGGTTCGCTCCCATACATAACAAATTTTCTGCCAACTTCGACTTGCATTTCAAAACCTAACTAATTTCGCATAATAAATAAGTTTTAAATTCTATTTGCGATTTTATAAGAAAATTAAATTATTTTTTCATTTGTTTTGTATAAACTGCTTTGAGAGCTATAAAAAAGAATAATAATAATATTGGTCAGAAAACAATTTAAAATATAACAAAAGGTCTCCAAACAATAATAAATTTCTTTAATATATTTTAAATGCGAATACAAACGGAACCATCCGAGTAAAGCCAGATCGAAGTGGTATTATTTATATTCGCTAATCAATGACTTATGGATGCAAGTCTATTTTATGTATCCCCTCCTGGCTACGCCCGTGACCAAATATAAGACACTGGCCAAACGCTGTTTGGATTTTAATAAGACGCACTCTTGTACTCACATTCATGTGCGTGCCACATGGTAATCATGAGTGTTTGGGGTCGACTGTTGCAATCTACCAGCAAATTTAGCAAAACAGTAGCCGCTTGTTTCGGCTACCGTTGGCGGATGCCTTCGAGCAGATCATAAAGTTTTTGGGGCACAGCATGGATCAAAGTATATGTTTTGGCATGATGATGATGAAATCCTTAATCAACTCACCTGCAAGTCGATCCTTGACCGCCTGATGGGCAAGCGCCGCATGATGCAACGGTGGCAGCGCCCAGGTCAGCGGTGTACGCTGCGGTGGCACTCGCAACACATGTCCAGCGGCGGCCGCTGCTGCCGACGGATAGAGATGCGGATATGAATACAATGCAGCGGCGCTGCCATATGTCGAGTTGGCAATGCTGGTGGCCAGCTTATAGGCAGCCAGTTCGTGATCCGCTTCAGCTTGCAGCTCCTTATCCGCCGAGTTTCTATCGGAGCTGCTGTTATTGTTGTTGTTGGGGCTGCTGTTGTTGTGCTGTGTGATGTGGCTATTGTTGTTGTTATTGTTATTGTTGTTGTTGGTCTCGAAGGGTTTCGATAGCAGCCTCGATATGCTGAAGGGCAGATTCTCGCTGGACGAGGAGCGCGTCTGTTCCGACTGCAGCGACTCACTGGACAATGAAAAAACAAACACCAGAATAAAACACCAGATATTAAACATGTTGTTGCTGTGGTTGGCTCATTAATACAAGAAAAAAAAAACAGAGTGTCGCATGATAAGCAGACAGAACAAATTATTAATTAATGTTGCCAACAAAGTTTCGAGACCAGTGTTGCCCACACATATTCCCTGCATATATATATATATATTTTTTTTTTTCATTTTTTGCTCTTGTTGTTGCCACTTGCCATTTGCTGGCAGAGATAAGGCTCAAAATATTTGGCCCGCAACACGCAGAAATCATGTTTGTCGTTGCCGCCGCAATATGCGGCGTATGCGTAACATTTCGGCTGCGACTCTTTGGCAAATTAAGTAATTATGCAAATGTGAAACGAGGCATTTGATTTGAATTCTATAAATCATCGAACCGCACATTCGAGTCACGATCGTCATTTCATTTTATAAGCAGCATTAATAAAACTCATTTCAAATCATCTAATACAAACTTTCAGACAAATAAAAAAAAAAACAAACTATAACTAAAAGTCGTAGTAAACTCGTTATAATAAACATATTATTTTCAGCCTATGATCTGTCTTTCAGTCTACGTTGTTTGCCTCCGGGCACATTCCTTTTTTTTTTATAGGATTTTTATAGCGTCCCCTCTATTAAAATGTTAATCCAATATGCATTGGGCCCACAAACTGGGGCTTTGTTGCGGAACTCGTTTAGACCCATTTGGGTATTGTTATCAGCGCGCGCTTTTGGCGCCTTGCTAATGTGCGCTTAATCGCCGTCGACTGTCCCCAGTTCCCAGTTCCCAGTCTCCAGCCCAATTCCCCAAGCCCCTATCCCCGACTACCTGTACCCTATTCCTCCAGCTGTCATATGGTGTCTTGTCTTTTTAAATTCAGGAAGTTTCTTTTGGTCTGCTGCGGCAATTTATTAGTGTTTAAGAGGTTTCTTCACGCCACAACCCGATCCAATTTGAGTGTTGTGAATGAAAAGCATTTTTGTGATTTTATTCAGCCGGTTAACTTGCTTGTTAGCCATTAAAATGGTCTTTGTGTTTTATGTCAAACAATGCTGAAGACTTTTGAATATACGCCTATTGTACACATCAAAGATCGTTCAATTATGAACAGACAATCATAATTGCTGTGAAACAAAATGAGCTTTATTTGAACAAGTTGACGTTTTATTACCTAAAACAAAATGTAGATTTTGTTATTTTATTCTAACTTTTATAAAGGGCGAACTTTTTAGAGATGTAATATTTGCTTTGTTATTATTATTTTTTATTATTTACTTCTAGTCAGTTTGTGTCCTAATTTATTTTATCAGTAACGACTAGACTCTTTATTCCCCTCTGTCTTTAGACTAGGCCCCGGAATAATATTTTCTCATCTCTAAAAATAAAATGGTCCACACGTGTCAATGTCTTAGCCAGGCTAAAATTGTTGCATGTCTGTTAAAAATTCTCTAATTTGTACATGCCATTACTCAGTTAAGGCAAACATTCTGAATCTATTTTCAAGAATAGTTATTAATTGACATATGTTACCTGAGCGGAGTCTCTGATTCATCGTAGCAACTGCCACCGTCCATATCCACATCTGAGCCGCTGCCGCAGGACATACGCGAATCGGAATCGACATCGACATGTATCTCCTGCTCCTCGACATCGTCGCCATTCTCGTGATCGTGCTCGTGTTCATCCTCCTCGTGGCTGGACATGTTGACAGCTAGTGGCGCCAATTCGAACAGAGTTTTGCCGTAAGTCAAATCACTATTCACGATGCACACTCTCTTGTCACTTGGTCTTGATTCTAACAATATTGGCCCTTCTATTTTGCCGTGCAACACACACACACACACACACACCACACACCACACTTGACGGCAATTCGATTGGGTTGCAGTTGTAGTTTTAATTATTCACTTGGCTCACTGATTGAGTTGCGCGACGCACGACAACAATTCGTTAACCGACTCGACAAATTGAACGGATGCCGTTTGACTGAAATGCGATCTGCTGAATGCTGAATGCTGTGCTTAGGAGCGGGCGCGTGCTGGCGGGCGTAAACGCTTTTCATCAATGCAACCAAAAATATGCCGACGGACTCTTGCGACTCTCTGTCGCAGCAACTCTCTCTCTGCTGCTGCTGCTGCCGCTGCGAAGCTTGTTAGTCAAATAATGTTGAGCGCAAAGGCAAAGGAGCCACCCCGCTGGCAGCAAGAAAACAAAAAAAAACAACAATATATATGAAACAAGTAAAACCAGTTCCGCTGACGCCGGCAGCGATGTTTCAGCGGCCGCCGCTGCTGCCGTTGTTGTTGTTGTTGTTGCTTCTGCTGCTTCCTATTTGGTTAACGTTAACGAGCCTGTTTGCCACCTTGTTTGAACCTAACCTACCATAATAAACGTTAGCCAGCCCTCTGCTTTCGCCCCCGCTACTCGCTGTCTAACTGCTGCCTGCTGAGCTGAGCTGCACTTGGTGGTTGCTCTTGGTTGGTTGGCCCGCCCCAGACACCACTCCATCTCGCTCGCACAACACTCAGTCGCTCGCTCTCCCGCTCTCTCTCACTACCACTGACACATGGCACATGCGCTGGGCCGGCTCTCTTTTTTTGCGCTCAGCGTCGAAAACAGGTTTAGCTCTGCACGCTGCTTGGCAGCACTGGCCAACAACTGGCCAACAATTGACGCAGTGGGCGTAACGCTGCCCGCCTCCCATTGGCTGCTGCTGCTGGCCAAGAGTTGGAGCGCAGTCGGCGGGGAGAGTGGAGCTGTGTGTGTGTGTAGGGGGGGGGGGGGTAAAACAGTGTGAGCTTTGCATTTGCGACGACATTTTAAATGGAAAACGTTTTGCTTTTGGGGTTTTTATTACGAATAGACGAGAGCATGAAGAGAATGTATTTTCATTTTGATTGTTTCTATTTTCGGTTTAGCCAAGCGTGGCCCGCTTGCAGCGCTCCTCATCTCCACATCTCCCACTCCCGCCGGACCAAGACAAAGCTCAGCTGAGTGTTTGTGTGTGTGTTGGTGTTGGTGTGTGTGCGTGTGTGAGCAGGCCAGCGAATGGCCTGGAGAAGTGCAAATGTGGCAGATTAATAGCACAATTGGAAATAGCAGCGTTTTGTCAGTTTGAGTTCACAAAGCGACGACGGGGCGGGATCGGGCATTGGCTAGTGAACATGTCGTAGCCTGTGGTCCACTTTCCTGCGGTTTTTCCTAATGTCCGTCCACTGACAGTTGAGCCCGCTTTGAGTTCTCTATTAGCGCCAGCGCAGAAATGTTCGCTTTACTATATCTCGCCTGACATTCTGGCAGTCAGCGATAAGATATGGCCTCCTTCTCAATCCCCCTCCCATAGCTAATGTCTTGGCTCTGGTGACTAGGCAAAAATTGAAATTATTTTGTATGTGCATCTTTTGCTGCGTTTGTGCCTGGCATCTTTTTTTTTTCCTGGGTTCACTTAAAGGTTAATTGACAGTTTTATTGGCGAGTCTTGGCCTTGAGCACGGGTCCAGCTCAGGTGGCATCCTAAGCAGGAATGCTGCCACTTGATTGTGGCATGCCATGCTGGAATGGAAAGCTAAGAAGCTGCTTTTGATATGTTGGCATGTGCCATGTACACGCATCGCAAGAGAATTGAATTAGAAATGAGAACTGCATCTTAGAGAGAATGGCAGAAGAGATGCAGCCGGGGGAACAGCATCTTTTACTCTAGGTACCATTTGATTATGTCTAGCTTTTCCTCGTGTTCCGCACACAAAAAAAATTAATCACAAAAATTCAATTTTGCACTTAGGCAACGCGTTTTTGGTACCAGACATGCAAAATCATGGCCAACAATGAAACGCGCAATTACTGCATATTCAATTGAGCGCATGAGCCAACACAACGAAACTCATGCTACGCTACACTGAGCGAAAAATATTGTTAAAGTTAGAATAAAAAACACTTGTATATCTATATAATTGTGATTTTTATTTATTTAAAGTATTTAATTTTTACTAAAAGCAGACCACAATTCGTAAAAGATGTTAGAGACAAACAAATATAATATCAAATTAAAAATAAATTAAAACTAAACTAAAATTGAAAAAATGAAATTTAAAATAAAAATGTAAAAAGAGGATATACCAAAAATGTAAGACACTTGACATGGCGCTATTAAAAAAATATATTTAACTTATAAAAAGAGGTCAACAATCAAAAATCTGGAAGTATAAAAATGTAAAAGGATCTGAAATTTATTACAAAGAGAGGGAAAACTGAGAAACTCAAGCAGCTAACATTGCTAAGTGCTAAAATTTGATTAATAGGAAAAAAATGGCTTGAAAACAGAAGTTAATTAAACAATTTAATTTGAACTTGAACAAATTAAAAATAATGAATCTATTTCGAGGAACTTTTGTATGTAAATAAATTTGTTTATTGAGATGCCCAAAACCCGCATAGAGTACAGTTCGCTTTCGAAAGATATTTGATGATTGTAAACGTTTTTTCTCACAGTGTCTGCAATGTCATAGACCCACACACACACACACACACAATTGCAAACTCAGATTCAGACACAAAAGGACTTTGCCAGTCACGACGCATCGCCATCGACGTTGTTCGTAGGCCTTGTAGCCAACTAATTGGATTTCATTTGAACAGCAACAGAAACGAGCAACAATTGCCATAATAAAACAGCAACAGCAGCAGCAGCAATAATAAAAGCAACAACAACAACAAAGGTCTTGACTTGGGCAATTGCAATGCAATTTTAATGCAAAATAAGAGGCGGGCCACATTTTTATTGCATTTTTACTTTTATTTCAGTTAATAGCAGGCGAAAACAACAGCAACAAGAAATTGGTGCTTGGTATGAATACAAAATGAGGCCAAGATGCCACTACAAAAGGATAGAGAGGGGGGGGGGGGGGGCACGGGGCATTGGAAAATTAGTATGCATCAGCTTACTGCAGTCAACAGCAGCAGCAGTGGCAGCAACAACGATCTAAGCTTACGGGATGCCCCAGCTCCGGTTTCCATTTGCAGGACTTGCCACTTGACTTTATTGGCAACTTCATGGAATATTCAGCAGCAAAGTTCTGCGCAAGTGCCTCCAAATGGCAACTACTTCTCTCTGTCTCTCTCTCCCTCTCCCACTCTCTCACTCTCTGTCTGCTCGTTGCAGTGTTTACCAGCTTCATTTGATATGCATTTTTATTTGGCTCATATACAAATGGTGGGTAGTGGGTGGTGGCACAGCGCAAATGTCACTTCAATTGCCAATACTGATTATGGCTGTCTCTGTCCGTCGTTGCGCGAATTTTATGTGTGGCCAGCGGAGCGCTATTATTGGTGACAGTTTTACCTTTATGGCGAATCTCTTTCAAATGCCCACGGAATCGCCTGAAACAGAGACATGCCCAGAGCCAGAGCCAGTGACAGTGACATCGACAGAGATAGAGATAGAGACACCATGTGTGTTGTGTGTGTGTATATTTGTCTTGTATTTATTTTCCTTGTTGCCATTTGTGTGATTTCCCTTAACACGTGAAGCACTTTCTTTTGGTTTGGTCTGCCCAATGCCCCAGGCCATCGTAATTGCTTTTGCGAAATTCTTTTCGCATGTCCACACTCGACATCGATTTCGATGGGTCCAAGAAACCAAGGTCTATGCGTGATTTTGTTAGTGAATTGACCACACAATTTGCTAAGCTATAAATTAACACATTAATTATTTAATCGCCATGTGGGCGTCGGTAAGCTTTTGGGGAACTGGCTTGAAAGGTCGACTTGTTGAGCATCGATAGCATCACAGAGCACTGATTTGCTCTTAGGGGTAAGGCGAGTGTAGTCAACAGCTGAGATTATTGATTTCGAGTGTTGAAACTAAGAAAGAAAGTTAAATTGGAAAGCAATTCATCTGTATTTTAAACATAAGTAGCCTAAGTGGAGCCTATTATTTGTGACTTTTATAAATTTTATAGATTTTTTCATAATTTTGTATTATACACTGCAAATGGGTATACAGAAAAAGTATGTTGAAGCATCTTCGACCACAAAAGTTATATATTTATGTGGGTCAATAGCCTTGTCCTTCTATCCGGCTGTATGACCCAGCGGATCTCACAAACTATAATATCTGAAGACAATTTTGAATATAAGTAAATTGTAACCACAAATTAAAGTGCAGAGCTCCCACTTCGTTTAAAATAAGTCACATTATTGAGCGACTCTACGAATTTCATTTTGAAATCGGATAACAAACTTTCAACTATAATTAGTCGACCCCGAATTCTCTTCCCGATACTTAAAAGAATCATTGGTAATATAACTATTATAATATATATAACAGCAGCGTATCTCGAATTCGACCTAACTTGACTATATCATTTTTACTTCCTTCTATTTGTATTATTGTAGTATTATACAAAGGAGAGACTGCTTTTTGGATGGTCGCTTCATTTAAGGATGTACAAATGCTATACAGAATTATCTAAATAAACTCTATACAAACAGACAAGAATATTTGACAAATGCAAGCTTAAATTTTAATTGTGGGCAAATTTATGCCATTCTGATATAAAACACGTTGCTAAGCAAGATGGACAAAATTTTTATTCCTGCTGAGCATAATAATAATGCTGCATAAAAGAGTGTTCCTAATTAATATCGCACCCTCTATGCCACCTACAAGAACCAGTGATTGTTATGTTACCACACTCACACACACACACACACTCTACATACATATGAATATAAATGTGTAGATATGAATATTTTATGCTTTATGGGCATTTTTAATAAGTAACCGATTTTTTTCCACGCATCTTGCTTGCCGCAATGCTTCCGCTTTTGTGGCACCCTTAGTAGCTGCTACAAGTACCAATCCCCACCCTCAGTCTTCGCACAGCACCCAAGCCTTGGCATATGCCCATCGAGAATTTGGTGAGCGCCATTTTGGTCGTTTTATAAATTAAATATGCTTCTCGCGCAATTTCAGCCTGCGATTGCTTCCATACCCTGTAAAACAGTTCAGCAAGGGAGTATTAGTTGCGCATCCAAAATGTTTGTATAGTAAAAGAGCAAATAACTAACAATTACATATGAATCCCCAGTAAGCAATTTTATCTTTTTGCAAATGCTCTGCAAGATTACAGGGTATTTTTTAGTCCCCATACAAGATATGCTGTTGAGTTCTGTTGTTGCTATTGTTATTCGGCGGCCGCAAACAGAAATTTGGCACAGTTTTTGTGTCCGGGTTAAATGGAATACAATGGGGTTGTTAAGGGTTTTGGGATTGAGTTTGGTGTTGGCGTTGGTGTTGGGTTCGAGGGGGTGGGTGCAGGGCTCTCTAAATGTGCGACACGCCGTTAAGCAGTTCATTTGTAGGCAATTTTCGTATGATTACAAACAATCTGCGTTGTTTTCGCTCGGAGTTGGTGCGATTAGTTGCAATATTTATGGATCCTACTTAGCTGGTTTACAGGAGCAGCCATGATTTTTATTGCCTTAAGTGGGTAAAATACAGAGATACACTGGAGAGAGTGCGAAAGAGAAACAAAGATTTGGGGTGCTTTGTACCGGCTTAATATGTGATTCATAAATTTGTTTGAAAGTCTGAGTTTTAGCACATTTCACTAATTTGTATAACAACTTTGTTTGTGGTAAGGTATTTCCATTTTGAGGCATAAAACTAATTAAATCAGTTGCGCTCGTAAAAATTCTATCGCAGATCTATCGCATCTATTCATGACACACGCCTCCACTAAAAGCCTAAACAAAGCAAAACATATATATATATATAAACATATATTGAAATAAAATATTTGGAAAGTAAATTATAACATTAAAAGATCATAAAAAATGATCCCAATCATTCAATATGATCAAGCTCAAATTTCTTTACAAAAAGTTAACTTTAAAATACAAAATAAAATCGAACTCGCGACACGTTTCTGATTTACATACGCAAACTGGCTAAAACGAAATGCATTACAATGGCTTAGATTAAAATACATTCACATAATGCGTTCACCTGCGTACACTCAAAAAAATAAAGAATACCACACACCAATAATCGGTTCTTCCATAGAGTTTTCTTTACTAGTCCACAAACACATAAAATAAGGCTAAAATTCTTTTCTGATGTAATGGGAAGGGATCAGAGAGGCTCTTATTAGGACCAGATTCAATTTAAGCCATTTATTATTTAATGTATTTTAATTATAAATTCAATCATGAGTTCATCTTTAAATGAAAGTAAATCAACTTAAAAATATAAGTTCTTCATTTCACCCGATTGTATTTGAAATAGGTATAGAATTTCTCTAAGCGTATTGAAATCAACTCTGAGCATTTTCAAATCATCTACATAAAGCGACACCTCTTTGAGAATAAGAGCTGAAAGTAGTTGAGAGTGTGAGCAGCTTATCTCAACTAGCCAAGTTAATTGCTTAATCTGCACGAGGGCAGCCCAAAACCCAAACCAAGTGCATTAGACGCTGGCGGTTCGGTTTGGGTTTGGGTCAGTTATGGTGCTCTTACCTGAGCCACTTGCTCTGCTCGGCTCAGCTCTGATCGGTTCAGCTTGGCTCTGCTCTGATCGTGGCATGAGTCATGCTTCTCTCTGGTAACATTTCGGAGCGCAATTTGCTTATCGAGACGAGAAATGTGTGTCTCCTGGCGGTGGCTTCAATAATTTTATAGCCCACGTTGCCGCAGCTACGTTGCGGCAATCAATTAGCATTGTGACCTGTTTTCCTCTTCCCTCAACTGATCCCTCTCCCACTCTCTCGCTCTCTCTCTCTGTCTCTCTCCCTCTCTCTCTCGCACTGTGGCATACCAACTCCTCGTCTTTATCAGTTTGACGCGCTTGTTAATGAACGAGCGAGGCTTTCCTCTCATATTTTGATACATCGATTTGAGACTGTTTTTTGCTGTTATTGTTTGTTGTTATTTTTTATTATTGATATGGATCAGTTTCTTAAAAGCTTTTTTATACTCATTTTAAATGCTAATTAAATTGTTTTTAAGTATATTTGTTCAGTTAGCTCATTAACCATTCGCAACGTTTCATTTTTAATTTGCATATGCGTTAAAAATATTCGAAATATTCTTGAATTGCGCGAACTTAAACAAATTGTTGATGATGTCAAATATTATAAATGACTTGCACTTTGCACAGAGCAATCATGTTTCAAGTGTGCCTACGACAATGTAAAGAAATAAAGAAGTTCCGTGTAACGAATGAATATTTTCATTATTTCTGTCTGCCTTTTCCCAAAACAATTAAAAATGGCAATGGAACGAACCTGGACTCAGAGCTAAATCAGAGTTTGTAGCTCGACCATCTCGTTCATCATCCGAAATGCATTTTAGTTGAAATTAAAAAAAAATCCTGTACCCTGCGGACCGAACTCTGGCAAACACGTGGGCAACGGGAATGGAAATGGGGGCCATGAATCTCAGATCATTAATTTAAAATGTCCTTAATGCTCCAAAAGCAGGTCCAGGCAGTTGTGCAAAGGTGTTGGTGTTGGTGCTGCCTGCAGCCAGGCAAGCTAAAGGACCAACACAGCCAGGACCAGAGAGACTTTTGCAAGCTGACACATGAAGCTGGCTTACTCTCCGTGAATCAGTTGACGCTGCAACTCCAAATCCCAAGACTCTGCCCGCTTCACAACATAAACAAAAAAAATGTTTTTGAGCCACAAGAACTACTTCACTAACATAGACAATCACAAGTTTCATAGTAATATTTGAAAATGCTTTCTAAAATCCAACAAATTGTCGTATATGATAACTATATAATTATTAGTTGGTTTAGAGAATTTCCGCATTGAAGAATTTATATAATCTACGGTATATCAATTTTATTTGTAAATTAAGTATAAAAAATAAAGATTTCATTGAGTGGAATTCTTTAAAATAATTGTTGAATGTTTGAAGATATCTGGTGAAAACAAACAAACAAGTTGCAAAATGTTAATTTAACTTGTGTAAAATAGATATTATACATCAAAAGTAATTAAAATATATATTTATTTATTATGTCAGAGTAGTCTTGGACATTTAAAATGAATTTATGGATTTAGGAATGCTTTTAGTAGTACGCAAAGAAACATTAAGCAAGCTACAACAATCGGCAGCCAAGTGGCAAAGTCTGATGTATGTGTTGCTGCTCACACCCACTGGGTGGAAGGTGGGTGTTTGTCAGTGGTGTGCAGTTCCATTACACCCACTCGCACTGTCGTCCAATTGCTCACTTAATGGATTGCAAGCGCAGTTAATAACTTAGACAACAACGAGGAGAGCGAAGACAGGCGACAAAAGTGTGCCAAGTGGCAGAGTCGTTGGCTACGCCTGCAAAAAGTGCAAAAGGGGCAATTAAACACACTCAGCCTCAAAACAGTTCTTAATGACAAGGTGGAGGCAGGGGGCGGGGGTGGTTTGCAGAGCTGAGTTGCGTTGAGAAGAGCTGACCACGTGTGACAAATTGACGCTTTTTAATTTCGCCAGCGCCAGCGCCACCGCCAGACACCACTTTAAACGTAAAGCGCCACACGAATCACCAATAACAATCCACGTATAACGAGTCCAGAATTACGAATCACGCATACGCCATGTATATTGTACCCCTACCCCCTTGCGCCCCTCTCTCGCGTACAAAGCCGATATTGGGTCTGGCACATTCTGTAAATGGCTTCCAGGCTGCCGTTGTCAACTGATACTGATTGACGACGTTGTTGCGATTGTCGTTGTTGTTCCTGCTGTTTCTGCTGTTCCTCCTGCTAAAAAGGTGTTTTCATTTTGAATGCAAAAACTTCGCCTTGATTAATTGCCTCGCACAGGCATCGCCGGTTGTCCGGCAGACAGTTAGTCCGAGTGCTATACATTTGTACATGTACACAGTGAGAAAAAAATCCAATCATTTCTTACCACAAAAATAGAGTATTTACATCTTATTTTAGATGTTATATCAGTTACCCAAGTATTTTAGTAATTTAGTTTTTGAGAGACAGAAAGTTGGAAAAGCATTTTGATAAGTATTAAACTAACCGAAAATTTATTATTTATCTAATTAGTTTATGCTTAAGACTGGCTCAGCTGTGACATAAATTAGTACACAGATTTTACTATTACATTTGAGATGCTTATAAATTCATACAATTAATGAATGTAAATGGCTAAGAGCTTAACTGGGTTACTCTCCTTCACTAACCCAATCGACAACAAATGAAGAAAACTAATTTGGTAACATTTCCATTTGTTTTTAAATTTTTTGTTGGTATCTTTTGCTTAGCTTAAGCATTTTCGATTTGTTCATTGCATTTCTAATCTTAGAAAATATATGCAGTAAAACTAAGATTTATAGTTCGATTTGGAAACAAATATAGGAATTCTATACATCTTAAAAGAAAATTTGTTTAAGCATAATTTATCTCAATTATTGGTTTCCGTGTATAAATGGAGAGCTGCAAATTCTGACGCTGACTTCGTCTCCACATCCAACTCCTCATCGGACTCCTGACTCTGACTGTGACTCTACTTTATTTAACAAATGATGTGCATGCTTTGTGCGTTGATAATATGAGAGCCTGTCCAGCTGGACATTTTGTGGGGCTTTGGAGGAGCGTCCGTGTCTGCGAAACCAATCAAAATGTTAATGACACTCTCAATACAGTTATCAGAACAGCGTCAATTTCGATGATATGTGGAGGGGCGGGGGGGTTAGGGCGGTAGAAAGTAGAAGAGTTGGCCACTTGATCGAGCCTTTTAACATTTCTGCTTGTTGTTGTTGTTGTTGGCGTTTGCTGTTAAGTTGTCATTTCCATTATGACCATGTCGCTTTAGCATTTAACAAATAGTTGAGACATTTACAAGCATCGATAAGCGTCGCGGACTGGCCTGGACTGGACTGGATTGGAACATTGAGGGGACAGCTCCGGCTCCAAATGCAGCATTGAGCCAACGAAAACACAAACGTATGGATCGAATTGTGTTAATGTATTTAGATTTGGGGCTTAAGCCGGCGGCTAATTTATGTCGCTTTTAAATGGCCAGGCATAGTTTAATATTCATATGGCTTTGTTCGCGACACACGCTGTCACACATTAATCAAAAAAGGCAGCATCTATAAAAGTTATAAATATCTGAAGTCGAAGCCAAACTCAAAAGCTAACCATTGACCAAGGCAGCAACGGCCCACACACTCACACACACTCACACACACACATACACACATACACACAGGGAATAGCAAAAAACACTCAACAAGCGGGGCATAATAATTGCCTGGCGCTTTTGACATGCTTTAACATGATAATATGACAGACAAGTCAGCGGCGCATCAAGAACTTATCAAAGACAACACCGGATGTGCTGGAAGGGGCATGAGGTAAGTGGCCAGTGGTAAGGAAATTTGAATGCACTTAGAGAAAAACTTGGTATCATTAAATTAGAAATGCAATTCTTTCCATAACATTCTACTTGTTGAATTATTCATTTTATTAATTCTCAAACAAGTAAAAACAAATTACTGTTTTTATTTTTAATGCAATATATACGAATAAAAAAAACTTACATTCTTGATTTAAGTTGGATTAGCTTAACTGTATACGAATTCATTGCATTCAACTATCTATTTTACATTAAAAATTCTAAATCTCATTTGAAGTGTGAAACACATCAGTTCTTAATATAATAAATCAAAGTCTTAATTCAAACTGATTTAATTTATAGTTTATTAATGTTCAAGGTTTGATTTAAGAACTTGTTCTAACTATATATTATAGTCAAAGCAGTCAAGTTATTGACTTAAGAAAAAGCTTGACATGCTTTTAGAAACTGTTTTACTATGAAAACTATCTTATTTAATTTAATATTAAATATTCTTTCAGTCTTACCTTAAGATATTTCTGAATTACAAAATGCGTTATTAGAATGAATTGGTTTCATTTGGTTCAGAATATTTGATATTAGTTGCCTTAACTTATATTATAATATTTTTTACGCTATTATTTCTTAGAGTGTAGGGATGCGCTTGATTGGCGCCCATATTCTGTTGACCTTTTTGTGAGTGTGTGTGTGTGTGTCTGTGTGTGTGCGAGTGTTGACAAAAGAAAAAATTATCAATTGATAATGCAGCAAATTGTGGGCATTAAAAACATATCGAAAACAGTTTGTGTAATTTATCAATAGATATGAGAGCGTAAAATCGAAAGGTGGGCGTTATTATTTATATAGCTAATGAATGTTAGACTCTAACAATTTTAAATCCATTTATCATTCAAGCTAAATAAAAGAGAGAGTGAGAGAGAGAGATACTGAGAGAGACCATATGGCCGTCACTTCCTTTTTGCTGGCCTCTCTTTAATACAGCTTGCACATAAATCATTCTCGTTGATCGGTTTCCGTGAATCGAGCCAAAGATGAGAGTGAGAGAGAAGACCTTTAACACAAAAAGAAAAAAAAAGAAAAAAAGAAGAAGATAACTAAGCAACTGGCAATCAGTAAAAACACTTCCGACGATTTGTTGGAGATCGATTAGCCATTTATTGCAGATCTTTGAACCTCCATCTTTGAGATTTGAGATGATGCAATGACCACGTACAGAGTAAAACCTTTGCGTAATTTGCACAAAACGTTTTGTTTGAAATTGAAATTGGTTTTCTTTCGTCAGACAATTTAACCGCAAATCGAGTAAAACGATGGCGACGACCATTATGAAAAGACGCTGAGAACGGCGAAAAGTGCTAAAAAAAAAACTGCGAGAACTGACAACTGAGAACTGAGAACAAGCACAAAAAAAATTAATTCGAGCATGCGAATGCGAGGCAAATGTTAAACTTTCTGTACGATTTAGCATACCCTACAATAAACGAACTATATAATTGGACACGCCGCATCAGGCAAGCAGGCACGTTTCGTATTAACAAAATCGTCGAAAGACCAGACAGACAGACAGATGCAGATGGCAAGAGAGAGAGAGAGAGAGATAGAGAGAGAGAGAGAGAGAAAGAGAGAGTGAGATAGAGTGCAACGGTCAAAAGCATGCAATTGGCTATGAAAATGATGGTAAATCGCACAGAATGAATGCTATTCGTATTCGTTGTAGTATTCGCCTTCGCATTCACATTTGCATTCACCACGAATCAATTTCGAATAGCCATCCATCATCATCATAATGATCATTGCCATCATTATGAAGAAGTCATCGCTGACTGATTGCCGCAAAATCATTTTCAGCAACAACAACAAAAACAAAAACAAAAACAAAAAAAAAACTCTTTTGAGCTGATGTTGATGAAAACGATTTTAAATTATTTTATTTCAATTGCAAAATTGTATTGCCCGTCTTGGCTGCAAGGCTTGGTAACGGGCCTTAGCTGCAGCTATGCTTGGTCGCTTAGCTTTAGCTTCGGATCCGTATATATGGCTATGACTATATCAATGGCTATAGCAATGGCTGTGGCAGGTTTTGAATCGCCTGCCAACTGGCAACTGAGGCTGCCGCATGGCTGTATCAATTTTCTGCGCTTTTTCTGTTTTATTGCTACTCCATTAAAATTGAATTGACTTTTTGTTGCTGTTGGTGTTGTTGTTATTGTTGGTATATTGCCTGTTAATGTTGAAAATATAATAATGGTCATTACGCTGAAGCAGAAACGATTGTGCGATTGATGTTAAATTAAAAATTATTGATTATGCAGCAAAAACACCAGCTGCAAAATATTCGTACAACTATGCAAAATATAAGCGAACGAAATATTAATGAAAGTAAAATATGCTTAAATTAAATTTTTAATTGTTATACAAATGAATTTAACGAGTTCAATTGTTAATGTACGATTTATTAAATTGTTATAATATGTTGTTTTGTCAAATTTAATTAAGCACTCGAAAATAAATTTAAATATCAATTCGATTACATTTATATGCATTATTAATTGTATTATGTTTCTGTTTCAATAATAACCTAATCTCTTACTGGACTTCTAGTAATTAAATTATTCCACAAGTTGCACAAGGACTAACAAATCTATTCGCACATAAAAAAACGCTTCGTATACCAAAAAAGTTTTTTTGCTTTTGCCTTTTCCAAATAGCAAGGGATAGCGGGTACACGCACCAGTGCAAAAGTCAGGTTGCTGAACTGGCTCTAAAGTCAAACTCTAAAGTTAAACAAAATAAAGCATACTTTTAGGGGCGATATTAAATGGGGCGATATATATGAACATGCATGAAGGAATTATGAGATTATCATTTACGATCAGGCTAAGCGGGATATGCTTGTTATATATTATATTTGCGTTAGCGCTCTATTAATGATTGTCTTATATACTCATATATATTCCTAAAATGTATATGTAATCAGAAGCTCAAACTAATCATATTTTTCTGATAAAGCCTTTAAAGTACATTTAATATTTGGCACACAGTTTTTAACTGAAGCGGTTAAGCGATTACCGACTGCTTGACAAGCAATGCAAGCAGTCCAAAGGCAGTGCATATTTTGTTCGAGCGTAAACACAATTGCCAATAGATGGCGCATGTAAGTGTCTGCTCGATTGGTGTCTTGGCTAAGATGCATTAAAATCTGTTCTAACTTAACGAAAGGTGCTCATCTCCACAAATTAACGACTCATCGGCAAACATAACGATTGAGCGAAACAGGTTCAAATTGCTGCCCACCTATAAACCTTGACAATCTATCGACAGAGTGCGCCTCCAAAGGAATTAGAGGGACATGATCGATAACATAATAACCATGATTTAACATTTCGTTTCATGTTATACTCTGTCTGCCAAGGGCAACTACGAGTCGGATATGTTTTGATTATAATCACAAATGGCACACACAATTTGCAAACTGTCGTACCACAAAAAAAAAAATTAATAAATAAATAAAAAAAATAGGCAAGGAGGAGTGCTGCAGTCAAGCCTCATTAATAGCCGCCAGTTTTACATGGACCGCCCTGAGGCTCCTCCGTTCAGGAGACTGTCGTTGCAATGCTTTTGATTTTCATGTGATTGTTTTAAATTAGGCGATGTCAATGAAGATTCACTGTAGCTGTATTTCGTTGTCTCTCTCTCTCTCTCTCTCGCTCTGCATGCGCGAATTGTGCGTTAATTGAAGTGGAACGGTAAACGCAGTTGGCGTCGCAGCAGCAGAGATTGACGCTGGCAGCAGCAGAACACTCATACGCACCGTTGCTGTTGATGAAGGGAAATGATAATTACAGCTACACACACACACACACGCACACACACACATACAGCAGCAATTTTTGTGGAAAAACGTACGTAAATAGCAACAATCTCATTAAAAAATCTCCACCAAGAGCCCTCTAATGAGCGCTTACGACAAACAACAACAACAACAATAACATTAACAACAACAACAACAAATCAACCAACTCCAGAAGCCAAAGCTGAAAGCAACCCAACAAAATGTAATTATATCGCATTATTTGTCATTTCGAGCAAATGAATTGAAACAAATTTAGTGTGACAAATGAATTGTTTATATGCGTGCATATTTAACCCTACATACATAACTATATATATATGTATATATATATATATATATATATATGTAAATATATATATGTATATAAATGTTATGCTATGTTTATGTCTATGGCTATGTGAGAGATACAGTCAATTTGTTTTTGGCTTTCTAGCCAATTTCATTTCATTTGAATGAGTTCGTTATAGAACTTTGGCTGTTATTTGGCTGTGTTGTATCTTTTGGCCATCGCAATTTTGGCATTTACCTAATTCAACTTTATGAGCCATGTCTAATTGCCAAATGAATTGTGCAATTATTTATTTTTTCTTATTAATTGGCTGCTTTACTAATGGGCCCCCCCTTAATACAAATGGGCAGCTAGCTAAAAACTGATCATGTTGAGATGAGTCATGTTTGTGCTATTGACTGATTGACAGACTGACTGACTGATTAACTGTTTGACTGACAGGGGTATAGATAAATGTCATAATCTGCAACTTGTGGTTACACCCATGGATGGAACCAGCAAGCTCATCGATACCCATATTGTCTGAGTGGGCTTTAGGCCATCATTCAATGCGTGTTATTTGCGGTTATCGAGCAAAACGAGCGGCTTTTGGTAATACAATGTTGCAAACGCTTGCGGAAGCAGCCACCACAAAGAGCCATTTATACAAAGTTCTCAAGCATTTAATGCTGGCCCGCTTTTTTGCCTCCTCGCAACTCATTAGCACTTATTAAAATTAAGTGCACTCAAAGGGCCTCATTTTCGTGCCAGAGTACACTTAGAAAAAACATATACCCCAGAAAAAAAAATAAGATTTGAAAGCATTGCTTGCATGCAGCTAATTTGTTTAAAATGGAATATTAAATTTAATGCTGTAAGTAAAATGTAATGAATTAGTGAGCAAATAAATTTTAAACTACTTTATTAGAATGTGAATCGAGTTATCGATATACGAAGACTTTTGTTAATTATACTCTTTGAAAAAACCAATCAATGCTAAATGTTGCAAAAACCCATATAGTTATGTTTAAAGTTAATTAAATTATTTATTTGTCGGTTGAAGAGCTCCAACTTTATAAGTCTTTACTTAGAGCTGTTCTAATTCAAATGAGCTCCGATGAGTAGTTCCCTGGAACTCCTAATTTACTTTTAAAAAGTTTACCAAATTTGATTTTACTAAATTCAATAATGACTTTGAGTCTGTGAATTAAGGTCAAGCGATTTTTATATAAAATATATGTTTTAACGTTAATAATGATTAAAACAGCGTAAAAGTTATTTATGTTAATGGTTAATATATTATGGCTATAAGCAAATACAAAAATTAGTAAGAGCAATTTTGATGGCTAATTTAAAGATAACATGCAAAAAAGTCCAAATGACTAAATTTTAATTTGGTTATTAGAAAACTAAGGGTTTGACTCCATCTGCAGACAATTTTTTGATCGTATGTAAATAAAAGATGGATTTACGAGATAAAAAATAAATATTCCTTTAAATATATTTATATTTTTTGAGATCTGACTTAATTTGATATTATTTTAATTATTGAAAAATGGTTTTTTGGTTTTATTTAATAACTATTTTCTGGGGATTTCCATTTTAGGGTAATGTTCCCAATTTCAGCAACATTTTCTCATTAAATTTTTTGAGTGTAGGCGGAAATGATGAGCCTAGATTTGTGGTGCGGGCTGTGTTAGCTGCCAAATGCATAGGTCGAGCTGTGAGTGCAACATCATCAACAGCAACGTGAGCTTCAGTTGTTGCTGTTGTTGTTGTTATTGTTGTTGTGTTTGTTGGTTGCTGCTGCGTCAGTTGTAATCAACTTTTTAGCAATTGTCAGTTACAGTTGCAGTTGGTTGTGGTTGATATTCCGCTTGCTGCTGTTGTTGTATTTGTTGTTGTTGCAAGTGTGCAGTGGCGCGTGTCGCTAGCTGTAGAACAAACAAACAGAGAAACAGTCAAAGATACAACAACAGAAACATAAACTAAAACGAAATGCGCCTCAAAATGGCGACCAATTATCGTGGCTGCCATATTTGTTTTGTTTGCTTTTGTGTTTTGTATTGCTTTCTCTGTTTTGTTGTTGTCTGTTGCCCGGCAATAAAACATTTCATTTATTAGCCTGGCTAAAGCCACCACCATCAATCCATCCAGCTAGCCAAGTTGAGGCGTGCCACAATCCAAAAGCTGCATTCATTATTTTGCCTGCAGTTTCATTGATTTTTCTTTTATTTTTTTGTTGTTTTTCTTGTGTTTTTTTTTGGTTCGAAAATTGTTTGGTCGTGTCAGTAAGCAGTTAGTTTAATTCGTGTTTTTGGCTGGCAGCTGTGGCCCAAATCGGGAACACGCCCCTTTGCAGCCACAACCCACGAACACTTCACACTTTCACACACAGAGGTCCAAGTCAAAGGATGCGTCAAAATATAAAATTATAATAATACAAAAAAGGAAGCAAATTAAAACAAATTGGTCAACACAATTTCATTATAAAAGCAATAGCCACAAAGAGAGGCAGCCAGACAGACGGACAGTGAGGCAGACTGCCACAAACTCACTCGCACATCACATTAGGGGCAGCTGGAGGCGCCGCGATGAGAGCGTCAAATCGATTATCCTTTCTGCTGGCCTCAATCCTTTTGCATACTACGTGCCGCACCTGTTGTCATGGTTAATCGACAGGCTCATCACAACATGGATCATTCTCGTTCTGGCTCGCTCTCTCAGCTGCTCTGATCTGCTCTGCTGTGGTCTGCTCTCCATTAAATGCTGTTAGCCATGCGATATTCGGCCAAGATGATATCGCTCTAATGGCGACTTGGCCATCACATTTGCCTGGCCATTAATGGATGACGTGCTTGAAGGCTTTGTTTGAATTGGACACGGGGCAACAGGATGCGTGGTAAGAGAGCATGCCACAACAAACTCGCAGCTACCCGATGAAGAAGGTGTGAAGTTCGGTGTTGCCTTTGCTGTTTTTTGTTTGCTGTTTGCTGTTGCATAATTATATGCAATTTATATTGAGGTACCCTGAGCCTGGTCCTTCTAGGAAACTCGGCGACGGCAGCTACTGTGTTACCTGGACCTGAACTGCAGGTTGTATGCCTCATCTAAGGAAGGTCAGGAGTCACTCGCATTAGTCGGCGTTTCAATGAACCCACGATCCTATTCATCTATTCTATCAGAGGGTGTAACTGGGCTGCCCACCGATTGAACGTCGTCCTTTGTTGCAGCTGCATGTTTGCTGACGTTTTTAAGAACGCGCACAAATAACGCGCGTGTTTTGCGGATACTAACTTGGTTATAACTTGCTTAATTAGCAGTCAATATCACGCACTTCATACTGTCCAATTAATTTAGCATATTACTACGGCTAACTACAAGCAGTCTAGCAATTGTTGTTGTTGTTGTTGCTGTTGTTGGCTAGCTGGCAATTACCTGTGCTGCATCAAACTGGATGGCTGATGGATGACGTTGACGGCTTCGTTTGGCTGATGTTGCTGCAACAACAGCGTCGACCGACATGCAAAACTAAAATCAGCATATTGCATGTTGTCGCAGTCATGCCCATAGAGTAGGTTACCACCAACCCCCCACCCCCCCAACGGCTCCCTAGCCAAAGGGGCGCCTAATAATAGAGCCTGTCGGGTGGCGCAGCAAAACGTCAAAACGTCAAGCATCTATTAGCTCGATGTTTTTTTTTTTTTTTCTCCTTGCATGCATCGTTGTTCGTCTAGATTCAACGCCTTGTCCTGCTTCTTGTTGCCAGCAATACCCTCGGGCCAATACTTGGTTATATTACTACATTAAATACACTCAGGAAAAATATTTTCCTTAGAATAACAAATATTTTTTTAGGAGGTATTCGAATTTCGTCTAACGGATTAAAGGAGACTTGGCTGATCGCATTAACTATAAATATATATTCTTCATTAGAATCAACTTCTTAAATTTATGGGATTTCCTCAGTTTGATTCCTCATTTCGTCAGCAGATTAACTTTGGCGACATGACAGAGATAATCTTTGTTTTTTCTTGTTTTAAGTTTCTCTTAGATTGATTTTTTTTTTATTATTTTGAAAACAAATTTTAAAAACCTAAATTTTGTATTAACATAAATAAATAGCATCACTTAGTATATAGCTTAGTGTTAAAGCAATTTATAAATTTTCAAAATTTAAATATTAAGTTTAAAATAAAATTGTTCTCATTTTCACAAAGTTTTAATCTAAAAAGTACAGACAAATATGTGTTGCTTATATATAATATTCTTGTTAAATATTAATTAAATATATTTATTCAATTCACAAAGTATTTAAATGAAACAAAATTAATTTATTTTAAATTAGATTTATTTATAAGGATTTTACATTTACATTCGTCTGTAAATTGAGCCAATTTTTATACTGATGTAGGTCAGTGGAGGAGTCTTTGTCCCGTCCAGCTAAGAACCGTTTTAAGCTAACTTTAACAAACATACAACAATATTTTCTCTTAGTGTAGACTAAAATCACATACAAACAAGCACACACACACACACACACATAGACACAGTCGATTTGCATGCCCTGCGCTATTTTTAATCAGCTAACAAAGTCGGGGCTCAGCTTTGAGTTTGTTTGTGTTCGTTAACATTGTGCTATGCAAATGCCAGAGTTGAGTGTTGCATGCAACCGATATTTTGTTCTTGCTGTTGTTGCTGCTGCTGCTGCTGCTTTGTAATTGTTGTTGTTAGGCAATATTTAGTGAATATATATATTTTGTTGTTGCTATTGCACATGTCTCTGAAATTCGCGTCATGCGCCTGTGTAATTTAGCGTTTAATGAGAAGGCGTTTGTTGGTCATTAAACTATCGCCTCACTCGCCCCCTTGCCTATCCGTCACGTAATTGTGACTTGACTATTTTTTTTTATTTTGTTATTTTTTTTTTATATTTTGTGGTAATATATCTGGTATAGCCGCTTATTACTTGCACTAAGCAGCTTGTAACACACTCATTGAGCAAGTTGCGTGCTAGTTTTGCGTGTTTTCAGTGGCCTTTTTTGTTTAGTTTTTTAGTAGTTTCGGCTTAGTGTGCAATCAAGGGTTAAGAGGCGCGCTTAAAGATGTGTGCCATAAGTGGACACAATAATAATATCATTTAACAATTAAGAATAATCAATAGAATTGGCTGAGCAAATTGCACATCAGCTGATCATACGTCGATTACAAAATATAACTTGGCTAGTATTAAACTATTAAAATAATTGATGGCCATTAAAAAATCCATATTATGAACCATACATTTTAGATGAGCGAATGGAATTAATTGAGTTGTTTTGAGATAACATAAAATAAAGTGGAATTTTATAAACGCATTCAAAGTAATGTCAGCTTATTGCAAATGGTTAAATGTCAATTTATTTTGAATTGTTGTTGGCATTTCAAATTGCACATAGATTATAACCGCAATTAATTTGCGGCTAAAATACGAATATGTCGTATACAAAATGCATGTGAAATGCAATTAATTCAAGAGCTTCAAATACACAACAACACCCCATCCACACACACACACAACACCCACAAGCGGCAACAATGTTGCTTGTTGTAATGAATAATAAGAGATATTTTTAATGACAATGTTGCCGCCATTTTTGAAATTGTGCCAGAAATATCTGATTGCGGTTCTTGTGGCCTGATTATTCATGGTTGTTGCTTTTGTCGTTTGTGTTGCATTCATATTAATTATAATTATAGCGCTGGCAAGTTGCAAAAGTATCTCATTTTCCAAATTACATACAAAAGCAAGAACCCAACACCAACTCCGAATCCAGTTCCAATTTCAATTCGAATGGTGCTGGCACCAACTGGCATTTAAGTTGAATATTTTGTCTGTTTTGTTTTTTTTTTCTCTGTTTGGCCTTTTGTTGATATTGCTGCATTTAAATTGGCGCATTAGTTGACTAAATGGGTTTTGTTTGCCTTGGCTCAAAAGCGGCAACGAGACACAGCGGACGCCCGTGACGAATTGCCATTGCCAAGAACTGCCCCGACTGACGAGCCCCACACCCCACACTCCGCCTCCCTTCCCACCTCTCCCCTTGCCATGCCTATGTATGCAGATGCAATTGCCACGCCCAATGCCCCAACTACAAGCCTTATTTGTAATTCATAAGCTTGACGGCGGCTTTTTGATGTTTCTTATTTGTTTTTTTTTCATTTGTTTGCTATATTTTTTCCTTCAATTTTGGATCATTTGTCATTTGGCGGCAAAACTTTTCCTCCAATTACACGTTACAACAATATAATGACATAATGTGTCAGGCGATTCACATGGCTGGCTACTCGTGCACCCAAACCCCATCTCCATATTCATATTCACATTCACATTCACATTCACATTCACATTCATATTGTGTTTATTCAAATCGCACAAGTCTACGGCTTATAATTGGCAAACAGTCGACTTTTGCAGTTTGATAAATCCTGACCAAGCTCGGTACTCGGTCCAGTTAAATATTTCAATCGGCACACGAAGCGTCTTGCCAAGTCTTAAACTGGAAATTGGCCGCTTTGATTGGCCAGCTGAGGCCGACCGCCATTTGCCATTAATTTGAAGCGTGGCTTAGCAAGCGGCTTTGTCGGGAATCTGTCTGTACACTCACAGAAATATATATCAAGAATTAGGCTGTTTGCTTGGTTTTTAATATTATGCATTTTAAAACTCTCTCTTTGGTCAAAAAAGTTAACTGAACCTTTCTAAAATGTATAAATACATTTTAAAATTTACTGCCTTTTTTTATAAACTTTATGAAATTCGCACAAAATTATAGAAATTTTACCTTGTTTTTAGATTTAGTTTCTAAATGTTATTAAGGAAAATTCAAGAAAAAAATAATGTTAAGATATCTGTGTAAATATATAAAATATATCATAAAAATTGCACATATTTTTACATGAGCTTTCGAAAATGTAACATTGAAGTTAAGAATAGAAAAATACTGGTTTTAGAAAGGCTTCCGTTTAAGAAAAAAAATTTCCGGATTAATGAAAAATTTTTAACAAATTTCATACATTTTCTTCTTTTTTTAATTGTATAATAATGTATAAGTAAGTAAGTTAGTTTTATGCCAGGCATTAAGCTTGATTTTCTGAACTTTCGAGCATATTTTTTTCTTAGTGTAGCCACCACATAATGTGCGCCTGCCGCCATATTGTGCATCATTAGCTTTTGGCCGCTGCAGTCTTCTTGGCCTTCTTCGTATTCGTTATGACCGCTCAGTCCTCATCTTTAGCTTCTCCATCAGCCTAATTGCCTTAATTGCAATTTGTAGTTGCCATGAGTGTAAATTTTAAGTGTTAATTTTGTATACACAGCCAAGCATAATTATCAGGTGGGCAAAGTCGGGATAGATGCCTCATGTGCTGCAGCCCATTCCCATATGGCTTGATACATGTGACTATTTGAGGCATGGGACTTGGAAAGTTTGTTGTCAATTCGTAGAGTTGGGGCCACAACAACGATTTGGCCTATGACGCCCGATATTATGGCGTTCGGCCATTTGACTTGCTAACCAAAAGGCACAATAAATCAATTAGCTGTCTGTCTCACTAGTGATAGCCTAATGGCTGACTAAACTAATTAGTGAATCAGCGACTATCTTTGTGCCTGTGACTACGTCAATTAATTCACTTTAGGTTTCACCAATTAACACATTGTGTTTATGGTAATTTCTATATCGCAAATGATAACGCATACGTGATTGTAGATACAGCTAAAAATCTATATATATATATTTGTATATGAATGATTTTGTTAATTTGAATAGTAGCAATAGGATATATTTTCCATTTGTATATGACTTTAATTTGCACATCGCAAAAGTAACACGCAAAACAAAACTGCCACAAAAAGCTGCTAATTGAAATTAGTTAAAACCCATTGTATTTAGAGTTGCGCAAATCACTTCCAAATCAAGCTCGGACTTGGACCGGGGCCTGACTGGGGCATTACTGGCGAACACAAATCAATTAGTGGCGTCTGCCCCAATCGGTAGCCGGGCCCGTCTCCAGCGATTATGAGAAATCGTGACCAAGTCATCAAAGCATCGAATTAATCAGAAGATCAAATTACAAACAAACTCTGCTCTCCAAAAATAATCATTAATAAATAATAGGTAGATTATAACCAAAATGGTTTTTTTTTTTAAGGAAGATCTTGATTTACTTATTTGTTTATTATTTGCCTTCAGAGTGTTTTTTTTTAGTAAGAAGGTTAAGATTATTAACAATAAATAAAATGCATATTAAATATGTTAAATATAATTTATTATTTATCCACTGATTTAGATTTAGAATTGAAATTAGCATAACCTGACCATATGAACACAAATCAATTAGTAAGCAGCTCCGACTGTGCATGAGTTTCATTAGCGATGTGGCCATAATTAAGCCAAGCAATCAAAGCCAGCAATTGTCATAATTTAGTCATGGCAAAACACATAAAAACATTCAAACAGGCAGTCAGATACAAAAACGATAGAACGGCGCCAATTAACATTAATATACGTCAAGAAAAGTCACATTCGAGGTAACTAGAAGTTTAGCTCTAAATGACATATTTGACTTGGCGCCAACTGTACCCAGAAACAAAAAAAAAAAACAAAAAAAAAACAGTCGTTTGGCATTATTATTTATTCGAGTTTTATTCAATTCAATTGATGTCTGCTTAATAAAACTTAATGTTTCGTATAATTCCAATGAATTGGCAGCGATGCATGCCAAATGACGGAGAAATGATATTATGTGTATATATATATATATACATATAGAAACCGGGACTTTGGCTTTATGCTTGGCTGGGGGCCTGGGAATCGGACTGGAGACCATTTGGCGTTGGCGGCACTTAAAAATTCATATATGCATTAGCCGTAGCGCTTCTTTTTATTAGTAAATATGTATATATATATATATGACTTTTATCTTTCCTTTTTTTCTTTTTGGGTGCTCCATCACATCCGGCACAGCTATATATATCTGTGTCTGTAACTGTGTTTGTGCTGATGTGTTATTATTTCTGCTAATTGGACTGTCAGTTTGCTGAGTGGCTTTTGTTTGCTGAATTTAACTGGCATAAATTTCACTTCAGTCGAAAACGCCCACTTTCCACGAAATGTGCTTTATTAACATAAATAAAAGCTTCATCTTATCTTCTTAATTATTTGCTTAATATATTAGTTTTTTTTTAACTGTATCTTAGTCATATCTTGACATGAATTAATTTAGTTTTAATACTGTTCGAAATAAAAGTCTGTTTATTTTCAAATAAATTTTACAAATAACTTGCATAAGTAAATATCCGCACTTTGTGCGGTGTATAAGAAAAAAAAAACAATTTTTAAAAATGTGTTAATAAATGTAATTTTTCTTCTTAGCTTTGTCTGCTGTATTGTTTGCTTAATATATTAGTTTTATAACTGTATCATTGCAATTTCTTGGCTACAATGTATTTAGTTTTAATTATGTCAGATATAAATGGCATTTTATTGAGAAAATATTCACTACAATATATTTTCAAACGAGTAAAAATGAAATTGATTTAAAATATGCACATAAGTAAATTCTATCTTCATCAGTATTTGTGTGCAACAATTTATTTACCTTTAATTCTATCTACATTAAAAGTATTTTTATATTTAAATAAATGTGACAAATTATTCGGAAGAGCAGATTTTTAAACAGACTAAACAGAATAGCTTCAAAATATGCACATAAATAAATTTTCATCTAGTCAGTGGGTTTTTGTGTAGTGTCTGAAAAGTGTTTTGTGCATGCCTCAATGCTGCGGCACAGTTGTTAATTAAGTGCCATTAACTGAAGGATATAAACGCAATTAGCGCCGAGCGGATCTCAAGCAAATCTCAAGCAAATTCAAATCTTCCCCCTGATCCCTCATCCTCTTGATCCTCCACCACTGCACATAGCACATATAAACACGCCCGGCGCTGTTGTAGATGTTGCGTAGCCGCGAGCAAAGTGCCGTCTGCTTAATTAGTCTGCGTCAGTCACATATATATATAATACACATTTACATATCTGTATATATATAAGAGAGTGAGAGATAGAGAGAGAGAGAGACACTGTGTCTCAACTCATTTAAGTCGCATTTAATAAAATCAAAATCCATTACGCGTAATTTTGATTAAAACATTGGGTGTGCAGGCGAGCTCACCGCTAGCAGCGAATGCTCATTAAATTGTCACGCATGTTGTGTCACACCCAGGAACGATCACTCCCAGTTCCAATCCCAGACCCAGCCAGCACTTTGAAGTTGCTGCTGCAGGCCGCCAACGCTGACACTTGCCTGACGTCCCGTTTGACAGTTTGCATTGTGGCATGACACACACACACACACACACACACTCGCACACACACTGTTTACACATTCTGCTGATTTTTCCATAACATCTCCTCTGCTCCTATATTGTCCCCTTTTGTGTTTGTGATTGGCTTCTGTGAGGTTTTCCTGTGTTTTGGCGTTGCTAGTGTCACCTCGATCTAAGTATTTGTAACATCTGTCCACGGGGCGGGAAATACGGGAAGCCGCTTCAGCGGCATTCTTAAAAACGATTTAATTTAATTTTTATTGTTGACATAAACGTAATTGTCAGACCATTTATCCGCATTAAGTCTTGTGATGCGTAAGGATAACAACAACAACAACAGCAACAACAACAACAACATCAACGACGACGACAGCAGTGACAACGACAACAATAACAGCCACAAACAAATATGGCGACAACGTTGAGTGTCTGTAGGGGGCAGGGACTGTGGAGCAAATGTGAAATTCTACACATAAATTTAAAACAATTTTAAGATAGTAATTAATTTATTGATAAAATAGTTTAAAAAAATAATTCAAAATAATTGAACCTAAATTTGTAATTAACATTTATTATTATAATTATAATAAGCTGATTAGGTGATAATACACCGCAACTTCTACAGGCTAAGACGTCACAATCCTGCAGAATTCCTCACTAATTAAAATCATAGCTTAGGTAAGTATAAGAAAATGATTAATACTACACTTTAAATTCAAATGATCCATATTATTAAAATTTATACTTAAATTTAACTTTTAGCAAACGAATTATTTATTGTTGACTAGTTACTCTAAATATAAGCTAAATGAATGAAGAATAAAATATAAATACATTATTTATTAATAGTCACGTTCACATAACATATTACGGATAAACAATAATTTTTATAGAGTTCAAAATATCAGACATTTAAATTTTTGTTTGAGCATAAAATAAATATAACAAAAAATTAAACTATTCCTATACACATTTAAAATAATAATTATTATTATATTTGTTTTAAATAAACGATTTACATTCATACAATACACATCCACATCGCAACCACTGTGCGCAATGGGGGAAAAAAGGCATAAATATTTACAATTTTGCACACCGTAAAATGAGTTTAACTTTATATCTCCCTTTGTGGTTGTTTACCAGAATCAGGCTTATTCTGGTATCCTGGGCTTATCGAAAGCCCGAGTAGTCATTTACGTTTGTTTCGTTGGTTATTTATATGCAAGTCAGGTTTTGTCAACAAAATGCTGTACGTAATGGCGTCAAAAGTGTGTTGCTCAACCAAAAGGAGGCGGATCGTGCAACGATGGCAAGGGGCAGGCCGGGCGGGGAGGGTTAACGCGCATCACGCGCCTCACTGGACACTAATGGAAAAACTCGACCACCCCAGACAAACACGACACACACAACGTTGACCGGGACTCAGGGTGGTTGTTGCCACTTTCACGCCCAAGCAGCTAGCTGAATGTGTAGCTGGCATTTAAGACGGCCAAAAACGGTTGTTGAAAACTTTTGAATTTTGGCCTGAATGGCAGCTCTTGAGGATTGATGGCTGCTATGAATTGGCTCAATTTATCTTCCGCTCTGTGATATTGTAAATAAATAAATCAATTTGTTTGATTCGCAATTAATGCTCCGGCCACATGCTGAGTTTCGAATTTCCGCTGGTGCGGCACGTGTGTGCGGTTTGGAGTGGGTGCAACTTAAATTACATGCGAGTCATGATACAATATACTAAATAATTAAATAATATAATAACGTCTCTTTACTTTCACATGTGTGCCAGCTCCCCTTCTAAATGGCGGCACATTTCATATTTCACATTTCTAATTTAATTTAATTATGCTATAATTTCGCTATTCTCTAATGATGATGTAATGTATATTAAAATGGGATAATTTGACGACTGCAAGTTGCGTACATTAAATTCAAATTAAAGCAACGATGCCAAGAAATGTTTCCTGACACAAGGCACAACAATTGCAATTAGCATTTACATAAAACAAAATGGCAGTAAAGTTTTGCTTCACCCACACACACCCCCAACCCCACCCCCACCCCCTACTTCCTAAATAGTTGGCCATTTTGGGCGTTGACTCGAGGCACACAACATGGCGTATAATTAATAAATTGTACACACGCTCCAAATGCCCATTATTTAAGTTGAATGTGCCTTGTGTTGTTGTTGTTGTTGGTGTTGTTGGTGGTCTGGCGTTAATTGCACAAATACGTTTTTGAGCAGTCCATTTTAGGAATTACTTAAACTAAGTTAGTTTCCCCTTTGCCCAACTCTCTACCCCCCCTTACCATGCATCTATTCATCGATGTTGCGGCGCGCGTCAAAAGCGGAAATTTGTTTATAATCGTTGTTAGCGTGTGGTACAATTCTACTATATATATATATATATATATATATATAGGCCTTTGCCTTTGCCATATCAATTGCCTAAATGATTTCGTTGCCTGCGAACCGTAAGAGCACCAATCAAGCCAAACAAACCCAAAACCCAAAAACCAAAAACTTGAGGCTGAACTAAATTGATACATTACCCCGCAGCTCTCAGGGCCCTTTGGCAGCGATATTTCAATTTCTGTGGCAGGGCTGGGTACACCAGCTCTTGCTTCTGGGTGTTCCTGCGACTTCCATCCATTTTCATTGGGCCATATGACATGGCCACTTTCCTTGGCCCATTGTCTGTTTTGTATCTCTCCATTTATTTATTTCTTTTATTTTCTACTAATTTGTGCGTTGTGTAATTTTCGTCTTGCCTTTCTTTAATAAATTTTTTATTGTTTGTTTGATGGCAGCAAAAAGCAACAAAAGCGTCGAGTCGAGTCGAGAGTCGAAAATATTTGATGGCCTCGGAGCACGCTCTAAAATGTATCTATTAGGCACTGCAGTATCTATTAGTGTTTCCCCTTCTTTACAAATAGACAGAGCAAGGGAGGGGTGGGGGAACCCTTTTGTGCGGCTGTATTTCTATTGTTTTGATAAAGGATTCTAAGGTCGTCTAATTGCCGTGTTGCCTGCTGGTAGTTTTTTTACTTTATTTTTTTTTTAGTAATTTGCCGCCTGAAAACCGCAACGAAAGTGCACAACATATGAGCGTCATTAGAAAATTGTTTTGCCAAATGGTTTTTAAATTGTTTTTGTTTACACTCGTCATCCGGAGAAGCGTTTCTAAACGCTTTCTACTCGTATCAGCCAGTTGCCAACTGCCAACAGTTGTTTGTTAACCGCTCAAAATGAGTTAATCTCTCTCTCTTTCTATGTCTGCCACCTTGGCACATTGCTCTTCCCTGTATGGTTTGTGGTTTGCACCGAACGATTAGCAATTTCAGGCCAAAACGCTCCAGCAACTGTTGTGGGACTTCGATTTAAATGTGGATCAGATCCAGCGTGTCATTGATTGGCATTAATTAGTGTCACTTCGGATTGGCAATTTTATCAACTGGTACCAGTTGAAGAAACTGCTAATTGAAGACGATGCTAAACTTATTCTCATGGCTCTTAATAGAAACCGTTCGAATTGGATGCTAAACAAATTTGATCAGCAAGATTTGTATATTTTTGTTTTGACAAAGCATCAGCTGATGTGATCTTAGTCATTCAGAAACTTTCAAGAACTCGTCTTTTCGTAATTCAATTAACTGTAAAAGCCGTCATTAAGGCCTTATAATGTGGCTGGACAGAAAGGGTTAATGGGGGCTCATACAGAAGTAAGTAGCCCCAATATCGTCGGCATCATAAAAACTGAACAACAAAGTCACACCTCAAAGCGGTACGATAAATCAGCCAGAGATCTGACCAATCTGCCTATAGTAGAAGCTAACGCTGGCCAACGCTTGCGGGCGGCCAATTTTAATTACCAAAATTATGACAAAGTTGTTTATGACATTTTAACATGAGTTTTTGGTTTGGCGGAACGCGCTCAGAAAATTTGTCTGGAAATTTATTGATTTTTAAGAGTCTCGCGCGGCAGCTCAAAGCTGAAAGCTGAAACACAATTTATGCAGATATACCCGCCAGTAGATTGTATACATATATAGATCCGCTTAGTCGTTGTGCCCCATCAATAAACAACATTTGAGAGCCATAATAAAACAGCTACAAAAGTGCTAAGCTGTTGGGGTAGGGGTTTGGGGCAGGCACAGCTCGCTACCGTTTTGCGGATGGGGGAGATCGACTGCCCCAAGCGTTGTAATTTTCATAAGAGTTCATGAGACCAACCACTATTACCCAAAAAAAAAAATAAATAAACAAAAAAAAAACATGCCACACGAATTCAGAATTTGGAACTCACCGAAAACAACAAAAATCATGCACAAACTGCGTCTGCGGCTTTGCATCAACATAAAAATCGATTTAATCCTTGGATGCATTGTTGTCTGGCCCTGCGCCCGCCCAGCCGCACACTCGCTCCCAAATTAATTGCTCAGACGCCAGACGTTGCTGGGGACCAGGGGACCTACAGCAGCGCAGCGAGTCATCTGCCTTTTTGGTGTGACGATATGTTCCTCCATATGTGTGGAGGAATGCGAGGCTGGAGAATCCAATAAAGCCAAATTATCAATTTATTTCACGCCTCAAAATCACAGCGCGATCGAGACAGATATATAGAAAGAGAGTTTGTGTGTGAGAGAGAGAGAGAGGGGGAATGGGAGCTGGAGTTGCCAGCCAACGGCTTAATTATAGTCGTGTTGTGTGGCATCGTTGGATGAGGCTGCCGAGGCACGCACCAAACAAAAATAGGATATTTTCAACCAAACTCAAACACACTCTAAGGACGAAAAAAAAAAACTAAACCATCCAAACCAATAATACTTTTGAATTCTATATCGAAATTTCTCAAGCTTTTATTTGATGGCTATGGAACAAAAAATATCAGTTTTTTCGGAAATATAATTTAATTACTTTTATTTCAGAAGCACAGTATAAATTATACTATCTGAATAATTTTTGAATTATAAGATCAAAATAGAAATATTCATTTGTTGGGGAAAATTAAAAAAAAAAAAAAACACTTTAAATCTAGCTCAAAACTAATGAAAACTTTATTTGTCTTAAAGTCGTTCACAATTGAGCCAGTCAAATTAAAAGTAGTGGTAGAATAGTTAAACTTACTTTTATTTATTTGCATATATGTTCAAATATTTATTTATATTTTTTATCTATAAAGTTAACTTATATCACTATGCAGTATTATATTTTATTAAAATGTATACAAATTATAACCAAAAAAATGTCATTCAAGTTTTTCTTTATTCTGCTGCAATTCACCGTTTTCATGTTTTTTATTTTTTAATGAATTTAAAATTGACAATGAACGGCTTTGCGTTAGTCAATATGTGCTCATTCGATTCAATCAATGATTGGCCAATACTCTTTCTTGGGCAATTCACTTTGTGTTTGTGCCGCAACACAAACAATGTGCTGGGTAGGCGTTAAGAGGGTGTTATCCTTTAGCGCCTTCGCTTGGATGCGAACCCAACCAAAAATCGGCAGCAAAGCGTACGTCTGTCCGGCTCGTCTGTCCGCATCCCGCACACACGTAATTGCAGCCTCGACCCAGAGCCAAGCCCTCAAACACAAAAGAGAATTTATAATGCCCGCAAGGACAGCAACAACAACAACAATAACAACAACAAGAATAAAGGCAAGACGTGCGACTCTAGGCCCATGCCCATTGTTGGCTTTGCCAATTCCATCGTTATTTTTTTTTGTATTTCTTTTATTTTTTTTTGCATTGTGGTCAAATCGAGCAGCAACGTCGACCACCGCCTGCTGTCCATAATGAATGAATTCCATTAAAGATTTATGCCAGTTTGATGATGCCGCACAAGGATCGAGGAGGAGCAACGCCCAGGATTGTCTTGATTGAAGGTTGATTTGTTGCGTTTAGTCGGCCGATCTGTCGGTTGTTTTGAGCCGAGATTAGCACACGTGTTGAACACGCACAAACCATTGTCTGTGGACTGTGGACTGTGGAGTGGGAGCCAGCAAACGGGGACATTGACTAAGGATCCGGGGGCGACGATGAAGGCGTTGCGGCGGCTGCTTGAAAGGCTGCTCAATTTTATTTTGACAAATGACATTTCAATTGCAATTGTTCACACAGCATGTTGCCAAAAAACGATCGTCTTTCTCGCTCTCCATCTCTCTCTCTCTCTCTCTGAGTACAACTATCTGGCAATGCAGCCGCGGCATAATTCAAATTGAAACTGCGCAATTCATTTGGGGCAGATCAAACAAATCGTAAAAGGCAAGCAGTGCGCGAAAAAACGTGATTGGAGCCACCTCAAGCTAACGCCACCAAGTTGCCCGGCCAGATTATCCAGCCAGGTTGCCCAGACGCGGGCAAGAGCAAGTGTGTTTTTGGAGCGTTGCTTTTTTGATTGGCCCAGATACACTCAGCGAAACAAATGTTCTTATATTAACTTTGTTATACAATTCTTGCCTAACTTATTATTTTACTTTATTTAAACATGTAATTCTTGATTTAAAAAATACAAATATCAATGTTTATATTAACTTGCAAATAAATTATTATTATTTATATTTATATATATATATATATATTATATTAACAAGTTTTAAAATAAATGAAAACAATATCTGTGCATGTTTTATGATCGCACTTAACTTATCCCAAGACCCGTTAACATTAACAGTTTTTTCAAACAAGCTTATTTTCTGGCTTAGTATTTTTGATTTGGACAATGCTTGTATTTGATTTAAGTAGATTATTTTTGAATATTTTTTTGTTCAGTGTACCTACAGCGTCGCTCGCTGCAACAAAGTGATTTGATCTTTGCACCAAAGTGGTAATCCGCATCTAATAATGTGAAGCATTCGGTGCACGATCCGATGGAGATGGAGCTTAAGCCTCTGGCCACACTGTCTCTGGACAGCAACAACAGCAACTGAGACCTCCCAGTTCGACAGTCGCCGCTCTCTTTCTTTCCCCCGCTCTCGCTCGCTCTCTCCTTTCTGTGTGTGTGTGTGTGTGCTGAGGAGACTGCCTACCCAAAGTTGATTGGAGTCAACGATGGAGTTATTTGTACGATTGCAAAAGGCCGAGACCGCTGCCGCTTTTGACCAGCTGCTGGTTCGCCAATTTGCCGATCTTCCGATCTGCTTGTTGCACGCTGCCCGCTGCCCGTTGCTGGCTGCTGATCAGTGATTGTGCCGCGTATAACAACAAATTATATGCGTGGCGCGTAATTGAGAAATATTGAGACATTATAAACGGCGTCGCGCGATATGAGCAGAAACATTTACAGAGATACATATACAGACAGAGAGACAGAGAGAGAAACAGAGGGAGGGGAGTAGATAACTCAAAGGTGTGTCGACTTTACAAACAAACTGTTCAAATTTAAACCATATTCCAGTTTCCGAGTACTCGTCTGGCATTATTTCTAATTACAAACAGTTTGAAAAGAAACGTGTGGTCTAAAATCTCGACTGCTACGATTGCTCCGACTGCTGCGTCATTCCCGTTTCCATTCGGATTCCCTCCATGCTCGTTGCGGGCGCCGCGGCAACAAATCGAACGGTGATTTTATTTCATAGATAATTCGCTTAAATTATGGCGCAGCGGCGTCGACTTAATGCCCCAAAGCGACCTACAGCAGCGCCTGATTGGATCGCTCTACTCCACTCTACCCTGCTCCTCCACTCTCCTCTGCTTCCACCCAGCGATCAATATCTATTGAGCGGCGTCAATCATGCCACGATTTGAGGAGAAAGAGACCAGAGCTGTCCAGCAGCGTGCAACAAAATGGCCGCAACATAAGCATTCCACCAACTAGTAACTGCACGTGAGAGACAAACAATGAATTAGTCTAGAAGATTAACTATTATCAAAGCTATTTAATCTAAATTTCAAATTAGGCCATCATTTGTTTTTTTTTTTTTTGGACATGTCAATCCAGGACACTTCTATTCTTCAAAATGCAAAAGCATGTTTCCAATTAAGGAACAGATGACAAAATTAACAAGTTTTTTGCAGTGCTAGAGGAAACAGTAAATATGATAAATAAAAACGCTGATTGGCAGAAAATAATATTACTTGCACCTTTCAAAATAATCATATTAATATTACTCTGCAGGGTGCACAAACATTAACAGCAACTCAAGTTTATCGCATTATGATTATTATAAAAATGTTTATTGCCCGTGTGTATGTATGTGTGTGTGTGTGAGTGTGTATGCAATTGAAAAGAGCTGTCATGCATATTTTATAACCGTATTGCAGTGCGTCATTTAGCCAAATTAAAACACGCCTCCGGCACTAAAGTCATGTGCCCCAAACGTAGACACTTGGCGAGGGGTGTGGATTGTGGGGGTGTGGCAAGCGAGATTGACAAATTGAAACGAATGTGGCCACTCACTTGGAAAAGTTCATTAAAAGCGCACCCCTCCCAGCTGGGAGGCATATCATAAAAGGCAGGACGACATGGGTGTTATGACAATGTGCAAACACCTCAGCAACTGACTGGCCTAACTTGCCCAGCGAGCACTTGCTCATGGAATTGAAAATTCTTCGCAGTCATCAGAGAGAAAGAGAGAGGGAGTCGAGGAGGTCGTCATCCAAGTTTATGTCCACCACCCCGAGCCACCCCAAGAAGCGTAACATATTTCCGCTTCACATTTGCACCTGCACTCATTATCCTCTGAAACTGTTATTGTTCTTTTATTTTATTTTTTTTTTTGGTATGCGTAACTAAGTTTTTCTTTCAGTTTTTATGTCGGCCGCATAATGAAGTCGGAAGCAGGCAGACCATTTTTGGGGGGTGGTCTTTGCAATTGTGCTGTATGGGTAAATATATATATTCAAGTTGTGGTACAAGTGCGCGTGTCCAATCCGATTTAATGCAGTCAAGTGACTTTATTTTTATTAGCACAACTTAATGAACTTGAAGTTTCAAACATTTATTACAATTCTCTTTTTGAAATTAGAAAGTCAAGTGATTTATTATGTTGCCGTAATTTAGGAGTAACTGTCGGATATGTTCTAAATTAGAAAAACTTATTGTTGCTCAGCGGTGTTTTGACTAAGTCTTAATTAAAGCAAAATTATGGTATATAAATAGTCATATTTGTAGTTAAGTGTCAAAGATCTTTCAAATTACAATTAACAATGACCCAAAACTTGTCATTATTTCAGTTTACTTTTATTATTGTAGATCATACAAATTATAAATGTCAGGTCGTATATTCTGTGCCCTACTTTGCACTCAATAGTTAAAATTAAAATATTTTAAAAAAATCTAACGAGTTCAAAAATTATAATATTATTTTTTTTTTATATTTTCTTACAATTTTGTTGTTTATATATTTATTAAAATATTTTTATTATAAATTAGTTATAAATTTACAATATATATGTATATTTAATATACAATTTCTTAAAAATAATATTTAAAAAGTTTTTTTTTTCATATAATTTTACTTTTTAAAGGTTTGCATATTTTTAATATTTACATATTCGAACAATAACTATATTCAAATTAAGCTTTCTAAAGCACACATAGCAAATATTGTAATACACTTTTTACCAATATACCCCTAGCTGAAATCACACCCCACCCACACCGCTGAACACGATGAACGCTTTTGAGCCGTCGGAACCGCTCAAGTGGCTCATTAATGGGCGCAAACGATGCATTTTGCTGGCAATGCAATCAACAGATAAAAGAGCGGGAAAGTTTAATTGCAGCTTTTTAGCTTAAAAGCAAAAGTACGCAGTAATTATATATGTTTATGTAGTTGCCAGCTTATATCTATACGAAGAGAGGGACGTGGCGGCGAGGTGCTAGCCATGACGCATGCGCGTAATTGCTGTAACGCACACGAAAATTGTAGATGCAGCAGAAAGCCGAGTAAATGAAAAAAATAAAAATAAAAGAAAAAGAAAAAGCCAAATAACGGTCGCATGCAACGATTAACAACCAACAACAAACAAGCAACAAACAACTAGAAGAAGGGTGCTATTTTGCGGCCATTGTTGCCGTTTACGTGACTTATTTATATGGCCTGCATTGTTGCCCACCGATGACGCGACGAGTCGTCATCGTCGCTGCAACTTGCAACTTAGCCAAATGGCATTCTCATTACTTACGAGCCGGTCACCCAGAGCTACACCTAAAAAAAATATAATCTGTTTATATATTAATATTATCTATAAAATATTTAAAATCAAATATTATTACAATTCAAATATTATTACTTTCAGATAAAAAAATATATTAAAAAAATATTCTAAAACTATTCAAAATTGTTCTGAATGTTTGATAATAAGTTTTAGATATGTTTTTCGTTGACTCCAGATTTATTTTCAGTTAAGAGATTTCTTAAATAAGTTGGGTAAGTGTTATATTATAAAAAAAACAATATATATATTTATATAAATGTTTTTGACAATGTCTACTAAGTTTTTTTTTATAATTTGCCTATAAAAATACATTTTTAAATTTCATCTTATTATATATTATTATTACTGTTTTTTTTTTTGAGTGTAGTTGGTAGTTTATCTTATGCAGGCATAGTCAGGGGGTATGGAGCTAAGGCACCATTAATGTCAGCCTCGCGTTAAAAATCAATAGATAGTTTGAGCTTGAGCACTGGCAACTACTGCAGAGTGGAGACGCCTTGTGGTCGCCAACGAAGCTCAACGGCGGTGTCCAAAGGCGTTTTGAGGCGATCTCTTGACTCGCGATTCTCTCGACTCTCGTTGGCGGCATGCGGCACAGATCAAAGCGCGCGAAAAGCCACCATCATCTTCTTAAAGGTGGTAATTATGTCTCGACGATGCGTCGTCTTCTCGCCGAGCTGTCCCGTGGCTGGAGTTAGTCAAAGTCAGTTGGCCAAATCGTTCTGACTGCGCTCTTTTTTGTGAGCAAAACGTTTTGTTGATAAAGAACAACGCTGTGGAATCACTCGCTGATCAGTGATCAATGATCGCGGATTGCAGATTGGTAATCGAAGCTGCTCATTCTGAGACTCGTTGTCAGTGAAAGCTTCACAGTAAATTTGTACACACTTTTGGCAAAAAAAAAAAAAAAAAAACCACAAAGAAGGAAAATGGCCGACGGCTGTTCAGCAGTTGGCTGCATAACCCCAAATTTAATTTAAGTAGCCTTATAGCGATCCGCAGCCCTTCATAATAACTCAGCTGTCAGCTGCATGTCACTTTTGTGGCTACCGTTGCTGTCGATGCCGATCGAAATTGTAGACGCAATTAGTTTGAAATATTATTATCGACACGTACTCCACATTCTCCGTATGGCTCGGGCCCATGGAGGAGCCGGTTGCTGAAGTGCTGCTGTGGCCGCACCACAATTACCCTCAATTGAAGGGAACATCATTCGTGTTAAACTCTTTGACCACACTCTCGCACTCATGCCACAAGTCGAGTTGAGCTGATTTCACTTGCTCCCAAAACACCCGAGGAACCAATTTATATATATAAATATATATATATTATACATATATATATATATGTACGTTTAAGTTGCTTCAAGTGAAAAGCTGCTGACAAAAGTTGTCACTGATGATCTGCCCAAAACCACTATTTTAAAATCAAATTGCGCCATTAAGTGATGGCAATTAGTGAACTCAGACACGGATATATTAGTATTATAGATAGATGTATATTTGTTATGGACATATATATCTATGGACCATGCCCAGTCTGCCAAACAGTAGTGGAACGTCACTTTTTCAATTATGAATAGAGAATGGTTGTTTTGTGCCATGCTGCATGATAAATGGCAAGATGGTTGGCTTGCTGAAAATGAGCCGCATACAACATTGTAGACGATGCCAGGCGAGAAATGCTTTTTTTCTACGGCCCCAAAGCCCCAAAACCGTAGTCATCAAGCCTAATGGGCAACCATAGACGCACTCGTCTCCCGCCTCGTGTTGAAGGCGGCGTTAATTAATTTGTGACAGACGAACAGAGATAGACAGAGCTTATTAATTATACAATGAGACTCAGTTGAGAGCTCTTCAAAGCTGACAGACGTCCCTCCTCATTCACGAATGAATATGAACATGAATGTGAGTGCGAGAGTGAGTGTAAGTGTGAGTGTGAGTGCGAGTCCGAGTCCGAGTAATAAAAGCAAAAACCTAAAAGCGCAATTATCAATAATAATATGATATTATAATTTAGGTAAATGCATAGAGCTCGATTACATAAAAGTAAGGGCATACAAATTATAGGTATACCTATCTCTCCAAATCTCTCTCTCTCTCCCTCTCTCGCTCACTCTCTTTCTCTTCCTCTCTTTGCCTATATATCAAATTTGAATGACACAACAGTCGAGCTCTGTCATGTGAATTAATTTCATTAATTTGTATTTGAGTGTCGAGTCGCAATGCAATTGGCGAAAGAATAAAATATACATGTAAACAGTAAAGACTCTGAATAGTGAACACAAAAATTGATTTAAATGTGTAAGAATGCAAAACATATTTAAGTCTCTAATAGTTTTTATAACAAATTACTTAATTAAACAAGTTTCTTAGCTAAGATGATATACAAAAAACATAATTGAAAATGCCTATTGTGACATATAAATCAATAAAATAATTATGTTATAAAATATTAATAAAATATAAGAATAAATAATAATATACATATAAAAAATATAAATACCGTGAATAAATTTCCACTGTCTTTGGGTAAAATATATTAAACATTTTTTTTATTATGGTTCATTGAAAAACACTTTGACTGTACTCGCCTGCCAATGTGTGTGTGTGTGTGTGTGTGTAAAAGACAAAACACCCACAGAAAATTACACTGAAATTATAGCAACAATTATTTTCAAATTGAATTACATCCAATTACAAATAAAATGAAATGCAGATGGCTTGAAGATAGCGACGCTCTCATTCAGCATAATGGCGTCGGGGCCAGTCCGAGGTCGCGAGTCTCCACCTGGAGAGTTGTAGGCGGGTACTGGGTCTCACTCTGAATGTGGATGTGGGTGTGGGTGACTTTCTGTGCAGAGACGCCAAAAAAAAAGGCAAAAACCAATTAGAGACTTGGTCTGTGCTGCCTGCGGCTGTCAGAGTCGGGCGGTGGCAGCTCATAAGTTATTATCCAGCAATTAATTTGGCTAAATGTTCCTCCTCAATTGCTCTGCCTTGGCGCGTTTCAAACGTTTTTGCGCCGACGCGCAGCGCAGGCGCCTGAATGGGCCACGCTCATTGGCTGCTGGCCACGATGACGTCACGGTTGCAAGAGACATGAAAGACACGCCCGCAACACGGGCTCAAGCTGTTGACAGAGCCAGAGCCAGAACGGTAAAGAGAGATAAAGAGAGAGACAGACACAGTGGTGAACAAAAGAAGAGAAAAAAGTTGGGAGTGAAATGTTTTGCTGGTGTTGCAACGTGTCTGATGTTCGATGTTGCGTTTGAAAGTTGCAAACATATTTATTGATTCTACTTACGGCATTTCTGAAACAACTTATTTTAACTTAAACAAAATGTTAAAAGATATATAAATAAGATTGGATTGGATATTAAGTAAGCATTTTTTTTTTGGGTATAATTTTTATGTTAAATTCATAAATAGATGTTTTTCATTTCCAAATCGTTTCATTTCATAAAAAGCTATTTCTGTAAATAATTAAAGCTGTAGTTTTCATGCTTATTAGATTTTTCAATCAAAATTTTTACGTGAAATTTGCAAATATTATATTTGTAAATTTAAATATAATACTAGGGTTCGTACTACGATCAAGAAAGTATGTTTTCTGAATTTTGTAAATTGACGACGAACTGATAGTCAAATTACTCTGTGAACTAAACCTGAACGTTAAATATTTTAATGATTGGTAAGACAATGCTGATCTTAAGCTATACCTTTCTTATAAACACTAATTAATTTAGATAAAAACTATGCATCAGTTAATCTATCACTATCACACACACACACACACACTCACAGAGAGGGACTGTGATTTATATTGATAGCGTTAATGTTCAGGTTTCAACAACTGCTTTCTCGTGCTTATCGGAAAAATGGTGGAAACCTTTTAAGCACCGATGGACGCCTTGAACTTTTGGGCAATTTAGCAACGCTGAGCTCGTCGACTTGTGTGGCAAATTAAAATTCAATTTTTCAAAATATCAAATCAAATCGAATCAAGTCGAACAAAAAACAAAATGGGAAAAATAAACCCCAAAGGCCCTTAACAAATTTGGGCAATCAGTTTGATGCATGGCAATGCACATTATGGCCCAGAGCACAAATTGAATGTCAGTCCACTTAATTCGATTTATTTTAATATATCTTTTGTTTAAAGTTGCACTCTTGTTGCTGTGTGTGTGTGTGTGTGTGTCAGCGCGTGTGTTAATGACGCTTTACAAATGTAACAAATGCAATGGGCCAACTCAGAGATTGAGGATTGGTGCGAAGCTGCATTGTCTGAGGCGAAAAGGATGCGTAACAAATGCGACTCACAAAAGGAGAATTGGCACAGGTTTGCCAGCGGGTCTAGGAAAACTCATTATAAAGCGTGTGATAATCCACAGCCTGGCACAAAGGGACACATTAGCCACACATAGTTAGCGCAAGGACCTGCTAGCATCCTTCGGTGTAGGTGGCTAATGGACTCTCGCCGAGAGAGCACTTTAGTTTTGGTCAATGCCTTTCACACCTACAACGACGGAGCGTGAAGAATCGTATATGAGCCCGAGAGAGAGAGAGTGAGAAAGAGGAAAATAGAGAAAGAGAGAGAGAGAGAGAGACGTGCCTTGGCAAGCTGAGCTGATCCTTTTGTTTGGTATCTTTGATCAGTGCCGACTCACACAGGTGCCGAGCGGCAACAGCAACAAACGCGGCCAATAGCCATGCCGCAATTAGGATTTAATACGCATCCGAATTGGAATTTGTACAGAGATTTATAATTGTGTTCAAAACTAAAACTCGCATTCACATTTCATGAGAACCCAATCCGATCTGATCCAATCTGATCCAATCTGATCCGATCTGAGGGCGTCACAGTATTTGCTGTTGAAATTTAAAAGCTAATTTACACACTTTACTATAAAAACCCAAAAAAAAAAAATATATATATATATTTAAAAATAAAAATGTAGCGTCACAGCGTTAATTGCCGACAACCCTCAAACACTTCCTTCTAATCTCAATATCGGCATTGGCATCTGCATCTGTCCATTCACGCCCCATATTAATCTCCATTATTTGGCGCTACCCCAAAAATAAAAATCTCTCAACGCGCGGAAGCAATAAAAACTCAAATTACTTTTCGTTTACATCCTGACTACGACTTGGACTTGGACTTGGTCTTTGACTTTGTCTCTTGTGTTTAGCTTCTGCCACTCCTAATTCTCATGTTAATGACAGCAATTAATTTTCGTTCGCCCACACACACACACACACAGCATACATACAGCGAAAAGTCATCCCAAGTCGGTTCCATGGTGACCCCAAAGTCGAAAGTCAAACAAATCGAGAAACATATTTTTATTGTCGCATCGCAAAATGCCGCTGGGAGCGATTAATTACTCAAAATGTAGTCCCCCCAAAATCTGTAACTTGGTTCGTAGTCTATCGTAGCGAATTCTTATCCCTTTACAATTTCACCAAAACTTCCGCCAACTCTCTCTCTCTCTCTCGCTCTCTCTCTCTCTCTCTCTCTCTCTCTCTCTCTTCCTCGCTGTTTGCATCTAGCATTTTGCCCACGCAAAAGTGTCGCCTTGGCTGATTTATGGCCGGAGCAACAATAAATTTCAGCACTCCAGGTGCTGAAGCACATAAATCAATCCATTAGTTTTCCGCACTCACATGGATTTCGATTTGTTGACGTTGACTTTTATTGTGGGGGTTGTTGTTTTGACCCTTGGGGGTGTTTGGTGTTTGGTGCTGGGCGATGGGTGATGGGTGATGGCTGCTCCTGGGGTGTCCGGTCAATTCGTTGCACAGTTTGTGTGCGAGCTTTGCTTTGAGTGACAATAAATTATGGCCATGATTAGTCTAAATTTGCCAAATAAACGTTACTCAATGCGGAAACTTGGCTAGATGCTGCTGTTGCCGCTAATTCCCACAGCATGGCTAACTTTTTTTTTTGACTTAATCGCAGCGTTTCACAATTTTCCCAAAAAAAACTTTTCTCACGGCAACATAAGAAAAATGTTGCGAAAATTGATTAAAAAAAACAGCTCAACTAAATCATTAGCGAACATCAATAATAATAATGTGCGAATCGACAAAAATGACAAGAAATGTGCAGCGCCGCAAGGTATGCAGCAATTTGCGAGCAGTTTGTGTATAATTGTGTGTGTGTGTGTGAGTGCGTGTGTGTGTGTGTGTGTAGTATGCGTGAGCAACACAGGTGGCAATGTGGCCATTATGGCTAATGGGTAAACGCAAATAGCCCTCGAGGCCAAATGAGTTAAGCCAACAAGAAGCAGCAGCAGCAGCAAACAGAAACAGCTCAAAGTAAGCGTTAAAGTAAGCCGTAAAAAAGACAAAGCCGTCATTTTTCTAATGAACCAGCAGCATCATCAGCAACAGCATCAGCTGAAGAGAGAAGATACGTTCGTATATTGAAGATGCCAGAATGCTGACCAAGTAGAAGCCAGTTAAAGACTTTAGTTGCGCCTTTAAAGCCAAGTTAGCTCAGCCAATCACGCAGCTGCGCCGAACTTCAAAGTCAAAATCAGACAGTTGGCTGCTGAGGCGCGGATATGAGCCGCTTAACGCAACCAGAGAAACGCACACACACAAGCACATATACACACACACACACAAACATACAGATATCGATACCAATACAGACGCAGTGGGGCCTCAGCTTTGATAAATGAGCAGACAGGCGTACAAAGTGGAGAATAACGAGCGAAAAACAGGCTGCCGAGGAGGCTTTCAACTCTCGACTCTCCGAGAGAGTGTGTGTGTGTTTCAGTGTGTATAGGTGTGTGCCTGTGTTAGTGTGTCTGTGCGCAAAGCAGGCTTAATCACATTGCTTGGCCATTGGCCAGGCGGCAAAAGATCAAAGTGCGCTTTAGCTGTTAGATGTGGCTAGCTTGGTGGTCGCCGGGTGGCTGCTTGGGCTGCCTGGGCTGCCTGGTCTACCCGGGCTGCCTGGCTAGAATGATTGCTAGGTAATTGGCAGGTAGCTGACGCTCCATCCAAATGACATGCCAATGCCATATATCTGAGCAACAACATAGGGAAGAAGTATGTGTAAAACGACACATACCAAAAAAAAAAGCTCTTCCTCTGTCCGATTCCCAAATGTGATATTTTTGCCGACTTGCGACCCGTATTCCCATGACATTTCAGTAGGAGCCAAACGATCGATCTCCTCAGCGGAAGTGGCAAACTGTGTGGCGTTTCAAGACGCCGCCGACACCGTCAACAGATCTCTCCCCGCTCGTTATTTGGGCGCATATTTCGCATGCGAAATGCGACAAAATGACATGGCAAAATTCTGTCAAATTAAAGTCAGTCATGGCGATGGCAACGCCCCGAAGACGTAGCCGCAGCCAAAACTGAAACTGAACCGACTCATGATATCATTAGCATAACTGTCAAAGCCACCGGCAGAGGATTGCCCATCATAAAGGGCGTCTCAGTGGCGTCTGCGGACCGAAGAGGAGACACGCAGGCAGCTTGCCACGCATCGCTGCCAAGCAGACACATTTTTGAAATGAATAACTACAAGCGAATTCGCCACAATCAGCCACAGTGATAATTCCGAAAATTGAAGCTTTGAGGCATATAAGAATTACTAAAATAATGACTCCATTTATTTCGTTTAAGTAACGATTTTTGATTTTTCTTGATTTGCTAAAGTTTTAATCTCTTACTGACAAGTCCGGGAAAGAGCAGAAGAAATGTTGTAAAGATTTTTCTTTTACCTCCTTGCACTTTTTTAAACATATCTATTTTTGTTGATAAACTTTAATTTAAATATTGTTTATCGTTAAATAATTATTATAATTATTATTATTTAGGATTTTAATTATTGGCAAAGTAGAAGCGACTCTGGAAACGAAAGCGTTTTCAAGTGATCACTGTACTTGAACCCACACACAGTTCTTGTGTATTCACTCAAATATATCAATGAATTTATGATTTATTTTTTTAAGCTGAATTCCAACTGCTGTTGTCTTCCTTAAACCATCAACTTGAGTGGCTTAATAGCTGCCGCTTAGTAGCCAAAACGAGGCACATCCTGAAGGAAATGCTGGACATGCACTTCCCATGCTTAACGGTGCACAAGTGCCACCAAAGACGCGCGGCAAATTTGAAAATAATTGCTGTAAAAAATCGGGTGGAGAAACAAAAAAAAAAACAAAAAAACAAAAAGTGAAAAGAAAAACAATAATAAATGTACAATAACAATCAAAACACACTTGCAACGCCCTCTCGAGTGGCCATTGTCAGCCTAAAACAACAAATAAAGCAATCAAACTGCAGAACTGAGATACACCAAATAACTCAGAGATACAGATACAGATACAGAGAGTTGCAAGCAGCGACATGTGTTCTCACACGCGGCACCTTTGTCCATCAGCATTACGTCAGACGGAGAGAGAGAGAGGAATACAAATTGTGGGATATTTATAAACGTCAAAATAGCCCACAGGAGCGGAGTGATATTTGTGTGGGGGGGGGGGGAAGAGATCTGTGAGATCCCTGAAAATATTTTTATGACACACAGCCAAGTCGACAAGCACCTAGGGCGTGTGAGTGGCCAATTCTGGCCACAGCAATCTATAGATTGACATTGGCATTGGATCGAGCATCGGCTGCTATTCATATAGTCTCTCTCTCTCTCTCTCTCTCTCTGTGTGTGAATAGAATCATCAAATAGTCAAAGGCTGCAAGGAGGAGGCTGCCATCAAAGCGGCAGCCACAAATCACAAATCATAAAAAAAAACACCGACAATTTCACACTCGCCTTTTTTCCACTAGGTTTTTGTTCTTTCTGCATTTGGATCGTAATAAAAATTAAACGGTAGCTAGTTAGGATGTGTTCTTGGAGTTCTGGAATTTTGTTTGCATTGATTCCTCATCGGTTGGTGTCGGCGGTTTTTATCTGCTGCTGTTGTTTTGGAATTTGTTATGTTTTTTTTTGGATTTTCATTAACAAATGCACTATTCGGGGAAATATGAAATCGACGGTGCTTTTGAAGCCGTTTCCCGGTTCTCCGATTGATGCTAATTAAAGCACTTTTTTAATGACATTCCCCCCACTTCTCTCTCGCTCTGCCACAAATGTTAATTTATAAATTTTGTTCCGGTACAGTCAATCGGCTGATAGACTGGCAAAATCTATACCTATTAGTAGTGAAAAATCTGCCAAATCACTTGGGCAGAAGATCGGCGAGGAATATTGATCGCTTGATTGATGACCCCGTCGAAAAGAATCGATGTGTGCAAAATTGTGTCAGAGCTGCGTACCTGGCGTGTGTGGTAAATAAATAACGAACTAATCATTGAGAAATTAATCACAAATCAACAATTTGGCTGCTAATTAAAATGTTTACGCAAATGAATAAGTCGATGATAGTCGGCAGTCGGCTGTCGATGGGATGGAAATGAATATGCATGAACCAGCGACTTAAAATAAATTAAATTAAAATAAATTTAAACGAAAATCAAGTCGAGCAATGAAATAAAAATGCCACCGACTGTGCTTCCCTGTGCTTGCCCCACTAACAAAATTTAATTAATTGCTTGCTCTTAAGTTCAAAGAAACCGCTCGAACGGTAGCAACGGAACACTCACCGAGAAAACCGAAAATGTTAGCCATAATAATAAATTCAAAATAACGATCAAAAAATTAGTGGCAACAACAACGATCCGGTGCCAATGGATCAATTGACCAATGGCTAAGCTCTTGCAACTAATCAGAGTTTATTAGTTATATATATATATATAGCTGGTGTCGTTGTTTTTGCTTTTGTTGTTGTTGTTGTTGGACACCTGTGACAGCATCAAATCAAGCTGTCGACTGTAGCAACTAACAACAAATCATTGCCATTAAAAAAAATCATAAATAAGTCATCAACTTTTGCCCATCCGCGAATATTCCACATGCCAAATGTTATATGAGGTTATTTGCTCGTGCGTACAGTAGTCATCACTCTAGTTGGACATACGTTCACTTATATTGGCAAGGCAAGCAACAATAATATAAGCTACTTTTTATGTTTACTAGACTATTTAAGCTACTACAATCAGAACTACAGAGCATTTTCTATTAAAATTGATTTAAAATTATATTATTATTATTATTTATGTTTAATCCATATGTTAATTTTCAAAAAAAAAAACATTTCACCGCTCTGCTGGTCACTTTGTTGTAGTGCTTACTGTGCTGTTCCACCATTTTATCGCTGAGCATTTAATTTCGTAGAGATTTAATTGACTGAACGCCACTAAATAAAAATGAAGATGAGATTTATGCTGCAATTTGCGAAAAATTATGTTAATTGCTGTCAGAGAGATGAGTAAGATGAGGGGGTTGACAGGGGAAGCATTAAGTTTTGGTATGCAGTTGAGCGCATATAAAATTATATATAAATATATATGTATATCATTGATTTAAATTAATGGACATGTCAGGCAATTAATAAATGCAAAAACCATGGCAGTCTGCCTAGGGAGCAGGAAGAGTGGGGAGTGAGACGAGGCTAATGAAAGCCAGCCAACGATATTTTCCGCTATATCTATGAGTATGAGTGTGTGTGTGTGTGTATGTGCAAAGTGTGGCACATGAGAATATCTCACATCTCACATGAGTATGCCATTTGTGGCCTATTCGAGATCTGTTGATCACTTGAGGGCTCATAAATAACTGATGCATTTGCCACATTTCTGCTGAAGTCGCCAGTTTGTCCATTGGTCGCGCTGTCAATCAAACAAACTGGGACTGAGGCGCTCACCCTTGAAACGGAATTTTTACTTTAATAGACTCATAAATGTATATAGTAGAGGGAGAGAGGAAGAGAGGGAGCGAGCAAATTTTCGACGCCCAGCTGCATGTGTTGCCAATCAATTGGGCCCATTGTCCTGATTGTGTCCTGATTACTCTCGATACTCCAGACTAGAGGCTCTAATGAGTTTTCGATTAAGTGTGACATGCTAACTTCTTCTACGGTTAATCGATGAGCATATTGTCTGTATGTCGTGGACAACCAACTCACAACCCCCAAACCCCTTTTTGGCAACCCACTCGTTCTCGTTTTGGGGCGCTCCATTTTCCACTCGAGTGCAAACATTTAATTTGTATACATTAAAATGCCATAAATTCAAGTACAGTTGAGTGCGTCTGGGTGACAGTGGGTGACAGTGGGTGACAGTGGGGTAGTAGGAAACACCCAATAAATGTGTAGTCATGTCGCATGCGCCAAGTTGAGAAGTTGGAGATGCCTTCATTTCCGGTTGGCAATCGCTTCGTCGGATCGAGTACGATAGGTATTACTGGCACTCGCCATATTCACACTCATGCAGCTAATGAGCAATAAAGCTAAATGAAAATGCCGCTAAGGAAAACGCATCTATGGCTAAAAGAACTAAAAAAAAAAAACAGTCACACAAACAAAACAAGAAAAAAAAAAAAAGAAAAACTCGCGCACAAAAGCGAAGCCAACAAATCGATTTGGTCAATTTGTTATTGTTGCAGTTGCTGTGTTGCCTGATGTGTTGTGTTGGATGCTGTTGGTGCTCTCCCCAACATACTCTGACCCATCCTGCTTTTGTCAGAATTTTTTCTGCTTTCTGTTTTTTTTTTTTTTTTTCTGTTTTTGCACGGGGCAGAGAGCGCGAGAACAGCGTGCAAAACTGGAGTCTTCTTGGGCTTTTGCCGGCAAAGTTGAAACGTGTCGGCATCCTTTGATCAGTTCATATTATAAAATACTATGGTCACGCCTTAAAGGCATTAAACGAGATGGCGCTCAGCTCCACACATACACACACAAACACACACACACACAAGCGGGGACAGTGTGTGGCAATAGATTCCAGCTTGCAAGTTCTTTGCTGCATCGGCTTCCTCATGAACAACAAGCAGCTTCGGCCTCAGCCTCAGCCTCATCATCATGGGTCCAAGCCAGTTCTCTGCTCTGGCAACAGGAATTGTTATTTCCACATATGGGTGCGCAAAAAAAAAGAAAAGAAAAAATCAAAACTTAAAAAAAAATCAACAACATTTCCCCGCTTCCTGCCACTGCCACAGCTTGCGAGTCGGCAACTCGAGGTAGCGTCGCAAATGCAACGTCATCTGAAGCGCGGCGCGCGGCAATCAAGTAATGTGCTCTCAGAGCTCTTCTTTGGGTCCAGGGCCAGAGTCAGAGCCAGGGCCAGGGCCAGGGCCAGTTTCTGGGCAGCTCTTAATGCTCACTCGAGGCGTTGTGGACCACCAAACAAGCGACTGACTGCAATACTCCGAGGTGTTTGAAATGCGCTTTTTAACTGCATTGTAGTTGATTTGATATTCATACGTGCGCGCAATGCCCCAGCTGCCCCTTACCCTCCTCCCCTACTACTCCGAAGATACTTTGTACATCTGTATGTATGTATGCGTGCATGAGAGTCTTTAGTAATAAACAACAAAAAAAACTTCAGAGATATTTCAAGTGCTTAAAGGCAAGTTGTACAACTTATACACTTTTTACTATTGTCAGAATTTTAATTTGAGATTTTATTTAATATCATTTTTTTATTGGATTTCTTTCAAAGCACACTTTTCTGTGAACATTATTACATAATTTTCGAAACTTAAAGTGATTTTATTTTGGCCCTTAGACGTATAACTTATTTATGGAAAGACATTTTTTTTATGATTAAACATTATTTAATTAATTTAGTTCCACTTATAATTGCAGTTTCCTGAAAAAATTCGACTTAAAATTATACACCCAAAGTCAAACTTGTTTGACTTTAGATTTAAAATATATATGTACATATTTGAAAAACTTTATAATGCTGTTCATGACTTATGAATTGATATATGCGAATCTTACTTATGTCCATTACACTAAAAGTTAATAAGCTCTCCTAAAGGGTATATGCAGTGCCATATAATTAGTCCAGTGTATTTTGCATGCAAGTGTTGATTGCATTTGCTACTCCACAACAACAAGTGAAAAGGAAAAAAACTACGTTATTTCCTCTGGTCGATTGGCATGGCTACTGTAATTACCACTTGCATTAATTACGTTAAACACAAGTCTCAATATTTAAACAAGCAATCGGCGAAAAATACACAAAAAAAAAAATAACCAAGCAATTCAAATGGCGGTGAACCGTTTGTTTGCGCACGGCCAAGAGCAAGCCTCAAGTCAAAGTAAAAGGCCGCTTTGCCTCTGTTTCAGCCACTGCCTCCTCCTCCTCCTCCGCCACTGCCTGTAACTCCGAGTGTTGCGCCCGTCAAAGCGGGCCGCAGCAGCCGATGCTGGAGTAATTATCACACATCGGTCAAAAATGAACAACATCCACGCGCAGCTTCTAGCCAACAGCTCAACTAACTCAATTAAGAGGCCAACGCACAAATATTTGTATGCGGCATTCAGTCGAAAAAGTATCTAAACAAAGTTCTCAAGAGATGTAAATGTGCCGCCATCGAACATCGAGTGGAGCGGAGTGGAGCGTGTGAGTAGCTGGATCAGGGGTCAATATTGATATAGCTTAGAATGTGCACCAACCACTAGATGTTAATATCACGAATACCAAACGCCACTCAAGCCACAGAACCATATGTGGCTATGTCCAGTGCCAGCTCGATTTGAGCCGCTTTACACCGCCAAATCGCTTCTTCAAACCCACTCGAGTTACTTGTAAATATGAATGATTTTTTGTGAGTTTTGTGTGTGATGGCAAACTAGATACCACGGACTGTGGTCATCTATAAATCTTACAAATATTCTCAGTTTTGTTTAACATTTTTAATATATTTGTTTCTATATATATTTGTTTATCTATTTTGAGGTACTTCACAACTCTATAAATTTATGGAATATTTGGAAAATCACTATATTATCATATTTCAATGAATTACTTATTATATAATCCAATATATTTTGAGTTCTATCGATAAGTTTGGCATTTTATATTTCGTACATAAAGTATAATTGTTATTAAAGACATCGAAAATATAACAGGAAAATTATCTGCTCAGATATATTGATTAATGAATTGCGGACACTTAAGCTGAAAAAAATACAAAAAGTGCTTAACAACATTAACAAGCTTATAATATTAACATAAATTAACAATTGTTGATATCGATTCTTAAAGCAATTAACCAACCACTTGGACATGCCCTAATATATTAAATAATATAATAAAATAAAAATTAAAATTCGCTTTCATAATCTGTAGTTTAATATTTATTTTCTTTTTTTTTTAGTTAATCTTATTTTTTGAATCATAATATTGCAAGAATACTTAAGTACTTATTTAAAATGAACCTTTAGTAACTGATAACTGCTCGTCGAGTGTGGTTTGTTATAAATATAATTTTACAGGGTATTATCAAAAAATGTAACATTTCAATTTGAGTATCGCTATAATTAGCATTCGTTTGTTCATTGTTTTCCATTTTTCGTGCTTTCCATTTGCAGCAAGCGTTTGATTTGTTGTCGTTGTTTCTCGCTTTTAGCTTTTGAGCTCTTAACTTTTCAGTTATTAGCTTTTAGCTTTTAGCTGCGCATTGTGGAGTTTTGTGGCTGGGCACCGGCTTGATTAGCGTGGCCGAGTGCTGCTACCAATGTTGACCTGAAAGACAACAGATTTTCTTTGGCTGCTCTTTGACAGCGATGCTCTCAATGTGGGTGGCCATAAACGGCTTAGTTCGATTTGCTACTTTTTTTTCCTAGTCGTTTTTTTATTTGGCTTTTGTTTTTGTTTTTTGACTGTCTCGCACTTTGTTGTGTTTGGGCCAAGCTCGGCCATGCTGCTGATTACTGTGAAATTGGCAATGTTTAATGCCCGCTCGAGCTCAAACTGCTGCCACACATTTCTGTGTCTCTGTCTTTAAGCTTAGGTCTAACTACTTTTTTGATGAGTTTTCTTCATCATTTGCTGGCACCAAAACATTCAAGAAGTTGCAGACTTTCTCCACAACAGTGGCTGAGATCCACTTTGAACGTTTAAAATTGAACGTTTTTATGTCAGTGGGGAAAATTTGCCCCCGCAACTAAAGAAGAGAGTTTGCTAAAAATGTATGTCATTATCACATTTAAGAAGATTCTAACATCTATATACATATATATGCAACTATACGACAAAAATAACTGGCGGTTGTAAGTGTCAAGGTTTAACAAGACTAGATCGGACGGCTTTATCATAAAGAAGATCATCTCAACACAAATGTACACTGCACAAACTGAACGTATAAATGAATAAATATATTAATTCCAGAGTTAACAACATATTTTTATATTTTTCGTAAATAGGAAATAATTTTGAATTGTTTTAAAGAACAGAATCATTAACTATAGAGTAAATTCTTGGCCAAATCGAAAAACACACCCATGTTGATTAAGCAGAACCAGTCGTTAGGCATCAGCACAAGCGTGTAAATTCATAATTATAATATAAATTCATAATAATTATAATATATTGTTGGGTAATTTTCGATATGCTACCAAAACAGCAGCGATTCGCATATCTGGCACAAACATCAGCGTCGTCAGTCAGTCAAGTGGCAATGACAGCGATGTGTCAATGCTGCGTGGGCTGTCGAGCTGTCGAGTTGTCGAGTTGTCGAGTTTGTCAAGTTTGTCGAGCTGTGAGCCATGGCAACTGACTCCGTGGCATATGCAAATAGGCAGCTTGCTGCTCCCACAAAAGAACTGTGGAAACTGGAAAAACTCTCAAAATAAACAACAACAAAAATAATAATAATAAAACAAAGTGGAAGCTGTGAGTTGCTGTGTGTTGTTGTGGCAGCGGCTGCTGTTGAAAGCTTGCTAATTGACAATTACAGGCAAGTTTCTGCTGTGGCCATGAACCGGTGCCCGGAGCCACAAGCTCATAACAAAAATGCCGTTGTGGGCGTTGCGCCTGTTGCCTTTGAGAATGTGCCGCATAATTTGGCATTTTGTTTGTAGTTAATAGTAAAACTAAAGTGGAAATCATTTAGAGCGATTGCTCAAGCGATATCCGGCGATAAGCTAAATCAGCTAAATTATGGAGAGTATCCGCAGCTGGCACTATTTTGGTGTGATGCAGCTGCCCCGGTTGCCCATGCCCCTTAACCCCAATAGCGATAAATCAATGAAATCGTCGCCATTTGCTGCACATTTGAATATTAATGAACCCTTTCCACCACTTTCACAACCACAATTTATCAGCGTGTGAATGAAGCCACACAGACTCACACGGAGAACAGACACAGAAGCATCAGCAGCAGGCACAGGTGTAAGGTGTAAATTGACTTTCCAATGCGAAGGATTGATCAAAAATTGGCTTTGCTCAAGGACTTTGCCGGCATAATTAACATCGCCGGTTTTCCCACGCAGCGTGCCGTATCTCTCTCTCTCTCTCTCTGTATATGTGGGTATCTAATAGATACACTAATAGCCGCTAAGAAGAAAGAACGAAATAAGAAATTAGAATTATAAAAAAAATATCAAATAAAATAAAGGCGCTGTGGCAATACAGAAGCGCTAAAGTCAAAAATCAAACGAGCCGCTTTATTGTGGCCGCCGCGGCGAAACTCAATCTCAAACCCAATGCTCAAATATTTGTGTGATTAGTCCTTATCAACAATGGTCGTAGCTGATCGCCAGGTAGCCGTGCTCTCTCTCTCTCTCTCTCTCCACACCACTAAGTCTTTCTCCTACTCCCGGGACCCACTGCTGCTAAAGTCGAGCGCTTCTGCTGCTGCTGCCGCTGCTTCTGCCGGCTGGTGGTCGCTGCCCCTGCGCCGGCGATTCCTTTTTCATTTAGCATCCTGCAGCGACGGCAATTGGTTTCTATTTTCCTTCTTTATTTTTATTCTTTAGATTTTCCTTTGATTCCAGGTTGCGTTTAGCTAATAGACTCTTGGCCTATTGTTTTCAGACGCCTTGACGCCTTTTGTGCTCTGTTTGACCTTTTGTTCTGAATTTTGGGTGTTGGAGTAATGCGCATTTGTTTCAATTAAAAGGATAATAAGTGCCGGGCTGGGCCTGTAAATGTCAGCAATCTGTTTAAGTCCAACAAAATGTGTCGACAACTGCACAATAAACTGAAGAAGCTGACGCATACAACAGAGCATGAATTTGAGCTAAGAACTAGAAATTCTTGACAGAGATTGTTAATTTCGATATGCAGATTAACTCCGAAAAAATGTATGTAAGATAATATATACAATTGAGTGTCCGCTGAAAGATTTGAATTTCCAGAAGTGGAGTCAACATTTTCAACTGTCATCCTCTGGTTTTCAGTAAGTTCATTATTATAAGAACACACAAGACTGAACTCTTGATTTATTATGAGAAGTGCAATAAATACATGCATATATATATAATATTATGTCATGTTTTTATCATATATTTATTAATATATTGATACTATTGTATATTTTAATTATTATTATTTTCCAGTTGTAAATAAATAAAAATATCATATTATTTTAATTATCATAATAAAAATTTGATATTTATTTAATATCTTAGTTTCGTTTGCTTCTCAAAATAATTTCGCTCCTAAATTTACTCTGCAGAATTCCCTAGCTGATTTACTTAAATTCCTTATATGTAATTTTAAAATATGTAAAATTTATGTAATGCGTTAATCTAGTTTTCCCCCAACATCACATTTGCTGTCGCCTCAAATTAATTTAACGTTTTTCTTGCCACAAATTAAATGCAAACGCTTGACAATTATATCCGATTGCAGTCGCTGCTGCCACGGCGACTGCGGCGACTGTTGGCAGCGCTGCTCTGGAGCCACGGCTGATAGTATATGGTATGCGTCATTAAAAGGCATAGACCATGGAGCACAAGGAGCAGTGCGAGGGGAAGTGGCAGGGGAAAGTCTCTGTCGGCATCGCTGCCGAAGTTGTGAAAACTTTTGCAGAGGCTGAAATACTAAATACAGTCTCGTTACAAACTGAGGAGCGTCGCTGTGTCGTTTGTGTTGAAGTTTTTTTCTTTTGCTTTTTTGTGCTCGGTTCGTGTCGCGCACATCTTGGCAGCTGTTGCTATCTCGCTCGAGCGCGAGGCGCATGATGAACGCCATAATTACCGTTACGTATACGCCACCATTGCTATTTTTTGTTAGCGTCGCTTTCCTGCCTGCCGATTGGCTGACGCGCAAGAGAGCGTACAGTCGTACGCCGACTCGTTCGCACGCATGCCGGCAATCTGGCAAACTGGTTGTCACGAGAGCGAGAGAGAGAGAGCGCTTGGAGAGCGCAACGCTTGTTGTGCAGTTATGATTTGATTGCCGAGTTTAACCACCGACAAACAAGACACGACGACGAGAGAGCAAACGATGTTAAAGAGACGGCACACACACGCACACAAACGAGCAAAGACAGAGAGGCGAAGTGAGCATAGCGGAGAGCGGCGCGGGCAGCAAAAGAACTGAAGAAATATCGACGTGTCTAGTTAGCAAACCAATCTTCAATCTAGTTTCGAACAGTTGACTGTGAAACGTCGAGTTGAGAGGTCCTCCTATTGGATCAGCGTCGCTTTCGTTCTCGTTAAGCGTTTATCGTTGCACGTTGCACGTCACTAAAATTAATATAAGCGTACACATTTATTAACAAGACGCAGACAGAAAGTGAAGAAAAAAGAAACACAGTTCGTTTAGTGCTTTGACTACCAGCAAAGTGAAAACTTGTCCTTAGAGTGTGTGTTTTTGTGTGTGTGTTGTATAAGAGATTTTGAACTATAGCCAGTGCTTAAATGCTCTGTCCGCCCACAATGCGTCCGGCCAGCCCTGCCGAATCCGAGATCTCCGTCGGTGGTGCTCCAAGTCCTTTGCCCACCCAGCATCATCATCTTCAGCATCAACATCATCAGCACCAGCTGCATCATTCGCGCAGCGGCACCATCGATCTTCTCCAGCAACAGCAGCTTCTGATGCAGCAACATGCTGCAGCCGCAGCCGCTGCTGCAGCCGCCGCCGGATTGACACGCAGCGCCGTCGGCACATTGCCCGAGGATTACTTCCAGCCGTTGAAGCGCCTGCGCATGTCCTCCTCCTCATCGGAGACCAGAGAGCAGACGCCTAGTCCACCAGCTGCCCCAGCAGCAACCACTGCTGCAACTACTGCAACCACTGGCAACAACAACAATACAAAGTCCGCCATTGAGGGCGTCAAGAGCTTCTCGATTGCTGATATTTTGGGTCACTCGGAGAAGCAGCGATGTGAGTCCAGTTCACCACCGCCAGGAGGAACACTGCTGGCACCACCGGCGGCACGCCCCGTTGGCGGCGTGTTGCAGCCACGCTCCGAGCCGCTGGACATACATCCGGCTGCTGCGGCGGCGATGTTGTTGCCCGGTGCACAAATTGTGCGGCCGTGGGATCATCTGCTCGGTCCGATGCCGGTGCGCCCATTCATTCCATCCGCACTGCTGCACTATGAACAGCGTCTGGCGCTGGACTATCATCGTCAGCTGCAGGAGCACTTCAACGCCCAGGCGCAGTTGTTGCGCCACATGGGCATGGACATCATTCCCTCGGAGAGTGGCTCCGATCGCTCCAGTTCTGCGGCCAGCGATTGTTGTTCGCCAGAGATTGCACGCGACACGGCTGCTGCTGCCGCTGTCGCTGCCGGTGCTGCCATGCGTCGCAGCCACAGTCCCCAATCCGCAAGCCAAGCCGAGCGGGAAAGGGAGCGTGAACGACATGCATCCAGTGGCTCGGGGAATGCCGCCTCGAGTCCCTCGCAAATGGGGGGCACAGCAAGTGCGGCTGCCATTGCTGCCGCTGAGGCCAAGGCCAAGGCGAATGGCACACCGCTCGATGCCCTCTTCCAGATGACCACCAAGGACTTTGATGAATCACAAGGTAAATATCACAAATATCAATTAGCTGTGCGCATTAATTAACTCAAATTTCGTTCGATCGATTAGCATATAAATGTCTCATTGACAAATGTCTCAATTTGATCGCTCTTGAAACATCGAAATGAGTTTATTTTTGAATTTGCTTTTGTTTTTTTGTGTGGCATTTTATTCAGCTCCACGCCATTAATTTTGTAGCAATTTCCAATTGAACCAAATGCACACCAAAAATGTTTGCTTTTTAGATGTTTTATTTTTTTTTTGCCTAATTGACATAAACGATCGATCCATTTATACCATTCTCATTCTCAGTCCCAATCTCATTCCAATTTTGATTTTGAATCCGAATCTAATTTGTGTTTCTATCTCTACTCTTTCGCTTTTGTTATGCAAATGGCTTTTGTATTAATTCGCAGTATGTGTGTGTTTGTGTGTGTGTGTGTGCATTCTCAATTAATTGGCGGCATGTGCCAAAAGCCCCAAAACAAATTACACAAATTAAATAGTTGAAACCACTTTTTATAAATACTCAATTGACTGGTTAGTCTGAAACACACTCAAAGAAATGAGTGTGTGAAACGGTCTCTAAAACTGAAATTAATTTTTTCAAATTTGTTTCTAAACTTAAAAAATAAAGTCCATGTGAATTTGGGTTAATTTTACTTTACGCAAATGTGTACAATTTTTCTGTTTTATTTTTCTTTACTCCCATTGAAAGCAATTTTAAATTTATATCGTTTTCCTCAATCGTAGGAGATACACATTTTTTTTTTAAGTGTTGCAGCTGTGTGTAGCTTATGCCTTTCACTAATTAGTTAAATTTTTCATATCATCGAGAATCCAAGCGCATCTGTCACACTCTACGCAGTCACAGTTCATGTTTACGCTCATTTTCTGTATTAAGTGGGCGTTTTAGTGTCAACCTCCAACCGCAAAACTATCCCCCACTCTCCCCCCATTTAGCCTCAAGAAACTCACTCAATTTGTGTGTGTTTTCATGGTAATTATTGTTTAATAACCATAGCACAACCAAAAGTACATTCATCGAAAGCAAATACTCAACAATTGTATTTGTATAATATGTGCATTCGTGTCGATTCTGCAACGATTAGCAACAATTAGCCACCGGCCAACTTTGCTCATGTTCATTACCTAATAGAGTTTGACTGTTTTTTTTTTTTTCAAATTTTTATGGCTGTTGTTTAACAACAATTAACATGCCGTTTCCATTTGGTTAATATTTTGCGGCTGCTGCTGCTGCTGCTCGTAGCTAATGGCTGACAAGTTTGAGATGCAGCTGATAGTCGTGAACTGTACAACCAAAAGTCGAAATATTTATGACTCCAACGCAACTGTGAATATAAATGGTGTTCACAGCACTTCCTCGTTAGTCAATCAGCAACAAGAAGTCGCGCCGATAAACATATAATATATAATAAATAATATAATCATAAATACTCCTCTAGCCTATCATTGCGAGACTGTTGCACATTAATATCATTCACACTCCGAAAGAGAATAGATAGCATTTTAAAAATATACATTCAGAATGTGTATCCAGAGTATTACAGATATGCCCGTCAAAATGTTTTGCTTCGATTTAATTTTATATTATTGTTTAATACAGTTTCAAGCTAGTTTTAAAACAGAAGATGCATTTTTTATTGTTTGCTTTCCTTTTAAAAAAAATTGGCACTTTTTGTAGTTATTGAAAATACTTTTAAAACCAAGATATTGTGGCCTACTATAGATAGATGCCTATAAAAAAGTTGGACATCATTTTTTAAGAATTTCTCTCATAGATCTTGCCAGACACACTGTCGTCGTCCAGTATTTGGTAATTCCTGGTATTTGGACAAATTAAAAAACGAGATTGTTGACTGCAACTGTTGCAGCAAGGGGCATAGATTCCTCAGAAAGAAATCAAAATTCAGCTGTGGCGTGCCCATTTAGCAGTTGTAGTCGAATTTCAACCATACAACATATTTTAACATATTGTGGACAGTGAAAGGTTTTCGAGTAGACAACGGCAAACGCTGACAAATGCAACCAAAACAAATCCACCCCTTAAACATAGTGAACATTTCTCCAGTGTAAGTGGACACCTGAGACCCTTATGCAGGACCCAAGTGGCCAGCACATTTCTCTCCGCCTCTCCCTCTGCCTCACTCTCTCTGTAACAGTCAGATAAGTCATGGAAATTACTTAATGAGTCTCTGATAATAACAAAAATAATAAATATGTGTATATTTCTGTTGTGGGTGCTTGTGTTGTAACTCGTGTATTAGAGGGAGGTAAAAAAAAAAGAATGAAAAAAAAAACACACACACAAAGACCAGCTCAAGTGGCTAATGGGTTTTTTGTTACAAAACGTGCTGGAGATAACAAATAGGCTAAATTAATGCGTTTTGCATCTAAAATATACAAATTTAGTCGGGGCTCGAAGCGTTTAATTAGTTTTTAATGCAGGGTTAGTTTGTTTGACAAGCAATCGGATTTGGAATGGGCGTGAAACACTCCAATCTGACCGGTTCAAACAGACATATGAAATTCGACAACTATATCTGCATATTTATGAATAGCAACAGCTGTTATGCGGGGGCAGGTGGCGGGTTAAAGAGGTAATAGTTTCACAGTAGCATATGAAATTCAATGGTGCCCATAAATTAGCTTTGAATTGAGCCGCGCTCAAAGCTCTCAACTGATTTGCCAGACTTGAACTCAGATTCAGATTGAGTTTCAGACCAGGAAGCATTATGCAAGCTGTTCATTAATCAGGCAACAATACGAACAATTGTGACTGATTTGTAGGTGCCAATAATTAAAAAGTATAAATCCGACAGCAAACGAGACAAATGATCGCCACTTGCATATAGCCAAAGTTCGGACGGAGCCAAGTCAATGGGAAGTCAATGACGCCTACAACATGGGGCAATTAATCATATCGAAATTATATGGGAAGACAAGTTGGAAAATTGCATGCAATTAAATCATTTAAATGTATAAATCAAAGCGCTTTAATTAACACTCGTCCCAAGCAATTAAAAATTATCTCAAATTCGCTTGTTAGCACTCGTCTTCGAGTACTTAATCCAACCGGTTTTATTTCTATATTATTGTATTTTTATATATTTTTTATGCTTTGCCTTTAAAGCAACATTTTAAGCAACTTGAATTTTAATCTAATTTTTTTGTCGCTCTGTTTGTCTTTTTCAGATAAATCGCATCTGGACATTTTCTCGAACCGTCCGCAGCCGAAAAAGAAACGCAAATCCCGCACCGCATTCACAAATCATCAGATCTTTGAGCTGGAGAAGCGTTTCCTCTACCAGAAATATCTGTCACCCGCCGATCGTGATGAGATCGCCGCCTCGCTGGGTCTCTCCAATGCCCAGGTGATCACCTGGTTCCAGAATCGACGTGCCAAGCAGAAGCGCGACATTGAAGAGTTAAAAAAGGATTTCGATAGCGTCAAGGTCTTCTCGGCCCACAAATCATTTTTGGAGAATGTCAACGATTTGAGCATACTGAAGAAAAAGCCCATGCACGAGGCGGACATGGTCGGATTGGCAGCGGCAGCTGCTGCCGCTGGCATGGTGGGCGTCGGAGTGCCAGTGTCCGCTGCCCAGGCACAGGCACAGGCACAGGCTCAGGCTGCCGCCCAGGCGCTAAGTGCGCCACCCAAATGAGTGGGCGGCGGGATGCGTTTAGCGCATTTGCAACCTGATGAATGGTACAGAAAGTGAGCAAAGTATTGAGGACGACATTAATCATCGACTGCGACTGCGAGACGAGTTGCATTTGTGCATTTTGTTTAGTTTTGAGCCAAGTGCGAGAGGAGGCCTATTCTGGGCACAACCGCATTCCTCCCCCGATCACCCCCCTCAGCACTTGCAGCAGAGATTTTCAGGTGTGCGAGACTCCAATTCAGCAGTTGAAGTCTCCAGCGATTTTATTTGACACGGATGTGACATTATCAAATGGATCTGGCAGAGGCGCAGAAAGCCAAGCCGAACAAAACCCCAAATGGACACAGCCACACAAATGTGGCATGCAACCGGTCTAAGGCGTTTTCCGGTCCGCCCTGCAGCAGGGCATCAATAATCCCCCCAGCTACGACACATGTAGAGAATCCTACAGAGAACTCTACAACTAATCAGCGAAAAGTGAACACGAAAAAAAACCAATCGGTTCTTTTCAGAGCCACCAAAGCATTCGTCAAAGAGTCTTGAATTCATTCAATCACTCATCAATTTCAATAAATCAATCATTTAATAAAATAAAAAAAAAACAAGTGATTTTATTGATTTATTTGGAGACATAGTTATATGGGATACAAAAAAAAAACTATTTTAATATATTATAATATTGAAATAAAACATCAATGGAAACTACATATAAAAATTGTTACATTTTTTTTAGTTTATTACAAAAAAATAACTCTAAATTGGGGATCCCATACTAGGTTGCAGAATCAATCTTTAGGACAAGGAATGATTCAAATAGTATAACTAATAAATAAATTTAAATAAAGAGTATCCAAACTAGATGCGGAATCAATCTACATAGAAATAATCTTTAAAATACTATTCAGCATAAATATTCGCTGAGTATTAACAAAGATCTAAATCGAATGATCGCGTTCTGCCTGCTGCAAAGATTTGGGCAGTTGTTTTATACACTTATTAACCCATTTTATGGCATGTAAATTAGCTGAAACTGTTGCCAATAAATTTACCCATATTTAAGCAAACAAAGCAGATATCGGGGGTTATTAAGGGAGCAAATTTAAAGTGCTAACATTTCTCCGCACCGCTGCCCGTTTGCAGACGTTCTTGAATTCAATTCGAATTAAAATTCAAATTTCTGCAAAAAAAAAAAAACTTTAATAATGTTGCTGCGTATTTTGTTGGATATGTGGATTTGATCACAATCTCGTGTTCGCAGCTCTTAAAATATAAAATAAAAGAAATCTTTTTAATTTTTATTAATGATTATTTACAACCGTTATTCAAAATTCCAACTAATTAATTATTAATTTAATCACTAGGCAAAAACAAAGAAACCAAAAAAAAAAAAACGAGTTGCCTACACATAAAGTATACAAAAATTCAAGCGCTCCAAGTGTTTAAAGCCGAGCGCGTTTTGCAGCTCGCAACACAGCAAATGGCGCCAATTTGCATACACAAATTTACTGATATTATTTCACTATTTATTAATTTTCTACTAATCATGATACCCTGCATTAGTATACTCCTTAAGGGGTATATAACATAAGTCAGTAAAATAAACTTCTACTTGTATAAAATACTTCCTAAATTATCTACTTAACAAATGTTCAAATTATGAGTATCTCTTCATGCTCATATCTTTATATTTATATATATATATATATACTGTCAATATACAGTCTGAATTCAACTCTCTTCCCTCAATTATTCCACAACTTCTCTTAGAGTTCATTACCCAACAAAAAAAAAATTTTGTTAGGGTTTCGGAATTTGAGAAGTAGAAATAGTTTTTAATGAATAAAGTGCATTTTTGTTAAAAATTAATATAGGTAAAAATCCATGCTTAAGTGGAATATTTTTATGATAAGTTACATTAAAATAATTTATAGTAATTAAATAAATAATGTTTTGACATTGAAACATTATCATCCATTGTTACTCCTACCTTGCTGACAAACGCCGCAAACTAAAAAAAATATGTATTTCTTTAAATATTAAAATATAGAGTATTTCTTAGTCCATCACTCTGCAAGACTGTGACATTGCTTGTTTTTAAATATTTCGAAAAGGAACAGACGAACTTATCTTACGTTGGCTACCGTTTGCGGGGAAGTTCAAAGATTTTGAACGCCGCCGCCGGCGCACACACATTTTTCACTCTCAACTCGAGTCAACTCTTCCACTCTGACTCGGAGTCGTTGTCTGTGACCTGGCGGCACCTGAGCACTTTTCGAAAACTGAAGCGCGCCATCAATCGTCGCTTTTGGCCTGGTCAACAACAACAACAACAGCAACAGCAACAAAACTCCAACAAGTCTAACCACCATCAGCCGATCGTTTGTTAATAATTTGAATAATCAAGCTATCAATTCCGCTGCTAATGATGCCGACCAAACGATTTGAGAAGAGAGCTTCAACTCGGCTAGTGGTAGCTCCAGATCAGCTTAGTTTTTTGGTATCGGTTTAATTTGGCGCTTATCGCGCGGCCAACGAACGATTCGATTGTCTCTAACAGTTCGTAAAATAGGCGGAAAACCCTATTGCATATGCATGAGATCGCCATAGGGATTGGGTCGAGTTCGACATTGTGATTTGGATTGGGATTGTGATGGGGGTTTCGGGTTAGACATGGGCCCCAGCATTTAGTTAAATGCAATTAATTTTCGTTTTTAAATGTGTGACAATGCGACGCTTGCCCCATGATAAAGAAACTTGGTGACTTTCCGACGGCCCCACAATCCCACAATTCCCCTCCTCCTAGCCCCTTAGCCAGCCCACTGTCGACTCTCTTCTATGCTGGGCGTGATTAATGCGTTTTGAAAGTGCTGGGCGAAAGTTGCAATGGATACCGTTTAATTAAAATCAACTCATTGGTTGGTTGAGGCGAAAAAGAGATGTAAATATAAAGTGAATATTTGTGGGAGAGAGAGCGGCAATTTGCTAAACAGGGTATGGGCAGGGGACAACTAACGGACCGGTAATGGGCGCATTTACTTTTAGTAGCTGAGAAATTTTGCCCGGGCAAATCGAGTCAAACCGCGTCTCTAATTATGGGAAAATCTCTTAGCACATCCGTGAAAGCAAATAGAAAACCACCAGAGTGCTGCAAACGACGCCTAAACATGGGGTTATTAAAGTTGTTGTACCAGAAATGCGTAAATGTCGAAACTCATTAATCGAATCAACTAAAAATGACTAATGAACGCACCTCACGAGAAGTTGCCTGCGTTGCTCTGCTCTGCTCTGCTCAGCTCTGCTTAGATCTGCTCTGTTGAACTCTTTTTTTTCTTTCATCAGGTCGACTTCTCTTGGTTTAATTAACGAAGAGCAAAAGAGCACTCTTAAGCTCATTAAGCAGTTAAGTGAATAACTTTTCATATTAGCATTATGATGTAACCGATTAGACGGCAAGCGCAGGAATATCAGATGGATTGCATATTTGAAGTACATATCGATGCTGCCTTTCCATTGATACGGCATATTATGATTATTATTATCACTTGGTACACACAAAAAAAAAAGATCTGAATAATAAAAATTATGTAACGATTTTACGGCAATTTGAAACAGAAACAAAAACAAATAGAGCAGCTTTCTTATTTTAAGAAATTATATTCGCACATTCTGAAGTTATTTATATAACTAAAAAAAACTTTTCGTTTTGAGCGAAATTTTTTTTTCAGAATATATACAATTTTCAACTAAAGAACCAACTTTACTTAATTATGTATGCAAAATCTTTTAATAAATATATATATATAAAAAAAATCAAATACAATTAAAATGGTTTTTGATACACAATTTTCTTATATGCATTTCAATAATTAAAATTCTACATTTTTGAGAAATTCAAAATTTTTGTATTTTAAAGGAATTAAATTTTGGTAGAGGATATGTACAGCAGCACACTCGATTAGAACATGTATTTTATTCCATACTAAAGTCTTTACTCACTTCCTGCTCAGTCACATTGTCAGCAATTACTCGACGATACCCCGCGTACCCTTCCTGCAGCTCGCACGATCAAATGTTGCCCTTAGTCGACCTACATGATGCCTTAGCAGTGGAACATGCAGCCCGGCCCCTCTGCTGCTGTAATGTGGCAATGCCAGTTGGCCGGGTTAACTGGCGCCGTTTCCAAAAGAAAAGTTGCGCCCGCGGCGCTTGCAGCCAACTTTTGCCAAGTGCCTGATTATGATAAATGTAAACAATTCAGCTTAGCACACAAATGCAATCAAAGGACTGCAATTACAACTTTTGCAAACCAGTTAAGAGTAAGATACTGAGAGAAAGAGGGAGAGAGAGAGAGAAGAAATGGAGGTCGAGAGACCGGACAAACGGCTCTCTCATGTTGCAGCATCTCCCAGCTCAATTGTTGCCCCCCCAAAGCGACGATCAGTGCATCCGCATCTCTGAGAATGCCTCTGTGTTTAAGAACTCACGTGTGTGTGAGTGTGTGTGTGTGTCGCAGTGTGTTTGTGTGTGCGATAGAGATATAAAAGCTAAATTGGTAACTCATACTTAATTTGGTGGCGGTGCCTTTGAACATGCTTCCAATTAGCTTACAGCCGACACCTCGGGGCTCTTTAATACCGAAAATGCCGCTCGGGAACTTCCACCGTCTGCCGCATCTGCTCTCTCTCTCTCTGTGTATGTATATTATGTGTATGTGTGTGTGCGGCCAAAAGGATAACTATGCATACCAAAAAAAAAAATGAAATAAAACCAGCTAAAATGGAAATGGAAATGATACAGCAGAAAATGGCAAGCCGAGCAGCGCTTTTAAAGCAATTTGTTTCATTCATCCATCCATCCATTTAGTTGTTTTAGCCGATTCTTCAGTTCAGATCGTGATGAGGCGCATTTTTATCAACATTACTCAACATCACTGATTCGTATTCATGAATGAAACTTTATGATTCGTTTCGATCTTATTGTTAATGAAGTTGTAAATTATGAAAAGCAACATTAAAAACGAGTAATTCGAAATGCAAATGTCTTTTGAGGCACATGCAAACAATTAATGACTGTCAATTATTAAAGAAAGAGATTTCGTAAATTATACGTTTTCCAGTCTTATGGACTAGTTTAATATACATGTTATTTAAATGTTTGTCAGCTATCAACGAGAGAGATTTGTGGTTAAAAGGGTATTCAAACTTGGAAATTTGAAATAAATATCACTTGATATTTATATCTGCATTCGTTTGAAAAAATATATTCTGTTTAGTATTATCTATTTTATTATCTTATCTTATTATTAAAAATCAATTGGAAAAAAATGAAAAGTCAATAATTAAATTAAATATTTTAAAGTTTAAAATTAAACAAAAATAAAGTAAGAAATGTTATTATTAATCTGGCGATATATAAAAAAAAATGTAATAATCCAACATTTATTGCAAGGAAACTCAAAAAAAAAAAACCAATTAGATCTAAAACTGTTGAACATTAGCAGTTTATTAGCAAGAAAAGTAATATGTTAATAAGGTAAGGAGAAACTGATACAGAAGCGTATAAATCACAATATTTGTGTATCTCTCGAAAGATTAAACTGCAATCAACCCAAATAATATGCAGCTTCCATGCAGAAGCAGCAGCTGCTGTTATCTTTAAGATGCACTGCTCCATTTAAAACTGATAAATTTAAGCTATAGGCCAACGTTAAAGATCACACACAAAAGCCGCCGAATCAGAATCAAAAATCCATATCGAGACCCATCAAGCAGCTCCCAATCTCCAAGCTGCTAGCTACCAGCCAATTAATTCCTTCTCGTGCAGAACACACACGTTGTGCGCCCGCAAGCACCCAACTTGATGTATACAGGTATGAATATATGTATATATAAATTCTTATATATATATAGTGGAATGTGATTCACGCGCCTATGGTGTGTCCCATTCCAAAAGTCGTTATGGCCACTTAATTCGTTTGATGCCAATGAATTGACGTTGACGCCATGCCGCTATATCATCGATAAGAAGAGAGAAAGAGACCCGCACAGAAATTGTGAAAATCAAAAGTTTCACAGCTCCAACTACAAAAGTGTTAATGTCTGTCACTTAAGTAAGACGGGGGGACCCTCTTACCCCGATCTCTACATTGATCGGCACACTATCACATGACATTAAGCTTCATCAGAAATTCAACTTCAAACTCCAATTTGCATACAAATTAAAGACGAGCACTCAGAAATGTATTTCTTATGCCTTTTTCATCGTTTTATTTTTATTTTTTTGTGTTTCGGTCTTTTGTAGTTTTCAGTTTACGTTTCGTTGCTTCTGACCACAACAAAGAGCCGAATAAATCCACTTTAAATGCACCCAAAGGGCAAACAGCTACCGATTTTATTATTGATAATGTTTTGATTTATCACAATGACACACAAATTGCCATTTGACCAGACTGTCTGTTGTCCGTTGTCCGTTGTCCTCTGACCACTTTTCTGTATTTTCTGACTAAATGTTGCACTCTTCATAATAATAATTTGAATGTGGTAAGCGGCAGCAACTGCACTCAAGTGGCATCAATGTTGTTGTTGTCACTTTAGTATTATTCTTGCGGTTTTCTTCTGCTACTGCTCCACTTGGAGACTCAATTTGAATGCACGACTCTGCAATATATAATTACTATATATCTGATTGCCTGACTGAAAGTGATTTCGGGTGCTTGTGGTCGAGATCTGCATAATTGTTTGGACGACAACAGAAAATGTTGACAGCTGCAGGTGTGTAGACAAAAGCTGAGATTCAACTGCAACTCTATCGGCCGATCCGTTTGTGGCTCTCATAATCATCATAAGCGCATTCGTCACAGTTTTTTGAGCACAGTTTGAGGCAGGATCGAGCTGCAAGCGGTTCTTAATTGGCATGCATTTCGGGGCATGGAACGCTTTGTTGTTGATGTTGACAACTACATGGCACAACTTCATCAACAGACACACACTTGGAGAAACCATTTAGGGCATTTTTTAATCGCTCTAATCGAAGAAAATAGAACAAAATTCTTGCTCTAAGGAAAATTAAATGCCCTTTTCAAAGAGTGTATTCAGAGAATGGCCAGAGGCACACCAAGTGGCTCAGATTAAAATGTATGGAAACATTATAAGTTTAGATATATTTTATATACATATATTTATTAAATAAAATTATTAAATACTGTTCCGATAGTTCCATGCCATTTTGGCTCAGTGTAGAATCGAGGCCAAACAAAAGGCGACATTAATGCATTGCCGGCAGCCCAGACCGCCGAAGGGGCGTGACAAATTTGACAACAACGACAATGGCAATGACTTTATTACCAAGTGACACTCGTGGCTGCTGCTGCTGCTGCAACTTCCTCCCTATGATGCACATACCCCTAGCCCTATAGAAAACCATAGCCATAACCATAACCGACAACTACCAAAAGCCGATGACATTGTATACAAATACTTGTATGAAGAGGCACTCTCAGGAGTTTCTGCCCTGGGGATTTGGGCTTGCCAGCTGTATAAATAATACATATCTGTGTGTCTGTCCCTCTGTCTGTCTGTCTGTGTGACAATAAACACTTTAGCTATTTATGAGGTTTTAATGAACACAACAACTACAACCACAACAACAACAACGGCGGCCATCTTGTGCTGACTAATGAAAAGGATACCGATATGTTGCATTTGGCTTATGAATTTGCAGAATAAGAGGCGCGTCGAATTGGCCCAGAGTCGAGTGCCTTTTCGACTGAATTCGAGTTGAGTTGAGTTGCTTTTGATTTTGCCTTTGCTAGGGGCGCATGCTAATTGTGATTGACAGGGCGTGTCGCGTCTATTGAGGCGCCCAATTAAGTGGCAGTTTGTAATTGATTTTGAATATGCTCGAGAGACACACAACAGCTGATGTATTTACTTACATACAAACGGAAGCGTTACTATGCGCCAACTTTCCTAAATTGAACCAAAAACAAAAAATTAAAACAAAAAACAAAAACAAAGACGGCAACAACTACATTTAAGTCAGTCAAGTGCAGGCATTAATCAAGCCGCACGGCCATCTTGCAAGCGAAATAAACAATACGAAACGAAACGAAAGAAACTAACGGCAAATGCCAAGCAACGGCATTGAAAGATAACAACAAAAGCGAAAGCCCAAATGTGAAAGTGTCGCAATATCTATACACTTTTACCCCTACAGTAATGTCCTTATATAGTAAGTCAACAAAAAGAATTTAAAATTTTTACACATTAAAAAATCGTGAATTAAAAATTTCAAGAAAATTCTTGCCATTATTTTAATAATGGCCAATATTTTCAATTTAAGAAGTAAAAATATTAATTACAATTATATAACTAGTAATAAGAATAGTCATAAGATAAATAATAAAATGAATATAATAATAAAGTATTAATAAACGGAAAATAGTGAAACGGAATAATATAAATAATAATATTTAAACTATTCATAAAAATCAAAATAGATACAGTTATAGAAAACATATGACTTATTAAAATTATTAATTATTGCGAACGCGTAGTAATTGAAAACCTCCCTCCCCTAAAGACTATTCGTTGATATTTCACTGGATTTAACTAATTAGATTATTCACCAGTCATATTTTTTAAATCTGTTCAATACTTTTCTTATGTTTAATTATATATACTGTAATCATGCCACATTCTCCGTAGCATAGTTAAAAATACTTTATTCGGAAGGGTACTGGTTATGTATTATCGATTCCGGTTCAACAGTTGCATCATTTCACTTAGCTGAAATCAACTGTGTGGGGAGGTGAAGGGGGCATTGCAGTTAAATAGACATTTGCATGCAAGAGATATGTCGACAAAAAACCAGGACAAACAACGAAGAAAAATTGAATAAAACACACAAACACAAAGACGAACAGACACAGAAACACTAATACACATGTAGCACATGTCGTATACTGCAAGCTGAGCAAAAGGCAAATGTGATTTACTACAATCAATTTAAATGCAATGCAATGCAAGACAAACGCAGAGGGGCAACAGGGAAAGAAAGAGACAGAGGCAAGCCAAAGGCAATGGCAAAAACAGCTGGCAGAAAACAAAAAAAGCAAACGACAAGACAAACGGATGTGTGCCAACAAACAAAACACACACATATATGCACGCAAGCAATATATATATATATATATATAAATATATATATATATATTTTTATGAATGTGTGCTCGTGTTTGTATGTACTTCTTCATAAGAATGAGGATGGGGCAATGACAACGACGGCGACACCTTTCCAAAGCTCATTTTAAAGAGTTTTTTTTTGTGCTAAATTGCCGCAGTCAGCAAATACATCAGCGGCGAAAATAGGCGCTCACAAAGCCGAAAAGGCAAAACGGCGAACAGCGAACGGAGCAAATAAACAACGAATAAGCAAAAAACGGTACAAGAAGAGACTCGAAAACTAGACATCATTATTGATGACAATTGAGTGCGCCGGCGAGCAGCTGCCACAGGAGTAGTCGTACAAGAAGAAGATGAAGTGTGAGCATGTGTGTGTGTGCGAGAGAGAAAAGAGGACAGCAGCAGGAGCAATTACGATAATTAACACAATCAGTCGCGTGGAAAGAGGGCGAATGAGAAGGCATGACAGAGAGAGCGTGCGAGCGAGTGAGCGCAAGAGAGCCGCGCTGAGCTAAGCAAGCGCATGTCAAATTTTAAAAACAAATTGATGACGTTCGCAGACGTTGACAGCGCCCCCCGTTTGGACTTATGAGCGAGCGAGTGAGTGAGTGAGTGAGAGACTGAGAGCTGCGTGCTGATTGGCTGCAGCAGCCACACACACACGCAGAGCACGCCTCTGCTTGGCAGAAATATTTCCAATTAGAAGGCGGACTGCGCAGCTGCTGTTGTGACGTCATCAAACACGTTTGACGCTCCAAACCGGTTGAAGGCAGCCAGCCGCCAAGCTGAGCGCCAAACGAGAGAGACGGACATAGAGAGAGAGAGAGAGAGAGAGAGAGGGAGAGAGCGATAGAGAGAGCGCGCACGCAGACAAAGCCATTTTTACGAGGAGAGCCCAAAAGTGGTCGATTTCTCGTTGTGTTGAATGTTGAATGTTGAACGTTGCACGTTGTTCGTTTGTTCGCCGTTCGCGTTTTTGCCGACGCGTTTTCGAATGTAAAAAAATGTGCGCCCAGCATTAGTTGATGTTAAATTAAACGCTGAACCTTAGACAATGCCGCAACGCACTGCAAGTCCTGTGGAAATGATTGCAACGCGGAGTTGCAGCAGTCCGGCCGTATCCGAGATCTCTGTGGGCTCGCCCAGTCCACCGCCGCCGTCGATAAGACCGCTTAACATAAAGCGCTTGAGAATGCTTCGCAGTCCGGCGACAATTCAAAGTGTTCGCAAGTGCACCCAATTTGGGCCAGGTGAACGCATCAAAAGCTTTTCCATCGCCGACATTTTGGGTTGTAGCGATGATCGCAAGGCGGCGCCGACAACAGCTGAAGCTCCAACTCCAGCTCCACATCCATCTCCAGTTGCAGTTGCAACTTCAGCTCCATCTGTGCTGCTGCAGGAACGTCTACAAGTGCCCATAACAGTCTCGCAGGCGGCGCCCTTGTTGCATGCCGGATTGCATCCGTTTCTGCCACCCGGCCTGCTTCATAGCTATGAGCAGCGTTTGGCATGGGACTATCAGCGGCAGCTGCAGGAGCACTTTCAGGCGCAACTGTTGCGCCAGATGAGCATGGATCCCGCCCGAATACCCATACCCTCCGAGGATGGCAGCTCGGAGCGTTCACAGCGCTCGAGCAGCAGCAATGGCAGCACCGATTGCTGCCCCCTCAAAGAGGGGCACGACGATGAAGCCAATAAAACAAATAAACCAGCAGCCTCAAGTGATCCCAGCCAGAAAGCGGACGTGTCAGCATTGGGAGCAGCAACAGCTGGAGGTGATACACCGCTCGATGCACTGTTTCAGCTTTCCACCAAAAACTTTGATGAGGAGCAGGGTGAGTGTACGTAGAGGAGTAAGACGAGTAGGCAACCGCAAATAAATTACATTTAAATCTAAACTGATTTGATGTTGGTCAACAACAGCAGCAACAAAGCGGCAGCAGCAACAGCAACATCATTAACTTGGCTCGACTGGAGCGATTGATCAATTGTTGTCATTACGTCTTGATGAGATTCTGCTTAAAGCGTAAAAACAGTAGTAAGGTCAGGCAGCCTCGAGGTGGCTAAATCAATTTTAGCCATTACCAGGCACGGTTTCTCGGTCTCCTCTTTGATTGCCTCCATCGTTGTTGCTGTTTTGTTGCCTTTCTCAATCTCTGATCAACGCTGATCTGGCGCATGCGTATCGTTCGGCATAATTTGCTTAGCGGCGTTGATTTCTCGTTAAGCTCCACGCAAACCCCCCGCACACCACCCCAGAGACCTGAGCCCCAGACCAGTCCATCAGCTCTCATCGCTGACTCAATTGTTGCCAGTTCCATAAAGAAAACAAGAAAAAAAATGTATAAATCGCGGCTACTGAAATTGAATTTACGCGCCGCACGTACAGCCACAATTCGTGGCATCCTCCAACCGGCAACTAGCAACTGGCTGCCCATCTAATCAGTTACTTATGCGGCAGCTACTGGCATTGACTGCTGGCCACCAATCTGATTATGATTATGATTATGATGCCGATGCTTACAATGCTGTTTACGATTATGTTTATTATACCTATACACTCAGGCAAATTAAAGTAATATTGTTGGTTTTTTTTTTTAATTCGGAGAAACCCCAAATTTGGTTTTTCTGTCTTTTTGTTGAAATTTGGTGAAAGGCGACAAAATAAATAATTATTTTGTTAAAAATGATCATAGCCAAAATATTTAAATGGTAATATTTAAGTGAATGGAAATAATTTTGCTGTTTGTCTGGTATGAATATTGGCAAACTCTTTTAAGATTTTTTTTCTTATTGAAATATTTTAAATTGTTTAACAACCAATAGAATAGTTACTAAAACAGTATTATTTATATTTTTTATTTTCATGCTATATTCTAATTATGCAACTTTAGTTCTTTCTCTTGTTTTTGAGGCGGCTTTAAATATTTTTTTTTTTCTCTCAATCTCTGATTTAATTTATATTCGACTTTATATATTCTCTTTTATCTTTTGAACTCAACTAGTACCAAAATCAGATTTATTTTTACTTGATTTGTTCAATTAATAACATTTTTTTTTTAGTGTATGCAGTGCAGTCCAATAGTTTTGGAACCTGGGTCAGCATATCTGATATTTTAGCGCCACGTTTCGCAAAATTATTTTCCCAAGGCTGCCGCCAAGCAGTCATCCGGTTTTTGCAATTTCACTGTTGCACTTTGCAACAATCTTTGTTAATAAGAAGTTGATCAATAGCGCAGATCGCCGCCAGTTTAGCCGAGGCAGAAAGAGGCAGCCAATGGTTCTTGCTCACTTCCGGCTGAGGGCAGTTGCCAGTTGGCAGTAATTAGGTGAAGTACTTTAAGTTCTTAATAACCCTCATTGCGGGCACTGCGACAAAACTATGCAGCTTTTTCCTCATGCATATATATATATATATATATATAAATATATATATATAAAAGTACTGTAAAAATGGAAATAGAAAACGTGAAAAGGGCTCGAAAGCTGTTTGCGATTTCATAGAATAAAATTGTCGTTAGGGCTCGTCAATTATAAGCGCAACATTATCAACGAAAAAAAAAAAGAATAATACTTAATAATGACTGCAAGCAGAGGGCATTTGGGGGGGAAGGCTAGTGGCACGGGCTGCTTCTGCAGCTGGTTGATAAAACGCCAAGACAATTGGCACAGACAGTTGAGTTATTGAACGCACAGACGCACAAAGAGGCAACAACTGAGTAAGAGAGAGAGAGAGAGGGAGAGAGAGACAGAGAGGGAGGAGCAGAAACGGATGCAGCCTTAATTACAATTTAATTACTGAAAAACTTTTCCCACTTGACAAAAGACTGCCGCAATGGCAGCGGCAAAGACACAAACCAGCCAAGCATGAACCACAAAATGCACAACAACAACAAAACCAACAATAACATCAACAACAACAACAGCAACAACAACTACAACACAAAGATCTTGTGATGGCACTTTGAGTTGACAGTTGATTTGACAGATAGCAGTGTAAACATTTTACACAATATGCGGGCGCAGTCGAAACAAATTAGTTCAACTAGACGTATACTTAATGCTAAGCCAAGAGGGTGCCAAAAATCATCGAATACATTGTATGCTTAGCATAAATTTGTATAATTAGAAAGGCATGAAAAGAATATGTGTCGAGCTGCTTCGCCAGCTGCTAACTACTATGTAAACTAGATTTTAACCAACATTGTTAGAATGCAATTTACAGTCACGTCATCAACTGCCTGGCATACCATCTATGCACCCATCCACCCATCCATCCATCCATCCATCCATCCATCTATCCATCTATCCATATCCATAATAAATCGACAGTTGGCTGAGTTGACAGCAAAATTGCTTAGCAGTGTAACAAACGTAACCAACCGAAGGCCAAAATATATATATATACATATATATGCATTTGTCTAGGCAACGTGACATCCAAAATGGCGTGCCATGATTATCGAACGCCCACTGGTGCCACGCCCATGCCAATGTTATGCTCATAGAACATGAAGCCAATGTGGACATGGGCATTAGCCAGATATATATCAGGCATATTAGAGGCAATTTGATTTTAAATTCCAGTTGCAATATTTGATCAGAGCCGTTGCTCATTCAACATCTGATAATATTATATGTTTGGCCAGTATAATTAGTTATTATGGACATTGTTTGTAGCTTGAATAAAATCAACTAATAAGCAGTTACCGAGTGCAGAGATTGACTGAAACGATACTAAGTGCATAAAAGTGTTTAAGTTTTAGATTATTATTTCATGTAATTGATCAAAACCAGAGCTTAACTAATTATGGAGCTGAGCTCAATGTGATATTCGTGTTTTATTCACATTTGGCTTATCTATTGAACTTTTAAATTAATTGCAATACCTATGAATGATTATAAGCACTTCGGAATCAGAAGTGTGCATAATAATCGTAATGATTTCAAAATGCAATTTCATTCATTTTAAATGCTTTAGTGGCAGAGGGGAAGGGGGTATTAACCCATTGAATATTAAATACAGTGGCTGGCAAAAATCAACAACAGATTCCAAACATAAATCACGAAACCATAAAGAAAAATCTAATAAAGTGAAAAAAAAAATTTCTTATAAATGATTAATAGTAGCGCAACGTTTCAACAAAAATTGGTTAATGACATTAAAACGGGAAAACAACAATAAATACAAAAACAAAAAATACTTTACGGCTTCTATAAAAAATTACAAAGAAAAAAACGGCAAATCGCGATTGCCTCAATAAAATTAATAAAATGACTGCAGGCGCTGAAAAAAAAAAATCACTAATTCTTGCAGATAGCTGAAGCTGTGGTTGGAAGATTATTCTTATGTGAAATGGCATGAAAATTTGCAAAACAGAAAAGACAAAAACAAAACTGAATTGCTTTGAGCAAAGTCAGCCAACAAGTTGACAAGCTGCCCCTCGTATAAAGTCGCTAATTAACGGTTGCGCCTCGAACGAAAAATGCAAAACAAAACAAAAAAATGATTTCATTAACAAAATATGTGCTTGTTGTAAAATTGGCAACAAAAATATGAGTTAGCGTGTTGTGTGGCCATAAATCATTTGCATTTCTAGTTGGGCATTAAAGATTCGCAAAATACCAACAAAGCGAATTTGCGTGGAAGTAGATTTTGTTTATTTCTTTTTTTTTTTTCATTTACTTCTTGTAAGCAGAAGCTTTAACAATTCAGCGATTCGGCTTTCACTCCGTGACATGCCCCTACTGCCGCGCGGCTGCATGCCACACACTCACCCACGGGTGGTCCACAACAACAGTCCCTTTGAGCAAATTGCAGCACAACAAAGTGTCTCGCTTGCTAAAACGCATTTACACACACACACACACACACACATATAAATATATATAGAGGTGTGCAAAAGCAACGCATTGAAGGTGTTACCTGCACGCTTTTGATGAGCACTAATTGAGCTCAAGTTGCATTTTTTCTTAGCCTGGCCCATTACCCCTCCGCGCCGCGACAAGATCAAAGCCGGCAAGCCGGCCATATAAAAGCACATATAGAGACAAGCGAAAATCAAGCATCGACAGCAAAACAACCAACAGAGAAAAAGTGAGAGAGAGAGAGTGAAATAGAGAGAGAGAGAGAAAGAGAATTGCATACACACAATTTTTTGGCAATAACTTTATCAGACGTGGCCATATGGGAGGCCCAACTGTTGCCATACCAAAGAGCATAAAAGGGGTAGTCAAAACAAATGAGTTGACTCCAGGGCCAAGTGCCGGGGGTCGAGAGTCGAGAGACAGATCCGCTGCCAGACATATGGGCGGCCCAGGGCAAGTCAGGACCTTGTCAAAGTTCTTAAAATCGCATTCGCATTCACACTCGCGTTCAAGCCAAACATTAATCACCAGGCCAGAACGCCAGAGCTGTGAATTTTTAGCATGTGAAAGAGGCACATCAAAAGCCCGCGCCACGCACACCGAAAGCCATTTAAAAACGCTTTTTCACGAAAAAAAAAAAAAACCGAAATAAATGCAAGAAAAAGCCAAAGCCCCAAGTAACCCGTTTAGGCCATTGGGCAATTGACCAGATCCGCACTGCAATTGCAACTGGCCACAGGCACAGCAGTGAAGAGATTTCGCGATTCTTTTTAGATTGATGCGTTCGTTGCCAAACGCAAATGGGGAATTGCAGCCAAACGCACCGGGAAAGCTCACAGATTGATTTACTGACTAGCTGGAGTCTTGAGCTCGTTATCTGTGTGCTTTGTAGGGTCTCTATATATGGGTCACTTGGCGCCTAGAGAACCTAGCTGATATCAGCTATCCGTCTCGGAGTGGGCAATTAGCCCATTGCAACTCTATAAAACAGGTACTGCAGAGAAAGGTACTACCAGAAAGATCAACAATCTTTGGCACCACAAAGTTAACACACTCTTATCTAATTTTCAATATTAATCTTAATAATATTTTTAAGAAAACCCCATTGATTGTTTGTACCTGTTTCGATGTTAATGAATTATTCACAGATTCTTTATATGGCAAAGAAATTATTATCAAGATAATCTACAATCTTTAGCAATAATATGCTTATGAGTTTCTCATAGATACTTTCTATTACATAACCAATCTAAGTTATTATGCCAACAATTACTACAAGAAAATGGTAATACCTTTGGAAGGATATAAAAAGATGTTTGTTAAACGAGAAAATGCAATGGTGAAACCAATCATATTTACAGGGGCATGGCTCTAAAGTCCGGTACTGTCTACATTGAGTCTTTGATGATAAATGCTGAGAAGGCAGCATAAATGAATGCATTGAAATCATTAGCAACGATGCCGAACAAACGAGCCAAAGAGGGCCCCACAGACTCAGACTAGCGGATGGGGAAATTATTCACAGCTACGGCTTCACAGCTCTGACATTAAGGAGCTGCGGACTACGGACTGCGGGTTGTATGTAGTCTGCTCCAAAGGAAGTGCCTGCAAAAGTGTCCCAGCAGGCATGCAGGCAGGCGGACAGGCAGGCAGACGGACAGGCAGGCAGGGAAGCAGACAAGGTGTTTTTTTCTGACCCATTAGTTGCGCCGGCAGGTGCCTCAGCTGATGGGTTCGAACTGCATGTCGACACTTTTGCAGTTGTGTTCTAGATCCATAAAGTGGATCGCTTCTCGTTTGATGCAAGATGAATGCGCATTATAATGCAAAATTTAATGTTGAGCAGCCAACAATTAGTTCAACTCAAGCAAACGACATGTGCTCCATTTGATAAAAAAGAACTTAAGTCATGACGAATTGGTTACATTAATAAGGCGACTTTTATTAGATATGCGATAAGTGATGTAAAGTAAAAGACCATCGACAAGCTAGAAATACACACATATATATATAGATATATACTCGAATATATATTGTTTTCTTTTTTGGTACTAAATAAGACGTTCAGCACTTACCGATTGTACAATTTTATATATATATATGTGTACAAATTCAGAATGATATCTAACTAAAGAAAAATCGATATTACTCTATCTGCATTTATTACGAATAGGGAGGTTTGAAATAGATATATATATATAGATATACATTAATTAATTTTTCACAACCTAATGTAAGATTAGATATTTACTATATTAGATTTAGTTATTTTTATACGTATTTGCTGCGTTTGATAAAGTTTTTCTTTTTTATTTGTAATAATTAGCTCAAATCAAAAAATAAGAAACAAAAATGCTACTTTTATTGCAGCCTGAGAGGTTATTGAATTATTTAGACATATTCTACACAGATCATTTATCTCACAGATACTTCTCCAACATCATCATTTCAATCATTACCTTTTGCTTCTGTTGACTTTCCAAATTGTTATTACAAGTCAATTTAGCACTACTCACTCTACACCCTTACACATGCAGAAGGGGGCTGATTTAACCCTCAAGCCAAAACATTATTAATACCCTGAAAATATCCCAAGCCAATTGCCATAATAAAAGCATAACAAATTCCAAACATTTAATACCAAAATTGAAAAGAAAATCAGTGATTTGGAAAAACGCACAAGTTGTTTACATGTAGAGCCAACAACAACAACAGGCAGCACCAGAAGCAGCAACAGCAACAGCAATAAACAACCACCGCAGAAGAAACAAGCAGCAACAACAACAACAATAACAACAATAACAGGAACTACAACAACCAGTCCAAAGTCAGCGACAAACTTCACGCTAAAATCATTGGAAGCTGTGAAAAATGTTTCTTCCCCGAAATGCGCAGCAACATAAAACTCAACACACAACAAAAGGGGGCGGCTGCTGTCGTTGTTGTTGTTGTTGGCAATGTCAACAAAACATTTAACACCTTCTTCCGCCCACAGCAAGGCCCTTTGGCTGGGTGAGGAAACACAGACTGTGGCTGCCACTGCGTATTTGTTTAATCGTTTATTAAAGTGTGAACAAAATTAATTTGACTATTTTAATGCACTGTCGCTTTGCAGTTGGTGTTGTTGCTGTTGCTGTTGTTTTTGTTAAAGGTAAATGACTTGCAGTCGTTGACAAGATTAATTAATCCCCGTCCGCTTGCCGAGTGGGTGAGTAATTTGCGGGTGTCGCTGCCAACGGCGCGAATACGTGTTGTGTATAACTCAAAAAGCTAAAAAAATAATAATAAAAAAAACCTCTCATTGGCAATAATTGATTTTTTGTTTTGTTGCTATTTTTTCGTTTTTTTTTTATATTTCTCTTTTTGCTGTGCGCCAAGTTTGATGCGCAATTATTGTGACAAGTCTTGTTATGCCAACGAATGCTTATACTTATGCGATATGTATACCCTTACCTAAACACCATACCACTACCTCTGCCCCTCTAGCCCATATGTGTGCTTTTGTGCAGGCGTCGTCATCGTCGGGCTGTTTCATGTTTGCGGCACAAACCCGAGCTGGCCAGTTTCAGTTTAAGCCAGCTCAGACAGCAAGATTCGCGTGCGTTTCTGTGTGTGAGTGTGCATGTGAATGTGTGTGTGTCTGTGTGTGTGTGTGTGTGAGTGTGCACTTTTGACAAGTAATTTAATAAAGCCAGCGACATGACGCGCTTGTTGTTACTGTTGCTGTTTATACATGCATCCATCCACATAAGCCAAAGGCAGAGCCAGAGCCATAGCCACTGCCAGAACCAGACTCACAGTTTTAGCCGTGGCCCAAGTCAAAAAGTGGAAGTGGAAGCGCTAGCCGCCGGCTCGAGTGCCAATGTCAGTCACTTAGTCAGTTAGTCATTTATACTGGCAGTCAAACACTGGTTCCCCAGCCAAAACTCATTCCGGCCTCTTGTTGCTGGTTTTTGTTTGGCTTTATTGCAATACGTTTTGTTGCCGTTTGATTGCAGCTTGTAATCACAATTAAAGTGTTAAACATAAATGCCAGGGCCCAGCTAGCCAAAAGTAAAATAAATATATTTTTTACATAAAAACACACAAATTTAAAAAAAAAAACTTTACAAGGGTTGCTCAATTGCCACTTAATGTGGGATCGGTCTTTGGTTACTTTTGGGTTGGGATTGGCGTTTTTTTCCATCATTTCATTTACCTGACATGCCAAATAAATTACATCAAATTCCACTAGAAAATCTTCAATTACATTCTTGAAATAGCAAATATTTTTTAAGAAAAACTTTGCTATAAAACCAACCAATAATTTTGCATACTTAGTTAGTCGACAACAACCCGAAATTAAGAATATTTTCGATCAAATTTTATTGGAATTTTGTTTTGATCACTTTTAGTTTTATAAATACTGAAACATATCATAGCTAATAGACTGAAAAGTCTTGTAAAGCATTCAACAAGTATTACAAGCATTAAAATGCCAGTTACTGAAGACTATAAAAATGATTATATCTAGCTGAGAGTCTTAACAAACTAACCCGAAATTGGACTGGACCTAAACCAGGGCTGCTATCGCAGCTGTCGATCAAAGTCAGCAGCTTAATTGAATTTAATGTGCCAATATTCCAAGTGATTCCGGGCCGACTTCGGACTCGATCTTATCGGACGACTCTGCACACAAAACATGTGTAACGATATGGATCGGCACTTTTCACTAATCGGTTTGGTGTTAATTTATGGCGTATCTTTATGGCTGGGCAGCCAGTCAACTGCTTCCGCCTTGGCGGCCATGTTGGAGCAGCATCAGTAGCCGGAGCTGGCAGTCGGCAGCTGGAGCGCTTCAGAAGCCACTTGAGTATCTTTGGGTCTCTCCCTCTCGCTAATTACGGCAATTAAAATGCACTAAATACAAGAAACGAATCGGAAAATTTCAATGGATATTGACTGCATTCAAGCCGCCTTCAAGTGGCTGCCGGTAGCGCCAGTTGTGGTGACTCAAGTGCCTCCAAACTACAGACAATTCCCGCAATGAGAATTATTAATAAAGCATCTCAGCTAATCGGCTGCAGGCACTAATTAGACCCAAATGGAAACCTTAAGTGTGTGTGTGTGTTGTGTATTGTCAAGTGCGAGTTTAAGAAAAAAAAAGTACTTTCAGTTTGATGATCCTTTTGTGCAGGATCTGAGTTAGATGTCGCCGCTGATTAGCCAAGTGCATAACTCAAAAGTGAATAATGCCGCAATTCCATTAGGCGCAGTCTTTGCCGATTGCAGCATATTGTTAGTCGAACAGTCGAACAACAACTGCAAGTCATAAACAATTTCAATTGCCGTTGCACATTCGCAACACTCAATTAACGCTTTTCAACAAAGACCTAAAAAAGTATGCACAACAACAACAGCAACAACAACAGCAGCAACAACAGCAGCAGCAGCAACACGCAGGCTGGCGGCAGCAACAGCAACAGCTACAGCAGCAGCTACAACAATAACAATAATAATAATAATAATAATGCATTCATCATTTTATGACAGCCACATACAAACTTGGCCTAGACAATAGTGTCAACTATATAAAAAAGTGCAAAACTTGTCCGCGTATCTATTAAATTATGCTTAACTATGCGCTTTTGTTACCCCTCGACACTTTCAAAGTATTCCACATTGTTGCTTATGTTGTTGTTGTTGTTGTTGTTGCTTGATCGTGGCTAACAATGGCCAAGCTACTTATGGCCCAGGCAGGCAGCTGTAACTGGACTGGTATGAGATATAGACAAACACAGCTAAAAGGCGGCCAACAAAAGCGATCGAAAGCAGATCGTTCAGTAGAGCAACTTTGAGTGTATTCGAGTGTATTCATATCTCTGTCACTTTGAGTATATTCGAGTGTATTCATATCTCTGTCTCTTTGAGTATATTCGAGTATATTCATATCTCTGTCAACAACTTTATACATATATATTTGCAGCCAGCAAGTCTGGCGTATAACAACAACCAAATCAATTGGCCATAAAAAAAAACAGCTAAAGGATTTAAGTTATATGACACACAAAATCTGGCCAAGTGACTCTCTGAGTGTATCGAATTAAGTGTGAGTGTGAGGTATGAGGTATAAGTGTGTGTGTGTGTGTGGAATAGCCGGTAAATGATGTGAATTCCTTTTAAATTTTTCATATAAGCTTTCTGCTTACTCATAAACGGAGAATTTCGGAATGCGCCGCAAGAATTCGGCAATTTAAAATGGGTGAGAAAAATGGGACAAATATAGATATGAAAGCTTTTGTGATTATTGTACAATAAAAATTAATAATTAATACGAATAACTGTTAAACTTTGTAGTAACATTAAATTATAATCTGACTTTCAGAAATTCTACTTTTTGGTTACATATTTCTTTAATAAATAATCAAATGTTTTTGTGTTTTGCAATTAATACATTAAAAAATATGTATCTTTATTAAAATTGTGTTCTCCTAAAATGAAAATAATTGCTAATTGAAAAAATTAATAAAATAAACTAATTGCAATTGATACACTATTAAAAAATTAATAGATTTTCTGCCCACATTCCAATTAAGTTCAACTAGATAAGTTTCTTAAAGGACTAGAAAAGATGTACATATTAAATGAATTTTTATGTTAATTGAAATGAGATGCTGTGGCCACAAGTCGATAACATTTGTAAACGTCAACGAAATTGTCATGAGGCATCATTTGTTGGCCAGTTGCGGCCAAAAAAAGAGCGTCGCGGCAAACGCTGCGTATGCGTAATGATCGCTTTAGCGACTGCAACAGCGACTGGCTCAGTGCCCCTGCGGCAGCATTGACTTGCAGAAAATGCAAAAAAAAAATCATAAACTACGCAATTTATGCGTATTTGGCAGATCAGAGCCGTGTGGCCGGCCGGCAGCCAACGGGGCGTAGATTTAATTAAATAAATTCCATGAGCTCGACGCTGGCGACAACGACGCAGACGCAGACGTAGACGGCAACTGCGACGCTGACTGCATTGATAAACAACAACAAAAAATGTGTGCATATATTTTTCAACACACACACACACACATACACATACATTTGCATATTTGTCGCCGGCAATTAAATAAATCTGTGCGTTGTTTGCAGCTGCAAAAACAACAACAACAACAAAAACAGTTGCTCAAAATTTTTGCATATTAATGTTGTAAATTTATTGTTTTTCATATTTTATTCGCTCGCCTCAACGAGCATTGCAATTACACACGCAAACAGTGACACGCCCACCTCATACACATATCTATACATACATGTGTGTGTGCGTGTGTGTGTGTGTGTGTTCCTGCTTATATAAGTATCTGTAGTCGCTTGCAACTATATATATCAACGGCTTAACAATTGGCTCTGACATGTCGTCAGGTGGTGGCCACTGCCTTCAACACGGAGTTCGTTTATTCGTTCAACAGCCCTCTCCCCTTCCCACTCCCCACACCTCTCCACTTACACCCCTGCACGCCTTGTTGCACGACTGCGTGCGACACACGCATTTTGATACTTTAATTTATGGCCTCGCGCGCGCAGTTTGTGTGTCATGACAAACGTCCATAAGTGTAACTAGTTCTTGGCATGTTCCACATGCAACTGCAACAGCAACTGCAACTGCAACAGCTATGTCAATGGACGCTGCTTATATTAGCCTATGTCAGTGACATCGGCTCGTTTCCAAACTCGTTTCCAAAGCTGCCATTACAATCAGTCCTAACAAAGCGACTTTAATAGCATTTAAATTCCCAACAAGCTAATAACTTACATTAAATTATTATGTCCATAATAATTACGACTTAACTATGAAGCATTTCATAATGAGTAAAAAGCGTTTAATGACTCTGTACAAAACAGGCAGACGGAAGAAATATCTTTATTCTTGATCAGCATCAAAAAAAACTTCTAATCTCATAACAAGTTTATTTAATCGATAATATCGGCAACATTTCGTTGCATATAGATTTCCTAAGGCAAAAAACGGTGCTTTTTAAAAAACATATCTTTACAATTGATATATATATTCTTCGCTGATCTTATTACTATCCAGAAAAAACACGAGTTGCCCTGGTTTTTCTAACCATGCTTAAATTTGGATGCCCAACACTATTAAATCGAAAATTTGACAATAAAAGTAGAATTTTAATTAACAGCTGGGCTAATTTTGAATTAATTATTTGTAACACATATCATTTATTATGAATTCCTTGATTTTAAAATTAGTAAATCATCTGTCTAATGAGAGCTTAAAAATTTAAACTAAGCAGCTTATTAAACATACTCAAAATTCGATTAAACGTGATCGCTGTCTCTCTCTCTCTCTCTCTCTCTGCTCCTTTCTTTCTCCCTCATCTGATCCGACATTTTAGTGTCTTGTGGGGAACTGTGGCAACTGGTGATTTTATGGCGCCCACTAAAAGGGAAACCTACGAGCGCACCTACATAAGTAATACAATCGATTGGCTGCCTGCTTGCGATTAAGACTGCTTATCTGGCTGGCAATATCGATAAACATAAATAAAATAATATTGTCCCGGGCAACTGAGCAACTGAACAACTGCCAAGTGAGCTTTCTACAGACGAAGGGAGCGAGTAGGGGAAGCAGGCAGTCGGCCAACGCCTTTTGGCCAAGTGGCAGTGAACATGCAGGCGCACATAAAAACTCGCAATAATGATAACGATAACGATAACGATGCGCAGCGGTTGTTTTACAAGAAAATTATGTGTTATTAGCACACGCACACTCACACACTCACACACACACACACACACACACACACTCACACACGCACACACACGTCCTGCTGCGTGCGTTATAAAGTTGGCTGCTTTATCACAGCAACGATCCCTGGACTCGAATCTGACCCGCAACCGATTGCCAGGTGCGGATGCACGGGGGCGGGGGGGCTATGGGGATTACCAAGCTGAAAATTAACTTGTTTTTGAATTGTGAGTTCTGCTCGTGCCTCAGCCAGTATTATTGCTGCTGCGTGGCGCATTAACGGAAATTTATCATAAATTCCAATACCCTTGCCTACTAATGGGCGTTGATTAGCTAATTTGCTGCGCTCGTTTCATTTGCCACTCACCCAATGCCTAATGCCGGAAAGTCATTTCAAATACATAGTGCCTTCCACGTCTGCTGCTGCTGCTCAGTTCATCAGTTGATGATGATCATCATCGTGGTTCGATCAAAAAATCGTCTACATATTTGCCACGTTTGATTGCCTACCTCATCCCTCATTTCCGCGCCATCTCTTGGCCCAGCGGCATGTTTACTTTGATCTCACGCACAACAAAAAAAGTGGAAGAAAAAAAAAAGAAATAATAAATAGAAAACTAACTTTGCCAACTGATTTGCTTTGCTCATCGCTTGCCCCACGATTCGAGTGAAACGCCCCTCGCCTGACCCGCTCATTCACACCGTCTCATCGACGGCTCGAAATAATGAATGAAATCAAATCCAAATCGAAATTCTAACTTGAATTCAAATTTAAATTAAATGCCGTTTTTTTTCTCTGTATATGTTTCGTGCGCTGCTGCGTTAACTGGATCTGGTTAGTCCAGTGAAGAGCTCCGACTTCAGATCACTTGCAGATTAGCATAGCGATTGCGTGCTCCTCTCTAATTTTCGGCACGCATGCACATGCAACAGTTCCCATTCTCTGCCCCACCCTCTTACACACTCTCTCTCTCTCCATATCTCTCTGTCTCTCTCTCTTTTCCACTCTCGCTGCCTACTCGCTCGACTTGCTTAACAATGAGAAGATTAATTTATGTTATTAAGTCGGCAGTGCGGTCTTTGATCTTGGCTCCTCTTTTCCCTGAGGTGTAAGGTAGGCAAGCCAATGCGGTGGCAATGCCGCCACCTGAAGAACCCAACCCAGAAACAACCACAACAACGACAACAACAACAACATGAGTAAGAACTGCGCATCGATGAAAATCGAGTCTGAGATCTGAGATCTGGATGGATCGCACTATGAACCATAGACTCTAGTCTGGGCTACCTGCTGTCTCTGATTTGATTGCCCTCCTGAACTGTCCCCTTGGCCCTTTGGCTTCGAACTCCGCTTGGTTCTTGCTGTACTACCTCAACACAGAGCACAAAGTGAGAGTGCTTATAAAGACAGTATACGACTTTGAGATACTCCGTACACAGCCTTCACTTCGATTTGTAGGTCATTTTATTTGAAAATAACACTAAAAATGTGTTCTGCAAATCTGCTCTATCTGGAGATGTACTCTTCAATAATAAAATAATATATAATAATAATAAAATAATATTAAATGGGATAGTTGAACACACAGTTGGAAGTTAAGTGTGAGAATATTGCAAATTCTAAAATTAATTAATTAAGAGTGATATTACTCTAAAAATAATTATCATCCAAAATTTGTGTGTTATGAGGAAAGTATCGAATAGATGAAATATATTTCACCTTGACAAATATTCTTGTCATAGGGAAATAATGATCTTAAACTGGATGCGACTGGCTCTATTAATCTGCCAGATTCAATTATGAATATGATTTCAGATATCGACATTTATCGATATTCTCTTTGACTGACTCAGTTCATGGCTGGAGTTAGACATGTCTTTTTCTGTTTGTTCCATACAGTTCATAGTACTCTACCTACGCTTTTTGTGTGTGTGTGTGTGTATACAGGGTATCATGCGAGTGTGTGTATCGAATAAACTCGATCCTGACTAGATATTGCGTGCTGCCAAAAGTCTCAGATTCATTAATTTGTAATTTATGACAGCTTGTCATAATATCAACGCTTCGTTTGGCTGCTCAGCTGGCTGTTATTGTTGTTGTTGTTGTTGTTGGTTATTGTAATACAAATTAAGTTAATGCTCATTAGGCAGCAGCTGAGTTACCAAGTTACCAAAATTATTATTGAGCAATGTCTCTGGGCCATGTTAGTGGTGGTTTGTTTAACAAAGCATCATCATCTTTGACTCGTTCATTTGTCTACTCGTGTCTTCGTCGATTCGTCGATTTGTCGATTCGTTGATTCGTCGTAGTTGGATCCAGTCATCTATGGATCTACTTGTTGTTGTTGCTTTTGCTGCTGGGGGGCATTGTTGTTGGCTTTATGCTGTTGTCAACGCATTTTGTTGTGCCACCAATAAAATGTCGGCCTCTTTCATCTGTCGGCCAGTTCAAAGTACCAGCCAACTTCTAACTCAATTAGTGTGCAGTTTTTTAAACGGTTTTGATTACAAGCACTTTTTTTTTTTATTTCTCTTGCTAAACTATCAAAGCCCACTAAACGGCATAAGCACACACACACACACACACACACACATACGTGTATACATATAAGTATATAGTAGTTATTTTGGTACGCACCTGCTACTTATAAAGACATTAAGCCAACTAACACTGGTACGTCCCAGTTCAGCCTCCGTTTGGCCTACTTTGCTGCAGATGAGCAGAAGGTCACTTAATCAGAGCGCAGGATTTGAGCTTGGACTCCACACACGGCTGTTGGGTAGCGGGCTGCGGATTTGGGGGGCTGGTAACGAGCGATCTTTAAGCCGAGCCGCTCTTTGATCGCATTTTAATGATGATGACCATTGTTAGCTGATGTTAGCGATTGCACATACAGATTTTCACTTAACAATGCCGCCGAATGCTGTCACCCCCTTTAAGGATGCATGCCCCTGAGCCACCAACAACAACAACAACACCATTTTGCCGTCTTTCCACTCGCTGTGGCAGTGGCTTTAAAAGCCGTGCAAACATAAAAATGATGTAGCACGGACAACGGCAACAGCAGTGGCAGCGGCAGCGGCATCGGCAGCGGCATCGGCAGCCAATGGACTCAATGGACCCGCTCCCCAAAAAAAAAACTAAAGCCATGTGCCAAGTGCACAAATACAAACACACACTGGGAATCAAGACTGCAGGAGGCTGTAGTCTGGAGTCGTCTCCACTGCCTTTGCCCCAGCATCTGTGTCTGCAACCAAATTGCAACGCAACATCATTTTTATTATTCCTGCTCTGACCAAGCAATTCTCGCACTGTGGCACAAAATGATCAATGTGATCAATCAAAATTATATACAGATCTTATTTAACCAATTGATTGAATGTATATAAATATATATGCAAAGAAATTAACTTCCAATGAATGAGTACAATAAATATCAAGCTTTAATGAACTTAGATAAATAAAGTCTAATAAATAAATAAAAATCAATAGTGATTATAGTTATCAGATATTGACTAATGGACCTAATAACATATATCAACAGAACAATGTATCAGAAGTAGCATAATTTATGACTATAGTGAATAGATCGGAATTCTATGAAAAGAACAAAGATATTTCGCATTTGTTCAGTTTTGATTTAATTTGAATAATTTATACAATTTATTATTATAATAGATTATTGTATAAAAAAAAATGGGAATAATAAAATGGCAGTTTAAGATGAATTAAATCATTTTTATTATTTATTATTACAATAGATTATTGTATAAATAAATAAATGAGAATAATAATAATGGCAGTTTGAAATAAATTATATAATTTATATAATTTATTATAAGAATAGATTATTGTATAAATTAATAAATGGAAAATATAGATAAATTTAATAACTTATATTATTTATTATAAGAATAGCTTATTGTCTATATAAATAAAAAGATTAATAATAAATAATTAAATTAATATAATATGATAGCTAAAAGATTTAACTATTGCCAACATATCCTTTTAGTTTAGTAAATATTTTAATAATATAACAATTAAAAATTTCAACTGGATATTGATCATTTCCATCCACTGTCTGAACAAATCGTGCGACTGCAGCCAAGTGCGCCTGGGGATGTAAGACCATGCAAGTCCAACTTGAGATCGAAGTGGACGTCACCGTCGTCGTCGTCATCGTCGTCGTCGTCGTCGTCTACCGTCTGACTGACTTCATTGCTCTTTACGTAACGTTAACTTAAGTATACGTTGGCCGAGCGCCATCTCGTTTAATCTACCTTTTAAAGGGCGTGGCCATAGTATTTTATATATGCTGATCAAAGAGCGCCGACGCTTTGTGCCTGGGCCGACACGACGACGATGACGACGAAGTTGGAAACGAAGACCAAAACGAAGACGACGCATTTTTTTCCCCTCTTAAAGCTTTACTTAGCTTCGAGATTGGCGAGATCGGTGATCGGTGATCGGTGGGGCAGGTGGGAAGGTGAGAAGGAGGAGAGGAATAGTGTGTGGTCGTTCGTCCCATAGTTTGGGCTAAGCATAGCTTTACGTGTTCATTATTGAATTAAGGATGACCACGTTTTCGGCGCTTCGTTTGGCTGCGTCGGAGTTGCAATTGATTTGCCAGCCATTAAAATCAATCAAAATATCAAAAAAAAAAAAAACAACACTACAAAAAATACACAAGTATATCGTGGTTTGCAATTATATGTCGAAAATGTGTGTCTGTGTGTGTGAAAGTGCTTGAGATTCCTGCTCGCTTCATCGATTGCCACGATCTGTTTTTATTTTAAATACATTTTTTTGGCCATCCAGGAAGATGGCGCGCTAACGGTTTGATAATATACCCATTCATGTTTCTGGTGTATCCCCTTTCATGTTCGCAGCGACTAAATAAAAGAAAGTCGTCGACATTATGAAGAAATTTAGCCGGCACTGATGAGGCCATTAATAAAAGGCCCACAGTTGATTATGGGCCCTGCGGTCCCATTGACATGTTCTTGGCCATCGACAATTACCAGCACATGCAAATTATTGGACATCTTTATGTTGGCAAGATATAACTCAGCAATCACAATAGCTGCGGGACAACATCAGCATAATTTACCCAGTTTAATACCCAAAAAGGCAGCGAAGAAAGTCTTCAAGAATTTGATGAGCTGGCAATCGAATTCTTTAAATGCAAAAATATATTACCTCATTCCAAATGTTGACTAACTATGCAGGAAATGAGAAAAAGCCAGAAGTCAAATCTATTAAATTCAAGTTTTTTTTATTAATTAAATAATTTATTTATAATTCATAATTTTATTTATGTTATTTTTATGTTCATAGCTATTTTTGAATATAGCTAAAAACAGCATAAAGAAGGCATATTTAAATTTTTACACTTTATTTTACGTATTAGAAAATCTTTGAAGAGGTTTATTCCATAAGGCAGATTTATATTCTAGTTTTTATTATAGAATATATAAAGAACTTACACATAAATATTTGTAATATTTTACTAATGGGTTAAAATCAAAATAAGATTTATTGCTGAATTATTAATCAGCACTTTTGTGCTATGAGAGCTATCTTAAAGAGAGAAAAGAGAAGAGAGAGAGAGAGAGAGAAGTTATACAAAGAGAAGCTGGACAAATTAGTACTATATATATATATAAATATATATTAAATTAGATAAATTAGATATGGCCAACTCATTTCTCATTGCATTGTGGCCAACTAGTTTGAGTTATTTACCTCAATTTCATCTGCCCCGCAACAGATTTTCCCTTCCCAAAATTATGGAGCGCGTTACGAGCGTGTAAACAAGCAGCCAACGATGACAGTTGGAGTTGGAGACCCCACCAGTTGAGTGAGAGAACCAGATCCGATATGGTTAGCAATGCAGACGAGGCGACCATTTAAAATCCATAGAGACCTAAATGAAAATACCTAAATTTATAACTTTCTCGTTATGGAGCGATGCGTTCGATATTTGTTGTTGGGGTTTTTTTTTATTTTTATTTTATTTTTATGTTTTTGCTTTTTTTTTTTTGTGGATCGCTTGTTTTGAAGCGCAACTCTCTTTTGTCGGCGGCTAAATTTGTCTCATCTTCTTATATTAATTTGTGTTATTGTATTTCGGCTTTTGGTAGCAGCAACAACAGCAACAACAGCAACAACAGCAACAACAACAATAACAATAATAACAAAGGTAGCCAAAGGTATCGAGTTTTATAACCTGCTCGAACTCATCAATTTCGTTGCTAACAACACGCAGACACGCCAAAGTGAGAAAAGGTATGCAGCCAGCTTTGCCTGCCGAATCTGAATCATCATCTCATCTCCCCCTCTCACCCTCACACACTCTCTATTTCCCCCTCTCTCTCACACTCTCTTTATCAGGGGATTCTGTGGTTATATTTTGTTTCTTTGCCTTTTCTTGAACGTCATAAGTAAATTTCTTGTGTTGTTTCGGAGATTTCAAAAAGCCATTTAGAATAAATTAATGTGGACCTACCGCTAAAATGCTCAGGCGATCCCCGGCTCAGTTGGTTCTGTTCCGTTCATGGGCGTATCACAAAGGGAGTCAGATCAGCCCTTGACATTCAAAAATGAAGTTGCTTGCAGGATTGCTTGGGGACAACTGGCTGTGTTGATCCCTTCCCAGCTACGCCGCTGATTGCATTTTGTTAGTGATTTGCCTTTGTGTCGTTTTTTGTTTCGGTTTCGGTTGCTGCAACGCTGAGTGAGTGCGTCGCATTAATCTGATCCCTCATCAGCGTGGCCCCAAACAGGATTAAAATTAGTTTTTGATTACGCTTTCGAGCTTCTGGACAACGCAATTTGTGGTCCCACTTTTTTGGTTTTTTTTTTTTTGTGTTTGACTGGAACGCTGCGAACACTTCCAGCAATCTGCTCCCTAAGACTGGACTGGACCGGGTTCCAAGGGGCTTGGGGCGTATAATTAACGCTTTTAGCAAAACTCTTTGTCGCTGCGGCTCCTCTGCTCCTTCGCTCGAAGGTCGCCGCTTTGTCATAATTTTGAAACGGCGGCAAAACTTTTTAAAGCTATTGGCAGCTATTTAGCCAGGCTAAATCGAAATTGTGAAATTCCTTGTGCTCATAAATCCCCACAATCGGCTTCTAATTGAGTCTTCCGCTGCCACACCACAGCACATACATTCCACATGTCATGCTGCTGCTGCTCTCCTGGCTGGTGTGCACATCTCAACCTTAGGTAGAGCAGCTCTCATCTTACCGTCTCTCCAAGCCGAGCATTTGATGAGCGTGTGAAACCAGCACCTTGTGTGTGCTGCTCAACGAACACTTTTCTGTGGATGCGATACTCATCTTGGTAGCACACACACCATGGAGTGCTGATGATCTCTAGATCTCAATCTCCTCGGGCTTTTACTCTTGCTGCTGCTGCTGCTGCTGCTGCTCTTCGCTCTGATCTGGATTAGATGCTGCACTTTATTATGGAGCTCGTTCGATGCTCGAGGGCCGATCGCTGCTGATAGCTGATTGATCTCAAGTTGGCTTTAATTGAATCGTTTTTCTTGCAAACTCTCTTTCTCTCTCTCTCTCTCTCTCTCTCCCTTTCTTGGTCGGTTTTTGGTGGCCTCTTCATTAACATAATTGCCGCTGTTCTCCTTTTCATTCCTCTTTTGACACTTAAGCGGCTCAATAGCCAACTGATTTCTTGATGTACTTTTCACTTAGCCACACTGCCAGTTCTGGCCACCATAATGCGCCCAATAAAAGTGCAGCCAGGTTTAATGAATTTGCTTTTAATTTATGTGTGAGCGGCAGCTACTTAATTTACCTAATTACCGCCAACGCCATTAGGCCCAGTTCTGATCTGGCACCGATAAGGCACGACAAAAGCGTCAAAAACAAATATATAGGTATATATATAATATATCTATACATAATGGCATTTGGAATGAACGTGTCAGTTTAGTAGCTAGCAAGATACCAAGCCCTTGTTCTGGGCACACAATGCGTCATTTTGTGTGTTTGTGTCTCAATTAGCAACGCTGGCCAACTGGCATAATTTATGCTCATTTTGGCCAAGACACCCACAGCAGAAGCGACAACTATTTTGTACTTCTGTTTGGACTACACTGAGCGAACTAAAAACAATCAAATTAAATAAAGCACAGATTACAATTTTGTCTTAAAACTTGAGTATTAAATGTGTATTAATGTATTAAATGTTAGAATACAAAAAGAGCTCCAAAAAAAACATATTTAAGAAAATGTATAAAATTTGTAATTATATTTGCTAACTGCCAAGGATAATAATAAAAGTTAGTTAAAAAAAAAACACTTGCCACTTTTAAGCATCTAAGCAGAATAACAAAAAATTATTTCAATAATTTGTATTTTAATATTTGCTGTAAATATTACTTATTACAATAGAAAATAATATTTTAAGCATTGAAATCCTCAAAAACTAATTTGATCTGTTTTCGAAATGTTGGTTCATTATTTTTTTTTGTTCAATTCCATTTTTAAAATGTACATTTAAAATAATAAATAAATAAGTTGAGCTGCATTTTAAATAGACGTAATTTTATCTCAGTGTACTTCAACACGCACTCATTCTCTGCCTCTGTTCCCTCTCCCACTCATTCGCCGTTGCTGTCATTCTGATTAGTTATGCTGATGACATTGTTTGTTCTGCCACTTCTTCCTCCCTTCCCCTCCTATACCACCACCCCTCCGTCGACCTGCTTTGTGGGTGCAGGCCATAATTCAGTTGGCCAATTCGAATGTGTTATTCCGCATGTAACTTGTTAGTGCCAACTAGTTTGGGGCTCAGAGCATGACTTGACCAGCCCCCTCCACCTCCCTCTCCCACTGCTGCTTTCATAATTAATAAAGCGCAACAAATGGCCAAAAAACACACACCCACAAAATTGTAGAAGCAAAAAAAAAAACACACATTGCTGCATATCGATTTTGGTCAACTCGAAACACCGCTCTACGCGACTCTAATGAGAGGCGTGGCCAGTCTTTGTACATGTTGCACGAACGAACAACCCATAGTTGAAGTGGGCGGACTTCATTGCCCAAAGTTTAATTGGCAACTCGCCTCAATTTCATGCAGCTGCATTACAATAATGTGGGATCTATAAACTTAAACAGCTCGCAGCCAATTGTTAAGTATTATTACAAAATCTTTTTACTCATTACTCGCAAGTAGTCTCAAAAATAGGTTAAATTGGGCACGCCGAATATTACATACACTGCCAACGCCTGAATTTCAATATAAATATGAAAACACGACCGATTGTTCCTATGAAAGCTATATGTTTTATAGTCGAATGTTGATAATAACTTGCATAGCTGATCATTTTGGTTATGATAACTTGTCTAACAAACAAGTTTTTCAAAAAAGAATAATTGTTGCTATTTGAAACACATAATATAGTAGTCCGATCTTGAAAATAAATTCCTTAAATGTGGGAAAATAATAATACCCATATTGGATAAGGTTTGAAAGGATATCTGGTTAAGCAAAAAAGTTTAAAACAAATGAACTCATCTTTCGAAAGATTGCTTCGATGGCCATTAAATCATATAGTCAATAGAATTGAACAATCATTTTTACTAATGTGTAGAACATAATAATACGTGAAATTGGTAATATTTAATTGGTTGTATTGCTGCACTAAAAAGTTGTTCATACATTGCATACTAATTATTTATTATTGTATGTGAAATATTTAGATAAATATTATATTCATTAATTGAAAGTAATAAATTAATTTTAAATGCTATATTAACAATGCTTGCCTGCTGCTCCTCTTGATCCTGTTAATCCTATGCTTGCTACTCCTATTCTGTCTAATCTTATCCCTCTCAGCATATTTCATAAATACGATTTATAATAAAGTATAATCCTAATTAGTATTATTGTTATATTATAATTGACATGTTAACTCAACTAAATCATAACACTTTTCAAAGGGTATTAGCTGCCCCAGTCTGCTGCATGACATTCAATAAATTCAATGTGAGTAGGTAAAAATGGTCTCTTGGGTAGATAACTGTAATAATAGGCGCACTTCCTTTGCCTGCAGCACTACTAGAAATGGGCGTGTAGGAGCCGAGTGGAGATAAATGAACTTTACAATAAACACATCAAAGGGGTGTCAAAATGGCTGCGGGTCAACTGTAGGACGGGGGAAGCGGCAAACCAACCCCCATTAACTGAACTAGGGGTATAGCCTGCTGGTCGTCCTTCAAGGATTCAAGTTGTATTCATTATGGGCGTCTTAATTGCTAATTGTCCATCATGTTGAACAACAATTGAAGTCGTTGTCGGTTTCTGGTCAGGGGTTAAAACGTACAGCTGCCAATGCCAAGAGACATCCTGCTCCTGGCCAGCCAACCATTTCCGTTGCCACTTGTGGGTCAAAAGTCTATTCAAAATGTATGCATTAATGAAATCCATATAAATTCCATTAAAAGCCAAGCCAAAAATTGAAATGCTCGCGCGATAAATAAAATAAACAATGCCTAATGTGATTTCCGCCGCCAGAGCGGAATATACACTTTCAAAAAAAACATCAATCAGCTGGAATATTACCTTTAAACATGCTAACAAAACAAATACCTAGCAATCAAAACCAAATCAAATCAAATCCAATCCCCAATCGAAACGCTTAAGAAAACAGCAAAAACAACAATAATAACAAAATTCCCATCAAGGAAATCATTCAACGCGTTGCTGCCAATAAAAAAAAGAAACCAACAACAACAACAACAACAAAAAACTCCAAGCGGGAATCGAGCCCCAAAACTGTGGCAGCGTGAACGCCCATAAAAACTTGACGATCGGGCCAACATCAAGCGATTTCTATATATAGTTTATAGTAAAAAACAAAGCCGCTTCAGATTATGCCAACGCTCTTTTTTTTCTTTTTTATTATTTTATTGATGCCCAGCGATTTGCGTCTATTATGAATTCCATTGGATTGTTTGGCATTTTTGAATTGGTGTATTTAAAATGGTTTCAACTGTGCTGATTGAATTGAAAGTGGGCTCAAAGCGCTGTAAAAGCCAACTCAACTCGGATAGTTAAACTTAATAGAGGCAATCACAAATCGTACCCTTTTTTTTTTTTAAATAGACACATCGATTCATAATTTATGACATTTCACACATTTATATGGAATTGTATTTTACAGATCCCTCCACGCTGAACATCTTTGCGACGCGAACGAATCCGAAGAAGAAGCGCAAATCGCGTACCGCATTTACGAATCAGCAGATCTTTGAGCTGGAGAAGCGTTTTCTCTATCAGAAATATTTGTCGCCAGCGGATCGAGATGAGATCGCCCTCGGTTTGGGTTTGTCCAATGCGCAGGTGAGTATTCCAATAAATACACATTTATAATACAGATTCAACTATTTACATATATATATATATAAATATCCTAGGTGATCACCTGGTTCCAGAATCGTCGAGCCAAACTCAAACGGGACATGGAGGAGCTGAAAAAGGATGTGCTGAGCGTGAACAAATTGTCAGCGAATAGTTGCTTTTTAGAGAATGTTAATGACTTGAGTATTTTAAAGACCCGACCAGTCAGCAGATCCCACGCGATGCCGGCCCTCGCTTCAAAACCACTCGAATCCGAGTAACAACTCCAATTCGTCCAGCAGTCGGGACAAGGAAGATCTGCGCATGCTGAAGATGATGACTCTAATGCGTTACTCGGATGGCAAACTGCTCTACAATCCACAGCCACAGGAATTGGGCCACTAATCAAAGTGATGCAATTTTCTAATATAACTTCCCCACGACACACACACACACACACACACACACACACACACACACATGAATAGCCAAATTTGTAAGTTGCTTTGATTATGCTACAAAAATTCACACACACACACACATTTGCACTCGCACACACACGCACAACTTCTTAATTGCCAAAAAAAAATGAAAACGCAAAACAATTTTCTTATTTTAATGATTTTTCCTAATTGTAGTATTAAATTTCGCATAAGTTGCTTGTGATTCGTGTCTATAATATATATATATATATACATACATATATATAGTATTTTATATATACATATATATATATACCTATGTATAATTACATTTGTAAATAAATAAAATAATAATATAAATAAGCAATTCGCCACAATTTATAGTTTATAGTTTTTATCATTTTAAGTTAATGCAATCTAAAATAAATATTGAAAACAGTAAAAGTTAAAGTTAAAATGATGTTTGCTTATTGGGATTCGAATTTCCCTTTTGATATTTCCCTGACTAAAAAACTATGTCCAATAAGAGGAACATTTTTCAATTGGTGTAGCTTGCAGTAGGATTTTGGGTAATTTTCCAACTAACTGGGAAATGCGGAAAAAATTTGTCTGCATATTACTGCTTACACTTGCACAAGCAGTTCACTGCACAATTGGTTGTTGTCTTGACTAAAAGTAGTAACCCAAATACTGGTTTTGTCGTAGCTCGGAACTAGTTCATTAAGCAGTGTACGCCTGCTGCGCAAGCAGTGCTACTCGACAATGGTTGCTGCCTTCGCTAAGTGAATGAGTAGTGTAGTTCGCAACCAAATTACTAGCAAAAATGGACACAGAAAATAAAGTTTAAGTAGTTGAGCAACGAGCCTAAACAAGAAAGCTCAGCATAAGCACAATCCAAAAGCTTAACAGCAAATGTCGTTAAATTTCAAAGTAAGAAAATTGGTTTGTTTGTCAACATTTTTAATTATATACAATTAAATTTTGAAGTTTTTACTTGCCTTTTAGTTAGCACATCGTAATAAAGTAAGCCCCATTTATAAATAAAACACTGAATTTCATTGTCTAAATGCCAATATAGTTCACATAAGCAGATACCGCCTATGCTTCTTGCCACGTTGTATTTTGTTAGAATTTTGGGCACATGCCCTGCTGAACCATAAAACTAGAAATCAATCAACAAAAAAATTGCCACAAATGAATAGCGCATCTCGCATAATATCGTAAAACTGCGAAAACTGAGTGCAAATTATGAAGACGTAAATATGAAATTGGCAAATTTACGCAAATGTGAAATGATTTAGCCTGAGATTTGTTTTCCATTGCTTGTTGATGCGATGCACAAATCAAAATGAAAATTATGTCGATTTTATTGACAAGTGAAAATAAATAGATCCACCTAGAAACAACAAAGGGAAATTTTCAAAAAATATGCGGCTGCCTATAAAGCGATTTATGGTGGCAAAAGATGCCACTCCAAGCTTATAGAAAGGTCAACAAACTCAAAGATCTGCGCTAATGGCCTCAAAATCACACTTGACTTGAGTAGTCTTACTTTTCCCAGGCCCCACTCTCTTTATCTCTCTCTCTCTCTCTCTCACTCTTTCTCCCATTCTCGATGGCATCACATAATGACACAATTAAGTCAAATTACGCGGCAGCCACTCCAGAGTCACATATATATATATATATATATATATATATGTATATATAGCTGCCACTCTGACAGCCACTTACAAGTGGCTGCTTTCACCAGAAATCAATTTCAATTATGGCCCAGCTCTCACAGGGATTACACCAGGCAATGCGGACATCCTTCTGCATAAACACAATGCTCTAAATTAATTCCACACGAGCGACTTGGAAGAGTTGCCGGTGATTAGCAAGCGCAGCTCGCGCTCTTTGTTTCTCTCTCTCTCTCTCTCTCTCTTGCTCTTTCTCTTTCTATCATTAGCATTTGCATAGCCACCCAGCACCCGGCAGCACCACCAAGATCATATGCTGAGCATAGCCGACCACCCACATGGCCTGAATGCCTTGCGCCGCTTTTATTGCTCCCAAAGTAGCATAAACAATTTGCGCTTGCCGCCCTTCTAATAGGGGGGTGTGGGCCAAAAAGGGGGCCACAAAGTCAACGCCACCACACACCTGATAGGGCTGACAATGGCTGGGCATGGGGGTTGGGGGATGCTGCTCTAACTGATTTGTATACGGAGTGCATTAAATGTGGTTGTGTGTTGTGTGTGTGTGTGGGTGTGTCGTTGTTGCGGTTGTTTGTTGTTGCTTGTGCGCTTTGCTTATTTGAAGTATGGTTATTTGGTTATTTGGTTATTTGCTTGCAATGTGTGGTCGTGAATCCAGTTGCTGCTGTAGTCAGTCGACAGACTACTCCACTCAGGGGCGACAAAACATGGTCTATGCTAATGTGTCGCAATTGTGGGCAACCGCCGTGTCCTGTGGCGCAAATCAAAATAACAAATAACAAATAACAAATAAGCAATAGGCAGAGGACCACCGAGAAACAAAGCCATGTCTAGACAAGGATTGGCGGGAATAATTATTGCCGGAGTGCTGCGCTACCTTGGGCCACAACACTTGACAAGCTGGTCAAAACATTGCAGCAATTGAATTGAATTGAATCTGTCTGCCCAGTTGCACTTGAGATCATTCCCACACATTGATCATGTCCTGCCGACGACGACACACTCAAGTGAGACCGGAGTCTGGGCGACAAGTAGCCAAGACGGGCGCAGCCTCAGGCGTGATTTGTAAACAAAAGCCACACGCATGATTAGATGATCATTTCACGGACGCTTGCCACGTCGACGGTTTCCTATTGCCATCGTGCCACCGTGCCACCGTGCCACAGTGCCACCGGCGCCGACTGAAGGTCAGCCGCATATCTAGGCGTGAGGGATGGGGAGGGAGCTGAAGCAGTGTGGTGCCTCAGTTTGCTGTTCTCGTTACTTTTAAGCTCTTAAGTGCCAGCGATTCACTTTGGCCAATGTGCGCTTTTCATTTAATTTGAAATTCAATTTGATTTTCAATTTTTCCATTTTTTGGCTCAATTATTATGGTATTGGGATAGACAAGTACGCGTATTATTAATGTAATAGCGGCTAATTGCGCATTTGACCAGCCTGCCCCAATGCAAAATTAGAACGCAAGCACTTCAGCATCAGGAGACTTAAAAGCTTCAATTTGATGGAACACTTGGGAGCTCCTAGCCACAGAACTACACTCCAAGAAATTATCATGTACGATTCATAAATCAAATATTATTTATATTAATATAAGTATAAATAAAGAATTAAAACTCAAGTTTTACTTATTCTTTGAAGATCCTGAAATCCTGTTTCAAGCTCATCAATTTTCATATTGTGATATCACTAAAGTCAAGGAAAACAAATGATTATAATACAAGAACTTAAAATAAGATTTGCAAGTTAAGATTACAAAATCCCTATTATAACAAATCGTGAAAATCTGGTTTTGATATGCGAATTTAAAGAGTGTTTTTCGAAAAGCGATATCATAAAAAAAAAACCAGGAAAAAACGTTTTTGATAAAAGAATTGAAGATGCGTTTTTCGAAAGCTAAAAAACGATTTTGATATAAGGTTTTTGAGTTATAAGTTCGATAAGCAACAAACCCATATTTTTTCTGTGTGTACTTTGTGGAATTTATGGTTGCCTTTTGCAGCCGTTGAGATTGAGTTTGAGATCATTGCAATGATTGCGCGATTCAAAGTGGATGCGATTTTGCTTAGAAAACAAATGTGCAATGCCCCTGCAAAGTACATAGTAGTATTAAACGGTTGCGCCACTTGAGAAGCACCTATAAGTAAGGCGTCGGCGACGGCAACGGCAACGGCAACGGCGACTGTTCAAGGTTCTTCGGAATCTGATGATTTACCGCAAAAGGCTGTTGCATTTATTTGGCCAATACATGCTAATAAACAAAGTATCATTTCAATGTGGCATGTGGCAACAAATAAAGTCCGAGCTAAATGCCAAATCCAATTTGTGTACATGGAGATGTGCATCGCCTCGATGAAGAACAAGAACAAGAACAAGAACAATAAAAACACACATTGGCTAAATATGACACATGTAAACAACAATAAGCCCAATGGCATCATGATTATCATCAAGACAATAATGATGATCATCATCATCATCATCATCATCATCAGCAGAATCAGCCAGATTGAATAATCGATGCGACGCATCGGAACCCGGACGTCAGAGTTGAGATTCGAGTCGCCGCCAAATCAAAATTCCTACAAGAAAACAAAATTTAATTGCCTACAAATTGGCGCGTTGAGTTTTATTGCCATTTTAAAATATGTGCGCTATATATCTATATATATATATATCTATATACATATATATACTACTCGCCAGTCGCTTTTATAGGGAAAGTACACGAATTACCCATCGTCCGCCTCCTCCCTGCTCTGCGTGTGGGCGGCAATTTTTTACGGTAAACGGCAAACAAATATTTGAATTAGACAACTGTCTATGATTTATTTATGATTTCCTAATGTTTTACCCAATTTGCCTAGAAGTTCTTAAAAAAAAATGAGTTTATGTGAAGCATACAGAAGGAAATAAGTTTTTACCACGTATTCAGATTGTATAATAAATTATAATGAAAATTGTAAGATTTGAATGGGCATCATTTTAAATGCTGTTTATTTGTTTAGTTATATTTAAGTTATTGAAACTTTTTTATTGAACCTTTTTTTTTTAACTTTTTGTCATTTATTTTCTACCCAATTATTATATCTGATTTATTCTAATTAACATTTTTGTAAAACGAAACCATAATGTGCAAACCTGATTTTTATTTCATTTTGAGGATGTCCCAATTTATAGTTAAAGTCCTCAATAGTAGACCAGAGTAATTAAATACACATTATTTATTCGCAGATGCCGTTCATTGAGCTGTCTCTATAAATACATTTATTAATTGTGTAGATACGCTCTGTTGAGCTATTGAGCTTTTTCAATAGCTATCGAATTTTCAAATAAATAAATAAAAATGCACCGAAATTTGCATTAATATAAATGTAGTTTATTTGTCGAGTTATAAGAGTTATAATTGTTAATTGTAAGCTCCGAAGAGAGCACTCAAACAATTATATTTTCGCAAGCGATGTCAAATACCGCGCCGCGACTTGAATTCTCTATCGATCAAAAAGAACTCTTGAGCTGCCGAATTGCAACTTGATTTCTCGATCGATTAGACAGACAGAAGAACTCTGGCTCCGAAAATGAGCAGAACTCTGGCTCCCCGACGGGGATTTGAACCCAGGTCTCCGGCGTGACAGGCGGGGATACTAACCACTATACTATCGAGGAGTCTTATCGCTCATATGCAAAACAACAGTTACGTTAACTTGCTCTTATGCTGCGCAGAGCATAACTTATCGAGAGGTTAAATATTAAGAGCGACGCTGCTTTAGTTGTTGTTTGGCGCGGATACATGCGTAACCAAACACGCTCTTTAATTAGATTACTATATTGATAATAAATGGCAAACGAGTTTTTTTCTTTTCCACTCCTGAGCTCTTCTTAGATTACTCAAATGTTATTGTGAAAGCGTTATCATCTTTGCTAAAATTGAGAGCGTTTAAAAAGCTCTTTAAATATGCGAATAGTTTTTCAGTTCTGTTTTGACGTCAGCCTGAGACACAAGTCGTACGATTTGCACGATTTGCGATAATATTTATATAGCAATGGTGAGTAAGCAAACTTAAGATGTTAATCATTTGATAAGCGTAACATGCGATTGGATTTATGTGAACTTGAATCATTAATACATAAAACAATTTTTATGCTTTCACTTTGGATATACAAAATTTTCAGTTGGATCACGTTTTGGTTGCATGCCTCTTTTGCACTTATCTATCAACTCTCTTGAGGAGATAAACTAATTTTTGACTGTTTATGACTAGGCCAACAATTTCAAAAGTTAATAAACAATTCGTTCTTTCCCAGCAGGTAAGATGTGCCCTCAAATTTTTACTCATAAGTCTAGTCGCGCTTCAGGAATTGAATGTCGGAAGTGGTGCAAGAATTCTGGCAGCGTTTTTCTTTCCCGGCAAAAGTCATTTTATGATGACAAACTCTATCATAAGGCAACTAGTTAAGAACGGACATGAGGTAATTATTACTCTACTTAACATCAAGAGAACTCTGTAAAGCAACTCTCTGTTTAAGGTGACTTTTATTACGCCATTTTCATTGGAGAGCGAAAACTTGGGTTCCAATTACAAAGAAGTTCTTCTCGAGCATTACGATTTTTGGACAGAAAGTAAGTCAAATAAAATGTAAATAAAAAATTATATACAAATATATATATTATATTTGAATTTTGTATGCATCATTCAAGTAAAACAAAACCATTTTAATTTCTAAATTCTTCTGAATATATTTATTAATCCAATTGTATTTATAGTGAAGGAGATGTCAAACAGAGAGATCATTTTGGATATGGCTGATGTGACCGCGCTCAGATTCATTCGGATGCTCCACGTTATGGGCATACACAGCACGGATTTTGCATTCGAACAGCCTGGAGTGAAGGCCCTCATTGATGCCAAGGATAAGGTGGGCAAATATGATCTACTTTTGGCGGAGCAATTCTACAATGATGGCGCCCTCATCCTGGGTCATCTATATCAAATACCAGTTATCACAGTTTCCACATTTGGCAACACCAATTACTTTACGGAATTGGCTGGCATTATTTCACCATGGTCGTATAACCCGCACAGTTTTCTACCCTACTCCAATCGAATGACATTCTTGGAGCGACTTTTTAATTTCTTCATCTGTGGCACAGAAACTTTAATGCGCAACTTCCTATTCTATCCCGGACACGATGCTGTGCTGCGGAAACACTTCTCCAATGTGCTGGATGTGGTGCCCACAGTCAAGCAGCTGCATCGAAACATCTCCGCCATATTGATGAACAACTACATGCCACTGGATTCACCCAGACCTGTATCCTTCAATATGATATCTGTGGGCGGACTGCATATTTTGCCGCCCAAACAACTGCCCCAAAAACTGCAAGCGTTTCTAGATGGTGCCACACATGGCGCCATTTACTTCAGTCTAGGTGAGTTATCAAATTTAAAGTACTGCTATGTTTACTCTGAAATCGAAGATAGAATATACTGAATACTTAAATTTATAATTTAAGAAAAATGTATTCAAATCAATTTTTACTTTCATTCTTCGTGCAGGTTCTCAGGTTCGCAGTGCTGACTTGCCGCACGAGAAGCTGAAAATATTTCTGGATGCATTCGGCAATTTAAAGCAGCGAGTTTTGTGGAAATTTGAAAATGACAGCTTTCCCAATCTTCCAGCAAATGTGATGATCCAGAAGTGGATGCCACAGGGCGACATTCTGGCACATCCCAATGTCAAGGTCTTCATTTCCCATGGCGGACTCTTTGGCATGCAGGAGGCGCTGCAGTATGGAGTTCCCGTGCTGGGCATGCCTGTCTACTGTGATCAACACTATAACATAAATATGGCCAAGGCTGCTGGCTATGCTTTGGGCTTGGACTATCGCACAATCACCACAGAACAACTTCGCACCTCGCTGCTGGAGCTGCTGGAGAATCCCAAGTACAGGGACACCATGGAGAGTGCGTCGCGTATATTTCGCGATCGGCCCCTGAGTCCCATGGATACGGCTATGTTTTGGATTAATTACATCATTGCACATCGTGGCGCACCTCACATGGTAGATGCAGGCGTCTCTCTCGTCTGGTATCAGTTCTACTCGCTCGATGTAATCTCTCTCATTTTGGCCTCTATTCTGATTCCCATATTAATGCTATGCTTCTGCATCAAGAAATCAGCTCAAAAATCTGGAATTAAGTCCAAGAAGCACAAGAAACAGTAAATAGCAAAGCAATTTGTATTGCAAGATTGCAAATGTATTTTTGAAAATATCTTTTCTTATTTTTAATTAAATTTTGGCAATTCAAAATTATAATAATTATTTTTGACAAGAAATTTCTTGTTGAACAAAATGTGTTTTCATCTCTAAATGAAATTTAAATCTGATGAAAGATTCAGTTTTAGCAAACTTATTGAAATAATATAATTTGACCTGCGTCTGTATATCTGCATATCTCAATATATCTCAATAATATTGAAAACATTTCATTACCATATGTTTAAGTATTGCTGAGCTCTGCTATTTGTTGCCTTACAAATGTATTGTTTTGCATATTTAATAACCCCAACACTTAAACTTTGGCACTTGAGTCGTCTACTTAAGTATTTAATGAATCCGAATCAATAGCCGATTCACATACATACTCACAAAACATATATATATATATATATATGTATGTACACATAGATGGATTCTACTTAAGGCGCCAGAGTGCCAGTCCAAGTGTTCTTAAGAAATTAAGCAAAAAAAAAAAAAACAAAAACGCAAACAAATTTTTAGCTGAAAAATACGTCTGATCTCAATAAAAATCATATTCATCATAATCTCAAATGGATTTCAACATCTTGATTTTGTGTGCTTCGGAATTTGATTGCCTCATTGAGGAATGTTGGCTAAGTGAGCGGCTTACCAAATCATCAAGTATTCAGCCTGGTCTATAAATGTTTTGACCAACTTTTGCAGCATAAACAACATGTTGCTGCCATAAAAGACAGTTGCTTCCTGCAATGGAACGCTTACAGGCATTCTCCCCCCCCCCCCCCCCAACCCACTAAGACCCATCCCCAACAAAAATGGCTTGGCAAAGTGCACTTGAGGCGAGTGCGCCCCGGGGACAAGTTTGGTGGAGCTGCTCATTATGCATGCACGAACTGACATTGAAGTGGGTGCGACGACAGCGCCAGCGGCAGTAGCAGCAAATCCAATCCAAATCCCATTCCACATGCCAGGCGAAAGAGAGATAGAGGAGAGGAGAGAGAGAGAGGAGAGGAGGGAGTTTATGTGCCGCATAGGGTTAGATTGCCCATTGCCTTTATTATTGGTATTAGTAACACATGATTACGCTTTATTGTAAACAAAGACGCAGATAAACAGACAAACAGAAGCACATGCAAAACACGGATACGGACAAACTCACACACAAACACACACAGAGACACACACACAGGCAGTCTTGGCTAATGATATGTTAATGCAGCTGGCGCACGCAGTGCGTATGAGTGTTGTGAATAGACACCCATGAGTGTGTGAGTGTATGAGTGTGCGAGTGTGCGAGTGTATGAGTGTGTGCGAGGCGGCAACTGTTTGTCTGTCAACGGCTTAAGCAAATAAACTTCAGTTTGGGCTTATTTGTCGTTGGCTGGAATTTCTGGCTGGCGCTGTAAACAACTTGCAACAACTCTTTGGTGCGGCGTCATGTTGGGGGGGTTGTGGAAGAGGCATCATTGCTCCTGACATTAAAGTGTGAGGCGAAGTTCAGCCAATTGTTGAATGGCCTTTCAAGTGAATAAGGTAATTGAGTGACTTGCAAATAAGCATACAAAGTCTGAGTCTGCGCTTAGTTTATGAGTTAGGCCCATAAGTTGGCCAGGTTGAGGCAGATAATGGCTATTTAATAGATAACTGTGGGTTGACAAAAAATACCGTACGCAAAACTACATTGCTTTTAAATTTCTTAAAATAGTTTGGGAACCATTTAATTAAATTGAAAATGTTTTTTCCAATTTTGTAGATATACCTTTTTTAATATTAGAAAAATATTTTTAAAAATAAGTTTGGTGACACTGAAATCTATGGAGACACCATAACATCTAGAAACTTAAAATTTATAACTGTCGTAATTATTATCACTTTGATGCTGATGTAAAACAGGAACAATCTGGTCGTAATCGAAGGTGACTCAATGACTTTCGTGATAAAACTATATAATCCTAAGTAAGAGAATGCTATGAGAAATCAGGCAACAAGTTACTTGGCTAGCTTTTAGCAAAGTTCCAACTAATCGGAGATAAATGGAATCCAATCAAAGGCAGCCAACAAATGCTGACCCATCTTGGCCATAATAACACTGACTGGCTATCGCCAGTGGTGGTGGGCCAGTTCCAGACCCACTCCCTTGGTGCTGTAGGTAGTTGACAACACGCCGCAGCGTTTAAGTGTAATTTTCTTCTTATTCAATTGAAGCATGTCCTTTGCAGCCGCAGGCATGGTTAAAAGGATAACTCACTGCAACGCACTGAGTTGCGAGTTGGTCGTCGAGTTTTGGACGGCTTTTTGGAATTCGGCTCGTTAGAAATTCACTTCAGACGTTGCTTTCACTTGAGAACAACATAATGGCCGTTCATTTGCGCCGTGAAAATTGCAAGAAAATCTTCTATACGAATCGACTCAGATAACTCAGGACTCAGGACAATTGCGTACGTGCGCCAGGACTAAGCTCAAGAACCAAACAAAAATTATAAAAAAAAAAGTAAGAAAAGTGAACGTAAAGAAATAAAATGGGAATGTCTCATCTTGTGCTGTGTGCCATGTAATTTGCTCTCTTGCCATGTGCTTCATCAGAAAGGAAATTGAAAATTGCTACTAATGGTTGCCCCGGCGGTGGGGTAGTGAGGTGGGAGGCAGTGGGTGTGGCCATTAGCAGGCACAGGCAGAGGCGAAAGGCAAAAAAAAATAATGTTAAAGAAATGCCAAGTAAATTTCCCATTTAATGATTATGAAAAAATATATATAAAGAAAATGACACTATGAAAATGTGGGTGGAATTCATTTGAATCGCAATTTGCGCTCTTTACTTGCCACACACACACACACACACAAACAAGCCAAGGCCAAAGAACTAACGAAGCATTAAGAAGATGCAAGAACAAGACAAAGAATAAGTATGTGTTGCAGGATGGAAAGGGGAAGGGGAAGGGTAAGGGGATTGAGTAGGATGACTATGCCAATGGGCAGCAATGGGCTTCTGATGGAGTTGATTTATGCGTACCGTAAAATTTGAGTTAATTCTTGTGTTAAGATTCCAATTAGCTCGTGTTCCACATGAGTGTGTTTTAATGTAGCTCCGCCTATTCCTGGCAAGATTGACTAAACATTTGAATGATGTGCCTCTTTTTTAAAATGTATGATTAATTTAAGCTTAAATCAGCTTTAAATGCTGGAGTTTCCCAAGGGTATTCAATTTTTGCAGCTGACAGACGATTGCAATATGCATCGAGGCAACTTACATTGACTGCCACAAATTCAGCTTGTTTTAAGTTAAAACTTGGAAGATGTCCTTCAGTATCATTATTCTGGTTACATTTAGTCGGGATTTGACGTGGCAGTCCTCAGCCAACCGGTGAGTGCTTTCAAGATCGAAATACTTGAATGATACCCAAATAGAAACATTGCAGTTGCTTTTTGGTATGTAAGTAAAATCTCGAACTATAACTGGAAACCAAAGTATAAACTTATTTATTTTATTATTTTACTTATTATAAAAATTGTACAACTACTTTAAGAAAATTCTAAAACGAAATTTCAACTGCGACTTAAATTTGTAAGAACACGTTTTTTATCACTGTTTTTTTTTTTTTTGTGAGTGCATATTTTGGCTCTTAAGCATACCTTACTGTACCATATTGACTGTACCATATTCAAATATAAATTTGTTTACCCTAAGCAATGAACACTTAAATAGACTTAAGGCGCTTTGCTTTTTAATGATTTTCCAAATAAATATATGCATAAATAAAAACAACAATAGAGATTGCTAGTTGTTTAAGCAGCTCCCAAAGTGCCCCAAAGGTGTGTTAAGAATACCAAAGAACGAAAACAGAAATCTCCTCAGATGGTGTCGAGCACAATTAGCGTCATCTAGGATAGAAAACTGATTCATGGCAAGTGTTTAGAATAAAATGTTGAATGTGTTTTTCAACATAACATCATTTTCCAGCACTTCTTTAGCAGGGGTAGAAAAAAAAACACACTTTACATTGCCAAATATGTAGTGGAAAAACCGATTAGAGTAACTCAGATCAAATCCGTTTGATAGCGCTGAAATTCAAGTGTTTTTTGCTGGCCTATTAGTAGCGCTCTGGCAGCTGATAAGGCTAAAAACAAATATAAGAAAATGAAAAAAATATGAAAAAACATTATGCAAGAAGCTGAACAAATCTCACGCGCACTTCCATTGAAATCATTTTGGTTTTGTCTTAGCGTCTTTAATTGTCGAGCATTACGAGTCGGCAGCTCCATTAAAAATGCTAATTAAGTTGCCCCAATGGCACATGTGTGTGCTACACCACAAATTTTTATCTAAACAGCTCACAAAACAACAACAACAACACCAGCAACAACTACAACAACAACAACAACTAGGATCTAAACTCGAGCATTTGCTGATTTGAATGGCCGCCTATAAAAGATTCGTTTTATACATGCGGTAAAATTTGAAATTTTTTTAGGCGAAATTTGAACAATAAACAAAATCACAAAAACCAAAACATTTATCATTCCAATTTCTTCTTCTTGGTGTTTTTTTTTTGTCTACTCGTTGGAGCTACCAAAATCGTTTAAATGCTTTTTTATTTCAAGCCAAATAAGCAAAGGAGTGCCCCAACAAATGGGATGAGAGCGGTGAGGGGAAGTCGGGCAAATTCTGCTTGCCACATTGCGCAAAGATTTCAGCAGCAGCTGCCGTCGGCGGTTGAGGTTGAGGTGGGTGGCCATTTTGTTGGGTCGAGGGCGAGTGCCGTTAGTTTTTGGGCAACTGGGCGGCGCATATGGAAATCCCGAGCAGCAAAGAGGTGCCTGTGTGCGTGTGTATGTGTGTGTGTGTATGGGTGCACCACCATTCAACAACTTGCGCAAATAGCATCATCATCAACAACAATTGCCACGAGTATAATTTCATAGTCGTGTGTCAATGTGTAGGTGTGTGTGTGTTTGTGTGTTGGGATGGTGTGGGTTGGATTCCCATGAAATTTCGGGACCGCACACAGTCAACCATTTCGTTGGTTAATGAAATGCTGAAAAACAATTAACTATAAATTAAACGCACAATTTTCAAAACAAAATAAACATAAATAGCGCAACGCATCATTTTTCTATACTTTGTTTTTGTGTTTTGTTTACAGCGTCATTTTTTTGGTGGGGGGGAAGCGAGAACATTTTCATTTACTAGCGCACACTATAATGCACTGCTTTACGTATACCTCTCCCCCCATACTTCATATTTCCCCCCTTCAGCAACCAATTAGGCAATGACGTTAGCCCTGTTCCAATCTCAGCTCCTTCAGCTCGACTGTTTGCCTGTCTGTCCGTCAGTTTGTCTGTCTGGCTGCTTGTCCGTGGTCGTCGATCCCATAAAACCATGAGTACAACTTTAATAACACAACAAGTAAGTAATATTAGTATGTAGAGTGAAACCGAAGCTTACATACCCTTTAAAATACCCTTTTTATTATTTTTCTAAAATTATTTTAAAAGTTTTTAGCAGCCATTTTAAACAAGGATTAGCTGACTTCATCAAAACTCGTAAGATACGCAAAGAATTTTGGAAGATTAAAATTTTTAAATAACGACCATTCAGATATTTCATTAAGATTTTGCATATTTGTTCAACATTGAAAAGAAATTTTAGTATTACAATTAACAGATAATAGAAATTCCTTGTTTCATATTATATTCCATTATATGACCTATACAAAACATTAATGAAAAAATAATGAGATTAATTTAGCATTTTTAACTGGCAAACTTGAACAAACAATAATTAAAGTTTTCGTGTATGTCAATTTATCTTTATCAATTTAAGTAGCAAACACCAATAAGAAAGTCAATCAACTCCAGTTTAGGGTATGAGCTGTACTGATTGTGCATAGCTTGATGAATTTGTCGTAGGGTTATTCCTACCAAGAAGTTCGGCTGTTACATAAACAAGCCCGCCTAAGAACAACACGTGCAACAGCAACAGCAACAGCAACAACAACAACAACAAACACAATAGTATCAGCAAACAAAGCGTTAGCTGCAAATCGAAGTGTCAGTCGGTGCACTCGCAGCAGCCTCAACATCAGCCTCAGCCTCAGCCTCATCCTCAATCCCATACTCACACACACACGCACACACACACTCACACACTCATACTCATCCTCATGACGCTGACGCTCCTTTTATGGCTGGCGCACATGTGTGCAACAGACGCAGTAGCAGCCCACAGACCGATGGCAGCGCAAAAGGGGTAAGTGTGGGGGAGTTAAATGAACGATGATACAACAACGCTAAAAACGCTAAAGCAAAGTGCATGCAAATGGGCTAAAACGAAAGACAAGAAAAACAAGAACACAACAAAAATGAGGAGCAGAAAGTCGAAAATGCATTTTACAATTTTACAATAAGTGAACATTTTCAGGCGGCGCAAGTGCATTTTGTTTATACTTTAATCTGTCCGTTCTGGATTCTGTACGTGACTGTTATGCTGCTGGTTGGCAATGTTGTTGTTGTTGTTGTTGTTGCTTTTAATATTTGCAACGGCATTTCCCATTAAATGCACTCTCAATGGCCGCTTAAGAATGCTGGCCCCAAAAATGTTTAACCAAATATTGCCCAAAATTTATTGTTTATTTTTGCTGACCGCTGATTTGGCGTCCGTTGACAAGCGGCCGGCATTCGACTAATTGCAGTTCAAAGATTGCGCATACGCCACATGCAACCGTGACTAATTTTATTTATTCACTGAAATAAACTCTGACACTCCGTTCCAAGGGAGGCGGCCTTTCAAAAGGACTCTCCTCAAGTAGCTGCCGCAGGCGGTGTCGGACGAGCCATGTGCATGTGTCATAAAAAAAGGGTTGCATAAACAAATCAACGCTTTAGACAACATTTCAGTATATACAAATTAGTAGGGAAGCCGCCTCAGGCAGTAGGAGGGGTTAATATATATCCTGTAGAAATGAATATGTGCAACTATGCCACAAGCAGCGTAACCCTTCAACAAGTCGACCTACATAACACATACTCATATTACAGAGTGATATATTAGTTATGGATAGTTCTACATTTAAAGTGTATTCGCTGGTGAAAAATATAAACTTCTAAAATATAAATATAAAATATAAATAAAGGCATATAAATCTGCTTTTTTGAACAGTTCTTCAAATTGTATTGTATTGTATTAAGTTCTTCTATGATTAGTTAATAATTCTACATTTAGCTAATATTATTTTATTTAATATTCTAAAGGGTTTTTTGTTGTTCGTTAAATGTATTTGTTTTTTCATTTTATGTATTTTCTTGCATTTGGCATATGGGCCAAGATGTTGTGATATTTTTCTTTGGCTATCTGGAGCACTTCCTGTGGTGGCGCGAAAAATGAATTATGGCAAGAGGTCGGGGGTCCCAAAAATATTTAGCTAGACAGAAGAAGCACTCGCATAGACGCCGTCTATTGACACAAGTAATTTCAACTGTCAATTGATTTTAGTGTCCCAAATTTGTCAACTTTTAACAGTGGCTTTTAGCTAAAATATGCGGCCAGACATGGCCAACCCGAGAGAACTGTAGATCCTACTGTTTATACAGTTGCTAGTCGCACGTGCCACTTGCACAAATAGTACAATATCGAAGACATCGGAAAAGGGGTGCTGTGGGAGGGGTGGGTACTGGTGGCTATAGTTCATCAGCGATCAATTCGAAAGACAATTTGTAATTTGAGCAACTTTGTTTCCCAGGCGACAGGCTACCGTCTGAAGTGGATATGATCATGGAACTGGGTCTACAATGCTTAGCAACTGATTTGTTTGTTTATAAACATGGTCGAAATTGTTGACGCTATGCACTTGAGCCATGTCCTTGTCGTCGTCAGTCACCAGCTGTGCGCCTAAGGACATCGACATGTCGCCCTCATAGACTCAATCCCATAACTGCTGATCTTGTGCAAAAGCGCCTTGCGGACTAAAAATGCTTCATGTGTGTGTGTGTGTGGGGTGTGTGGGAGTGTGTGTGCAGTCAGTGGGTCAGAAACACAGCATCCGTCTGGGAAATGACACATTGAAGCACTTCTATGCCGACATTGAGTGGCCAGCAAAGTCGTCGGCATCATTATCATTTATTTTTTTGCAAGATTCAGGCCACACGCATGGAACACTTCAGTTGAGCGGATCTTGAGGCCCTTTCTGCCTGATCTGACTGTCATTTCTGAAGTAGACTTTGAGAACTCAAACGAAGCTCCGTTGGAAAACGAGGTCAAACTAATGAAATATATTAAAATTTATTGTGTTTGAGATTATTTTTGATAAGTTCAATTTGAGTTGATTTGACTTCAGTTTCAGCTTTATTATTTATAGGATATTAATCAGGAATATCGTATTCACTATTATTATAATCATTATGGCTTAAATGGACTAACATTATGTTTTCCTTTATTTTTAGTTGGTAGCATTTTTTATTTATACCATTGACTTTTTTCAGTTTAATGATCCAATTTCACTCAGCAAATATTAAGAAAAACAATATATAAAAACACATATGAATTTAATTTCATTATATCATTTATTTAAATTGAGATTTTAACATACAGATATTTACGTACTGCTAAAACTTAAAGCTACTAAAGCTATTTTTCAGAAGCTAATCCGAACCATCTCATTCACTCTCTCTCTCTTCCTCTCGCTCCCTCTCGCTCCCTCTCTCGCACAGACATTGATGGGCTACAAATAAAGACTAAGAACCATTCCCTACTGCTATCACAAAGGCCAAGTAACGCCAAGTACTCAATTGAATCTAATCAATTTCCACATTTTCATCGCAATCCTCACCGCCCGAATGATTGCTCTCTGCGCCACTCTCCAAGCTGAGCACCTGCGCTTGGCTGGGACTTGGGCAGGGACTGCGCTGATTGCGCGTTGGCGACGAGGACGCCGACGAACCAGTCACGAAGCTGGAGGAGAGACCATTCTGCTGACTTGGGGGTGGAATTGGCTGTGGCACCTTCGGATGCGGATAGAAGTAGGGGAAGTGCACCTGTGGCAAAGGCAATCCACCGTAGGCCAATTGCAACTGATGCCTGTAAATGTTGAGCAGGGCCGGATCCAGGCCGTGCGGGTAGCCGGCAGCAGCCGCTCCTGGTGTCATGTGCGCATAGGCAGTGCTGCCATCTTCACGAACCAGCACCTGGACTGGCACACGCTTTGTGGCACTAAGCAACGCCGCCTCGTGTTGCTGGATCTGCTTGCGCTTGGTCTTATAGCGACGGTTCTGGAACCAGATCTTCACCTGTGTCTCGGTCAGACGTAGCGTCTTTGCCATCTCACTGCGCTCCGGGCCGGATAGATAGCGTTGCTGGGCAAACCGTCGCTCCAACTCAAAGACCTGGGCGTGACTGAAGGCGGCACGCGAGCGCTTCTTCCGGCTGAGCCCGCCGACCCCACTCAGACTATCGTCGTGGGAGAGCGGCGAATTGCCACGCCCATAGCCACCCGCTGTGCAGGAGGAAGGGGAGCTGCTTAACGGCGGCGGCGAGTCGCAGTCTGTAAATAAAATGCAAATTTGGCAAAACAAAAAAAAAACAAAGTTAGCACAAAAGCAAAAAGTGGCACAATGGCGAGTCCATTAGCATGAACAAAGGGCCAAAACTTACCGGAATCATTGCTGGTGCAGCGTCGCATGTCGAGCGGAGCCGCAGCGGCGGCGGCGGACAAAGCGGCGCCAAAGTAGCCCAATTTACGTTGCATATAATCAACGGGCAAGCCGCCAGCCGTCGATGAGGAGCCCGCTGCCTGATTGTTATTATCCATGGCAGCAGCGGCTGCATAATACTGCAAATAGCTCGACGGCTGACCACGATGGCTGCCACTCTCAGGATGCTCTGCACCCAGTTTGCACTGTGCCAACTTATAGATGCTCAAATCGCGACAACAAAGCGGCGGCGTCTTGGAGCCACTGTGATCCATGCTTTTGCTAGCCAGCTCCGCGTCAACGTCCAGATCCACGCTGGACAGACGCCTCGCCGGAATCGCGGGTCTATTTCGCGTCAATATATCGTTGATGGAGAACGGTGTGGTCAGAGTTTTACTCAGGCCCGCCATTGCCGCGCCCGCACTCGCACTTTCCATATTTAACATAATTAATGTTTTCACGTTTTTGGGTTTGTCTTTTTTCAACAATATTTTGTTTGGCTTGAAAACACTTTGAAGAACTTTTCCGTCAGGGGTTGCTCACGTCTCAGAGGCTGAGTCACGAATGCGCTCGGCTGTCGCGTTCCGTGTGCTCTTTAAATAACTGCGCCAATGATCCCGGCGTAGAATCACTCACGGAGTGCCGCACTCAAGTGGTGCGCACTCTTGCTGCCGTTGCTAGTAGTGGTGTTGGTGGTGGATTCTCTGTGCTATTTTGAGCTGCTTGGCGTGGGCAGGCCGAATGCCTATTGGCCAAAAAAAGAGCGTTTGAGTTGCTCTCAAGTGATGCGAGTGCGAGTGCTGTAAACAAAAAAAATAAAATAAAATAAAAATTATATATCGTAAAATCCTACAACTGTGTGCATTGTTTAAGACGCTATAGTGTGCGTTATTTTTGGAAGTGTGTGCATCCTGTTTATTGTTTATATTGTGTTAGCAACTATTGGGCAATCGATTATGGTTCTTGGGGGTACAGTCAAATTGTAGTCAAGGGTATTGTTTACGTTGATATTTGTTTGGTTTAGAATTTATGCAGAAGGGTCTTAGGTTACCAGATAAACGCAAAACACACTTTTAAATTTCAATTCAATTTATTGTTTATTATTGTATTTATTGTACATAATATATGTTTTTATTAAAATATACTGCAGACTCATGTGATCATTGTGTCACACTTAAATTAGTTATAATTATAATATACAATACAATAAATACGCAGAAGCTTTAATCTATTTTTTAAGCACTTCATGTTGCATTAATTCCTTTTTATTTATCTCGTTTAAAAGCGTTTTTGAGTGATTTAACAATGCCAGAGCCTGTCATTGGCTAATGGTCGCACTCAGTTGGCGCTGCTATTGGTCGTCGCAGCAAAATGGCTGCGCGCTCGCACTCTGCAACCTTGCTAGATTGAGTGAAATATCTCCCCATATGCTGACTGAGAGAAAAATGCACACACAGATGCTCTCGCTCTCGCTGTCGCTCTCACTCTCACTCGTGTGCTTGTTGGTGGCTGTTGTTGGTGCTTGGCTGCTTCAGACGCTGCTGCTTCTGTTCTCTGGTACACTTCACACCTTCGGGCTATATAATCTTTTTATTGCCAATTCAATGACTCTTAATGCCGAATGGGTCGTCGACGCCTCGGGCGCAGAAGTCAGGACTTGGCAGCGATTGCAACAAAGCAAGCAACAACGGCGGGTGGCAAGAGCCAGTGTTGTTTCTATTATATTTTTTTGCGGTAAGTAAGTAACCAATTTTCAAGTGCGCTCAAAGTGATGCAAAAGGAGAAGGAGGGTTGAGTTGCTGCTCGTTATGTGTTTTCAATTGAATGCATTTTAATAATACTTGAGTAATTAGTATAATGATGCTTGCCACGCGTCCTTTTGCCTTTTGTCCTCCAGATGTGCGCTAATTCTCTGCTGCTGTTGTGTGACTACTACTACTACTGATGCGATTATCTCCAAATAGTTTATTCAATATCGACACCAAACAGGTATTAAATTACTGAGGGATGGGTGTACGCGACAAAATGCGAATGATGAATAGACATTTTCAATTAACTTGGGACATTTGCTTGATTCCGTGTTTGATTTTCAGCACTAACCACCCCATAAGCGACACTTGCTTGTCGTTGTCCTTTCTTTCCTCTGCACAATGTTTGTTTTTTGTGGTATTAAATTCGCTTTAATGGTTTATCAAAGAGCACTTCAATTGTTTGCATAGCTTTACATTAACATTCATTGTCTCTGCGCTGTGCTATGAAATCTGAACCACACTGCAGTTGAAGTTGATTTATGATTGATTTTTGCAAGTGTTTTCTTTGTAATGTTTATTTTAAGCACAAACAGTTAACAATACCGATAAGTCTATGTCGATTTTTATTTCACTATTTTATTTAGTTTATTAAAAGGGCGCGTGAAATGCAACACGTTAAGGATCAGTTTTTGTTTACAATATTTCATAAACTTGCAAGTTTTGAACGTGCATTTTAAATTCATAAATACATTGAAGTTCATGCGTTCACTGCTTGCAACCACAGGTTACTGCTTTCTTGTATGTCCACATAATACTGCTTGTGATGTTGTGCAGTGTACTGCTTTACACTGCTTGTCAACCAAGCAGTAAACAGGAAATTAGAAACAAACTCCTCCCGTTCAATTTTACTTTGAGTTTTCACTCTATAAATATAAATAATTTACTTTTGCATATTTAGATATGTAAAATAGGTAGAATTATGGTTTAATATATGATTTTTAGATTGTACTCAATTTAAAGACATTTACAATTTTCTTTCGAATTTTTTTATTGAATAAAAACACTTATATTTATATTGTTCAAAAGTTTTTATATCGATGGAAAAACCATTTCTTTTATTATTTGAGAATCCAATCAAATGATAGCTTGTAGAAAGAAATTTATAAATGATGTAGTAAAATTCAAAAAATTCTTTAAATATATTTGTAGGCAGATATTAATATGCAATAGTATGTGCTTTGTGTTTTTGTACGTAAATTTCAACACAATGTTTTCTAATTGACTTGGTTTACAGGATCTCGAAGTGATTTAAGATATTGCCAGTGGAAAGGAAGTGAAGCTCATCAGCTGAAAGCAAAATCAATTTCAACTTGCGAGGGATTTGTGAAAGACTCGAGTGCTATTTTCCACAGATCATAAATCAAATGCTTTTAAACGACACTTCTTCAGTTTCGAATGCAATTACTCAATTAATTTGAATATAATTGTCACAATTTTCCACTTGAAAGCCACACAAAGTCAAAGACTGATGGATATAAAACAGAAACAAACATATATATATATAAATGAATATGTGCACTATGTAAAATGAGCTCGCCATTTTTATTACCACATCAAATGGAAATGAACAACTGAGGGGAAATCTCAATGGGTTTTTGTGTTTTCTTTTTTTCTTTTCAACTCTTTTGTTTTTTTGATAAAATGTCAAAGGCTTTAATTCCAACTGAGCGGGGTAGTGATGGTTAGAGGTATGGATACGGAGGGGGACATGCAGGGAAGGGGCTGCAAATCCACTTGACAGCGCTGGCTGGGATTAAAGGCAAAGACTCGCAATGACAGCGAAAGCAGAAGGCGGAAAATGAAATGGAAATAGAAATGAAAATTACGCAATGTTCGCATTTGCGGGCGGCAAAAGAAGAAAAGCGCGGAAATCGAAATACTATTAAAAACTGCGCCAATTGACAATTGTATGGTTTGTTGTTGTTATTGTTCTTGCATATTGTTTATTTATTGATGTTAATAAATCTTAATTTTGCTTACCTAACTCTCTCTTTGGCGGCTTCTCGCGTCACGTCTTTAATTGAGGAAATGCAAATGAGAACGGTGAAAGCAGAGAAAGCGACAAGTACAGAGTAAGACAAGGAGTGAAATTGAGAGTGCGGGTAAGGGATGGAGCGCTGCTGCAACCAGCCGGCTTGTGGCGCCTTTGATCCTTTGACGCAACATGAATTAAATGGCGCTACAAGCTATGCCAACGATCCTTGCATCACTCGCCTTATCGCCGTCGTTGGTGCAGTCCCCGATTCAATGTGATATATGGGAAAATGACAAATTTTCCACTTGAACTGCAACGAGTCCCGGTTCGGTCTAGACTATAGACCAAATACCACATACCATCGACCATAGACCACAGACTATATGCAGCACACGTCGCCGCAATATTGCCGCCGACATTGTAAGACGAAACCTTAATGTAGAGCCAGCCAGATCCAAAGCCCATTTTTTTTCCCGATTTTAGTTTGTTGTTTTTATTATTTTTATTTTTTTGGTCAGTGTGGTCCATTAGGCAACGTTTAAAGGCACTTGACATGCATTTCGCTAAATGTCCTTTGTCCTTTGGGGCGTTTTGTTTGCCACTGTGCAGCCAACGCCTATTTGAGTCGATCTACTTTTGAAGATATTTATTTTGTAATTCATAAACAGCCGATTTCTAGTACTAGTAATAATATGTTATTGCTCCTTGAATGATTAGTAGTAAAGTCAACAAACTTTTTATACCCCGTTCCCCTTAAAATGTTATAAAAATGGTGTAATGAAGTTGTGCAAGAATATGTAATAGGCAAATGAAAGAATTTCGCAGCCCATTAAATATATAAATTCTGATCAGTATCGAAAGTCAAGTAGATATAGTCTGGTCCGTCCTTCTGCCCATCTGTATGAACAAGAGTGTATAAGAGACTATAAGAGCAAGCTTTTCAAATTTGCAAATAATATTATCATATACCACGCACATATCAAGTTTATTTTATTTTTACAATAAAATCCGCTCTTTTATATAGTACAGACTTTTCATTGGTACATTATAATTTCTGGCTTATTATTAATATTTCAACTTTTTTCCATGCAGTACATGTGCGTGCCAAAAGAAATACTTTCATTTAAAAGTTAGTTTGCAAAAATTTGAATAATATATTTTAAGGATCTCTAAATTTTATAATTGAGTTGGATCCAAACATATTCCCATCTCACCATTGCCAAAAATTCCTCTTCAACTATTCAGTTGTTATTCATTGTTTCGGTTTAATTCGACTGCAAGTTTCTAGCTGAAGTTTTTATATTCACTCTTCAGAAGCTGCCTGGAATCTTTTATCTAATAACCCGCGTGTTTGCCCCTGATTGACATTTAACCCAACACAACGCACCACAACACTCCAAACTCGAGTCACTCACCCACTTCGACGCCAATCCAGAAGTTCAGTCTGTCAAAAATGCTCCAACTCAAAATGTTGCCTCCCCCAGTCAGCCACAAAAATAATATAAAAAAAAAGTGTGATCAGCTGCACTTGCCCCGTACTCCGTTCTCGTTCCCGTTCCGGTTGCGGTCTTGGCCTGTGGCATGTGTTTGTGGAGTAATTGATATGCCACCAGTCCAGCACTGCACCACCAAGAGGCAACAGCTACAGCAACTTTGCCCCCACACACCACATGAAATATTAGCCCAATGCGCGGCGGCCTGTCATAAATGTCGAGTTCGGATGCCCTGCATTTGTATCTGCATCTGTATCTGTTTCTTTAGCTCTGTATTTGGGTGTGTGAGTGTGTGTGTGTGTGTGGGTGTGTGTCTGTTTGTATCTGTATCTGTAGCTGTTGGAAAACATTTTACAGTTGCATTGCTGCCACTTAAACGTTTCATAAAAGCAACCTTTGTAAGGCCTGCAAAGCCGCCAAATGCTACTGATCCAATACCCCATCCAATCCGCAGCCCCATCCCTCGTCCCTCATTCCGCGCTTCACCCCTTTGCCATGCGAAAAGCGAAAAGGAAAACATTTCGTTTCAAGAATAAAACGGAAATTGTTGTGTTTTCTTCATTTATTCATAAAACTGATCGTTTCGTTTTGATAAAATTGATTTATGCGGCGATCGACAACAATTATACGCAGATGCGGTGCCTAATGGATCGGTGGCAGATACTCAGCAAACGCGGCAAACACAGGCAGACTCGGCTGAGAATATATACATATATATATATATATATACATATACTGCTAAGAAGCCATATCAAAATTAAAGTGAATGAAATATGAAAACACTCAGTTGAGGCAATTGCACTGCAAGGAAGAAATAACTGATCCTCCGAAAAGTATACAAAGTAGAAAGCTATTAATAAAGAATTAGAATCTGCGTGATCCTTGGGATCATATAATGAATTGTTGGCTATTGAAATTTGATATTAGAGGTCGATGAGTAGGATCTTTAGACATCCAATATCAAGCTACTGAATCGTATTGAAAAACTTGTGAAGAAAGTTTTCAAAATTAAAAATTATAGGCAGTTCAATAGAAAAGAACCATGTAATTATTTTATACATAAAATTTCAAATAACTTAGTCGAGTTACTTAAGATTACTTCATAAATTAAAACAATATTTAATAATAACCAAACACATATTTATATTGAATTATAAAGTGGGAGTTGCTAGATAAGAGGACCTACGAATCCATATAAATAAACTGAGTTTGCAGCTTTGTTTAAGAAACATCAGACAAGATTTCTAGCTATCTTAAGGGAATTTCCAAATTCCGATCTACTCAAGAAAGTATCAGCTTTTAATTTATAACTTAAACATTATTTATTGTCCAATAGTAATATATATATATATATACAACAAGAAGGTACTAGAGTTATGAGGCATTTTCGTTAGCTAAACCATCAGATCTGCATAGATTGTAATAAGTTAGAGTTTTAATAACTGCTCCTGGCTAGTGCAGCTGCAACTGCTGCGTCTGTTGCGCAGTTGGCGGCCACATCATGTGGTTGGGCAGCGGCGGTGGCAGCGACGAGGATGACGTTGGCAACTGCAGCGGTTCCGGTTTCATCTTTAGATGCTTTACATAGCCCTCGCCATCAATATCGCCACGCTTGGATTTGTAGCGTCGATTCTGGAACCAGATCTTCACCTGTGTAGCCGATAGATTCAACTTCTGGGCAATAATCTCCCGCTCCGCACCAGTCAGATACTTTTTCAGGCGAAATCGGCATTCCAGCTCAAGGACCTGTGCCTGCGAAAACAAAACACGAGGCTTCCGTTTCATTCGCGGCTTACCGGATACATTATTATTGTTGTTGTTGTTGTTCCCGCTGCTGTTTCCATTGCTATTTTTGCGCAACTCGGAGCGAGATGAGGTCACGTGGCTCTCCTCTGCAAAAGAACGGAGAATTAGGAATTAGTAAAGATCAAATAAGGAAAACGGGACTTTATAAATTATATTTTAAGACTTAAAAATTCAAGAAAAAATTAAAACAAGAACATTTTTTATTAATAAAATAATGGGATGAATTTCAAAGGAAAACATTGTCAGAATTCAAAAGTTTTTGAATTTTATAAATTCGGAAATGACTCAAAAAGCTCATAGAATTTTGTGGACAACTAAATAGCAAATCTCTTAAAAAGATTTTTTGATCGACTATATTAAAAAATCTCTTGATAAAACTTCCAACTATTCAGGTCTCTTAGATATATAATTTTAATAGACTTTAATTCAAGATATATATAAATCCAGTACATTTTACAAGACTTGGTTAAATTTTAAATCGCCATTTTTCAAAACAAAAATATGAATTTAACAATTAAACAAATCTACTTCCATTTACGAATTTAAAAAATGTTTTCAATTTATTTATTTAGAATGGAAAAATCTTCTAGGCTTGAAAGATAAATTAAACTTACAAGGGTAAATAATTGATATAACCCTTAAGTTATTAATTTTAGCCTTATTGCTATTACTTACTTCTTTTGGTGCACTCCCCGACTGCGTTCAAGCCCCTCGGTTCGTGCAACCGCTGCGCCATGCCATTGGCGTTCAGCTTATGCGTTGGGGCATGCACCTCCACCTCCGCGGAGCTATTTAGATCGAGGGTGGGCGATGGCGTGACATAGGGCGTGGGTATATATTCACTTTTGATGGCAACAACGGCGGACGGAACTGTAGCAATAATGGAGGAGGAGCTGCTGGCATAGACATCCCCCGAACCACTGTAATTGTAATTGTAGCCAGCGGGGCTTTGATAGGCACCAGCTGTGGGTCCGGCATAGAACTGGGAGGCAGCCACATTCGCATAAGCCGTCTGATAGCTCTGATGATGTGCATGTGGATGCGGATGCGGATGTGCATGCGAATGCTGGAGCATGTGTGTGGGCATGCCATAGTCCTGGTGATAGCTGGCATACAACTGATGGTGATGACCATGTGGCGGCGGCAGCAGCGGCGACAAGGATGAAGTAGCCAAAGTATCTTCCTCCTGCTCAACAAGATGATGCGTCAGTTGTTGCTGCTGCTGCTGTTGTTGTTGTTGATGTTGCTGTTGCAGTTCATGTTGCGAAAGATGTTGCTGCTGCTGCTGTTGCTGTTGATGTTCATGCTGCTGCAATTGATGGTGCTGGTACTCACCGGCGCCATAGAGCGCCGATGCTGCGGCAGCGCTGCGAAAAAGCAGAAAAACGTCCACAGTTAATTTTGATTTCGATTCTTTTTTTTGGCCTGGATAGCACATGTTGCATCACTCAGCAAGAGAGCTTGGAAATGGCGGGCAGCAGCAAATGGCAACTTCCTGCTGTCCGGTGCACCCTTGGTGACATCATTTCATGGCTCATCACAATTAACGACGCCCCTCAGCGAGGCGCTGCGCATGTCCAAAAAGTAGAAAGAAAAAAAAAGAAAAGGACACACATGCGAATCACACATGTTGACCAGGCCCAAGCCCGGCGCCGCCTGCCTGCCTGCCTGCCTTACTGACTGACTGACTGACTGGCTGACCAACTGCCCGGCCGACCACAGACTCAACTCCGATTCAGACTTTGTTTTTCTTATTGTTAACACTTTGTGTCTGCATTTTGTGTCTTTGGCTTTGCCTTTGTCTTTGTCTTTGCCTCTTGTATAAATAACGATGATTTGTCCTTTAGTCCTATTTGCAATTCATGCTACTCATGTGTTTTGATAGGATTTCTTCTGCTTAGCTCTCGCTCTGTCTCTCTCACACTCTTGGCAGAAGGTTAGAAAAATATTATTCTTTTGTGGAAAATTGGTAGAAATTAATTTCCTATGGATCCCTATAATAAATAAATAAAAAAAAAATGCACCTCATTTCTGTCTACCACCAAGATGTGCATCTAACGAACATTGCTTTAGACAGGTAGTTACTGCAAATAACCGAATATATCTATGAAATAAATACGTTGCCTAGTAAAATATATGACTAAAAAAATAACTTGGAATTCAAAATATTTGCAACTATTTTTCTTTAGTATAACAAATTATATACGTAAGCTGAAATCAAAAGCTCGTTTTCCATTTATTAATTTTAATATCATTTTATTTATTTATAAGCTCATCTCTTTTTTCTTCCTAACGTACTTGATATATGTAACTAAGTTCAATCTGTTTGTTTCATCTTACCTTTCGAGATGGCCGTAGGCTCCTTCGTATGCCTCCGTTTGATTGACCATGTTGAGTATGTCCTTAACGGAGAATGGTGTTGTATTGAGAGCATCCGCATTGGTCAGGCTGCTGGGGCTCTGAGGCGCCTGATTGTAATCATAGTAGCCAGCTGATTGTGTCTGGTGTTGATGATGTTGCAACATTGTTAGTTCTTGTTTGACTTTGGACACAATTGGAAATCACTTGAATCACTTGATGGGTTGGCACTTTAAATTAAAATAAATACAACAATTTGCCAAAATACACTTGAGCAACGAGACGAGCGACACTTGACTGCGACAAACGATTATGTATAGGTGCTTGTTGTGGTGTGTTTCGAGGGGGGTTGTGGCTGTTGCGCACCCCTTGTGCAACCGTATTGAACTTATTTAGCTCAGACCTCAAAAAAACGATGCGCCGTTCCGCTGCGCACTCGAGCGTGTCCTCAATTTGTCAGCGCGTTTTTCGTACTGAATGAACAAGCAATCTTTTCCTACTGCTGCCAGAACAACCAACACAAACACACACACGCACGCATACAACCGAATGCACAGAAAATGGCTGACGAATAGCCAATCACAGCACAGCACAGCTCAGTCAAAAGCAGTTCCGCTTTTCATTTGTGTGAGTGTATTTGTCTTTTCTGTTGATGTTGTTGCTTTTGTTGCTGTTGTTTGTTCGCAGCCACTTTATGCAGATTTAATTTCGCTGCTTGAGCTTAAGTACGTGTGTTTATTGAGAATATTTATTACTGCAAAGTTCTTAAGTTGTTGTCTACCATATAATCGTGCCGGCTAATTGGCGTTTTATTTTTTCTACAGCTCTGATCCGTTTTTCAAGTGGGGCTCAAGTGCAGATTTTCGCACACTTGCCACTGATGCCGCACTCAGTAAACAAATCTCAAGCAAAAGTTTGCCAGAGTGTTCTCTGATATAAAGTGTAAATCAACCAACATTTCCATAATGGCAATGATCGCACTTAACGCATTTAATATTTTAAAAATTATAAGCAAATTTTCAAAAACAAAAATATACGTGAGTGTTAATATTTATTCATTTCGACTAAAAATACAACTGTGCCATTTTAAAATTAAGATTAGAAAGATTTAAATTAAGATTTATGATGGCTGTTATTTACATAAATTAAACATCCAAATTATATATTAATACAGTATTTACCTATTGACAGTTGGTTATTCAAATTTTTAAATAATATTTGATTGTTTTCCAGCACTGCTCAAAACAAAATACAGTGTTGGAATTAAAAAAAATAAGATAACATCGGAATGTTTCTTTTTAAAGCATATCGGTAAATCGATAACAAACCCACCATCCAAAATAAAATCATCGTTCGTCTCTAGCTAGTATACATTTATTTCGTCTTACTCGTTGAAAAAGTTGGACGCACTCTGCGCAGATTAAGCGCAGAAAAGTAATTTATTTTTAAATAGTGCATTAAATAAGTATTTTGAAATAAAAATACATCTGAAAAGGTAAGCTTTTACATTAATGACCGATTGTTAAAATTAAGACATAAAAATAAACAATATATTTGATTGCATTGCACGCGTGAAAATTTCCCAGTTTTCTTTTCTTTCTCATTTTTGTATTCGTTTGCATTTTTGATGAGTTTTGACATTTGTAAACAAATAAATTTCGACATTTAGTTTGAATGCATGGTCGTGAAACAAATTGAAATAATTTTCTGCAATTTGAATTTTTTTTCCCCATAGCGCACACACAAGCACAGGGCAGATACAGAAAATTCTATTGATTTGTACGCTCGTCCAAGATGGCGGACGACGAGCAATTCAGTTTGTGTTGGAACAATTTCAACACAAATCTGTCCGCTGGATTCCACGAGTCACTATGCCGTGGAGACCTGGTGGACGTATCAATTGCAGCGGAGGGTCACATTGTGAAGGCGCATCGCTTGGTGCTCTCTGTCTGCTCGCCCTTCTTTCGCAAAATGTTTACGCAAATGCCAGCGAATACCCACGCCTTTGGTAAGTACGACAAAAAAAAAACTAGCAAGCAGATAAACAATTAATATGATTTTTTTATTTGCAGTGTTTTTAAACAACGTTAGCCATTCGGCACTGAAAGACCTGATCCAGTTCATGTATTGTGGCGAGGTGAACGTCAAACAGGACGCATTACCAGCTTTCATTAGCACAGCGGAGTCGCTGCAAATCAAGGGGCTGACAGATGTGAGTATAATAGAGGCAAAATGAGAACAAACGAACACAAATACAAACACCAAGCGCATTTCGCGCGCAATAAACACACCGAACACACACACACGCAAACTCAGCGGCGATGTTAGTGTGTATAAGAGCTGGTTTGACTGTACCCCAAGCGAAGTGTCTCGAAAAAACGCACGCCACCACTAGCAATGTGCGTGTGAAAGAGATGCCACGCTATGTAGACTACATATATACTTGTCTCACTTTAGCCAGCAGTTTGTAATGCGCGCGCATTTTGGTGGTAGTTTTTGTGTTTTTTTTTTGTAACGACGAGAGAAGTAAAATTAATATTTTGACTTTCTTGCAGAATGATCCACCACCACAGCCGCCACAAGAGCCCACACCCCCACCTCCACCAGCAGCACCACAGGTACAACAACTCCCAGCCCAACGTGTACAGCGTCAACAACAGCAGCGCGCAACAGCCCGTTACAAGATCGAAACCGTTGACGATGGCCTCGATGACAAGGGTACTACACAAATTGTCATACAGACAACAGCTTCGCCGCAAGCGACCATCGTACAACAGCAGCAGCAACATATACAAACACAACAGCAGCAGTTGCAATCGGCGACAACAACAACCGCGACGCTGGTGTCGACAAACAAACGGAGCGCTCAACGTGGCAGCCAGGGTAGCAGTGGTACTGTCAAGCGCTCAAAGACATCAACAACAGCGAGCGCCGCCAACACCAGCAACGTAATTGACCCCCTTGAATCGACAACGGAAACTGGAACAACAACGACAACATCCACTCAACAACAACATGTGCCACAACAGATAACCGTGCAGACGACTGTGGTGCAGAGCAGCGACACAAAAGTTCAACAGGTGCGTCAGCAGCAGCAGGCCGCACAAGAGGAAGCTGAATACATTGATCTCCCCATGGGTATGCCAACGAAATCGGAACCAGACTATAGCGAAGAGCACGCAGATGTTGCCGGCGATGGTGATACTTCCTATGTTGAGGATGATACCTATGGAGAAATACGCTATGATGAAAGCTACTTTACCGAAAATGAAGATGCCGGTGCTCAGCCAGCAACAAATACAAGCGCCAGCGTTGCAGCTACCACATCGAAGGCGGTGGCCAAGCAGCAACCGCAGTCGCAGAGCTACAACGATTCATCGTTTGTCGACACCGGCGGGGATCAAGGCAGCACAGAGGCTCAAGGTTGGTACCATTTTACTTTTGCTCTGATCCGTTGAGAGATGCGTGTCGCGTATCCAATGGATCGGATAGGATAAGTTTTTTTTTTTTTAAGAAAAAGGGCAGTCTACTGCGAATTTCGCTCAAGGTTTAAACCAAACATATCATTTTTTAAATTGATAACTTTTCCCTCAAATCAAGTTGGTTGCCAAATTGTGCGCAGTTCTCAATTTGACTAATGCCCTTTAATAATTGGTTGTAAAGAGCGCTTAAATCTGCTGTTCCTTCATTGTTATCACAGCGATATATCCATACATCGCTTGTGTTGTCAAATACTCGTCATAATTTCAATGCACATTTAAGAGCTGCTTTATCAGCCATTTAGTTTAAATAAGTAAAACTTTTAAAGCCTTTGCTCTATTCTCGATTCGCAAAAGAGTATTTGGCTGAGCGGACTGACCAAAAGCAAATTCAAAATTTGTTGAGGCGGCTGCTCTCGTGAATTAACGCGTATTTATTATTGTAAAAATTGCGGTAAGTAGAGTGTTGAATATAAAAATTACGTTTGATGAAATTACTGAAGGACGTTGGAAGAGACGAAACAATAAAAAAGCAATGGAGCAGCAGCCTTGAGGGATTTTCGCTGGAGCACATCGATGGATCTGTAAATTGAAGGTACTCTGATAATGCAAGTAATAATTTCATATTTTGTAGCGTTGCATTTTACTTAATATTTTCAGAATGTCATTTAGTTTAGGTCTATGGAAGACAACCTTCGGCATTTTTAAAATGGCCATTTGTATATAAATTGTCGTGACGTGGGCGGAAATTGTCAAATCCAAAATTGGTGCAACTAGGTGGTTGTTTTGATTTTCTATTCGTTCAGTGTGCGTTTAGATGTTGTCAGATCCTTATGGGGCAACGTAAAAGCTTGCTGCCATAGGATCTAACAACGGCATTAAATGCCGAATCTTTCGTTTTGTAAATGTATTTATATTGCACGGATTGCATATGCCAAAAAATGCGATGTAACTTAATGGCATTCGTACCAGTTTCAACTCGATTGCTGATATTTCTTGGATTAATCGCAAAGGATCCTGAGATAAAACGATTACTCGATAGTACTTGTATATGTCTCAATTGACAGATTGGATGCTTGCAACAAATGCGCTGCTTGGCTTGCATAAGACGAATGAACTGAGTATAGCCAATTATACAAAAGTACCGCGTACGCACAGGTACGTATAATTTGCGTTTACGTTATATTCAGTGCTAGCTAATGGATGGTTTTAATAAAGCTGATCCATGTTGCGTTTTTTTAATTTAATGCCGGTGCTGCCAGGTGGTTTATTTTTAGAAATGCACCACTGTTATTGCACGATGTGGCAAGGCTGTCGTGTAAGGGTTGAGAAATCTAGCTACATATATTTTTTCTTGGTTAATTTATCAACCACTCACAAGAATTGATTGGTGCATTGTAGACATAAACAAAGTGAAAAATGGCTGTGTGGAGTGATATATGTGACGGCAGAAGTGTTTATTTGAAGCGTGTTGTGTTTTCTGTGCTAAATTGTGAAAAGTAAATTTATATATTTTTGGTGAAATCTAATAACTTGTCTTGCAAGTTTCTAGTAGTGCGGCTAGTGCAATTAATTAACATGAGCTAGTTGAAGCATCAGTTGAAATGTGTACATACAAAAAAATATTTGTCGATCGATGTGAAAATTGTATGTAAGTAGAGTTGTACAGCCTTTTGTGGTGGTTTGTGCTTGTTTCTATTTGCCAATAAAATGTTAAAAGCCAATGTTTAATGTGCGTTGTTTTATTTCACTAAGCCTAAGTCAATATAATTATAAGTAGTTTCTTCGCCCGCTACATCTAGGCAGACTTTTACTCACTTTATTCTTCTCCATTCTTTTATCACCCCCTACCGTCTGTTGTATTGATATGCTGTCCAACGCAGCATCGGGCACCATTAAGTTTATACGCAGCCAGAAGAAGAATGCCCAGCTAGTCTACAAAGGATGCATCTACAACAAAAAACTGACACAGGCCAACGGCCAGACGACCTGGCGATGTGCGGATGTGCTGAAGCTGCGCTGCAAGGCGGTGGTCATCACCAAGAATGGCGAGTTTCTGGATGCACGACGTCAGCACAATCATGAGTCGCATGACAGTCGCATTGGCGAACGTCAGCTCTACAATGTGGAGGAGGAGCTCGATGAGTACATCGAGATAAGCACATCGAATCCAAAGATATCTCAATACCTTAACAGCAGCAACATCAGCATCATGACCGCCAAGGATGGCAAGGAGTGCAAACTTTATGTGCCTGCCTCGGAGGCAACGGAAATCGAAATGCAAGCACTAGTCGATGCCTCGGATGAGGGTCTCATCGATCAGGTTGTTGAGCTGAAGCCAATTCAACGCTTGCCAAACAAGATCAAGTTACATTAGACGCTTTATAGACGACATATAATAATCTAATCTAATCATTAACTTAGCAGTTCAACAGTCTTCAATTTAAAGATTTTACTTCTTTTTACTTGTATTCAATGTCTAACCGTAATTAATAAAACCAACCTACAACAATTAAACAAGTCCCATTTCTATTAAGTTATGTATCGTATATATCACCACTTATAAAAGGTACACATTCCTTACTAATCCCTTTTACAATTCTAATCCATAGATGGCAGCCTTCTAGTGTTCATTGAGAGTCCTTGGTCGACGCCGTGTCTGGTTTTAAATGGCTACATGTACAACTGTCACAGTCGGAAGAATAACAAGGAGTACTGGCGCTGCCACAACTACTCCAAAAAAGTTCACGAGGAGCGCTGCCGGTCGAGATGCGTTTTAGAGAATGGCAAATTAAAGGGAATAACCGGTGGACTGCACAATCATCTGCCGCATACGGAAAAAATTGAGAAAATCATTCAGCGCAATCGTCTTGCCGCTGCCAGCACGGGGCGCACCAAGCTGGGACGAGTCCATAGTATTACCCATTTTCAGCAGGAGCAACCCAAGCTGGAGGTCGAGGAGCACCAGGTATTTGTGCAGCCGGAACACCACCACCACCAGCACCATATACTTTCCGATGGGACTACTCTACAGCTAACGGAACACGAGCTAATGCACACCTCGCTGATGCTCATAAATGATTAGATAAAAGCTGATTTTCGGACCCGACATTCTCTTTTTTGTTACAGTGCAATTTAATTTCTAAGCAATTTAAGTCAAATAAAGGCATTATTAATTTATACGGCCGTCAACTAGCTACTAAATTATAAATAGTGTTTGCTCTCAAACTGAAAGTTGCAATCATTTTCATTGCTTCACAGATTTAATTATATTTCGAGAATTTTTTGTGAATTAACTGAAACCTATGTCTAAATTGTAAGCTATAAAATAAGTGTTTTAAAATACACACAACTCATTTGCTTCCTTTCGCAGTTCTCAACTACAATTATCCGGCCAGCTGGTGCATCAGGGACACATGTACAGTTGCCACTCGAGGAATGTGCCCCGATGTGTGGCCTTTTGGCGCTGCACCTTGTACAAGAAACTACGCTGCAGCGCTGCGCTGACCACCAGGAAAAAGGCGATAGTGGCGGAACGTGGCGATCACAATCATGATGCGCCCAAGCCGCTTAAAGCATTTGTGCCCCGGATTTTTAACAACATTGAACAGTAAAACGTCTGTTCAATAATATAAAATAACCTTCAGATATCATAATAATTGTAATTAATCTTAAGTCGAGCATGCTGATAAATTAACTATGTGTTTACCTATCTTCTTACAGCTGGCTGTGCGCTAAATTAAGATTGATGAGAAGAAATTACACAGATCTGACCAATCTTAGCTCCACAACATTTAAATGGCTGCCTGAAGCAACTTTCACTCAACGTTGCGACATTTAATAAAGAATCGACAAAACCTTCTAATTCTCCAGATGTTTAACTTTGATTAATGACATGTATATATATATTCCCGATGTTCTCTTATTACTCGTCTACTCTTTTCTTCCAGGATTCACATATATTAATAAAACACGCAACCGAAATGCAGCCACAACACCGACTCTGCGCCGTGATCCACAACGCGTTCCAATGCCTAGGACATCGATCAAACAGCTGTCTCCGGATGCAGTTGTGAAACGTCGCACTTTTGCACCCACAAAACTGATCCTCAACTCAGATGCCGTGGCTGCCGTCTCCCAAATGGAACCTGTGCGTACCAAGCTGAATCTGAGTAATCCAGAGAACATCCTGCGTACGTCGGCCAATCATCATAATTTCGTGTTTGTGGGCGTTCCGCGCATGAAGGGAAAGTGCGTGACCTGCCTGAAGAAGGGTAAAACCATCCTGGAGCGACTTAAAACCTGCTGCGACACTTGCCCCGGCAGCAATTGGATGTGCGAGCCCTGCTTCGTGGAGCTGCATTAGCACGGGTCCAAGTGGTTTCATTTGGACAGAACTTTTAAAAAATTATATATTTTCTTATATTGTAATCACTTCTGTGGCGATTTCAAGAAATGTGTTTTACTATTTTGAAATAAAGAATAAAGTACGTATTAAGCATTATATTAAGTATTGGAATTTAAAGAGTTCAATTGAAATTTGTTAGTCGTCTCTGCTTGGAACGTTCTATTTCGCGACAAATCTTCTGATGATTATGCGGGCCATGGAGCACCTCCAGCGAATTATCCTTGGTGCGGACACGTGCCCGGCATCTGGTTGTGGAGCGCGTGGCACAGATCCACTTAATGCCGCGACTATTCTCCATGAACTTCACAAAGCTGTGGCCGCCATAATTTAGTTTTATCGATTTCCGCTGGCCCTTGGTAAAGAAGAACTGTGCATCTGCAACGGGAATAGAAAAGGGGAACCAATTGGTTAGTAGGTGCCTGGTGCCAAAACTCTTATGGGGAACTTGAGTCCAAGTGGATCGATGTGGGTGCAGTAAATCAAATAGTTTGAGCTCTTGAAGCCTAGATTAGGTTTATTTGCGTACTTGAATAGATGTGTTTATATCTTGTGTATACTATGTAAGCTGAATGTATTATTATGTATAGACATTAAGAAAATTAAAAACTACGTATATACCCATCCACTAGGACCTTCACTTCTTGCGACCAAGTATTCGAGGCTGTGTATGGGACGAGTGGGTGGTTGTGGTCCCCACCATGCCGGTGACGTCGGCCACAATTTCCTCGTATTTTAAATGCATGCCCAGCTCGTTGACATCGATGGTGGCGGCGGACTCATCCGCCAGTGTGGTGGTAAGTATTGCATCGCTGGGCAATTGTTGTTGGTGCTGTTCCTGCTGCTGTTGATTGTGTTGAGACGCTGACTGGTCCACAATCTTGGCAGTAGTCACAATGCTGATGGTTGCTTCCGGCGGCGGCACGCGACGTACTCGCTTCTTGCGACGCACGATCTCTTCGTGCGTGTGGAAGCGATTCAGGGGACAGACTATGTCGTTAATGGTGAAGACACGCGAGCGACATTTCTGATTCCACCACTGATTGCAGCGCCAGTAGCGCTTCTCCTCTCCCGTCGATAACTTCAGTGTCTTCTCAAAAATGAATGGCTGCCCGCCATAGATGAGCTGCATGCGACCCCGCGATGTGGCCGAGTAAATAGCAATGCTGCTTTCTAAACACAAACATTTATATATAAAGAGAATTTAAATTAGTAAAGATATTCAATAATACAGTTTAGGCGTAAGCGATTAACTACTAAAGATCAGAAAGTCATTTTAATGCTGTGCACTTCAGAGTGCCCAATATATTTGTTGGCTTAAAAACTAAGTCCTAAATCAGGATAGTTGGTTCAACATGTGCGAAATGCGTTTGGATGGAGAATGATTGTGTTCCGTGCGATTGAAGCACACCTCGTAGTTGCCATTCGGCAGCTTTGTGGTGGAAAGTCGTGCATTGCACGATCGTCCAGATCGTCGAATGCGACAATTCCAATATGTGGTTGCACGATGCTTATTGTTCTTGGCATAGGCATACTGATTATAGACCAGTTGCACGGAATTCCGCTGTCCGCGAATGAAACGCAACTTTGGGCATTTGACCAGGGAACTGTTGCCTTGTGCATTGACCACCGAATCAACGGTAAGAAAATGTGTAATAACTGTAAATTTAAAAGAAAGGAAATACGTTAGTGATGGTTTTCAGAAAGTGCCAGTTGTGCCTGCCAAAAAAGTAAATGAAAAGGTATATAAAAATTAACACATTGATCAAGTTTTATTTGCGTAGAGAAAATGTTAATTTAATTTGTTTTTCTGCTTCTTGCTTGAGCTGCTCCATTTTAGCCTGACGTATACTGGTGCACAGTGGATTGGGAGCCATGGCCTCCGGCTGCTGCAACATGAACATTGACGCATGCGTGTGTTGCCAGCTCGTGACATGGATCAGATCTCCAACGTTGGTGAAACGAGTTACGAGCCGAGCGCGACATTTGGCCTTGTGGTACATGGAGCACTTATAATCCCGTGTCTTCTGACCCTCGCGCTGCTTCTCGTTGGGCGTGTACGTGTTGCCCTCGTAGTAGACCAGTTCGGTACCACGACCGGAACGCACATATTGCGCTAGATTCGACTGCGTCTTGACCGGATCAGCTAAAAGATGAAAGAATAAAATAGTATTAATTGATAATTATTTAGATAACTGGTTAATGTGGATTATGATGAGAGATTAATGAAAAGGCGAAATTATTTGCATTAGAAATACTGTTTATTATAAATATACGGGAGTGTATATTTGTATGGGTGTGTGTACGGTGAATGTGTGTGTGTGTGCGGATGACTTGTGTACTTGCTCAATTTTTAGTGTAATGCTGCGGTGCCAGCTTTTGCTGCGCTCGACTGTGATTGTGTGTTCCATTGCGCAACTGCAGCTGTCCCGTCACCTTATTTTGTACAGCGCGGGCCCGACAATTGCTCCGAAAGCTAGAGCATTTTAGATAGCAGCGGTATCGCTGCTGGTAACTAATCACAAAGCGAAAGCCATCGATAAGCAGACAGCCGGTGCGGCCTCTATAAGCACGACGATGCCGGCAACTTGCCGCTGCATGCAATTAAATAAGAATAGATTATACATGATGAATTAGTTAAGCGAACGAGCGGGTTAGTTAGAGCTATATGATGCGACTTATTAACTACAGCATATACTATTAGAACTTATTTATCTATATACAGCTAAAGGGTATTACGGGCTGCATCTGCGTCGACGCTGACGCCGGGCGTTAAGTTTGTGCATGCTGAAAAGATTTCTGGCATGATTGTGGGCGCGTCGGCTCAATTTGATGTTCCGATTGCCGGTTGTCACACAGCGTGCTGGGCAGCGCAGCTGCAGATTGCTGTTCTTCGTGCACACCCAGTTGATGGTGGTCAGATTTTTTCGCTCAGCGGTGTACATGTGACCTCTGTACAGGAGATTCTGACCGCCTCGACGATTGGTCACCATACTATAGCTGTGCTGCAGCCAAACGTCTGCAAAAAACACAAGAAATTAGTTGTAGAAAAAAATAAAAATAAAAAGCGAACACTCAAGAATCGGATATGAGAAGAACATAAGATACATGTTTGATATTTGCAGCTAAAACTTAATATTTATTTCGAGTCAATATTGTAACGCTGTTTTTGGTTATCTCTTAAGGATGATTGTGTTGGCCGCGCAGTGCGGAGATCTGATTCGATTTGGTGACCACCCGAGCCGTACACTTAATATACTTGCAGCGGAGCTTGACGCACTCCCAGTAGCAAGCATCCTTGATGCGTCGATTCAATGTAAATGGTTTGCCATTGATCGTTAGCAGATTGTTGCCCCGGTTGCTGCGCGTGAAGCACACATCGAGATGATCGAAACTCTCCTTTTTCACTGACTTTCGCGTCAGCAGTGGCAAATGGATCTTAAAATCGCTAAGCAGTGCTGCAAGAAAAGAAATATTTTTTTTTGTAATAAATAAAATGTACATACTAAAAGCAACACTTACAAAATTATTGAAATTCTCCCTACACAACATCAACTACATTCAATTTAATTTAATTTAATTTTTTATTGTTTCCATAATGTATACTGACGATATAAAAGTATATATACATTATTTATGTATTTGTGTTTTTATAGTGGTTGTCTTAAAAGCTATGAATCTTAGACGCTAAAATATTATCGTTAGTTGATGTTTAAGCAGATATAGGTTTTTAATACTCTTTTTACCCATTCAGGTAAACATATAACTAGAATTTGCTCAAACAATACTTGAACAGTTTTTACACACCGAACTCGTTGCGATTTGCAGATGGGGTCAGACAGACAGACCCAATTTGGGGGTAGACAACATGTTGATAAGGAATACATATTTACCTTACGACCTGAAATACAATGCTTATGTACGCACCTGTAGGTTGCAATATTTTCAAGATGTAAAAGGGGGCATAAAATGATATCATTCACATATATGAAATCAACAGTTCCACGATTTATTATCGAATGGTTGGGCCAATATTGTGAAAAATGCATTCAGAGTCAATCACAATGTTTATGGTGAAATTATTGATTAGGCAAACTTAGCTACAGCAACAATGGAGCCCGCTTAATGAATGAGGCACACATGCTGCAAGATTTGAAACGCTTCCACAGATGCGCTGCCACAATTTGTACACAAACTTTTTGGTTTATTTTACAAACACTAATAAAATGTAAATATGTATGACCATGAATATTACAACTTGTCGCACAACAATTAGCACCGGCTTCAAAAGAGAACAAGAAATGCACTACTGGACCTAAATCCGTTTCATCGGAACTTCATTCACATTCATTTAACAAATTCATCACCTTTAGTTAATCAAATTAATAACAAATTCTTACACAAATAGCACAAAATCTTTTTTCTCAACTCCGGCGAATTTTGGCGTTGCCAGATTACTGCGATTGTTAGCAGACGATTATTGTCGAATACAACTCTAATGATAGCATTTATTGTGTGCTTGCGTCCCTCTGATAATTTCTGCAAATTTTTAGTTTTTATATTTATCCATTAGTAAAATGTGAATATTGTGATTTGAAGTAATATTTAAGTATTATAAATGTATGTAAAATATTGCAAGTGTTGTATTTGTTGAATGAGTGATGCCAAAATGCAAAACCGACGCCGCTTTCTGTGTAGAGAGCATCTGCCACGCCGTATTCGCTTTGTAAATGTAGGATCTCATTTTCAATTACTACCAAACTACTATGTACAATAAACTACTAAAAACAAAAATGATACACTGTGTTTCTTTTCGTTTGCCTTATAGTTCATAATTAGAAATCTAAGCAATGTGTCGACAGTTAATACAGTTTTATATTTTTTTTTATAGCGGCCTCAAAAGCATGTATTGGCAAGGAAAACAATAACGAAGCAGAAATAGCTGCAAAGACCAATGAGCCAAACAATGCATCGATTCCTCTATTTGCCGGCAGTAAGGTGTTTGTGTCCAAGGAGGATTTAGCCAAGGCATTTGTGCCCATTCCACCGATTTATACATCGCGTGTCGCCGATTTGGTTATTGGCAAGGAGCACCTGAAACGGATTGCACTGGGCGAAACTAAACCGGACAGGGACAAATTCCAGGCAATCATAAGTATATATTAGGCATTTATACAGCCATACAGACATACGATTCCAACCAAAATTTCTCTCTCCTTTCAGCTCATGTTTGCCAGGTATTTGCCATATACGGTAACAGGCTGCAGGAAGCAACAGTTCAGGAGTTCATTGATCACAAACTGGCCACCATCAAACGCAATATGGGCATCATCAGCGCCACAAGCGGCAGCATTCAGCAGCAGCAGTAGTAGTTAGGCAATAGAAATAATAAACCAAAGTGCCAATTTGTATGTTGAGTTTGTTAACCGAAATAAAAAAAATATGTAGACAAATTTGTGAATATATCCCCCTTGGTCCCTTGTTATGTTAAATGTTATGTGATTAATCTGTCTGCTAACCCACGTCACCATCTTAACGATTCATTGTTGTTTCTATTCTCTTCGTGTATATTTCAGGAGTGATGCAGTCCATCAAGGCGCTTTTCGATGACAAGACGACGAACTCAAACTTACAATATACAACAACGCAACGGGGAAGAATCATGCTCATCTATAATGGATTTAGATTTATCGTGAATCGTCAGAGTCAGAAGAATGTTTTCTGGCGTTGCTCACGCTACGTTAAACATTGCTGTCGCGCCACTTTGGTCACATCCAAGTTGAGTGATGTGCCGCTGCGCGTTGCCGGCGCCCCACACACTCATGGGCCCGAGGTCAGGGCGGATGAGTGCAGCTCACCGGAATTCACTGTCGAAATCATGGACGAGCTGTCCGAACTCCAATAATATTCTCTGTAGTCATTATGTAATGCTTAATAGTAATTATGTTGATCTCTCAGCATAAGTTAATAAATTTTATTTACATGTATGCAAATCAATTCATTGTTTACAATACACACATAAGTTAGGAATTAAGTTTGCCCCATATCTGCTCTTTGCTAATTCAAATTTCTAATTTTGACTTTCAGTGCTGATTAAGCAGGAGATCAACACGGAGCCAGCGTTCAACACAGGTGCCATAGCCGGCGATGCCGATTCTGCTGTAGCTGCCATGGCCATGGCCTGTTATAGCGATGACGATTCCATGTCCTTGCGCAAACCGAATACGTTGCCAAAAATTCTAGACGGTAAGTTCTACAAGAATATACAACCTAATCAGAAGACACCAGGCGGCATACAGGCAACCTGCACCAGTTGCTACGGCCTCATCTCCGGCACCACCAAATCTACTGGCAACTTTCTTAGCCACATCAAGCGACGCCATAAGGAGCTACTTCCTCTCTGTCAGCTGTATTGTCAGGCCAAAAGCAGTGTCATCACTAATGCTAAGCCCGAAATACTAAGTACTATTTCAGCAGTACCGAGTTCTATTGAGCCGCCAGCGAGCGTAACACAATTGTCTCTGCCCGCCGCATCGTTCGCGACGACAACAACCCACCTGACCATGCCTATGCCACTGACAATGCCTATGTCATTGCCAGTTGCTGTGCAGGCGCCCCAAATGCTGACTCTGATGCAGCATCAGCGCCAGCAGAATTCAGCTCACCAATTGCCTCAACTGCAAACTATCGGTCAGGCCCACAGTGCCATCTACATCAGCAAGGATTACTGAAAATACCCAGTTGCGGTTGTAAATATAGAGTACCTATTTTAAGTGCAACTTTGTAAAAAAAAAAACGTTTGTATACATTTTATAACAATTGTCAATTAACCATAAATAATTTATACACCCAGTGATTGTTCGGAAATTATAATGAACAGAAAATAGAACTGATACACAAATTAATATAATCTAATTCTCTATTTAAACTAGACTCAGGTTTGTAGTTATGTTCTTCGAGACATATATATCAAACTGAGAAATCGGGAGCTTAATTATGTCTACGCTCCGAATAATCACTGTTTTATGAATATATAAAATAATCTAAGGTTATTTCGTAAGTTTTTAGGTATACATTTAATTCACTCGACGAGAGATGTTATATAATAAAGTCTATAATAAGCCAAAACATTTTATTTGTACACATTTTTGTAAAATATACAAAATTCGACAAATATATCCCCTATCTAGGTTTAATGTAAACTATTTGATATCTTGCAGGTAAAACCATAAAGATAAGCAGCGCATTTGATGACATTGCATTCTTTGAACTAAAAACAAATATACCCATACTGAAGATGATTGCAGTCACGAAATCCTAATTTATCCCGTGAAGTAGGGACGGTAATTAAATACAGGTTAGTTAGTAAAAAAAAAAACACTTTTAGTACAAAATGTACACAATAAATACGAATTAAATTTAAAAAAAAAAACGAGCGTATTTAATATAATCTAAAATATGCCCAAGAATATAAGTTTTATTTGCACACATATTTTAAACATTCCCAAGTTTTTGAATAATTTTGATTAACTTTAACTTTTTTCTTGCAGGTAAAACGTACTAACAGAATTTGGTCATATGAAAAAGATTGCTTGAATGCCTTTAATGATGGACATCAAGTAACCAATAGAATTGGAACAAGGCGTTGTCAGTAGGATTAAGTTAAAATATTATTCAGAAACTATAAGGATGTATTCAAAATACACTTAAAACCAATACTAAGATCACAAATAGTCGTTTAACTGTTACACTTTTATACAAACATTGACAAACTCATGAATAAGACTTTTTACCTATCTTGCAGACACAACTGGTTTCAACATAAGGAAAGGTTTGGTTATCAGGAAGGACTTTGATGGAATCGCAGTTTTCAGTCTGACAGCACACAAGAAGCCCAAACTCATAATTGGCCAACACCAATTCCTAACACATCGAGGCAATGGCAAAATCGGCACATGGCGTTGCACCCAGCATTCGAGGGGCTGCAAGGCGCGGGTCTTCACCTTTATGGTGGGCACTGAAATAAAATATCGTTATTCGTGCGCCTCGCATATCCATCAAGGTGCAACGCCCAAGCGAAGTTCGCCTAAAAATAAGTTTATACCCAAGAGAGAGAAATATTAATTCACAATACCGCAACCGCAATTAGATCGTTATAACTATACATTTTGTATCATTTGTTAGCTTAACTTAAAAGCATGTCTTTTTTTTAAACAGTTGAACGAAATAAAGTAGGACTTGTTATAAATATGTGCGCAATTGCGTTAATCAATTACGAAGGCGCTTCTTATCCGAACATAAGTAATTAATAATAGTTAATTGACAATATATGTAAAGGCATTAAGTAAGCTAAGATTTGTGATATATTCAAAAGTACATTCACCAATTGTACTCTGATTTGGTACTATTCGATAACATCTAATATTATTAATAAGGATTCTACGCCGACTCAGACTTAACAATTTGATCTAAAATAACTTCAGCGCGATTCCAGCCTTGAAGGCGATCAGCGGCCGTTAAGGAGCTCAGTTTCTTATGTATTAACATGCCAGATGCCTTGGCTGCTTCAATGCGTTTCGTGTCGCCCATATGGTTGTGCACATCTTAAAAGTAAGGATTTTAAATTAATTTATGTTTTGAAATTAGAAATGTAAGCATAGAAGACTAACCATTCGTGACGTAAAGATCATCTCCAATGGTCTTCAGGCGACTGCGACACTTCATCGATCGATTTTGTACACATTCCCAATATAGGATATTATTGCTCTTGCCATAGAATTTGAGATTGGAGCGATAAACAAAGTTATTTATGGTCAGCAGAGTGCCGCCCTTGCGGCTGATGAGGAACGTCTGCGGGCCGCAATTGTGCACGTGCTGTGTAACTGCAAGAGACGATTTAGATTAAGGCATTAAGGGCTTTAATTAATTGACATTTTATCGAGGTGAACATGTGGCATTTGGCATGGATTGTGGAGCTTACGTGCTAGTTTTGTATTTAATATGGAATTACGGCTTTATTGTCCTCAAAGTTTATTACAAATTATTTTGAATTAAAGATTAATTTGCAGTTTGCAGTTGCAGTTGAATATTTAAAATGTTGTTGTGTTTATCAAGTAGATTTTAGTAGTAAATAGTAATGTATTGTTGCTTGTTATGTCAATTATTATGTATAGTATGAAGTGTGCTTAGAGGCACTGCATCGATCTTCAAGTCTCCCAAGTGGCAGTTATTTCTTCTTGCTTTGCAGCGCCTTCTGCAGGCGACGCTTGATTTTCTCGCGAAAATCATTTGGATCAATGGTTTCACCAGCGGCCGACTGAGTGAGAGATGAACTCGAATTCTCCTCCTCAACAGCAGCATCTAAGCTAGCTTCGGCTTCTTCAATTTCATAAATTTTAAATACTTCGCCATCGTTCTCGGCATCCACCGCCACCTTCGTTTCCGCGGTCTTTTTAATTAAAATCTCGACTTTCGATGCGGCTTTAGAGTCAAGGTTGGGAATACCCTCGCCGGGCATAAACTGTGATGATGTGACGCTCTTGTCGCTGGCCTGCATAAAGTGAACATGTTCTCCATCGAAGGGGAAAACGTTCTTCTGGTCGCAAACGACGCGTACTTTGCATTCCTCGGCGTGCTCACGGAAGCAACACTGGAACACTGAGAACTCGGCCTTGCGGAACGAGAACTTGAACAGATGCCCCTCGTAGACCAGTTTCACGCCACCTGCACATATTATAAGCCCATTGTTAATAATCAATCAATGAACGAAGCAACAAGTGCTCGCTTACCCTTTGTGGTCGAGGCATAGACGGCTGGCTTGCTGGCCGCCACATTCATGGTGGCTGCCTTGAGCTTATCGAGCAGCTTAAGCTTTGGCACTGCATCATCCACCTTTGTTTTGGGTCGACCTCGTTTACGTATGGGAACTACCTCGGTTTTTAATGTTGATGTGGCTGTGGTCGATCGTGAAACGGAGCGGGAGGCTGTGAATAAACAGGCAAGCAATTGGTTAAAACATGTGCTCAGCATGTGGGCAGCTTAACGAAAATAAAATAAAACACATGTTAACAATTTTATGCCACAATTTAGTGCACATTTATTAAACAATAAATCAAATAAAAATATATTATGCGCTGCAATAGAAATCACAAGTTAAGAAGAAGCACTGTACTTATGCCATACAATATTGCCACCTGACTTGAATTGTGTTAGGGCATCGTTGCCGTATCTACGTGCGCAGCCATCTTGTTATTATTTCGCTGCGTTCTAATAGTTTTTTTTTTTCGCCGCGATAGCATTTGCTTTCGTTTTTAACAAACAGCGTTTGTAAATCTGAAAATAAATTAATGAAAACCAACTTTAAATTATATGTGTGCAAAATGTGCAAATTTAGTGAGTGGTGTTTGTGTAAATGTGATCAATGTGCGCGAAGCAAATTTTGTGCTCCAGTGACGCTGCATTGCATTGTTGTGTTTTAAGTGTGGGTAGAAATTGAGCTGAAAATGTTTGTAAGAAAAATGTACAGCCCAAAAGGCAGTTAATTTGAATTGTGCAATTAATTTGCACATTGCGACAGCAAATGGTAAGTCGACATGCCTTAATACTAACTTACTCTTAAGATTCTATAATTTACACAAAGTATTTCAACCGCAATGTAAACTATTTAGTATATGAGAGATATGTATGTATGTATTTTTGTATGTGCATATATATATATATTCCAAGTATGTATTCATATGTGTAAACTGAATAAAATGTTTCCTCCTCAAAATGTTATGTGTTTTTTTTCTATTGTTGTCGTTATTGTTGTTATTAAGGTACGCCGAATGCACACAGCCCAAAACAAACTTTATATTTTGCACATTTCTGTGTGTGGTTTTCTTCTGTTTATGTTCAATTGCAGGCCAGCATGGACAATTTATTGCCGAGCTGCCGACAAGCGTTTGGATGCACAAATATGATTATTTCTTTGTGCGCAACCAGAAGCAAGGCTACAATCTAATCTTCAATGGGTATATGTACAAGAAGGAGGCCAGCTTTCGGGCGACCATCAACTGGATCTGCTCGGATGGCAATGGCAAACGGATCAATGAGAATAAATGTTCGGCACGTGCAATAACCAAATTCGATGGTGGCATCAAATTGGGGAAAAATGCGCACAATCATCCTCCACGATTTTCGGGCAATTCGGTTCCCGCCAAACTGATGACCAAGGAAATGCTATTACCGCAATATACGAACAATTAAAGAAAAATAAATGCAAATGTCTTTTATTTTTTTTAGTTTTGTTCTGCACGTTAATTGTAAGGTTTATATTGTATATATATATATTTGTCGGGCATAATATATGTATAATATCTCTTGGCAGCCATAAAGTTCAACACGGCAAAAGGGGAGTTTCTATTGATCCACGGGCGCTCGTACAAGAAAATCCGTGCAATGCAATATCGCTCTTATTATCACTGCATGACGTCCAACTGTCCTGCACACTATATTCTTGGAGAGCTGAGTCGACGACCGCGTTTGACCAAGTGCAATGCACACGCAAGGCACTGCAAATGAGCCTAGAATATCATAATGATAAAAGATCATGTAAATAATTGACTAAATGAAAACCAAATGAAAATCAAAAGACCAGTCTTTTATTTACACATAAAAATAAAACAAACAAACAGTTCAATTGTTAGGCAGTTTGTTTATTTTAATGTTGAAATCGTTTTACATTTTCCTCTCTTTAATTTCAGTCAAACTCGACTATCAGATCAGCTTAGATGTGGGCGATGATGCTGCCCTGCTGGAGTGCCAGCTGCGTGGCGCGAATGCGGCGGACAGCAATGCACCTTTCTTCATTGTCAGCAAGTATGGCACCAAGCAGATTATGCTCAAACAGCACACATTCAATCGGCACATAACGCGCGAGGATGTCACCTATTGGCGCTGCAGTCAGTTTGCCGTGCTGCGTTGCCGGGCACGATTAAAAACGAAGCTGGAAACGCTCACCATCCTCAATAGTGAGCACAATCATGAGGTCATCTCGAAAGCGCGAAAATATGGCTCACTGAAGCGTCAGCGTGCCGAGGCGGAGGCAGCCGCACGTGCTTCCGATCCGCTGCGAATCGATGCGAAAGATGAGCCGGGCAGCGCATAAACTATTAGTTGTTAGTCTTAAGCCCAATGTACATACGTAAATAGCAAAAACAAAAAGAAGTGAAAATCATAAATTATATAAATTTTAGTGTCTGACCATTCGCATACTTACAACATTTTACGCTCTTTCTAAATGTTTTTTTTTTTTTTAAATAAAAAAAAAGCCAAATTAGCTATGTGCCCCATTTTGTGAACTGTTTATATGACTATTTAGATAGGTTCTTTAATTTGTTTTTGCTTTTTAATCTCAATTCATCTAATGTGTTTCTCTGTCTCTTTGAATTTTCGTAGATGCAATGTCCTATTACTCCTTCATAACGGGCTTCCGTGGCAGTCGGAAGCTGAAGATCGGCGAGTACACCTTCACAAGGAACAAGGCAACGGGAGCCAAGACGTATTGGTCCTGTGCACGCGCTGGCGCTCACAAGTGCAAGGCGCGCGTCGTCACCATCGGGGATCATGATGTGATCGTCAAGTGCAGCCAGCACAATCATGCGCCATACTAGTCGTGTTTTTCTCTAGTCTTAGTCATTAATTCGTTTAAATAAAACATTAATTTCATTGACAAAACTCGAATGTTGCATCTGCAAAATGCTGTCCCTCCACCGAAGTCTCGCCTACACTTTAAGTAGTCTTTCGACCACAATACTAACTGCTTATCTTATATCAATTCCTTTACAGATGGCTGCTGCGATTCTCTTAATGAACTGGATGATCTTACTCTTGCTGGTGTTGCCATCAAGCATTCTCTTCTCTCGTTTGTCAAGGGGCAGCGTGGCTGCAAACTGTTGGCCTTCAACGGGCACAATTATGTGCGGAATCGTCGCAGTGGCCTGAAAACCTACTGGATATGCTCCAAGAAAGTGAGTATTCCATATTTGTTAGTAAATATATCTTTTAAAGTCATTGCCATCTTTCAGGGCAGCACCAAGTGCAGTGCTCGCGTCGTCACCAATGTGATTGAGGGCGTGCACAAAATTGTGCTCGAGTCCTGTCATCACACCTGCCACAACATCGATCGCAAGAAGCGCTTGTCCATTCACAGTCCGCTGGTCAAAACGGAAAAAACATCGCCATTGTCCAAAGCAATGGCCAGTTTTGTTAAGACCGAAACGGATGAGGATTTGACGCTTGAGTTGCGCTCGCTTAATCTAAGTTTCGAAGATCTGCAGCAATTGCAGTAGCCATTATGTCCAAGTTAGAATTACTAGTTAGCTAAGAGACTTAACTTCAAAATAAATAATAATGGCCACAACTCAGTGTCCATCAGTAAAAGTACTTAAACTGTAAACAAACACATATATATTTTGTTATACAATAAGCTGCTCGATGTGCATTTAATTTTCTCCTAATTCAAATATGTTTTGTGTGTTTCAGTGCACATCCAGATGATCGGTACACAACGGCGTGCGTCGGCACCGGCGCTGCTGAAGCGAGTGCGTCTGGCCAAGACCATGGAGGACATACAGTATATTAAAACGCCGGCAGGCAATTGTGTGTTGCACTGTGGCGAGCATCGGTATTTGCGGAACGCCTCCTACAAGGACAAGGTCTACTGGAAGTGTTGCAAGTGGCGCAAACAATGCCGTGCAAGAATCATCACAAATGCCTCCGACAGTGGACAATCGCGCTATGCCATCAGCGGTGTACACAATCATGCGTAGTTCTATGGCTATGCAGCAAGATATTAGCAAAATGAGGCAACCTAACCCAACTGTAGATTAGTTACTAAATAAATATGTAGTTACCATTTGATATTGACTCGGGTAAGTTTTACCACAATTTCTTTAAAATTTATCTTTAAACTTTTTTTTTTTTTATTTTTTTTTAGCTGTTGGAACTCACGATTTTATTTATTACTGAATTTAATTTATCTATGAAAATTTATAAAACTAAAACTTAATAAATATTTGATTTAATATTTATGTCAATCAGAACTATAATTATTGTTTTCAATATTGCGTTATGTAGCTTAGTAATTTAAAAATGTTTGTTAATTATATATACTATACTAAATTATACAAAATTTTATTAAATTGACTTTTTTTTTTTTGCAGTACTTGCCGAATGCAGTCTCAACGGCCTGGGCGACTATGGCAACGAAAGTTTTCTGCCCCGACCACGTGGCAAGAAGCCCAAAGAAATCTTGACTGGCTTGAACACGGTCAAGATCAGTCGCACCCTTGATGATTGGGATCGTGTGCGCTACAAGCGTACGGTCAATGGCGATGTCCTCGTCTACGATGGTCAACATTTCATGCGCAGTGGCATGTACAACGACTCTGTTTACTGGACGTGCGTCCGCAAGAATAAGAAATGCGAAGTCTACATGATCACCAACAAGAACAAACCCACCGATGTTGCCATATCGGGCGTACATAATCATGTTTAGCGCCGAGAACTCCCAAACAACACAGAACCATAAAACATTTCTTTTTTTCTTTATTATCAATCTCAATAAATATTTGTACAACATTGAGCGACATGCTAGCGTTATAATTGCCGAATACTCTATGCACTATTTTAATGATATATTTTTGTAAATCTTTGCTTATTGTCTACTTTAATTCATTTCAGAGCTGGCGGTCTTTGGCACGGGTCAGCGAGGCCGCACCGTGCTGCTGTACGATGAGCAGAAGTTTGTCAAGAATCGCAGCTCCGCCAAGCGCACTTATTGGATATGCTCGCGCAAGGTGCGTAATAACTATATAATTATAAATATAATTATTGTTAATCTATACAATCTATTCGCATGCCGCAGGATGTGACGGTTTGCCGGGCACGCGTTGTGACCGCATTGGATAGGGGGGGTAATGCAAGGATCATCAAGCGCAACTTTGACCACAATCACAAGCCCAAGTTTTTGCATCGTGGCGTCAGCATATCCCATCAGCTGGCCATCATTAAGAACGAGGAGAATACGACGGCGACTAATGCGGCACTGGTGAAGCGAGGGAAACAAAAATCCAATATTTTGCCGGTTGCCCTCAAATAAGCTTAGGCTTAAGCGCAAAAACACGTTGTGTAGTTAATTGAGCCCAAAATAAATTACAATTGCAGCGGACTTCTCACTTATTATCTGAACTGACTATCTGATTATAATAAGCACCTATTTGTTGTATATTTATACAGCTTATAATATGTCACTAATCGTATTTCTCTTTATTTGCCACTTGCAGCATTTCACATTGATTTCGCTGACTCGAAGAAGAACGGCGGCAAGTTGCTGGTCATCAATGGTTTCCGTTTCTTTAGGAATAAGAAACGGGGGCATTTGCAGTATTGGAAGTGCCGCAACTATTACAAGGAACGCTGTCCGGCCATTGCCATACATGATGAGTCGACGTTGATCCTTAGATTGTGCCACCAGCATCAGCACATGGAGAGCAATGACATCGAAATCAAACCGTTTCTGACTGCCATCAAGGAGCACTCGGTTGGTCTGGAGAACCGCGAGCAAAGGAACGAGGTGGAGAACCGTGAGCAGCAACAGCTGCTGGAGTTGGGCAACCGGGAGCATCAGTTGCTGGAGGCGGAGAACCGTGAGCAGCAGCAGTTGCTGGAGGCGAAGGGCCGTCAGCAGCAGTTGCTGGAGGCGGAGAGTCGTCAACAGCATTTGCTGGCGGTAGAAAGCTGTGAGCAGCGGTTGGTTAAAGTGAAAGTGCTTGAACAGCAGCCGATGGAGCTGTGCCCCGCCAGCAGTGAACATACCGTGGATCAGGATGTCATCTTACTGTCACCTTCCCCGCAAAAGTCGCGTTCTTCGCCATCACTAACGCCGCCACCGTTGCGCGGCTTCAAGTCCAAACATAGCTTCAACTTTTAGTTACATGTATTTCAAATGATAGCTCTTAAGGGTGTTACTCTCTGTGTATGTGCGTGTCTGTGTGTGTATTAAAGCAAGCAAATGTCCAAGTGGTTTTTCAATGCAAGCAAATGTAATGGAATCGCTTAATCTTTGCAGCCAGCGCAGCCTTAACTAATCCTCGATATATATTCTCTTTTACTTTTTCGATTTCCATTTTCAGTTGCGACACATGGCGAGTACAGCGGCATCAAGCCGAGGATTGAGTTCTCGGTGTCGAAGCGTGGTGGTCAACTGCTCTGGCTGGATGGCCTCAAGTTCTTCCGGAACAACGAGAATCGAACGAACTTCTTCTGGCGCTGTCACTGGTATTATCGTCATGTCCGCTGCCCGGTTCTCATCTGCATGAATAAGTTTGACTACAGCGACTTTCGTCAGATCCATCAGCATTGCCACGTCAAGCCGGAACGCAAGGAGAAGCAACAGCAGCAGCAGCAGCCACAGAGAACGTTGCCGGCGGCAAGAGTTGGCCGCGTGCCAAGTCTGTTGCCGGCTGTTGTTGGACTCGATGTCGGCGCGCAGATCTTCAATATCGATTAAGTGACTGTCAAACATACGTTTTGTGCGCTTGTAAATAAAATGAAAAAGAAAAAATTAAACTACTTAAAGTCAACTGCGAACATGTCCCACTTGAGCACACTGCTAATCCTCAACTAAATAACTCTATTTTTACACTTTTACTTATACGATTTTTTTTCTATGCATTTCCATTTGCAGTTGTGCTGGCCAACGAGGAGGTGCCCAATCCGGAAGATTTACTCGTCTTATTCACCCAATCGCTGCGCGGACGACCGGCCATCATGGCTAATGGCATACGTTTCCTGATCATGAGCGAGAACAATAAGAAGATACTGTGGCGTTGCAGTTCGATGGCCACCAAGAAATTAAAGTGCCCGGCAAGGATCACCATGCTCAAAGAGAATCCACCGAAATTCATCTTCAACAAGGCGGAGCACATGCATGCCGAGCTCAAGCGCAACAAATACAGCTCGAGCAAGGTGCAAGTAATGACCAATGCCCAGGCGCAGGATGCGGCCCAAATAAAGCTCGAGCGCGATATGGAGGAGGGTGCCGTCAGCTTCGAGCTGCACCAGGAGGAGGTGCACGAGCTGACAGACGATGCACTCTAGCTGATTACAAATTAGACATAGCAATTATATAGTTGGGATCGCTATAAAAAGAACGTTATATCTATATATAAGAATAAATTGTAAATTGTACCAATGTGGCAAAAAAAAAGAACGAAATTTGCAGATATTGCTAAGCGTATAGTTATTATATAAATATTATATATGGAATTATAATTAGTGTGTATACCATAATTATTTTCTATGATAATAATATGCTAATAATATTGTTACAGAGATGGAGAGCTTGAGCTATGTGATGAGTCAAAAGGGTCGGATCATCTTGCAACACGATGGCTTCTTCTATGTGCGGGAGAAGCGCATCAACAAGAAGACCTATTGGAGATGTTGTCTTTATACGACGGCCAGGAAGTGTCACGGCAGGATTCATTCGCTGGACGGGCAAATTGTGCGGACAAGTACACATAATCACAGCAGCGATGAGAATGGACGCATCAGGAGAAGATCCTTAAACAGCAGCTTGAGTTGACCAAAGATGGAAACTAGAAAATTGAAATAAACAGCATTATTTTTTATTTTTTTTTGACTATAGATACATCTAGTATTATATAGAAATAAATCAGTCTAAAATGTAATCACAACAGTTGGTGCTCAATAGTTAATTATGATAATTAATTACTAAATTTATCGCACTAATTTTATTTCTATTTCTCGATTGCAGAATGCATGCGGTTGGCGAATTTCACAAGTACGCGGAAAAAGAAGCGAAAACTGCTGATTAATGAGCATGAATTTGTCATGGATCGCAAATTGAAGAGTAGCATCAATTGGCGGTGTGCGCGATATCGTAGTGCCAACTGTAAGGTGCGAGCAACGACGCATCAACTGAAATCTGGCATGGAAGTCTATCGACTTAAATACGCCAAGCATTCGCATCAATGAGAGACACTGAATAGATACCACACCAAATTTATCTATCATTTACGTTCCACAACAACTGTTTCCAGTTGGATTTTAGCTAAGCTTTTTTCTAGCCATAACGACAGCTCTACTAATAATAAATGCTGTTGTTGCAAATCAAATAAAGTTTTAACTCTTATGCATACTTTAGTTAACACTTTAAATCATGTCCCACTCTATTGCTTACCTAATTGTGCTTTTATTTGCGTATTTATATTTTTCCAGAACTGGTTCGCAAACAAGGTATCATGATTGTCAAGGGCACCAAGGGCAAACCGAAATTGTTAATGGCCGGCTTCGAATACTTTCGCAACAACAGTCGTGGATCGAAAACTTATTGGCTCTGCGCCAGAAACCGTTATCTGCGCTGCGCAGCCCGCATCATCACATGTTCCAGTACCGGCGAATTGATCATCAAAAATCAACAGCATAATCACGGACCACAGATCGCAATGCATCCCAGCAGGAAACAATTACCGGAAATAAACACTCCCATTTCACCGCAGTAGCTGCAAACCAAAGCTTCCGCTTCTTCTTTAGTTAATAAAAAGAAAAAAGGTTTTTTGCAGGTTAAGGATTTTATTCGATTTTTAACCGGACAGCAGCTGTTAATCAACAGTTTATTTATATTTTTTGATAGCTTAAGATTGCATCAGCTGTTTTTCTATTTTATTGAACTTATCGGCTGATATATGGAAAATGACACGCTCAAAGCCGGGTTCAAGTTTCTAGAAATAATAATTTTCGACAAAACAGATTTTATTGCAGAGCTGGAAATTAAATGACGAAGCTAAAGTAATAAATAGAAGAATTTCAAGAAGTAAGTCTATGGAAGTTGATTCCAGTGTGGGCTTGTAACTCAACGCATCTCTCTGTCGTAAGTGATATTTTACACTTCATTTTGCTAATTTCTTGTGTAAACGTTGCGTGTGTATTTTTTGTTTACACAAAAGCTTCGCATGTCAAAGAATGAATGAGACAACAAGAAATGTGATTCACAATTTCAGTCTCATAAATTCCTAGCGATGTGTGTGTGTGATATTTCACGATACACACACTCATGCACATGCATGTCAAAGCTGAACAAATAGGGATTAGTAACTGCATTACGGTAAACAACGTCAAGAGACTGCGATTAAGGCTTAAGCTGCACGCACAAATTATAATTAACTTATATGTAGTTTTAATATTATTTACTTTATTTAAGAAGCAGGAGAGCTCATTTGACAGTTTGAAATTCAATAACTTAAATAGTACCAGCTATTTAAGATTGCCTCTAAGTAACCAGACTCAATAGATTTACAAAACTCTATCAACAAAACATTTTCATGTTGATCAAACATAGTATAAGTAATTAAACAAAAATGTCCTTGCAGCTCAAATGAAAATTATGTTTTATCAGTCGCTTCATGGAACCAGTTCACAGTTATCGATAGTATCGCTCAATGTATCGTCAATATATTTGGTACATATCTAGACACCGTTACCTGACTCGCTCATTCTTTTTCATAGAATCGTAGCGTACGGACGTCTCGCGCGTCGCGTAGATATTTTATTATTTTCTCAGCTACTGGCAGAGCGGTTGCTGCGCGCAGCAAGCAGCAGCAGCAAATAAGAAAGACAAAATTTGTGTATTGCAGCAGAAGTTTTCGCTGCGCACAGGCTGTGCCGCTGCTAGCGAGACACTTTCAAAAGAAAAGTGAGAAAATTCTGTGTGCGTGCAGAACAAATTGCAAAAAAAAATCACTGCTGCGAGAAAGAAAAACATTAAGTTCAAGGTTTTATTCCTAACCGAAGTTAAAATCAAGTAAAAAGAAAAAACTGCAGAATTTTTGTATACACTGTCGCGTACGCGTGTGCGTACGTCTCTGTACGGGTGTGTGTTTGTGTTAGTGAATGTGACTGCTGCATTTTTTAAAATACAAATTTAACTCGCTCAATTAACAAATTAACAAAAAATGATGTGAAAGAAATTTAACATTGTCTCGTCGATAACTCTCTCTCTCGGTGTGTGTGGAAAAATATCTAAACCCAATTACTCAGTTTGCTCTCAGTTTAATTCGATTGACACAGAGGCAGCAGCAGTCGGCAGCAGAGCAGCAGCAGCAGCCCCAACAAAATATACACAAGGCGACAGACTTAACTTTGCCCACTGCGCCGCTGCTGTTGGTGGTGGTGGGAGATGCACACACACACTACAAAAACAACAAGAGACAACAAAGCGCTGCTCTCAGCTCTGCTTTTGCGCAGTCAGTCGACGCTTTGAATTCGCCGCATCGCTGTTTGGAAACACCTTGCTCCAATATATTATTTTGCCTCTTCTCCTCCCCCTATCTTGACAACACTTTGTGAGCACAAAGAGCAGCACACGATTCTGTCGCCGTCTCAGTAGCAGTCGCCGCGTATTGCGATTCTTCGTCTGACAAATTCGCAGCAGCAGCAGCAACAAAGAAAAGATAAAAATTTTCTTTAGTTTATTTTTTTAAGCTGCACATTTTTACCAATGCTGCATGCGATTTTTGTTTGATTTGCAAACGGCTGAAACTTAAGCTGCTTCAACAGCAATAACTACAAACAGAACAACAAAACAGAAGCAGCAGCAGCTTTAACATTGTCGCCGCGTCGCAGCAGCAGCATCGCCAGCCCATTTTACTCGACATGTACCACAACAACATCAACAGTGGCTACAAGCAAAACAAGAACAACAGCAACACTAGCGACGCCAACATAGAACAGGTTTGTCTTGCAGCTTTACCATTATTTCTCTTTTTAATTCTTTAGCCTTTCTTACTAAGATTTGCTATACATTTTAAGGGAGAAAAAAAGGTTTAATAACTAAACAAAAGAAAAACTACTTTACCGTGTCCTTAGTCGCCGTTGCTGTCGCTGCCTTTTGCTCATTTTCTCTTCGTTTTCATTTCGTTCGCTTATTCATAAATTTTTTTTTGGTTATAGATTTTTGTCACCCACTCCCCCTCACACCCACTTTTGACTTGGCTGGCAACCTATGCTTTGGCATCCCCATCCCTCCCCTTGACTCACATACTGCTCAACTGTTTCAGTTTTTCAATTATTAATGGTGGCCATTAGAGCGCCCGCTTGCGCCGCTACGCCCCGCCCGTGCCTCTGATCCCGTGTGTCATGTCGTGTTTGTCGTGTAGACTATTTTTCCTCTTTTTTCTGTTCTTTTCTTTTTTGCTTATCGGACAAATTGTGTGTTGTCTGAAAAGTTCAATGAGGTGCGCGCACAGCAATTGCACTTCGCTCCTGTCACATTCATGTTATCGACATATCGTTATATATATAAACCTACACAATATGTACATATATGATAGATAAAAATCATGTTGCTTTCCATTGGGGTTTTTTTTGTTGTTCAGATAACGATAGCATTTCCGAACCCGCAGCACAACGGAAATGCGTTGCATTAAGTGAATTACACTCGCTTGGGTGTCTCTACTGTATACCTCAACCCTATCACCCTCCCCCCCCCCCCCCCCGCTCGACAGTTGTTTCTGAGTGTTGACTAATCTAGGTCTGTGTGGGTGTTGGGAATGAAAAGTTGTGACTACAATACTCTGATTACTTCATGGCGATAACCTCAACACACAGATTACGAAATTCCCAAGAAAAAAAGTTCCTTTTTATCTGTGCAAATTTTTATGTGCATATATCATCTTTATAGTTGGGTAAAACAGTCATACAACCTTGAGACAACATATCTTCTTTTATTGTCAACGCAGACTTATTTCGTAAAACTCGGAGCATTTAATAAATTTATTTTTATATAAAATAATATGTAAATATTTCATTAGCCACTTTAATTTTTAATTTTAAATTCAATTTATATTTTTGGGGCCTTTTAAAATCAAACCAATTTAACAATTTTCCTTAAGAAACTGTGAGCACAAATACAAATTAGATAGTTGCATATAGTCATCATATTCTTCAATTATTAATTCACAACTTTCAACTTTGTTTAGTAGAATACTTACCCATTAAACAATACTTTTATCTTACCTGTCTGGAAAATGTCGTGCTCCTTGTACAATTTATGCGACACTTACTGTTGTCGAAAACTTTATTATCCCAGCTTAACCTTGCATAACCTAGGCCCTTTGTCTTTTGCAGGACACATATGCACACACATATGTGTGTGAGTGTGTGTTTTTTGCTACCCTCGGTAAAGTGTTGTGCCCACAAAAACAACCATGCCAACAATTTGCCACAAAACCAATAAAGTCATTTCACAGTCAAAATGATGGCTCTCCCCACTTTCAAGGCAAAATGTACCGGCTGAGTCCATTTGATAATTGCTTAAAGCTGGACGTCGGCGCATCTTTTAACGTGCTACCATCCCGCTACCATCTACCCCCTCGCAACACATTGTCATGGTGCATATGCGAAAACACATGCGAAAATCGTGTGGTGTTGGGTCGCATATGTTGCTCAAAGAGTGAATATTTTCACTAAAAATAAACGAAATTAATGATTGATGAAGTGCGACAAGGGAGCAAAATGATGCCTCTCCCCACACCCCCCTTCCCCCTTGACGGCTGTCAGGCATGCGGCATCAGCAACACCAGGAGGAGCAGTGCCAACCCCAGACCCAAAGCCAGAACGATGCCAAGAGTTCCATTCGCATTTGGGATGGGCAAACAAAGAGTAAACAACAAACAATAACGAAACATTTCAATCGTAATGAGAAATAAGCCGCTACGCATAGAGGGAGAAAGTGTCATTTAATTGTAACCAGGTGGAAAGGAGGTGTCTTTCCCATTCTAGCATCGAAGCCTGATGATGGAAGCTGCTGGTGTTTTTATTGTAGCCAGTTGCTTCTTCGCGAGTTCGCGGGTACAGCACTTCGCAGCATTTTGTCGCAGTCCGCTGCCAGACGGAAATCATAAAAATGTTGCATAAAAATATTTTTATGTGTCTTCGCGTCGTTCTCGTTGTCGTTGTCGTTTTTTGTCTGCATCTTCGGGCCGGGCAAAAATAATAATAAAATGGGAATAAAATAAAACAAGTGCCACAAGACGCCAGGACGCAAAGCGTAACGGGTTGGGATGGGACGGTGGATGGGATGGAATGGGATGGGGCACAGCGTGTGCAATGTGGAATGGGTGACCGTGCCACATTCATTTCGGTTATATTTACTTGACAAGTTTTGCAGTGCGACAACGAGGAGTCTCTCAAATACCCTGCAACTAATAGAAAATGGTCATAAAGGGGTATAGACAGGCATAGCGAGTTTATATATTATTTATTGGTCTGAAAAACTAAGCAAGTGCTTGAGTAGCTCGGTCCTAACAGGAGAAGTTTAACAGTACACTCTAAGAAAAAAAATGTTAAAATTTAGAATAGCTTTTTTTTCGTATATCCTTCTTAATAGTAATAAAATGTAAAAATGCATACCTATAAAATAGAAAAATGTAAGATGCAAAATTCAGAAACAAGCAATGAAATTTACTGGCTCTAAAATGCAGTGTGATATTTCTTGGTATTCATAATCAGAGTATAGGTTATAATTTAGTCGAGCAATCTCGACTAAAGCACTTTTACTTATTGGGTTTTGCTTGGTTTTGCTGTGGTGTGGTGTGTTGTGTTGTGATGTGCCTTCACCAATTCGGTGCAGGCCACGGCGTTGTGCATGTCATCAACAACATCATCAGCGACTCCGAGTCTGCCTGTTAGACTTCGCCAAGACAGCTAACTGCTGGAGTCGGGCTATGCTCTATGCGGTTGTCTCTCCTCTACTGTTTTATAGTCCAAACGTGATGGCAAAATGTGGCCTGTGTGCATATTTTTGTTGCTTTGATAGCGTCTTTTCTTGGGCTTTGCCCATTGCCTGCTGTGCGACGGTTTCTGCATTTTCAGCTGCAGCTGGGTTAGGGGTTTGGGCTCTGACATTTTCCTGCAGAGACGCGCGCTCGCTTGCCGCCCGGAAAAATAAATTAATGTGAAACATGCAAACATAAATTCCTTTTCTATTTTATTTTTTATTTTTTTTTTATTTTTCGGCTGTCAGGTGTTTCACATTTTAAACGTAAATTATGAATAAAGCGAAAACACACACACACAGAGAGAAAGAGAGGCAGTCAGACAGATAGACGGAGAAAATTATAATTCCGCCTAAATGTTTTATTGGCCACCGCCTGCTGCTGTCCGCCTCATTTCTCGTTTCCCATTTCCCCCCCATTTTGGCCTATTGAGCGACGTTTCTTTTGTGGGCAATTTAATTTTATTTAAATTAATGATGAAGCTTATAATTGGCCTCGTTTCTTGGTGGCTTCTACATTTTTTTCCTTGCTTTTCTGTATGTTTTGTATTTTTTTTATGTAGACACTTGAGAGTGTGAATGGCAGCGACATCTCTAGCTCCATCTACAGCTCCATCCACAGCTCCACATCTCCATCTCCATTACAATCTCCAACTCCGCATCACAGCTTCCACTCCGTATCTTTATTCTGTACATGCACAAAGGCATCTGCAGGAGGATGAGGAGGAGGAGGAGCATCACCAGTATAAGGTTTTCTTTTTGGCTTTTTAAGAGCATTTGACATGACTTGGGCTTACATGCGATATGCGCTTCAACTTTGATTATGACGTGAAGTTGGCCAAGTGCAAATACTTTGCTGGTACTTTTTAATTAACTTAATTAGCATAGATGATGGGCTAAGAGCAGCGCTTACACAACATGAAAATTGCATTATGTCTTGTACTCCTACTCGCATGCAAAACTTGGCCAAATGTCAGGCCAAGTTGGTTGGTATAGGGCGTGGGGGTGGGTTATGGGTGTGTGTGTGTGTATGTGTGTATGTATGTGTATGTGTGTCCTTCTGGCCTTTTGATTTTGGCTGTGTCAGCCACATATACAATGCTTAGGGTTGGGGGTTGGCTTTCATTCGCAAACTCATTAGTGTGCATAATGTGCTCAAAGATATTCGAAGCAATTGCTCTTTTAAGTAGACTCCACCACATACTTTTATGTGGTTGTGCGAGTATCTGTGTGTGTGTGTTTGGAAGTGCCTCCCCTGACGAGCCCTAGCTGATTTATAATTCTGCTGCTAAACACAAGATATAACACTAATTAGACATACATTTGCCCACGAGTGAAGGGCATAAAATCGATTTTAATTCTAGCATGTCACAAATATGCCCAACATTTTTTACATTAACATTCATCACATTTTGCTGCCATTCCATTAATGAGTTTCCGTTGTCGTTAACAAGTGAGGGACATAATTTCCGCTTAATTCAAATGAAACATCTAAGTGTTTTTCTTAATCAGTTTTAAGGAATAATAATTCAATAAATTAACCGAAAACGAACAACCAATTCGCTTCTATTTTGCATAATATTCCTCAAGTAAATTTCTTGAATATCAGCTATTTCTGAATGATATTTATATACTTTTAATGACAGAGAAAACCACAAAATATGCTAGTTACATTTTCAACATTCGAAAATTGAATATTCTAAATGTTGTCCGTAATAAAAATAATTGTATAGCTATAGCTCTGTCGGTATTTTAAGTTTATAATTAAATTTAATTAGAAAACAAAAAATGTAGTGAGTACATTCCACTCGGACGCATTTGACTGCGAATTAATCTGATACCATAATAACACCAGCTGATAACTGATCCTTACTGCAATTGAAACAAAAATTACCATTAAGCTCTGCCGGTATTTAAAAATTATAATGAATTTCAAAGTAAAAGTAGTTAACGCTAAAACAATCATAATCTTAGTCTTAAAAAGATTAAATCAAGCTTTGATCTAAAACACATTTTAAGCTCGTTTTATGCTAAGAGTTTACTCAATTATCTGCCTAGAATATCTGCTCATCTTCTCCTACCCAAAAAAAAAGAAGCTTATTATGGAGATGATTACTTTTTGGTGTGTTGTGGAAGTAACTTCCACAAATTATGTGTTTGGGTCTTTGCAACTTGAATTATGTGCCTTGAGTTGTCAGCTTTTCTTCTGCCTATATAATTTTTAATTTTTTTCAAATAGTTTCAATGCGCGCGACGTCTAAAAAATAAATAAATCTCTCAAGTGGTTTTTGTTGTTTGATTGTTGCCCCAAATGCCCAGAGGCGCTAAATGCAGGAAAGAAAAAGTAGCGGAAGAGGCAACGCAATTCCGACATACACACAACAAATTTGTATACGGAATCTATAAATTTTGTCTTAATTTTTTGTTATTTTCTTTTCTCATTTATAGCGCGTGATTTTTGATTTACGCGCCATTGGACATTTTATTTAGATTGGAGTGTTCGGTTTCCTCCCCAAGCACATATTTATTTTTATTTTTATTGCTTTTTAATGCGCAGCTGAGGAAGTTTGCTTTTTTTTTTCTTGTGGCAACTGCATTTGGTTATTTCCCCAAACCAACGCCAGCTCCATCCCCATCCCCTCTGCGTCACTGTGCTTAGGTTGTGCGTGTGGATTGTTGAACAATGAATTTTGTGGGATTATATATGCATATATACAGATATGTATATCTATTCATACATACACTTAAAAAAAAATAGAGTGTATTTCGAAATAAATGAAAAGTGTGAAACATATTTTTTAATAACTAAAAAATCAAATTACTTTGAGCATTGTTGATTAAGAGCAAGCGTTTGGTATTTTTGCTTAAGAAACTTGATTAACATATATAATATTTTTTGATATATATGCAATTAAGTGATTCTTGATGAAGAGTAAGCACTTTTTAAATTAGTTTTTCTTGATTATATTATGACCTTAGAAAAAGTTGCAGTCATTAACATTGTACACATAAATTACTTGAATGACGTGTTCTTTAAGATATTAATCTCCTAAACATGTGAATTATTGCTTGTCATGTTTTTGTTTTTCTGAGTGTATTATGTAAATGCATGAGCTGGGGGCACAACAATGGCGCTGCGGTGGCGCTTTATTTTAAATTCAAATGCGTCAGTCGCCAGAGTGATTGCCACCTTATATCTAATATTTACTTGGCATCAGACTGTGACTCTGTCTGTCTGTCTGTTAGTCATGTTTGTGTGTATGATGGCTTTATGCCTTATAATGCTGCTCGTATTTATAATAATCATCAAATATTCCACTCTTGTCTTTTGTCACCCCACACAGAACACGCAGCAGCAGCAACAGCAGCAGTCGCAAATGCAGCAGGCAACAAGCGAAGACCGAGCGAAGGACGAAAAGAGCAGCACAGGCAACACGACTCTAACAACAGACGGAGCCACGTCCAAGACGAGAGCCAGAGCCACGTCGTTAATCTATTTGCCGCCTGACTGCTATACAGGCGGACATGTGCCTGCGGCCAGCAGCGAGCTAAGCCCGAGTCAGCTGAGACAGAGTCAGCACAGCAGCTGCTGTTGGCAGCGGCGGGAATACAGCCAACATAAAAATTATGATAAACATGCCACAGCGGCGACGACGCTGACAGCAGCAGAAGTAGCAGCAGCAACAATGTCCTCATCCTTAATAAGAAACGCGTCGGTGGCGCGTAAATTCCTGCAGCGTGATATTCAGTTAGCCGCAATGGACGACGGTGACGACGACGACGACTGCTGCATCGATCTCAGACAGGCGTCGCAATTAGTTATGCCAATTGTTGTAGGTGATGCCGCCGTTGCTGGTTGCTGCAACAACGTCTTGGAATGTCTGGCAGTTGTGCGGCGCCAGCGACGTGAGCGAATGCGACGTGAACGACAAAGTCAAGCGTCGACTGCCGCACTCGTCGTCTCACTGGCCGCAACAAATTCAATCAGCAGCAACAATGCAGCAACACCAGCAACAACAACAAACAGTTCGCAAACAACGACAACGGCAACAGCATTGGCCACAACTGGCGCAACGCTGCCGCAAAATGGGGAAGTAGCCGCAGCTAAGATGCTGGATAACGATGATGATGAAGATGAATGTAGGTGCTTTAACTATAACGGTGATATTAGTGCGCTGGTACGTCTAGAGCAGAAGCAGGAGCAACAGCAGGAGCAGGGGCAGGAGCAACAAATTCTTAGCATTACGTGGCTAAAACTCTGGCAGCAGCTGGCCTACAGCGCCTCCAACTCCTACTCCAACACCAATGCGACCAATGCGACAACGAAAACAACGACGACGACCACGACGACAACAACGAGGAGTTGTGGGAGTAGGCAACCAATCACGAGGATGCCTGCGAGATGTGGCAGTAACAACAGCAGTAGCAGCAGCAGCATGACGTCGACAAAAAGTTGGCTGGGACCGCTGATGTTGACGCTTCTGCTGGCCACGTCCGTGAGCGGCTGGGGCGGCCGTCAAGATGGTAAGTGGATAGAGCAAGTTGGGTGGAGACTGCGCGTAACGCATGCCGATAAGTAGCGCTATGATAAGAATTTATAATTTGAAACGCGAGCGAAACCCTCAACCCCCCACACAACCACAACCTCCAAACACTGTGGGTAAAATGTACACTTTTTGTTACGTAAATAATTAACTCCAAAGTTTAGCTTAGCTAAGCATTTGAATTCTACATATTTGTTAGATAATCAAATATTTCAACAATGGATCAATATTTAATTGAATATTTGTGTACTTAAAATTTGTTTACGAACTCATTTCGAAGTGGGTTTGTTGAACCAATATATATATAGTCTGTCTGTCTGTTTCTATGAAAATACTCAGGTTTTAAGCTATTTTAATAAAACTTGGCATTTAGTCATGTTAAGCATGTCGAAACCGACCGGATCAGATTACTACAGTTTTTTTCTTTGAACAATACAAACAGAATATACAATTAAATCTTAGCCAGCATGCGTATGCTCAGATTTGAAGCATAAATCATTGAGATCCGACTTCTATATCATATAGTAGTCATTGGAACAATTGGTCTAAATATGACTTCTTGAAGTAATCCTAATAAAAATAACCAGATATGCGTGCTATACTTCAATTACCTGGTCTATTAACTATATTATAATTTTTGTTTAGAAACAATCGTAAGGTTTTTTTTTTTTAATTTACAGTAAAATTCAGCTGACGTCAATTTGACATTGACATTCGTAAGATATTCATTTTTTTTTTTTTACTAATTATTATTATTATTTTTTCACACAATTACATTACAACATTTCCCATTGAAATTATGTACACGAAGCTCTTTAAATGTTGAGCCAGAGTTAAGTGCATATTTACTTCCTCCAGCAGCAAGCTTAATTATGTTATCTTAACTGCTGTTGATTAAATTCACATATTTTCGATGCAAAGCGTTTCAGTTTAGTGCGCAAACATTTAAAATTGTATTTATTGTAAAACATTCTGTTAGATAAACTGGCCTGTTGCTCGATGGTGCAGGCCAACCCTCGTACCCCCTCTCTACAAACGCCTCACTCCAAGTGTTGTTTAAACGACAAACAAGATTTCATTTAATTTTGAGCATAATTTTTAGTGGGCAACAAAATAGCGAAGGAGCAGAAAGCGTCAGCTGCTACAGCTTGTGTCTGGCTGTGTTCCGTCACCATCTACCCTATTTCCCTATCTCCCTATCTCTCTATCAACGGCAACCCCGCCGCCTTCCACATTGCCATGTGCGGCTCGGTCATGCTCAATTGAATCCATAAGTAGTTTTGTGACCACAGATCTGCGTGCTTGTATAATGCGTTTCAACTGTTTCAACATGGGCGAATTTACCCAAAAATCAGCCAAACAAAAAACAATTTTTTTTATTCGAAAACAATAAGAAAACAGCAGAAGCAATAACAACAGCAGCAACAGCCGCTACAACAGACAACCAACAAAAACAAATGGCAAATTGTACGGAAACAGAACGAAACAAACAGAAACAGTCAGTAACCGCTGGACGACCGCCGACCGCTGACCATAATTCACTCAAGTTAGACAAAAGCATTTCGGGGCTCTCTGGCTCAAAACCGCTAACCCTCCTTTCTCCCCCGCTACCCACGCACACCCCAATCACAATGCTGCCCTTCTGCTCTACTTGCTAACCCAAAACCGAAACGAAAGTCCAAATTCCAAATGCAAACGCAAATGAGTCTAAAACGAAGCGTCATGCTCTTTGAGCTACTTGTCAGTGTATATGTGTGTTGGTGTGTATGCGTGTGTGCGTGTGTGTGCATGGCCATTGTCCCGTCATCAATAAGGGAGGTCCAGCTATTGCGGCCACCGCTAGAACTCTCGCCATAAGCACTTAATGTGTCCACACCCACCACACACATACACATATAAGGTATGGTGCGGGGTGCGAAGAGGAAGCAGGGGCGTTTTAATTGGGTTAAGGAGCTGTTAGCGCGTTAAAGCTGTCATTACACATCCAGAGAGATCGAGAGATACAACTTGACCAGATAAGTGCACACATGTTTCAAGAAAAACAACAACAAAACTGACTGTCATAAAATTTATGACTAGTAGGTAAAACAATTATCGTTTTTTTTTTTAATTGCTCTTACGCAGGGTGTTAAAGCGAAGAGATTTTTTTGTTCCGTTTCCGGTTCGGAAATGCAAAATGTAAATCTATGAATTTGGTCTTTCGGTTCCGTTTGTGTGTTATATAAACTATTGATATATGTTTCTGCAACTTGTAGGAAAAATTGTGCAATTTCGGTTCCTGTTGTGAATTTCTGTCGGTAAAATTGCGGTTCCGATTCCGGTTTGATGGCCGGGTTAAAGTAAAATAATTAAACTTTAATGCTAGCAATTTTATGTCTTATATTTGAATGTACATTTTGTACTACATTTTTACGACTTCTGAGTTTAGTTTAGCTTAGATACAATTAGACTTCTGAGTGAAAATTAAATTTTTAATTAAGTATTTGTATACTTTTGTATACCTTAAACCCCTTAAAATGGGTTAAAAATAAGCATGACATAAGCTGTAAAAAGTTCAATTCTGACTTTAAAAAAAAAAATTTGATAATATTACTTACATTGTATATATATATATATACTGAGTCATAATCCTTCATAATTTTAACTCCTTCTCGATCGCGCTCAAATTAAATTAAGTTGTTTGTTATTATATAATCATATATAGTTTTAGGAACTTAATATTTGATGAAGATGTTTGCACAACACAAATTATTAAAGCTCTTTAAGAGAGTCTGTAGTTTAAATGTGAAGTTCTTTAAATGAAAATTCGCAAAAAGTTTATTTTGTGGCAATATATCCGATGAGGCTTTAGGCTACGATACGATGTTAATGCCCTCGATTACTGTCAGTTCTCGATAAGAGTGAAATACCAAATGCAACTCTTTGAGTTACTTAAATATTTTCTTTTCCCATTTTCTCGTTTTCCGGTTTTCCTTTGCGCCCACTCCACTCCTTGCCAGAGCCCTTCAACGTAGCTGAGCCACTCTAATCCACACGAAACAAGCCAAAAAAAAAAAAATAAAAAAATATATATGTATATATATATAAATCCTTAAACATCTAAGTAGATGTGTGTGTGTGTGTAAAGCCCGTCATTTCAACTGTCCATACGATTTGTACGCTTGTCTGCCCGTCTGTCTTTCTGTCGGTCTGTCTGTCTGTCGTTTCGTCTGCTTGCTTGCGTTGCGTATATTTTTGGTATATTTGCTTTTAGCGTGTACTTTTATTCGGGTTCTTGTGTCCTGCAGCTAAATTTCAGGGGTAGCTGCCGTTGCTACTTCTGCTGCTGCGGCTGCTGCTATGTTGTGGTTGCTGCTGCTGCTGCTGCTGTTGCAGGCATTCAGGCAAATATATTGAATCATGTTGGAGGAATTATGCATGCCACTTGAAATTGGCGAAACAATTACAATGTGCGGCTCGCTTCGCTTTTGGGCTGGCCCTGTAAAGTATGCTACACTTTATGCACACCCACACACTCACGCACACATGCGTATGTAGGCGGGCGGGCGGGCGTTCCCGTTGGTGGGAAGGGGTTGCCAATGGGGCCGCACATTATGACAGCTACAGAAACAACAACAACAAACTCGCTCGCTGAACAAATGTACAAGTCATTGGGCAATGGAACAGCGGGCGCAGGGCAGACTCCGGTTGCTGGGTTGTGAGGGAGCAGAGATGTTGAAGGGGGAGCCCAGTGTGCGGCTCAGAGTTCACAGCGTTTCGCTGATCCTGCGCAGGAGCACCTTTTGTTTGCCACAAATGTGGAAAACAACAAAAAGTAAATGAAAAAAAAAACGGAACAAAAGCAACACAAAAATAAAAGTAAAACAAAATAAAGTAAAGTAAAATAAAAGGCAAGGAATAATAAAATAAAATGTGTATCGCTGTACGCTATAGCTATACATATATATTTATATATATACATATATATATGTTTGAGTGTGTGTGTGCGTCGATTCGTTCACACACACACAGACACATTCATCTCTACTTGTGCTGGGCGACTTTTGTATATTTGAATGCGTAGCTCTCGGCTTCGGTTTTCGGTTTCGGATGCCTTTGCCGTTTCGGTCGCTAGCCCCGGCTGGCTAACACCCCCCTTCTACCAACTGTACGTCCCGTTCAGCACACCACCCTTAAGCCCAACAACGCTGCCTGGCAATTGTGCACACAGAACACAGGAATAAAGCTACACTCGCCTGGCCAACATCGAGGGTGGTTTTACCATTTCGTGTGTATATTTGTATGTATTGCATTGGATATACTTATTGTTTTCGCTTTGTATGTTTGTGTGTTCAGCCCTGTTGTTGCCTGCTCTTAGCTTGGGCTGTGCTTGTGCCGCATGCCTTTAGCCTAACGATTCGTTTTCTTTTGCCTTTCTTCTATGCATTGGCTGCTCTACTCTCTCTATTCTCTCTCTGTCTCTCTCGCTCTCTCTCTTTATACTTGATTCTACTTCTTTTTTTTTTTTTAATATTCACAATTGCCATTTCGGTAGTTTTTATGCTATCGAGCATGAGTGTGCGTGTATTGGTGTATTTATGTATAGCTGTGTGTGTGTGTGTGTACAACATTATTATTATTACGAGCCGTTTCTGGTTGTGTGCCGCTGCCGCCTTGTTCAAGTTATTTATGCGCCCTTGTGCTGGCAGAGGGTCGTAAATTTTTGGTCTCTTAGAGCCAAACATACACATATATATATATTTATATAAATATATGTATATATATATATAGGCACACACACGCCGGCACTTACAAACTGACACTTATGCGCACGCACTTAAATACAATCATAATAATAATAATTGAAACAATTTATAAATTAAAAAGCCACAAATCTTGGCATAAAAATTGACATTACAATTATTAGAAAAGAGCAAAGCGAAGAAAGTGAACAACGGCATTTATTTTATTTATTCATTTTTGGGTAGCTTGTCCAGATTGTTGATTATTGAAACATTTTGGGAACTGCTCTTTTATGTGTGTCTTCTTATTGCCGATGCTGATGCTGGTTGGTGTCGTTAAATGAACAATGGGCCGCAATTGAGGTCACATTGTGGAGCACAGCGGACAATTGTTGTGGAATTCGAATACCGTTCACTGATTTGGCTATTAAATTGTATATGTATTAATAACTTAATACGCTTGCCATTATTTGTTTATTAATAAATATGTATTTCGCTTGCAGCGCCTACAAATTGCACATTTCCGGCCAGATGGGAGGGCTCCTGGTTCCTATCGGGCTATCAGCAATCCATACACATCAAGGGCTCACAGTTTAGCTATCGCGGCAGGTGTGCGGCCTCCGATGGTAACAAATATCTAATTGTCGATGAGTAAGTACAATCCCAAAACAACAACAATAAGAACAACAACAACAAATAATCCTACTACAGTCTACTATAACAATATATATGTATGTATGTATTGCATATATATGCTAACATCTCAACTCGAACATTGGCTGGCAAAAAAAAGCAAAAAAAATTAGATTGAGTGCAAGATAAATCATGTTAATCTACATGATGAAGATGTTCAAGAGAACCAGATAAAGACGAACAAGAACAGGCGTCAGAAGTGTACTTGTACTTGTACTTTGTGCTTGTACTTTGCTCCCTCCTTTCCCTTATTTTTTTTTTTATTTTTTTGTAGGTTATACAATTTTGAACCATTTGACTTTTGAGTGTGTGCTGCGCCAAGTGCCTATAATTGAATAAGTTTTCGTTTTGTCAACTGAAGAAACAAGTACCTGCTGCTGCTGCTTCTGCTGCTGTTTGCCGCTGTAAACTGTGCGAAGGTAAGAACCAAGCTAAATGCAGGCAGGCAGCTGTAGCAGGGCAGCAGAGTAACCCCATTAAGAAGGAACGTAAAATGCTGCTGCAACGTTGGCCAATAACTGGGCGCCATTTGGCTCTCAAACACACACACACTCACTCGCTAACTCACACAGAGAGCAGAGGCATTGACATGGAGACATACATATGAACATACATATATACATACACTTGCATATATGTATATGTAGTTAGATATACTAGGCGGCACTGCCTCGAAAAACCTGTCGTCAGAGCGTTCTCGTCTCGACATCTGCTGCTAACTTTGCCTATGAAACGAGTTTGTTTTTCCCTACGTTTCGTTTTCACCTTTCCTCTAGTCGCCTTTCTTGTCTCTGTGTGAGTTTCGTTTCAATGCTCGAGTCAAGCCAAAGTACCAAAGTCTGAAACTAGCCAATCTACCTTACCTTCCGCTATATATATGTATATATTTTTTGTGTACTCTTGTAAATGCTCTCAAGTAAAACTAAATCATACAACTTTTTTATAGGTTTAAAGGTGCCACCGCGCAACATTTTTTTAACCTTCTATGCATCTTTTGTTTAGTACTATAAATATATATATATATATATATATATATATATATAAAGCCTTTGCTTTTTGTACATGAATTCGAAAGAATTTGGTTTTGTTTTGAATGTTTTTTTTTTATGTTAAAACAATCGTAACAAAAGTTATCATAACTCTTGGCTGCTATAATTATAAATTTTTTTTTACTTATGTTTTTTGCCATGTTTCCAATTACATAATATCTATAACTATACATATATATAAGAAATAATCCTATGCCTAAGCAAGAAAGTCATGCGATTTTTAAGTTGTAGCTGAAATGTGTATATATTTTTGTTTGTATTCTGATTTTAAAAATTTTTGTGGAAAGAAACTCAATTGGATGTTCTTTAACATCCGCTTGTGTTTTTCTTTTTTTGTGTAACTATTTTTTAATAATATAAACGAAAATGTTCTAATTTTTTGTAAGAATTTTTGTCGTGTACTCCATTAATTTTCATCTAAATAATACTGATTGTAACATATTGAAAACAAATCCAGTTTAAGTATCGTACAACATATGTTCGTATGTGCCATTTACCAATATACCAACTAGGAAACTAACAAAAGCCCCAAACATATTGCCTAACCTCTAAAAAAAAAAAACAAAACAAAAAAAAAACATATTTTGATTTTAAATTGTTCAATTGAATTTTTACAGATTGTTTAACATCACTTTTGAAGAACATATATTTTGTTAACTTTTCAGTTATTAAGTGTACGTCCTTTCAGTTCGTTGTTATAATCATTTCCAGTTTCAACAATCTAACCAAATATATAGCTTCAATTGAAAAGTAGCCAATTTGGAGCTGGGCTGGCTTCAAAATAACAACATACACAACAACATACAATTATATATACATATATATATATATATATAAATATATATGTATCCAACCAGCATCCATTTTGGTTCACACGTATAGGTTCACATCCTATATACCATATAATACATGTTGCTTCAGTTTTTTGGGATCAAGTAACTCTATAAATCACTGGGTTTACAATGTAGTCGGGTGTCGTCTCCTGCTTCATTTGCACTACTACATAAATATGTATTTTAAATAACGAAATATCAAAAACATTTCATTCATCCCATATATATACCAAACAATATATGAACATGAATTTCCAACTAAAGTTAAGCAGCCTCGATTTAAGCAAACTTTACTAAACGCTTATTGTTTTTACATTCAAGTGACTACCGAAAAAACTTTTTGCCAAAAACCGATAACAAGCCAACAACAAAAAACATTCAGTCCAACACAGAACAGTCCAAATAAAAATCAGATAAAATACAAGAAAATACAACAAAAAAATACATACGCCAACGCCCATACCAATACCAATTACCACTAAACAACACAAAATAAAACTTACTAATACCTTATATACAAAAAAAAAAAAAAAAAAAATACCAAATACAAAATACAAAACTTTTCTGTTGCAACCCAAAAACTTTTTTAGGAAAGGATGTCATCGTTGCCTGGTTATCTATGAGAAGCATAAGAATGTGCTCCAGTATAAAGAAAGTGAGTGCGAAGGTGATAGTATGTATATGCATCAGTCGAATCCATCTGCACTGGCGATGCGTAGCTCTATAAAACAAAGTGATCATAGGGGGGGAGCTCATCCCAATACGAACGGGCATTCAAGACTATCATCATCGGATCAGTACATAATGAGATCCAATGACGATATGAATGATTGTAAGCATTAACTTTATATTTTTTATTACTTCTAAACTTAAGCAAAATACCAAATAATACAAAGACTCTATCTCTCCACTCGCTATCTAAAAATACCAGTTTTTTTTTTCTTTCGTTCATTTCACCTCAACATTTCGATCTACTCCTCAGTTTAACCAACATGACTAACATAACCTTATAATTTAATCGCATTTATTAACTATTTTTATTTATACCCCTATATTATTACTATTATACATTTTTTTTTAACAAAAACAAAACTACAAAAGTTTTTTGCATTCGAAAGGCTGACAAAAGAAGAAAAAGAAAAAAAAGAACACATAAACTGAAGGATTCTCTAATTTTGTATTTTGAAAAATATCGTTAATTTTGTAACTTTACATATAATTTATTCAATTATTATATAAATTTTTTTTTTATATTAATTGAAAGTATTTTTTTCTTCCGTTGGCCTTAAAGCAACAAAGTTTTTGTTTCGTTTTTGAAAAAATAAATATCAAACCAAACCAAACCAAACTTGTAAATAGTCTCAAAACAAACAAATTACTCTGCATACGAAAATGATATATACCAAAATTCTCCCCGTTTACGTTTGTCATGGCAAAAGGAGGGTCCTCTCTTTCTCTCTCTATTAAAATCGAACTTACTTTAATCAATCAATCAAGCAAACAAAATAAAAGTAAAAATAATTTAATATATGTATATATATATAAAACAAAAAAAAAAACAAAAAAAAAAAAAACCAACAATACGACCTGTATATTTTTCTCAACATATCACACGTTGCAATCTATCCAAACGATACAATTTACAACTTAAACAACAACAGCTATCCATATATCAACTATTTATCGTTAGTGTCAATCCAATTAAGCTACTTAGTTGCGATTCTCAAACGTATTAGCGGATTAGCAGATTAACCCGTCCCAACAGAACCAAATAAAAACAGCAACAAAAAACAAATTAAATGCAATAAAAGCTAAAACGATTTGACATAAACGAAAAAGCCGATAAAGAAAACTAAATATATAAAAAAAAGAATACGCGAATCCGAACCTAAAAAGAATTTAAGAAAACTATAACCGACTTAAGTTAAACAAATCTTCTGTTTTGTCTTAATTTCTGCTTGGTTTCCGTTTTTCTATCGTTTTCGTTTTCAATTTATCTGTAAATAATTATAAATTTAAAGAAAACAAAAAAAAAATGCAATAAAATAAAATAAAAATAAATTGTGTAAATATATTAACAACATTTTCTTAACGAATTGAATTGTTTGTTCTGAATATATTTTTTACGAAAAACATTTACATATACATATATCTATATATATTTGCAAACTCTATTCAATATTTATATGATATGTATATTTTTTACTTTTACTTCAATATTTTTAAACAATTCCCAACTACAACAACAGCAACAGCAATAAATAAACAACTACAGCAAACATCCAACAACAAGAACAACAACCACGAATACAAATCGATTTCAATTCAGCATTTCAAATATGTACAAAATATATTCGATATATATTTTGATTTTACTCTTTTCCGTTTCTGTTTCTATCTGTGTGTGTGTGTGTGTGTGTGTACGTATGTGGGAGTGTGTGTTTGTATGCTGTATAAAAATTGAAAATGTGAAAAACTAACGATAACATATACATAAAAAGTGCACTTAGAAAATCTATCGATTGGATTCGGCTTATGGAAATTTGCATTTGAAAATGGTTGTAATGAAAAGTTTTTAAGTGCCGCCATACAATTTGTATAGTTAATGTACATACAACAGAACATAAAACGCACCTAAAAACTACTATTACTACTATTAATAATAATACATATGTGTACATATATATATATATATTTGGTATTTACTCGTAAATTTAGCTTTATACGTAAAACCCTTAAGCCAACTTGTATTTTGTTGGCCCAATTACCACTTTGCATTGGGCCGTGTCGTTTTTCGACTCATTTGTAAATAAAAACTCATCTAAATTCATGCAAATTCGAAATACACACAACACACAGCACACGGTTCTCATAGTTTTTCAATTTCTGGACAGTAGAGCAAAACGAGAGCACCTTTATAATATTTAATATGATTTAATGCGTTGGCATTATCATCTGACGCAGATGTGGTTCTTCCAGTTTATCACGCTCTTCTAAAATAAACACACGCAGACCTCTACACACACACACACACACACACTCAGACAGTTTCTCACAGATCTCTCACTGTAAATTCCATTTAATCATCTCACAGAACGCTACTCTGAATCTTTTATTCAAAATATATATATTGTATCGCAAATATATATTGAAAATATAAATATGTATTTACTTACAACATCCAAAATAATCCTATACAGCATAATAGTCCAAAGAGAATCGTTTTTCTTTAGTTGTTCTGTAAAGTTCAACAATTATTTGCACATTCAGCGAGTTTTCAGTTGGTCGCTAACCGATTTACGCATTTCATTTGTTTCTTTGTTTTCAATTGTCGCTCGAACATGATTTATTTATAAGTCTTCACGCAATGGCACCAACCAAAATATCGAATGCTGTAAAAACAGAAGCAGAAGCAGAAACCGAAACTCAACCAAAACCAGAACCAGAACCAGACCCCACACTCTGAACTCTGAACCATGTCATGTGTGTGTAAGTCTCCACCATACAAGTATGAATGAATGTATGACTGTATGTGTGTATGTAAGTATGTATGTATTCATGTAAGCTTTACACATTACATATTATTTCGGTAAAAACCGTAGTTTAAATTTTTAAACGAAAAATCTCTAAACAGAAAGCCGGTGTTTCTACGTGTATTAGGCACTTGACGTCAACATCGATACCCTGCAACAAAATGCGATAAAGTTAATAAAAAGGGTAGCATCAGTGAACCTAAAATTATGTTGCATTTATAAACGAGTATATAAATGTATTATATCTTTATTATTAAATTAATAAAGACAGATATTTTGAACATGATATTCCCAATCTCACAAAATTCAATAAGAGAACAAAAACAAAGTTATATGATATTAATTTTAAAATTTCATTCAATTAACTGAAATCATTTCGAGTTCCATGTGTGAAAGTATTGAATACATATTCAAAGAGTTTTGAAAATTGTACTTGATTTGCATTCTATCAACATAAAATCATTTCACAGATGTGCATAAATATTTTTTGCATATCTAATGAAAATTATTATAAAATATTTAATTTAAAAATAAATGTTAAGCAAAGCAGAATTGGAGTTTGAATGCAATTATATAGGACAACTTTTAGTCGTGCCCAGTGAATTTTTTTCACTCTTTCGTTTCAGTGCGTATGTATTTCCCTGTCTCTCTCTCTCTTTCTCTCTCTTTCTATCTGTCTGACAGTCTGTCTGTTAAATTTGTGTGTGAATAGTTTTAGCTTTCCAATCCCTTTGAGTGCAGTCTGGAGTGCTACAGAAATAGTACAAATATACATTAGAATACTGACTGGTCTGCCAATGGTCTCCTTTGCCAGTGCCTCTTGTCCTGTTTTGGCTTCCAGCTGATATTTATGTAAAGCCCAACTAGTTCAGTTCTTAATTGCTGTAATCCGCTTAGTAGCCATGTCAAGTGTGCTGAAGTTTTCGCTTGTCTCCAAGTCACCCACTAGACACTAGATGCAATTATAACCAACTAATTGTATAATTGTATGGCTTAGACCATAATTGCATGCACGTATATCGCACTGCCACATAATGCAAGTGCAACAGCACCAGACCCCGTTCTGGCCAAGTGTAGTATGTGCTTGACTTGGCTTAGGCGTGGACGGCAGGGGGAGTAACAAACCACGACGACGACGACGAGACAAGCACGCATAGAAATGTAAATTCATTATTTATTATTTGTTTGCCTCAATAGAAATCAAATTAGTTTAAGTGGTGCCCCAGAAGCACTAACACCAGCTACCAGCTACAAATCTCAGACCCTCGTGCCAGACCCTGCTCTCCTACCAGTCAACTTGTGACTCGATTCAAAAGCGCCAACTCATGAAGCCGCCACCCCGTCTGTACGCCCACCGCCCTCCAATGGTTTGCTCCAATTTAATATATACAAATATGTATATATAACTTGAACTAACCTAACTGACTGTCTGACTGACTGCCTGACTGGCTGACTGACTGCCTCGACAGACAGTTTATTCTTTTTTTTATGTGATTTTGTTTAAATATTAAACAAGAGTTTTAGATCTCATTTATAATTCAAAGGACAGTCACATACGCAAGGGGGCGTGGGGCGGCTGTTTATTTTGATTAGCCGTCCGTAAAACAATCGAATCAATAGCACAATGGCATTATTAGGTTTATGTCATTATTTGTTCGCTGACTATTCCATAAACAGGCGTGTGTGTGACTGTGTGTAAGCGTGTGTAAGAGTGTGTGTGTTTATGCCTACGGGCATGAGTGCGTTTTGATTAAAAGAGCAGCTTACAATATTCAAAACTCTGTGCAAGCACAGAGCACACTCCACAAAACCAAACACACCAACACACACACACTCACACACACGGAAACACTCACGTACACACTTTAAATTGCTCTAACCCAGCATTAAATCTGCAATTATTGAATTTGGCTTTAGGCACATTTCCACAATTTGGCCAAGACAAAGATTAATTGCATAGGCAACAGTTTCAATTACTGTCAGAGGCCTGCCAATCGAATTTTCGAACAATTTCGAACAATTCCAACTATTGTTTTACGCCCAATAAACACAAAAATTGTTCAACTTACATTAAACAGAAACAGAATTAGTAGATGACTAAACAAATAGCTCCATTCACTTTGTGCGGAAATTTGACGCTCAAATGTTTTGACTAGCACCCATTCCACAGTCGTGTTCTGATATCAAAAGATATTATTGTTGTGGCGCGCAGCTTTTGGGGGTTAGTGATTATCTATTTAATCCATTATTGATTATTATAATAGCACTGAGCGTGTAAACAATGCTTTGTCAAGGGTCTTTCACGAGTACATTTGCTACAGATGGTGGGGTGAGGTTAAAGTAAAATCTTAATTATGTATTTAGATAGCTTTAGGAAATTTGATTCGTATCCAGTTGTAATTTGGAAATTTTGGAAATAAATCACTATTGTTGCATAACTAACTAGATGTATATTTAAAACAACACAGTACAAGTAAAAACTTAACTTGAATCGTTAAAATTATGCATCCTTAACCGAACTTAGATAAAAATAATCACATATAATTATTTTCAAAATTTTGCATTTTTGTTCCAAGAAAAAAGATTACGACAATCTTTTAATTCGTACATCGAGATTTCTTGAGGCTTTGATTTACGTTTCGACTATTGACGACTATTTCAAGTTTTTACTCATAGAAATGGTAAAAATTTTAATAACGGTAAAATTTTTGGGTTATAATGTATTACATTTTAATCAAGACTGGTTATATAATGATTATTAACGGAAAATGGGCACATAACAATTAGGAAGTAGAAAACCCATCCTAATTAGCACAGCAATCCAGAGCAATTGCTCAATTCAATATAGCTTAGTTCCCCAGCAATAGGCTTGTTTATCATTAATTGAAGTTAACTACTTAATTATTATAGGTATTTTACTGCTACAAGCTACTTGACATTACCCAAACAACATCTACTCCACTATTACCTATGTATGTGTGTGTATGCATGTGTGTTCTTGGCCTTTTTGCTTGGCAACGCGCGTAATTTTGGTGGTTTTTCATATTTTGTGTGGAGCCCATTTAGCCAGCATCTTGCGTGGCAGCAGATTTCGAGACGATTGGGTTGGGTTTTTACTATTTGCATAGCAGCAATTCCATGATAATACCACTCAGAGTTGAAAATGCCAGAAGGCTCTGCGGGCATTCATTGAAGGACATTGTGAAGGGGTGGGTGGATGCGAGTGGTAGAAGTGGGTCGACGCGGCCACATTTTAATTGCTATGCTGCAGCGCTCTCAACAGATGAAAGAGATGGCAGGAGAGATGAGTGCAGAATTGTAGGCAGCATAAAAAATAATTAAAATAATTAAGCACAAAACTGCGCTATCGTACTGCGAAACCACTTCCACCCGTTCCCCTCCCCCTCTTCAGACTCAATTCCCCATTTAAACTCGCTGTCCACCTGAGCGTGTTATGTGTGTATTCGAATTTTGGAGTTTTTTTCTCTTGCGTTCATCGTTAGCAATTCGTTCGCTTCCTTTTCAATGCAATTTTTGACGTTAATATTTCCCTTATTTTATTTTTCAGTTTAATTCCTTTGTCTTAGATGTCTTTTTTATATTGCGTTTATTTGTAGTCCTGCTTGATTTTGGTTTTGTTTTTTATTTGGAACACGTAACACAAGCAGCCTTCGCCGATTTTCGTGCAGGGATATTTAAATTTAATCAAATGTCTGTAAAAATGTTTACCATGCCTTTTATGCCATAACAACACTTTACGCACATAAGAGTGGGTGTGTGTTCGTATGGTGTGAGTGCGAGTGTGAATGGAGGTGTAAGTGTCGGTATGTGTGTGTGTGCGGCACAACCTGCTTTTGGTACGTTGACTGGGTAATTTGTTGGCCGCACTAAAGCGAACAGGTCAGGACAAAAGCAGCGAAACAGCCAATTTTATTTTATTTTATATAGTTTTTGGCATTTTCATTGGGAGTGGGCTGAACTGAACTCAGGGCTCTGCGTGTGTCGGTACAGTTTTCGCATAACATATACATGTAATACATATAAATATATAAATATATATATGTGGTACATGAGCATAAAAAGAATATACCGTATTTACCTAGGGAAAGCCTGGAGTCGAGTTGGAGCCGTGTGTCGCGTGTTGTTTGCGCCCGGGGTGTCAACCAATTTCGCGTGTCTCTTGCTCGCTCTTTCTCTCTCTCCCCTCTCGCCAACACACTCTGTCGTCCCTCTGTTTGTTAGCAAAAGTTGTTTTTGTTGGCGCTGTTGTATTTATATACTATATTTTCCCATTGCCATTTCATTTCAAATCGTTTCATTTATTTATGCAATATTTTATGTGCTCATTCATTCATTTTCTTTTCTCTATTTATCTAGTTTTTTGCTCGTTTTCGTTTCCGTTGAATCTTTTTTTTTTTTTTTCCTATTTTGTTAATTTGTTGTTGTTCGGTTCCGTTGTCAATTTTTTGTTTATGTACATACATATAAATGTATATATATAAATATAATGTATATATAGACAAGTCGTGCCATAAACCTCATTCATCTTAATTTGTTTTACGTTACGTTGTCATGCTTTTGGTTGGATATTTATTATGATTTTTGTTGTTAGGCTTAATCGAAGGAAGAAGCAGAAAAACGCATAAATCAATTGTGTATTATAATAAAAATCAACTATCCAAGGATAATACAACTACTTACAACCACTTACAAACCACAAGAACAATAATAATAAAATTTATAACTACAACAACAACAACAACACACGCTGTAAATAAAGACTCCTTCCTCCATCTCTTGTACAGATATATTTATTGTGTTTGTTTGTTTGTTCGTTTGTTGATACTTCTCTTTTGATTTCGAATCATTTTTGAAAACTGTTGTTTGTTGTCACCAATTGAAACGCTTCAATTGACTCTTTTGTTTTTGGATAATACCTAAATAACTTTTTGTACATGATTATTATAATTATTAATGTTTATAATTAATCCACTGCTAACAAAAAAAAAATCATCATTACGTGAAATCATCGCCTCAATTTTGTACAGTTCTCCTTCAATCATGAGCGAGTGAAGTTTCCTCAGTTTCGGCCCCGAACGAAGCTTAAATATGATTTCCGGAATGGGTCCATTTGCATGATCTTAGTACGAATTCTCATTTCTAATTTACAAATCTAGTGGTTATCCGATCTGATCAATCTGATCTGATGCCGTCAATTTAAATACAATGTAAATATGTAGTTGTATCTTTCATTTCATAATATATATAAATATTATTTATTTTTTTTTATCTGACTGCCTCGGCCCGCTTCTTTGGAAATCATATTGCAAATGCATAAACAATTTTTTAAAAACGGTTTCGTTTTCGAGTTTCTTCATCCATTATTCATTTGTCCGTTCCCAAACTATCCCTCACAAATTTCCCAAATTTTTTCATTTGTCACTTAAGATCTTTTTATTTCACGCTTAAAATCTGAAATCTCGAAACACATTTTGTATAATAAAACGCCAATACTCTCATAAATTTAATTTTAGTTATTCTCTGTCAACACTTTGTTTTTGTCGATTTGGTAGAACAAAATTTCAAAGATTTCAGCTAAATTAAAAAAAAGGAACATATTTTTCTATCTCGTGTTGTGCGTTTTTGCACTTGTCAAATAAAAATTTAAAGAAGAAAAAAGAAAAAAAATACCGACAAAAAGAATACGAAAAAAATGACAAAGAAAAAGAAAAGATAAGAAAAAAAATAGATGCAAATTATATAATTATACATATTTTGTATACATATTGTACATGATGATAAAATGTTGGGATGGGCTGCCCGGTGACCGCTAGTATAATTGTCTCTCATTTATCAATTACATGTTGTACTTTCTTCTTACTACATTCTACCTAACCTAACAACCTACTACTATTTAACTACTACCCTACTACTATTTGTACTACTACTACTACTACTCTATTCGCTCTATGAGTTCACACCTTTTCCTAAACCACCTAACCCCAACCAACCTCAACCTCAAAACCTCCCTCCGCTCCGTGTTGTTGTTTCCTTTTTAATAAACATATGTGTGTGTCCGTGTTTGTACCTTTTAGTTAGTTTTATACTGTTCTTACGTACTTTTCGTTTTAATTTATTATGTTTCTTTTGTGAATATTTTTTAAACCTTTTTTTTTTTTTTTTTTTTACTTATTACTAAATGTGTGTGTTAAATTTAATTAATGTAATTTCGACATGAAACTCAACAATTTCTGCTCTCGGTTCTTCATAATTTACATTGTCCTTTTTCGGTGTGTACTACTCCTAATAACCACATACATCTAGATGTGTGTGTCTCATTTTTCATTCCGTTCGTTCTAAGTGTTGTTTGTGCGTGTGTTTGTGTTTGTGTTTGGGCTACAACTGTATTATAGTCCAGCTATAAATATTACACACACATTTACCAATTTACATACGTGTGCGTCGCACACTCCAAATACAAAAAAACACACAAAAAAAAAAACAAAAAAGAAAGAAATTAATTCCAACTACATACAAAATTATTATACATAGTTTATCTCTTATGTCTGTGCTGTCGTATTTTTGCCTTGTCATGATATACTACGCTTCTCGGTAGTAGTTGTTGCCAACACCAACACTAACCAGTATAAACACAACATACACACACACACACACCTGGAACACAACCACGCCCTAAACAGCGCCTTGTTATACCATTTGCTTTTCATCAAGTGTAGTTGCTACTTAATTACAATCGTTACTTAAGAGCCGGTCCCAGACACACACAACCACACACACACACACACACATGCACTGACACAGATATAGACACACACATATGTCCTGCATTAATTCTGGCTTATAAAACTTTCGTACAATATTTTGTTGATTTTTTTTGTGTTTATCCAATTTTCGTGTATTTTCCAAACACTATTCTGCGTGTGCTTGTTTTTATTTTTAGTTATCGCTGTAGTCAAATTCAAAACGCTCCAAATTGTTTGTTGTGCCTATTTAGCTGTAAACATTTTGTAATACATATTTATGACTATGCCTGTATGTTGGTTTTTAACCATATCTATATTATTATATAACTGAAACGGATATAAGTTACAATCAAAAAAAAAAAAAAAGAAAAAAGCGAAAAAAAACAAATCTCCAAAATTGCTAAAAAGAGAGGACCCTTTACCAAAAATATCAAATATCAACGACAGTATTTGCCAATTGCAAATCAAAGTACTTTTAATTGTTTTTAGCATACGAGTATAAATCCTTTTTTTTTAACTTACGATTACAATTATTAAACCTATGTTTGCTTTTATGTTTATGCTTGCCCTAGCAACAAAAAAAAAAAGAAAGAACAAAACTACTTTTATGACCACAGAGTTAACCAACAAAATTTTCCTTTGCCTTGTTGTTATTAATTTCCTTTAGGTTTGGTTTGGTTTGTCTTCTCAACGAGAGCCAGAAAGACCATGTGTTCTTTTTTTTTACTCTCCATATTTTAAACGTGTTGTGCTTTTCAGTTTATATATATATATAAATACACACAAAACAGTAAAGCAATGCAACCCAGCCAACAAAAAAAAAAGAATATATATATTGGGCATTGTCTGAGCTGAAAGAAAAAAAATAAAGCAGAAAATACTCTTGTCTTTTTGATTTGAGTTTGTGTAAACGTTATGCGCCTCATTTCTTACTTATTTTCAAAAACATTTCAACAGAAATTGTTGTTGTTTCTCATTTGTGCCGCACTCGAAACTGCTCTGTGCAGCTTCACAGCAATAGCACCCAAGCGACATTTCTGCTGAAGCTGAATGCTGATGCTGATGATGCTGATTTAAAGTATCCATTTTGCCATTCATTTTGCGCAATTTTCTCAGCAGCGCAATATCAACGAGCAGCCACTTAATTAAACAAATATCTGTGCAATTTAAATGGCATTCTTGACGACGTTGCAGCCCAGACGCAGAGACGTCGCTTGGGGGGGCGCAGCTTCCAGTGCGGTGCTCAAAAATAATTTAAACAAAAAAAATACAAAAAACGAAACAAAAAACCTTTAGACCTTTGTAGAATTGTTTTTCATTTAATCCTAAAAAAAAATAAAACAAAAAAACTCACCTAAATGTGTTGCTTCTATCTAACTAACTAAACTAACTAAACTATATACTATACTCTTTACTGACTATTCTGTACTATTTATCCCAACTACTTACATCTCCCTAATTTTCCAATTTCAAGTACTACTTTCCTATTTTCATGTGTGTGTCTCTTTTTATTGTGTGCGACAACCTGTTTTAGCGATTTGCATTAATTGTATTTTTATGTGTGCTTTTAAAATAATCATGTCCCCCAGACTTTTGCAAGGGCCGTGAGACTTTACAGAATCTCTGCGACCAAATACCGGGCGATGCTCTGCTCTATTCGCTGTTCCGTGAGAGCGCCGAACCGGTCAAGTGTCCGCTAAAGGGTAAGTTTTTTTTCTCTTTTTTAATATCCGCAATTCCGACAACTCATTCCACAACTCCAATTAACTGAATGCTGCAATTTGTGCAGGTCCCTTCATCTTCACATATAATCGTGGACATGGCGAATGCAAGTCACCAGTTTCAAATATCGAGAGCTGCACCGAGGAGAGTCGCCTTCTATTAAGTTTTCAGGCCTGCCCCGATGTACAGGGCACCGAGAGTACGGGTAAGTATCCAAAATTTTGCTATGTTATGTACAGATGCGAACGGCAATAGTTGATTTTAAATAGCGACCCGTCTATGCAGCTTACCCTGATGCTGATCTCAATTCTACTAACGAGTACTTTCTTCAATTCGCAGTTGAGGAATTGACCTGCCTGGCGACCTGGAAGGATGGCAACTCACGCTATTTGGTGGGACTTGTGTCGCATCATCATGCCATTTCGAATGAGGAGCGTTATCGTTGCTTTGTTTACGAGAAAATCTCCTCGCTGATGGGTAAGCAATCTGCCAGACAAACAACAGCTGAAACATTGTCTGAGCCCTTATAACCCTTGCAGGTGGTCCCAGCATGCTCAGCTCCAAGGATGCCGAGTATAAGCTGGCACAATCCGGCGACGCCACTTGCAACGGCTTAGACAGCGCCGAGGTAAGGCAACCAAACACTCAACACCCAATCACCAACCCAACCATCTCCCACCCCTCGACAAAAGCAGCCCCATTAAAAGAGCTTTTCACTTAACTGCTCCCTTTTTTCATTTCTATTTTTTTGCTTTCTGTTTTTTCGTGCTCAGGTTGGTTCACGTATAATGTCGTTGCGGAAACCGCCAGCGGCTGAGCGCTGCGATTTTCCCGCCTGGTTCAAGGGTCCGCGACACTGGCATGCACTTATGGGCAATGCCGTCTACAATTATCATTCCAAGTGAGTGGCAACACAGTGTGCCGATGGCATCAGCTGAAACTGACGTCTCTGTGACAGCCAATAAAAACGGTTCCAATTTTCTTTTACAGCGATGGCTCTGTGCACATTATTAAGCCCAACGGCTATATGGAGACACGTGCGCTCTGCGAACAGATAAACAAACAGACCTCAACCGAAATGATGGCTGTGGTGCACTACACCACCGGCTGGTAAGTAAACAGAATAAGGAATCAAACCGAAACCGAATAACCATGACTCTCACTCTTGCTTTGTCGTTTTGCAGCCAATCGGGTTTTATGTGCATGATGTTTTACCGTCGGGACACGCATGTCATTGAGATACAAACAGGCAAGCCGGCGATTCGTCTAGAGGATGCCTGTGCCTCGGATCACTTTGACTTCAATAAGATGGCCTACATAACGCTGCTAGGTAAGCCACGCAACACATCTGCTCACAGGCATCAGTAGCATGTGCATGGTCTTTACAATTCTCCCTCTCTCCCATTTTAAATAACAGCAAGTAATCCGGAACCGCATATTTGCCCCATGGAGGGCCTATACAATCTGCGAGGAGCAATTGGTCCGCCATACCTGGTCACGCGCCACAAGCGCAATCACAATGGCAAATCACATCTTGGACATGGCCACCATCATCACAGCGAATCGGCTGGCTCAGATTCCGGCTCATTCGGCCACAAGGGGTATAGTTTGAACTTTTTAAAACAAGCACACACACGTACACACACAGTTCTACTACAGTTGTGCTCTTTATATGTTACAGTCACAGCACACTAAGCTTTCGAAATGCCGAGCGCATGGAGCGCAGCTCCTGGCATGGCAACACACGCGGCCTGCCCGTCCGCAGTCGACGCAATGCACCCCCAGCACAACAGCAACAACAACATCAGGAACAACATCAGCAGCAAAATCAGCAGCAGCAGGAAGCATTGGTTCTGGGCGGTCTCAATAGCAACGATACCAGCGTGGGTTTTATTGCCACACGAAGTCGTCGCGACGTTCCGGGCTGTGTGACCAATTACAATTCACAGCGACAGCTTTGGGTTGGCTGCAGTGCACCAAACGTTATCGATGTGAGCCCACTGTGCAGCGTCGATGGTGAGGAAGGTAAGTGGAACAAGTGACGACTCTGGTGACAAATGCAGCTACTACTAATGCTTCTATTGTTCTTTACAGAGTACTCGTGTCATGGGTCGTGGAGCGAGAATAGCACCGTCTATATTATAGCACGGCACAAGGGCACCAAGCACGGCGTCTGCATTAGCTACAGACCAACGGAGGGCAACGCAGCCAAGCTGGTTGTGGGCGATGCCTGCTATCGCGGCACACAGAAGCCCCCAGATCACCATCTGGTGGCCAATCTGTCCGTTTTTGGTGCGAACTTAAATTTTATAATACTTTAGCAAACATTTTATATAACAATTTGTGTTTTTCTTTCTTCAGGAAAATGCGGCGAAACGGGCTCTTCAGCCAGCATAGCACACTTGGCAAACTGGCTGCTATTGTTGACCATGTTGACGTGGCTGACGCTGCAGAGTTGAGTCTCTGAGCAACATAATATTTTGGGAGTGCACAAATTATACAACTTCACACTATATGCAACACTAATCCAACCAAGACCACAACCAAACTCCCAACATGATGAACATGTATACAAGATACACATTTAAGACTTATTGTACATTTGCATATTGTATATGAAACGCATTAACGATTCAAATATGTTTTGCTGTATATAACTAATTTGTTTATTATTTTTATTTTATTGAGCACATGTTTGATTTGTTTAGTTTTAAGTGCTTATATTAAACTCGACATATTATATTCAAATGGAAAACAATATTCAATGGAAAGAAACAAAAAATGGTTTGCAATAAAGCCTTAGAGCAAGCGCTGTTTGTATTGGGCATAGTAAAACGCGCCTATTTGCTATAGCGCAGAAATTTAAATAAACATAAACATATGCAAAAGAAAATGCTATTTATTTATACGTAATACAATTATGCAACAATGGAAAAAATTAAAAGGAACAAAAGTTAAAGCGCAGCAAGAAAAATTATTAAGCAAAAGACAAACAACAAATTGTTGCTGCTGCAACAACTACATATACGAATAGGAGCTAAAAGCTTATTGTTCTGTATGCTAAATAGTGTTCAATGCATTTATTTTTCTATATCATTTCCAAAATGTTTCCTACAACAAAAGTACACACACACAAAAAAAAAACAAACGAAAAACAAAATACTTAATTAATAAGATGTGAAGAAAACAACCACTTTTCTAGCAACTACGTATGTGTATGTGAACGATTTAATTAGTTTTCCTATTGTTTTCAAATTGTACAAAAAGCAAATGAAAAACCACATGGCGTACACATGTATTTAGGTGTACAGTGCAAAATAGTACAGAATAAGCATAATTGTACTAACTACATACATATATATAAATATATATATATATATATATACATAATAATACTAAAAACATTTTGCATAGGATCACATTGGTTTCATAATACATAATTAATACCTTGCAAAAGATACATAATTACAAGCATACATATAGAATTAGATATATATATATAAACGAATATATATATATATATATATATATATATATTTATTGTATGATTCATAATAGCTACAGACATAGGGCGAGCATAGGATAAAGTAAACTGAAGAATTCGATCTTCAAAACTTTAATAAGTAGCAGCACTCACGTTCATAATCAATCAACTAATTTCTAAAGACACACGACAACCAACCAAACAAACAAAGACAACAATGAATCAGCAAGAAATGCTAAAATAATTAGAGTGTTTAAGGCAATTAAGCGGTGATATAGGTCTAGAATAAACAAAACAACTGTATAAAGCTCTTATGAAAGCGCAACAACAGCAACAACAAGAACAGGCAGGCGGGCATTGAAGATAAAAGAAAGATAGAACATAACGATAGAAGATTGTATCCAAAGGATTTCAGAAACTAGCATTTTCCCTCGATTACATAGCGATTAGCACAAAACATTTTTGTCCTAATTGAAAAGAAAACAAATAAAGCAACCTTAAACGAAAATGAAAAACCAATACGGTTTATAAAGTAACTAACGATTCCGAAGCCTCTTCAAGGTGCATACATAAATAACTAGTCAAAATTTATAAGGCGTTCCCAACAAAATAAAATTTAAATAAATAAATAATACAAACAAAAAAAAAACATGTATTAAGAATAATGAAAATAACAAAATCCATGTAAATAGCGAAATGTTATGCGAATTGATTCACAAATTTCAAATTGTACGCGGTGTATACATATGTAACTAATTGCTAGTTAGCTAAAAGTATTGAGCAAGTGAAAAATAACTACATACTATACATTAGGCGAAACGCTGGAAGAGCATACAAAGTGGGCAAACTGAATATAAGAGTTACTTTATAAGTACTACGTATATATATTTCAAATATATAAACTTCAACTGAAGAGCAGCGAACATACATAAGTAGTTAGTGGAGAGTGCGTTACACTAAATCGCAACACGAGATACAAAGATGGCAACACCAACAGCAAACAAAATTTCCTTTACCATCCACATCCCCCCACTCCCTCCTCCCGCATTCACGTAATATCAATGAAAAGGCACTTAATTGAGCTCCACTTCCCGGACAAGGACAAGACAAATCAATAAATAGCAACATGACATTATATGGTTATATGGCACCAGCAGTCGGAGGGCAATAACTATGATGCAAACATATTTTTGAGTGGTACCTATAATTAAGTATTTCAATATGTTGTCAGCTTTCACTAAGTAAATATATGTAAATCAACAAGCAAACGACACACTTACACTTAAAGCGAGAATGCATTTTAAGAATATAAGACAAAACCACAAATAAAATCAATTGACACTTGAAATAATATTCAAATTGTCGAATAGACAAGTTCTAAGCGCATCCCGTCAAAAATAAAAAAAATTTGAGCTCTCTTATATTTATTTATCGCTTAAATGTTTTTGTTTTGCAATTGTTAAGCTGTAACACTTTACGAGTCGATGTTCCCATTTACAATAGTGGTCCAACTAATTCCAGCCACTCTTATTTCTTTTTGTTGTTTCTATCCTATATTCTTCCTTTTTTTTATTTATCACAGTGTAAACGTGTTATCGATGTTCCAAAAAAAAGGTCTCCACAAATGTATTCGATGTTTCTCAAAACTACATAAAAAAAAAAGAAAATATAATAATGCAAAACATACATACATATTTTTGTAAATAGTTCAAATGCAATGCTTGAATTTTTATCCAATTTTTGTGTATTATGGCCTGTAACTGCAAAATCTTGTGTAAGAGGCCACGCCCACTCAAATTGCAGGCGCAATTTGGTACGTGGACTCCAATTTGAATGTGAACGCTAAGCATTTAGAGATAAGTGATTTTTATATTCAAAAAGAAAACGATTTTATAAATCATTTTAATTGTCTATTTTAAAGCAAAACTGCAAAATGATTAACAGAAATTAGTAACGCAATTAATTTAGTTAATGTGTGTGAAAACCTTCTGCAATTTTTGTCAATAATTAAATGTTTTCGAGTCCTATGTTTATAAATTAATTGTTTCAGTTTTTTAAGCAAATATAAATAAAAATACAAACTAATTACAAATATAATTACAAATTGTTTGACTTACTTTTTTGTATAACTGCAAGTATTAAGAAAACTCGTTTCAATTTTGTTGTTGAATTACAAAGTTTATTTAAAAATCATTTAAATATCTGTATATTCAAATTTATTTAAACAAATATGCAATTGGCATCTTGGGAATATGTTTATAATCTTAACGGGTCACAAATCATTCAAAAATCCTGGTTGCTCTCCTCAGACAGCAGGCGACATCAATTGAAGGGTCATCCATCAGCTCCAGACTTCTTCGGTTTTGTTGGCATATTGAATATTTTATCTCTTTGGTGAGGTTTTTTTTTTTTGGTAATTTAATAGATTTTTTTTTAGAGAAACGCATCTAAAACCTCACCCGAAAACTAGATGCATTTCATTAGCCGGACATAATTTAGTTGGGAAAGAATCTAGTTATAGATAGACTTACATATTGAAAAATATATATGTGTATCTATATGTCAATTGACTAGTTAAGTCGACTACGATTTAATGTTAAAATATATAACATAATTAATAAAATAATTCGTATTTGAATTACAAAGTATATTTAAAAATCATTTTAATATCTGTTTATTCAAATTTATTTCAATGAAAATGTAATTGGCATCTTGAGACTATTTTCATTTTCTAGGTCAGATCTTTTTACAGCTAAGCTGGCCACAGCAAATCATCCAAGAATCTCTTCGGACATCAGGCGCCATCAATTGAAGGTTCATCAACTCCAGACTTCCTCGGTTTTGTTGTTATATTGAATATTTTATCTCTTTGGTCATATATTTGGTGGGTGAGGTTTTTTTTTTAGTAGTTTAAATATCAAATAAGGGAGTTTTTTTTAGAGAAACGCATCTAAAACCTCACCCGAAAACTAGATGCATTTCATTAGTCGAACGACATTATTTAGTTGGGAATAAAGGTAGTTAAAGATAGACTTACATATTCAAAAATATATGTGAGTATCTATATGTCAATATATGTCAATCGACTAAATAAGTCGACTACGATTTAATATTAAAACATATAACGTAATTAATAAAATAATAATTATTGTGTAATTTGTATATATATGCATGTATGTATAAAGAGTATTTCTAAAATTTGTATTAACGGATATGTATAAATAAAATAGAAACTAAAGTGGAATAGAGTTAGAGTTCAATAATTTTTTTAACTTGATTTTTTAAAGGAAATAAAAAAAATATATATTATATCAGTGTTGAAATCATAATGGGTGTGAGGAAATTCTTTTAAAAATCTTAATGTTTTCTTGGTTTTTATGGATGATAAAAGTTAAGAACTGTATAATACCTAAAAAATTCGAAAACGCATTAATAAAACATACCCAAAGAAATATTCAATCATATAGTTCAGAGGTTTGGGAAGTTGGCATACCAAAAATCTTACTTTTCCGTTAGCTTTTCTAATACCCTTTTTTGTTTAACTCATAACCTAATTGTTTTCGGAGTTGTAGAAGGTTACCATACACAAACATATTTTAAGATAAACATATCATATTAGTTATCCAGTAGGTATTTGGGTAATTGGGAGAAAATAAAAGTCTGAGTATATAACTTTCTACATTCGACGTAAAAAAAGCACTTCTAAGTAGGATAAGAAAAAAGAACTTATAAGTAGGATGAGAAGGACTTTTATTTGAAATTCACTTTAACTTTGTTTGAATATAGAAATTAAAAAAAATTAAATTGAATAAAACAGTTTCGATATGTATAGTATCTTAAATCCAGAGTTAACAATGTGTATTTTAATTTAAGAAATTTCGTCAAAAGAGTTGCTTTCTTATTGTATGTTTATGACAAGTAGCATTTAAGTTAGGTGTGAGTCACATTATAGAATTGAAAAATAAATGTAGAACTTGCGGGTATAACCAGTGTTATATTTTCAAATTATGCAGGAAATAATATAATCTGAGGAAATAACTTATTATATTCGATATCAAAAAAAAAAAAAGGAATCAGTTGGATGAGACAGACTTTAGCTTTGTTAGTGTAATAAAAAAATAATTTTCACAATCAAAGTTAAGAAGTTGTAAGAAAAAATGATAATAACCAAAGATGCTATATTCATATTAGCCAATTTTAAGTTTGATGTAGTTTTAATATAAGACCCCCCTACATTTCATTATATAATCTTGATATAATACCATACCCTAACCAGCTTTGGAGTTTCAGAGAGTTGGCAGAGAAGTTCATAGGTTAAGATAAATAAGTCATGGGCAAGATCATATTTTCACCTATCGCCTATCGTATAGAAACATTTATAGAATTCATAATATAGAATGAAGATTTTGAACATTTTCGTTATTTTCATGATATCCTAAACGACTTCGAAGATCAGAGAGTTGTCATAGAGTATATTAAATTTGATGTAGCTTTAGTATAACGCCTACCTAATTTTAACAATATAGTAATATTTGATTTATTTTTAGTATAACCCCTACCTACTTTTAATATAATCTTTTAAAATAACGCAGATGCCATAGTCACAATATTTGATATTATATTATACCCTAAACCGTGCTTGTAGATTCAGAGAGTTGTCAGGGAAATTCATAGGGTAAAATAAATAAGTCATAACCAAAATCATATTTTTACACTACCTTTTAAATTTAATACAGATGTTGTTTGTTGCCTTCCTAGAGAAAATTTTAGGTTTCATAAGATAGAATAAAGATTTTCAACATTTTCGTTTTTTTTTTATATATCCTAAACGTTTTGGAAAATCCAGAGAGTTGTCAGAGCTGTCATAGACATTGAAATTGCAAGTAAAAACCAAGTGACATTTAAGTTAGGTGTAGGATACATTTTAGAATGAAAAAAAATATGTATGGCTTGTGGGTATAACTAGTGTTGAATAATTTTTTATAATAAAGGTAAAAAAAAAACGTATCAGTGGGATGAGAAGGATTTTTACAGTTAAAAAACACTTATACTTCGTTTGAGTAATATACAAGCATTTTCACAATCGAAATTAAGATAAATTAATTAGGAGTAAAACATATCGATGGGTATAGTATTTTAAATAATCCAGAATTAACAAACACAAAAGTGGAGCTATTATAAACAGGATAGTTTTTAATGCAAAGGATCAAAATTTAGAAGTTTCGTCAACGGAGTTGCTTTATAGGTATAATCATTGTTTATATTTTCAAGTTGTTAATAAAAATAAAGCAGGAAATAATATAAGTCTAATTAAATTAATATTAAATTCAATGTAAAAAATCTTATCAGATGAGAAGGACTTTAATAGATGAGAAATATATATTTTCCTATATGATTATTCCAAAAAGAGAGTAAGATCTGAACTGATTTGAAATAGAATAGCAGTGTTAATATTAGACACATGCGAAGATGGCAGCGGTTTAGCGTTTTATTTTGATAGGGTGGAGAATGTTTCTGGTTTTTTTACTTACATGCACATTATGCATTGAGTCTACCTAGATACGCTCAAAATATATCAAAATATATAAAGTTGTGGTTGGAAAACAAAGAAAATAAAATTAAAATTCAACTTAATATTTTTTTTATAATTCTGATATAAAGGTCAAATTACGGAATATTTTCATAAATTGTTTAAAACAAAATAAAACATTTAAAACAGATAAAATTATAAGCTTTGGAAGGTAATTATATTCAACGTAGTAAACAGTAAAACTGTAACCCCAATCCCAGAGACACTTTAATCTACCTTTCATAATATAATCTTTTAAAAGAACATAGCTTTCATACACAATACATACAATATTCGATATTATTACCATATCCAGACCGGGATTGTCAGATCGGTGTCATAGACATTCAAATTGCAAGAAAAAACGATCATGAACAAAAATCCTATATTCATATTAGCCAATTTTAAGTTTGATGTAGTTTTAATATTAGACCTCCCTATTTTTCATTATATAATCTTGATATAATACCATACCCTAACCAGCTTTGGAGTTTCAGAGAGTTGTCAGAGAAGTTCACATTGTAAGATTAATAATAAATAAGCCATAACTAAAATCATATTTTCACACTAATTTTCAAATTTAATAGTTTTTTTATCGTCTATACCAGAGAAACTCTATAAGATTCATAATATAGAATAAGGCAGTTTGAATAAACGCATATAACCATTTCGTTATTTTTATAATACCCTAACCTTTTTCGAAGATCAGAGAGTTGTCATAAATTTGATGTAGCTTTAGTATAAACTCTATCTACTTTTCATAATATAATAAAATTTCATGTAGTCTTAGTATAACGCCTACCTACTTTTAATAATAAAATATTTCATTTATTTTTATTATAACCCCTACCTATTTTTAATAAAATAATTTTTTAATAGAACGCAATTTCATAGTCACAATATTTCATGTTATACCATACCCTAGTCGGTTCGGATATTCAGATTGTTGTCAGAGAAGTTCGTAGTGTAAGATTAAAATTTTTTTTATCGTCTATTACAGAGAAACTCTGTAAGATTCATGATTTATGATTCATATTATATAGATTAAGGCAGTTTGTCATAGAGTATATTAAATTTGATGTAGCTTTAGTATAACCTCTATCTACTTTTCATAATATAAAAGAAATTTCATGTAGTTTTAGTATAACGCCTACCTACTTTTAATAATATAATAATATTTGATTTATTTTTAGTACAACCCCTACCTATTTTTAATATTATAATCTTTAAATAGGACGCAGATTTATAGTCACAATATTTTATATCATACCATACCCTAAACCGTGTTGGTAGATTCAGAGAAATTCATAGTGTAATATTATTATGTCATAACAAATAAGTCATAAATAAAATTATATTTTCACATTTTGTTTGAATTTAGTTCAGATGTTGTTTATAGCCTACCTAGAGTAACTTTATAGGATTCATACTATAGAATAATGATTTTTAACATTTTCGTTATTTTCTTTATATCCTAACCGATTTCGGAGTTTAGAGAGTTATCCTAGAGTATATTAAATTTGATGTAGCTTTGGTATAAACCCTACCTACTTTTAATAATACAATAAGATTTCATGTAGTGTTAGCAAAACCCCTACCTATTTTTAATAATATAATCTTTTAATAGGACGCAGATTTCATAGTCAAAATATTTTATATTATACCATACCCTAGTCGGTTCGGATATTCAGATTGTTGTCAGAGAAGTTCGTAGTGTAAGATTAATATTTTTTTTATCGTCTATTACAGAGAAACTCTGTAAGATTCATGATTTATGATTCATATTATATAGATTAAGGCAGTTTGAATAAACACATATAAACATTTCGATATTTTATAATACCCTAACATTTTTCGAAGATCAGAGAGTTGTCATAGAGTATATTAAATTTGATGTAGCTTTAGTATAACCTCTATCTACTTTTCATAATATAAAAGAAATTTCATGTAGTTTTAGTATAACGCCTACCTACTTTTAATACTATAGTAATATTTGATTTATTTTTAGTATAACCCCTACCCATTTTTAATAATATAATCCTTAAATAGGACGCAGATTTATAGTCACAATATTTTATATCATACCATAACCTAAACCGTGTTGGTAGAGAGATGTGAGAGAAATTAATAGTTTCACATTTTGTTTGAATTTAGTTCAGATGTTGTTTATAGCCTACCTAGAGAAACTTTATAGGATTCATACTATAGAATAATGATTTTTAACATTTTCGTTATTTTCTTTATATCCTAACCGTTTTCGGACCGGGATTGTCAGATCGTTGTCATAGACATTCAAATTGCAAGAAAAAACGATCATGAACAAAAATCCTATATTCATATCAGCTTGTATTAAATTTGATGTACCGTTTATAATATTTTTTAATATAACGCATTATTCATTTCATTTTAATTTGATTTTAAATACAGTATTTGTTTACTACCTATTCTAGATCAACTTTTATAGGAGTTTTAATAAGCACATTTCCTTATTTACATTTATTACATTTATATAATCCTTAATTAAGTTTGATACTGTTTTATCCTACCTATCTTTCACAATATAATCTTTTAATACAACGAAGTTTTCATTAACACAATATTTTATATAACACCATACTTAACCAGTTTCGGAGTTTCAGAGAGTTGTCAGAGAAGTTCATGTGTAAGATTAATAGGACATAATAAATAAGTCGTAACCAAAATCATATTTTCACGCTACTTTTAAAAATTAATTGTTTTTTTAAAACGTCTATCCCAGAGAAACTTTATAAGATTCGTACTATAGACTAATGCAGTTTGAACATTTTCGTTGTTTTCATAATATCTAAACGTTTTTCGGAGTTCATATAGTTGTCATAGAGTTTATTAAATTTGATTTATTTTCAGTATATGCCCTACCTATTTTTAATAAAATAATTTTTTAATAGAACGCAGATTTCATAGTCACAATATTTCATGTTATACCATACCCTAGTCGGTTCGGATATTCAGATTGTTGTCAGAGAAGTTCGTGGTGTAAGATTAATATTTTTTTTATCGTCTATTACAGAGAAACTCTGTAAGATTCATGATTTATGATTCATATTATATAGATTAAGGCAGTTTGAATAAACACATATAAACATTTCGATATTTTATAATACCCTAACATTTTTCGAAGATCAGAGAGTTGTCATAGAGTATATTAAATTTGATGTAGCTTTAGTATAACCTCTATCTACTTTTCATAATATAAAAGAAATTTCATGTAGTTTTAGTATAACGCCTACCTACTTTTTATAATATAGTAATATTTGATTTAATTTTAGTATAACCCCTACCTATTTTTAATAATATAATCTTTAAATAGGACGCAGATTTATAGTCACAATATTTTATATCATACCATACCCTAAACCGTGTTGGTAGATTCAGAGAAATTCATAGTGTAAAATTATTATGTCATAACAAATAAGTCATAAATAAAATTATATTTTCACATTTTGTTTGAATTTAGTTCAGATGTTGTTTATAGCCTACCTAGAGTAACTTTATAGGATTCATACTATAGAATAATGATTTTTAACATTTTCGTTATTTTCTTTATATCCTAACCGATTTCGGAGTTTAGAGAGTTATCCTAGAGTATATTAAATTTGATGTAGCTTTGGTATAAACCCTACCTACTTTTAATAATACAATAAGATTTCATGTAGTGTTAGCAAAACCCCTACCTATTTTTAATAAAATAATTTTTTAATAGAACGCAGATTTCATAGTCACAATATTTCATGTTATACCATACCCTAGTTGGTTCGGATATTCAGATTGTAGTCAGAGAAGTTCGTAGTGTAAGATTAATATTTTTTTTATCGTCTATTACAGAGAAACTCTGTAAGATTCATGATTTATGATTCATATTATATAGATTAAGGCAGTTTGAATAAACACATACAAACATTTCGATATTTTATAATACCCTAACATTTTTCGAAGATCAGAGAGTTGTCATAGAGTATATTAAATTTGATGTAGCTTTAGTATAACCTCTATCTACTTTTCATAATATAAAAGAAATTACATGTAGTTTTAGTATAACGCCTACCTACTTTTAATAATATAATATTTGATTTATTTTTATTATAATTCTACCTATTTTTAGTAATATAATCCTTTAATAAAACGCAGATTTCATTGACACAATATTTGATACTACACCATACCCTAACCGTTTTCGGAGATTCAGAGCGTTGTCATAGACATTAAAATTACATTCATATTACCCTTAATAAATTTGATGTAGTTTTAGAATAACCCCTGCCTACTTTTCATAATAAAACGTTGTTTTCATACAAATATTTAATATAATACCATACACTATCCGTTTTCGGAGTTGAAAGAAGAAATGATAATAACCAAAGATCCTATATTTATATTAGCCAATTTTAAGTTTGATGTAGTTTTAATATTAGACCTCCCTATTTTTCATTATATAATCTTGATATAATACCATACCCTAACCAGCTTTGGAGTTTCAGAGAGTCGGCAGAAAAGTTCATAGGTTAAGATAAATAAGTCATGGGAAAGACCATATTTTCACCTATCGCCTATCGTAGAGAAATTTTTATAGGATTCATAATATAAAATGAAGATTTTTAACATTTTCGTTATTTTCATGATATCCTAACCGATTTCGAAGTTTAGAGAGTTATCATAGAGTATATTAAATTTGATGTAGCTTTGGTATAAACCCTACCTACTTTTAATAATACAATAAGATTTCATGTAGTGTTAGCAAAACCCCTACCTATTTTTAATAAAATAATTTTTTAATAGAACGCAGATTTCATAGTCACAATATTTCATGTTATACCATACCCTAGTCGGTTCGGATATTCAGATTGTTGTCAGAGAAGTTCGTAGTGTAAGATTAATATTTTTTTTATCGTCTATTACAGAGAAACTCTGTAAGATTCATGATTTATGATTCATATTATATAGATTAAGGCAGTTTGAATAAACACATACAAACATTTCGATATTTTATAATACCCTAACATTTTTCGAAGATCAGAGAGTTGTCATGGAGTATATTAAATTTGATGTAGCTTTAGTATAACCTCTATCTACTTTTCATAATATAAAAGAAATTACATGTAGTTTTAGTATAACGCCTACCTACTTTTAATAATATAATATTTGATTTATTTTTATTATAACCCCTACCTATTTTTAGTAATATAATCTTTTAATAAAACGCAGATTTCATTGACACAATATTTGATACTACACCATACCCTAACCGTTTACGGAGATTCAGAGCGTTGTCATAGACATTAAAATTACATTCATATTACCCTTAATAAATTTGATGTAGTTTTAGAATAACCCCTGCCTACTTTTCATAATAAAACGTTGTTTTCATACAAATATTTAATATAATACCATACCCTATCCGTTTTCGGAGTTAAAAGAAGAAATGATAATAACCAAAGATCCTATATTTATATTAGCCAATTTTAAGTTTGATGTAGTTTTAATATTAGACCTCCCTATTTTTCATTATATAATCTTGATATAATACCATACCCTAACCAGCTTTGGAGTTTCAGAGAGTCGGCAGAAAAGTTCATAGGTTAAGATAAATAAGTCATGGGAAAGACCATATTTTCACCTATCGCCTATCGTAGAGAAATTTTTATAGGATTCATAATATAAAATGAAGATTTTTAACATTTTCGTTATTTTCATGATATCCTAACCGATTTCGAAGTTTAGAGAGTTATCATAGAGTATATTAAATTTGATGTAGCTTTGGTATAAACCCTACCTACTTTTAATAATACAATAAGATTTCATGTAGTGTTAGCAAAACCCCTACCTATTTTTAATAAAATAATTTTTTAATAGAACGCAGATTTCATAGTCACAATATTTCATGTTATACCATACCCTAGTCGGTTCGGATATTCAGATTGTTGCAGAGAGTTCGTGGTGTAAGATTAATATTTTTCAGATTGTCTGTCAGAGAAGTTCGTAGTGTCAAGATTAATGATTTATATTTATCGTCTATTACAGGAGAAACTCTGTAAGCATTCGATGATTTATGATCTCATATTATATCGAGATTAAGGCAGTTTGTCATAGAGTATATTAAATTTGATGTAGCTTTAGTATAACCTCTATCTACTTTTCATAATATAAAAGAAATTTCATGTAGTTTTAGTATAACGCCTACCTACTTTTAATAATATAATAATATTTGATTTATTTTTAGTATAACCCCTACCTATTTTTAATAATATAATCTGTAAATAGGACCCAGATTTATAGTCACATTATTTTATATCATACCATACCCTAAACCGTGTTGGTAGATTCAGAGAAATTCATAGTGTAAAATTATTATGTCATAACAAATATGTCATAAATAAAATTATATTTTCACATTTTGTTTGAATTTAGTTCAGATGTTGTTTATAGCCTACCTAGAGTAACCTTATAGGATTCATACTATAGAATAATGATTTTTAACATTTTCGTTATTTTCTTTATATCATAACAGTTTTCGGATTTTCAAAGAATTGTCAGAGAAATTCATATTTTAAGAAAAATAAGTCACAACCAAATCATGTTTTTAAAAAAGTTTTTACTTTTAATACATTATTTATTCTCTACCTGTTCTAGAAAATCTGTTATAGGATTCATAATACATTTTAACGCAGTTTTAATTAACACATAGAACCTTTTCGTTATTTTCAGAATACCTAAACCGTTTTCGGAGTTCAAAGAGTTGTCATATACATTAAAATTTCAAGAAAGAATTATCATGACCAAAACTGCTATATTCAAATTAGACTGCAAAATTTCATGTATTTTAAGTATGACGCCTACCTACTTTGAATAATATAATCTTTTAATAAAACGCACAATATTGTCATAGACCTTCAAATTGCAAGTAAAAACCAAAATATGACAAGAGGCATTTAAGTTAGGTGTGGGATACATTGTTGAATGAAAAATATAGAAGTATGACTTGTGGGTATAACCAGTGTTAAGTACCTTTTCATATTTTTAAGGGAAAAAAAGAACGTATCAGTGGGATGAGAAGGGTTTTTTCAGTTAAGAAACACTTATACTTCGTTTGAGTATATACAAACATTTTCACAATCGAAATTAAGATAAATTAAATAGGAGTAAAACATATCGATGGGTATAGTATTTTAAATAATCCAGAATTAACAAACACAAAAGTGGAGATATTATAAACAGGATAATTTTTAATGCAAAGGATCAAAATTTTGAAGTTCCGTCAACGGAGTTGCTTTATAGGTATAATCATTGTTTATATTTTCAAGTTGTTAATAAAAATAAAGCAGGAAATAATATAAGTCTAATTAAATGAATATTTAATTCAATGTAAAAAATCTTATCAGATGAGAAGGACTTTAATAGATGGGAAATATATATTTTCCTATATGATTATTCCAGAAGGGCAGTAAGATTATTTGAAATTGAATAGCAGTGTTAATATTAGACACATGCAAAGATGGCAGCGGTTTAGCGCAATATTTTGATAGGATGGAGAATGTTTCTGGTTTTTTGAACACATGCACATTATGCATTAAGTCTACGTAGATACGCTCAAAATATATCAAAATATATAAAATTGTGGTTGGAAAACAAAGAAAATAAAATAAAATTAAAATTCAACTTAATATTATTTTTATAATTCTGATATAAAGGTCAAATTACGGAATATTTTCATAAATTGTTTAAAACAAAATAAAACATTTAAAACAGATAAAATTATAAGCTTTGGAAGGTAATTATATTCAACGTAGTAAACAGTAAAACTGTAACCCCAATCCCAGAGACACTTTAATCTACCTTCCATAATATAGTCTTTAGATATAACGTATTTAAAGGAGTTGTCAGTGACATTCATATTGTAAAAAATATTTCATTACCAAAAGTTTTATTATAACGCCTACCTACTTTAAATAATATAATAATATTTGATTTATTATTAGTATAACCCCTACCTACTTTTAGTAATATAATCTTTTAATGGAACGCAGATTTCATAGTCAAAATATTTTATATTATACCATACCCTAACCGTTTTCGGAGATTCAGAGTTTTGTCATAGACATTAAAATTACATTGATATTAGCCTTTAATAAATTTGATGTAGTTTTAGAATAACCCCTACCAACTTTTCATAATATAATCTTTTAATACAACGTAGTTTTCATACAAATATTTAATATAATACCATACCCTATCCTGCCATTACCAAAGTTATATTTTCAAACTTAATAGTTCTTTTCGCCTATCCTACAGAAACTCTGTAAGGAGAATGCAGTTGAACAAACACATAACATTTTCGTTATTTTCATAATACACTAACTTTTTCGAAGATCAGAGAGTTGACACAGACATTCAAATTGCAAGAAAAAATTATAACCAAAAAACATTTATTCATTTTATCATATTTAAAATTTGATGTAGTTTTAGTAGGACCCCTACCTACTTCAAATAAAAATAATTTTTTAATAGAACGCAGATTTCATAGTCAAAATACTTTATATTATACCATACCCTAACCGGTTAGAGAATTTCAGAGAGTCGACAGAGAAGTTCATAGTGTAAGATTAATATCTCATAATAAGTTAGTCATAACCAAAATCATGTTTTTGTTTATCACCTACCTAGAGAATAAAATTTTCGTTGTCATAGACCTTCAAATTGCAAGTAAAAACCAAAATAAGACAAGTGGCATTTAAGTTAGGTGTGGGATACATTGTAGAATGAAAAAAAAAGATGTATGACTTGTGGGTATACCCAGTGTTAAATAACTTTTTATAATAAAGGTAAAAAAAACACATCAGTGGGATTAGAAGGGTTTTTTCAGTTAAGAAACACTTATACTTCGTTTGAGTAATATACAAGCATTTTCACAATCGAAATTAATATAATGTAAATAGGAGTAAAACATATCGATGGGTATAGTATTTTATATAATCCAGAATTAACAAACACAAAAGTGGAGATATTATAAACAGGATAGTTTTTAATGCAATGGATCAAAATTTAGAAGTTCCGTCAACGGAGTTGCTTTATAGGTATAATCATTGTTTATATTTTCAAGTTGTTAATAAAAATAAAGCAGGAAATTATATAAGTCTAATTAAATGAATATTTAATTCAATGTAAAAAATCTTATCAGATGAGAAGGACTTTAATAGATGGGAAATATATATTTTCCTATATGATTATTTCAGAAGGGCAGTAAGATTATTTGAAATTGAATAGCAGTGTTAATATTAGACACATGCAAAGATGGCAGCGGTTTAGCGCAATATTTTAATAGGATGGAGAATGTTTCTGGTTTTTTGAACACATGCACATTATGCATTAAGTCTACCTAGATACGCTCAAAATATATAAAATTGTGCTTGGAAAACAAAGAAAATAAAATAAAATTAAAATTCAACTTAATATTTTTTTTATAATTCTGATATAAAGGTCAAATTACGGAATATTTTCATAAATTGTTTAAAACAAAATAAAACATTTAAAACAAATAAAATTATAAGCTTTGGAAGGTAATTATATTCAACGTAGTAAACAGTAAAACTGTAACCCCAATCCCAGAGACACTTTAATCTACCTTCCATAATATAGTCTTTAGATATAACGTAGTATTTCAGTATTTAAAGGAGTTGTCAGTGACATTCATATTGTAAAAAATATTTCATTACCAAAATCCAATTTTTATATTAGTATAACCTCTATCTACCTTTCATAATATAATCTTTTAAAAGAACATAGCTTTCATACACAATACATACAATATTCGATATTATTACCATATCCAGACCGGGATTGTCAGATCGGTGTCATAGACATTCAAATTGCAAGAAAAAACGATCATGAACAAAAATCCTATATTCATATTAGCCAATTTTAAGTTTGATGTGGTTTTAATATTAGACCTCCCTATTTTTCATTATATAATCTTGATATAATACCATACCCTAACCAGCTTTGGAGTTTCAGAGAGTTGGCAGAGAAGTTCATAGGTTAAGATAAATAAGTCATGGGCAAGATCATATTCTCACCTATCGCCTATCGTAGAGAAAATTTTATAGGATTCAGAATGAAGATTTTGAACATTTTCGTTATTTTCATGATATCCTAACCGATTTCGGAGTTTAGAGAGTTGTAATAGAGTATATTAAATTTGATGTAGCTTTGGTATAAACCCTACCTACTTTTAATAATACAATAAGATTTCATGTAGTGTTAGCAAAACCCCTACCTATTTTTAATAATATAATCCTTTAATAGGACGCAGATTTCATAGTCACAATATTTTATATTATACCATAACCTAAACCGTGTTGGTAAATTCAGAGAGATGTCAGAGAAATTCATAGTTTCACATTTTGTTTGAATTTAGTTCAGATGTTGTTTATAGCCTACCTAGAGAAACTTTATAGGATTCATACTATAGAATAATGATTTTTAACATTTTCGTTATTTTCTTTATATCCTAACCGTTTTCGGACCGGGATTGTCAGATCGTTGTCGTAGACATTCAAATTGCAAGAAAAAACGATCATGAACAAAAATCCTATATTCATATTAGCCAATTTTAAGTTTGATGTAGTTTTAATATAAGACCTCCCTATTTTTCATTATATAATCTTAATATAATACCATACCCTAACCAGCTTTGGAGTTTCAGAGAGTTGGCAGAGAAGTTCATAGGTTAAGATAAATAAGTCATGGGCAAGATCATATTTTCACCTATCGCCTATCGTAGAGAAACTTTTATAGGATTCAAAATGAAGATTTTGAACATTTTCGTTATTTCCATGATATCCTAACCGATTTCGAAGATCAGAGAGTTGTCATAGAGTATATTAAATTGCATGTAGTTTTATTATAACGCCTACCTACTTTAAATAATATAATAATATTTGATTTATTATTAGTATAACCCCTACCTACTTTTAGTAATATAATCTTTTAATGGAACGCAGATTTCATAGTCAAAATATTTGATATTATACCATACACTAACCGTTTTCGGAGATTCAGAGTTTTGTCATAGACATTAAAATTACATTGATATTAGCCTTTAATAAATTTGATGTAGTTTTAGAATAACCCCTACCAACTTTTCATAATATAATCTTTTAATACAACGTAGTTTTCATACAAATATTTAATATAATACCATACCCTATCCTGCCATTACCAAAGTTATATTTTCAAACTTAATAGTTCTTTTCGCCTATCCTACAGAAACTCTGTAAGGAGAATGCAGTTGAACAAACACATAACATTTTCGTTATTTTCATAATACACTAACTTTTTCGAAGATCAGAGAGTTGACACAGACATTCAAATTGCAAGAAAAAATTATAACCAAAAAACATATATTCATTTTATCATATTTAAAATTTGATGTAGTTTTAGTAGGACCCCTACCTACTTTAAATAAAAATAATTTTTTAATAGAACGCAGATTTCATAGTCAGAATATTTCATGTTACACCATAGAGATTCGGAGTTGTCATAGTTGTCTTAGATATTAAAAAAAGAAAAAATTATCATAACCAAAAATCATATATTTATTTTTGCCCATTTCAAATTTGATGAAGTTTTATTATAACGCCTACCGACTTTCAATAATACAATCTGTTAATAGAACGCAGTTTCCATAGACACAATACTTGTTTTCGCAAGTTCAGAGAGTTGTCACAGAAACTCATACTGTAAGATAAATAAGTCATAGCCAAAATCATATTTTTACAAAAATTTTTATTTTAAATACAGTATGTGTTCAATAGCTGTCGGAGAAACTTTTATAGGATTCGTAATATATTATAATGCAGTTTTAATGAACACATATCGTATTTTTGATCACAGCATAACCGTATTTGTTTCAGAAATTTTTCATAGGCATTCAAATTGCGTTATTACTAGTCTTCATTTAATTTAGTATAACCCCTACCTACTTTTCCCAATACAATCTTTTAATAAAACGCAATTGCATACACACAGTATTTGATATTATACCATACCCTAACCGTTTTCGTAGATTCAGAGATTTTTCAGAGAAATTCATATTTTAAGATAGATAAGTCATAGCCAAAAATATATATTCGCACTGCATTTCAAATAAATTAAAGGTTTTGTATAGCGCCTCAACCAACCAATTTATAAGAAAAATATTTCATAACCAAAATTCGTATTTTCATGAGTTCTTTTAAAATTTGTATAACAGTTGTATTTCAAATAGAACGCAGTTTCAAGTACACACAATATTCGTTAATTTAGCACAGACTTACATTTTTTGGTGTTCGATAGTGTTGTCATTGGCAATTATTAGCCAATAATACACTTTTATTAATTTTTCTCAAATTGATTCAGTTTTTATATAGCACTTACCCTTATCAATATAACGCACAATCCCCTTTTAATTAGATTTACCATAACATACCATACCATTTTCGTTGTTTGAAATAGTTTTCATAAGCTTATGTCATAACAAAATTGCGATTTTCAGTTCACTTTATGTTTATCACTTAGATTTTTGTAAATTTCATAAAATAAATTTAGAAAAGAACGTAATTTTCATAAATATGAGCACCATTTCCGATTTCTCATACACTACCCCTTGTCATGGGCATTTATAATTCAGATATTTTTATTCAGTTATTTTGTTAACAAAAATTCTATATTCACATTCATTTCGAAAATATGAATATCAAAAATGTACAGCATTGCATGTGTGTTTTTGTATTATGTCAGACATTTTATAAATGAGTTTTTGTGGAAGTGTTTATTACTATTCGCCAATTAACGCGGTTTTAATTGTCTGCGCCATAGCATGTGTTGAATTGAGTGTGTAACCAGTAGTCGCTAATATCGTTTTATTATTAGGGATACTTGCAGCTAATTGTATGAAAGAAATAGTATGTTTACTAATACTTCGGTTTTGTTCAAAGAGTTCTAAAGTTAGATTTATTTTATTAATTGATGATAAATGGCCGATTGAAGATGATGTATTGTAATTTTGATTTTCAAGTATGTGATATTTTAATTTTTTTTAGTGATTTTAAAAACCATTATGATTTTTATAGTATTTTTGTAGCTAATATGTATGTTCCAGAACATTTGTATTATTTTTCAATGTAAGTGGGGCACGATGTTCACGATATTCTTCGACAAGTCGATGATATTTTCACAACATTCGTCATTTGTCATTCGTTCTACCCAATATTTAGAAATGAATATTAATGTGTTTTTGTGGATACCGGCTATAGATCGTTTCTGAAAATCTTTATATATTTGTATACCTTTATTTTAACCCCTATGTTTCGTGGAAGGAATTTGTACAATCTTATTTTGTGTTTATGTACTTAGTTCAAGTAAGCAATTCTGTATCGGTTATCGAGATCAGTGGCTCTTCCTCCATTTGTATGCGGAAATTGATGACTGAAATTTGTATAGAATTTTAGCTTAAAATAAAAATATGCGAACAATTGTTTCGAAATTTATTGGAACTTTACGATTTGTTTTATTCTTTTTTGTTTGTAGCTTCTTATTTTTTTTTTCTTTGTGAGCTCATTAAATTTTTTCTCATTTTCTATTATTGGTATATATAAACTGGAAAACTATATAGTATTTACAAAAATTAATGGACAAAAGTTTTATTAAATCTTGGATGTGTACAAAAACAGAAAAATCATATAAACAGTTGTGGTAGTTAAGAGCTTAAGAACCACACTTTACGTGTTCTTTCAATAAGTTTATGTTTACAGCAAAAAGAATATATAACAAGAAAATATAATTGATTTCTTCGTTCAGTTCCTAATCCAGATACGAATATCTATCGATCGATGTCAGAGTACTGATATATTTCTGTTTCTGATAGAAATTGATACCGGTACGATTTCTTCGTTCAGTTCCTAATCCAGATACGAATATCTATCGATCGATGTCAGAGTACTGATATATTTCTGTTTCTGATAGAAATTGATACCGGTACGATGATGATAGGTAAACACAATAGAAGGCCGTATAGATATGTAATTGTGCGCCATTTTTTGAATAAGTCTTAGTAGAGCAGAGAAGTCGATACAGGTTCCTATAATTCATTCCACGATCAATCATTCAGACAGAAACGATAGTAGATAGTACCCCTTTGTTGGCCGCGACACAATCGCTGATCAGTTAAAACTCGGCTAATCGGGACCAACAGCATTTAAAGGCTATTGTAATTGCCCATTTTCACCCGCAAGGTGTACGAGTTCAACCATCGATCGATTCGCGTATTAACTTTTCACGCCCAACTATAAAGTTTAGAGAAAGAAATACATATTGCTTGGTTAACTTGTAAAAAGAATGATCAAAATGGCATAAATAAATTAAACAAATAAGATTAACAAACTAGTTTCTATAATAGTAGCAGAAAAGTTTCCAATATAAGCAAGGCAGATGTATAAAACGGTTGAGATGTGGAATTTTCCAAAGAAACTGCCTATTCAATGGAAACACCCAGGTAGAGAGGAATTAATATAACAAAGGAGGGTAGAAATTCACTGCGCAGCTGCTGTAGCTGCTTAACGACATCAGTCGTTGGTGTAAGTGAAATGGAATATGTTTATACATTCGAATAAGTACAATTTACATGCAAATCAATATTGCGTGCTATTTTTAGAGCAGACCAACTGCTCTTCCGCGGGAGGTCGAACAGAGAGAGACAGACAGAAGTCGAAAAGACCAAAAGTTGGTGACATTTTTCAGTTTGGGTGGAATATTTACATATATAATCGAAATGCAACAATGGATAATGCGATATTACGCAATACAGAAATTACAAAAGTTAATTTCACAATAATTGTACATTTTTAAAGTAGAATTGGATTACTTAGAAAAGCAACAAAAGCAACAAAAAAAACACGCTTTCGTCACGTTTGAAAACGTTTAGCATGAGTCATTTGCCAAAGTATTAAAAACTACGCCTTATGCTTATAAGTTTTTGCTTACGTATAGGAAGATAACAAGCCTGCTATGCAAACTCCTTAAATCCTGGAGAACCTTTGAGTTTTCACTATTTCTCTCCTGCCTTTGTCTTAAGCCTCACCATGGAGTCTGGCATCTGCATTTTCATCTGATTCAGCTTCAGCTTCAGCTTCAGTTTCAGTGTCAGCCTGCCTAAGAGAGCAACTTTCTAGCCAAAGGTGAAACGCAACTCGATCTTCGCCATTTCCTCATTTGTGAAAAATGCCTGACGTGCCCACGTTTGCTACGATGACGTCACGATTTCTTTTTCTTTGTTCAAAGCGAAAAATGCTTGAAATACTAGCAATTATTTCAGTCTTCGTGCCATGTTGTAACTTCGCAGCCTTGACTTTCCAGCAGTTGTTTTACACTTTTCCATTGCCAATATGGTAATATTTATGATATAAATATATATATATATACAGCAGCACTAATAATTTGGGAAAATATATAATATATTACTCCAAAAATTTTTTTCACGACAGAACTTCACTTGAACACTTTTATTTTGCGAATGAATGCATTGCGAGCTGCTTCCTCTATTTATACGCCGGCCATGCGGCTTGCTCGATGCTTCGAGAAATTCATTTGTCTCCCTTTTTTGCTATGGAAGTGTCTTGAGAGTGCGAGCGAATACACTGCTGTTGTGCTGCATACGTGATGCATTGCTTGTATACGTTTACAATGGCTTTGTATGGAATTTTATACGTTTCATAAATTTTCCACTAATTGTTTATCAAATATGGCTCCATTCTACAGCTGAAAAAAGTTATCATACGGCATATCTGTAAAATAAGTATATAATTGTCTCAATAATATATTAAAGACAAATCTCAATAGACAATGTAGCTTCTATAGTCTAAAGAATTTGCCAGTTCGGTGAAACAGAACATTATTTTTGTTTCGCTTTATATTAAGGTGTTGCCTGTTCGATAGTGTGCGAGCGTGACAGACACATGAGTTTGAGTCGACTCATAGACTTGCCAGACTGCTGTAGAGTGCGAGTGACAGATATATGGGGCTGCCAGATTTCCGCAACTAGAAATTTCTATTCTTTTGTCTTAATTTCTGTTATACTGTTATATTTTACAGTAACAATTCAAAAGTAGTTGAAAATTGTATATATAATTTTATTGTTTACTTACCAATTTTTATTGGATGAATATTAACTAGCTAACTTTTGCACAAAAAAAAAACTATGCAAAGGTCATCTTAAATTAAATATATTTCTTTTTTTACAAATAAAAAAAAACGTAAATCAAATTTTATTGAAAATTTTATAGACTATTGTTACTAAGTATTCAAAACAATTCGAGATGTAGAATAGAGTTTTAAGAATATGATTTGGTTTTTTTTTAGCAAGATACATAGTCGTGATAAAAAAGACTTACATAATACAATTAGTTAAAGTTTTTTTAAAATTTGAGTACTTTGCTACAAGCTGTAAATTGAGCACTTGTAATTTTGCTCAGTGTAGAAATCAACACCGTATTGTTTGTGTGTATTTAACCAAGCACAAGGTTTTTGAACCTTTGCGTGGCACAGCAGGAAAGCCAGCTGTTTTACAGCGCGCGCGCATCCTGTGCTCAACACATCCAGCGGGGTGAGTATCTGCGTGCTCACTCTCCCTCTCTCATTGAGTGAGTCGGAGGGAATTACTCAATTCAATTGAGAGTTGTACTGAGTGCATACGAATGCTAAAGAGTTTAACAATAAACTGAACTGAACTGAACTGAACTGAAACTTGACAAACTGCCGCAAAACTTTAAAGAAGAAGTTTGCTAAAAACCATTGGGGTCAAGCCAGGGCTTACATTGGTGAGTTGGCGTCCCAAATTGCTGACCCAGCTTAACAGTTCCCTAAGCCATGTCCAAAAAGGGAGGCGACTGTCAAGCTTTAACTACCGATTTCTAAATAGAAGACAACATGCAACAATAATGCTGGGGAAGTCATTAAAGAAAAACGCATAAACTGGCGGCAATTGTCAACACAAACAATAACAATAGCAAAAAGGAACGAAATAAAGCATCAACAACAACAACAAGTATAATGGGGCATCTTTAACGGAAATTGCGTATACGCCGTAAGCGCCCACGTGTATCCTGCGATGATGATAGACAAGAACAAATGCTTGTTGCTTTTCTTTCGTTTCCTGCGAGTGCTAACAAAAAAAGGAAAAGAAAAATAGGAGGGAAACAGTCAAATGGCTTAATAAACGTATTGCCCTAAGAATGGGACTCCGAGTATCAACATGCTTTATTGCGGCACAAAATGATACCCAAAAGGGCAATAGATGGAAAAGGGCTGGCAATAATCAGCGATGGGAAATGATGGAATGGGATGGGATGGGCAGACCAGGGCAGCGAAGGGAAGCGCCGGCTCTTGTTAAGCCTGATTAAGTAAAGTGTTTTTCCACACATCAGGCGCTGCAACAAATGCAGCAGCAGCAGCAGTAGTAGCTTCTCTCAGGGTCTGGCCAGGACGTTCCCTGACATTTTCTGACATTCAACCTTGTATATTGCCAAATGTGGTCCTTCAATTTTTGCGCCTACAATGTTGAGCCTGTGAAAATAACATTAAAAAAAAAACCTAAAACGCAGAGAAAATAACAACAACAAAAACAAATGTTTGTAGCATAACTCTGTCAATGCATTTGAGGGCCGTTTGGTTTCAGTTTGGGCACCAGCCATTCCCCATTTTGCTCAGCTCAGTGTACACAGGCGGCAAGGACGAGTGAACCACCCACCCAACTGCCAACCACTCGTCCAACTCGCCAACACACCCACCCACTCACCCACTCTCTCGGGCACGTTTGAGCGGATACGAAGTCAACTGCTGGCCAACTGGCGGCGGTCGCGGTTTGGCAACAAGGACCTACATTCAGTCGTTTTGTATTCGTCGCTGGCAACTGTTCGTTCACTCGGCTCCTGTTATCGTGTGTGTGCGTGTGTGTGTGTGTGTGTGAGTGCCAGTTAGCGCGAGCCGTATACCTCAAAAGCGAACTGGCTGTCCAGCTTTTGCAGCAGTGCTCCTTCAGACACGCAACCGTTAACATCTTGCGGTCTCCAACAAACCAATAAAAAATAAAGAAGAGCCATGGAACGGCAATACGGAAACGACCACGCGTAGTGTTCAAACTTGTGATTGAGTAGGTGTAAGACGAACTCTCTATCCATGTGTGTGTGTGTGTGTGTGTGGGAGTTGTGTGAAGTTGCAGTTTCAGTTAGTTTGGTGTTAACTCAAATGCAGCATAAACCCAATTAGTTTGTCTTGGCCTCATTGCTCATTGTTGTTGCAAGTGTCCCCGTTGTTGGTGGTGTCGTTGCCATTGTCGCTGTGACCCAATGGACCATTGAAAGTGCGGTCAGGCAGGATGTCAGTGCCACACAAGCACAATTAAATTCGTAGCACTTTTTACGCTTCACTTTCAGCTTCCCATTCTGGCACATTGATTTTCGGTTAATGGGTCTGTTGTCGCCATTTCGTCTGTCAGGGCCAACAGTTGGCACACACACCCCCCAAAAATAAATGGTAAGAAAATAGGCGAACAAAAAAAACAAAGTTATAATAGAAACATTCTTATAAATGGTTGTTCGGCTCAGTTTGTTCTGCTTGTCAAAGAATGCTTTGTGCCTTAGGCACTTCTGCCTAATGGAATTTTTATTATTTTTGAGCATAGCAGTTGTTTTTATTTGTTCACTTGTCGAATTGGATTCGTACTTCGTACTTTTGGCACGCCTCTTTTGAGTTCAATGTTAACTTACAGCAAAAAAAAAGAGAAAATAAAAAAAATAAATAAAAATTCACAGAACCACAGAAAAAATTGAATAAATAATGAAAATTCAATTAGTTAATAACAGATGTCGCCTGCGCATGTGTGAATGTTTGGCCATGTCCCTGTCCCTGTCCTTGAGCAGCGACAGTTTGTCAGCCTCCACATTTGCCTCTTGTTTTCGGCGTTAGCGTTCAATGCTACCGCCGCCACTAACGGTACGCCTGTCCATGCTGTCCAGTGCACCCAACGCTTGGCCTTATCTAAAATATGCACACGAGTCCTTGAGGGACTCGCAGAGTTTTCGTAATGCCATCCCAAGGTAACCGTAAGCGCCGAACAACCGAACCAAGCTGGCGAACAGCCGACAACAACAACAACAACAACAAATAAAACAGCAACAACCACAACACTAACTACAATTATAACAACAACTATAACAGGTATATATATATATATATGTGTGTGTGCAGCTACAAATATTTTGCGAACTGCATATTAACCTTGGGAAGCGCTAAAATTGCCAGTATTGTGCAACAACAAACTACTCAAACACACACACACACACCCACATTGTTGTGCACACAAGTTAATTGAATGTTGCTTAATTCGGCACAGCCACGATAATATCAACATATCCTCGAACCTCAACTGACAACAACAACAACAACAAACACCAACTCCGAAAACGCAAAATACACAATACAAATTGGAATTATTTTTAATGCCAGCAAAATGCGAAGTGACGCCAATTTTATAGACTTTTTGTAAGAATGACCCCAATATAAGCAGCAAACAGTAGCAACAATCAGAACAAACATCAAAATTGCCCAGACACCGAAATCCAGACGCCATTAAAAGCACCCAGATTGCTCGAAATATATAATGGCTTCCAGTGGCAAGATTCGCAAGCGCAAGCATCGAAACCATACAGCTGGCGACATGCTGGCGACCACAGTAAGGACTACACAAACTACAACCACAGCAAGATTAACCACCAACAGCAGCAGCAGTGGCACTGTTAGAGAAGCAACGCCAACAGCAGATCCTAGCGAGGCTTGGCCCATGTCGGAGCAGAATGAAATAATGGAGGATGTAGCCAACCGCACAAATAATTTCACGCATAATCTCGTCGATTTGCAGAAACTCTTGAATTTCAATGAGAGCAACATCAGCAACATCAGCAGCAGCAGCAGCAACATCAGCAGCAGCGACAGCAGCAGTAACTTTTCGAGCACATCGAGTGCTATTAAATTGAGTAACGGCCCCATTACGGAATCACTTTTAGGCACCATTTTGACCACGGCAACAGCGACTGTGGCACCCGCCGCTAGCTCCTTGTTGTCAAGCTTTACGGCTACCACAACATCGCCGACATCTTCGCAGTTGGCTTTAGTGTCCACGCATCAGGCACTTGCAATGGGGCACAATGGTGGCATTGCACTGGCGGATGCAACCTCATCCACCTACTATGCCAGCTTGCTGAGCATGTCACCGGCAACGACGAGCCTGATCTCGTCCGTGTCCACGACCAAATCCTACAATGATAGCAATTTACGCTGGGAGCAACTGGATGGCAACGTAGACTTTGGCTTTGATCCGACCTATCGTCATTCGCTGGCCATGTCCATTGTCTACTGTGTCGCCTACATTGCGGTGTTCCTCATCGGTCTCATCGGCAACAGCTTTGTGATTGCCGTCGTTCTGCGTGCTCCTCGTATGCGCACCGTGACCAACTATTTTATCGTCAACCTCGCCATTGCCGACATTTTGGTGATTGTCTTCTGTCTGCCAGCCACGCTCATTGGAAACATCTTTGTCCGTAAGTAGAACGAGTTTTTTTTTTATTTATTTTACTACGGTAGTTTAAACAATTGCCTTGAAGCCAAATCACCGTATTTAAAACTTTTTTACTACATGTGTTTTTTTTTAAATTGTTTGCCATACCAAGAAATATATAGCAATATCTGACTTTTATTCACGTTTTAGAAATTGACTAAATATACAAAAAAAAAAATATAAAATAAAATTACAACATAAAAAACTTGCATAAAACCAATTTCTGCTTTAATCAGGTTTCTTGATTCGTCATGCCAAATTAAAAAATTATTCCTTAACCAAAAATTAATACGATTTTAAAAATGTTGTCGTTTATTTAGGAAAAATTATAACATTGTATTTCGGTAAATAATTCAATTTATTTCCTTCTCTGTTCTTAACTTGATTAAAATGTTAAGCTTTATCCTTTGTAATTTTAATACATGTAATTAATAAATGTATGCTTAAGACAAAAGTTGTAATGAAAACATACAATTGATAAATTGAGAAAGCGTACGGTTTATTGTTGTTCTATTATCTGAAGCCTTACATATATTCATACAATTTGTGTGGCTTAACTGTATTCGGCAGCAGATTTATGGACTGCTCATTAGCACTCCTGTCGAGCAAGTATCGCGTTTAGTTCTCCTTTTCTTTGTTCCGTTTTGTGAGCTTCGCATATTAGCTGGATTTATGTTTCGCAATTAATCGACACTTGGATTAGGCCCGGCCAACGACGCGTTGCATATGGCAAGCAATTTGTCCACTGGGAGTAACTGGGAGCTTATACCTAATAGCTACTTTAATACAGGCCATGCTAAAATGCTGAAATCAACTAAATGCTCTGAAATATTATTGTGAATTATCATCAGTTTTTATGCAGTGCTGGCAAAACACTCGGTTCGCTTCTCATACTGAATTTCCAGTAAAATTAGCTTTGCTTTTTTAACCTTGGTGTATAATTTATCAATGGGGCACGACAGGAAGGAAGTCGCTACGACTATGATGAGTTCAGCAAACCATAACCGTCTGAGTGCAATCTAGCTAAAAACTTTTCCATGTCGCTTGTCAATGAAACGAATTATATTACTTTATATAAGTAAAAAAAAAAAAAACACTTGCTTCCTTAATGGTTTTTTTTTTTATGAAACCTATGTACCAAAATTCTGGTTAGTAAGGTGAAAACACTCAATCAAAGTGAGAAAAAAATAGCGAATGACTATGTGAAAATGCGACAATATTAATGATGTATGTGGTTTTGTTAATACACATTTATAAAAATAATACTATAATTTATTTTTCTATAAATTTATACTTATACTGGGTTATACAACGAATTATCAGACTGATTCATATTTTGTTCTTAAAAAATAATAGCATTAAACTTGTGTGTTATAATTAAATCAATTTAATTTTTCTACCTTTTATTTTTGACACAATCAATACCCAACGCCCATATTCCTTTTGTTATTAAATAAAGGGCTTAAATAGCCTCAATGACCGTAATCCAAATAAATGTTCAAGTATCACATTATACTCGTATTTAATGAAAGGCCACTTCTTACAATCTTGGCCACATTGGCTTTTGGCCCCAATAAACGAGGTTACGCATAATTGTGAGGGTTTAATTTTAAGAAATTTACATCACCTTGTAAGTATCTGTCTTACAACCTGCCGTGTGTGTGTTTCAAAGTGTGTGTGTGTTTGGTTGTGTGTGTGTGTGTGAACTGTCAACTGGGTAAATCCACTGTCACAGGGCCTGCTCCTGGCTGAGGAATCGCATGCAAATTCAAATCGGGCGCCCAGCGACGACATGAAAAAATGATCAAAATCCTTCAGAAATCAAACGCTGATTGCAATGCATGACATGTCAGGGCAGGTCAGACCCAGTTCTAGACCCAAGCCCCTTCCAAGCCCCATCCTTGTAGCTACCCCAACATACAGCTGAATACAGCTGGCCGCATTTAGGCTCGCTGGTGGCGCCAACGTTTGCCAATTATATGCGCTGTGCCTTAGAAATGTTCTTGTATTTTTTTTTGTTGCCATACAAAGAGCAAACATAAGACACACAGTATAAAGAATTGCGCTGAAGTGTTGCTCAGGTTGCACAGCGTGGCGCTCAGGTCGCCGGGGGTTGGGGGTTGAGGCTGTTTTGCTTGTGGTAAGCGAAATGAAACGAATGGCAAAAGAAAAAAAAACAACATGAAAAACGAATCAAGCGTCCAGGTGGAAAAGTGAATGAGCAGACTGCAGTGTGTGTGTGTTTGGGTGTGCGTGTGTGTTGGAGTGTGTGAGTTTTTTTGTTGGAGTGGTATATCACTGCGCACTCGCGCTGTCTCTGAGGCGCTCTCTCACTCTCCTTCTCTCACTCACTGTTGCATTGTTGGTGCTGCTTTTAAGGGTGGCCTGAAGGATCATCGACACAAAACTGACCTAATTTCACAAATTTAACATAGGCGCAGGGTGCGGCGGGCTAGTCAGCCCTTAGTGGGTCACTATATGAGTGTTTGCCTGTGTGTGTATGTGTGTGTCTCTCTGTGTATGTAAGTGTGTATGTGTGTGTGTGTGTGTGTGGGGTAAGCAATTCAGGCCCAGACCCAGACCCAGAACAGGGCGCAGATGCATAGACCCAAGTAGAAGCAACAAGAACAATAATAAATAGTGACAGCCCTTGGGCCATTATTGAATGCTGGCATTTTGACTTGTGGGCGACAACATGCTGTGTGCTTCTCCCCAAGTTAACAAAAATGGCCCAAAGGTCTTTAAAGCCAAATGCCTGCAGCTACTGCAACAGCGGAAAACGTTTAAGTGGGGTAAAATGTGAGTTGGCATTATGTTTTGAGATATTTGTACCTCGGGTAATAAATATTTATATATATATATATATATATATATATATATATATGTATATGTATATGTGTGTGTACTAACTGTAAATGCAGTTAGTTGCTGGTGTTTTAGGTGCTGTCATTATCTAAGCACACACCTTCGGAGCTTTTGAAATTGCAATGGAAAGTAGTTTTGCATTCAAGGACCTTTCTCTTTGCGGCTGGATGAATTGACCTAAATATTTTGCTCGACAATCTAATAGTCAGGGTTATACACACATACACACACGTACAGCGACTCAATGTGTGTGTTGGTGTGTGTGTGCTTGATGTGTTTGTTTTTACCTGGGCTGGGCATGTGGCGGCTCCTCGACTGCGACTTCAGCCTTTATTTATGTGTGTGTTTGGAAAACCAATAAAATGCGAAATGAATTGATTTGCCGAGCAAAGCGATGCCACCTTGAGACACGGTGTTACATGTCCTTCCTTGCCTGCTTGGCCTGCTTTGCCTGCCTCCACCCCCATCCTTTCAATGTGGCGTACTTTCTAATTGAATTTTTATCGCATTTTACAGCTCCGCAACCATTCTCGTTATCGCTCCCAAATAGTTATCATTAAGAACTTTGGCTGAATTCGCATTGTGGAATCTTTTCACGTATTTTTTGAAGCCACATTTGTCTTTCACTGAACGTGGATTTGATTTGCATTCTCCAAATGAATTTAAAGAAAATGCTTTTGGTAGTCAAAGAGCTTACAAAATTACTAAATTACTTTTCGAATTTTGTTGATCAAATTCGATTTCTTACGGAGTCGAGTAAAAAATAACCACTTTAATTATTTTTAGATGTTAATTATATATTGGTTTCTTAACTAAAAAAAAACATATATTTTGTTGTTTTATTTTGAAGGTGATATTCGTATCGAGCTGGAAACTAAAAAAAAATAACTTGAGTGCTTATAATAAAATACATTTCTCTACGTAATCCAGCCTATAATTTAAAATATTTCTGAACATAAACATAATTAGCTTGCTTGATCTTACATAACATTTTTGGGATTGCAAAAACGTACGTGAAATAATAATTTGGTATTCTGAAACCGCATAGTCTTATTATAATAAATTCTTAAGTAAAATTGATTTGAGTACGAAAATTGCCTGATTCTTTATATTTAGTATTATTCAATTTTTTTTCTGAACAGTATGCGTAGCACGATTTCAGACCATTCCTGCAGCTGTAGCTGTTTTTCTGATGAAGTCATTTTTCTTCAATTGGCGATTTACCGAAGGTATTTTAATTTTGCTGCTACGTGCCACAAGCAGCATTTAACATTTTCCTCCCAGCAGCTCCGCATGATTTCCCAGTGTTGCGGTTGTGGCTTTTTCAATTCAAGTTAGCACAGAGCCACGCAAAGGGAACGTGACGCAGCAGATCTGATAAACATAACAATAAAGCATTTTGCATAACTGTTATGCTCTAAGTATTATCCATAGATATGTACGCCTATTTCAATCGAACCCTCGTCCAAGCGAATCAAACCCGCCAGATTTGCTCCACCCCATTATTTCATTACATTTATGTCCTTAATCTATGGACTTTTTTCATGGCACAGGCTGCTATCTTCTCGCTGCCAAAGAAACGCAAACAACGCAAATCCAAATTCCATCAACATCGCCTACGAGGCGGAAAACAGTTTGCGTGAAGTTTGCCTTGACTTGGCCAGAAATGTATGCAAAGACTTCAATTGATGCGATGGCGAACATAAAATACACTTTTATGATTTTAAACGAAAATATAAATTGGTACTCAATTTTAAATTTAAAAGAAATATCATTTTGGATGATATTTATTAATTAGAATTGGTTAAAATTGAAATAAGACATTTTGTTGTTTTATGAGAATGCTTGACTTATGTTCGGAGTTGCCTTAATCTTCAACGGGCTCCACATTTCTGCACATTATTGAAATACTCTCAGTAAGGGTAAAATTGAGAAGAGCTGTTTGACATATTACAGCGAAGTCGAAGGGCATATTGAAAGGTTGTGCTGATATGTGGAAAATATCGATTGTTCTTATCTGCGCGCAAGTTAATTCAAATTGATTTTAAATTTAAACTCAAGTTTTTATCAGCATATGTTCAACGAGCGGTTGAGCGGCTATATTAATAATTTAATGTCTCGTTCAGTCTAAATTGTCAACTTCTCAATTTCTTGTCAAAAAAGTTTCCAGTTGACAAAAATAACTTTTTTGCCAACGCTAGAGAAAAAAAAAATTTTTAATATTAATAGCTTGTAATGTGTAATTTATTTGATATCTGATGCTTTCACTGACTGTGGCAGACTGAGCAAAAAACCATATATCTAAGATGAATTTAAGCAACTGTCCAGCTCTGTCAACTGTGTCCAGATGTGTCCCGACGTGGGGTATCGCGAGTGTGTTGCCCCAAAAAAAGTTCAGTTTCTGTCTACGCACAAGGCACCAAATAATAATAATAATAAGAATAATATTTGTATGTCTATGTACAGATTCGTATTAAATGTAGTTTTTATTGGCAAACTCGCTCACATTGCAATACGTATGCATAATAATAACCGACAGCAAAAACGAGATAAGACAGGGAAACGAGACAGGAAATTAGCTGAAGGAGCAGCGACAGTCACATCTGTTGTAAGGATAAACTCACAGGATGCGTCTCTGACCCTGTCATATTTGCGGTTTACTGCGATTTTGTAGAAGTTGCTTAGTGTATTGAACTCTTTGCGTGGGTTTAACGATGTAATTCATCATTTGCAGTTGTTATTGCAATTAGTACATTTTAATTGTTCATCATTCGATTTGCCATGCCCCATAATTTTATACTCATTTTGCACTGTCATCAACCTTGATGACAGCATGTGCCAGAGTCAAAATTCAAAGGCCACGGCCACGGCCACGTCCCCCCCCTCTGTCTCTTCCTCCTCTGACTCTCAAGTGTTTTACAGTGTCTGACTTAGATATCTGCTGGTGGCATAGAATTAATAACACAGTAATGGAGCTGCAACTAAACACTTGGAAAAAGTAATATTTTTCAAAATGCTTACGTGAAAATCGATTACATGCCTAAATTTTTAGTTTTCTTTGTCATTTGAAATATTTGTTGGAAGGAATAGCTATGACTTTTTGGTTAAGTCTTCTAATTAAGATTTGACTGTTTGAATGGGAACATGTAACTCAGAATTAGATTTATACTGCACTATTTTGGGTTGGGCAATTATATGAATAATTATATGTTTTCAGATATAATAATCAATTATGAATAATTATATTTTTTCAGATATAATAATCATTCATATAATAGCCCAATAGTGCAGTATAAATCTAATTCTGAATAAATATATATATATTCAATTATTAAAAATTTTTGCTGCAAGATTTTTTCTTTCGTTTGCAAACTTTATAAACTTTATTCGCTTCGCTTCGGGCTAAAGATGTACGTGTTGACCCTGTTATTTGTTCAGTGTAGTTGAAACAATGTTGATAGTTAACAATGTGAGTGTATAGTATATATATATATATATATATATAGACAGCAAATCAAGCTTTCCATCTTCCATCAAATAGAATAAAGAGAATACAAATTAACTTGCGCAAGCTGCGGGCGAGCAAAACAATGTCAACAATGTCGCACAACGACAGCCAGGCACCACGGTGGCTTCGTGTGGTTGCTTCTTGTGACTGGTGGCAATCTGAGACTTGTCACCAAATTATGAATGATATGCAGCACATAAATCACAGTCAGCAAACAACGATGTCGACGACATAAACGTGGACGTGGGCAAAAAAGCATTGAACGCTAACCAGGACCGACCGCAAACAGGACAACAAACAACCAACGACAACGACTAGTCGACAATTTAGTCTAGTCGTGGAGTAAAGACATGACCGAGAATTACTCAGCATAATTTTTGCATTGTTTATGCACTATATAAAAATACTCTTTGTATCTCTGTTTCTTCCCTCCATCGTTTTTAGCCTGGATGCTTGGCTGGCTGATGTGCAAGTTTGTGCCCTATATACAGGGTGTGTCCGTGGCAGCATCGGTTTACAGCTTAATTGCCGTCTCCCTGGACAGGTAAGTGCAACGAAAATGAGTATATTTGTCTTTTTACGTGGCTATGAACTTTTATTGTGGGCTCGGATACAGGATTGGGTTGGCATGGGATTGGGATTGGGATAGGGCTAAGGGTTAGGGGTTGAGGGTGTCAGGTGGTGCTTCTAATGATGCACGAGAACTGCGGGAGCAGCATGATGCACAGGGACCAGTGGCACGATGGGCTTCACAGCATGCACGGAGTGCACAGCGACCAAGGGTTTGGCGACAACTGGATGAATGACCTTAACGGCTGCAGGATGATGCACCACATGGCTACGGGAAAACCAAATTATTAATGTGCAATCAACTTTAGAGGGTGTCAGGCAACTTACGAGTGGACCGCATGGGCGCCATGATGAATGACGGGTGTGTGCACCACTGCTGGATGGGCAGCAACCACAGGGGCATGGTGAACGACCGGAACAGCTACAACGCCGGGATAGGCATAGGCCTGAGCAGCGGCAAAGGCGGCGAGCACAAACAGCTGGTGGATGAAATTGAAGTAGACTATTAGCTGGAACAGCAGATGGCAGATCCACTAGGCAATACTCACAACTTTGAACATTTTGTAATTGATTTTTGTATGTGGTGCGTTTGCAAGTTTATTTGTTTAGTGCTTAGCAAATGATTTGCAACTGTTGTCAAATGTCGCATCGATCTGGGCTTATATAGGAGTCGGTTCGCAAAAACTAGCTGACCGCTGGCTGGGATGCAGTTAATTGCAAAAGTGAACGCCGTGAAGCTCAATGCAAGCCGGCTGGAGGAAAACTGGTAACTGACTGACTGCAGTTGCAGTCGACGTTGAGTCGGCGTTTCAGACTCAGCCAGTCAGTCTCAAGATCAAGTTCATAGCTCGCCTTGTCCGTATTTGGCATTAGGCGGCGCATTTATGTTGTTCTAGAATGTGATTTGACCTTGAATTGACGTTGCTTTGCGTCGCTATGCCTAAGTCTCGCCTTGTGTTTCCTGTTCCATTGGCCAAATAGCAAAAAACAAATATTCATAAAATAAAAAAGTCACGAGTGAGTGACAGATTTCTTGGCAAATCATGCCCATAAAATCATAAATCCTGCGTCCAGTTGATTTATCAAGTGGTTGTAAAACGTTTTGACAGCCATGACGAGTGCGGAGTCCATGCAGGACACACAGGACGCAGCGTAATAATAAGAGTCGCTGCTTTATGTTCAGCCCATACATTTATATCAATTTCTCAGAGACAGCAGTCGCCAATGGATGTAACCGCTGCTCTTGTCATTATTCAGCGCCAATGGCAAACAACAGCATGGTGAAGTGCGTCGAGCTGATTGTAGGTGGTGGGGGGAGGGTGTGTCACTGCTGGCTGTGTGCAAGATACTAAATCATCTGATTATTTGATCACCAGCATAAAAAGCCTCAAACTGTCGCAATCCATGTACATGTCTATGTTAAGCTCTTTAACTTTATTTAGTATTTTTACGAGCACTCGTAAAGTGAATCCAAATTTAAGATTTATTATCCGAAACATGAACTTAAATCAGCACGCAATGTCCTGGCTGGGCATCACTCTCTGCTTATCACTTGCTTAGCCAACGCCATTTAATTAGGGCTCTTAGATTATATAGTATATGCATCAAACAGCTCCAAGCAGCCCAACCGCCTTCCTCATTTGCCCATATAAATATTATCACAAACGCCACAGATAAACCACTTCGATGCTGGTGGATGTGGAGTGTGTATGCCTGTGTGTGGGTGTGTGTGTGTGTGTGTGTTTCTATAACACCACCTACTTGTGGTATTAATGGCAATGACTGTGTGGCTTTTGTGTCGGAAATATCTCTGCGTACAAAAGTTATACAAATGTCAACAGGGCGTATGAGTTACCGCCATTTCTGTGTCTTCTTCTTCTTCTTAGCTTGTTTATTGGCTGGATGAACAGGCCATTAAAGCAGCCCCAAAACTGAATGCAGGGCCTGCCCAATTCTTAAACAGTTGACATTTCTTTATGTAAATTACTTTGGGCCAATATATTTTGGACAAAAGTTTGCCTTCAGATAGCCCTCCAGAACGATAAGTGTCAGCTTCCGTTGGCCATTTGTCAGGTCATATCAACCGAGACTCAGCCTGCCTAGAAAAAAAAAAACATATTCGTAAGAGCCGCCCGAGTTATGAGTTGACCTCCAAACAAAATTCTGTAGACAAATTATGTTAATGCAGTTTATTGCTATTGCATACTTATTTGTATACTCGAGAATGCCAATAATAAAGTGCTCTTATCTTCGAACAATAACCAATTTAAAATTGCTTGCACGCACTTTGCAAAAGTTTGGCCATTTTATTATTAGACACAAAATGAGCAGAGTTTTGACAGCTCTATTCATAATCAGAATAAATTGGCGTATAATTTGAAAACAACAAATTTGTGGATAACAAATTCAAATTCAAAGAAAATTAAATTTCGATAGCAGAAATGCCATCTTTAAAACTTAATATTATTTTCTAAATTCGAAACATTTTCTGTGTAGGTTTTTGTTTTGAGTGTACACTCTTTACATATATAGAAATATACACTTTGACTATATGATATTGGTTGTGGCTTGCAGCGGCTATTTGAAAACTTTGTTGCCAACCCTTAATGAAATTACCGTTGTGTCTTGTTATCAGCAAGGCTCATACAGACGACACAAAGTGGCTAAAAATAATGCAATGTTGTCTCCATTATTATGGCTTATGAACTGCAGCTGATGCTTTAGCCACAATTATGATTATGTTTTCTTTTTTCTTTATATTATTGCTAGTCTTGTTTTTTTTTTCTGGTTAGACTATTGAACGGAGAACGATAATAAGCAGCTAGCACTAAGCCAAAATGAAAACTTGGCAAACGTCTTCATAGAGTCTCCCTCTTCCCACTATTTTATTGGTAGTTGTTGGTAGTCGCTGGTGCTCTTATTCAAATTTCGTCTCATTATGGCTGGGGCATGTACAAAATGGGCAACCTTTGGGGGAAGGAGCACATGTTAGCCGTTGAGAGAAGTTCAATAGACTGGCGCGTGTGGGAGATTGTAAGGCGAGCAGTCAGCAGAAAAAGGCTTAATGATGACGGGCATTCTGCGTGTGGGAATTAATCAGCTTAGATATTTGCATGGTTTGACTTTTTAAAACGGTGTCGTCATCGTCATAGTCGTGATTGCCATTATCCTCACTTGACGAGCGCAGCGACATCTCAGCGGCAGCATCAGCAGCTGTTCAAAAATTCTTTGTTGCAACTTCTTGCAGGTTCATTGCCATCTGGTGGCCATTGAAGCAGATGACAAAGCGACGTGCACGCATCATGATAATTGGGATATGGGTAATCGCACTGGTCACTACCATACCCTGGCTGCTCTTTTTCGATCTGGTCCCAGCCGAGGAAGTCTTCTCCGATGCGCTCATCTCCACCTATACACAGCCGCAGTATTTGTGCCAGGAGGTCTGGCCACCGGGCACCGATGGCAATTTGTATTTTCTGCTGGCCAATTTGGTTGCCTGCTATCTGCTGCCCATGTCGTTGATAACGTTATGCTATGTGCTCATCTGGATTAAGGTCTCAACCCGCAGCATTCCCGGCGAGATGTCCAAGGATGCGCAAATGGACCGTATGCAGCAGAAGAGCAAGGTGAAGGTCATCAAAATGCTGGTGGCAGTTGTCATTTTGTTTGTCGTCTCCTGGATGCCGCTCTACGTGATCTTTGCCCGCATCAAATTTGGCTCGGACATATCGCAGGAGGAGTTCGAGATACTCAAGAAAGTGATGCCAGTGGCCCAATGGCTCGGCTCCTCCAACAGCTGCATCAATCCCATTCTCTACTCGGTCAACAAGAAATATCGTCGCGGCTTTACGGCCATCATCCAATCGCGCAGCTGCTGCGGACGTCTCAGGTGGGTGTCGAGTGATTCATTTGATTATTTTCTTCAATTTTTTTTTGGGGTAACATTTCTTTGTAATATTTTTTCTTAAAAATTAATTACTCTACAAAAGTAAAGTGTAACTTAAGCTGACAATTAAATTATATTTGAAATCAACTGTTGAATTAAAGAAACATTTTCTCATACTAAATGAAAGTTAGGTTTTAAATTATTCAAAAGGTAGATTCATATTTTAAACTATTTTTATAATTATTTTAGTTTATTTTGATAAACTAGCTTAACACAAAATTGCTAACACGAATTGCGATTAGCTCTTGTGAAAAGACAGCAATTTAAATGGCTAAAAATTTACCATTTATACTTTGTTCTATTCGTGCTGCAGATACTATGACAACGTGGCCATTGCCTCGTCGACCACGAGCACTAGGAAGTCGTCGCACTATCATCAAAACAGCTCCCGCAAGAGTCCAAGCAGCCCGGGACTGCGCAAGACCAATGCCGTCTCTTATATTTATGAGCACAACTCGTTGCGTCGCCCTAATATGATGATGAAGCAGGACAGCAATCTGTCGCAGCACATGCTGCTCAAGCAGGACTCGCATGGATCGCGTCAGTTTCTCATTAAGCAGGAGAGCTCCTGCAGCGACGCCTCCGTCACACGTCGTCTTTTGTGCCAGCAGGACAGCAATGGCAGCAAGGTTTCGTTGTCGAAACAGGACTCGATTGTCTCCTACATGGAAGCTCGCCGAGTGGCCGCATTGAGTGCTCAGGATCGCTCCGTAGACTCCATAGTTACCCAGCAGGATACCATTTCCATTGAGTCGCGCCGAGGAGCACCAACAGCAACGCCCGCATCGTTGCTCGACAAGCGACAGAAATTTGTCAAACAGGATTCGGTCATCTCGTTTGTGGATCAGAGACCGGAGCCGCGCCGCCATCAGCTAGTAAAACAGGACTCCGTCATCTCGTTTGCCGATCAACGACGTGGCCTGCTCCACAAGCAAGATTCCCTGATCAACAATCGCTCCAGCGATGCCCCCACTCATCATGTCTCCATCCTAAAGAAAACCGATTCCCAGCTGAGCTATGGCTGCTCCTCCCCCCGCCGCAATGCGGAGCTATATGATTAATCAGAGCTAAAGTGGAAAAGTGCATAAATATTTATAAACTAATCACAAACAATAAATACATAAATACTCGTATATAAACTGCCTGCCTACACAAAACACAAAAAATCTAAGCAGATCTATGTAATCAAATATATTAACACTGGGAGAGGAGCAGCTGGCAGAGGAGGGAAACTGTGAGAGCTGTCGGAAATGCTGTAAGTTCAGAGTTTGGCTGGAACGTGACGCCTATCCATTGTAATTTGAGAAGGGCCTGGACGGGGGTGTGACCAACTTGGCCAACAGGACTTGTTAACATAGAATACAAGAAAAATAATTTATTTCGGCGTGCCGAAGACTAAATACCCTTGCAGACAAAAGGCAAATTGTTGATATAATTCAATGTTTCATTAATATCTCAGTCTCTGAGAGTTATATACTATAATAGTTCGAAATATTCAAATAACAAATGAGTTTGATTAAGAAATCATGTAAACAAATTCTGACAACTTGACATTGCTTGATGATGATATTGCCTTTGGATCGGAATCTTAACTCGGAAGTGCTCGAATATGAAATAGTGCTTTTATATCGTCTGCAAGAGTATATTAACTGATTTGCTTAGTCAGGCAAAAAAATACTCAAGATGAAAACACGGATTGCACGTAAATCAAACCGAGTCATTGAATGATTAACATGTGTTATAATATTACATAATATTAGTAAACAACTAAATATAATCTTGACTATACTATGGTATAGTCACTACGTAACATTATGCAATTTTAAGATTGTTTGTAATCAACGTTTGCTAAATCTAAAATAAATCACAGCTTGCTATGATAACCTAACTTGAGTGTTGAGCGGGGAAGAGCAAATTTTTACAAGCAACAGCAGCTCGAAATAAATGGGCCAAGCTGAAACATTTTCTACGAAAGCGGAAAGAGTGAAACGCGTTCTTAAAAAAACAAAACAAATAATAATATTAAAAAAAAAAAACGCGCAGGAATGTCCAGTATCAAAGAAAACAAATTTGAGAAACACCGAGGTCTAAAGTAACGTACCTACTAAATTTTTGTATGAACAATTCTTACAATTTATATACATATATAATATATATTTGTATTGATTTTGGAATAAGCAATATATGTAATACACAACGTTTGTATTACATTTATCAAACAAACAATAATCAATTTTATTAGAGTTTTACACAAAATAAGAAATGATACCAAAAATTCAAAACGGAGCAACACAAATCGAATTGAGGAAATAACACATTACACATTATAGGATTTAAGAAAACGAATAGTTTTGGAAAACTGTTAAGTAATTGCAAAGCGCACAAAGCAGTAACAGTCGACCATGGAAATATTTACGGGGAAGCAGATGAAATGATAATGATGTATTTTATTTTTTTTGTTTATTGTTGGTTCAGATACCAGACTACAATGAACAAGACGATTAAAGAGAGAAGGTGGAACAAGCTGTCCGAGCAATCGCACTAAAACGTATCACTAATAAAAACAATAATCGAAACATTATTCAACACCAACTCTAAAGGATAACAATTTAAATAATAATTGACTAACAAATAAGCTACATATATATATATATATATATATATATATATACATACTTACAATATGAGTAACTATGGAACTACAACATATACATTTAACGAAAACTATGCAATTTTATTGTTAGCCAAAATTTTATAAATGTCAAGTAATAAATGTAAACGAATCGAACATTTGTCAGTATACAAAAGCAAATATACAAATTATACCATATATATATATATGTATATATATATACATATATATAAATATATATTCGCATCAAGTTTAAAACGTGCGGGCATTAGGCGCTGTTTTAAGGCACGCTTTTACAAGGCTAAATTTTGAAAAATCCATTTATTTTAAACAATAAAAATTGATTCCATCTCAAGTTGGCCAGCTTCAAGCTTCAATAAAACCAAGATTCAACGAAATTAAAACAAATCCACAGCGCCTAATGCATGGCTAAAACCTACGAAAAAAATATAAAGAAAATATCAATATCAATAATATATTATAAATATATATATTATATATTATATACTTGCAGTATATACATAGATATATTAACATATATACTAATTACAAAAGAACATAAAATGAAAAGAAACAAAATATTTTAGTAACTTATGAAGTTATTATGAATGTTATTAAATTTATTATTTTTTATTATTATAAATTATTTAATTGTTGTAGTTATTAATATTTTTATTATTAATAATATTAAAATTATTTTTTATTTATTATATTATTATTGACCGCTTCACCAAGTGTATAGCAGATAATATATATTTATTATAAACCATATAGGATGGGATGACCCTAATAGAAATAGTTTTATTTCAAGGACATCCACAAACGCTTTTTAAAACACTGATAAACTAGAAACATGCAAACATGTAAACTGCAACGATTTAAAAAGAGATATATAAGTAATATTTATTAAAAATATCGAATTAAATTATACGTTTTTTTTGAATTTATATTGAAAAATATTAGAAACAAAAAATTAAATTTTGTTAAATATTATTGAGTAACAAAAAAATTAAAGTGAACAAAAACCAATAAGTTATCTAGCTATACAATAAGCATATATAACGAACATCAATAAAGTACATTTATATATAAATATATAACAATTTATATGAAATACAACTAACACCAAAGATACACGCATATTAGCAGAAATAAATGTACTAAATAATTGAATTAAAGAGAAAAATACCATTTCTTTCTTGACTAACTTGCAGGAGAATTAATTCTTTAGAAGGTACTTACAGGTCGTCAACTTATTTCTCATTCCGATTTTTCAGTGAAAGATTATTTAATGTAATTTAACTTGTTGCTAACTTAAGCATTACATTACCTGGTGTGATCGCGGGAATTTCCTTTCCATGTTGCGATAGTCACGTTATTTTTATAAATAGGTTATGTGGTCAGAAGATTCGTAATACTGAGTTTAGCTTCAATCTAACCGATGTATTTCGTCAGGAGTTCTTCATCAAGTATACCATGCCTAAGACCACAATGAGTATATTTTTATCGTTTTACTGTGGATAATAAATTAAATATTGGTGTTAACTTTTATTTTTCTAAATATTATTTTGAATGAAAGAACCGATATCAAGCTATACAATAAACATATATAACGAACATCAATGGAATAAATGTATGCCTATATATATGAACATTTGTATGGAATACAATTAACATCAAATATACAGCAGAAATAATTATTCTGCTTTGACTAACTTGTAAAATATTTTTTCAAAGTTACTTGTAGGGCGTAATCATATTTTTTAATCAGATTTTTTCAAATTTAATTTATTGCAAAAGCAATTAAAATATTATAATGTGGATTGCAAAAAACGAAACGAATACTTGAGAGATAAGATTATAAAAAAAAGTATTTAAGCGTTCGATGCAACCGACACCGATTACGTTAAAAATGAATCGCTGGCTTAATCGTGTCGCTGTTGTAACTGGTGCAAGTTCCGGCATCGGAGAAGCATGTTGCAAAAATCTCGTGGCCAAGGGCATGACAGTCGTGGGCCTAGCACGACGTCAAAATCGACTTGAAGATCTAAAGAATTCACTACCTTCCGATCAGGCTAAACAATTCCATTGGCGTCAGTGTGACGTAAGGGTTGAGCAGCAGGTATTAAATACCTTTGCCTGGATTGAGAAGACCCTCGGTGGTGTAGATGTTTTAATTAACAATGCGGGAATTGCTCGAAACACCATGGTTGTGGACGAGGGAAACACCGAACTTCTACGCGAAGTAATTGATACTAACTTATTGGGTATTTGCTTGTGTACTCGAGAGGCTTTCCGTTCCATGCAGCGCCGACAGGTAAACGATGGGCACGTGCTTATTATAAACAGCATATGCGGCCACGTCATGCCTAAAATTGGATATAACTTGAATATATATGTACCAACCAAGCATGCATGCACTGCGCTAACCGAAGTGCTTCGCCAGGAATTCCTACTCAAGAATACCAAGACTAAAATCACAGTGAGTATTTATAATCGGTATACTGAAAAATGTATACCATGTATTCAGTTGATATTTTTGTTTTAGAGCATCAGTCCAGGGCTCGTCGATACCGACATTTTTGAGGCGAGTGGATATCCGAAACCGACTGACATGCCATTTCTAAGCTCCGAGGAGGTTGCCGATGTGGTTACCTACTGTATTCAGACACCGCCCAACGTACAAATTCACGATGTTATTTTGAAGCCGATTGGAGAAGTTCTTTAGTCCACTTGTTTTCAAGCAATTTAATTAAATAAATATATATGCACATTTATTTAGATTTCTTTTATAAAAGTTATTTGTGTTAAATTTTAAACAAACAACCATTTGCATAATCTTCGTCTTCCCAATATCTACCTCAAAGATAATTTCAATTTTGTTAGCTTCTAGTAAAAAGCGAATGTAATTTATTTGAGAAATATCTCTTACTCAGATAATCAAGCGTTTGAGGAATAGTAATTAAAAACATTGATTAGCTGCTGAACAAGAATATATTACCGAAATACCAAAGGCGATAGTTAAAAACATAGAAAGTTTGTGAGTATTTGCGGGCAATAATCGATAGTCTAAAAATATCGCTTTTGTGCATTACTATCGATGTTAGTCTCATTGCCAGCAGTCGTAGTTCGTGTCGGGTATTGTTTTTATTTTTAATAATTTGTAACGTTCCATCTGTTAATCCTTAATTGGTCATTGTTTAATATATATTGCAACGAAAAGCATAAGTTTTTCTTCGCTCCTCTCGCAATCGTTGTGGCTTGTTCGGCTAACGTAAGCCTAATTAAATTACACAAAGACAAAGCATCTTCTCTCTGTCGACGTCATTGCTATTTTCGTGCACACACTTCTTCTATACACACACACAAATACGATGGAACAACAAAAACAAGGCGCGTCTGTTGTGGTCGCTACATCTCCCACAGCTCTTGGGGTGGATGAGGAGGTGGAGAAGCAACTGGACATTGATGACAACATGAAGCATTGCTTTGAAAACCTCATTGTCATCGATGTCGGCGCAAATTTGACCAACAAAAAGTATAGCCGTGATCTGGATTCCGTTGTCCAAAGAGCAAGAGACGCAGGTTTGTCATGCTAAAAAACAAAAACATAAAATAGAAGAGAACAAGTGCGATAAGACTAATAATAAGACATGACAGTTGTCTTGGGCGCGGTTAGTGTGGTCAGCAAGTGTGCGGAGAGAGACGGACGCACACACACACACACACGCACATTAAGAAGGTCAAGCAACACGGGCGATAAGCATGCAACATGTGTGCGACAGCCTCAACTAGTGAGTGAGTGTGTGTATGTGCGTGTGTGTATTTGGTGTCTGTCGCATCAGTGCAATATTTAGAAATGCAATGTGCATGCATTTGGCCTACCCTGTATAAATAAAACTGTGGTACTGAGAAGAATATTAAAAAATAAAAATAATAATAATGAGTAGAATAAATGAAAATTAAATGAATATGAATTAAGTAGATTCAGCGGCGTGTTTTGTATTGCAGTATTTCCAAAGCTTCATCTCATGCTTATATATAATATAATTAAAAATATAATCGTTTTACAAGCACATCAACCAGGAAATTTTTTTGTAGGGCTAACAGTAAATCGATTATGGAATCATAGAATTATTTTGTAGGGGAAATTAGAAACCGATTAAACGGTACTACATAGTCGGTCACACTCCACTAAATTGCTTTTTGTTTAATTTCTACGCTCACTTTCTCTGGTCGATCTCTGACTCCCAAATCATCTTATCTTGCTTTTGTTTTAGGTGTTCAAAAATTAATGGTGCACGGCACTTCAGTCAAATCGAGCAAGGAGGCGCTGCGCCTTTCGCGCATTTATCCCGACATTATCTATTCGACTGCTGGCATACATCCGCACGACTCGAAGTCCATTGTGGAGGAGCCGTCCACATGGTTCGACTTCGAGCATATTGCACAGGCCCAGGAGTGCGTTGCCGTTGGTCCATGCGGCCTGGACTATCAGCGCGACTTCTCCGAGCCGAATGTACAAAAACAGATATTTGCCAAGCAATTGCATCTGGCAATTCGTCTAAACAAACCTCTGCTGATCCACGAGCGATCGGCTCAAAATGATGTACTCGAAATACTCGACAAGTAAGTAATGAATCGTACGTATATTGCAATTATAATATGATGGATGATATTAATATCAGATTGGCTTCCCAGATTCGAGAATCTACCGCCTGTGATCATCAGAGGTTTTATGGGCACAGCCGAGGAGGCCGTTAAGTACTTGGATCGCAGATTCTACATCAGCTTGACGGGTTACTTATGCAAGGACAAATCAGATACAGGCGTTCGCAGACTGCTGGATAATGGCACGCTGCCACTGGACAGGCTGCTGGTCGAAACGGATGCGCCGTTTATGTATCCCAATACGCGAGCTTCCAAACTGCCGCAGCATGTGAAGAGTGGCATTACGGAACGATCTTTACTCTACTTACACAGGTTTCATATAGCACTGATTACTTTCGTCGCAGAGTCTTATAGATATCTCTTTTAATTTACAGATATTGCACCTTTCAACGCAACGAACCGTGCAGCCTGCCAGCAATTGTAGAAATGATTGCTGCATTCATGAAGAAAACGCCCGACGAGGTCGCCTTGGCCACGGCCTTCAACGCCCTAAAGCTATTTGGCTTGTCCTAAGTGTGGTGCTAAGCACCAAAAAAACAAAAAATGAACATTTGAAACGAGCCTGAGATTTACGATAGACTCATACCATGTGCCTTAACTACTCCTAATCGAATTCAGGATGTGCTAACCCTGACCTAAACATATACACACACACACACACACACATACACGTACACACAGGCATGCATACATTGCGAAACTACACTCACATAAACACACCTAACTTCGACGCATTCGTGCAAGAAATACGTATACTTTATATACTACATATGCTCCTACCACATCTCCTACGTATTAGTAGTGCGAAAAATTTGCAAATCTAGCTTTTAAGTTGTTTTGGTATTTCGTAAACAGAAAACCTTTGTTTACTGGTACTTCCTCCCCGAAAACGGTGCCAAGGTGGTGCCAAGTGGAACGGTGGCGCTGCAAACGTGAAATTAATTTGCGCTTTGTTCACCGTTTTACACATCGAAGTGCGCGCTTCGAGACTGTTAAATGCTGCAGCTATATATTTATTGTGTGTTTCTCTTTATTTTTTTCTCTATATTTATTTTTTAAAGATGTTTTCCGTCTTTAGGTTAAGGGTAATGTTATAGTTACGCCCGTTTTTTATTTTTGTTGTACACCAACCAACCTATTAAGTCTTTCGTTTAGTTTATAGTACATATATTTGTAAATATTTATTTTTGTTGTTTCGAGGAGATTGATGATAATGATGTTTATAGTAAACGTGATGTGATCATTTAACGAGCTACATATATTTATATATATATGAAACACATATTTAGTTTGTGCTATGAATAATAACGCATGCCCACTAAATACATATACTATATATATATATATATTTTGTTATATCTACATATTAATCAACATACATACAAAAACATATGTGATGCTGTTGTATACGTTGTACTGAACTGATCCAATAATAAACGGAGGTGCATGAAAAACTCAGCTTTGTGCACTTTGATCGCACACCACACCTAAACACACACCTACTATTTTCCATTTTAGTATAGATAAAGCGAATTTAAATAAAAATGAAAAGCAAAAACAATAAACTGAGGTTTTTTTCTGTTTTTTTTTTGGTCTGATTTGGAGTTTTCTTTTGTTGCGCGTAGCACAATGTCTATTGTGTTTGGCTCTTAAAACCGTTGAATGTTTTGCAAGTCTTCGAACTGCTGGAGTCTATGTAAATTATCCCACCATTGTTTGAGCCGATGACGTAGTATGAGTGCAAACCACGGTGTCAATGGTGCACTAAATTTCGATATGGCATCGTCGATCTCATCCCGCTTCAAATACCTCACCTCGCTAACCTCATTCTCATTCGGTTTGAGCGTCACATCCTTTTGTAGGAAGAGTATATAATCAATTTCATGCTCGCCCCAAACACCGTCCCCAGTATTGGCATAATGGATGCGCGTTAGATAATTAAAATTGTCTGGATGTATCTCATCCGTTGGTATTCCCAATTCGTAGTTGAGGCGACGCTGGGCAGCTAATCGAATGCCCAGTGCATTGGGCTCCTGTCGTTCCTGCTCAATGTCGTGCAGTGGATGGCTGCAGCAGGCGTTCGTATACGTATCTGGAAATGTTATCTGAAATTGCGAATTGCTTTATCAATAAATCTCATTGTGTTTTTTACTCTGCAATCACACCTTGTGCACCGAGCGCCGTTGAACGAGCATTTCGCCTTTGGTGTTGAATAGAAAAACACTGAATGCTCGATGTAGCTTGACGGCACCCGTCTCCGGTTGCACCCGATGACAGTCGGCCTTGGTAGCAGCACCAATGGCATTGTCGTTCTCGTCGACCAAAATGCATTGCTCCTTGAGGGCATGAGCCTGCAGGGGATCGTGTATCGCATCGTATGCTGTCGCCTGTTTTCGTTGGCCCATTGATGTTGTGGAACAGCTGCGCAGCAACTGAAGGCGCGGCCAGAGATTCAAGCGCGACGTCAACATTTTTGGTATTTGAGTTGAGGTGTTAATGACTAGCTTCAAGTAATGCCTAAACAAATATAAAAAAAAAAGTGAAAACGTCGTAATCGGAGATTCAAGTGTGGCGTTGCCACCTGACATGTAGATGAGACTTATGCAACACTGGTTTTTGGAACAGCTGTTAGTTAGATGCAGCCAGCCCTGAAAAAAGTGATACACATTTGTTCATAATCAGTTTTTCGCTGCGTCCATAGCTGAAAATTGTAAATAGTCAAGTAGTTACTCAAGTAATTACCAACACATATAACGTGCAATGGTAAGCTAGCCGTTTAGCATATGAGAAAAAGCGAGATTAAATTTTTGTAACACTTCCGCAGATACGATTCATACTCATACAAAATCGAGCAGGAAAAACTCGCCTGGCCAAATGGTATATGAACTTTGATGACGACGAAAAACAGAAACTAATCGAAGAAGTTCACGCCGTGGTCACAGTGCGCGATGCCAAGCACACCAACTTTGTAGAGGTAACTAACGATACTCAAAAATATCCCAAAACAGTTATAAAGTCAAAGTTCCCTCTTTTCCCTCACTACAGTTTCGAAATTTCAAAATTGTATATAGACGCTATGCGGGCCTCTACTTCTGCATCTGCGTGGATGTCAATGACAATAACTTGTGCTATCTGGAAGCCATTCATAATTTTGTGGAGGTGCTGAACGAGTACTTCCATAATGTTTGCGAGCTGGATCTCGTTTTTAACTTTTACAAAGTCTACAGTGTTGTGGATGAGATGTTCTTGGCTGGCGAGATACGTGAGACATCACAGACGAAAGTGCTCAAACAGTTGCTAACATTGAATTCGTTGGAATAAAGTGAGAGGGGAGATAAGAGACAGTTTCAAGTTTTCCCTCAACATTTAATAGATGCATTCCAATTGGCCGCTTCTCGAATCTTTTACATTTAATATTATTATTTACTATTTATATTCATATATGCCTATGCAAGCGGAAACTCTCAAAATGTTATTAATGACGTGTTTAGAATCAAATAATATATAAATGTATAATAAGAGATTATATTCAGATGCAAGTATTAAATTGATATTCCAATAAGCTTCGCTGACTGCTCATAAATTTTTGGACAATCATATGTATGTATATTTGTAGGTGGGTTACCGCCCACCAAAACAGCGGATGCAGATAGCAGGGCATTGATATTGGAATTGCAGCCCTGTTTGATGCCTTGTTCAACACTGCTGCTCATAACTGACGACACTCTACCACACTAATGCCACTTCGTCATTTTTTCAGTCGCCATTGTTCTCGTTCTCGGCTGTCGAATTTGTGGAAATTATCGAATTTCCCTAAAGATCATTGCAATAAATACAATATAAGATAAAAACACAAAACTTTTGGAAATATAAACAGTATACAGTGCGCTCTATTTGTGCTAAACAGTGAAGTAACAAGAGGCAATTAAATATCACAGCCAGCGAAATCGACTATTTGTTCGTGGCAAAAAAAAACACAACTTTGAACAAAAGCAAAAGCCTAAAGGAAAAATGTCATCTATGAATCCAGAATAGTAAGTCGTCACATGCATTAATTGCGCGTAATTGAGAAACGAAAAATAATAATAATAAAAAAGAATTTGCACCCTTCGCGTTCCATAACCAGCACTGTTAACATTTTTTTTTCTTTTCTGCGACGTCATTTTTGCGACGTCCACGACGACTAACTCGCCAGCCCCACACTCCCTTTAAACAAGTATTTTGAGTATTTCACTAAGACTGAAGCACACTGGCATTGACCAACAAAAGAAAAAAAACATACGATTTAATGAAAGCATCGAACTAGATACACAAATTAAAACTATTTAATAATATATACTATATGTATTGCTCGAGACTTTGTACATAAGAATTCGTTAAATTGGAGAAATCATTTATAACTGATTGTTTAGTTGTTTGCTTAAATTTCACTCAGTTAGCCCTTGCCTTTGGCCTCAGTCGCAGTCGCAGTCTCAGTTTGAGTTTCAGTTTCAGTTTCAGTTCCGTTGCGCTGCGCTGCTGATTCGTGGGGCGGATGAGTCACCTGCGGCCCAGCGTCTCCTACCCCCTCTGGCGTGTACATTTTGTTGTTGTTTGACTGCTTTACGTATATGTAGTCGTTGTGGTGTGTTTTGATGTTCTCTGCTGCTGCTGCTTCTGCTACGTAATCAAATTCACATCTATGTTGAGTGTTATGTTTTATTCCAAAATGAAATCAACTTTAATAGCGGGACGTGTCCCTTTCGGCTTGCATTTAATTAATATGCATCTGCTTGAGATGGTGGACCTATGCTACCTCCCTAAGTGGTTTGGCCCCTTAGTGATTTTTGCTTTTATATAATTTAATAATATTAATAATTTCATAATACGTATGTTTAATGTCACGTGATCTCTCAAAAATTTGACATTTAAAAGAAAATCAACATTTAATATTGAAGTTATGAATTTAATAGTTAATCCACTTGTAACTATTGAAAGTGTTCCTCATTCGAGCTATCACTGCACATGGTAATTTGATGCGTGGTGTTAAGCTGATTACACCTAAACATTTAATTTAGAAATTTTTCTCAAATGAATGTAGTCATAAATTTCTATGCGGTAAGATAAGCAAACTTGACGCGTATTTTAACACCCCCGATATATTTTAAGGCCTTCAGTAACGTTCTCTCTCTTGTTTCCGTTTTGTAGCGATTATCTTTTCAAACTGCTGTTGATCGGCGACTCTGGCGTTGGAAAGTCATGTTTGCTACTCCGATTTGCCGACGACACATATACAGAGAGCTATATCAGCACAATTGGTGTGGACTTTGTAAGTATATGCATAGAAGCCAAAAAACAGACTTAACTAGACTGACTTTTTCTATTGCAGAAAATTAGAACCATAGAACTGGATGGTAAAACGATTAAATTGCAAATTGTAAGTTTGATCAACAAAATCATAGGTTTCACACTTACTAACCGGATTCGTCTATTTATATTCTATGTAGTGGGATACTGCTGGCCAGGAGCGTTTCCGTACCATCACCTCATCATACTATCGTGGTGCGCATGGCATCATTGTTGTTTACGATTGCACGGACCAGGAGTCCTTCAACAATGTTAAGCAGTGGCTCGAGGAAATCGAGCGATATGCATGCGAAAATGTCAACAAGTTGCTGGTGGGCAACAAGAGCGATTTGACCACCAAGAAGGTTGTCGATCATACAATAGCTGCGGTGCGTAAAGATAAAACATAAACTAAAATTTTATATAGTTAGAATTTCATGAATTTTATTTAAATTTCCTTCTTTAATTGCAGGAGTACGCAAATCAATTAGGCATTCCATTCCTTGAAACTTCGGCGAAGAGTGCCACTAATGTGGAACAGGCATTCATGACGATGGCGGCGGAGATCAAGAATCGTGTTGGGCCGCCGTCGAGCGCCACCGATAACGCTAGCAAAGTGAAAATCGATCAGGGACGCCCAGTGGAAAACAACAGATCTGGTTGCTGCTAAATAACTCTGATTGTGAATCATTATTTTATTATACAATTAAACAAAATTTAAATATAATAAATTAAAACGAAACAACAAAAAGAAAGGGCAACAAACAAACACACTTACACAACAATAATAAATCAAGAAAAGCATAATTATAAAAAAAAAACACAAACAACCAGACATCTAATTATATAATACCAATAATGATGCGTATTAAAGAGTATGAGAGAAGAAACATCCCATTTGAATGTTGCGACAGCTCGCAAAATTAGTTCAAGTTTATATCTGAACAAATACACACACACACACACAATTTAATCATAATACATGCATACACACAGAAACAGAGAAAAGCAAAACACACAGGATACTGATATGTAATACTTATCTACCTACCCTCTGGCTATCCTTCAGTTTTCAATAGTTCTGTTCATATAAGTAGTGCAAAGCAAAACAATGGTGTAGTAATTAACCTAATCTAAATCTAATCTAACATTAAGAGTTACTTACCACGGCAGCGCGAAACGATACCGATACCGATAGCGATACAGAAATCAATACCGATTACTATTAAAACTTATACGCATAAAACATAAAACAAAAATCAAAAACACAAATAAAAACCAAACAAAAACTGTGTTTCTTATAGCCTGGCATCTAACCAAAACCGAAGCGTTCCGAACTCTACAAGTAGCTGTGTCTATCGCTATATATATTAAACATTATATATATATATTATTTCAAATCATCTTAAATTTTTCAAAGAGATTTGCTCGCCACTTGTAATTATTATGTAAATCAAAAAAAAAGAAAACACTTATTTTAGATTTAACGACAAAAAAATAATGTGTGTTTTTGCATTCAGCGTCAATGAGAGAGCGCGTAGGTTTTGTTTTAGGCACATAAATAGTGTAATTTTGATGGAAATTGATGAGACGTTTAATAAAAATTTGAAGAATATATTTTTTGCCCTGAACTATTAACAAAATTTTGCAACAAATTTACGTTGACAGTATTATAAACAATAAGTTTGGTTTCAAAAACGGATTTTTCTAGCGTTTATTGACTTCTTCTGAGGTACTTCAGTCTTAACAACAAAATTTCATCTATAAACTATGACTATGGACTAATACATATTTAAGCTTGAATCAAACTCAGTATTTGTGCTTGTAGAATTCAACTAAATACCATAAAGTTTTTGGTTTTTTTGTTTGTTTTAAATATTAGTTTTTTGAATGTGGCTCAGATTCTGCTAGAGAGTCGCTCTTGCAGACAGGCAGTGGTCACAGTTGCTGCCGTGGTGCCAATTATGGCTGCGCCCAGCACTCCACGCTCTCGCTCGCCCAGTCCTATGGATGTGGAGAGACTGTTGCTGCGCCAATTGGAGGAGGAGGTGTTGCGCTCGGTGCCTGATGATGTGGATATGGAGTTGATTAGAAAGGTAGCCTCGCGGCGCAGAGTGCGACGTGCCCGCTGCGAATTCCCTGTGCCCAGCACAGTTGCGCCCTCCTCCGGATCGGTGTCCTGCCGGCGAATTGTCTGTCGCGTACTGCGTCCAGCCAAAGTGGGATAGTGAAGATGATGGTGATGGCGATGATGATGATGCGGATGCTGCCCCAAGCAACTGAGCAGCAGACGCCAAAAGCCGCTACGAAACTTTGACGACATCAGGTTGTAGAGTATCGGATTCATGGCCGAGTTGAGGTACAGCATGAAACGCGAGAAATATAACAGATTGTAATAGCCAGAAATGCCCAAGCGTTCCACATCCTCTGCGCTGGCAGTGATTACCCACAGTGTGAAGGCGCGAAAGGGCAGCAGGCAGACGAAGAAGCTAGAGACGACTGCCACAAGCATGAAGATCACCTGCTTGCGATGCTTTCGCATTCCATTGCTCTGCTGATGACTGTTGCCTTTGGTGCTAAATGTTGTTGTTGTTGTTGTTGTTGCTGATGCAGGTGCTGCTGTTGTTGTTGCTGCAGTTGTTGTTGCTGTTGTTGCCGCTTGCTGTGGCTGCGGCGAGGTGGGTCTGTGGAATGCACTATTGGGACGCAGCAGCTTGTAGGCAATGGCCGCATACAGGAGCACCAGTATGCCAAAGGGCAGGAAAAAGAATAGCGTTATGGTGCCCACAAAATAGAAGATAGGCCAAAAGCCATCGGCTGCCGTGGTGCAACTGGGGGCATCTGTTCCATCGCCATAGGGCTCCACGCTATAGCTGGATATGGCAATGATGGGACTGCAAGAGTTTTAGGTATAAGGTTAGAAATGTGTGAATTATACTTATTATTGCTTTCGTTGCTGTTCGTCTGCAAAGTTTGAGCCATAAATATAAAAAAAAAGAAAAGAAAAGCAATTTTTAAAAACTATTCGGCAGCAATACATAAATAAGTTGCCAATTTTAAGTACCACTCAACTTAATCAAAGGGCCATAACGGAAACGGAAACGGCAAAGTCTGCTACTATGCTATATATATATACACATACAGGAAATTGCTACAATTGAAACTTTTCAGAATAAAAGGGAAAAACTAACAATAAAATTTTAATCAATGATTTAAGCTTTTACTATACATATTTACAATTGTTTACGAAAATCAGAAAACGATTATGCGCTTTGGCTCAAGTCGCGTCTTCAATTGTAATACAAAAATGTTTATTTACTTACAAATTCGGCGCCTCTTAAGTTTTAGACGATAAGTACATATATGTGTGTAGGAGTATAGAGTATATATATATATGTATGTTTATGTAAATATGTATACATGTATGTGTGTGTGTGTGTTTGCTTACATGCGACTTGTGCATTGTTTATATTATTTGCGCCGCCACAAAGTAGGCAACACTTTTTCTTCTAATGGTCGCCTCATGTAATGGCAGCCATTTTGGAATGGACCCCTTAAATGGCCGGCAAGCGGGCAAGAGAAAGAGTAAATCGAACTGAAACTATGTATTTCAATACACCTAAATCATGTTTATCCGCCGTCTTGATGGGCTCCCAAATCGGTTGCCCAAACGCATATTAAGCCATTTCCATTTTAGCCATGCTTTACATGCGCCAACCGTTTAATGGCCACCCGTAGCACCGCCCCGCCCCACCGTCCCTCTCTTTTTTTTATTTTTTTTGTTGGTTTTGCTTGTAGCTGTTGCTTTAGTTGTAGTTGTAGATGTAGTTGTAGTGTTATTCATAGTTGTTGTAGTGCTTTGGCTGTCGTTGCTGTTATTTATCTTTGGCACATTCATTCGAGTTTAATAGCCCGAAAAATTGATTGTTTTTTGTGCGGAAATGTCCAAGGAGCTGCTGCTGGAGTAGAAGCTGGCGCTGTCAATGACTGTCAACGGGTGAATGGAATCGATTATGCTCACAAAAAAGCGCTCAAAACGCTATTTGTACCAAGGATCAGCTGCCAGTCAACGACACTTTTCACATTCCAAGCCAACTGAACCGAAAGTGTAAACGGGTTTCAGGCGATTTTTCATGATTGCTCATTCTCTTCCCCAAAGGACTCCATTTTCGCCTGGCATTGTAGCCAATGAAGAGACCCGTCTCCTCTTCCGGCATTCGTTTGCTTCAGGCAAGATTTACAGCTTCCTTGCGGTTTCCGCCCAATGCTGCCTCATCGAAACTGATTTGTTGCTTGGGCCGGTGCAGATTTTTGCTTGCGAGCAGCTTGCTATCGCTCTGACGCCTCTGCTTTTGCCTCATCGTAGAGTTGTGCAGCATGGCCATCGCCTCCAGCTCGCTGCCACATGGCATATGCAGTTCAATCTTCAAGCGTGTGCGGCTAATCTCCTCGCTGCTGCGTCGGTTGGAGCAGCGCGACAAAATGCTCGAATTGGTGCCAGCTGTCGTCGCATTGGATGAGTTTGTGTTGGTACCGATGCCCGTGGAGCCAGTGCCACTGCGTCCGCGGGAGTCTCTCGCTCCCGCTGCTGCGTTACGGCTGCTGCGTCCCAGCGTGAGCAGCTTAAGCAGCCACCGGCCCGCGTCGTGGCAGAGTCGAGCGAAACCCTTGCGAAACTTGGTGGACATCAGATTGTAGAGTATGGGATTCATGGCCGAGTTGAGGTACAGCATGATACGACAGAAGTAGAGCAGACTATAATATTGTACCAGGCCAATGTCGTGCAACGTCTGCTCCGTGCTCAATATGATCCAGAGCGTGAGCACCCGAAAGGGCAACAGGCAGACAAAGAAGGAGAGCACAACGGCTCCCAGCATGAGGACCACCTGCTTTCGAGCCTTCAGACTCAGCTCCGGCTTGGTTGGACGAGCTCGCAGCATGGGGCCCTCGTTGGAGATGAGATTCCGTGCAATGATGCCATAGAGCACGACCAGCATTAGAAATGGCAGCACGAAGAATACGGAGATGGTCATCAGAAAGAAACCAACGGTGGATACGCCAATCGCCTGCGTCAGGCAAACTGGCACCGATGATCCATCAATATACTCAACCAGCTTGTACTCTGCCACCCACAGTATGGGGCTATAAGAGAGTGGGAGAGAGGAAGAGAGAGAGAGCATGTTTTTGGGGAAAGGGAGAAGAATCAAACAGGACACATTATCATATTGAAGGCTGTTTCTGACGTGGACTAAGATTCTATTGATGAATATGCAAAAGGCGAGCTTAGAGAAAAAGCCAGAAAGAGAGAAAAAGATAGAGAGAGTGAGAGAGACACATATGGAGACATATAGACAGACAGATAGAGAGAGAGAGAGAAAAAGCGAACAGATTTTGCAAAGAAGGTCGCAGGAATAATATTGTCAGATATCCAAAGTATAAATGCAAAATATTAGCACTAAAACAGATTTTTATTTGCATCAATTTACTACGTTTTTAGGTGAAATTTTTTTTATTATTTCTTTTATATGATCGGAAAAGATATTTCTTTAAATTGTGTCTTTATACTTTAATTTTCAACAAGTGATGTAACAAGACAACATTTTCTGTGTAAACACGATTAGCAGATGGGAAGGTAGACGTAGGATTTTGCCACTTGGATGAGTCTGAATTATGTGCAACTGCCTCTCCACTGGCCGGAGGGCGTTTACATGCGGCCTTGTGGCAGCGTCTTGGGTAGCGTAATTAATAGCCAAATAGAGCCGAAAGGCAAACGCCTTCCAGCCACCCAAATAACGTCTCCTCATAACCCCCTGCTGTGGGTAAAGTGTTCTGTTTATTTCATTGTTATGGGGACACCAAGATTTACAATATTAAAAAGGGTCGCTGACCGTCCTAAGGACGCACAATAAGAAAGTGTCAATGAAATGAAAATGCGCAATGATAGCGGACGTTTCTGCTTATTAAAGATGACAGTCCGCTGATAATGACAGCTGGACAAAAGTTGAGGCAGGCTGTGCTGGACAACCGTCAACCGTCAGCGGACAACCGACAACCGACAACCGACATCCGACAAAATACACCATGACGAAGAAACCAAATACCGTGCTTAGTGGATGCTGAATAAATGTGGAAAGAATGTGTGCGTTATTGAGATTGAGATTGAGATGGGTTGTGGGGTAGTCGAAACACTAACTGCCAATGTTTAGCATGTTAATGGAGCAGTCGATGCCAAACAAAGGTCAAAAACAAACACCAAAATAAACAAATACTTTTCCTCGGCATGCCGAAGCTGATATACACTTGCAGAAACATTTGTCCAATAACCGATGACTTTAAAATGTCTGAGCTACCATGGAACATATAAATCGTAATTTTCCAATGCAGTTAAGAAAATTTTGGAAAATTGAATTATGCATAAATAAAAGAAATTTTAAACTTTAGTAGCTACGCATATAGCATATAATTTCAATGCTAATTATTAATCTGTCAATCTGTCAACTATTATGAACTTATTTACAAAGGTAACGCTTTAAATTATTATAACTAAATATTTCATGTAAATTAGAAAAACTTAAATTTGTTTTTTTTTTAATATTAGGAATATATTGTCATTTTATTTATAATTGATAAATTAACGTCATCCTGATGAATGCCTCCTTTCATAGGAGAAAATTAAAAGACCTCTGCAAGGGTATGGAAACCGGACAGAGGAAATGTGAAAATGAAAAACAAAATACAAATCTTTAAAAATGGCCACGATTGACACTTATAATTAATGAGAACAAAAATTAATGCTTGACTGCATAGATACAAGCCAAAAATGTAAATGAAATTAGAATATTGCCTTATCGTCCATGTATAATAATAAAAGTAACAGAAAGGGATAGAGACATAAAGAGAGAGAAAGAGAGAGATACAGAGAGAGTGAGAGACAAAGAGAGAACCAAAGCATGCACTAGAGAATAGTATATAAATGTAGCTATAAAATCATAATTCTTAAACAATAAACAATAGTGCATTAATTTTATTTACGAGTGCATCAACTACAAAGACAGCCAATAAACACAAAGTTCATTGTTCTGCCAAAACAAAGAAGGAGACAGATAGATAGATATATAATGAGGAAGTGCGAGAGGGGTGCGGGTTGGACTTACCTCGTAAAGAGCGCAGCAATGCCCCAGGCCAGGACACAGATGAGAATTGCGCGAGCCTTGGTGCAGACATAGCCAGCCTTTAATGGCTCACAGATGGCATAGTAGCGCTCGAATGAGATGGCCAAGATGGTTAAAACACTGGCATGGGCCACAGTCAACTCGACAAATGGCACCGCCTTGCCTGCAATGGAATATGTTAATTAAGTTGGCCAAAAACAAACAAATAAACAAACAAACAGCTGTCTGATTGAAACTCACACATCTCATGGCCAAGCACCCAGGTCTCTGGACGTGTGTTGACCTCGACCAGGACGGTGGGTGTGCAGACGAGCAGCACCAGCAAATCGGCAATGCTGAGATTGGTAAGGAAAATGTTTGTGGAATTGCGCATATCTTTCGTCTTGACTATTACAATGGGCACCTGAGAATAAAATAGTGAGGAGTAATAAAGATGACTGATCAATTTGCGCTATATATATATATATATATATATATATATATATATATATGTTTAAACTAAGCGCAGTCAGGAAAGGATATTTTACAAAAGCGATTAATCATGGTTTAGTCTCTAGATTAGGTTAGATTGGCTTCTGGGTTGCAAGGGAGAAGTATTGGTACCAAACGACTCCCTTGAGCCCTTATTTTCTTCAGATAAATTACTCCTACGACAAACACGTGTAGCTCCCTAAGTTGGGAAGAAGTGGCAAACCAATTCCACTTTCACTTCAGCAAGGAAACTTCTAGAGTAGTCCTTGTATGGATTGGACAATTTAGTCTCAAAATTTAAAGCTGCACAATTTATTTAAATTCTTAACTTAAGTCTGAGAGATATGGCTTTATAAAAAAGATAATGCTCAAGTACTTACCATCACATTGCCGATGACGCCCAGCAGCATGATGATTATGCAGAAGAACATGGCGGTTGTGCGTATATACGACGGAATCTGTGGCAGCATCTGTTCCACATCCTCGTCGGCGTGGGTGACAACGCTGGTGCTTGCATTGGAATTGTGGCTGAAGGTGTTGTTGCTGCTGTTGAAGTCAGTGTTATTGTTGTTGTTGTTGTTGTCGCCGTTGTCGTAGGCTGGAATACTATTAGTTGTGTTGTACGCGCCATTGCTGCTACTAGCAGCGCCACGGGATAACCCAGCGTGCTGCGTCGACGACTCTGTTGCACCAACATTATCTTGAGGTGTTGTCGGAGTCTCGAATGTTGTTGTTGTTGCTGTTGTTGTTGGGAGCAGCAGGAGCGGCAGCAGCAGCAACAAATGTTGTAGCAGCCGCGGCTGCTGCCCGCGCCTGGCCACAGCTTGTGACGCACCAGCGACGCCGAGGCTGCCGCTCAACAATGTCGTCGTCCTGCGTCAAGGGTCGTCAACCGGATTGTTAGGAATTATATTCGCCACATTTGGCACATTATCGCCCGGGGAATCTCGATGGCGATTAAGTGCAAACGGAAGCAATTCACCGTTTTTCGGGCCACCCGCTGCTCGGTGGCTGGAGCAGGAGCAGGTGAGGGAGCGGGTGTGGGTGGTAAACGTGCCGCTGTCGTAATTGCCCGGCCCTTAAATACGTGCTAATGAAATTAAGTTGCCTAACGGCTTCTTAAAATTTACGATATCGCTAACAGCTCCCGTTCCAGATACTGCTCAGCCAGGTCATGTCTTTGCCCGCAGCGACATTAAACAAATCAATCAGTTGGGCTTTGTGGTTGTCCTGCCTATTATTCCTGTTGTCCGTCGCCAGCAGCCAATTGGATTACGCCCTGTCTGAAGTAGCAAAAGTGTCTGGGATTAGCATTTAAGTAGCAGCAGCCTCCGGCTGTGGCCGGATCTAACCGGACATTGACCAAGACCAGACAGCAGAGAACAGGGCACGGAGAGGGAGAGAGGACAGTCTGAGATTGGCTAACTAACTAGCTAACTAACGATAATGAATGGAAAGTTCATTAGGCCCTGTCATTTACATAACATTAAAACATCCGACCAATGCGATTAACAGCATCATCACCCCCCCCCCCCCCCACCCTAAGTAAATATAAACAGAATCCATCCACACACACTCGACATCGGTTGACGCAACTCTGGCGGGGCTTTTAATTACTTGCAGGGTTGTCATGTCTTATCGACAATTAGAAATTATGTTGAGTCTTAAATTAAACTTATTGGAATTAAAAAAGTGTTTCAACAGTGTAGCTAATTAAGAATTATTCTACATTTTTAGAGTTATTCATTTTTAAAAACTTGCAACATTTTTTTCAAATTATTTTAGATATATTTAAAGACTTTAAATACAATCACAATTAAAATATAGTCTATAACCTATGGGTTTTCATAGTGTTGCTAATTCGAGAAATTTTTTAATTTCATGTCAATTATATTTTTACATATTTGTTTTATTTGTTTTTAAATAAAAAACGTTAATAAATGTAGTAATTCCCATGTACCAATTGTTAAATTATTATAACTATTAGTTTTTACAAAACTAAATAAAAAAATATATTATGTGTAAAATTTATATTTTAATACTGCATATTTTTCGGGAAAAAGTATTTATTTATTTTATTGCACATTCACATTTTATTTTTCAAGTCCGGGAATGTGTCAGCCCTGGTCTCAATTTCGGCCCAAATGGCGATTATCACTGGAGACTGACCATCAGCCAAATGGCTTTATTAAATCTCCATTTTCGCACAAGTCCTGTGATGCTTAATTGTATTATGCACAGACACAGACACAAATAAGTAAATATAAAAACACCCACAAACAAACAAACAAACAAACACACACACAGAGAGACTTGGAGAACCTGACAGTAACAAGGACATCCGATTGTGGGGATGCTCTCCTTGCAGCGTCATTTTGATTAATTTGATAAATTCATTATGTGCACACCATATTGGTTATGTTGCTGCTTCCGTTTGTCTTTGGGTCCTGCACAAGCTGTGGCACTTTTAGCCATCAACTGTTGTCCGGAGTTTGGGTTCAATGTACCCAATATGACATAACAAGGCAGTTTGTGCCACATTTGGCTTAAAAATGCGACTTTAATGATGTTGACGATGTTGACAATGAACATCAGACGGCTGGTCAGATTGAGTCAGGGCCCAAAGAGTGTAGCACAATAAAGCTAAATTGGCCAGTGTGGCTATTGGCCATTTTGTTTTCGCATAATTGTTTAAAAACTTTGTCGACTAGAAAAACTAATGAAGCGCTCACAATTTGAAATTAGTTTCCAGAAGTTGTTGTGGAGAATGGGGTGTGGCGGGGGGCAAATAGTTATCAATATCTATAACTACTCAGACTGAAAACAATACACAAACTACTCAAATTTAAACAAAATTGCATCACTCAGACTCAGTTACAGTTTAAGTTTCATAGACAACAAAGTTGCCATACTGCGAGAAAAAGTACTGTATTTTCTACAAATATGCAAATTTCTTAGATTAAAATTTTAAACGTGGAAGTAATTGGAAATTAATTCTATTTAACTTTCAGGTATTTAAAAATGTAGTTTAAGTGGTAATAAAACTATCTGCAAAATATATTTCTCTCAGTATAGAATCAGTACAGTTTCGACCACAAAAACAGACATTAAGGCCGGTTGCTTGTAAATCTCAAACGGTTTATGGTTACCAGCAAATCCCAACTGCTTAAATGCCGAGCGTGTTGATGTTGAGTGTGTCTAGCGGCACTTTGATGGATAACTTGTGGCCTGCCCAAATCACGAGGGGGTTCGGTGGGGTTCCAGCACACACCCACACATAGGTCTCTATGGCATGCAAAAGTATGTGGGTGTAATTTAGCTGAGATTTGAATAAGGTTCAAAGCTGTTGATGATAATGGAAATTGAGCGCTTTTGGCCTTCTTGTGCAAATACATATATATCCCATATAAGGCTTTATACAATGCGAATCTGTCGATTGTGCATATGAATGTGGGTGAGTGTTTGGATGTATGTATGAGTGTGCCTGTTAGTGAGTGTAACGTTTTTTATGGTATTTAAGATTGAAGGCAATTTATAGCTGACACCCTAATAAAATTAACATTGAAATGGCAATTTGAGGCAGCAATAAGCATCAGCAACAGCAGCAGCCAACTGAAGAAAGTTGTCACACACACATACACACACACACATTCATAAAATTATATAGAATATATACTAAGCACACGCGCATATCTAATCAATTTATTGTTGAATAATGTTTCAAGTTACTGGAATTTCATAGCACTTTGACAAATCGCAGAGCTGGCTAAAAAAAAGCATAAAAAACTAAAACAATAATAAAATAAAGCAAATAAAAAATAAATATAACAATAAATTAAAGACATGCTGCTGCAAATTGATTTTAAGCCAAGACTTTAATGAGCAGAGTATTATCTTTATCCCCCTTTGCTTGGCTCCATTCGATTATTCGATTGTAGTTTTTTTTTTTTTTTTTGGTTTTGCTTGGGGTGCCATACGCTAAATAAATTGAAATGACTTGGTAATTGTATTTGTGACTCTGGCTAAATTAATCTAACTAGTTCGCATGCTAGGACAGCGCTCATGTGGAACCACAACACCAAAAACAGCAGCAACAACACCAACAACAACACCAACAACAACAGCAGAACAAAGCGCCGTAAAACCAAAAGCTTGTTTTTCAATCGTTGCCACCAAAGTGGTTGTTGTTGTTGTTGTGATGGTGGTGGTGCTGCCCTTGGCTTATAGGGTAGAAAATTGCTTTTATAAAAACCTCAAATTGACATATCCCACGGCCAACGTCCTGGTAATTGCCCGATGAATGGCAATTAGTTTGATAGCTGCCTTCGGAACTATTTTGGGTTGTTCCCAGTGTTTTTCCAGCGGCACTGATTTGTTGTCTATTGATTGAGCTTATAGCTTTATGGCTTTGACATTGATTGTAATTCATGAACCCAACAAATATGCGTCCTCATCTTCTGGCCAGCCATTTTTCTTATGCTCCGCTATTTTCAATTACATTTTCATGCCGCAAATTCCAGCAGTGAACGCTTTACACAGCATCCTTTGATGATGTTGCCCGGATATGCGTTTGCAAGTCAAGGATATTTCACAGGATCCCAGATGCGACGGCAGCTCCTGCCACTGCCACTTGCGTTTATTTATGTATATTCTCTGTTCAGAAAAAGAGGGCCAGCTGCAGGCTGCTCATTCCCTGACCAATCCCAGGAGTGAGTGCGACTACCACCACCCTCCCCCCCCCCTCTCTGTGCCTATGTTTGGCCGTTAAAATTACATTTACGGCCACTGTTTGGCTGTTTGTTCAACTCTCAAGCAATGCCATTGTTATTGTGGCAAGCGAGGTGGGTTCCAGCAGTATCTAAACACAAGATTAGCTTAAGGCCAGCTTTTATTGTTCATTTAGTTTTTGCATATGTTCTTAAGTTTTTCAAACAACAGCAACACTTTTGACCATGAGTTTAAGCTCATTACTCGATAAGGCTATCAAAAAATGGAATACTTTGTGAAATCATCTCGTGTATATATCTATTCATACAGACATTAAGACATTTATATACAAACACAGATCTTCATATGTGTGCACAGTTTGTGGTTGGTCGTTCAGCTAATGTGCTTGGCCCTCTCGCTTTAACAGTCAGCGACAATTCGATCCGCCTTTGTGCTTTTTAACGCGTTAGTTCACTTAAAGTTGCGCATCCGCCGCGTTTGCCGCTAAGAGAGATGAATGAAATGAAATCGTGTATCCTTTTTTGTTTTTTTTCTTATAGCCATGTCGCATTGTAAGTATTTAGCGTGGCTTGGCATTGATAAGGCATTGGCCCTCTGTCACTCTCTCTCTCTGTCTATGTGTTTGTGTGTGTGTGTGTGCCGCAGGCAGGCATTTTATCGCTGCTGTCCACTGCAGCAATGCGGGAAAAGGGGGCATTGTTGAAAGATGCGACCATCGCTTCGGGCTGGGCCGGGAAACTCGGCAGCTGTCTGCTGGCTAGCTGGCAACATATATGTTTGTTTATTTGTTTGCTACGAGAATTTACACCCACACACACAGACATACAGATAGACAACCATATAGTTGAGATAGCATTCGCTATTGTTTTACGATTGCGTGGAAATTGAAAACATACAAAAACAACACAAAAAAAAAAACCAACCAACTCTGCCAGTGGAGAGAAAAAAGTCAACATCAGTTAAGGGTCGGTTGGCTCGTAGAACACCCAACGCTAAAGACACTTTAATTGCTTCGATATGAAAATCCGAAAATACGTGTTGGCCACATATGCAACCACATAAACACACACACACATAAGTAACGTGTAGCTTTTGGCCATGTTCGTGCATTACTAATGTGCCTTTCACATTTGCCCGACCTTCAAAGTTATCAAATTTCGCACAGAGAGCCAGATTCGCAATCTATATGCATACACCCTGATCCCCAATTCATGTGGGAAATGCAATAAGCTTCGACATGTCAACACTCCCATGCCCCCCCCATTCCCTTACCCCCATCAAACAGCTCCCTTTGACACGCATATTTATGTCGGGGATTGGCGAATGCATTTGGGGGCTGTGGCCCTTGACTTCTTTGTCATTTCCGGCGCGCACAAATTGAAAAATGGCGCTGGCCGCACTTCCGTTCGCATTATTGAGCAGCGCATCGTTAAGTTGACAACCGCAAACACAAGTGGCAGCAGTTAACAATAATCTTGGAGGGGACATTCCTTGTGGCAAGCTATGGTTGCACTTCGCTTGTCATTTCATTTAATTTGTTACCGCGACAAAGGCGTGGTTGGGGGGGGGCGACAAGTGCACGCCCATTAAGCGCTGATGGGGCGTGGTCAAGTGCGTGTTGCTGACGTCAGCGCCACAGCCACTTGCCGCTGCCACTGCTGTTGATAATTTAAGCGACAGCAACAGCAAAAATAGAGAAAAAATATACCAAATAAGTGCACTCCAGTCAAGAGAGCATGTTGACCAGATACCCTGTACCAAAGGCCATAGCGGTAAGCTAACTTTCTAGTCTTGGCCTTTTAACCAATATAAATGCCAAAACTATTATTTGTCATATTTTAAATGCCTTCTTTTTGCTTACTTATAAAAAATAATAACTTCAAATTAACCTAGGATTTTTTTTGGTTCAAATCAATTTTAGGGAAAGGAAAATTTAAATAAACTTGATAACTTGATGCTGATCTAGAATATGTCAATTCTATTTTTTGAGTCTAATATATCTGTACAACATTAAAATCTTCCTCTTAGAGGGTATAAAAGCTGACTTCAGTTAAAGTTAAGGACTGACATTTATGGCTTACTTACAACTTGGCCCCCAATTTTGGCTGAAGCCACTCTTGACTTTGCGTTGATAGAGTGTGAATTTGAGTGCAATTGGAGATTGAAAATTGAACGGTAAGTTGAGCTACAGTCTTGGGCAAAAAGACAAAGACTTGTTGCAGATGGAGCATCAACATATTGGACATGTTGAACATGTTGGAATCCATCCAAGTTTCTTTTCATTATTGCCTTTTTATTAGCTGCAATTTAATTGCATTGGCTTACTAGTTGATCACTTTCACTTTTTTGTGCATGCCAAATAGGATTTTATGAGTTCAGTGACACACCACAAGCACCACCCCGCACCACCGCTGTGGTAATATGCAAAATTGAACTTTTTTGTAATGACCGCAGGACAGAGCTGAAAATGGCTGAGAACGGGAATGTGAACGCGATTTGGCCACATTTTTATGGCCTTTTGTTGACCACGCACACTTTCCAAGTACCTCATGAAAATGCTTTTATTTATTATGGAATAAAAATATTTATCAGTAAATTAAACACTTTGTGTTTCGCACAAAATACAAATTTACAAATTCTCATCTGAGTCAAGCTCCTCACGAACGCCTCAGCCAGATTACATCATAAAACTTCAAGATTCGCCCAAGTCACTAATACCACAGGCACTGCTGTTTTTTTTTTATGCTATATTTAAACACCCGTCCCAAAATCAAGATGAGCAGTTCCAAAAGTGTCCAGTCCCAGTCCAGTCCAGTCACTTTCACTCTATACGAAAGTAATCCCCAGACTTAATCATGCTACTTGTCATGCATAAATACGACAATCTCTAAAACTCAAAGTATTCTTTCGATGAACTCATAAATATAAATATAAATGTATTTAATAAAAACGAAATACAATTTCCGTCTTATTGTCACACAATGTATGTGTGGAGGGGGAGAAAGTGTATGAACGCTTCGGCTTAATCGAAAAAAATAATTTCACAAAATTATATTTGGGTGTTCTTCCTGCTGTTGTTACCAATGCAAAAATAAAAACCAGAAAAACGCGATAATATGCCCAAAAAGGAAATGGCATTTCACAAAAATATTACGAGCTGACGCAGCTGTAGGGGGGGGGGGGGATCATTCATTTTGGTGGTGCGAGGGGAAATTTGCTGTTTTATAAATTAAACGGGCATCTGTTCGCAATTAGAATTGCAAATGTTTTGCCATTTTGACGCTGGCCAGGATGGGGAGCGGGGCATGCAAACAAAAGCAAAACAGAACGTGTGTCAAAAAAAGCGTCACTTAAAATTTCGTAAAAGGCTGGCAAATAAAAGACGCCCCTCAAAGGGGGCGTGGCGGTTAGCTGGCGTCAGAGTGGAAAACAAGTGGTTGAGAATCGGCTCTCTTAAGGATTGCGTAGGCTGCACATTTCTTTACTTCCTTCCAGAAACAATTTGAACGTAATGACGAAGAAAGTTGTTACTTAGCTTGTGGCTCATTTGTCAGCGATTGCTCACAAACAGGACGAGACCTTGTCGGCTCTGTCGGGGATTATAATCCAAAAGTGCCCTCCACAAATAACCATGCATAAATTTTACAAGCATAGCGTGAAAAACTGTTTGAGTGTTTACTTTCAGATATTTGCTTGTGCATTTGTTTCTTATTCATTCTCATTTAAATCCCTTCTCCATTTTGACAAAATTATGCAAAAATATCTAGAACTTTAAATGTTTAGGGTCTATAGCTCTCAATATTTGTAGAAATATCAAAATCTCATATTTTACAATTCAACTCTATTCACGATTCATTTAATATCCATATATAAAATCGATATCAAGTGGTTTGACCTCCTTTCTATCTAACATTTATGATTTATCCATTCTCATCAATTGGAGCCTTTCAGAGTTAATTATCAACCACCCACCACAGCTGATTTCCCAAGCTTAAAGACCACAACAGGAAATTATTTAAAAATGGGTGTTTATTCTGGTAGTCTTATTGTTGATTGATTTTTGATTGCTATGGCAGGAGCTCAAGAGCCTAAATCAATAATCATATGAAATTATGCTCTACAAATAGTATGCCTGATTATAATCATCGAGAGCTATACTCATTTCTATAAATACATTTATATATAGCAGGTATAATAGGAGCTAATTACGGAAATTGCTCTTACCAAAATTAGATAAATTGGATAATTTCTAGCACATAATTTCGTAGACAGCTGCCGATATACATAATTAGGTGTATATGGATACCTATAATGAATTTTAATGAATTCTGAAGAGTTGAATCTTAATTAGATTAGATTACGCAACAGTTTGCCAGACAGATGGCAAAGGCTTTTGCGCCCATCTGACTGTTGCAACAGCAGTTACAAATCACACAGATTTCACTTGATAAATAGTAATCATATTTCAAGTAGACTGAACCAGGACAGAGTCAGCTTTTATCCCTGACTAGATTCCTTCGCATTTCCAGCTGCCATTCATCAGTTGGGAGATGTAAGAGTTGCGAAGCGAATTGCGAGTCTGGGCACAAACTTAATAACTCATTTGTTTGCACTCATCTAGCTGCATTCAAATGGCCAATAAGGTCTATCATAAAAACCGCACACACACACACACATATTTACTACTACAAACACATAAAACGTATTTAGCACTGCGTAAAAAACAGTTGGAACGGCCTTGCCCGGCAGCAAACATTTGACTTCTAATTAAGAACCAAAAACAACAACAATGAGAAGAAGCACAAGATGAGCATAAGCTCAAGTGGCAAACACAGAAATACCTTCACACACGCCCCAAATGGATGGAGCGCGGCGATGATTAAGTGCCAACGTCGCTTTGCACACCGGAGCAACAAAAGAACCCCAGCAGAACTACTCCGCCACTTTGTGCACTCAGCAAAAAAATGTGTCACATAATTCATATTATTTTTTTTTAGAAACAAATTGCTTTTGTGTTTTTTGAAAAACTAATTTTCCAGAAAAAAATTTCAATAAATAAATCAAACTTATTATTTTTAGGTGCTTTATTCATAAGCTAAAAGTCGATTGTTTTTTATTTATTTTTATTTTTCACAAAAAGATTTCGTAGAAAACTTTTATGTCATTTTAATTGGGAATATCATAGGTATATTTTTTTTCTGAGTGTGTGACTAATAAAGATGAGCGGTTCTGTGGGTGTGGGTGCGATTGTAGTTGTAGACGTGAGTGTTGCAAGACCGCCCTGCGACTTGGCCTTCATTCGTTATGCGTGTGCTAATCAAATTGGGTCTAGTCCGTGTCTGCGCCTTTGTCTATTCACACATTGTGCCCCCGGGAGTGGGCTTGGTAGTAGGGCTTGTTTATCAGCCGTCTGCGCCTAATGTGTAAGTATGCCAAAAGTGATTGCATAATTATGCAAATTCCCACACCCATCAAAAATGTGGCAGTCCCCCTTTCAGCACAATATACGTCTAATGAATTACTCAGACAGAGTCCTGACTGGCGGCGAAGATATCGCAGCACACAGATGGTGATAGTCACAAGGGGAGAACTCCTTCGCTGAGTCAAGCGGCGTCTCTGACGATTCGAGTGTAAACAAATGCCAAGTGGCATCTACCAAAAGTTGATTATATAATAATTTGTTATTACCTTCGGGGTCAATCGTTACGTATTGGGCTCAATCGAATTGGAAACAAATGTCAAAATAAGTCAAAACAGTTGTGTACAACAATTAACACCCCCTAACAACGTTTTCCCAACCCTTCGATCAAAGATCGATAATTGCGCTGACAGTAAATTAGGCGCTCGCTGGCTGGGAAAATTCCAATTTTCCCCTAATGCCTTTCATCAGTTCGTATCGTCATCAGGCACTCATAAAAAAAAAACACAAACACACACATATATATATATATATATATATGTATATATGTAGGTGATCACTTTATTGTTGTTTGTTTAGCCAGCTATAAAAGAACACACAACGCCAAAAGTTCTATCGAAAAATTGAGCCATAAAAATTATTTAGCACGTCAAAAAAAAAGTCGAGCTAAATGTAAGGTAAATAAATATATAATATGAAAAACAAAAGTTTAACGAGTGTTAGCAGTATTTATTATGGGGTTAAGCAAACGAATGCAATGGACCTACATATTTCCACGCCTTATGACGCCCCTAATGGGCCCTAAGAAAACCCACGGCGCTCCTTTTATTTGCATAGCCCGGTGACAGTTGAGTTTAATTATATTTTTTTTAAAGAAATTTACAATGAAAATGTTGTGACTTATTGTTTCAACTTTTGCTTTCGTGATTCACATGAAACAACAGCAATAACAATAATACAAAACAAAAACAATGATACGAAAAAATATTTCTTATTCAGGCAACGTCCAAGCGATCGGCCCCAAAAATCCAAAAAATCCGAAATAAAAGCACATAACAGAAACACAGATATTCGAAAGGTCTCACACATGTCTGGCAACTCAAATGGACAACTGACTAAACGGATCCCCCCCCTCCTTGTGCCAGTGTCCCAGTCCCAATGTTTGTTGTCTTTTGCCATCTTTCTTTCTTGCTTTTTCCAGCGCGTAATTAGGCAAATCACTAGGCATAAAAAGTGAGACGGGGCTAAAACAAAAAAAAAGAAATAACAAAATAGAGATAAATTCGCAACATGAAAGAGCAACGCATAAATCAGCATTTATATAAACGAAGACATTTGATGTGGAACTGGGACTCATGTCTATATCTCTGATAGACATCACATACTATAGTGCAAAAGAAAGAAAAAAACTCCAATCAACTGGCAGTGCATGCCAAGCCAAATGACCAACAAAAAAAAAAGGCTACGCGGCGTATACGCAATAAATTTTCATATTTCATATGGCGTACGCCTTTACATTTTATTCCGTTTGCATATTCACGAGTGACGTCGCTAAAGTATTTTGGCCTGTCCCAAAATAAAAGGCTCATAAACAATAAATGACCACGTTTCTGTGTTTGTTGTAAACAAAGGCCTGAAAAGCGTTAACAGATGTTGCATTTAAGCACTGCCTTTTAATGAGCTTGTTATGCGAATGCCGATGACGGTGTCGATTTGTTCTTTAGCAGGCAAAACTGTTGGCTTATAAATACATGTGTTTATTAATATTAAGTAAATAATACACACTTTTTTCGGCTTTTGCCAAGTCAATGCCAAGGTTGACATAGCGACGCCACTGAGCCCATATGCCCAAAATGCTCGACAGGATTCGAATGAATTTGCAAACCAGAAAAATCTATTCTATATTTATAATTTTCTTCTCTTTTTTATTATAAAAACTAATTTGTATAGTTAGTTGAAATACAATTGAAAGTTCTTAAAAATAAATTATATTTTAAATACTTCTGAGCTAAACGTTAAAATGGTCTTTAAACCCGGAAAGTTCGACGTTTAACCAGAAAAATGATATCAAAAACAAGAAGGAAAGGAAATACTCGATTTAATTTTATCAAAAGGGAACGATTAAATATTACGAACCCCTGCTCTTATATATTATACAAATTAGTTGAAATATTTATTTGAAAAACAAATGGAAGTTCGTAAAATTAAATTGTATTATGAAAACTTCAGAGCTAAAGGTCTGAATTCATTTGAATATTGTTACAATTCCGAAAAACTCGTTTGAGATTAAGCGGCTGAATTAATTTAAAAACCAGATGAAAACGATTGCATACTAAATTTTAATTAATCTATATTATTTTATTTAGTTAAAAAATAAATTTTTTATAATAACTTCTGAGCTAAGATTTAAATTGGCTTCAAATTAGTTTATGTATTTGAAAACGGCTTCAAGTTAATTGCTTTATTTTTTGGCTTCCAACAATGTGCAAACCACACAATAAAATTTCTAAAACTTTGAAATGAGCTGAAGACAAACTAAAGTAAACTTTAATTAAAAGGCCATTTCGACAATGTTTAATTTTGCTGTGCAAGACAAAACAGCATGACATATCTAATATATTTAAATCTTATCAATATGTAAAATATGTAGTTTATAGCACACAATGGGGAGGGTATTAATATGTTGCATATTACATGTTAAGTTAATAGCAATTACTGAGGAGGGTATCAGAAATGTGAAGTACGTCACAAGGTCTGATAAGGTGGTCGAGGAGAGGCAGATTTGAAAAACAGGCTGCCACAGTTTTCAAGTGCAACAAATGGCAACTAAAATAACAACTACTTCAAGCTGTGAGTCGAGAGAGGATGATGACTGAGCGATTCGCGAATGGGAATGGGAATCGCACTCGGAGCCGCATTCAGCATTAATTTGTCAATGTTTGTGTTTATGTCTTGAAATCAATATTATCAACGGAATCAACGCACAGCTTTAATAATAACGCTTAAGCACTTCACTCTATAAAATCGCGTTAGCCAAGATTCCCAGCAATAGGTATATTTAGATATATAGATGGCATGAGGAGGGCAGGGAAAAGTGATTAAAACACGTATATATGCAAATTCTGCGTTGAGCCGTGAGTTTAATGAGTTGTGTATCAACAAATGTGACAGCCTCCGAAAGAGGTGCGCTTGAACAATATGCTAAAGGCTAGGCTATAAAATCGAGCACTTTGCAGTATATATTTATTTACATTTTTTTTTTCGATATTTGTTTATATTTTATATCTATGCAGCATATATTTTTTATTGAAGACTTATCAGCAGTTTATCAGTGAAAATGCAAACAGAATTAAATAAAAAACTTACCTTAACTTTTGGTAGTATGCGTTGTTTATTGAAATTAATATGATTTTTGTTTTGGTTTTTTTCGTCACGTGTGGTTTGTTTTTAGACTGCATGTGACATGTGCATTAATTTCTCATGTCAAACTACACGGCAACACTTAACGAAATAATGTTAAACATTTTTTGTATGCTTTGCGTGTAATTAAAAAACATTAACATGACAACAACAACTAAGTGCAACCGCAACAGCCACGATGACATTAATGCCAGCCACAGACCGCAATGAGATAAAAACAATCATACAAACAGACACGCACTCACATACACACACTCACACGCACACACACACGCACTTGCTTAAGAAAAAGCCAAATTGTCCGAAAGAAAGGCGGCAATGCAGCTGTCACAGCCACTGACCGTTGTTTGTTGTCTGCTGTCTTTTATCTGTTTGCTATTGTCAATCATACGCTGATGATGTACCGTTAAGCTAAATGCACGAGATGCCGCCAAGAACGCGCCAATGATTCAATTACAAATTTGATTTCTTTTCAAGTGATCCAGTCAACCGCTCGACGGCAAGTTTTCCAAAAGACTAAAAACACAAAAATTTCCTAGCAAACAATTTTCATACGCGCCACTAAAATTGCCGGCTAGCGGCCAACTGTGCGTTCAGTTGAAAACCAAAAGCTTATGGCTAAAAGCTTTTATTGCGCTAGCCAGCGTCTGAGAGCTTTCGGCTATTCATGACAATTTGGCGCGTAAAGCACTCGACGGGGCTTTTGTGAATGGCGCACAACAAAAACGTTGCGCTAATTGAGCGTGACAAAAGCGGTAGGCAAAGGTGGCTGCGGGGTGTATTAACTGGGCTTGAACAAAACGTGCGTAAAAGCTGATTTGGCGCGCTTACAATACAGGGTGATGATGATGACTAATGTGAATGTTGAATTTTGCGCTATTCTATGGCTTCTGACATGTAATCAATCATTAATGCGAATTAAGCTACCATTCCAACTTGCATTTATGCTCATACATATTTATTAAATAAATTGTCCTGAATTGCTGTATTATTTATTGGTAATTCAATTTTAAAATTTGTTCGAATTTTATCACATTTTATTAAAAGAAACTACATTCATATTTATATACATTTTCAATTAAATTATGAATATAAATTATGATTAATTAATTAATTAATTATTTTTAATAATATTAATCACTTCACATTTGATCAATTGAACAAAATCAAATACCTATACTTACGCCATTTATCATATCAACATATTGATTCATTTACATTTATACATTTATTTATTTCTCACCAACAGTCTGATTTATAGCTAGGGAAATTAAATGTATTTCTTATGATAAAGAAAGGTGTTGATCGAATAGTAAATAGTGGAAGAGCCTATAAGAATTGAAAATAATAATAATATATTCACATTTGCTTAATTGAACGAACTTTAATGCTTATCTTGTTAGAGTTAATTTTGATCTTGTGAACAAATCGATTCATTTACATTTATGTAAATATCTCATTTATGGCAGCGACAATTAGAGCCGACAGCAAATCGTTATTTAAGAGACAACTATAATAAAATGCTGGCGTTAATTATTAAGCACATATATATTCATATTTTTATAAATAACAACTCAATTCACGTTAAGTTAGAGCATTTAAATTGTATCGGTTGACAATCTAATTATTTTTTAATTGCTCCACACAAATGTTCAATCATTTGAATCAGAATACGGGGCACAAGCTGACGACAACTTCACTTCCGCAATGGGCCAAAAAAAAAAAATATATATATATTTTTTGTTGTATATTTTTATATAGATTAATTTTTATGGATTCTTGCAAGTAATCTGATCAAATGCAAAACAATGCTGACGGTCATGGCGCCAATATTTCTGTGCAACAATACAAAGTTAATACCCGAATCCCATATTGAAAGCGTGCCTATAAAAAATATACCGTCATTGTCATTGTCATTGTTCAACATGACGTATGGGCAATATATGGAACTAATCAACAATGAGAATTTGGCGTGAATAAAGCGCGCACAGCTGCAAAGCAATCAGCTAATATGGCGTACAATTAACACCATCAAAATGTGTGTTGAAATTAAAAAAAATATGAAATGAGTAAATAATTATTATATTACCTGATTTTGAATTTAATATATGTTGTTTATAATTTGGATTACTGTTGAATGCTTGCTCAGGGAAGCACACCAGCATTCCACCTCATCATATCAGACTTCTATGTCACCAATTTGCCACAATAAAAACAAAAAAGAAATCACATTAAATCGGGTTTGTTTAGTGGGTAAAACAACAAGAAATTTAAAACTTAACAAATACGTCACACTTTCTTTGGGAAACTTGTTTTGGACAAACAAACACACACACACGCCCATACACATAGTCACAGAAACTCTGGAACGTGACCAGGCCACGCCCGGGCCAAGAGATTCCGATTTGGCTTATTTTTATGATCATTGAACGAACCCGGTTTTTTTTTTGTTGATGGCTTTACAGTGATATTGGTTAATATCGTTTAACTTGGCAATTAATTGATTCACAATTTAATATCTGGAGACTAGAATTTAAATTCGAGTGGGATTCGATTTATTATGTTTTAATTCATAAATGTGTGTGTAACAATTACAAAATTAACAATAAATTGTCTTATGTTAACTTGTACTTTAAATGATTTTGCATTTTAATAGTCTTAAATCGATAAACTTATTAGCATATTAATACTCAAATAATTACAGTGAACCAATCATCAAAACTTTTGATCAAATCGGATTGAATCCAATTAAAATCTATGCAAATTTAAAGCGCTTATTTATTGATAGACACATGTCTGGGTTCTATAAAGTATATGTTAAGTTTTAGCTATAATGGAATTAACAATACAAATATAATATATCGATTTAAGGTCAACTACTGTGAGAATTTTTTGTTAACACGATACGATCTCTCATACATAAATGAATGGAAGTGAATGACAAACAGAACGATGTACAAATTGTAGGTAGCGTATGTGATAATTCCCCCGACTAGACACGCTCGCGCGTAATTCAATTTTATTCAGCGTTTTTTTCATTCAGCGTTTGACAGCACGTCAAGAATTTTGTAGTTGGATATGAGCAATTCCTTTTAACAGAGAACTAAGATTTCAATTTGAGCGCCGCTTTGTTACGGTTCTTTTACTTTTTTTTTTATGCAGATGCGTCATGTTACAGTCCGCCGAGGGATTTCCACACTAACTAACAATCAGCGGCTAGTCACCAAGGCATGAGTGTGTGCGTGTGTTCGTTAACAGTGCTGCGTTTAGCACTGCCTTAGCGATTGCCATTGGCAGGAATTTCATTTCATTTCCTACGTCATTGAACTCGGCAAATCTAACTAACTAACTAACTACAGCCAAAAAGGCTTTAGAAAAACATAAAAACAAAGCGTTTTGATAAACTCGATCTGCGAAAGGCAAATGCAGGTGCCTTATGAGCAGGAACTGGTTTTAGTTTTTTTATTTCGAGCTGCGCCAACTGCGACGAACAAGAGCGACGACGTCGACGCGAACGATTAACGCTGGCGCAGCTGCCAGCGTCGCTGCCAATGATCGTCCCATTCGGTGGTATATAAATGTTAGTTGTATGCTGGGATTCTGATTAGTCTGTGAACGTCGCTTACCAGTTCCAAAGTTAATTTTTTTGGAGTTGCCTGTGCTTTCAAACTGTGAATCGCAAGTGAAGTGAGGCAAATTGTGCAAAATCCAAAAAAAAAAAAAATTAAAGAATATTAAAACAAGAAAATATAATTAAATACAATAAAACGAGTATTTAAGATTTTCAAAAAGATGAATTAAGTTGGAAAATAGAAAGCGCGCTAAAAGTAATAAAATTAAAGAAAAACGGAAAACATATTCAAACATAAATTTTACAAACTTTGAAAGATTATCAACAATTAAAAGTACGTACACAGAATTTTTAAAATAAAATTAAATTTGAAATAAATAAATAACTAACAATTTCTCCACGGGAATTAAAAATTTTTTTAATGCAACATTTATGTAAAATGCGAATTTTCCGAATATTTAAAACTAACTAACAATCTAAGCTGAAAATTTTTCATTAATTATAATGCAAAGTATTTTAGTTTAATATTCATAATTTAGAAGAAGTTTAATTTAATGCAACTGGCAAAAATTCACATAATAAAAATGACTATCACCATCCGTGATTTGTAGATATTAAATTTTGATAATTTGTTTTTAGCCCCTATTGTGCAATACGCATATGATTATTTTCAGAACCCGTAACTTATCTAAACGAAACTTGTTTGTTGCATAATGCCAAAATTATGCGAAATCAATTACTTTAAATAAAAATCAAGGAAATGCTTATAATACTAAAATTAAATGAAAGTTGATTGACAACTGACAGGTTTGTCGTTAAAGAATTTATGTCAATTACAAACAGGTAAATAAAATAAAAGGCGCGGCCTAAGGATATTTGCTCAATGCTGGCACTTTAAGCACTTTAAGGTTAAAGCGACAAGACCTCATTTGTCATAAAAATTAGTAGCAAGCCAAATCATGAAAACTAATAAAAAAAAAACCAAAAACAAGATAAATTGCAAAATATAAGTAATAAATTTGAAAGCAAAATAAGTTGTTCTTGTTGTGGGTTGTTGATTGTTTCTTGATGCAACAACTCTTTGCACAAGCTTCTAAGTTCTGCAAAAAAGTCAGCGCTAAACAATTAGATTAACATCATGATTTATGTTATAATATTTAATTTTACTAATTATCAGCCAAAGTCTCGCTAAGATAATAAATTGTTAGCGATAATAAATTTGATTTGGCGTGTTTTGCTGTCAAATTTGTGAATTGAGTCATTTGTCCATTTTACCTATTAGTTATGAGAAATATGTCTTACTTATTATATATATAGATACTTAATTTGATATTTGTACTTTGCATAATGGTTCCAACTTGCATTGACGTCAACTTGTCAGTTCCATTTTTCAACAATTTTTCTGTAGAAAAATGCAGTTGTTGTGTGGTTTTGTAATTCACACACATCTCCACATATCCCTCCCTCTCTCTATCTCTCTCTCTCTTTGAGTTGACATTCAATTTAACTCACAATCGGAAATTCAGAAAGCCTGCGCTTATTGTGTAGATCCCCCCAAGCAGACCTAGGTCATATGTTGCACCCTGCCAGGCCTTCAATTGGACACTTGTTACTCAATTAAGCAAATCAAGAGTAGCAACAACAAGAACATAAGCCACAACAATATGATTTTGATTATGATTGTGGATCGAGTCTCACGTTGATTCGACAGTCCAGATACCACCTGTTATTTTTTTGTAAGTCGCGTATTTAATTAGACACACCATAGAAAACGGAAACAGATTCCAGACCCAGAGATTTAACATTTGCTGCCCAACTGACCTCAATCAATGTTGTTGATCTACAAATAATTTGCTTGGTCATTGGCAGCAAATACTTAACACTCCAAGACCATAACAAACAAAAATAAAAAACAACAGTTAACAATTATGTAAATTACAAATTACACGGCGCACCGATAATTATGGAACGATTTTCCAAAAGCCACATAAATCGCTGCAACACAATCTAACTCTGACTGCAACCTTGACGCGGAAAACTATAAGCACCACAATAAAGCTACAAAATGCGATTTGATTTTGTAAATGCTTTTCAATGGAGCCAGCCAGTAAGAGCCGCCTTGATGGCTGGACACTGCACAGCACCGAAGAGAATAACAGAACAGAACAGAACGGAGCAGAGCAGAGAAGAGTTGAGTGGAACAGAGTCGAGCTGTGATTGTTAAAGTGTTTTGGCTTAGATTTCACCTCATCAACAGAAGCAGCGATGCGATGCGGTACATTAAATCGATGATGTGAAAAGTCATGTGCAACAAACTAATACACAATAAAGCTAAGAACTCTCGGCCATAAGAATGCATGCGCTCTGCTACGGTAACAATAACAATGGGCACAGATGCCACCATAAAGATACACTTGGCTCTTTGATTCGATGCAACGCATGCGCATTGTATGCAGATGTTTATAATGCATGCACACACAAACACACAAGTATGTGTGTGTGTGTGTGTATAAAATTATTCATTTGATTTGCTCAAGTGTGTGGCAGCGTGCCCAGCTAATTGGGCCCACACGGCGCATACGTAGTGCGCGCGCTTGGGAAAATCTCGGCGCATTGAATTTGATTGTTGGCTTTTCGCCACTTTACGTATATGTAATGCATACATTGTATCCATACATAAAGGTGGACTTTACTCGCTGGCTTAAACTATCGAAAATGTGTGCCAAGCAGGTAATTTGACTTTGGCCAAAGCCAAATATCTCTTAGCTGAATAAAATAAAAATAAATAAAAAATATATATATAAAAAAAAATGACACAATTTAGTTGACGAACTTGTTTTGCCACCCGGAACCCTTATTAATTGGTCGCGTTTTCTGTGCACTTCGGATATCAATAACATATGTTTAATGCATAAAACAAGTCACAAAGCCGCCACAAGTTAAGGTCTTATTCTTCCTTAAGGCGGAACCAGAATGGGCCGGATTTCAATGAAATTCATCAACATATTTAATTGAAATAAAATAATCCACAAGACTACCGGTAGTTAATTTAAGCGTTTTTAATGAGAGTTATGCATATATAAAGTTTTTAATTTAAATTTTAAATGAAGCCAGACTAAGAACAATTAGCCAACAAGTAATTGTCTTTAACGTTAACGGATTTGACTTAAGTAACTATTTGATGATTGCGTTGACATTGCAACCAATGCGGCAGATTGTTGAGTTTTATTGGCCGCATAGCGAGAAAACCTGATGTTGGCGGCATAACGACATTTAGTTGGATTTTTATAATTGAGTTAAAGTATTTAAGTGCAGCTAATAACCTCCAACTTACCAATAACTTTGTCTTACTACATACTAACACTTGATTTATTTTATATTAAACTGTGTAAATTACTTGTTCACAAAAATATGGTCATAAGTGGAAATTTTTATATTAATTGCTTGATAAAACAAAAAACTTGTATTTCAATACATAAATCAAATCAATACATTGTAAACATGATAATGAATATGGATTAAGTGGTGCAAATTTAATTTATTCCAATCACATTTTAGTCGCTTAATTCTGCATCTATGCAACCAGGCAAGACACCGTGTTCTACTTTTCCAGTTTGTGTATTTCCTTTCAAAATATTTGTGATATCAGTTGCTAATTTATAATGGATAAATGTATAAATTATATATTATTACTACACTAATTTAGTATAAATATTATAATCGGTTTACATCAACACTTCAAATAGTTTAATGGCAGTGAATGAAATCCGTCATATGTGGCAGTAACAATTATTTATTATTTAATATCGCGCAAAAAAATGATTATTATTTTATTTTTTCGAAATGGTACCTGTCACTTGAAATTAATTTATATTTGTATTGCATTTGCATAGTAGTTGATCACAAGCAGAACTCATTCACATTGAAACATGTTTCCAAACACTCGAATAAACTTTGGGTTTCATTTTTGTGTTTCCTTCAAGATGGGTTCGATGCCGCAGCTATCGATTGTCAAGGGCCAGCAACATGATTTTGTGCCGCGTCCACTGCATCGCATCTTCGAGGAGCAGCAGCTGCGGCATGCCGACAAAGTGGCGCTCATCTATCAGGGACAGGGCCTGGCTACCAGCCAGAGCAGCTATCGCCAGATGAATGAGCGCGCTAATCGCGCGGCACGTCTCCTGGTGGAGGAGACGCATGGACGCTTCTTGCAGCCCAACAGCGATGGTGAATTTATTGTGGCCGTTTGCATGCAACCATCGGAGGCGCTGGTCACAACATTGCTGGCAATTTGGAAGGCGGGCGGCGCCTATTTGCCCATTGATCCCAGTTTCCCAGCGAATCGTGTGCATCACATTCTCCTCGAGGCACGACCGATTTTGGTCTTGCGCGATGACGATATCGATGCCCAGAAATTCCAGGGCACACCCACACTATCGCTAACCGAACTGTATGCCAAGTCGCTACAGTTGAGCGGTGTCAATTTGCTCTCCGAGGAGATGCTGCGCGGTGGCAACGATCACATCGCCATCGTTCTTTATACCTCGGGCAGCACCGGTGTCCCCAAGGGCGTGCGCCTCCCACACGAGAATATCCTGAATCGCCTGCAGTGGCAATGGACGACATTCCCATACACGTCCAGTGAACGGGTGGGTGTGTTCAAGACAGCGCTCACCTTTGTGGACTCGATTGCCGAACTTTGGGGTCCGCTGATGTGCGGTTTGGCCATTCTGGTGGTGCCCAAGGCGGTCACCAAGGATCCACAGCGTCTTGTCGCGTTGCTTGAAAAGTACAAGATCAGGCGTCTGGTGCTGGTGCCCACCTTGCTCCGTTCCCTGCTCATGTATCTGAAGATGGAGGGCGGCGGTGCGGCCCAGAAGTTGCTCTACAATCTGCAGATCTGGGTCTGTTCAGGTGAGCCACTGGCCGTGCCGCTAGCCAGCAGCTTCTTCGACTACTTTGATGAGGGCGTCCATCATCTCTACAACTTCTATGGCTCCACAGAGGTCATGGGCGATGTCACCTACTTTGCCTGCGAGAGCAAGAAACAGCTCAGCATGTACGACAATGTGCCCATAGGTAAGTGGAAAGATTATCTTTAAGATCGCATTAATCTAAATTGGAGAATAAGCCGTAAAAACAGAAAATCATAAAAACATTTTGATTAATATTAAGCAATTTTTTTGCATCATTTTTTTAACAGAATTCATAAATCTAGCTTAAGTTTAAATATACAAATATAAAGCTAGATGGAGTCTGTTAAATCTATGCTATAATATAATACATATACATATATTTATATACATATATATGTATTTATACATATTCAAATGACAAATAATTACTTTCAAAATGTTGTTTCTGATCAATTTTTAGCCTAAGGCGTATTTTGTTTTTTACTGAAGCATACAAAAATATTGAAATATATTTTTTTTAGGCATACCTGTTTCCAATACTGTCATCTATCTGTTGGATGCCGATTATCGTCCCGTCAAGAACGGTGAGATTGGTGAGGTTTTCGCCTCGGGCTTGAATCTTGCAGCTGGCTATGTTAATGGACGTGATCCCGAACGCTTTTTGGAGAATCCACTGGCCGTGGAGAAGAGTAAGCTGCCGCATAATTAAATGACTCCTACAATTCTCAACCCTGATGCATTCACAGAATATGCACGACTCTATCGCACTGGTGACTATGGTTCCTTGAAGAATGGCAACATCATGTACGAGGGTCGCACGGACTCTCAGGTGAAGATTCGCGGACACCGTGTGGATCTGTCGGAGGTGGAGAAGAATGTTGCCGAGTTGCCGCTGGTGGAGAAGGCCATTGTGCTCTGCTATCGTGCTGGGCACGTGGATCAGGCCATTCTTGCCTTTGTCAAGCTGCGCGACGATGCCCCGATGGTGACCGAGATGCAGATGGAGGGCCGGCTCAAGGATAAGTTGGCTGACTACATGACGCCGCAGGTCATCATATTGGAACAGGTGCCGCTGCTGGTCAACGGCAAGGTCGATCGACAGGCGCTGCTCAAAACCTACGAAACAGCCAATAACAACGAAGGTGATTCTAGCATTGTGCTCGACTTTGACTACAGCCAGGTGCCCGAGGAGCTCAAGCTGACGGCCCGTGATCTCTTCGAGACGGTGGGCGGTGTCATTGGTCGCTCCACACGCGCTACACTGGCGCCACACAGCAACTTCTATGAGCTGGGCGGCAATTCGTTGAACTCAATCTTCACCGTTACTCTGTTGCGGGAGAAAGGCTACAACATTGGCATCTCCGAGTTCATAGCGGCCAAGAATCTCGGTGAGATCATCGAAAGGATGGCGGCTAATCGTGATTCAGTGCAGGTGGAGGAGGAGACTCTGAACGCGTGCCCCCATCTCAAAATGGAGGCAGAGCCACTGCGTCTGGAGCATCGTCAGGATGTGATTGAGTAAGTATATAGTAAGAGAAACATGGGTATTCCAGGCCCTGCTGAGGCTCTAATTATTTTGATGCTATCTTTAGTTTAAAATATTGGATTCAACAACCAATAATTCATTTTTTAGTATTCATTAGAATTTTAATTATATGTTTTTGAGTGGTTTTATGATTTTCCAAAAAAAATATGTAAAAAACTTGTGTTTATTTATCATTACTTATTATTTCTTTGTTTTAAGTTTATTGTTTTATAAAGCTTAATTTACTTACTTTTGAAAAGTTTTGAAAGACTGTTAAAATACTTTAATCAGTGCAGTTTGTCGTTCTTCCCACAATTATTCGGAACTATGCATAAATTTTTAAAAAGTTTGCACAGAACATAATTCAATATTTTCTTATTCTCAGCATCATTGTGTCCAGTTTCTACAATAAGGCCGACTTGGAGCAGTGGCTGAAGCCGGGTGTGCTGCGCACCGATTACAGTGATATACTCAATGTAAGTACCCAAAATCCTACCAATGCCATGTGGCTTATGCTTATCATATCTAATCCTGCCATAGGACATTTGGGACGTGTTGGTGGAGCGTGAATTGAGCTTTGTGATATACGATCGTAATACGGATCGGATTATTGGCACCGCTCTGAACTTTGATGCGCTCAATGAGCCCGAAGTGGACATCAAATCCAAGCTCCTGATCGTCTTTGAATTTCTCGAATTCTGCGAGGGTCCCATACGGTAAGAACGTCCCACCAAAGATATGATGACCAATTGATTCATTCGAACTAACATCGTGTGTGAATTTACAGTGATAACTATTTGCCGAAGGGTCTAAATCAAATACTCCACTCGTTTATGATGGGCACCGCCGAGAAGATGAATCCCCGCGAGAACATTGCATGCATGCACTACATGGAGCATGAAGTGCTTCGAGTGGCACGCGAGAAGAAATTCGCCGGCATTTTTACCACCAACACCAGCCCACTGACCCAGCAGCTGGCCGATATCTACCACTACAAAACGCTCCTCAACTACCAGGTTAACGAGTACGTCAGCTCCGACGGCAGCCGACCCTTCCGGGATGCGCCCGATGAGCAGCGCGCCATCGTCCACTGGAAAGAGGTGGGAGGCAAATAGGCCAGGCCTGCAGAAGAACTGCTCTCACACCTAAATCTACCCGTAACGAATTTAATAAATAGCATGTATCACATAGATGTAACCTCTAGTATTATACCATAGGCATTGTCTAATGAAATTTCATCAGTTTATGTTGACTAGTTGTAAGCTTTCAATGCAATTAAACAAAAAACAATCAAACGAACAATTCAATTTAATGGAATTATTTTGTCAATTGACTTGATTCGTCAAAAGTAAGAGAGCTAAAAATGGGCATGGGTCACTAAGCAATGCCCTGTCAAATGCTTTGACAGATTTCCTATTTATATTCGTATTTTTTCTCTGCACACATTTACCCATCTTTCCCCCATTACGGATACGGTTAGTGCCGCATATTGTTGATAATTAGTGCAATAATATCCAGCTGACTTTTCCATTGAGGTAAACGATGTAAACATTAAAGCCATAAATATGATTGATTTATTCTAGAGTCTATTACACATTTCTCAAGATTAAATTAACTTTTTGCTGCTGTTGCTTTTGCCAATCGATTTTGTTTTAGTTGTTTTTTTTTTACATACATTCATAATATTTATAATATTGTTTTTGCTTGTTTTCTGTTTTTTGTTTGTAATATACGTAGTGAGCGTTAATAGTGGCTCAAAATAAGTGTTATTATGTTTCTTTCTAAATTAATTATACATTTTTTTACTTGAAAACTAATTTCATAATGCTAAGTATGCATAGATATAAATGTATATATCTGCATATAAATGTGCACATACCTATATATGTGTTGTTGTGTCTGGTTGTGTGTATGTGAGTGTGTGAATGTCTCTATGATCATTTGCAATTGCCATTCTCTGGTCGCCTCTCCATAATTTCCTCTATGGGTCTCCAGTCAAGCGTGGTTCTAATCATGCATGCATATGTATGTATGTATGTATGTGTGTGTGTGTGTATGTGTCGTGTGAGTGTGTTGTGGCATGATTACTAAACGTTTTAAGCTCTAGCATATATACTACATTCATATATATATATATATTCTAAAAACTGTACAGCTACTAATTAATGTTAATTGTTTTATAGTTGATTTATTTCAAGCATTTGCATGTTGAAAGCGAAAAATTGGGTGTGGGTTGGAGGGGATAAAGGGTAACGGGATTTTATAGCCTAATTAGCGGATAGCAAATAGCTGACCATGCAGAAACAAACGACGACCACAACGACGACGATGAACAAACAAGCCCAGAAGCCACACATATGCGGGATACGCAGTGCACACAAAACAGGTTGCTCCTCATGGAGCCACCTATTTGCGCACAATGCGTATGACCCTTGTGGACTATGAGGCGGCGCTCTGATCCATCAGATTATAGTTCTGGAATGTCTTCCATTCGCCGGTGTTGTAGTCCAGGCGGATGTGGGACTCCACCAGGCACAACGCTGTATTTCCATCCTCCTGTTGCACTTTTTCCTGTTGATAATATATAAATATTAACAACTGCAATCTGTGCGTTTGTCTACCTCTCAAAAACTCACCTCTGTTTCGCCCAGTTTGATGACCAGTACGTTTTCTGTATTGGGTCGAGGATTCTCGCGCAGGCCGGCCATAAAGCCCAGTATGAGCGCCTTGTCTGGTCGCGAGACACGGTTCGCCTTGCGGAACATCTCATGCGCCTTGTGCACGTGCTCGTTCTGGTGATAAGATTAATTTGTATATAATATCTGCAACACACAAATTAACCAGCACTACTCTTACCGAAAGCGATAATCCTCGACGCTGTGGCGCCTGTTGCGTCTGCTGCTGCTGTTGTGCCGCTGGCGCTGTCGTCTGCTGTTGCTGGGTGACCTGCACCTGGACGGTGCGTGAAATGGCGGCGGCATTGTTAGTCTGTAACAGCTGCTGGCCGGCGGCGCTTGTCGAGGTGACCAAACGCTGTTGCAGGGCCGGCTTATGCTGCACCAGTATCTGTTGCTGCTGCTGGCGCGGCTGCTGTTGCGACGCCGTCGCAGCCGACTGTGTTATGATCGTTCGTTGCGTGCTGCTCGGCGCCGCCTGCACCTGCACCAGCTGCGGCTGTTGTCCCGGACGCTGGATTAGCGTCAAACCCTGCGGCAGCGAGGTCAACCCACCGGTTACATTCGCTATCACGGGCCGTATTATCGTTTGCTGTGTTGACTGCAAATAAAGTCATTTAATGTAATCAACTCATTTAATTTAAAGGTCGAATTTAATGCATATAACACACAATTACGATCCCACACCCTTAATACTATTGAAGTGAGCAGTTTGCAGACAATTAAAATCATTGCCACACTCAACTCGACTGAATTCACTGAGTGACTGATTTGTTCTTTTTGTACTATTCCAAAACTCATTGCTGTTTGGGATGTTCGAAATATTTTATCGATTTTATGGCCTGCTGTGCACTTAACTCAAACTGATTGACATGTATGGTTTGAGGAGTTAAGAAAGACGCACAACTTATATGACAAGGGCTACCCTAACCATACAAAGGATTGAGTATATTTTTCTTATTGGAAAATGATATAAAGTAAACCAATTACTAGAACAACAAGTTTAAATACGCTTCTAATAAAGTTGCCCATGTCAGCAGAATGAAGTAAAAAATATACAAATTATTTTTCTAAAAAAAAATCAAAATAAGAAAATAATTATAGCTATAATTACGATAAATATAAATAATACAAAAACGATTTAATAAAGAATGCGTTTCTAAGTGGTTCGTTTGTACGCTACTTTTTGCTACATTTTCGTTCAAATGGAAAAAAATATAATAAATAATTACATATATTAAAAAGACAACCGGTATCATTAGTAATTTTAACTTATATGGGAAATACTATATCAATTATATATATAATATATATTATATTATCAATATATTCTTTGATTCATAAGAAAAAAATATATTAGTGGTGCTATTCATTTTTTATCTACTGCTTATATTAACTTCTGATTGAGATATATTTATAACGGAATGTTGTTGAAATTAAGAGAAGTGTCGCATTTCTGCTAGGGTATATAATGTTATGTACAACATAGAAAAATATGCCTTCCCATCCTCAACCCAACTGATTATATAGCAAAGCCTCAAGCCTACTTACGTTGCCGATGACACTTGTTGGAGTCTGTTGCTGCACGATTACATGCTGTCCGCCAATGGGATTGGTTGGTATCAGCGAGGGCATCATCTGCTTGACAGCACCCTGGGCACCCTGCTGATGTTGTTGCTGTGGCTGTTGCAGCTGTATGGTGTGGGGTTGAATACTCGTCGCTGGCGTCGTCTTAACCAGGCTGGGCGGACCGGCCGCTGTTGTGGTCATAAGCGTGGCGCCTGTGGTGAGTGTCGGCAAGCCGCCCACATTACTGATGGGTATCTGGTACATTTCGCCGCCAATGTTACGCAAAATGACACTCTTCTGGGTTAGTATGATGGTTTTGTTTTTGCCCGTCGACGGCGACACATTTAATGTGCCGCCTGCAATGGTGCCACCCGGTTGCATTAGCACCTGCGACAACTTTGGCTGCTGCGTTGCAGTCGTATTCGCGACGATCGTGTGCTGCGGATGTTGTTGCTGCAACTGTGCCTGCATATGCTGCTGCTGGGCAGCCTGTGACGCGGGCTGAATGGTAACCGGTCGATTGGGCAACTGCACATTTTGTATGTTGAGCGTTTGATGGCCAGCAGCGACAGCTGCCGTTGTCGCGACCAGTGGAGGTGGATTTGTAGACACCACTGTGTTGGCCTGTGGATGCTGGCGCAGCGGCGTCATCACCACACCCGATGTGCCGGTCGTCTTTAGCAGTATCTTAGTGGACGTCTGAACGCTGTTAACACCACCTCCAGCGGCTGTCTGGTAAAGCGTTGCGGTTGCCTGCGGCGCCGTACGTGTTTGTGAAAGGGAGGTTAACGTTGGTAACGTGGGCTGCTGTTGTTGCTGTTGAGGCTGTGGTGCAGCCAGGATGTACTGCGTAGTTTGTGGCTGTGATGGGGATGCAATCAATTGTTGTTGCTGCTGCTGCTGATGTTGTTGCTGCTGCTGTTGTTGCTGTTGCTGTTGTTGAGCTGCTGCAATTGCCGCTGCACTAGATGAGGCTGCCCCTGGCTGTGACTGCTGTTGCTGTTGGGTTCGTTTCGCTGGCTGTATAATGGTCTGCGAAATGATGACCGGACCACTGTTCGTTGCCGTCTTCAGCTGACTAAGCGGCATCGATTTAATTGCCTGTGACGGTATTGTGGTCGTCGTTGTGCTGGCCGTGCTGCTGCAACTCGCTGCAACGAGCGCTCTCTGTAAACGATATGATAAAATTAGATACAATTTAAGAGAGAAGGCTAAATTCTCAGCTGTTCTTCCAAAGTGCTTCTTGTCTTATACTTCTGCAAGCTGCACAGAGTATAATAAAAAATGGTTCTACATACCGCACGCTGCGTGCTGGGCGACGAGGCCAGTATGACTGGCGTGGAGCTGTTTATCAAGATGGGTTGCTGCTGCTGTTGTTGTTGTTGTTGTTGTTGCTGCTGTGCTGCTGCTGCTGCTGCTGCCTGACTGCTGCAGCTGGTGCCCGCTGCAGCTGCGGCTGCCGCCTTTGCCTTGGCCGACGTAATCTTGACGGATATGTTGTTGGGCAGATTTGCCAACGGATTGGCCGCATTTCGCAGCTGTTGCTGCGTCAATAGGGTGGTTGTGGTGGTCGTGTTGTTGCTGGTGCTTGCGCCGCTGGATGAAGCTGCTACACGCAGCAACGGTTTAATGTCCAGCTTCTCCATTTTGATGGTGGTGTTACCCACAGTTGTTGTGGCCGTTGCCGTCGGTGTGGAAGTTGTGGCCATAATTGTATTGTTAGTCGCTGCATTGTTGTTATTGACATGGCGCTTCTGTTGCTGCGGTGCGGCGCGGATAAGTAAATGCGGTGCACGCTGTGCCGGCTGCTGTTGGATGATTATGCGCTGCTGTGGCGTGGATGTGGCCTGCTGATGCGTTGCAGCTGACTGAGCGATGCGTATAGGCGTCGTCTGCGATGTGGGCTCGATTTTCTCCAGTTTTATGTTCGCCGGCACAATGATCTCCTCGCTCTTGATCTCAATCTCCTGCTTGATCCGTTTCGGCGTCTGATGATAACTGTTGTTGTTATTGTTGTTGGTGTTGTTGTTATTGTTGTTATTCATCTTGGATTTGGGTGTCTTCGCCTTAGTCTCCGCCTTGATGGTCACTTGGCGTGTGGGCGTGACGGCGGCCGTTGCAGTCGTCGCAGTGGTGAACTGTAACGTGGCTGCGGCATATTCCGGAGTCTCTGGTGTTTCGGGCAACAACGATTTGCTGGCCAATTCGTCGGGTGTCTTAAAGTCATCGTCCTGCTGCTCCTCTAAGCTGCCGCTGCTTTGGTTAAGCTGTGGCTCCAATTTAATCTCAAAACTATTGTTAGCCGAAGATGTGGGAGTGGTCGGCGTCTCTCCACCAGCAGCATTGGCCACCTCCGCATCTGTGGGCGGACTGTCGCCGCTGCCGTTGTTGTTGCTGTTGTTGGTGGTGGAGGCAGCTGCCGCTGCAGCAGCTGCTGCTGCTGCCTGTTGCTTTTGCTCCTGCTTCTTTTGTTGTTCCTCCAGCTGCTGTTCGCGTTTGCGCTTCTTCGCTGCCGCATAGCCCAGGGGCTGCTCTGTGAATTCGAGTAACTTAATACCGCCATCCTTGCGGCCAGCGGGCGTACGACTGAGATTGGGACGCTGCGCATTGCCGGGCACATTGGGTGAGCGAAAGCCGGTGGTGGGCATACGAGACGGGATGCCCTTAAGCGGCGTGGTGTCCGTCATTTTACGTGGCATTCCACGCGAGCGTAGCGGTATTGTTGGCGCCGATGTCTTTTTTAGCGAGGACTGCGCATCCGCGGATTTGTGGAGCAGCTCGGTGCGCAGCTGGGCGCTCTTCGGTTTGCGCTTCAGGGTGAAATGCTTCACTGCCGCCGGCTGTTGGCCAACCTGTTGCACAAGAGAATAATTATGAAGTGAGGCGATTTGAATTTTGTGGCAGGGCCATGTCTACTTACCACCGAGACCAATGCGTTTTTATTTAGATACTGACACTCGAGGGGCAACATGCCAAGATCCGAGTGTTTCGTGACCAATTTGCGCAAATCGTTGACCATGTCGGTGAAAATGGGTCGTGTGTCCTCGTAATCGGAGATTTCTGTATTCAGCGAACTGGTTGCCGGAAATGTTTTCATTGTCTCCGCCAGCATGGACACCCACAGCTCCGAATCCAAACCAGCAACCTCGATGACTTCTTCCAATTCGCTTTTCCACTGCAAAATTAGAATTAATTTCAGTTTAGACATAAAAGAATAAAATTGTTTCTGGAAATGTTAACATTTAACAGTTAGTAAACAGTTTGCATTACAGCAATGTTTTGATTTTACCATGCCCAATTGTAATTGTAATTTATCAAAACATTCCTGCACGCAGTAAAAACAGGTCTTCGTCAATTGTTGACATCATGTGGCGCTTTAACAGATCACTGTTAACAGTTAACAGTATCCACGCACAAAACACACAAACATACACAATGTAATTGCTGTTTTTTTTTATTTTTATTTGCGTTTATTAATGACGACACATGTGTATATGCGTGTATGTGTGTTTGCATGTATTCAACAGATTTGTCTTGAGCACCCGCTTAACGCCCACAAGCTGCGTACAGACACATGCACAAAAAACACCAGCACTAAACTCACACACACACGCACACAAGTCGTTCGCGCAGAAGTGGCGGGAAATATTTCTTATTTCATCAGCGAGCACAAAAAACAGAATCCGTTTAACACTTGTATGCTACCAAAAATTTGTAATTTTCTTTACAATAAATGCTGATTATCGATGTGTTTTTATTCCGAATGGTTATTATTAAAGAAAACCTGGCGTTTATTCACCAACGTAGCATGTGTGTGCATGCATTCGTGTGTGTGTGTCTATATACGTGTTCGTACGTGTTCGTACGTGTGCACATTTGAGTGTTGGTGTGAGTGTACATGCTAGTGTACTTTTTTCTTTCATATTGTATTTTACACCAACAAGATTTGTAGATTTACCTCTTCGACCATACGTCGGGGAATATGGAGAAAACTGAGCAGCAATTTCAGTTTGACCTGTGTCTGCAGATCGGGAAAGCAATCTTTGATATTGCGCAAAACCTCTTTGTTTAATTGCGAGCATATTGAGCCGTTTATCCACGAATCGTTTGAGGTGCCCAGTTTATTATGCAGCCACAATGATGTGTCGCTGTCCCTTACGTTCGCCATTTTTACGCTTGCACCCACTCACACGCACGGTGCATATATAAATTGGCACGTCTTACGTTTAACCACTTTAGTGCAGCACAAAATTCACTTAAAATCCGATTTAAATTTACTTTTCGAAGACAAAACACACGAAAAACCCGTGGAAAATTGTAATAGGAAGCTACGACTGAAAAAAGTGTTGCCACATATCCAATATAAGTGTATACTCCGATGCACTGCACATAATCTGAATACTGCAACACTGGTCAATACTTTACGTCAAACTAACGATGTATCGATATATTGTGCAGCCCTGCACAATAGGCATGAAATTTTCTTAATCGTCCGCAGGCGATTGAATTTGATTTATTTTGAATATAATTTATAAATTAACATTAATTATACTTGGTTTTGAAAGGCGAACGATAACTTCTGATTTTCTAATTCAACTCGGATAATTAAATAATTCAAAGCACTTCAGCGTGTGCGAATTATTAGCTGCTGTTATATTTTGTGCCGATCAGCTGTGTTTTGTTGTTTTTAGTTTTTAATAACAATCAAGATATTTTTGATTTATTCATTTTGCAATGGAAATTCTAAATGAAAGTGCCCAAAAATCAGTGAAGAAATCAGGCATGTCAACCGGTGGCAAACTGTTGATCGGTGTGACTGGAGGCATTGGAATTGGCCTCTCAATTGTTTGTGCCTCGTTTGTGGCGCCTGCTTTTCGTAAATTCTGTCTTCCTTTTGTACCGGCAACAACGGAACAGATACAAAACGTGCTCCATTTCCTGCCCCGTAATGCCAGCGGCAAGCTGCTGGACATTGGCTCCGGCGACGGACGCATCGTTGTAGGTAAGTTCCGAATGCGCTCATTGAAAGTCACATATTTAACTTATGTAATCTCGTCTAGCGGCGGCCAAGCATGTAAGCGAACTGAAGACGGACGGCGTGGAGTTAAATCTCTGGCTCGTCTTCTACTCACGATTGGCTGCACTGCGTCATGGCGTCAGCAAGCAATCGAGCTTCTTTCGCCGTGATCTGTGGAAATTCAAAATCAAGGATTACAATTATGTGGTCATATTTGGTGTAGAGCAAATGATGCAGGATCTGGAGCACAAGCTGATTGCCGAGTGTCCGCACAATGCCAAAATCATAGCATGCCGCTTCCCACTGCCACAGCTGCAGCACTCACGCATCATCGAGGATGGCGTGAACACAGTTTGGTTCTACGATCTCAGCAAACAAAAAAGCGGCGAGGCACCCAATAAAAGTCTATAGATTATTTGATAAGTCGAGTTTTTTTCTTTTTATTTGCTTCAGTGCTTGTGGGGCAAAAGAAACTGTATAATTAAGTTAAATGCTAGAAAATGGGACACAGTCGACATACACATTAATTGAGTGTACACAGGACTAAGATTGGTCCCAACTAGGGACAAGTCGTATTAGAAATCTTCACAATAATACATACATTAAAAAATATTTAAAAAACGTCAGTTATAAAGAACGAATAATGCATTAAGACGAATATACACGAATAGGAAACCAGATGTCGAAGCAAGGAAAAAGCAGCCCAGGCAGTGATCAATTGTGTGGCAGCCATTTCAGAGGAACTGCAGCATTTGTTCCGCCTGCTAGAAGCGACGACCCAAATAAATGCACTTACTGCCCTCATCGCGATAGATGTCAACGAAGCCAATCTTTGTGTAAAAATTCACTTGCTCCCGATCCTCTTGCGGCACACATGCGTGCACCCCGAAACAGCCACTGGCGCGCAGTGCGGCCAGCAATACGGTCAATAGTCGCTTGGCTATGCCATTGTCATGCTGTTCCGCCTCCCGCAACGTGGCGGCGCTTATCATAGCCGGAAAGGTGCCGTACACCTCGGTGGGACAGACGACCTCGTCGACATGCGTGTGGAAACGCTCCACAAAACTTGAGACCAGTTTGTGCGACTTTGTGCTGTCATCCAGCAGAGTCTTAGGATATTTCTCACGCAGCTCCGTTAGCCAGCATAATTCCATGTTGCGTTTAAATAAGTTAATATCCAAAGCGGCGCAGGCATAGCCAACAATGGAGTTACTTTTGTCATAGGCAACCAAGCAGAGTTCCGGATGGAGGGTCAAGTGACCACCAACCAAAGCGTCCGCCACAATGTCGGCAAATTGGGCGGGCAGTAGGATCTCATCGCCATCCGGTTCACTTTGCCATTGCATGTAGGTGCGTGTGCAGATTGTGTTGATTTCTTGCTCATCCTGATGCTGATATGGTCTCAGTAGGTAATAGTTTGCCGTTGGCTGTTCGGGCAACTTGTAAACGAACAAATCATTGGCCGAGTCAACGGGCATCAGGCGCTGCAAATCGGCAGTGAGGCCACCGCGAAACACCCATGGCTCCTGATCGCCGGACATGAAAGCCTCCTTCCAGCCCTTGCTAAACCCTGCCATAAACAAAAACCTTATTAAATTGAGTCAATCAAAGTCGGAAACGATTCAAGCTGAGACTTACACGTGTAGCTGCCCTCCGTGAATGAGGACATATTTTGGGGAAATTTCGCCATAGACAGCCACTTGATGTAGCAATTGAGCAGCGACAGTGCACCCGATATATCCCACACATACGAGTACAAGTTGTGGCATATCTCCTTGTTCTCGCAGAAGGTGATCTTCACCAGCAATTCCTGCACGCCGCTGCAAAGCTCCGAGAAGATTTCGCAGCGTTGCATCCACTCGCTCACCTCCGGCTTAATGGACTTGCTGGCTTCGTTGCTACTGCAACTGCTGCGATCCTGGAGCAGCACATTTGCGTTGACTTTAAGCCATTGGAACTCGCTGAGCAGCTTCAGGCCACGACTGCCATGCTCAAACGGTAAGTAAAATAAATCACATAGCAGGTTCAAATCATCTAAAGTTATCTTATTACAAATTGCAGTGGTTCTGAAAACACCAAAGAGACCATCATCAATGAGGGTTTGTTGTAGTTGGATGCAATACTTACTTGGCGCCCAATTGTCCTTCATCGACTTCGTCCTGCATTTCCGCAGTGGATTCCGGTGATGCTGATGAACTTTCCACATGCATACTCTGAAATTGGAAATTAAATTACATTAAATAGTATTAATTGATTATACTGGTTTTATATAGATTACATTCGCATCGTTGCCCGATTCCTCCATGACAACATCGTCGGCAACCAGTTTGATGGCTCCCTTGGGGGAAATCTGCGAATTAATGCTACTGCACTCCATGGGCTCATTGATACCGGCACCACTCAATGGACTGAGACTCAAGTTTTCATCCAACATTGTGTCCACGTTTAAATTTGCCACCTGTTCGCGCTTCTCTTCAATAAGAATGTCATCGGATGTGGGCGTGAGATTAGTTTTTATGGGTTCATTGAGAGTCTCCGCCTTAGTAGCCGGTTCGAAGATCTCGCAGCTCAGCTTGATGGTTTCCTCAACGCTCTTGGTCTCCATGACGGGCACTGGCATAATGGATATGGGTATCTTCTTTGGCAACTCAATATTGGATGCAACAGTTGTGGGTATGTGATTTATAATATCTTCGTTGGTCACAACTTTCGTCGGTGAAACTAAAGAGTTCATCACTGGATTGGAAATGGGCGTCATTGTGGAGCTAACTGTGCTGCAGACATCGGCCAGTGCCTGCAACTGCGTGGTGTTCACCTCGGGCACCGTGCGCGTATTCGTCGACGTTGTTGTCGTCGTCGTCAGACTCATGCACGTGTTGAGTGACGGTATTATCGGAATAATCGGCATAACCATTTCAACTTGCGGCTGCGGCTTTGTAATCGGTCCCCAAGCCTCCTTCTCAACAGAGAACTCTGGCAGCCACTCGGAAATTGCATTTCTATGAACAAAGATTTTTGATTTAAAATTTGAAGTTGTTAAAATTTATTCTTACTTGAGAGCTAGCCTTGGATGATAGACGTTCTTGGACAGACACTCTACGGGCAGGTCGTCTTCGTTTTCAGTCTCCAGTTTGATATCGGCGCTTAGCGAGCTGTTCATCTTCGAGTCCAGATTGCAGCGTGACCAGAAGGCGAGCGTGTGCACAGCAATGAAATTGCCATAGAACTCACAGTTCGGATTGGTCATAACACCACGCAGATGGGGTATCAGCTCCGGTGAACGACCCGAATATGGGCCAAGGAATACACGCTTTTGATCATAATCATTGGCATGCAGATTATCCCAAATGACAGGCGGACGCCGCAGTATGTCAGTGATTTCCCGTATCGACTCAATGGTTATCGTCTTCGATATGACTTTGTCACCCGTCCAGAGAATATCAATCACATTGTTCAGCTTAGAGCCCAGGGTGTTTAAGTACTCCGAATCCACGACAGTTGGGACAGCACGTGTGCCGCAATACTGCGTCGGGCAGAAGAGGAACTTGGGACTGCCCAAGTGAGTGAAAATGTCATTGGTTACAGAGACATGAGCATTGGCGAATGTCTGGAACACTTCCTTGTCGACCTTGGACAATTCCGATTCAATGTCGTCAAAGAGAAGCGCATACGCCTCGCAGCCAAACTGTGACACTTGGTCCAATTTACGTTTCAACGTTGCAATCTCCTTCTGGCTGCTGTAGGTCATATCGAGACCCGGTGACAGAGCATAGTAGAAAACAATGCCAGCCTCCTTGGCGGATGAAATTAGACCTGCAATATGTTCGATTTTACAAGACGATCCGAAAGAGAATTGCATTCAGAATTGAAATACTTGATAGATGATCGGCCTCTTCGACCGTGTATAGCTCCCGCCAGTATGCCCGGTGCTTGTAGTCATCTTTGGGTGCATACATATATGAGTCCATGCCCATTTTTTTTAGTTTGCGAAACAAATCTTTTCGCTGTTCGGTTGTCCAAGGCCGGCCGTAGAATCCCTCAATGACGCCGCAAATAAAATTACGTTGCTGATCTTTGCTTGCATGCTCCAAAGTGTTACATTTTTCTCCCATGTCGCCGTCTTCCATTTTCACAGGAATCAGGATAAATGATTATAATTTCGCAAACGCAAACGCTGCTGCGGCTAAATGCTCAAGTCGCCTCTTATCAGTGTGACCGAATTTTCGCACATGCAAAATGTAAGAAATAAAAACAAAAAAACAAGTGCGGCATCGATAAGTATCGATGTATGCAAATGAAACTTTAAGTAACGAATAATATGTACCTCCGGATAACCAATAAATTATTGGAGTTTCACAGCCTTTATTGGGTATATGCATTACATAGTATGTAATGGGTTAGGTTAAATGGTTCTTAGCGTGTGACGTCGACTCACATAGGCCATGTTTGGCACGTTGTGACACCGTGTTGGATCTAACTGTGATGATATCCGACCCCTGAATAAAATTAAGATAAGACCTACCCGTTGCGTTCATAAGATTCCCAATATTAGTTGATCCTATTTTTGCTAGCATATATTGATAATGTACGAATTCGCTTCCAAAGGTGGCAAGTATCTTCCTAGCAAATGATACACATAAGAAGTGCTCAAATTTAAGAATATCTCTCAAAGGCGATTTATTTCTATAATGTACTCAGTGTTTCAATAAAATAATTAAAAATTTAATATCTAAATAGTAGAAATATATGTTTGATATTCAGTCCAGCAAAACTGTTATAAATGTTGCTGAGCAGAAGCACCAGAAACCTAAATTCGCAAAGAGTAATTCACAGCGTTCTGTCCCAACTATCGTGGTCAAAGGCTTCACTCTGTGCGAACCTCGTGTCATTTTTATATTTAGGCTAACGATGATTTCCATGTCTACAAGTGTTTTTAAGACTATTTCAATCCTCAGTTCGCAATGAAGACGCCAGCAGATTCGTAGCTCCTTAAAATTTTGAGGAGGCATAAAGTTTCCTGAACACATTCCTCGAGTTTCGGGCGATAAACAGACAATTGCTTTAATTTCCATTTTGGCCACATCTTCCTTTCGGTTAATTGCCAAGATCAAAGTTAGTCACTCTTGGTAAGTACCCGAAGGTTACTAGATGGTACGAGAATGCTAAGAAGGTGACTTCAGGCTGGAATGAAACCGGAAAGGGTCTGACTGATCGATGTTTCTGCTGAAAAATTGAATCAATCAATAAGAATTAAGCTCAATAATACAATGTTATAAATTATTCAAATTTGTTTTCTGAACTAATCATTAGTAAACAATGATTTCCATCAATTATTATATTTTAATTTTTAATTTGAAATCCGATAAGATACGACCAAATGGTTCTCGATTGCTGCATGTAACGATTGGCAGCTTATAAGTATCGAGCAGCATCGATGTGTATGCAAAGTGTATATTTGTTTTTGTGGTATTTTCGTATGCTGGTCGCACTGCTTGTTAGTGTTTTTATTTTGTTTTAATTTCGGCTTAGGATTTTAAAGATTTTAATTTAAGTGAAACCAAATGCAACCTTTTATCGTCATACGCAATTACCGGGAAGATGACGAATTTAAATGCCAGGAACTTATGAGGGACTACATCATGTCATTCTCATCCAGGTCGTTCTTTGCGGTCTGTTTTCGAGAGGTAGGCAAGTGAAATATCTAAGCCCGACGTCTGCGTGTCTTATCTATTTACGAGCGTGGGTGCATCTGTGGTATTAGAAAGTAAGCCTAGCCCTTCGGCCTGATCAAGTGTATGTTGTGCATCTGCATTATAGATAACGCTTCAGTTTATTGTCATCACTTGGGCCATATTCTTCATATTTCTGGGTGTGCCGCTTCTCTTCTGCGTCCTCACAATACCTGGCTGTCTGTTTTTCCTCTTCACCAGCACCTACTTTTCCTTCTATGCCAAGGCAACGGAGCTGATGAGGGTAAATAACTAGCACAATTGTTGCCCAGAACTTACACAATCATGATATGTAATACCTTTCGTTCAAATAGTTGAAGCCATCCCAATCCTTGGTTGCCGAGTGCTATGAGCCGTTCATCTTTCGTTGTGCACCAAACGAGGCTAGTTATCAGATCTTTATCGAGAATACTCCCTTCGATGAGACCTATAAGAACAAGTTTCGTCGTCGAATTGTGGCCACCATAAGTGCAAAGAATCATCATGCTGTCTACAATGCAGCCTGGATTTATCGCTTTGGCATTGCAAAGAACTATCCGTTCCAGAAGATAGTGGAGCCAATGATTGGTTTGCTCTCGAAGAAATGCGTCATTGCCGGCTATGCCTCGCTGGAGTGCACCATATCCGAGTGGCAAGAGAACGAGCGTGACTTCTACGACGATATCGGCTTTGTCACACGCCAAATCTATCACAAGCAAATCATTGGCAGCAGTCTGACGGTGATGAAGACCCAATTAACATACGCTCTGCGCACAGATGATACGCTCCAAAAGCAAAACTAGCCCATTCCAATAATCAACACACTCCTTCCCATAGAGAATCTCGGGAAAACACACAAAAAAAAGATATCTGTGAAATTTAGCGCAATTTTTATATATGTTTGTTTGTTTGTTTTTCATCGGTACATTCCAGTCACGCGATTTCTGCTATGAATATATATATATATATATACAAGATACTTAAATATATATATATATACAAGGTAAATCAAGAGGCATTTTGTATTTAAAAAAGAAACTTTTTATATTGCTTCGGTTTGTCCTGCTTTATTATATCTTGTTTATTCTTTGAAATATTCTATTTAAATAAATAAAATATATATATTAATAAATAAAACTTGCAAAGTGCTTAGCGCGTATGTATATTTAATGCCACACACACACACGCATACACACACATACACATACACATAGACACACAAACAGACTACTAGTTCTGTTGCCTGCTGAATTTGTTGTAAGTAGGTACATTTATTTCTCATTCTTTGATGCATTTCTCATTGGATTAGCCGCTGTAGTTTTATAAAAAGCTTTCATGCTAGATAATACCTTGACTGGCCAAAGTGTTTTAACTATTTGCGATTTGTATACATTTTCATTCCCTTACCCTTGCAGAGTCACTTTATCATAGACAGGCTCATCAGTTGGGATTAATTAGTTTAAAGTCGAGTCTAACAATATCCGGACTTTTATAGCAGACTTATTAAATGCTTATGTGTAGTAGCTCTCTGCCAGGGTATTTAAGCATCGGCACGCCGAGGCTTAGTTTTTTTTAGCTTGTTTTTTATGTTGTAGTTTTTTTTTTTTTTTTTTGGTTTTCTTATAGAATATAAATAGTTATCAGCGCAACTAATGCTTAAAAAAATAAACTGGTGGCGCGGTCCACACTTCAAATGTAACTATTATATTTCTTTTTTACTGGTTTTGTTTTCAGTTTTTTTTTTTGTTTTTGTTTCAACTATATATTTAAAGCGTGTTTCAAAAAACTGGCTGTGAAATTAGCATAGTTTTTCTTCTGTTTTTTTTTCTTCTTCCGTTTTCTGTTTTGTTATTATTGCTGCCATTGTTTAATAGTGAAGAACCTTCAAAAGTATAGGTGTTTATATTTAATTTGGTTTCGTCGTAAGCAGCCGCTGTGGATAAGAGCGGTGCACCATTTAAAAGAGCTTCACGCGTCGCTTCAGCTCGTTGCGTCTCCATTGGGGCAGCCGGTAGAATTCCGATCGGACGCACTGCAAAATGTGCTCGAACTCGATGTCTGACAAATGACGCTGCACACTCAAAATAAAATGGAATAATAAAATTATTAATACTTTATATAAGTTGCAAAACGAAGATCAGCACTTGCCTCCAGGTTGCAGCGATCAACGTCCGATGGCAGACGATAGTTCGTTATAAGCAATATGTGATACGGATATATTTTGGCCGGTTCGTGCACCAGCATCGAGTGCGCCATATTTGGCAGACTGCGTCGTATAAGTCCAGCCTGCGGATAATGATAAGATAAAGCGCCCGAATATGTGCTCGAGGCGGGCAAATCTCCGCCCATCAAAGCGCGCCTATCGCCCTCAGTAATTGAGTCAACTGAAGCTGAGAAAAGAGCAAACGAAAGGATCTAAGTAGAGCAGCTGGATTGTGGGTCAAAGTATTTAAAGCTTACCCTCTGATTTGCCGCAACTCAAATCTGTGCTGTGCGTTTTGTCGCCCAGGCCTCCATAAGAAAAGTCCTGTTTCGGATGTAGAAATGGAAATCAAATTAGTTAAGAATCGCAAACAACGGAAAGCATGCCAAAACCGTAAAAAAATAAACTACGTGCTGGACTAATAAAAAAACAAGTGTTAAGCTTAGGCATTCCAGAAATGGGAAACAAAAGAAAGAAAAACAAACAACAACCAAAGCATTTCTTACAGTGGCACCATGCATCGTGGCGGCGGCTGATGTTGTGGAACTGAATGTGTGAGAGCGTGGAGCCAAGCCGTATCCGGGTTTGGGTACATGACGCAATGCGCTCACCACTGAGCCGACAGTTGTATGATGTGTGTAGTATGTATGTTGGATGACGTTTGATGTTGATAATTAGTAGATTTGTTAGTGTGGATGCGTGTGTTATTAGGGCGTGTGTGTGTGTGTGTGGCAACAAACAGCATAGGCAAACACACATATAAATAAGTACGTAGTTGGGATAGCAAATAGAATCAGCAGACCAACCAGTTGAGATGTTAACAAATATGTTAGACCCAAGAAAAAACCAACAGCCAGCAGCCGGAGCAGCATTAGCATCAGCAGCAGGAGCAGCATAACAATGGATGAGAGAAAGAGACAAATGTGTTTTTTTTTTTGGAGTGAGCAACAGATGGGAAGACAAGTGATAGGTACTTAATGAGATATAGCTAGTGGGAACAGTAATGTTTAGTATTAGCCACAAGACAAGTGATCACCAAACAGGCGACAGGAGGCAACAGATTCAACAGAGTTTGTGTCAGTCAGCACTTACGGAGCTGTAGCCGTTGCGTATGTAAGGCGGCAAGGTGGTCGTTTTGAATCCGTATCCGGGCTTGGGCGGCGAGCGATAGGAATGTATGGCTATAAACGTAATTGGTCTAGATATAATACATATTGACGGAACACAATCAGCGTGACGCGCTCCTGCGAGTAGGTTTCTATAAACTAACTCAAGCACATTGATTAATGATTACCATTGTAGCTGGGCGCATTGCCCAGCGATTTGCCCAGGGAGCCGCGATAGCTGGTGGATCGATCAAATATCTCATCCTCATAGAAGGGCTTCTGGTGATCCAAATGGCGAGATGGCGATGCGCCAATGGGCGATTCGTATCTGTTGATTAAGATTGGAAATCAGATTAAGCAAATGGAGATTTATGGGAGATTTGCATTGATTGGGATAGTACCTCAACTTGTAGATCGGCTCCTTAGATGCTGAGGGCGTGCGCGATGCATTGCGTGGATCCAGATTGTTTTGCTTCCATTTTCTGTACTTGGCATGCTCCTTTAGGTCCTTGGCAATCACCGAGCCAATGCCTGAATTGAGCTTTTCCAGCTGCTCAGCCTCACGATGCAGGCGTCTGTTTAAGTAAAATTTAGGTTAGAAATGCTTAAAAAACTGGACTAGGAGACTTTAGTAAACTTACGTCTGCTCCTCGCCATTTTTGACCTTTCCGTTGGCTCGCTTGCCATTTTCGATGTCCTCATCATCATCGGAGACTGGAACACCCTTGTAGGTGTCGCTGTAGCGTCGCCGGCGCTCGGGATCCGTATAGGGATAAGGCGGTGCCGGGAAATCATCTCTTTCTATCTTGGGCTGTTCGCCTGGTGGCGGCTTCTTGGCCGCCGGATAATGTGACAGCTCAATGGGTTCCTCGTTGTTCATGCCGGGACTCTTGGGACGGGGCGTCTCCGATCGTATGGCATCCACCAGCACCTTCATGGCGCTGCGCGTACGCGAATGTGGCCGCGATGGCGGACGACTTCCTGCGACGGAGCCCGCATTGCTCGTTGTCGCATAGGAAGAGGGCCGATGGAAATGCGGCGACAATGGCGTCTTGTCATAGGGATCGATTGGCTTGCGCAGATAGTGAGGCGCATCTGTCAGATAGCTATAGGTATAGATGCGCGATATATCCTCGCCAATCGGTCTGCCATATTCGCGCAGTATCAGCCCCGGACTGACAGTGCGATAGTGCTGTGGAATATATCCAAAATATTAGTATTTCCAATAGAATTAATTGCTTATTGGTTACGGCATGCGGTGCATTTGGTTTTAGTTTAAGCTTTCGTTTAAATAATAAATAAATAAAAAAAAAAATTATACAGTGATCGCTCAACTATTAGTTTGCTTAATTATTGGATATAAAAAGAAGTAAAGTAAAGCCAGATTTTTTAAAAATTAAATTAAAATAAATAAAATTAAATTAACAAAATTAACCCCAGCATTTTATAAAATTTCAGCTGTTGCTCTATTTAAAAAGTACCTAAAATGAGCATAATATTCTAAATTGATAAGGCCAAAAGAGTGAAAACAAAATATTTCTGATCACTTGTTATTTGTAGCTGTTCCAATTAGCGAGCGACCACTGCAGTTGAAATTATAAAACAAACCTTGCGGCTAGAGGAATAAAGTGAACCATTTAAACTCGGTGTTCTGGAACGGATGTACTGCAAAACGAACGAAATAATAATTCAAAGGGCAAGCTCGAAATAAGTTGTACAAAAAGAAACAGAAAAATAACACAACAAACTTAAAACAAATCATAATAAAAAAAATGTGCGCAATGTGCAAAGAAGCAGATCAAGATGTGTGTTTAGTGTGTTTGTGGGTGTGTAGTGTGTGTGTGTTTTTGCTGAGCATTGAGATTAGTAGCAGGAGCAGGTGTAAGTCTGCCTGGCCTGATCTGTGCCACATACCATGTCGCTGAGCGCACTGGAGCTCATGCGGTCGCATTCGGTATCTGTGAAATTGCCATTGGATGCGCCACCGGCTACCGATGTGGTGGTGCCTGGTCTACCACCAACACCAACACCACCGCCGCCATTGAGTATGATGCCAGACTCGGAGGGACCGGGACCGCAGCGTGGATGCCATATGGCGCTGCCCTGCAGGTACATTTCCTCGCCATCGCCGAACGGATCGCCGCACTTGGTGCAGCGTGCGCACGTCGGATGGAAGTGGTGGTTGTCGCCGGCCTGGAGCACCTTGCCGCTGATGAACCGATTGCAGTAGGCGCACTTAACGCCAAAACTCTTCTGGTAGCACTTCTCGCAATACGGCACCGTATCCTTGCCCATGTACTCGCCGTTGAGCACCGCATTGCATGACTTGCAACAGAAACACCACACGTGCCATTGCCGATCTAAGGCGACCAGCGCCTGGCCCTCCTTCAGCAGCTCACCGCAACCGGCGCAATCGTTCGGATCATAATCCTCCTTCAGATGCGCCTTATGCGACAGCACCCCGCTCGTCACATTTTGATGCGCAGTCGCCCGTGTGGGACTCTCCGCTGGCGGAACGGGCGACTTGACGGCCGCTTGGCGTGCCGGTGAGGCGGGTGCTGTGCCGCCGGAGACGCAATGCTCGCAGAGCACCTCCTTGCCGGTGTTGGTTACCTTGCTGCCGGACTTGAAGGGCTGCTGGCACTTGCTGCATGTGAAGCATTTCTGGTGGTACGTCTTGCCCATGGTGCTGACCACCTCGCCCTCCACATACTGCTGGCAAGTGGCGCACTTTGTACCATACAAACGCTGATAGTCCGGTATGCAATAGTAGGAGCCATCCTTTGTGAAGAAACCGCCTTGGGCCAGCGACTTCTTGCACTGGCAGCACTGGAAGCACGCCTTGTGGAAATGATTGTCGGCCACGCGCAGCACCTCCCCGGAGCATTTCTTTGTGCACTTCGCACAATAGATTTTTTGTTTACCTGCGAAAGGAAAACAAAAGAGAGAGCACGTTAGTACGTATTTAACTAGTTGAGTGTTCGTTAATCGATCAAATACGGCTTATCGATATCGATGTACAATAATATCGATTAATACCGCGAAATTAATTTCTTATTTGAACGAACTGTTGTTTTTTACAGTACATTTTTTGTATATAAAAGAGGGACCAAATTAGTTAAATGTTGAGTGTTGGTTAAGCGATCAAATACGGCTTATCGATGCACAACATAATCGAATACAAGGCGCTAAATTCATTTTTTTTTTGGAAAGACAAAGTGTTTTGCACTACTTCAGTCATTCATTCATTATTTCAAACGCAGCAATGCTTACGTATACGCCACACTGGCGCTGATGTCATATGCATGTGATGCGATAATATAATAATGCTTGAACCTTGTGCCATTTTGTAAGTAAGTAATCGTCTGAGCGCGGTTTTAATACCTAGCTCAATAATCCAGTTGTGTGGTGTGTTTTTCTATTCAGATTTCTCAAATATCTTGCAGTATTATGTATGTATCTGCGTTTGTGTACAGTCAGTCTGTGTAAAAGTTATATAGATATATATTTATATATATTCCTAAGAAGTCTAGGCACATTTTGGTATCTCAACATGAGTCATGCGTGACAGGCAAGCAATTAATCTTATCATTGATAAGGCCAAGGGCAGAACACATTTGCCAAAAATACATATGTCCACTCCTTGTAGAAGTAGCACTACAAGTGGCTTTACTTTTATCAAGAATATGTGCACAACTGTGCAACAACTGGTGGTATGTAATTATATATTTTTTCTCTCTGCTTGAGCAACTGTCTTATATATTATATATAGAAGCACTTTTACAGATAACAGAGGTAAGTAAAGGGTGTAAAGATAACAGCTAAAAAAGGCATTCAGGTAAGGCAAACAGAATGATCGATAAGTGATAAGAAAGAGAGACAGAGAAGAGAAAGAGCACAAGATATCGAGTGACAGAAATATAGAGCTTAGCCGATATTGCAAGAATTGCTTCGCTATTAAAATGAAGGAAATGACATATGAAAATAATATAGAAAGAAGCCAGACAAGATAATGCATTATCTAAAACAAATCTATTAAGCAATCCAGCAAATAATAAAAGTTAAGAGTAACTTAAAAGTCTATGCAAAAAGAAGGGGAATTTAGAAATATCTGTGTATAACATAGTAAGGAAGAAATTAAAATTTTTTCTCGGTCCTAAAGCATTATAATCATACTGAGTGTCATGATAAGAAAGATAATAAAATGTTTGTTTATGCTATTTGTTGTTGATAATGATCTGTATATTTATTATTATAGCGTGCAAAACGATTAGAAATGGTATGTATTTTCTTTTAAGTCCAATTATCGATGCCAGAACTACGCCCAATTATTAAAGTGGCTTGAAATTTTCATTTGATGTTTGCTTTAGCAACGCTTTCACCTGCCTAAAAAGAATCAAACATAATAAATAGAATGGTATTATGACAACATCACAAAATGCGCTACAAAAAGCTTTTTATCGAACTAACCAACTAAAATAGGGGACTCTGTGGGGGGCTAGCAAAGGTGGATAGGAAGGGGAGGGGAGGAGAGGTCTATGGCAAACAGGTCGACATCATGCTGTAGAATAAAACGAAACAAATTGCCGGCCATGACGGATGTGTTGATCTTTTCAAAAGGCCGCTTTATGCCGGGCCCAAAAAAAATAGCCGCCGGTCTCGACAAGGCCGATTGTTTTAAAAGATAACAACAAAAACAACAATAGCAGAGCGAACAATATATATATATATATATATTTATTTTTTTCTTTTTTTATAAATGCATATAGCAGAACTTTTAGCCGAAAAAATAATACGAAACTTTTTCACTGGAAATACATATTCATATATTATTTCAGGTATGCTCATTATTTGTAATTCTTTTTTTTTTAAATAATTTTCTCGTTTTTGGTTGTTGACTTTTATTCAATTAATTTTTTTTCGTGCAGCTGTTTTGGATTTATCTATTTTTTCCGTTTGCCTCTAAAATAGAATTTATTGATAAGCAAGAGAAGAGAAACCGCAATAAAGTTGTTAACTACACTCGCACTAGAATGGTGACGTATGTCCAAACTGAATGAGACCCAAAGTTATCACACACACACACACACACACACACCACACACATGTGTATACGTGTGTGTTTCGTTTCAATTAATCTTTTTTTATTCATGCTTCCCCGTTGTTTATTATGCAATCACAGACATTTTTCAACGTTTCGCTTATTGAATTTAGCATTTTGTTTATTATTGAATTGTGCCCCTTTCCTCAGTTTCCAACCCTCTCGTATATATTAGCTTTTTTGTGTTAATTACGTGGCTACAACTCTAATCAGTTTGCATTTTCATGCGATAGATCATCACAGATGGGGCCTCGCCTCCAGACACAGATCCAGACCCGGCTCCAGTTAGCAATATTATGTGTATAAGAAAACAAAAAAAAAAGTTTGAGCGCACATTTTATTAAAATTTTAGTGCCGCCACATCGGATGATGTCATCCTAGTCGTCATCGTCGTCGCCAGAGAGTTGAAGAGCAACCACTAAAATACCGAGTTGTCTCCGAGTTCAAGTAAATTGGAGTTGAGACAAACACGTAATGGAACAAAAAACCTCACAAACTGGTTTTATACTCAAAAGAATAATATTCGAAATACGTATTCGAATTTGCATTTGAACAAACATACAAATAAAAGCAATAAAAAAAAGGTGTTCCATGGGACGGGAAAAGCGGGGGCAAGTCCAAGGTTAAATATGCTGAGTTGTTCTCTCTCTCTCTCTCTCTCTCTGGCGGGAGGTCAACTGCAGGCCAAATATTTAATTAATTCCAACCGCGCCCCACAAAAAATCAGCATTCCTAACCTCCAAAAGGCAAAGCCAATCGGAAAATCAAAACGGTAAATGTGTGTGAAAACAAGAAAAAAAGAAAAACTGTTCGCTGAATGAAGAGGCCAATGTCAACCACAACAGAGGCAAACCATTATTTTTTGTATTTTATTTTTTGTATTTTGTTGCTTTTCCTGTCAGTTGAATGTGCGTCAAAACCTTGACAGTCTGTGACTGCGGCAGGATAATGTCGAGGACAATGCAGGTCAAGGCAGTAGAGACAGCATTCAAATAATAATATTATATATATATGATGTGTATGCATAGTCTGAAGATGAGGCAGACAAACAAACAAAATGTTGAAAACATTCATCTCTCGCCCAAATCCCACACACACTCTTTAACTGGCTCTGCTAATGTGTGTTCGCATTTGTATTTATGGTATTTTTAAGAGCGCTAAAATAATTAGGTACAGATATATATATATATATATATATATATATACATACATGCCACATACAAATACCTATGCATATCTATATTTCCCGAAATTACTCATCAAATTTAAATTGCTTTGCATGTGTTTTTATGCTATATATGCTCAACCTGACGTATACGTAATGCTTTTTTTAGGGTTAACGATGTACCCTGTAAACTGGCGTACTGTGAGGTATGCAAAGACTATCATCAGCTTAAATAAAACAAACAGCAGAAGATTTTTATCATATTAATATTAATAATTTTCTGAATGCTGCAAAAATATGAGCATCTACAAAGAGAATTAAGATGTGAATTTTAAACAAGATTTACAAGCTGATAAAATTGTTTTGGTATTTTCTAAGCAATTTTAAAAATGCGTATATATGCTTCATTTAGCTCAAGGAATTTAAATTGTTGTCTACACTATATATAATTATTCAAGCATAGAAAATATATACGTAAAAATATATTTTACAAACACAAAAAATATGTGCAATTTTGTATTTATAGACAAACACGAAATTATTTGGTTTCAGAGATCCCTGTATTTATTGAACTTTCGACTGAATAGCCTATAAGCTGATTATATTAAAAATACGTTTCACTTTTTGTGATTTTTGTAATTAATATATAATTTTTAAGATTTGTGATCCACGTAAACATCAATCATTTTTTGTATGTATGGGTTCAGGGTACTTTTTAGTCATAATCTCTTCACAACTGGCATTTTGATTTGCGTTGCGTCCAAAGTTGAAAGTGTTTCCTGTATGCTTATTAGACGAAAAGTGAAAAGAAAAGCGCAGCGAAGTACGTGAATACGAGTGGATGACGGTGATGACGCTGCCGTCTACAAAAATAGCATATTCAATTAGTCGAACGGACGTCGAGACGTCTCCGCTCATCCCAGTCCCAGTCCCACTCCCAGAGCGGGAGCCGCTTTCTTTCTACTAGGCGGCAAGTGCTCTGACCTATATAACCCGTACTCGTACACATACCCATACCCATACCCATACCGGTGGCCGTAGCCCCCGTCTCCCAGGGGGTGAACACGGAGGAAATGAAATGCAGGCGAATGCACGACAAGCGACGAGCGAGCAAGCAAAAAGCGACGTTAACAAATCAACGACGACGACCAAATAAATGAGCAAAGTGCCCCAATGTGCATGTGTGTATTGGTGGGTGGGGATGGGGTGTTACTGCCCCTTTCGTTTTCATTTGTGTGTGCAATGCAAACGAAAAAGGAAACTAACTAAAAAACCACAACTAGTAAAACGAAAACTAAAAACCAAAAAAACCAACCGAAAATTAAAAACAACAAAACCACAACCAAAAGTGAGGCCCAAATGGAAGTCAATGCGCTCGTCATGAATTCATGTTGTTCAGCAGATGTATTTGTTTTTTTATGTTGCTTGTTGTGGTTGTCGCTGTTTTCGTTGTTGTTGTTATGTTGCTATGGCTATTGTTAAGCCTTTTGCGTAGAGATCGTTGAACGAACAATGAGCAGCACTGCACATTATTATTATTATGGACTTGTCTCCATTTAAGGTGCGGAGGGGTGCCCGGATGGGGAGGCAAATGGTAAGGGAAGGGGAATATGTTGAAGAGGGTGCCCCCAGTCAATTAGGCATTTTGAGCACGCACACACAACTACAAGTGTTTTGCTGTGCTCTGTGAAAGAGTGAGGAGCGCACATGCATGAACTTAATTACGACTACAGACAATAACCGGACGAAGAGCCAAGTGTAATTAATCATTGACAATTGCTGAAGAAACCAACAAGCCAAGAAGCAACAGCAGCTGAAGCAATTGTAGAAAAAGGGCAATGCAACTAAAGTGTTAACTCGATATAAGCAATGCTCTCTGAGGCCATGCAAATAAATTAACATCTTATGAATGTTCACACAAGAGTGCATTTTTAAAAAATATCATAATTGTTGTTCATTTTAAAAAATATCTTTTTTTCTCTTTTTAGTTTTAGTTCGTTTCAATATAAATTTTGATTAATTTTATTAATAAGAGATCAGTTTTTTTTATATTTATATTTTTGTATATAATATGTAAATAGATTATTTCCAATTTCTTCTACAAGCGAATGTCTAATTTGTTGTATTCTAGTCGCAATTCAATTAACGATTCCTATATTTCCAATTAGCGAGGAATCACTGTAAGGGCAAGCGGCTAGAATTACTCATAGGAATGCTCAGCTGGTGCTGCTGATGCATTTGGTTCCCAGCACAACAGCAAACGGTAAATTTACAGGTCTAATGAATGCCGACGCCCTAACGGTATCGTGTGTAATTGCAGTGTTGCCCATGCAGTTTTAAGTTTGGTGTTTAAATGCGGTCAGGTAATCTCCGATTCGTCGTTTCTTTCTATCCAATACTGGCTACATTTTTTTGGGGCGCTGTCGTCGCGCAAGGCGAAAGGTAAAATAAACTTGTTCTTATAACAATACTGACGTCATCGCAGCTGAGAACCAAAATGGGGAGTGGACGACGTCGACCGCCAATCATATGTGTGCGCTTGTGTGTGTGTACTTGCGTGTGCCTGTGTGTGTGACAGAGTTCGCCTCTCAGATGACAAGCAGCTGGTCAATATTGATTAGCAAATGCATATATATGCAGATAGGGATACACTGACAACCGCAGTTACGACACCAAAGACAACCATTGCAGGCACTAGTATTTTGCTTATGGCGGTGCCATAATTCGCTACTAATGCGATAATACCATCAAAACTAATACTATACTTGTGCACACACACACACTCAAACTAACACTCAGCTAAATATGAGAGCACATACAACACGCATACAGGAGTGACGGGCAGAGATAGTCAAAGAGAGAGCCGACGAGAGAGAGCGCAAGAAAGAAAGAGAGAGGCGCTGGGCCACCCTCTTTCAGTTGGCGTTCGTCGTGGCCTTTTGCCTTTGCGCAATTTTGTGCGCTCACCGCACACAAACTCACATACACGACATACAACACAACTACAAATCAGACTTACCCATAGCGTGAGATACTGCTATGCTCTTCACACAAGCGACTGCAAAATGGGGGAGGGTAACACACACGGATAGAAAAGACAACAACTACAGGCGCACAGGTCACCACTACTTATTATGCCTTCCCCTTTACTTCACCTCACTTCACTCACTTCACTTTACTAACACACACATACACTGCTTCACTAACAATTTTTTTTTCTTCTGCTTAGATTTTTTTCTATTTGTATCTTTCTTGTATGCATTCGCAATTCACGTGTATTTTGGGTATGTCAATTGTAGGTGGCAGAATTGGAATATTGTGTTTTTTTATGTGTGTATGTGTTTAACGCGCACTCTATGCGTATTCGGCTTTTCTGCATTCACAAATGGCAAAATGTGATAAAAAAAATTAGCGACAATTAAAGTGAAATTTTTGTGGGTATTTTTGAACTTCTTGGCAACGGCTGCTTAACAAATTTGTATTCCAATTTGAAGCTACCACAAAATAAAAAACACCGCGCACCAACAAACAGCACCGACAAGCGACGACGATGGCAGCAACAAAACGACTATCTTTGAAAACGAGCCGCACTGAGAGAATATCTCAGATACAAATAGCAATGTGTTTACAAAACTATCGATTACATTGACGTATTCATCGATATGAAAAGCTGGCATTCTGAATAAAAACTTGCTTTCTCATAAGTTTTATTTTGTTTTTAATGCGTTTTGCGTGTACATTTGCACAATAAGCTTTCTTAGACATTAGAATAATAATAATAATTTAATAATAATAATAACATTACTAACAAAACTATTACAATTAGAATAAAATTCATAATTCATATTCCACCCACATTGGTGCATTTCACAAGTTTAAAATTTAATAGTACATCGAGATTTTGCATAGTTTAAAAGTACATACATACTTAGTTAATTATAAGAATCATATACATATATAATTTACTGCGTTTTTTACTCCGTTTTTGTTTTTTAAATTTCCAATCGCACTACGGCAATGCATTGACTTAAAAGATTCTTGTTTTTTTTTTAGATTTTTGATTTGTTTTTTTTTTTAATAATTTAATCTACTACTGTATAATATTGAATTATGATTTCCATAATGTTGACAATGCCTCGTTGCTTGCCCCAAACGGCATGTGAATAAATTTGACTAAAATCCACTAGCGTTAATGTGGAAACGGATTTGAAATATGTATGTATGTATTTATAAGTATTATAAATTTTTGTATTTTAGTATTCCGCTGCATAACCTTTAGTTTTGCCTGCAACTTCAACTTATTAACTGCTATGCGTAAATACATAAATATATCTCTCTCTCTATATATAAATATATATATTGGTTTTTTAATCAATATTTTCCAATTAGCTAACCGCATGTGCATAGGAGCTGCTACTGCATTCAAATCAACCGTTTTCAACTTGTTGCCTGCTACCATATTAAAATATATATACATATATATATATATATATTGTTTTAACCAATCAATCCATTTCCAATTCATTAACCAAAGCGAAATTGCATTGAGAAGACCTTTGACCTGCCCTATTGTGTTCTCCGCTACTCCTCATCCGAGTCACCATCGCTCGAATAATGAGTAATTTGCGGACGACGCACAAACGGCGCTGTTATCACTTGTCTGAAATAGTAAATCAATAAATGAAATGAAATAAGTATATGAATTGGATAAGGTGTGATTTATATATGAATCAATCGAGCTGCACTTACGCAATGCGTCTGTAATGATTCAGCCACTCTTCTAGCATTTGTGCAACAAGCAGCGGACGTTTGGATAACTTTTGCTGAGCCACCAGCAGCCCACCGTCGGTGACACATACGTCCAGCCATTGACGCATCATGGTCTCCTCATTGCCCACCTGGTAGCACGTAAAATACTTATTGGATTTCGAAATGAGAATTGTTATTCAAACTGACCTCCGACTGCGATAGAAAGTGTATGGGTAGGAGCTTAAGCTCGCAGTCCATTAGCGGTAGATAGGTGACATCCTCGGCGTCGTCGCGACGCCCATCGATGCGAGAGAATGGTTCCATAGGTACCAGAGCGCTAAAGTGTCCCCGAGTGTAACCCAGCGCAATAGGTGATTTTGTACAAAAGTTTTGTTCCCAGAATAATGGTAAATAGACGCCTAAAAAACGTAAATAATTTTAGTGAATATATTCTGAATCGAAAGAGATTAGAAACCCACCTTCAAAACGGGCATAGCCAATGTCTTCGCCACGAAAGCTCTTAACGTATTTGACGCCATAGACAATGATTGGTCGTCGTAGGATGTGGGCTAGGGCAAAGATGTGTAGCTGCTCCAGCGAAGAGCCCGGCTGACTGGCCAACGATAGCAGCGTGCTCCAGTCCTCCTCCCACTGTGATTCTTCCAGTGTAAAGTGTAGCATGGACGCCTGCAGCATTTCATACTCCTTCCAGCGCGTAAAGAAACTAACGAAAATAAAAAGGATTGAGAAATGGCAAATTGATGGTGAATATAATAATAATGATTCCACTTACACATGACCGCACTGGTGCAGGGTGTCAGCTAGTGCTCGTCTTAGTATGTTGTCGCGATCGAAAACACCCCAGGTAGCCTGCATAGCCGAGTCTAGCAGGCAATCACCGGCACTGCGATTCCACAGCACCAGCAAACGCGAGCTGAGACGTGCGGTTATCTCCAGCGACCAGTTCAGGGCCGGTGGCGGCATCTCAAGCTGTTTCTGTGCATCGCGATCGAGGAGCTCATCGTACAGCTGCTCCTGTATGGGTATCGGCAGCTCCTCGATTTCCGAGGGCAGCGCAAAGGTAGCATGTTTCTGCACATAGTGACAGGGGAGGCCGGATTTTCGGATACGTAGCGTATTCGAAAAATGTCGACGGATATCTGCTGCTAGATCAGGCGCCACATACGACGGCACACGCTTAATGCCCGGCCCAGAGCCGGAGATCTGTGCCAAAAGCATGGGCAACATTTCCTCGCGATGAAAACGTATTGCCAAATGGATCAGCGTATGCCCAACATCGAAGGCCGAATTACGATTCAGCGCTGCAATTTCATTACTGGTCAACGAACGTGCCGGATTCCCGCCGCACGATAAATAAGCCTCGACGGCACTGTAATTGTTCTCGACAACGCCCAGGCAGGCGTTCAGCCATTGCCAGTCGACCTGCCGCCTGATCTGACGTTGACGACGCTCCTGGCGCTCCTGCAGCGTATCACAGTTGTTGATGGTTTCCGAAGAACCTGTTTGCAAAAAGTGTAATTATTTATATTAATAACCAAATGATAACGTGGCTTTGATCTTAACGTCTACCTAGTTGGTAAATATGCTTCTTGTTGAACGAGTTGTTGACACTGACAGTGTCAGTGTTCTGCTGCTGCTCCTCTTGCATGTTCAACTGTTTGTTGCTGCCCGATATGCTGGCACAGGCATGCAAATCTCCCTGCGATCCTGAACCGCTAATTTCACGCGTCTTGCCACACATAGAACATTTGAGACTTTTGGGCCAGTTCTCGTAAGTGCACGACTGTAAAGGTAAGAAAATCGAATAAACAAATTAGTTGTACAAATTAAAATAGTTGTAAATAGTAGTATAAATATAAAAAAAATATATCTGTTCGCAGTCACAACTCGATCGTTTCATAAATGCCTGTTAATTTTCCATTAGTAAATGTAATCTTTTAATTAGTAAGTTTAAATGTGAGTTAAATCTGCTATTACGAATAATACTAAATGGCTTTTGGATTGTTTGTGACCTTTTTATAATTTAAATATGTATTTAGCTGCAGGAGATCTTAAATGTCTTATTATATTAAGTAACTCGAAGATCTCTCCTTCAATACCCTATAAATAAAAATCTTCCCTGCAAAGGTTACGCACACTCACATTACAAGCCCATTTGGCCACATAGCAGTGTTTCTGCTGCGAGTTTTGTTGTTGCTGTTGAGGCTGCAGCTGTTGCTGCTGGTTGGTGAGCTGCTGCTGTTGTTGTTGCTGCTGCTGCAGCTGTTGTTGCGGCTGTTGGCTATGAGATGTGTTTGCCAAGTTATTGAGATGCGTGGAATTGCTGCAGATCTGCTGATCCATGCTCGGACTGAGGTTGTGTCTATTTGAATTTGAGGCAGCTGCGCCAATCAACTGCCTTCCGCTGCTAATGTTCTCTGACGCCGCCGAATCAATGATGGACCCACCACGTGCATTTAACTCCGTGTCGGAGCCGCTGATGCGCAACGCTTGCAGTGCGTCACCAGCCCGATCCACACAACCGGTGGTGTCCCTGTCCGCAGCTGTGGCAGACGACTCTGTTGCTGCACCGCCACGTTTCGTGCAGCATTGAACGCAACGCAGACTGCGTGGCCAATTGAGATAGGTGCACACCTTACATGGCCATTTTTCGCTGTCAGCTACATTGCTGTGCCTGGCCTGTTGCTGCTGTTGATGCTGCTGCTGTGGTTGTGGTTGCGGCTGCTGCTGTTGGCGAGCAAAGCACGTGGATGTTGGTTCGCAGACGGGCAGACCAGCTGCCGCTCCCTCCGCAATAAAGTTTTCGTGTGTGGTCTGCGCTGGACTGAGACTACAAATAGATACAGAGATGGATGTCGTTAGCTCTGTGAGAGCTCAATTTGTTTGTTCGCTTACCGAAATATATCCTCGTTCAGCAGCGGCTTGGACGCCTGGCACATTGTGCATTTGAGGGAGGATGGATAGTTTTCATAGGTGCATATTTCACATTTCCATTTCTGCGCCTTGTCACTGGTATCGCACATCTTTTGCGCGATAACAAAGTGGCTCTAGATCGGACTACACTCGGACTGCTTTAGACTTGGCTCAGCTTTCCTTTCCTTTTCCGTCCCTTGCTCCTGTTTGTGCCTTTTGTCACAGAACGTTCGACTTGAACTGTATTTATTTATGATTTTTTTAATGTAAATAAACAAATAAAGAAACATATAAATTAGATTTGTGTATCAGTAAGTAATCAAAAGCATTTGCAATGCGATTTAATTGAGCTTAAATTGTGGCCTTGACCCCAACAAAATGTGGAGAGACCTGCGTTATGTGAGTATATTAACATTTTCGCTTAAATGCGCTTTAATATGCACACACTACGCATAAGCGTATTTTAATTTCAACTCAAAATGTCTAATTAGACAAATATGAAAATTTAATACTAGAGAACGCACCAAATAGAAATCGTTGAATATAAATGAATAAATAAAAATAACACCGTTACTTGGCTTCGATTGGAAATAAATGTATAGCGTGTCGCGTGCTAAATGACAGCGAGGGTATTTCATCTTCGGCCCGTTCCGAAGATAACTGTGCTTTCTTCTTTTCCACTGTCGTCACAGGCAGCCTTCGGGCACTGCGCTGCCTGGCTGCAATTTTTTGTAGCACGAGTGTGGGCAAGAGGGGGATGATGGTGATGGATATGAGGGTTGGGGTTGCGATGTAAATAGTTTCGCGCTAGTTTATTTATTTTTTTTTTTTTCATACTGTCTCTTCTTCTGCCTTATTGATGGTACCTGGCGCAAATAATACAAGGCCAATTCAGGGGGACTACTCGATTTATATATATTTATGTATATATATAACGCGAGACAATAAGTTGAGCGAAAATTGTTGTCAGCCACGAGTGGCGCTCATACCGTGGGAATATTGACTCAATAAATAGATTCAAATGTAGTCGCAAGGAAAAAACAATTACAATTACAAAACAAAGACGAGAAAAACTTTCACTCGTTGTTGGGGCTATTTTTTTTGTTGGTTTTTTAGGAAACAAAACAAAATATTGGTGCACTTGCCCTTGCTGGACTGTGGCAGAGAGCACTGTTGGTTGATTTGCACGCACTAACACTGCACAATTTGGAAATTTTTGAATTTTAATTAAACGTCGTAGCGTAGCTGTTATGTTACATATTAATTAAACGTCGAATTTTTTTATTTATCGTCACATCACCTATCAGCTGCTGCTGCTTACAAAACGTACCACGACTTATCGATAACGCCCCGATTAATAATCAACTGCAACACTACTATTTCACACAACAAAAATGGCGGGATTTCTGCTGCGTGTCGCTTGTATATTTGCTTATTCGTGTAAATAAATCAATCGTTTCAATGTGAATTATTAAGCAAAATGTTAAAGAGAACTCAATCAAAAGCACGCAGAGTGCCTGCCATTTCAACAAAGCAAAAACTTAAAACTTTACACAGTGCGAACAATGGAATCGACGACGTCAACTGCGCAATTGCAGAGGCAGAAACAACAACAAAAACAAAAAGTCCGCTTAAATCGCAAACATTTCGCATCAGAAAGTTTTTTGTACGTATTAAGCGGATTAAACAAGAAGAAATTATTGTTGCGCCATTTAGCGATAGGGAATCCAGAACATTTCGCAACAGAAAGTTAGTTGTGCGCCTTAAGCGAATTAAAAAACCAGATAATATTGTTGCGCCAAAGGTGCAAAATACAAAGAATCATTCAGTTAACAGAATATGCTCAAGCAATCTATCATTTAGAGGTGATCCAAACCCAGCCACATGCAGCAATTTTGGCGATAAGGAATCGCAAACATTTCGCACCAGAAAGTTTGTTGTGCCTCTTAAACGCATTAATCTACAAGAATATATTGGTGCTGTAAAGGTGCTAAATCAACAAAATCATTCTGTAAATAGTACAAGCACATCTCGCCAAATATTGGGAGCTGCTCCAAGTGCCGCTACGGCAAGCATAGCTTGCGACAATGCTGGCGATATTAGCTCATTTGAGCCCACTCGCAATTCCACCATATGCATAGGGTCCACAAAGCAGGCCAAAGGTATGATTTTGTTTTTATAAAAATTACCATTATTTTTTAACAAGTTGCATCTGTATTTCAGATCGAGGTGATCTTCCGAAGATCGTTACTACTGACGAACAGAAGAATGATGTGGCATCAAAGCAACGAGCGTTTCGCTTTTTTCACCGAGATCAGCCTCCGTCACGATCCCGTTCCTCGGTTGCGCGGAATGTGTACGACTTTCTGTCGCAGTCCCAAATCGAAGACAACGAGCCTAAAGATCCCGCTGCTGATATCATCAAACAAATGGTCAAGGATGGCAAAGCCTGTGTAATGATACGTCGTAAGGGCAAGTTTCGTGCGCGTGCAGTTAGGAAAAAAGTTCGCCCAATGGGTCGAAGAAAGCAATGTTCATTGCGGACCATAGGAGAAAGTGAAGAGCAACTCATTATCAATGTCGAAGCAGATGTGCCACCCTTCATCGAGCAGCCCCTGTCGCCCATCTATGAGCCACAAATTGATTCCAGTGACGACGATGAGAATAAGTTCAACGAGCCTGCTCATCTCGAGACGCCAGTAAAGGTGAATGCCGAACAACCACAAAAGCGAGCTCTGCCCGAGGGCTCCTACAGCCCTTTGGCGCGCTCCATGCTGCTAAATCAAACGAATAACAAGCAGAATGGGCAGGAGTCGCTCGGCAAACGTCGCGATTTGCTGGACATGGCCAAGAAGTTTATCAGCACACCAATGAATCGGAAAAGTAATACGCCATTAACATCAACATTTTCACCAATTGATTTGAATAAGTCGAGCAACGATCGACGAACAGCAGCAGCAGCTCATAATAGTCCCAGTGCTACTCATTCTTCGCCATGGCGCGTACCTGACGAGGTGCGCATGCCAAATACATTTGCATTTGGTTTGAACACATCCCAGCTGCCATCGTATTCCAGTGACTTTATAAGAAGTCGCCCACACATCTATGTACCAGATGCACTAGAGCCTGAGCCTGAGCGCGAACCCCAGCCGATTGAGGAGGAGACTACTTTACCGGATGCGAACGAGCAAAGTGCCAGTTTAGCTTTTAATGATTCCAATGGTGAAAATATGCCGCCAGCAAAGAAGGCAATCGCTGAGCTTTCCCTGACATCAATTATACCAAGCGAGGGCCAAGAAAATGAAAATTTGGAGCTATTGCCGAATCCTCGACGTACTCTACAATATCGTAGTCCCTTGAAGGATATCAATATACTGGAAGTGGTTATGCTGCCTTCATGGAAGAAAAATGTCGAACATCCGAAGACTCCCACAAAAGAATCGACAGTCAGAAATCAAGTTCATTTCGAGCATTCCACTGAGAATAGCAGTCCAAGAAATTTAAGCACGCGACTGGCACAGCTGCCACAACAGAAAACTGCCAATCTCTTTGGTTTCGAGGACTTCCTTGACGATGATAATGAGCAATCTACCAGCAGGCATGGTGTGAACCAAGATGTCACGCTGCACGAGAAGCTGCAGCGACTCAAAGATCTGCGACCAACCGAAAAAGAATTGCCACAAGTCTCCAAGGTACCCATGCGCTACGACTATGATAATCCAGAGGCACACCAGCCCAGGCAGCTCAACATCAAAGAGATGCTTTGCTCCACCATGATTGGTACGACGGCACCTTACCGTCCCAGTACAGATGAGTCGGTTGCGTTATTCAAAGACGAACCGGATACCACTTTTGATGAAAAGGTGAGTTCCAAGTGATGTTCCACCTGACTCTTTCAAATTTTTGCGCTGGACACACATTGGCGTTTTTACCCGCTTGGATCGTCATAGTTTAACCATTGCGCCAAATTAATTGTAAATCTAAAAAGTTATTGCTTTCGATTGAGCCAACAGGGCCGCAAAGATTCAAGCTCATCTTTGTACGGTAGTAAGCAGCTCGCACATGTCTCAAGTCACCCATCACAATTATTTCTATTAGATCTAACCTAATCAACACCAATTTGAACCTCTTGCAGAAACCACGACACACCTATGTTCGGCAACGGCCGAAGCGAAAGCGCAAACAACGCGTTCACGTTCTGTTCATCGACAGTGATGAATCAGATAGCGAGGACAACGAGCAGGTCTCCAAGGATAAGATACCGCCGCAGAAGCGACCACGTAAGGATGCGGTGCATGAAGCTATGCTAAACCGGTTTATCACCAGCTTTAATCAACAGTGTGAAGAGGTGGAAAAGTTTCCGCTAACCATTGAATAGTTGCACGCCAAAACGCCGGCGTTTATTTCATTTGTTTTCCTTCTTTATTTTTGTTGTGGGTAACCATTAAGACCTGAGTATTAGCTTATGGATAAGTCTCGATTTAATACGGAATCCAGAATATGTATTCGTCGTATTTCGATTTAATTTACTTATACATTTATCACATATTCATATATAAGGTGTACAATTTATATTGAGAAATTAATGTAAATCTTATGTACAAAAACAAATCGATCATAATAATAACTAGGTCGTCCCCAGTTAATATAAATTTTTTTGTAATCTTACCACTTTGTTTTTTAAAATAAAAAATATTGGCTAAAAGAAAAATGTACAAATATGAACACTGAATCAGAAAAATTTATTCACATATTAATAACTTTAATAACAGAAACAATATTTTTCTAAGAATGTGCATTTAAAAATGTATAATATGCATGTTTTAAGCTAATTTTAGTGGTATGTACATATTTATGCATTTATCAAAAGAAAAACTCCAACAATATTAAACTTTCTGCTTACAATCTATGTTGCATTAATAGTAAATCTTTTGATTTTTAATATTGCACACTTTTTACAGGGTATTAACATTCCGATATTTCTTAGCTCTGTTCGCCATTTTAGACAGATGGCAGCTCTTGTTAAACAGATGTAGCTGAAATAGTGGCAACACCGCGGCGCAAGCAAACAATCTTAATACTAATTTTAAATCGAAATCTTGCAATGGAGCCGTCCTATGCGCCCTTAAGTGAGTCCTGTGCCAAGGCGCTGGGCGACAAAGCCTACGACAAGCGGAAAGTTGCCTCCCAGGAAATTGAGAAGTGAATACGCCCATCTTCGTCTCCTCTGAAAGTTGACGATAATTTTTTTTTGTATATTTGCTTGCAGAATGGTCATTGAGTTTAATAATAAAAATAATACTGTGCAAATCCGAAAGCTAATCGAGGTGCTCTCCAGCGACTATGCCACATCCCGTGACCTAAATCGTCGAAAGGGTGCACTCATCGGTCTCGCTGCTACGGGATTAGGGCTGGGGAAGGTAAAAAAAAAACATTATTTCTATTAGTCATAGAAAAATGTACATTCATAATTGTGGGAGTTTTTTTTATGTGTTTAATTAGGATTCGGATAAATATGTGAATGAGCTGATAACACCCATTATGAATTGCCTGTCGGATCAGGTTTATAGCGTCCGTTACTTCGCCTGCGAATCTTTGTACAATGTTGTCAAGGTTGCGAGATCGGCGATTATACCATACTTTCCCGAATTGTTTGCTGCTCTCTCGCGTCTGGTTACCGACTCCGACCAAATGGTGAAGGATGGCAGCGAGCTGCTCGATCGTCTGCTAAAGGTTTGTATACGTCCCATTCCCATCTCTGATCTATAAGTGTAAATACAAATTATATTTTTATTCTGCAGGACATTGTCACTGAATCTTGTGAGACATTCAATCTTGAGGCATTTATTCCATTGCTCCGTGAGCGAATGTACGTTAAGGACCCGTTTGCGCGACAATATGTCATCTCGTGGATATCATTATTGAATGCGGTGCCGGACATTGATTTGGTCAAATATCTGACCGAAATTCTGGACGGCCTATTTGTGATGCTCGAGGATAAAACGGTGGAGATACAGCGCATGTGCGAGAATACAATCAGTCAGTTTCTAAAGTCGATACGCAACGATTCGTCGTCGGTGCGAATGGAAGACACCATTAATATATTGATCACTCACGCCCAGTCGCTAAACGAGCTGATCAAATCAATTGCCATCTCCTGGATAAGGGAGTTTGTTCAAATCTTTGGCCCAGATGTCCTGCCACATGCGAGTGGCATATTTACAGCCATTCTGCCATGCCTAGAATACAACGTGGAATCCAAGCGCAGTGAGTGCTTGATTATATATTATTAATAGCTTAACTTCATTTTCATTTAAACCAGGCATTAAGGAGTGCGCTGTGTTCGTGAATAACTCGATGATGCAGCTTGTCTCATCTAAGGAACTAAAATCACAGAATATGTCCAAAATTGATTTGCGTTCCATAATGGAGGTGCTGTCCCAGTATCTAACGCACAACTCGATGCACACAAAGATTGCCGTGCTCAAGTGGATCCATCATCTATTCATCAATTTCCCCAACGAGATGTCTGTCCACACCAGCAGTCTGAACAACAATCTGTTATCAACACTCTCCGATAATTCCGATGAGGTGGTGCTAAAATGTCTATGCGTACTCGCAGAGATTTTAAGCTCGCAGGATAAAAAGGGTAAGAATTATATCGCTTATAATTATCAATTTTGGAAGTTTTCTTATTCCAAACAAAAGTAAAAACAAGTTTTAAGATATACATATTTTTAAAATCGATTACTTAAAACATATAATCGAATAAAACAATTTTTTAAAATTTTTTTCCCCAATTTTATAATTTTTGCTTAATTTTGTAGATCTGGATGACTTTAACAAGACGCATTATCGCAAGTTTTTGTTGAGCTTGCTGAATCTGTTCAGCGAGGAAAAGCTTATTTTAGAGAATAGAGCTAGTCTCATAATAAGGTAAAGTTCTCATAGCATTCATTTGGCATCATACTTAATTAATATATTCAAATTCTTTTGTTTGTTAGAAAACTTTGTAGTCTGCTGAATGCTGAGTACATCTATCGCACTTTTGCCGAAATCATTGCAGAGGAGGTGCCCAATCTGAAGTTCGCCTCGACTCTTGTTCGCCTCCTCAATATTATACTGGTTACCTCAACAGAACTTGTTGAACTGCGCACCAGCTTGCGTGATATATCCAATGAGAAGTCCGCTGATCTATTCCAATGCCTTTACAAAAGTTGGGTGCACTGCCCAGTGTCCACACTGACGCTCTGCCTGCTGGCCCAGTGCTATCAGCATGTCTCCGAATTGGTCATCCTATTGTAAGTGGTGCAATTTTAGGTTTAACTTAATATGTAGTAAGGAAAACCCCTATTTCTCATCTAGCGCTGATGTGGAGATCACTCTAGAATTACTTGGCGAATTGGATAAGCTGGTGCAGCTCATTGAATCGCCCATATTTGCTGCACTGCGTCTGACCCTAGTGTCCAAATCAAACAATTGTGCTGATGCACAGTATTTGGCTCATGCCTTGTTTGGAATTCTCATGTTGTTGCCCCAAACGGAGGCATTTAATACGCTACGAAATCGCCTGCAATGTGTGCCCAACTATTGGGGCCAGTTACCCACGTGAGACAACTATGCAAACTTAAAGGCTTATAACTTATGTTGCTCTGTTTTTTTTTTTTAGAGATGAGCGCAATTCCCTGGAGTACAAAAGCGGCATTGATTTTGCTGCGCTGCGAGAACATTTTATTGAGCGGCAAAAGGCTCATCGAGCTCAGCGCATAATTCACCGACAACGCACCGTTATCACGCCGGATAGTATATGATGTATATATGTAATATTGTATTCGAATCCGAGTCTGTGATTAGGCAAATTATTTTTAGTCATAAAATGAAATTTCCAATACAAAATATAATTGTCTATGTGCATGTGCATCTCATATATTTGTAAATATATATTACCATAAAAGAGAATATTTTTAATTTGTCACAAAATGTATTTTTTCTAGGCATATATCCGTCTGTGTACTGCAGTCGAAAAATCTATTACATTGCTATTTATATTATATCATTTGAAATTATTGATTCTTTCTGTTGTTTTTCCCCGATTTGATTTTATTAAGATTGTATTGATTTGTTGTTTATAATAAATCGCTTTTGTTATTGCTTTTCTGCACTTGCATGTATAAATATATAGAAAATTTAACAATATATTTTGCGATTTTCGATGTATGTGCTTGTACATTTACATATCACATATTTCCATCTAGATATTTTATTTTTTTAGTGCACCCATGCGGCTGGCATCCTGACTCGGATACGCCATTTGACCGGGTGGTGGGGGAATCACATCGAGATTCGCACTTGAGGTAGTTGTGCCATTTGGTACCGAGCCCGTTGGAGCAGCGCCCAGGCCGCTGTAAGGTGCTGCGTAAGTCGGTTGGGCATACATTTGATAGGCGGATACGGGCACCAGATTACTGGGCAACTGATGCAGTTTCATGCCCGCTGGCATCACATTGATTTGCTCCTGTCGCAGATTAAAGTAATCATTCGGCTTCGCGCTGGGCGGCGGAATCCCTGCCACATCAAACCGTCGATCCGTTTTAGCGGCAGTTCCCTGCTTTGCCTGCGAATGCGCCCACTTGATGCTGACCTTACGGCCATGGATGACCAGTTTGTTGAAGGTGCGCTCGGCGGCCAGTTCGGCAGCGCTTCGTTTTGTGTACTGAACAAAGGAGCATTGCTGGCGAGGAACTAGGGCAATCGAACGTATCTCGCCGTATTGATAGAACTGATCCCGTATCTCCGGCTCAGTGATGTCTTCGGGCAGATTTCCCACGTACAATGTGGTGATATTGCGATCCTCTGGCGGCTCCAATGTCGGTAACGAGGCAGCCCGCTTCATGATCTTCTCAGCTACCGGATCGTTGCGTCCATAGTAGCGATCCTTGATGTTCTGCTCGCACAGAGGATCATCGGGCTCGTTGGGCTTGTCGTGGCGATATGGACACTCCTCGCCACGCTTGCACTCACCCTTTACCCAGAAGGAGCAGATGTGCGGACGATTCCGTTTGTAGTACGGTGCTGTGCGCGCCAATTTCGATAGCATCTCGTTAGCCGCCAGAGAGCGACCAACGGCGCCAGCTGCCTCGGTACCATCCCCATCGGCAAGCTGGGCATCAATGTTCTGAATGTAGTACTCCTTGTTAACATCACTTTGGGGCATATTATCCGCCACTTTGAGGGCGGCGTCGCGCACTTGGATAGGCAGTCCAAACTCCAGGTCGAGCAAGCACGTTTGACACACGTTCTTAAGGCGGGCGCATGTCTGACAGACTTCCGTCTTTTTGAAACGCATCCTTGCCCCGGGACACCAGCGGAATATTGTAAATGGCCTTGTGCAAATTTTACATTCCTTTCCGAAACGCTCCTTAATCATGCGCACATACGGATTGTCACCAAGGCAAGTCTGGCAGAGTATTGGAAATTCGGCATCCTCCCAATTCTGACGATTGTACGTATTGGTCGTCTTTGACATCGACATGGCTTCGACAAAGAAAAACTATTATTTACGGCAGTAGAAAAACCACAATACACGCACAATGTAGAAAAGTTGTGTCAACTGGTTCGGAACAAGTTCAATTGAATGACTGAATCGATAATTTGTATGAGCTAGTGATGGTTGAACAACTTAATCGATATGTTGTTAGAGATAATTGTAAAGTGATACATTCAATTGCCTAATACCACGCGATTGTTAAAGAAACAAGGTATTAATACTAGCTCTAATGGTGTTCGTATTACATTTTTAAAAGAATTCTGAGGTAATTGTACTTGTGTGTAAAAGGAAAACCACTATTGCGATAGTCAATCGATCGATACATCGTCTTTAGAACCGGTTCTTTTAACATCAATTTTAACTAAGTGGCAACGTTCAATGGAAGAAAACGTTTGGAAAAATCGACATAAACAATACTAATAGGCTTAATAAAAAAATACAATAACCAAGGCAAGAAATGTAAAGCGCTACAGCTGTGCATCGAAGTCATCCGATGACGAGGAGGATGATAGCTATGTGCCCTATGTTGGCAACGGAACACACACAGCCTAAATACTCCAGTGAATATGAGAACGATGACGGCAAACAAGTCGCACAGGATGCCGATGCTGGCGTCGCAAGTAGAACATTAGTGTGCTCGGCCAGCGCACACCGAGATTCACACCAGAGATAGTAGTACTATTTGGGAACCAGCGCGTTGGAACAGCGCCCAGGCGGCTGTATGGTGCAAAATAGGGTGGTTGGGCGTACATTTGATAGGCGGGTACGGGCACCAGATTACTGGGAAACTGGAGCAGTTGCATGCCCGCTGGCATCACATTGATTGGCTCCTGTCGCAGATTGAAATAATCATTCGGCTTTGCGCTGGGCGGCGGAATCCCGGTCACATCAAAGCATCGATCCGTCTTGGCGGCAGTTCCGTGCTTTACCTGCGAATGCGCCCACTGGATGCTGGCTTTGCGGCCATGGATGACCAGTTTGTTGAAGGTGCGCTTGGCGGCTAGTTCGGCAGCGCTACGTTTTGTGTACTGAACAAAGGAGCATTGCTGGCTCAGAACCAGCGCAATGGAACGTATCTCGCCGTATTGATAGAACAAATCCCGTATCTCCGGCTCGGTGATGTCTTTGGGTAGATGACCCACATACAATGTGGTGATATTGACATCCTCGGGCGGTTCCAATGTCGGCAACGAGGCAGCCCGCTTCATGATCTTCTTAGCTACCGGATCGTTGCGGCCATAGTAGCGATCCTTGATGCTCTGCTTGCACGGCAGATCATCAGGCTCGTTGGGCATGTCGTGGCGATATGGACATTCCTCGCCCCGCTTGCACTCACCCTTCGCCCAGAAAGAGCAGATTGGCGGACGATTCCGTTTATAGTACGGTGCTGTGCGCGCCAATTTCAATATCATCTCGTTAGCTGCCAGAGAGCGACCAACGGCGCCAGCTGCCTTGGTACCATCCCCATCGGCAAGCTGGGCATCAATGTTCTGAATGTAGTACTCCTTGTTAACACCGCTTTGGGGCAAATTGTCAACCACTTTGAGGGCGTTGTCGCGCACTTGGATTGGCAGACCGAACTCCAGGTCGAGCAGGCATGTTTGACAGACATTCTTAAGGCGGGCGCATGCCTGACAAACTTCCGTCCTTTTAAAACGCATACTTGCTCCGGGACACCAGCGGAATATTGTGAATGGCCTAGTACAAATTTTGCATTCTTTTCCAAAACGCTTCTTAATCATTCGCACATACGCATTGTCGCCAATGCATGTCTGGCAGAGTATTGGAGATTCGGCATCCTCCCAATTCTGGCTATTGTACGTATTGTTTGTCTTTGACATCGACATTGTTTCGACAAAGAAAAATAATTATTTAAGGCAGTAGAAAAAACCACAATCCAATGCACAACGTAGAAAATCTGCGCCGATAATTTGTATGTATGCTTTTTTGTAAAAGCCAATCACTTCTATTGCGATAGTCAGTCGATCGATATATCGCTTTAAAAACCGATTTGTTTTCCATTGATTTTAACCAAGTGGCAACGTTCAATGAGAGAAAACGTTTGGTTACACATAAACAATATTAATAAGCGTAATTAACAATATACAAAAACTATGGCAACAAATGTAAAGCGCTACAGGCGCGCATCGAAGTCCTCCGATGACGAGGAGAAGGAGGATAGCTATGTGCCCTATGTACCGGTCAAGGAGCGCAAAAAGCAGCACATGATGAAACTGGGGCGCATTGTTCAGTTGGCAACGGAACAAACACAGCCTAAATCCTCCAGTGAGAATGAGAACGATGATGATACACAAGGCGCACAGGATGCCGAGACCTGGGGCCGCAAGTACAACATTAGTCTGCTTGACCAGCACACGGAACTGAAGAAAATTGCCGAAGCCAAAAAGATGAGCGCCGTGGAGAAACAGTTACGCGAGGAGGAGAAGATAATGGAAAGCATTGCACAGCAAAAGGCGCTGATGGGCGTTGCCGAGTTGGCAAAGGGCATACAGTACGAGGAACCGATTAAGACCTCGTGGCGGCCGCCACGTCACATTCTGGCCATGCCGGAAGAGGAACGACAGAAGATACGCAAAGAGCTAAGAATTCTGGTTGAGGGCGAGAATCCCAGTCCGCCCATACAAAGTTTCCGTGAGATGAAATTCCACAAGGCCATAATGAATGGCCTCGCTGCGAAGGGCATTAAAAAGCCAACGCCGATTCAGGTGCAAGGGTTGCCGACTGTGCTATCTGGTCGAGATCTGATTGGAATTGCCTTCACTGGCTCTGGCAAGACCTTGGTCTTTGTGCTGCCCATTGTGATGTTTGCATTGGAGCAGGAATTCCGTTTGCCCTTCGAGCGCAATGAGGGACCATATGGTCTTATCGTTTGCCCATCGCGGGAGTTGGCCAAGCAGACGCACGACATCATTCAGCACTATAGCAAGCATCTGCAGATGTGCGGTATGCCTGAGATACGCTCCTGCCTGGCCATGGGTGGACTGCCCGTCAGCGAAGCCGTCGATGTCATCTCTCGTGGCGTGCACATTGTTGTGGCCACTCCTGGCCGACTTATGGATATGCTTGATAAAAAAATCTTGACATTGGATATATGTCGATATCTGTGCATGGACGAGGCGGATCGCATGATAGACATGGGATTCGAGGAGGATGTGCGCACCATATTCTCTTTCTTCAAGGGTCAGCGACAGACGCTTCTCTTCTCTGCCACAATGCCCAAGAAGATTCAAAATTTTGCACGCTCGGCACTTGTCAAACCGGTTACAATCAATGTGGGACGTGCCGGTGCCGCCTCAATGAATGTCATCCAGCAGGTGGAGTATGTGAAGCAAGAGGCAAAGGTTGTCTACCTGCTTGATATCCTGCAGAAGACGGCGCCACCTGTGCTCATTTTTGCCGAGAAGAAACAGGATGTGGACTGCATACACGAGTATCTCCTGCTCAAAGGTGTCGAAGCGGTGGCCATACACGGTGGCAAGGATCAAGAGGAACGTTCTCGCGCCGTCGAGGCGTATCGTATGAGCAAAAAGGATGTACTGGTGGCCACAGATGTTGCGTCAAAGGGTCTTGATTTTCCCAATGTGCAGCATGTGATTAATTATGACATGCCCGATGATATTGAGAACTATGTGCATCGCATTGGTCGTACGGGTCGATCCAATACCAAGGGACTGGCCACCACAATGATCAACAAGATAACGGAGCAGTCTGTGCTGCTCGATCTCAAGCATCTGCTGCTTGAGGCCAAACAGGAGGTGCCCGATTTCCTTGATGAGCTGGCGCCTGAAGCAGAGCACCAGCATCTGGATCTTGGCGATTCACATGGCTGCAGTTATTGTGGCGGATTGGGCCATCGCATCACCGAATGCCCCAAGCTCGAGGCGGTGCAGAGCAAACAGGCATCCAACATTGGCAGACGCGACTATCTATCCAACACGGCTGCCGATTACTAGGTTTATTTTTAGACATAGACAATATCTAAACGCAAGCTGGACATATTATATAAAGTGATCGCTCTACAATGTTTCAGCGGTATTTGTAGTTTGTGAATAATTAATAACTTTAGTTGTAAGTATGAACAATTATTTAAAACTAAGGTTCCTGATTGTTACTTATAAAATTAAAAATTTAATGACTTTTATATAGGCTCCACAATCATTTTATATATATATATATTTTAAAATGCTTATAAATAGAAGCTAATTAAATAAAATATAAATATTTTATTAGATTGAAAAGATTCCCTTTGAGCTCTAACACTAAAAAGATGTTTATAGTTTTTGAAAAATATAAATTTCAGTTGTAATTGTCCAGGATTCGCTGTAAGAAATAAAATCTACAAAATAATCTGGAAATTCCAAGCTTAATGTAAATCGGTGACTTTTGCACTTCCTTTCTCAAATGCGTTTTTCATTTGTTTACTATTCTGTTTACCGTTTTGTTTGCAAAAGGTATTTTTTTGCTTATCAGTCGAACTGACTCTTATCATTCAACTGTGTGGATCATCTCAGATGAGCTGAGCCAGAGAGAGAGACAGACATAGAAAGAGAGTGATAGTGAGTCGAGTTTGAGCGGGCTTTTATAAAGGCGGCGACAATCGTCGAGTTTCGTTCAGTGTCTCAAACTGCGTTGCCGTGAACACAACGGCTACCTGGAATTCAACTTGTCTCAGTCTCTCCTAAAGCCTGGAAGCGGTCAGTTCATAGCTATTCACATAAGCGTAAGTGTTTATATAATTTGCATACTCTTCTCACTCTGTATGTGTGTGTGTGTGTCAATAGTGCAGTTTTAAATGACGCAAACTTATGCGCCTAAAGTGTTCTCTGTTTACAATTGAAACCAATCAAGTTTAAAGTACTTATAAATTGAATATCTAATTAGCCCACTGATGACCTTTATAAAGCTCGCAATTAATCTTGACAATTCGTTGAATTGCTCAATTTTATAATTTATTTATATGTATTTAATATATGTAGTGTTATCGATCGTGTGCGATTCTATTTAATTGAATCTGCTTATCACTTTGTTTTGAACCTAGCTTATCTTGGGTTAAAACCTTCGTGCAAACGTACTTAAAATTGCGAAATGTATATAAAAGTAATGTATTACTATATGTTATTAGGTATGTCTTTATATAAATTCTCTAAAAAGTGTTGTCATTAACATATAATTATAAAATATATATAGCCTGTAATTGTTTTTTTATTTAAGAGTGGTCTTCAGCTGACTTAACTCGAATTTACATTACAAACAAGACAAAATTTTCTTTATAATTTTTGTATTATTCTCATTTTTACAAGTTTTTTAAACTTGTGAAAATGCTTAGTCGTTTGTAGAATTTTTAAGAATTTCTAGTGGTTTTTTTCTAGAAAATTTCTTATGTATAAAAAAAGTAATCATTTTAAAAATTCAAACACGTACCATTATAATTTAAGCATTTCTATTTAGAATTATAAAATACATCTTTCATACTTCAAATTAAACACACTTGATTTACACACAAACGAGCTTCAAAATGTGTACTCCGATAAAAGGAAGTGTTATTGCTTACTAATGTGGTTGATCTTTTCGTTAACATATTTATAATTAGGTATTTAAAATAGAAGTAGTTTTTATCTCGTTATTTAAATATATTTGAGTGGATATTTATGTATGCACTAACAAGTTTTTAAGCACCATTGTTAATGGGCTTCTAGACAAGAATTCTTCTCTAATGTTTGTCTTTATTTTTGCTGCCCGCTGTAGTATCTAATAATTAAGATGAATGATCTCAGTACTTAGGTGACGTATTGTCGACTTTTATGCGTAGGCTATTGTGTTATATTGTCGATTGGCAGATATTTGAAATTCAAAGCACATTGCTTGTCGTGTGTACATCGAGACTTGAAACTAAATAACAAGTCGAACTTGAAAATGGCACACAAACAAACCCGAACGAAAAATGGCACATTAACAATGTGAATGTTGTCGCTTATCATAAATCATAAATATGTAGTTTCTTTTTTTTTAATAATGTTTTCGACCTAGTTAAAGATGAAAAAAAACTATGGAAACACACGTAAAAGGGCTTGCCTTCGCCGTTATTTCTTTAATCGTGATGTCACTTCAGACGCGACATGTCGTAACGCTCCACAACTAATTACTTAAAAAATTTAAAAATTAATTATAACAATAAAAAACAAAACAACGTGTGTGACGCATTTACAGCTTCAATGACTGTTATAAAAGAAAGCATATTTGTTGTTTGTTATTAATGTTTCAGATTAATACAATCTTTTTTTGTGGCAACCTAAAGTTTCATGATAAGATGCGGTTTATTATTTTATTGCAGTTTAGTCGGATTTATTTTTAAATATCTTATATATCGATTTTTTATTTAATTAGGAAAGACAAAAGAGTAGCATATTTGAGATGAAAGTGAAGAAATATGTACACGAATTTGACATATGATCGTAGAAAATATACTTAGAGAAGTATACTTCATCTTAGTATATTTATTCTATATTTTCGATGATAGAAAATGTATATACTTGGCTAGAGCAATATAATACTGTTCTGTATATTTAAGGAAGTACTTTTAATTTTTTAATTGCTATAATTGAACTCTGTTTTAAATAGTCGACAAAAGAAATAAGCTTTAATTTTACCTGTCAATCATTTATTTGATATACTTAATTAAGTAAATGTAGCAAAATAAAGAAAATATATTAAATGTATAAAATTATATACTATATTTAAATCGTTTTATACTCTATTCTATTCTATTTATTTATTCTACTAACTTGTTGATTCATTTTCTTTATCTCTCTCTGTTTTTGTGTTTCTTTCTCTTTGGCAGTTGCGCTCTCCCAGCGGGCAATCATCTCTGTTTGAGTTGCGAAGGTAAAAACAAAGCCGAATAATACAAAATAATAATAATAGAAGCAATTTACAAGCTGTTCACACGCACAGTTTATCACAACAATAAACAAAAGTGACGCTATTTGCTCAGTTCCAGATATACTTGCAACCCCCTCAGCGCCCGACACTTCTCCACTTCTTCACTTCTCCGCCACAGCCGTCGTTGACGTCGCGTCGCAATATGGCAAGGCGAGGAGCTGCCAGTCATCTGGCAGTCATCTGCAGGTAATGCAAGCGAGCAGTTCGCACAGCTAGCAAGCTCCCAACAGAAGTCTAAATTAAATTCACTAATTAGTGCAAAAAGAATACACAAATTACTCATACGCCGCATTCTCATCAAATAAAGAAATTAATCATCGTATTACTTGTAAGTATTTCTCATCTAACCGCATATTATTCCATTTCCGGGCTGCGAAAGCTCTCAACATAATTAAACATGTGATAAAATTGGGTTAGTTATTTTAGTGACCTTTTATGGTCATGAATCATGACAAATAGGTCGAGCACAGAAACAATTCAGTTCAGTCAGTTGTCTGTAGACTTTTGCCTGTATAAGGCGTTAATTTTCAGTGTCGCACTCGCTGTTAGTGAAGCTACTTGAAAACATAAACAAACAAAGAGAACAAAACAGTCGAGACACATTTATTGAAACTCATTATTTGGTTTGCAGCTTGCTGGTGTTTATCGCAATCTCGACAAGTTTGTGTTCGGCTGCCACATATCAGAGTCGTCCCGCGTTTCCTGCCCAAACCGGTCCAGTTCAGCCCTCCATTGGTGGCAACAGCAAACAGCCAGCCAGACGCGTTATGCATCCAGCTTTTGCAAATGCCGGCCGCTCTGCCGGCCTGGAGATTTGGCGCATCGAGGTAAGTGTATAATTGTGTTCTGAATTGTGTTCCCGCAAAAGATAACACTCGAAATTTCACATTGCCCTAATTGCCTGTCATGTGAACACTCAGAGAAAACACTACTAAAATTGTCTTAAAATCTTAAGACGACTTTTTTTTTATTAAAACTGGTTTTGGCCACACTTTCTTAAATGAAAGACTGATTTGAATTTCAAAACTTTCTGACTTCTTGTAAGTTATACACATAATTCTTAAATACAGAACTTGATTTTTTTGGTTGTAAATATTTTGCACATAGTTGAAGTATTTAACCCAATCGATAATTCAGGTTCCTTGAAATGCGTAAAAATTGAAGCACAATTCTTTTTGAAGTGTGTATAAAATGTACAGCGATTTTCTCCCACTGTACAGTTGTACTCGATTTGTATAATTATTTAGCTGCATGCTTACATCGTTTGGGGGAAAGTTCGACACCCACGCACGAATGCGTTGCTCATCCAGCGGCGCCCAATGTGGCACTCTCTGGTGGCATTTGGCATGCAAAGTACTCTATTTGAGTAAATATAAAATAAATATATATGTGTAATCGCATATGTAGTCTATAAAGGAATTGTTGGCTTGTGCCTGACGATATTTTCTAGTCGCTGAACTCACGCAATATGCTCAACAGATGTTTTGCTAATTTAACGAATCACTACTGTGGTTGTGTACAGTAAACATAGGCATGTTTTCAGCAGGTCGTTAATTAGCTCGGAAATATTAACTGAATTTATTTGCCAGGCATTTTTCTATTTGTTTTCTTTCTTATGTTTGACTTTGTTTATCGAGAATTTCTGGCTTTTGGCGCTTGCTCAATATTAAAAAAAATATAAACTGAAACTTTTTGTTTATTTCTTTTTATCTAGAATTTCGAACCGGTTCCATATCCCAAAAATAACTATGGCAAATTCTACACGGGCGACTCCTTTATTATTTTGAATGTAAGTAATAAATAATAATATTTATATTAAATTTGACTTTTGATGCATGTCTATCAATAATATTGATAATAAATTTATAACAGTCATTATGGTTTTTTATTAGTATTTTTAATTAAACATTTATTTATTACCAATTGTTGTACTCGAGGTTAACCAGATTAGCTGGAAAGTCGAATACATCAGAATATTTAATATAGCCTCAAATCAGTTATGCATTTTGGGAATTCAAAATATTGCTCATCCAAAATTTCCAAACCATTAATATAAATGAATAAACAATCTGAGTCAGATTTAATTTTTTTAAACAATATTGAAGATTATATAATATTGTATATTACCCTAAAACTGTTCACAGACCAGAGAAAACCCAAAGAACAAAGAACTCTCGTGGGATGTCCATTTCTGGCTGGGATCCGATACCTCCACCGATGAGGCTGGTGCTGCAGCTATTTTGACTGTACAATTGGATGATATCCTCAATGGCGGTCCCGTCCAGCATCGTGAGGTGCAGGATCACGAGTCCCAGCTGTTCCTGGGCTACTTCAAGAATGGTAAACAAAACTAGCTCGAAGCTAATCCTGTCTTTAATTCTGCATTTCCAACGATTTAGGTGTGCGTTATGAGCAGGGTGGTGTTGGCAGCGGTTTCAAGCATGTGGAGACGAATGCCCAGGGCGAGAAGCGTCTGTTCCAGGTGAAGGGCAAGCGCAATGTGCGCGTCCGCCAGGTGAATCTATCCATCTCATCGATGAACAAGGGTGACTGCTTCATACTGGATGCCGGCAACGATATCTACGTCTATGTGGGCTCCCAGGCCAAGCGTGTGGAGAAACTGAAGGCGATTAGTGCTGCCAACCAGATTAGGGATCAGGATCACAATGGACGCGCTCGTGTACAGATCATCGATGAGTTCAGCACCGATTTGGATAAGCAGCAGTTCTTCGATGTGCTCGGCTCTGGATCACCCGATCAAGTGCCCGAGGAGTCCACGGCCGATGAGGATGGTGCCTTTGAGCGCACCGATGCCGCCGCCGTCACTCTCTACAAAGTATCCGATGCCACTGGCAAACTCCAAGTGGACACAATTTCCCAGAAGCCGCTGCGCCAGGCAATGCTCGATACTCACGATTGCTTCATCCTGGACACCGGCTCCGGCATCTTTGTATGGGTGGGTCGTGGTGCCACACAAAAGGAGAAATCCGATGCTATGGCCAAGGCACAAGAGTTCCTGCGCACAAAGAAATATCCGGCCTGGACGCAGATCCATCGCATTGTCGAGGGTTCCGAATCTGCGCCCTTCAAGCAGTACTTCGACACCTGGCGCGATGTGGGCATGTCCCACACTCGTCTCGTCCGCTCCGCCTTGAACATCGGCTCCGATGAGTCTCTTGATCTGGATGAGATCGATGCCGTCGTTGAGAAATTGAAGAAGAGTGGCGGTCGCGCCATTGGCTTCATGCCCGATCATGGCCAGAATAGCATTGGCGAGATCACCCAATATGTAAGCATCCGCGGCTCCAATGACGTCCAGCGCAACGTCGTTCCCTTCGAGGAGCAACTGCCGCTGCTGGGCTTTGGCTCGTACGTGCTTAGCTATAACTATGAGGCCAACAATGGCGATAAGGGCGTCATTGTCTATGTTTGGCAGGGAGCCAAGGCCAACGCTGCTGTCAAGGAGCGCGCCTTCGAGGAGGGCATGGCTCTCGCCGAGGAGCAGAATGCGATCCTAGTGCGCACCATGCAGGGTTACGAACCCCGTCACTTCTACAAGATATTCAAGGGTAATCTCTTGACATCGTACTCACGACTCCCGATCTCTTCCCAACTATTCCGGATTCGCGGCACTGTCGAGAGTGATATCCATGCCAGTGAAGTGCCCACAGATAGCTCCTCTTTGGCTTCCGGGGATGCCTTTGCCTTGGCAATGGCCAAGACACACAAGGTGTACATCTGGCATGGTCTGGGTGCCTCCGCCTTCGAGAAGGAAGCAGCCAAGGAGCGCTTTGCCCACTACTGGGAGGATTCCGAAATGGAGATTGTGGATGAGGGTGCCGAACCCGATGATTTCTGGGAGGAGCTCAACGGGGAGGGTCAGTACGATCGCAGTCTGGATGATCAGACAGCACCACTGCTTGAGCCACGCCTCTTCCACTGCCGTTTGACCAGTGCTGGGCGCGCCAAGGTCGAAGAGGTCAGCGAATATCAGCAGGAGGATCTCGATACGGATGATGTGATGCTTCTCGATGCCGGCGATGAGCTCTACATGTGGGTTGGCTCCGGCGCCACAGCCGATGAGAACGGCAAGATTCTGGATATGGCCAAGGTGAGATTGATTATTTTTAGCTGACTGGTAGTAAAAATATATAAAATATAAAATATATAAAAAATATATTAATTTATAAAATATATTAATTTATAAAATATATTAATTTATAAAATATATTTTTCATTCGCAGCGCTATATTAAATCGGAGCCCACAGCTCGCACGATTGATACTCTGAACATTGTGCGTGTGTCCCAGGGTCATGAGCCAAGGGTGTTCAAGCGGATGTTCCCCAGCTGGGAGGACAACTACTGGGAGGTAAGTAAATCGCAATGCACATTCAATGATCATTCCATACTAAATATTCATCACCTGGCTTATTAATCTGGCTCCCGCTTGCTGATTCAATGCATGACCTCAAAACACTTCACTGCTTTTGTGAGTGAGTATTTCAGCCACAAGTAAATATTCACAATATTCACCGCTTAATTAACTAGCAACACACTCAATAGATTTAATTTTTTAATTTTTACTATATTAATTAATTATTTCAATGGCACTCTTAGACTCTGACTTCCTATGAGGACATCAAACGCCAGGTTCTGGATGCTGACAACGAGGTCTAAGCTCTCAGTTGCAATACTCAGCAAAATTGACCAAAAATTTTAATTCGCTTTTGCCGTTAAAATAATACAAATGAAATTAATAATTAAATATATTGTAATTTTGTATTAAATGGAAAAGGTTTTTTCGTATTAAATGGAAAAGGTTTTTTCACTCAAATATGATTTTTTGTGTTATTAATTTCAAATGGGAGATTGAATTTAAATAAACCTGAATAGATTTTGAAGTAACGAGGACAAGCTGATTAAATTTTAAGATCTTTTAAATTTTAAATAAATAATCGTAGTGAAAATTTGTAATATCAATAATTTTTATTAAGATAATCTAATTGTCGATAGTTGAATATATAATTAATTTAATTAAAATTCGATTGAGCTACTTTCGGGGCCCCACGTGATTTGCTCGATCCAATCCAAATATGATGATACACGTGTATAGACACTTGGATAGCTGCTGCGACAGAAGACGCCAAAGGAGGTGATTCCAATAAGATGATAATGAATATGATTACGTCGACGTCGTCCCGGAAAATTCAACTGAAGCGGACCACCCGAGTCACCCTGACAGGTGTCGCGATTCTGAATCAAATCCTGTGCGCATATCTGACTCTCTATGATACCATTTGGGGTCTCTTCGAACTCGGGCAGATCCCCGTCGCACTCTCTGTTGGGCACTAGGGTTGCATTTAAATGGGTCAAGCGATAAGTCATACTCCTGCCGAAACTCGTCGATCCATAGCCCATGGCGAAGGCAATCGATGTGTGTATCTCCTCTCTGGTCCACAGGCGAATGGGTCTAACGAACTCGGTTAGACTAAAAGGAATCGTATTTTTCCATAGAAATATTAATAGAATTAAAATTCAAATTGTATAAAAATTATCTCTATAAACCATTTTTTATGGCGATTTTAATGTTGAGGTGTTTATCTAAATTTTTAGAAATTATTTGATTGCTCAAAATGTGTTTCATTACAATTTATATTTGTATTTATATTTATGATTGCTCCAAAATTATAATAGTATATCCCGAAACGTTAAATTGCCTAAAGATTAGATAAGATTATAATCTGATTTGAGTTTTTATATTTCTGTTTTTTTTTTAGCAGTTACAAACAAAACACATTTTTCTATGTCGAGCCAAACTTTGTAGATAGTTGCGTAAATTACATTTGATCAAGTAAAATTTGTATTTAGTAAAATCGTACAATTTTCAAATACTCACATAACATTTCCGTCCAGTTTTAGAAGCGCAATATCATTATAGTATAGGTTATTTCTGTAGTCGGGATGCTCGAATATGCTTTCGATTCCAAAGTTCTGAGGCTTAACCGTTATCTCATCGATCAATAGATTCAGTCCACCTATGCGAACCCACTTTGGCACATCACTAAAAATATATATATGAAATGTTAAAATGGGTCACAGGCAATCAGAGAACCCTCGATCTCGTACACTGGCCTTTTCGTCTGGTGTAATCAAGAAACTCACCCATCCACCTCTGTGCAATGGGCCGCAGTTAGTACAAAATTGTCACTAATCAGGCTGCCGCCACATTTGTAGTTGATTGGCTCTGAGTTCGTCTGAAAGCCGACCGCTGCCTATCAAAAATGAAATGTACCCTGTTCATTTAAGCTATAAACAATATATGCTGATTGTTTTTTTTTTTATCAGCTCACAAAATTTTGTATACCATATGGGGGTATTCACCGGGTCGGGCGAGAACGCGTCCATCGAGATCGATGTCATCGGCATCTGCTTTTACGTCGGAATCGTTGGCAAATATGCGTTCAACATACTCCGAATACTCTATGGGTATATGTATATAACAAATTATAAGAAAGAGAGAGAGAGAGAGTGAGAGAGAGGGAAACTCACTGTGCTCACAGAGACGTTTATGCTTTTTGTTGGACTTCATGATGCGATGACCATTCGGAGGTGGTGGAAATGGTTGACCTGGTCTAAACGCTATCATTGAGTGCCTTCGCCCTGACTTTGGTTGTGGTAAATTACCCTCGCTGATTAAGTGAAAGTTACGTATCTTAAACTTTGTGGATTCCGGAAAAAAGATATCTTGATCCGTCTCAGTTCCTGGAAAATTGATTTCCTGATCCCTAGGAAATACAATTGCCTGATCTCTGTACTGTCCGTTTGTAAATGCCAAGCAGAATAGCAGCATTGATAGCAGCACCAAAAAGCAGCACATTTTGTTTTTTTGTGTATTCACATTGAGTGTCAAAACTGGACTGAGGCATCTCGAATCTCTTTGGTCTATCGTTCTGAGTCTAGCTTTCGCCTTATCATTATTTATTGTCACAGCAGAAACGCATAAAAAATTGTGTTATTTATTATTTTTTATTGTTTGTTTATATGTGTATTCCCAGGGTTTGAGGGTTGACGACAGTTGCGGTGAGTGGCGCATGGATTTGTGTGGTTCCACCAAATTGGCCCTCATATTGTGCAATTATCGCACGCTGAATGGACTCCAGATCCTGATCATTGCTGTACTTTAGCACAGACACAGTGGGATCATTGCCAGGTGCAGGAGCAGCATAAGCCAGGGCCATCAAAGCGAACAGCAAAATCAACTGCATGTGGAAAAATGTGATTATTTTTGTATAAATTTAATAACCACAAAAGTTTTTTTTTTAACTTACGCAAACCGTCTTCATTATGTCAGATTCTTTCGGCAAAACTAAAACGCGAGCGCAAATCGTCGACTGCTTTTATAGCCAGCAAAAGCTATCATTGGGTTCATAATCAAATTATAATTTGCAACTATTAACTTGAACAACTTGAAAACCAAACGAGTTTTCAAATTCATTTGTTTAACATAAACCCGGAGACCAGACTCAAAATCAAGCGCTGATTATTACGATAATGTCAATTTAGCTCGTCAGATATAAATATGGTTTTTTCTTTTAAAGCAAACGCAAAAAAAAATAACTATAAATTGGCCAGGTTTTTTTTCGATTAAAGCGTATTTTAATCTACATTTGACTACTCTTTGTGTGAAAGCGAAATCTTTGAACTGGTTTTTTAGATGCTAATTAAAAAAGTATCTGGGCTACTAGTCGCTGAATTACAAAAAGGTTTTAATTGCTGCCATCAAAAATACATCAATCATAAATCCCTTTAATTTCGCTTTCATCTGTTTCCTTTGCTCTGGTTCCTTACCAAAGAAACTTGTTGTGTTACCCTAATCTGATTTTTAATGAGGCTGTGATGAAATTGTGAAATACTATGTCAAAGGAATATAGCTAGAAGGTATATATAATCTTGATCAGGATCAGTAGGCGAGAATATGTGTCTGTTTGTCTTTAGACAAAGATAATTTAATTTTTAAAAAAAAATTGTATACGATTTATAATATATATATTGATGAGTTCAGGGTATCTCGTAGTCAAGCTCTCTCGACTAGAGAATTCTTGCTGATCTCAAAACAAGTTTTATTATCTGATTATGACCAACAAATTTATTTTGAATTCAGCGACTATTCTTGCTTATCAATAATTGTCTTATTATTAAAAAAAAATAAAAGTAAACTTTATTGAAACTTTTGTTACACTTTGAAATACTTTCGAATTAAGTAATATTCAAATATAAATGAATAAAGGTCTATGTATTAAATTTAGTAATTTATTCATAATTTTAAGTCCTTGCAAATTCAATAATTTTTTTAATTGCCCAAATTAGGATAAAAAAACAAGCTACACAAAAAGTGTTGCATAATTTTAGGCTCAAATTGTAAATAGTTTGAGCCACTGGTCAAAAAAGTAATTTTAGATAATAATTTAAATACATCAAAAGTTCAAAATATATTTGTAAATATGAATATTTGACTTGAAAAATTTTCCATTTAGTTTAGCCTTATGAAACTTTATATATAACACACACATTTAGTAGCAAATAAATCAAGGCAATAATTGTGTATTTAGTAATATTTCGTAAATTCCCAAAATGCAAATTAAATCTGTGGTTGTCGGCAGCTTTTCTTAGTTAACTCCAGAAAATGTTCAATGTAGACATAACTTGGCATTCCAACAGAGGCCAAGTTGCGACAAAACCACATATTTGGTGACTAAATTGGACAGCAAAATTGTAATTTGAATACATTAACACATTTTCCAGATTATCAAAGTTGTATTTGTTTCTTTTACGAAAGTATATGATCCAATTAAAAAAACCATTGGTGTTTTAATTGAAACATGCAGCCAGATAGCATCGAGTTGCCCAACACAGATCATGATAATGAAATGGATGCGCATTTGCATGCGCTGCATCTGCATCGGCGGGATGCAATCTTCAATATAAATATCGGACAACGCTGCAATTGGAAGACACAGAAAGAGCTCAGCAGCTGCACAGCACACACAACTCAAATATCTAAAAACCTTTCGGTGTGGAAACCACAAAACCCAAGCACAAAATGCGCGCTTTTCTGGTAAGTAACAACAAAAAACTTGATCCTCTCCAGAAATATAATCATATTTTTCACAGATGATTTGCTTGTTTGCCGTCGCCCATGGACAGTATGATTATACGCCGCAAACTAGTAGTGATTTTCTTGGAACCGAGCAGAGTGGCTCTGCTCAGTTGTCGGAGCCCATACTTACTCCCAGCGAGTTCAACAAGGAGTTCTACTTGTATAGCGCCCCGGAGCAGGAGTTCGACAATGGCCCGGTCAGCGAACAGCTCTCGAATAGCCTGAGGAAAAATCTGCGTGTGCTGTTCATCAAGGGTCCGGAGAACACCGGCCTGGAGCAGGCCGCCCTACAGTTGGCCTCATCCGCCTCCGACGATCGCACTGCCATCTATGTGCTGAACAAGCAGGCGGATGTGAGTGGCTTGGCCAACAAACTGAACCAAATTAAGCAGCAGGCCAACAATAAGCCCGAGGTGCACTTCGTCAAATATCGCACTCCCAGCGATGCGGAGAATGCACAGCGTGTCATCCAGGCTCAGTATGATTCACTGCCCGGTCGCTCCACCAACCACAATGCCGGCTCCTCGGCACCAGTTTTAGACTTTGCCACAAAGAGCGGAGGCTCTGCCACAAACGAGTTATCATCAGCTAGTGCGTACTTACCACCCAACCGAAGGTTTTAGCTGTAAGAAAACTGCACACACTAACTGTAAATAGTGTTAATAAATAAAATTAGTTTCTATAAAAAATTGACTGAGTTTATTTTGCTACCAAAAAGTATGCAAGAAAGTTGATTGGTTTTCGACTTGCTGCAGCTGCGACAACTATTTTGGACGCGACTGTAGCAAGCGCTAAACGGTGATAACTAAATATAAATTTTATTAAATCGAATTAGTTGAGTATTTCTGAGTGGTTTATGGTGATAATTAAAAGGATTGTCGCAGAAAACAGATAAATTCATGTTTGTTGGTGTTTTTTAAATCAAAAATAAGCCGAAAATTAAGTGGCTATTTTAAATTAACCTATAAAAACCTATAGCTGTTAAATCGTAAGTCCATCAAATACTGCGCTCACATGCCGTATGAGTAATATTTAGCTACTGCATTAATTGATAATAATCTTTGGGCAACCACTATTAAAAAATGTTATTACAATAATTAGCATAATCCCGCTTGGCGAAGGCAATGGCAATGACAGCTCTCGAGATCTCCGGTATTTGGTATGGTTTACATTTCGAAAGCTAACGATACTAAAGATTGTGTAAACCCAAAATTAAGACAAACCCAGCCAGAAATGCCAGACACAACACATAAGCAAAATGGACACATAAATTGCTTTCTTTGGATAACCAAAATAGTTTGTTTGCATCTTGTTTGTTTTTTTTTTATATCACTTGGCTATCTTATTAGGTTTAAATTTAAATTTATGCGCATTGGGCATTTGGGAATACGCAACCGGTTGAGGAACTGCTCCGGACAACTCAACGAGCTACTAATTTAGCGGACAGAAAACGTTTTCATGTTTTCGGTTTTCGGTTTGTTATTCGAATTCATCGAAATGCATATGAAATGACTTTCTTTTGGAACTGAGGGAGCATTTGATCGAGCCATATGTCACATTAATAAATGATATTTCGCATTAATTCCGTCGTAGAGGCGTTGCGATTATAACATAATTTGAATACCTAGTTGGGCACGTTATATAACAGTCTGCCAGCGAGATGCATCTCTAAGGTGGTTCCGTGATTTGGCAACAACACACATGGCACAGTAGGTAGGCCGTTGCCTGGCGACAATAGATTCGATAATTTAATTCCGGCGCCCAGTTTCTTGAGATGAGCCGAACTATCTTATAAAAACATAGTCAACGGTCAGTTAGGGCATCAGTTGAGTTCAACCTGTGAGAGAAGTCAACAGCGCTTAACTAAAATGAAACCGTTTGCAATTCTTGTGGTAAGACAGATAGAAGCCTGCATCAATCCTGGATCTATACTAAAATCCAATTTTCTTTCCACTTGCAGTGCTTGTCGTGCGCTTTGCTCGCCGCAGCTGCCCCACAGGGCTACAAGTATCAGCAGGGTCAGCCAATCATCCCGGCTGGCAATCTGCGCCCCCAGATACCGCTCTCGACCAGTGGAATATACAATGTGCCGCAGCAGGGACTAATTCAGAGCTACCCGCAACCCGTTGAGGCACCGATTGCCTACCAACAGCCACTGCAGCAGCAGTTTGCTCCAGCACCTCAGTCCCAGCCACAATATGTGCAGCCTTATCAGCAGTCTCAGCGTCCCTCAATTGTTACCAAGGATATCTACATTCATTCTGCACCCGAAGATACCGAGGAACTGAACTCCTCACCCCAATTGGATAACACCCCCATTCGCAAAAATTATCGCATTGTGTTCATCAAGGCGCCGACACAGAATCTGAGGCACACCGCTGCTGCTCTGAAGCGCGCCCAGGCTACCAATGAGGAGAAGACCGTCATCTATGTGCTGTCCAAGAAGCCCGACATTAACGAAATCCAACAGCATCTGCAACTCTCCCAAACCGAGCCCAAGGTCCACAAGCCCGAGGTCTACTTCATTAAGTATAAGACGACGGAGGAGGCTCAGCGTGCTCAGCAGGAGATTCAGGCCCAGTATGATGCTTTGGGTGGTGCCACTCACATCTCAGATGAGGGTATTGCTCCCATTAGCAGTTTCTCGGGTGGCTCCCTCAACTTGGGCAACATTGTACCACAGCATATTCAGCAACAGGGTCAGTCTCAGGGTTTCAGTCAGAATGCGGGATCCTTTAGCCAGGGCTTCCAGCAGAGCTCCTTTGGATCACAGGTCGGTCTTCAGAACGGAGGTCACCAGGGTGGTCTGAATGGAGGACTCCAGGGTGGTCTAGGCGGAGGTCTGGGCGGAGGTCTGGGCGCTGGTCTAGTCGGAAGTCTGGGCCGAGGTGTCCAAACCTCATCGGTATCAACGGCTTCCAACTTTGGTTCCGTTGTGCCATCAAAGAGCTATGTCCCAGCCAAGACTAAGTAAGCGATCTGCCATAAGTATGCAGTAGCATATCAATCATTGAGTTCCAAGAATCGGCATTTAATTTAGTATATTTTAATTTATTGTAAAAGCCATAATCAATTCAAAATAATTAAAAATCTTATTCTCAAAAAAAAATTAAAAATTGTTTCATTTATTGCTGGATGTTATAAACATTTTTGATATATATTTATAATTAATACACATATATATATATATATATATATAATTTCTTTATTTTTTAAAAACCTTTAGCCAAGCATTGACATAATTTAAAATCAATACTATTATTATTTTCTAAATCATAACTCATTTTAAGTTTAAAATACTTATTAGTAGTCAAAAGCTAATAAATATTATTATAGCATTTATATACCCAATAAATAATATTGGATTTTTACAATTTATCATTGCAACTGGCTTCCAGCTTTTGACAAGTAATGAACGTAATTACACATTATTCGCTAATTAATTAACCAATCTTATGTTTCATTTTTCAAATTAATTACTTAAATTAACTTTACTAATTGCTCAATTAGATACGGGTCAATAAACGGTTTACAATTAGTAAAAACAGCTTAAAAAACCATTAAAACCAAGCATTGCTAATATTGGTAAATCAAATAATGCTTTAAGCCAAATTTCACTTTTCAAACTTTCATTAACTCATAGCAGATATAAGTATTAAATGATTATATAGTTTATACAAATTGGTTTATTCTTTTTCAATATGACATATTATTAATTATTATATTGATGAGTTGGGATTCAATAGGATTATTCATAAATATTGATTGGATATTGTCGTCATTTCTGTGTACAAAGATCTCATATAAAAAATCAGTTACACATATGCTAACCATTATAATCCGTAGAGCTAAAGCTAAAATATTGTTTTTTTTTTATTGAAATCTGTTTCTTTTATAATATTTTATGACGAAGCCTATAAAAACTGATCAAACCACTTATTTGATGCATTCATAATCGTGTTCCGTCACAAGAGTATTATGCATAATATTATGCAAGACGAAACAGATGCTAAACGCTGTGACCGGTTTGCCTCATGTGGCTTATCGATGTGGCAACTTAGAGGCACGTTTATTTTTTTTTGTTTTTCATCTGATTGTTTTTTTTGTTCGTTTTGATGATCGCCTTTGTGTAATTAATGTGTTAATTGGAAATGTTGTGAAAGATCCGTTTGAAGGTCGTAGAAAGGGAAATCGTGCGGGTGGATTAGGAAATAACATGTTTATTTAGCTATACATATATATTTATATTTACAACATTTCATTTACTTATTTACTAAAAGACAACAATAATAATTCTTGCGATTTTAGTCAGTCGATTCTTTTCATGCACGCAAATTGGCGGGCAAATATTTGCTGGGAATGGCGTTCGTAAGGCTGCCAAGGCTACCAAGGCTACCAAGACTACCAAGTCCACCAATAGCACCTATGGCATTACCTCCATTTAAGCTAGCTCCATTTCCATGCTGATTGTCCAACGAGCCAATCACCGATGTGACCGGAGCGATGCCTTCATCGGAGACTTGTGTGGTGCCACCAAGCTGATCGTATTGTGCTAAAAGTTAAGTTAATTTGAATAGAATTTAAATATTATTAATATAATTTATATTTATCAATTTTAAACATTAACATTAACAACATTAAAATTTATATGTATAAATTGATATTTAAATATTTAAAGTTTCTCTATAATATAATATTAATTTTGAAGTGTTGCAATAATAATTATAATTTTAGTATGAATCTTTGAGTATTAATTTCTTAGACAAGTATTTGTTGTAGTCAGTACTAGTAATGATTTTGTGACTAATAATCAAAATTCTAACTTTTTCATTTAGATGAAGATTTGTTAAATTGCAAACCCAAAGGTTAACTGGTGATTGAATGACTAAGCCAAGACAGGTTGGCCTCTACCACTAAAATACTGGGCAAAATCTCCAACTTAAGTGGTAATAAACGTGTTGACACATTCGAAAAGCCAAGGTCTTGGCCATAACTATGCATATTATTCGTTCCGTGATGTCTTTATTGGCTCTTACCTTGTATGGTGCGCTGCGCATGAGCCGCTTCCTCCTGCGTCTTGTACTTGATGAAGAAGACCTCCGGCTTGCTGATGGGTGCCTTGGGTGCCTCTTCGATGGCCGCTTGCAGATCAAGTGGATCTGGCTTCTTGGTCAGCACATAGATGATGGTCTTCTCCTCGACGGGCGCCTGTTGGACACGTAGCGCTGCCTTGCTCACACTGGGAGTGGGCGCCTTGATGAACACAATGCGATAATGTTTGCGTGGTGGCCCAACTGGCACAGCGGGCTGTGGATAACGATCCTCTGGCTCCTCTGCTGGCGGCACATGCACATAGATATCCTTGGACACAGCTGGTGCTTGGCCATGATTATATGTTTGCGGTTGATTGTAGGCAAAGTTGGAAATCTGCTGTTGCTGCTGCGGCCGCTGGAAGATCTGCTGTTGTTGTTGTTGTGGTTGTTGGTTAAAAATCTGCTGCAGGTTGGGAGCCTGCAGAGCTTGCTGCACAATTCGCTGCTCATCGAGGCTGGCTGGCTGCTGCTGGAAGCCAGATATACCAGAAGCTATGTGTGGAATGCCTGGCAGCTGCAGATTGCCACCGTTCTGGTAATTATATCCTTGTGGCACCGCCAACGCCAAGCCAAACAGGCACGTAACCTAACAAGAAATTACAGGGTATTTCAGAAATTACACAACTGGCATATGAGAAAAAAAGCTTACAATAAACGCGCGCATTTCCCTTTGATAAGTATGAAATGTGACTAGTAAAAGATACAAGATACAAGATACAAGATACACGCAGCACCGGTTCGCTTGACAAACAGAAATCAACTAAATGCTAATCAGTGCCCGGACGAGACTTATAAGGCGCAGACTTGGATATGTCGATCACAAAAAAGCTGATGCTGCAAAAGCAGATGATGATGTTAACGATGATGATGATGATGATGATGATGATGAGGAGACGCACGAGTTCAAATGAAAATGAAACTGAAAACAAAAATAACAAACGCACGAAGATTTAGGGCCGAAAGCAATGCGCCGGCAAACCAGATTTATTTGTATACCCTTTGTAAATAGAAAAACATAAGCTATATTAATTTATTTTTCACTTTTATTGTTATTAGCTGAACATACATCTATTCAAATCTATAATCAAAAGAGTACGAAATTTAATGTAATTTAATAATATTTTTAAGTTTTTAAGAGTTTTGTACAAATATCTATTTTGTCAAAACGTTTCCGCAGATAAAGAGAATTTCAAAAATGTGTTTAAGTAATAAGTAAATAAAGAGCTCAACTTAAGACTTTTTTATTTTCAATAGTATAAAGAACTTAAAGACCTATTTTATAAATATAAATAATATAAATATATTTTCAGGCAGTTTATAGGGCATTTTCTAGGCAATCACTTTCGCCTCAGGCACTCAGGCTTATATTTCTTTTTGAACAACCTTGAGGTGATGTGTGTAGTGGTTAGACACTCATACTCTTTACACTCTCTTCACACACGCACACTCGCAAACACTCAGGCCGAAAATGCCTGCGTCATCTGTGCAGACAATTATTTGGGACTTAACGTTATTTTGCCACCAGTTCGCCGGAAGTCATATGTGAATTAACATATCTATTGTTTTGGGGGGCTAAAATTTCACTGAGGTGATATGTATTGGGGATCTTGAGTTAAACTAAGCTGAGTTGTGGCCCGCATCGTGGTGGTATTTATAATTGGCGTGCCTTTTTTCAATAATTAAACATAACTTGCACAAATCTGCGCAAAATTGTCATTAGTGACGCGCCAAATTGCACAGTCTTTGGCCACTTTGATAAATCACTTTTGATGGCCATAATGGCCTGACCCAGTTAGAGCAGCCCCTAGTTCAATTTTGCAGACATCTTGCAATTTTAATTGGACCATACACGGCTAAACCATAGGGTCAGATTACATAATGCACCGGGGGCCATGTGCTTCGGTGTTTGATATTATCATTATTTGTTTGCTTTTCAAAGCAGCCGATGAATACATCCGTTGTTTATGTAATTTTCAGCTTAATCTAAAAAAATATTTGAAGTACTCGCACAACAAAACATATAATTTCACTGAGTCTCAATTTAACCTTTTTCCATCTCCTATCAATTTGTATAATGAACGGTTACTTTATTATTAAATTATTTATTAAACTGCTCGGAGATTTGTGGAAAGAAAATAACAATTATATGTTTTTTGCGACTTTTTATTATATTCATAAACATTTTTAAATTAAATATAATATTAATTTATGATAATGTTTTAGTTTTTTATAAAAAATCCTATGTCAGAATATGAAATATGATCATATCACTCACTTCAAATAAATCCAATGTTTTACATAGCTTATACTAGTTATTTGAGAAACGCCATTGAGCTTATCACTTATTCTTGATATTTGGTTAGTATGTTTTTAATAACCATTAATAAATAAATTCAGATATTTTGTATAAAAATCAATCAATGTCCATCAATGACTATGAAAATTTGGGTCAAACCTTTTGTGCGGAGATGGACAGATGAATGATGACGTTGATGTTTTGATGTACGGGTGAAGATTAATCAAAATTCAACGAATGCTAAACAACTCATTTCGAATTTATTGTAAATTATATTTTTATATATAATTTGTATAAATCTTTAATTTCACGCAACGCCGATTGTTATATAAGCAATTGGCGAGGTAGGCGTTACAATGGCAGCAGCACTTCCAGGTTTATGTAATTCACCGTTCTTTTGTATACCGTAATCTGTGTGTTTTTTGTCTATACCGTTATGCAATGCTATTAACGGCATATTATCGGATTATTGTTTCATAAAATATAAATTTGAATGCAAACACCCGCAGAGTCATAAGTGCGATCGAATTTATTTTATTTTCACATCTGCAGAATTCATCATTTTCACTTTTGAGACGATGGCGTGCATAGGAGATTAACATGGTCAAGGCTCTTGGCGCTAATATTAAACACTTACCAAAAAAAAAGCTAAATATAAAAGGCAAATTAAATCATTATAGTATTATCCGTAAAATTGATATATATATATATATATATATATATATATATGAAGTATCAAACGATTAAAATGTTCACGAAAGGTATTTAAAAATGATGACTTATTAAATACCTTTATTTGGTTTATAATAATCTTAAGTATTGCATAATGTGATTTAATTATGCAAAATTAATCAAATGGCAAAAACTGTTTTCTCCATTTATATCAGATGTTTACCAGACGGTGATAGATGAGTAAAAGAGCTTAAAGTTATCATTGTCAACGTTTTGGTTGCGATATCGAATAACGGTTGATGGCTAAGCTTTTACACGAGCCGAAAAGCTTTGCAAGAGATTAAATGGTTTCAATGCTTTTCTGTTGAAAGAAACTGATATGCATATTTTTTTTATTTATTTATATATTTATATTTATTTTATTTTATTTATTATTTTAAATATTATTTTAAGTCTCTTAAAATATGTTGATTTTCCAAGAAGTTGAGCATGTCAAGAGCAATGTGATTGTGCAATCGCAGTCATTTCAACTTCAGCTTGTGGTCTTGGCCCCGACCCGTGGGTCTTGGGTCTTGGAGCCCGTTAATGAAGAGCGTATAGTGTTTCATGTTCATTATGTTGGGTTACCATAAGCTCTACCCCAACCCTTAGCACTACCACAGTTAGCACGAGTTGGTCTTAAGTAAACGGCTCATTACACCGACCGCAAATAGCTGAATGGGCGTCACGTTTAAGCCAAACAATTGCCGCAAAGTCTCGTACACAATTTGTATTGACAAAGGTTTTTGTGTAAATAATCAAAAGTATATTAATCTTGGGCAGCTTGGACAAACAGTTGTTGGACAACCATTGTATATATGATAAATGGCCATCATTGCAGCTGGCAGTAAAGAAGCGATCAGCTCTCACCGCACACGGACAAAACATGCAAATTTTCGGACACTCGACGGGTCATTAATAAGCCAGAAAATACATTTGACTGGAGCTTAAGATATGAAAATGTGAAGGTAATTTCTTAGTTTGTAACTCATACTAAAATTGATTAGGTGTTTATGCAATTCTTCTTTTAATAACATTTAATCGATGCGTGTTGATGCATGCCCCAAAGGGTTAACAAACACATAATGCCAGCTGCGAGAGGTTTTGAGATCTTTGTTTTGATTGTTTATGAAGCTTTGCCTGTTGCGAACAATTAAGCATTACACTTAGAAAAATTTGAATTTTTTTTAATATATTTTCCACCAAAATTAGTTTGCTTTATTATCTAATCCGATGATTGTTTTTTAAATCTTTTTAGCTAACTTTTTATTAATTAATTTCGCAACTTAAAAAATATAATCAATCAAAAATAATATCATATGTAAATAAAAGTTTATATTTAACTAAAAATGTGTTTTTGATTTTGGTGTTAAATAAAATAAAGTAGGGCATATTTTTCTGCTGAGTGTACAACAAAGTAGCCAAAAATGACCGAAAGCCAAAAACCTTTGCCAGCTTGGAGGAATCAGGCTAATTGGCCATGTATTTCAGGCAACTACAAGCAAGTCGACGCATTTAATGAGAGTTTTTGAAAAGCAAAAGCGATGACGAAGTCAATGATGATTTTGATGGACAACTGGGCGACTCACTGACTCACTGACTTACTGACTTACTGACTGATTGACTGACTGACAAAGCGCAGACCCACAGCATGGCAGATGCGAGACGAAAGCAGAGTGAAACAAAAATAATGAACATGCAACAATAAAAAATAGCCAAAATACAAAATACAAAAAAAAAGGTAAAAATTAAAACTATTTTTTTTTTGCTATGTGGCTTCTCTTTCTTGGTGTGGATCATTGCTGAACTTCACTTATTAAGTTGTCGAATGCTGCCACCAGTATATATAAGCCTGACGAAGATCACCAAAGACATACAGTTCACAGCGAACAGCCAAGTAACCCAAACCAACTAATCTCAAGTCAAGCTCAACCAAGTTCAGAAATGCGTGGTTTCATTGTAAGGATGAGATGAGAAGCTATTAAGACTAACTCTAAGATTAATCAATAATCTTTAATTCTTCCATCACAGGTTTTGTGTTTGGCCGCCGTGGCAGTAGCTGCTCCTCAGGGCTACAACTACAACAATCCTGGCGCATCGGCTGTTGGTGGATTCAGCGCAGCCAGCGGTAGTGGCGCCTCCTTCTTCCAGGGCGGACAGCAGCAGCATGCGGTGGCACAGCAGCACTTCCAGCAGCAGCCGGCTTTCGCCCAGCAACAGTCGCAGTCCGTTGGTCACAACTATCAGCAGCAGGCGCATGTGGAACAGCAGCAGCAACAGCAACCCATTGTCTCCAAGCGGTTCTTCATTCACTCCGCACCCGAGGATGCTGATGAGCAGCACAATGAGCGACACATCACTGTCGGTGTGCCCAAGCGCAACTACAATGTGGTGTTCATCAAGTCGCCACAGCGCTCGAACAAGAAGACCTCCATCAAGATCAGCCCTGCTGTCAACGAGGATAAGACCGTCATCTATGTGCTGAGCAAGAAGACCGATAGCTCCGATGTGCATGCCGAGGTTGTCGAGCAGGCCAGCTCCACCAGCAAGCCCGAGGTCTTCTTTATCAAGTACAAGACCAACGAGGAGGCCCAGCATGCCCAGCAACAGATCCAGGCCCAATACGACTCCCTCGGCGGCTCCAGCCAGCTCACCGATGAGGGTGTCGCTCCCGTTACCTCTGTCATTGGTGCTCTTGGTGGTGGTGGTGATGCTTCTGCCACCGCTGTCGGCGGCACTGGCTTTGGCTCCTCTGCCGGTAATGCGATCTCCCACCAGGGCGTGTCTGTCGGCGCCACCTCTGGACACACAGGCAATGCTTACCTGCCACCCAGTTTCTAAGCAGCTGAGCTTAACTGTATCAATCGGAATACCTCATTTCTAAATAATTGTTTGTTAATAAATTTGATATGTTTTTAAAAATAACTTTTGCCAATTTTTTACTCCAATTGGGAAACATCCTCAGCTTAAAACATCAACGAATATTTAATAATAAATTAAATAAACTTTTTTGTTTATTTCGTATATTTAATTTATAATTGATTCATTTCGTAGATTTGCCTCATCTTCAGCTCAGACATATTAATTAATACGTCAAGTTGCTGTTTGAGGTCAAAGATAGATCATCCCAGATGAGATCTTAAAACCTTCAGTGAAAGTTTGCAAAAATGTTTTTACCTTCTCCGTCGAATGTATAAATAAAAATGGCAAGAAGATTAAATGCTTTTTTTTCGAGTGATGAAGATGGAAGTTGAAAAAAAATCGCTAATTGTCTTTAATTAAAAGTTATCATAGCACTCAAAATACTCTTATCTAAATACAGAAATTTGAGATATTTTCAATAAATATTCAAGAATTTTATTTTGTACGTATTTGATACAATTATAAGCGCTTCCTAAAATGTTTCCAAATTTTAATTTATATTCACACAAAAGGTTTGTTGTTCATAGTTCTTAAGAAAAAATCAGATTAGTTGCTATTTTCCAGACTAGCTGCAGCTTGATTCACTTCTTTAATAATTTTAAAAATAAATAAATGCCCCAGGACATGCCAAAGTGTATGCCAATATTGCAATACCTAACTTAAAGGTACAACCAAAAAAGTAAGTGCGTAAAAATAACAAAATGTGCTTGAAATATAAATACGAGTTTTGCGTGTTTTTTCTACTTTATTTTGATTTGTGGCAATTGCGAAAGAGATGAGTACATTGATTAGGCTTTGATTGCGCACAGTGCGAAGCATTTATGAAAAGTTTTATAAAAAGTAAATTTTTGTATTTAACAGTTAATGCAGACAATATGAAATTTGAAAGCATTCGCTTTAAGGCAATCGAAATGTGTGGGGGGGGGGGGGGGGGGGTTGAGTGGGTTGGGGCAAAGTGGCCACTGTCGACCAATTAGTGTCCGCCATGATAATTTATGATGTCAACATTTCAACGAGAGGGTCCTGGCAATCACAGTTATTAGCTGTAAATAAGTCAAGAGTCACCGCAACCAATGTCAACAATGTACAATTAATTACAGAAAAGCGCCAATTAAAATGCGAGCCGATATTAATATAAGGCCGCAACTGCAGACGGATTTCCCATAAGGTGCTTCATCAATCGGCTGGCCAAGTCATGTCACGTCTATTCCAATTGCAAGAGGATTGTCTGCGCCTGATGGGCCACAACATGGACAGTTCCGGCGATGGATTTAAACATTTGAGCCTGAAGCATATTGCGTCGCTGCTCTTTGTGATATCGGCTGAGTATCCGTTGCTTTATTATGTCATTTATAATCGGGATGATATGGAGCTGGTTACGGCCGGTCTCAGTGTCGTCTTCACCAACTTGCTGACTGTCACCAAGATTTCGACGTATCTTGTCTACAAGCAAAACTTTTGGCAAATGCTGCACAGCTTCAGGCAACTCTATTTGAAATGTAAATTCCAATTAATTTATGCGCAAAACTTTTGACTAATGCTTTTAATCAAGAAAAAACCAAAAATTTATTTTCAACTCTCAACGACAGCCCATCAAAAGGTGGCAGCCAAAGATGGAGCTGATGATGCCTATGTGGTGCTGGCCAACAAATTGGCCACACAGCTTAGCCGGGCTTATATCATTTCCTGCGGCTTTACTGGACTTTACTTTATGCTCGGACCCATTGTCAAGATTATCAGCAGCTATTGGCGTGGTGTGGCCTACACCAGAGACCTGCCAATGCCCATGAAGTAAGCATACATTTTTCAGCTATTTTACTTAGTTTTAAAATCAGAAACAGCAATTCGAATCTCTAACTAAAACTGTGTAAACAATTGAGAAAATACTGACTAAATTTGATTTAGTTTTATAATCAACAATATAAAATAATTGTTTGTAAACTTTATTTTAGTTATTTCTAGTTTAAATAGAAAACATAATTAATTTGATAGCTTGATTTGAACAGAAATATCTTAACAATTTAAGCAATAATCAGAATTCAGCTTTAGACGGAAGAAGCCTTCCCAGCCAGAGAGTGTTCCATAGATATTTTAATAATACCTATCAATTCTCGCCAGGAGTCAATGCTTTTCTCAGGAAAATGATAATTAAATAACTCTATAAAATTAGTCACAAGGGGATACACAAAATATAATTTTTCTTTATAGAAATACCAAAAGTTGACCTTAATTTAACATACACATTTTTTTCAAATCGAATTTCGACCTCTTTTTCCTCCTCAGATTTCCCTTTAATTATGTGAACACTCCTGGCTATGAGATTTGCTATATTTATACGATGTTTGTCACGATTGTTGTGGTCGTCTATGCATCGGCAGTTGATGGTCTTTTTATATCGTTTGCCATTAATCTGCGAGCGCATTTCCAGACGCTGCAGCAGCAAATTCGTGAGTTGACCTTTGACCAGGCGGGTCATCGGCAAATGATCAAGGCGGTGGATTACCATGTACACATTCTCGACTTGTCCAAGCGTCTAAAAGTCATCTACGCTCCAATTGTATTTGGACAGTTCTTTATTACCTCACTCCAGGTGGGCGTCATCATCTATCAGATTGTAACGGTTTGTATTTATATACTGTATATATGTATCTGACTAGTTTTGGTAATGGTTAGCATTTTTTTTTTTTTGTATTTAATTGTAGCACATGGATTCAATTATGGCGCTGCTTGTTAACTGCTCATTTTTATTTTCCATAATGTTGCAACTGCTTATCTACTGCTATGGAGGCGAGATCATTAAAGTTGAGGCAGGCAAAAGCCATGCTCCAATTTGAGGTTCACTTATCCATTTATGTATTTATCATTTTAGAGTCTGCAGGTTGGCATTGCTGTCCAAGCATCCAACTGGCATTTGGCAGCACCCAAGCAGCGGCGTTCTCTGGCTTTCATAATGCATCGTTCCCAGCGGGAGATGCTCATCAAGGCTGGCTTCTATGAAGCTTCACTGGCCAATTTTCTAGCGGTAATTGATTTATTGATTAATGTATGATTAATTGTAATTTTGTATTGATCTCTTTCAGATCTGTCGTGCTGCCATGTCGCTAATAACACTTATTCAGTCTATTGAGTAAAATCATCTTTCAACTAGAAAAAAAAGAGTCGTTCAATAATTATTTTCACTTTTTTATTAGAAATATTGTTTGTGGTTGAGTGTTGAATAATCGTTTTGTTAACATATATTTTTCATATTTATTGCATTATAAAACTTATAATATAATTTGAGGTTTTGTCGTGAGATGTAACTAATCGAGTTATATATGTAGTTAATGTATATTATAATTTATTAGGTAATTAAGCTATTTTGTAGCAGTATAATATTGTATTTTCTTAGAAAAGATTGAACTATTGTAGAAATTTTGATAATCTGGAATGCCTTAAATATGGGTATAAATGGAATAATAAAGAAGTAACAAGTAGAAAAAAACATCTTCAATTGCAAAAAAAAATTAAGAAAAAAAACTAAATTTTTTCAAGTGCAAGTGTAGGTTAAAAGTATATTGTCACATATCAATTACGTATTTATATATATATATATATATATATATATATATATATATATTGATAAGATGGGGCATCCAATAACAATAAACAAAATCGTAAAATTGAAAAGCAATAATTAACCGCATATCGAATTGATTCGCTGATTTCCCGTTGGATGCACTAGAAAAATTAGCTATAAAATTGAAAGATGCCTCAGCAAAGCTGTCACTTGGTAATGAGCTTAAGCTGCGAGTGCAATCTGTGATCTTTCGCTCTGCTTGCAACTGGGGTACAAAATGAGCAATAGTAAGTCTAACGCTGGACATAATCCGGTGTACCGTTAAGATGGACGCTGGACATAATCCGGTGTACCGTTAATTAACCCCTTTTTGGCATTTGTGCAGAGCTGACGTTGGGTCTGCTGCAGCTGCCCGTGGGCGGAGATGTGGCAGCGAATGTGCAACAAGCGGTGGAGGGCATTACACTGCTGAAGGCTGCCAATCCGCAGCTACAGTTGGCCATTTTGCCGGAGAGTTTCAATGGGCCGTATGGCATCGAGCACTTTGCCCAGCACGCAGAGCGTATACCGGATGGGCCCACATGCCAGGAGCTGTCAAGACTAGCCCAACGGCTGGGCATCTACATCATTGGGGGCAGCATAATTGAGCGGGTTGCGGGGGATAAGCTCTACAATACTTGCACAGTATGGTCGCCCAGTGGCCAGCTAATTGGCAGACATCGCAAGGTAAGTGCCTCAATAATAATTAAGTAGCTCCTCGCCTGACCCCGCCTAACCCCGTCTGACTGGGCGAGCAGATTCATCTTTTCAGCGTCGACATTGAGCCGGCACAGGGCGGTGGTGTACAGTTTGACGAGGGCGCTGCCTTGACGGCGGGCAGTGAGCTGACAGTGGTGCAAATTGGCCCACACAAAGTCGGCATTTGTATCTGCCACGACCTGCGTTTCGAGGAACTGTCGCGCATCTATCGCAACATGGGTAAGTCGCCCCTAGTCCCAGTTGCTCAAGCTCTTAATTCCCTCAGAGGGACGATGAAGTTAGGCACACAGCATGTCACTGATATCCAAACCTTGACCTGAACACTGGACTGATTTAATATTCCTTGTGTTTTGCTGTGCAGCAAATCTCTCAATTGCTGCAAGTAGTTCTAGATATTTCTGTCACATTGAAAAGATTACTTACCCTGATTGGTTGTTATAGAATAATTTTGATTGCTACTTTTAATAAGCAAGACTATGTCCGTCACTCCTGACTTGCCCACTTCCCAACTTATATTCTGCTACTTCCTAGGCTGCTCCATGTTGGTCGCTCCGGCAGCCTTCTGCATCTGTCAGGGTCCCATGCACTGGGAGCTGCTGCAACGTGCCCGTGCGACAGACAATCAGCTGTTTGTGGTCACCTGTGCACCAGCCCGCAATAATATGTCCGGCTATGTGGCCTACGGCCACTCCATGATTGTCGATCCCTGGGCACGTGTGCAGCGAGAGGCGGGCGATGGACAAGAGCTCATAGTGGAGCAGATTGGTAAGTTGGCTTGTGTGTTGAGCAACTATCCAACAGCTGCTTATTTTTGTTTGCTCTGCTCACCGACAGACTTTGACATGGTGGACGACGTGCGTCGTCAGATACCCATCTATAAGCAGCGACGCACCGATGTCTATGCCAAAGCTAAAGCTTCAGATTGAACGAAAAACAACTCTTAATTAAATCGCAACAAGTGCAAAATTGGTTGACTGGCAGATACCCTGTTCAGTCAGCTTTAAAGTTCTTTTGTTGTAATATTTTTTTTAGTTTATTATGATATCAATTTTTATCAGTTTAAATAAACTAATCAAGTAGACAGAATACATTTTGTATACTCTGCACAGTCATTTGCATAATTACAGGGTATTATTATTTTGTTGAATGAGCAGCGGGAGAGCAATTCACTGATACGACTTGAGCATTCTTATCAACGGCGGATGCCAGCCGACAGAGCTGCGACAGAGGCTGTCCCTGCTCAGTGGATTCCAGTGTGCGATTGGAGCTCATCGAGAGCAAAGGCTAAAAATTGATATTGTGTAATAATTGTTGTCAACAAATATGTTGACTGCTCTGCTGGCTGGAGTGCTGTGTCTCTGGGCAGTGCCTGTAATGGAGGCACAAGTGGCGTACGATCGTAACCTGTCCGAGCTGCGGATCAATGAGCTTGGTAATCTGGCCATGCTAATGGAGCATTCCATCAATGCCGAGAAATATGCCTGCGAAAGCTACTTTGATCACGTCTGCAGTCGAAATCGTCCGCTCTTCTCCGTAATGGGTAGGTGCAAAGATAAGAATACAGCCGGAAATAAATGTTTCACTTAATTTAAATACAATCGAATAATAACTCAAAACTTTTTCTTTATTCAATATTAAAATAAAATCTTAAATAAACCGAAATAAAGTAAAAAGTTTTGGATGTGCAAATTGTTGGGTTTCTTAATTGAAACTGTCAAAGTTTAGTTATCTATTGAGATTTATGATTTTAATCTATATTTATAAATAAGAATATAAATTTTGCTTTTAATTTAATTACTTGTGCTTGACTTATCCCATAATATTTGAATTACGTGCTTCAGATAAATAATTTTAAAAATTGAATTATGTTATGTTTGTTTACTTGTTTTATGTTTTTTTTTTGTCTAAAACTATAGTCTACATATTCCACAGGTCACATGCCGCCAACGAGCGATCTCATCCAGCTGCTGACCAAGCTACAAAACGATCCGGATCAGTTTGAGGCAAAACAGAAGCTGATCGATTTCTTTATCTCATGCAACACCAAAAAGTCTCTGATGGATTGCTATCGGGAGACATTTGAGTATTTTAAGCCGCTGTTTGGCTACATCATCACCAAAGATCTGGTGGAGGCTAGCTCGCATGAGCTGCAAGATTTTCGCGAACTTATTCAGAGGTTCACAGTGCGGGCTAAATCGGTATTTAAGAATGATGCATCCACTGCGGTGCATCCGATGCTCAACAAATTGCGAACCTACCGGGAGAAGTTCAGCTCACCGGGTATATATTTCTATGCGGGTGATCTGAATCGGGAGTATGCCGCCCTAAGGATCTATCGGGAGAGCTATGACCATAATTTGCGCAATCTGGAGCAGCATCGCAAGCGAAACTCCACCTATGAGCTGGGAGTGCAGCGCACCATGCTCGATTGGAGCTTGTATCTGTATCAGAGCCGGAATAAGCCCATGTCTTACTACTATTCCACATTTACTGTCCATCTCTACATGACCATGTTCAACATCACCGAGCGTCATCGAGATTTTACCCGATTTCGGGAGGAAGTGGAGTGCCTCAAGTTGCCACAGTATGTCAATGTGCTAGATGAGGCCAGAATGCTGGCGGTGATCTACTTAAAGAGCTTCCGAAACACCTGGATGGAGTACAGGGAATGGATAGATTCATCCACCAAGCATAAAGAGATCTACAAACAGGAAAACGGAATTCTACGACAACACCATTTGGACAACAGGCGACTCTTCTTCACACTTTATGCCCAGAACTTTTGTGAATTTGGCAAGGAATTGGCTGAACATGTTTTCTATTTGGGCCTCAAGGAAAATGTTGACTTTTACAATACGTACTCCTGCGGTTTTCAAACGAACATTGCCAAAGATTGTGTTTTAACCTAATGCATATATATAAATATATATATATATATATATTATAAATCTATCTAGTTTTTACCTAGAATCTAGTATAAAATATTGTTTATCTGTCATACTTCAATTTGATTTCTTTGGAATTTAGATTCTTCTGAATGTTCACAATAGCTAGAATTAGCGGGATATATCCGATGGATTAACAAGACTGGTCCTTGAGATTCTGTCTTGAATATACGACATAGATAGGTATAAAGCTTGCTGCCAAAACAAGTATTTTTTACAAATTATTGCTGCAAAAGATAGGATTATTTATTTGCATTTATTCCACAGTCAACATTTTAATTAAAAATTTTTCTCTAAATTGAAAAAAAAAAATTTTATATCAACTGTATTTCTACATATCATTGCTGTCCATATAAGAAATGGCTCATACAAATTGGTTTTAAAAGCTGACTAAAATTGTCAACGTGTTTGGTTCCACTTTCATGTCTTTAACAAATATGGAGTCGCTGCCACCACCACCAATTACATGAAGCCCCACCTACCCCTGACCACACATCCCGCACATCCCGGATAGTATAGTGTCCGTTACATCAGGACACCGCTACCGGGTATCCGGGTTTTTTTAAAGCTCGACTACTCAAAATTTAATAGTCGAAATCCTTAAGCTCATCTTAAATGTAAGATTATTAAATTTTCATTTTCCAAAAGATGGGTTTATGTTAAAGATTTAATGGTTCCCCCTATTGATATGCCAAAGTGAACTTGTTTTTAACCTAAAAGTATGCTTTTTATTTAAGCATGCCGAAAAATTAACTCATATTTCTAATTTCAATCGATTTATTTATTTTTAATCATTTTACTCAAGTCTTAAATAACTAGAAATATTTTTTTATGTTTGATACCATTGTTCAGATTATCAGCAGCAATTGCTGTGACTATGAAACATATATATATAAATATATATATATATATATAAATATATATGTTTGTATTTGAACAGTTATTCATCACCTCAGGTGCAGCTGTGTTAATAAAGTTTATTTGTTTTTTTTTTTGTTATGGTTGCAATTTTTTTATCTAATATTATCACATGGACTAAATTATGGCACTGTAAACGAGCAGTTCTATTTTCCCAAGTTTTTATCTACAGCGATCCATCACTACTAACCTATTAGAAAAAAAAAAAAAAAAAAATGAATAACAAACATTTATTTTGAAATCGAAGTACGTTCTTAAAAATGTATAAAAAAATTAATGCTTTTAGTTGTTTTCTTACATATAAATGGAGATTATTTTTATTACGTATTTCGTAAATTTAGAAGCAAATTTCTAAAATCAGAAAAACGATTTAAATTTCTTATCAATTTCGACTATTTATATTTATTATACATTAAAATATAAAGCTTAAGAAAATGATGAAACTAAATTTCTAGTAAACAAATATGATTAAATTAATTTTTTTTATTAAATAAATTAGTTAAACATATTTCACAGCTGCCGCATAAGTTTTAGGACAATTCTCTTGCATATACTTGCCGTAGGCTGTATTAGAGCCAATGAGGACACCGAAGGATAATTTATTCCATAAATGAACCAAATACGAATCTTTGGTTTTTTCGATTGTGTCCTTCAAGTGCTGCGGCTCCGTGAAGTGTGTCCACAATGGCCAGGGTATTGGATAAAAAGCCGTTGAATTAAAGATTTGAAGTCCTTGACAGGCTTTGCCACCAGCCTGCATGGCCTGCACGTGCCCCATGCCGCATATTCTTTTCGCCACTCGTGTCACCAGTTCGGGTCCATTACTTGTATACCCGTTAGCATTGTAGTTCTGCTGGTAGTCCTGCAGAAGTAGCTCTGCAATCTCGTGACCCTTGCCACTGTGCTCCAGACCGATGACAGCATTGCCCAACTGTTGACTGTTTTCTGTACCCAGAAAATTAACCGGCAGATTCTCTAGGCTGCGCAGGACGACTACATCCATGTCCAGATAAATACCGCCAAAGCGATAGAGACTTATCAAACGGAATAGATCTGAAGTGTGCTGCATTGGAAAGCTGAGTGAGGAGGAATTTCAATTAAGCATATTTAATAAATAACAATTTAAATATTTCTTCTTACTGTGATTTGAGAAAATCATCTTTCTTCATCCAATCCCCGACTGGAGTTCCTGCTGCATAAGTCGACTGGTTCAACTGCCGCAGATGGATATTCTCATAGCACTTGATGGCATCGATGAGCGATCTCTCCACACCGCTCAGAGCACGATACGAGGGACAAGTAAACAGGACAAATACATCAAAATTTGGATTATGCAACGCAGCCGATTCGATGGCACAGGATTGCCTGGCCGTCAAATTGATTGCTTGCTGGTCAGCATCAGGACGATTACATTTCGTCTCATGGAAGAATATTGTGCATCCTGGCGTTGGCATTGTGTCCGATTTTAGAATGTCCTCCAATAAGCCTGTAACTGCATTTATATCCTTGCTATACCTGTCAACTGGCTGCTTGTGGCTTCGATATAAAAACCAGATCACAGTAACCACCAAAAGAGCTGATATTATCAGGCGACTTCCTCGAACCAAAGATCGCATGACGATCGCCTCCCAGTTGTGTCAAGCGACTGACTGACAACTTGGTAAGTATTAAGTAAGGTCGACACAGGTGTGACAAATAATTTGTTTAAAGAAAAAGCAATAAAAAACAACACATAAAAAAGACAGCTACAAATAACAGTAGATAATTTTTATTAAGTTTAAACAAATGAAAAAGAATGCAAAAAAAAATTAAGCAAAAAAAAATAATTAAATTTGTATCTTCTAGTTTATAATTTTGATAAGTCTGGGTGAATTTACGTCACTTTGTGGATGCACTTTGGCCCACACTAAGCGGCTCACCCACTAATGTAGCGCCTCCATCCCATTAGTCGACGCGATGCACTTAATCCTTTTGGTGGCTGGTTTGTGGTTGTTTCTGCGTTTCGATTGCCAAAGTTTCTACTGTTTTTGAGGTGGCTCCTCCAGGTCCTGCTACTGCTCCTGCTCCTTTAACTGTTGCTGCTGCTTCTGCTGCCTTTTCTTGTCGAAACTTGTGCACCTTGTCAAAATAATCCCAGGCCTGCTGTCGGCGATAAAGTTTGGCCAAATCGCTGCAGCTTTTGCCGAGACCATCCAAAGCCGACAAGTCGGCGCCGTGCGTAACCAGAAGCTTGATAAGCTCCATGCTGGCTTCCATGACCACTGCCAGCGCAAATGCAAATGGAAGCCCAGTCAAAATGATGTATTTGTTAGGAGCAACAAGGAGCCAGTTTTGGCATAAGGTTCACCTGCTCGCATCAGCAGCGTCCAGTCGCAGGCATCTTTTGCCTCCATATTGGCGCCCGATTCGAGGGCAAACTTCACCATTTCAAGTTGATTGGCATCCACGGCACAGTGTGCGGGTGTCATCCCATTGCAATCCCTAGCCTCCAGCAGCGCCTTCTTGTTCAGCAGAATGCGGGCCGAGGGCAGATGGCCACAGTAAAAGGCCAGCTGTAATTGCACCGTGTATGGTTTCAATGTGAGTGCTTGCAACTGAATCCCAGTCCAACAATTCCAACCATTCCACTCGATTTCTACTCACATGCAGTGGTGTTCTTCCATTCTGTGGATTGCCCAGATGCACACTGCAGCCGGCGGAGAGCAGCACATCGATTATGCACATCTCGCCCTGAATAATGGCATTGGCCAACGGTAAATAGCCATTTGGACCGGGGTAGTCGACCAGACTAGGACGGCGACGCAGCATGCGCTTCACCAGAAACTGCTGCGATTTCCGAATCGCGCGATGCAAACAGTTTGTCGATGGCAGCGCAGCCTCGGTGCATGCCTAAAGGAATCAAATTTATTGTTTTATTAAATCGATCAAAATTACTCTTTACTATAAAAATTGTTATATCATTTTTGCGTAGTAAAAGAAAACAATTTTATTTCACTGAAAGCCTTTTAAAATAAATAAAACTTAAATTCATAAAAAAAATCCTTTTTAATCTCATAAATGTAAATGATAATTATTTGTAGATCTATCAATTTAGTAATTTCTATAAGAATAAAAACACTTTTTCCAGGAACAGAAAAACTAAAAAGTATTAATGAAACTTGCCTAATATTTTTTTATATAATTTTTCTACTTTTAAAGTGATTATTAAAATAAAAAATTAATATTTATCCACTTTCAATTAAAAGAAAATTAAACTCAAGAAAATAAATTTGACGCTTAGAAATTATTTCTAGAAAAATCATAAAATTTGTCATTTTTTCAGATATTTTATTTCTGACTGCACAAATTGAAAGTCCACTGAAACCGGTAAGAATATTTCGCTCAATAAAAACCATGATTTATGTGTTGTCATTATTGTAATCAACATTTTACAATGATATCCGTTGAGATGGCCAGCGTCTCGTAGTGGGTGGCATCCTTGTGTTGCTGCAACGCCTTGATGCGCAGTCGATGGCCAAAGTTCTCCTCCAGCTGGCTAATGATCTGGGAATTGCTGCTGCTGCTCCAGAGCACCTGCTGCCAGCCATGACGTCTGTGGTACTTTTCAATGCTGTAAACTGTGGCATCCACCAACGGAGTCCAATCCAAGCAGACGCTATTTACCGTCTGCTTCAAAATGCGCCCCTCAAAATTTGGCCAGGGGGGCAGCTGGGAATCCGTTGAATCCGATTGAATCCCTGCCGATTGGTTTGCAATTTTATTGCCAAAGTGTTGTTCCTGCTGCTGCTGCTGATTGTTGTTTATATTTTCGGACATGCTGCTAACCGTATATACACATTTGGCCAATTTGCCAGCTTTATTGGTTTTGGCCACATGCCGACTGAGCCGATTGAGCCGGCTGAGCTTTGATTCCTATTCTCAATCCCATTTCCCACAGCAACGTTGCTAACAACAGCGATGACAACAAAACCAACAAAAACAGCAATTTTGCAAATGGCTTTGTCAACTTGCCACCTTCCCTTACGCCGCTCCTCCCCTAGCCTGTTCTCATTTTTTTTTTTTTTTGTTAAATCAATAAATTGTTGCAACATTGCTGCCTGCTGCCTGTTGGCTTTTGATTGCCTTGTCGCTGTCCATTGCAGGATGACTCTTTTGTATAGCCAGGCAGTATTTTCTGCAGCTGCAGGGAGCAGGAGCACTGCGAGGATGAACGTCGGGTTTTTTCATGTACTCAAAGTGAAACTGAAACTATTCTGTATAATATGTCTATATGTATCTCTTTCCTTCCCTCCCTCTCTCTCTCTCTCTCTCTCTCTCTTTGTGAGTGTGTGTGTGTGTGTGTGTGTGTGTGTGGCAGCTTACTTACTTAACGACCCTTTGACACACTCTGCAAGTTTGTGGCTCGGCTTGTGTGGAGAGAAAAAGAGTTAAGCTCTACACGGAAACAAAAAGGTCATATTTAAATTAAATTTAAATGATATCAAATACCTCCGCTGAATTGAGATTGACTTTCTTAAAACGGTCAAAAATATCATAAACAAGTTGGATTTTTGAGTTTGAAATTCCACAGATGATTTTTAATGACTTTCTTTTTAGCTCTAACTGAATATAAGTCAGTTAGTTAGGATTGTTTATAATTAAATGTTTGTTGCATTTACTTCTTAAAATTCTTCTATCATATATAAAATTGTCTAATAAATGTAACATTTTTATGTGTGCAATGTTAAAATATTTTAGTTTTTCAATACATTTGACTTTTTTAATAACGATCAATAATGAAGTCTATCTAAGCAGTCGGTTCTCAGAGAATATATATATGATTATTACAGTTTATCGATAACAATCGTCGTTTCGCAATTTCCGATAGCGAGAAATGTAAAGAATTGTAAAGGCAGAGATTATTGGCCAACTGTAAAATTAGATATTAATGCATTCTTACTTGTGTTATTCTTTCCATGTAAATCCCTAGTGGGTTCTTTGGGTGCTCTTTGGACGCTTATCTGTCGCGCGCATTGTGCCAACTCATCGACCACTACAAAATTACAGACTTCAAGCGTGAAGGGGGCAGTTGGGGCAGTTATCGTACTTGTAGCTGCGATGACATGCCAAATACAAAAGCTATCGCACAGGGCCTGACAAACACACACTCACACACCCGCACACCCACACACCCACACCCACACACACTCACATAGACGAGCACACGCATGCTAAAAAAATTATCATTTGTCAAAATCACAACATAAAACCATTTTAAATTAAGCCACTCCACCGTGTAGAACACACTCGCACCCTAGCCCCTCCACGCCCACCACCCACCACCCACTTACACACCCCAACTCCAGTTCTAGTTTGGCTTGTGCATTTGCCTGAAAAGCGACATTGTCTGCGGGTGAAGTGAAGTTTAGTTGTCATCTTCGGTGGCGTCGGCTGCTCTTCACTGCTGATTGACGACCGCAACCGAGGCAGCTCTCTTCCCAATTTCTGATCTGGGATGTGAGTGGACAGTCTGCATTAAATATCATCTCATGGCTGTCACAGCTGACAGTGGAGTGATGGTAAATTAACTTTATCATTCAGCGTGCTCATTGCTATTGCAATCAACGAAATCAATTTGCGCCCTAAGTGGGATTGCTCCATTGCTTTTGCCATTGGATTGTTTGGCGTGGATTTCAAAAGCCAACAATTCTCGACTCCAAAACAATGAAAAATGTTTGCAACCAGAAAATGGGCATATAATAATAATCGTGATGAAAGCAAATCAAAACCAGTCACGCTGAATGATAAGGCGAATACAAAAGTATTTCATTTTTTCAATTTCCACCAAGCCAATTTCCCTGCGGCTGTTTCTACTTTGGAGTTTATATGCTAAATTAAAGTACGTGGCTTCATCTCGACAACTTGATTCTCAAAATAGAATGTGGCATACTTTTGGGATTACGATTTACAGAAGTTTAGCATATATAAGAAATTACAAAAAAAATAAATTAATTTCCGTAAGCAAATATTGAACTTAATTTAGCATATTTAAATCCAATTAAAATTGCAATTTAATGAATTAAGTCTGCATTAAATCGCTTACTTTTCTGATGTTGATTGAGCAGCACAAAAAATGTATTTAAGTTATTTATATATAATTCTCATCACTGCAATCGATTTAGGAACTTGGTTGAGAGCATTACCGCATCGGTGATTAAATTGAATATATTTATGTATTTATATTCCGCTGAGTACCTGGGGGAGAGTATCCCAAGTGTATGCCGCATGCCGCACCAGCATCCCAATCAGCAGAGGAGTCGAAGCAAGTCAGCAGCAAGTCCCCAGCAGTCATTAAAGCATCCAACAAAGCCGAAAACGACTGGCACGCGCCAAATGTGGCCAATTTGTTTGACGGCCCGCCATGAGAAGAGGGCCGCCAAAGGCAATGCCAAAAACAATCATAACAAAACCAATAGACGCGAAAATGGCCTAAGCAAATTTCAGCAGATCGTCTTGGCGGGGTATGGCGGGGGTACAACAAAGAGGGAAAAGAGGAAGACCCACAAAGCAGGTGGCATAAAATGTAATGGGTTTGATTTTAATCTAAATAATGGGCTATGCGCCGCATGCTGACGTACATGGCTTAATTAAATAATTTATATAAATTACCTATACGCCTCTTACACGCACACACACAAGCAGACACTAACACAGACACCTACACACACACACACATGAGCCGCTATAAAGTGTGTAGGCGCAAAGCGCGCGCGCGTTCTCCCCAAAATTATGCCTGTGTGTGCACGTGAGTGTGTGTGTGTGTGAGGCAGGTGTTGCCACATTGTGTTAAAGTTTTCTTACATTTATTTATTTTATTTTTGGGGGTAAACACAAACCGTCAGTCAGTTTTATCAGTGCTCTGTGTACGCGCCAAAACTTCCTGTTCGTGTGTGCGAAATTTACAAGCGGAACATAAGCATAAAAAAACATGTAAAATCACCAGAAACAAGAAGAGGAAGAGGAGGAAGAGACAGGCAGACACATATAGGGGCATATAAAAATTAGCAAGCGCCGGTTCCTGTTTCCGAGCCGCATAAAGCCATTTGTTAATCAGACAACAACATCCAGCTCGTAGCCAGGCAGTTGACACACACACACACACACACATGTACACATAGACGCGGGCATAGCTTACACATGAGTATCTCAGATTACAGATATACAGCTTTTCAGTTTAACATTTATCTTATTGAAAAGTCGCATCGCATCGCTGCTCTATCAGCTTTTTTTTTTTTTGGGTAGCACAAGCAAAGCTTTTGAGCTTTCTGCTTTCTTAGGGTCAACTGTCAAAACTGACAAACTGAAATTGAGAGCCACTCGACTTGGCGCGCTCTCTCTCTCTCTTGTACTCTCGCTCGCTTCTTTGTTTGGGTCGGCTATCTAGCTTTGTCACTCGCCCATTCCACTCACTCCCACCCACCTCGAGCTCGTTCAGTCGCTCGCTCTCACTCTCTCTCTCTCTCTCTTTGGTTGGCTTATGCTCTTTGCATGTTTTCGGTACAATTTGTAGACAGGATAACAGTTTTTGGTTGTTGATTTCTTATTGTTGTTGTTGTTGTTGTTGTAGTTGTAGTTTCGCAACACGCTTTTATGTTTCGGTATGTATACATTGTGCATGCCAGTGGCAAGTACGACGAATTCGTGTGTTGTTGTTGCGCCGCGAGAAATTCCCAGTAAAAGTGACGAAAGTTGCAAATATATATTTGCATATATACATATAAATATCAAAACGTACATATATTAAATAAGTTTGTTGTCTGTAGTGCTTACGGTGCCTTCAACGGTTGTAGGTAAGCAGCTAAAGCTATAAGCCGTATTCCGTAGTCCGTTGCTCGTAATCCGTTGCCTGTAGCCCGTAGCCCGTTGCTCGTAGCTCGAAACTCCGTTGCGACCCATCAATAATCAAGTGCACAATTTTTCTCAAACATGTCAAACGTGTCCATGAAATGCGAGGCATTAAAAACAATGTAACAATTCCGTTAGATGCCACTCTCAACTCGACTCCCCTTGCCGTCCGCCCGCTCATTACCCAGCGGAGGCAATTCACTTGTGGCCAAGTACGTGACATTCATCTCAAGCAGAAATAGACCAGGTACTGGACGAAAAGTGAGGCGGTGCGGCGAAAAGGGCTGTCTGTGGATGTAATAAGCAATTTGTGGCACAACAAAAAAAAAACAGCAAAATATAAAAAGAATAAGTAGAAACGCGCAGTAAGAAAATATAATTGATTGGTATATAAAGAAGAGCCAAAGACTTCAACACACACACACGCACACACACACAGACAAGTACAGTGGTCACTCGCTATTTGGAACTTTCTCCAATAAAGATTTGTTATTTGTACTTTTTCTTTGTTCAGTTACTTTCATCTGCTAAAAATAGCTTCCATTTTTTGTAGTTTTCATTTTTTTCATACTTTTTAAGTTTTTTAAATTTAGTTGTTTTCTTGTTCTTTTTTTTTAAATTTATGAAAACTTTTAAATATTTAACAACTACTAGTTTGGGAAATAGTCTCTTCTTTATATAATACCAAATTAATAATATCTTCCAACAAGTAGCTTAGGATTGTAATATTCATATTCATTTGAAAATTTTGAAAAAGTAACTAAAACACTTTTTAAAATTCCCATATTAAAAACTGTTACAAATAAAGTAAAGTGAAATTTTAGTTTGTTGCAGAAGAAGGAATAATTTTTGTTTCTTTTCGTATAGCGATTAACCACTGTACTACTGTAAGCCATCGATTTGAGCCAGTGGTGAAATGTTAAGAAACTATAATTGATGGAGTGCCGAACAATAGAGTCCGGCATTTGCTGGAATTATATCACGCTAATTAGAATTCTTTTTGCTGGCCAAAGCCAAAGGAGACAGCATCGAATTTAAGTTATCTGCTGCTGCTGCTTCTTCTACATCTTCTTCTTCCTATGCCCCTGAAGGCAATTGGTGCACTTGTCAATAACTAAATGCTGACCACAGAGACACGCCGAGGCGGCTCAATGTTGAAGGAAGCAGGCAGCGTACATGGCAAGAACTTTGCAATTTCCTTCTTTCAAGCTGTGCGCTTCCGCTTGTGCCACAAAAGTTGTGGCTGCCGCTTTGTCTACCACTATATCACTATGTCTTTGTATGTGTATGTGTGTGTGCGTGTGTGTGTGCTTGTATGCATGTGAGTTAATGGCAAGTGACAGGCGAACAATGGAAAAAGGCAAAAGCCTGGCCTCACATAACTCGTTAACAGATAAACGCCATATGTTTTCGGGCCTTATCAGTGGTGATTTTTTTTTTTTTTGGTTTTCTTTTTTTCTTTTTGGGGCGTACTAGAATCACAACAACAAATCAATAACGCATAATGTGGCCATATGTAGTACTTAGTCACAAAGAAGTTACTCTCAATTTGGGGCGCAGGCGCGCTGCGCCGCTAAGTAGGCAACGCTTTTTCAATTTCAAAGTCAAAAAGTCAAGCAAACGTGAAAACGACAGAGAGAGAGTGTGTGAGAAAGAGAGCGCAATAGCAAGAGCGACAGAGAGCCGCATGTATTAATATTATGTAATAGACATAGAATAGTAGACGAACAGCCACAGCCAGCTAAATATATTATTAGTTAAAAAGCTAAAACCTATTATGTACATACGCACACTCACACATATGTTCGCTTATATATATATATATGTACATATATTTATACATGTGTCTGCATGCGTATTTGTATAGCAGCCAGCGGCTGTTATCTATGCGCCTTGAGCACTTTTGTTTTGCTCAATGTTCTCTTTTTTTTTGTTTGTTTTTGCAATGTGTTAGAGCGGTACAGCTAGTCGCACACTCACTCAAAACATTGAGCGGCGTAATATTTTTTTGCATGAGGCATACGAAAGCTTTGGCAAGCATTGAGCGCTGAGCTGAGTGCTTTGATTGAGTTATTGTTGTAATTTAGGCGCCGTTGGGGCTGCGACGCCGCTGTTGGCGCCTACGCTGGCGCCTCAGCCGCATACAGCTGCTACGGCGGGCGACAGCGGCGGCGCCGCAACGGCACGTCTTTTCCATGTAGGGAACTCGGCAGTGCGACACAGAAGAGTGCGAACATAGCATGAAGTAAGAAGCGCCGAATAAAATACTATAGCGAAAGTAAAGTGCACCCACAAAGCAAAAGTATTAAATAAAATACCAGCACATACGCCTATACATAAATGTGTGTGTGTGTCTATGTGTGTGTGAGTGCGTATATATATATTATATACATGGATTTCACACTCTAGTCAAATAAAATAAAATAAAATATAAAAAAAAAAACTAAAGACGCACACACACACATGCACACACAGAGACAGAGTCACTCACAGACAGTATTTGCAATGCACTGCAAAAAAAAATGAGAGGCAGCAGTAGTAAAACAGAATCAACAACAAAACTAATTGAATTATAAACAATTAATTTTTGTTGCAATGGGGCAAACGAGTTAAATTCAACGTTGCCGATGGCAAAAGGCGACGGCGGCTTTATGTAATCGGTGGCCCAAAAAGTGTCAAAGTTCTTAAAAATCGGATTAAATCAGTTAGCAGCTTGTGTGTGTTACGTAAAAAATGTTGTTAGCTGTACGCACGAATTTGTGTCTCCGTGTGTGTTTGTGGCCCACTGCCCCCTCCGTCAATTCACTCCTTCCCACCCCTCTCCACGATCCACACAATCGAAATGGGCACTTACGTGCACGCTCGCATAAAAGAAACCCTAATAAAGAAATATCGATAAAAACAACAAAACACGAAACACACACAACAAAAAAAAAAGAGAAGAAAATACAAAAAATAAAAGAAAACACAACACAACACACACTGCACACACAATTGGCAGTCAATAGGCATGTGTATGTGTGTGTGTGTGTGTGTTGTGTTTGTGACTATGTTTAAATTAGTTGCAATGTCAATAGGTTCTTATGTTATCGACGGGGTCAATGGTTATTGAGCTAACCCAACTAGGCAAACTCATTAAAATCAATTTGTTATCTTTGCCGCTTGCCGTTCTTTATCTATCTTTGTACAGTACAGTGGTCATTGGCAAGTTGAAACCACTGTTGTTTTTAATTTGCTAATGGGTTTCCAACACAAACAATGTTCTAAGAATGATTGTAATCAAATACTTTTCACATTTAATGAGTTCTCTTTTATAGTTTTAGCAGTTTATTGAATATTACGATTTTAGTCTCAACATGTTTCGTTTTATACAAATCATTCATTTATTTATAGATTAAATAACAATTACAACCTCAGCTTATATCAATTTATAAAAATAATTCATTTATTTATAAATTCAATAATGAATAATCATATATTTAATTATAACTTATTATGACTCAGTTTCTTTCAATTTATTAAAAGCAAACCACTATTTATAAATTTTATTTTTGTATTGCAAAGATATGATTCACAATTTGTTAAGGCTTAAAATGCAATTACATTCATATATCTAGTTAATTTGCTATATGTCTAAAAGTAATCCGTTATGATTAAAATTGTCATTAATTTGTAATGATGTTTGTCGACAAATTTCCCAGACAGTTTCAAAAGATACTCAAGCAGCGACTTAAGCGCAAAAGTTTTTGCATTCGAAAAAAACGCAGATTTTTCTATCTGTTAATTAAACACACTTTTTTTTTAAACTTACTCTGACTCGTACTTTGTGCACTTATATAAGCAATTTAATTGTTTGTTTTATCTATATTTACATTGCAGAAACTCTATCTGTCTGATGCTCGCTCTTCTTAGTGGATTTCTATAAAAAATAAAATAAAATAAAAACACAAACAACTTTTAAAACTTTGCTTCATCTACAAAAACAACAACAACAGCAGAAACGACTACAAGCAGCATTAAGAACAACTGTTAGCAGCCACAACAAAAATACAAAAATACACACTAATCACACTCACACACACACACACAGAACACACACACACGAACACACATACTTCAGCGTATTCGCAGCGGCAAATCTCAACGGAATATTCAGTGAAGTACCAGGTAAGTTTCATGCCCAGCTGGCCAGGCTATGCAAAAGTATGCGAAAGTATCTTAAAGTATCAAAAAGTATCTGCAAGTATGCGACAAGTATGCTCGAAACTCTCGCCAACTCGCAACTGGCAACTCGGCAAATTCACGTCAAATGCTTGCATAAACTTTGCGCATTTTCACGCGTGAACTGGCCAGAGCACCACCCCTCCACCCCGCTATCAAGCCGCTCTCCAGAGGGAATGCAGATTCATATAATAAAATGCTTTGATTTTGATTTGCATCGATTTGCAAAGTGGTGCGTAGGCCACAAAGGTTGCTGCTTCAACGTTTGACTTTGTGTGAAAGGATTACGCATCGTATACTTGATATTTACTTGTGCTTACACCACCCTCGTCAACAACCCCCCCCCCCCCCCCACCCATAAGGCCCACCTATGATCCCAAGAGGTGCTCGCCTAGAAACAACCCAGGCTCGTCAAATGAAGCACAACTCAACTTGGCTTATTTGCGTGTTTATTGGCTTTAGCTTTAGCTTTTCTCCCTTTTTTTTTTTCTTCCATTTTTGTTATTTTTGTTATTTTGTTTTTTTTTTTTGGTATCACAAAAACAACTTCAAACGTAATTGGATAGCCACAGCGACGGCAAACGGTAAAAGGAATGTGAATTCCTTTTCCTTTGGCTGGTTGTGTCCGCAGTGGGGCACACCTTGAGAGGTATCGGGAAGGGGGATAAGCAGCAGCTGGCCCATCAAATTCTAAACACGAAACCCATAAATTTGCGTCTTTTATTTACATACATTATAGGGTCCGGCTCGGAAGCACTTTTAGCCAGGTATATATCAAAGAAAACCCTTTCTGTGCCAAAGTTTCAACAATGTTGGCAACATTTTCCTTCAACGAATTAAAGTCCATTTTCCAAGCACTTTCAAAGTTTTTATCCAAAAGAGTCCTCGACATGTAAATTTCCCTTTTAGTTTTTTTTTTATTTAAATAAATGTTCTTTTAAACTTTGCCACGCACAAAAGTTGTTTTTAAATATTTAGTTTAATAACTTTATTTCAAGAGTTTCTTATATAACTTTTCTTTATTCTTTTTAAATCGATTGTTAATATATATTTTTTGAGTATGTGGCAAACATTAAGTTTAATATCTTTGTACGACAAACTTTTATTCTTTTTTATTTTAGTTAAATACCTTTTTACGACAAAAGATGCGGCGTAGTTTCTTATATAATTTATATATTGTTTTTAAATATTTTCTATAAATAGTTGGTTGACTAGTTTGTTAACTGTCATTAAAAAACTTATATTTTTATAGCCAACTTAGGATGCAATGCTTAAAATTGCTATAAGATTATAAAATTGTATTACAAATATTTTTTGCCTTTGGTTTTATGATGCGCAGCTAGATTCAAGTTTTTCTATACTGATAACGATTAAAACATATTAAAATGAAAACTAAATAAACTATTAGCTTTAAAAAAATAATAAATTAATATCTTAGTCAGTAAGTTATTTACGCTTTGGAAAATCTTTCTAGACCAGGGTATGTTTTGAAGTGAATTTGGTAAACGAAAAATTTGTGCTTTTATTTTATTTTGTTTCGAGTGGGTAAGCTTTGAGTGTGGGTGTTGTGTGTGTTTGGGTGTTCGTCCAATAAACAATTCTGCTGACTCGTGGCCGCAGGGCACATGAAAAGCTGAAAATTCTTTGCAGCACCAGCTTAATTCATTAGTCTGGGCCCAGGCACAAGCACAGGAAACGCTGGACAGAGAGACAGAGAGAGCGAGAGAGAGACGTAGAGAGGGGGGGATATCATACTGACTGCTGACTGCTGTACGTCCTGATCTGGCAGTCTCTCAGTCTGTCAGTCCCGTCTATCTGTATATATCCGACTGTCTCCCTGCCTGGCAGGCGTATGCTTTTTATGTCAAACTAATTTGGCTGCTCGTTTAGCTGGTGTTGTTTTAATTTGTTGCAGCTTTCTGTCCAGCGCCTGTGCCCCGTGCCTAGCCCCGAGCCCAGTGTCTCATTGCCACGCCCCTCTGTGCCTGTGCCTGTGCCACGCCCCGGCTTAAGTTCGTTAGCCCAATTTGGGCAAATATTAATACATGGTTATAAAGCCGCTGGAACTAGATGATGAAAATGCAAATGGGAATGGCAATAAGCCCAAGGAGCTCGCCTCCCCGCACTCTGCACTGCTCCTCGCAAAATTCACTAAATTGAAAATTTTCTACTTCTTTATTTTTATATTTTTCATTCGTTCGCTTTGCCCACATTCATTAGGGCATTATTGTGCCTGTGCGCCTCAGACAATATTAGATTATGTGTTGCACAGCAGCTGCGTGGTAATTCCAGAAATGTTCCTCCACCCAGAAGACACACACACATTTTTTTTTTTATGTACACTCTGAGAAAGGCTGAACATTCTCTTCTATGTTTAAATTTATATCATTTCTGTAATCATTACAATACTAAATTGTTTTCATTGATACAGAAAAATTCTTCGCTTATCAATTTTGTTAAAGCAAAAACTTGATTACTGCAAGCCAAATCAATTTTGTTATCTTTTCGAAATAAAATGTATTTCATTTGAGTGTCACAAAAAAGCTGAAAGACGTTTTAAGTAAGCCAATTTAGTTAATGAGTATTTTGTGCTCAGCGATAATAAAGTAGCCAACATCGAATTTTACTACTAATTTAATCAATCCGAGTTAAACTTTCATTTTGATAATGGTTGTTTTTTTCGAGTGCATAAACAGTTAGAGTAGAGAGCGAACGGTAAACTGCGACCTGTCAAGAACTTGGCTGCTTCTTTTTGGACAGTCGCCGAGGCGGCCAAGCAGCAGCGGCATTTAAGCTAATCGGCTTAAAGTATCAGACCCCGGCACAGGTGACAGGCCAACTTGGCCAACAGGCGTACAATATGTGCGTATTGCCAGGAAACGACTGGCATGGGGGGGGGGGGCTGGTGGGTCCTTTTTCCCTTGGGCATTGTCCTGTTTGAGCACAATTTAATTTGCTGTCTTTTTTGTGTGTGTATTTTTTTTTCCACTTTGCTATTTTTATTCATATATATTTTTTATATGTGGCTTTTCTTCATTGCAGGGAGTTGGGAGAGCCACAGCAAGTGCATTTTGCTAGCCAGTGTTGCCACACCCACCCACGACACACACACACACACACAAGCCAGTGCCGAAAAAAAAACCAGCAAAAACAGGAGAGAAAAAAATAGTAACACAAAATGGCGGCGTTCATTGCGAAACAGATGGTTGGAAACCAATTAAGTGCCGTTAAAGGTAAGTAAAAGTCACTCAAGATACATTTACCCTTGCAAAGTATCTTATGATTATGCTCATGCATATATGTATATACACTGGATATACCCATAAGTGGATGTACGGTATTTTTGGTATATGCGATCGATAAACATACATAATTCATTTTCAAGCTGCTGCACAGCCAACCAAGAAAACTGCCACACATGAAAGTGGCTAACGCTTTTAGCCACCATCACCCTACCCCCACAGCCAACAGCCAACACCTCCCTGCTACTGGTAGTTGCTGCTGCTGTTGTTGTTGTTATTGTTTAATCGCAGGCTGTGCAATCGCTTGGAAAATCATTGAATGCTTTCAAAAAACTTTGCTACGTTCGCTAGAATATTTTATTTAAAACGCTTATCAACTGGCAGCATGCGACATGCCACACAACGAGTCCTCCTCCACATAGCCTACGACATAATATATATCTATGTATCTAGGCGTCTGTATACATATATATATATATATATATATAGGCAGCACTCAGTCAATTTGCAAGCGCTGAACAGCAGAAGCGATTTCTCCTTCTTTTTGGTTAGATTCAATGAAATTGAAGCTGGAGCTGGAAGCTGAAGTCTTTCTTATCAAGCGCTGAAATTCTGCACGAATGCGTCGGGAAGTGGTTCTCAACAAATTGATACAGTTAATTGCGTAGATTGATGCTAAATTTACAGCACTCGGCAGTCGACACTCGGCACTCGGCATTGACTTGAACCACTTACCAGAAAGAGAATCAACGGCCAGCTCAATCATTAGGCAAAGAGCCCAACCCCATTCACCCACCTACTAACTGGCAACTGGCAACTGGCAACTGCCAACTGGCAACTGCCACAGTCACTTGCCACTTGCCAAAGTGCTTGTCTCGCTGTCGTTTGAGGCTCGGTTTGGGCTCAGGTTTTGGCATTGGGTTTTATGCCATCAAAATCAGTGGCATTGATTGACTGGCCAAAAACATGAAAATGCTATTAGCATTTGGGCCATAAAAATCGAGAAACCACATCGAAATACTATATATATATAAATATGTCACATATAGAAAACTCACACCTATATCTATGTCAATTACCTCAAATACAAAACTGCAGATACTTCAATCAAAGTACGACATAAAAATGCGGCAAAAACATAAAAACAAAAAGAATACGTTCGAAATAGAAATGAAAATAAAAAGCAAATGGTTAAGTCGTAAAAAGTACTATATAAAAAAATATCGAACTATGTAAAACACATTGGAAACATTGTTTAGGAATTTAACTTAACATTTGCACAACTGTGACACATTTTTAACTCAGTTAAACACGAGTTGTGGGGCATGGTGGCAAGAAAACACATTTCTTGCATCATATGGGGGATTGGGTATGGCTGGGAACATTACGATTACGATTGGGCTTGGGGCTGGGATTGGGGTTGGAATTGGGGTTGGGTAAGTTAGCTAATGCGTTTCCATTGTCGTGAGCTGTGAGCTCAGAAACGTTGAATTTATTTGAGCTGCTGTCGTGTTAGCCTTTATTACTATTGCCTGTCTTATGCAGGGAATAAGTTATATGGATTTGTCGGGCCACTTGTCGGGGGTCCAGTAATAAATGTTCCAAACGTGCAGACAGTCGGCGCAGAGTAAAAGCCATAAATTATCATTTCGAATTTGGCCAATTATCCTTAAACATTTATCGTTGAACTATTTCAAAACTTGATAACGTGCCAAACTTAAACATAATTTAATATTTACAAAGACATTAATTATAATTTCAAGTTAATTCAAGTTTAATGTTAAATTTCGACCAACAAAATGTTGCTTAAATTCCACAAACATCAAACCTAAATTGGAATTAATTATAAATTCAACCATTCAAATATACTCAAAGACTAACAGTTATAATTTGATAAACATAAATTTAGCCAAGCTAAAATTTATCATTTCGTTTAAGTATCTCTATAAACTTTAAAGCAAACTAAATACCAATTTTTATATTAGTTAATAACTTTTATTAAACTGAATAATTTTTTTCTTTTTTTTCAGGTAAGCGTTTTGTTTGTGAAATTAAGCAGAATTTCCATTAAGTGCGTAAGTTGCATTTACATCTCAAACGAATTTCACGCAATAAGCTAACAATTTTTGAAAATAAGTTTACTTATCGACCAGCATACATGCAAGAATATATATGTATGATATATATACAACTTATATAACGAACATTATTATATATATATATATCTGGCACAAATTCCGTTTAGTTATAATTTTAGCGCTTGTGTTTCAGTTTTGAATGGAGATACCAAAATTATGTTGATTGGCTAAAGAAAAAAGCATGTATAATGAAAAATAATTAGAAATTTGTATACGACTGCATAAAATAGACTCGTTCAAAATTGAAATTGACTATTAAAATTCAACAAAAAAATATATATTATTTAATTAATTCGTAAGCCTAGCGTTGCACTAACAAAACACTTTGTTTTTGAAACAACTTTTAATCCACACACAAACCCACACCTACATACACACGTATACACGTATACACGTACAATACACACACACAGATGCATAAATAAAAAAAATATATCGTTTTGCTATGGCTCGAAGCAGATCCATGTGACCCACTTGAACTCCCATTAGCTAGTAACCCATCCATATTCCATTTAATAACTACGTATTCTTATATAACATTTACTACTTGTATTGTATTCTCTTTAAGCTTAAGTGCACACACAAATCATATAAAGCCCCTATTACAAAAAAAATAAAATAAAAAGAAAAAAAAAACAGAAAAAGAAAAAGAAAGCGAAAATATAAAATAAATATAAAAAATGTACATATTTGTACGCTCCTCCTACTCGACAACCTTCACAGCCGAACTTTACCTCATTGTAAAACACACACTAAACACACACAAAAGCTTGACAAACACAACAAAAAAAATAAAAAAAAAAAGAATACAAAGCATAAAAAAAAAGACTCCAAAAAAATGCTCATAACACACAGCAAACACCTCGAAACGATACCCAAGTGCACAGCAATCCTTAGAATTTTCATGCACTTCACGACACACACACACACACATAGACACAACACATATACAAACAACAATGCCTACAATTTTCACGCCCTCAACGCCCAGCAACAATGAGAACACAGCTGCCATTGCCGTTATAAGATATACTTATATAAAAAGAAAGAAATAAAAAAAACACAATTCAATTTCTTCTATTCCAACTACCCTCGAAAGAGGATATTTTTCTCATTTTCATTTTACATTACTTCTTCTTTTTTTTATACCGATTCTTCTTATTTCGTAAACGTATGAATGCCACGCCCAGTCACGCCACCGGTTCTCACGCCCACATTGTAAGAGACACTTAAGAAAAAAAAAGAATGAAATTTGAGCTGCGAACAGACAGTTAGCAATGCATATAAAAATATTTATATATATTTGTAAAAATTGGGCTTCAGCAATTTACATTTCAAAAACACAACTTTAATGTTCCTTTTCAAACAAAAACTCAGAAACACAACACACACACATCTCCACCTGTTTACCAACTACTTTCTTTATACTTACTAAAATACATTTTCAACTTATTCAATTTCTCTCTCTCTCTCTGATATATATTTACTTAACTGCCAAGCTATCCACTTATATAATCGCATTCTCACCCGAATCGTCTAACGCATTATCCATAAAGCGTATCAACTAACTAACTAAAACTACTTTCTATATAATACCGTTAAGAGTGGAGTATTAATGGAAAACTTTACCTTTACTCTCCCCCTCCGACCACACACGCTAAACAGATGCTGCAGGCGGCGGTAATTTCTCCAAACCAAAAACCAAAAAAAAAAAAAAAAAAAAAAACAAATTTTACCTAATTACAGTTACTATATATATATATATATATAATCTCGTTTCTTTGCATTTCAAATCGTACTCCTAATCTTTTGTATTAACACACAAAATGCATTTTTTGATTCGATACTTGCGAAATTCCAAATTAGAGCCACTTCACATATGATATCAGCATCCCCAAATCGTGTACAGTTTGTACTCAATATATGATATATATATATATACATATAATTGGGCTTTATTGCCTTTTAGTTCTTACCTCAAAACAGCAACAACAAATTCATAATTATTTACTATTTAATATTTTACTTGCTGCACCACCCACCACCCCTCTCAAAAGCAAAAATATAATTCAAAAGTCTGCCATAGTTGCACAGAAAATCGCGCTTTCACTTAATTAATGCATACACGAAGTATTTCGAACAAAAACTTTTGCTGCCATCCAAAATCAATTTAAATATGCAAAAAAAAAAAAAAATGAAAAAAAAAATCAGCCAACTAAGAGATACATTTTCCTTGTTGCTCATCATGAAGTTGATAATGAAGTTGCGCGAACGAACTATTTTAATTTTATTTGTAGTTTTCAGTTCAGAATCTGTAGCAGCGATAAAATCCCTTTTTGCATTTTTTCCGTTAATTGGGAAAACTTTTTCATTACTATATATGATTTTTTTTTTTTTTTTCATCCTCATCACAATCTGTACTATATACTGAAATATAATTAACAATTTGGAGAACTGTGATAAAGTTTGCATTGAGTTTTTTGTTTTATCTACTAACCATTACAAAAAAAAAGAAAAGCAAAAGTAACGAAACTATTAACCACAATTTCCAACTGATTTTGCATAAAAACTGTTTGTTTTGTATCTTTGAGCGTTACTTATTTCGATCTATTGGTTTTCTGTTTGTTATCAAAATTGTTCTCTAAATCAACTTTTACTTCTACTTCTTCTCTACTACTAACTACTTCTATTACTACTATTACTACTACTACTACTACTACAACTACTACTACAACTACAACTATTACTACAACAACAACAATTAAAAAATTAAAAAAAAAAAACTACAACAACTTTCGTACTCTACTCTACCAACAACCATATATGGAACCATACTAACTACAATAAAAACAACTTACATCTTCTACTACCTATTCTACTATATAACTACTCTCTAACTACAACTACAACAACAACAACAAATTCTACAACTATATATACAACGTATTTACAATGAGGTAAAGTATAAGTAAATATTATTGCTATGTATATAAACACAACTACCTCTATCTATCAATCTATATATATCTAACTAACTATCCATCTACTGTATGTATACTAAATACTAGGCTATTCTATACTACAAAATCGCCAAAATCAAACCCTTTTGGCCCCCAAACACTTAAGTTTAGCTAAGCCTGTCAATAACACAAATGCTGAATGTCCAAAATAAAAAATAATAATAACCCCCCGTTGTAGTTCCTTTTACATATAGCTGTGCCCATCTAAATTCTTCTCACTATTCCACATATTCTCTATTCTCTAGTATTTTGTATACTCAATTCGCATTTTGATGAGCAAACAGATTCTGACATATGCGACACATGCCACAAACAGGCAAGACAAGGCGCTCCACATACACATGACAGATACAAATGCAAAACAACAACAACAACAAAAAACAGATACGAAAACAACAAATACAACAACAGCCACAGCTGTCCACAACATGGGTCCAATTGATGCACATACTTATGCCCCCAATGCAGATGTTGCATGCTTTTGCCAATTCTCAATTGATTGTCGCATGTGCGTCAAAGGAAGGAAACTTGTTGCGGTTAACGTAAAAATTCAATTATCCAGCTTGTTATGCTCCAATTTGAAAGACAAATTGTTTCTCAATCGATGCTTAAATATTGAAAAACTTTTCAATTAACACTTGACTAGATTCTTAAACTAACTTCGAATGAATGTTGAGAAAGAGTTTCGCTAGAGAAATTCGTAAGTATTAAATGAGTGAATGCAAAGATTAATCAAGTACTTAAAGTATTTTATACTTTTACGTTTAGTGGTCTTATAAAAAGTAGAGATAAAAATATATAAATATTATATATGTAATTTTTCTTGCAAACTAGGAGATAAAGTGCAGTCCAGAGAATTTGCCTTAAGGCACATCTCTCGTTGCACAAATTTTCGATGCAATTAAAATTGTGGAGAGTGCAGCTTCAAGTCTTCCATTTGAGGACTTAACAAGCGCAAAACGCACTAATTAATTCAATGTTATTCGGCAGCTTGCATCTCATTTGTAGAACATGACAACAAGTAGATAAAATTGCAGAGAATTAAATTAATTGGATTTCTCTGAATTTTACACAGATTCTGACTTTTTCACAGCTCAAAGATGTTATTCTTAAATGGATGATGTCGGTCAGCTGGAGGCTTAGTGTGATTATATAGGGAACTAATTTGATTTGTGGGATGTGCTATGATAATATATATAAAGCTAACCAAGTTTATTCTGCAAAGAATATTCTGTCTTTAACAGACTTAAATGGAAAGCAGATTTTGAGCAACATTATTGTTAGCACAAAAAAAGAACTCATCTTTAATATGAAATAAGTAGCTTAGTTTTTCGAATTGTCTGCATAGAAATTCATTAATCGTGGGATAGAATTATGATATGCCTTAATATGAAATTAAATAGTTTTACTTTTGCAATAATCAGTTTAAAAAATATGTACAAAATTTATATAAAAGTCGGAATTATTATTTATTAAGTGTATATTGAAATTAATTGTAATTTTTCAATGCCTGTGCTACAAGCAACTAGTAATGAATAATCAGTTTTTAAAAAGTTAAACTGTCACCAAACATTTACGAATACAATATAAAATTAGTTTCACTCATTTTCCTATATATACAGAAAATTAATTAAAAACAATTTGCTCTTTATAAAGACTTTAAAGAGGTTTCGCATTGCTCTTAAGCTAAAAACCTACTTTGATTTGGAAAACCTCTGCTATAAAGAGGAATGTATTCAGCCGTATCTTGGCGTTTCATCACGTTCCAAGTGCCGCGTGGCATAACTAATTCTGTGGGCACCAAAGACCACACAACTAAACGCAAAATGACGCATTAACTTCTGAGAACGTGTCTGTGTGTGTGTGTGTGTGTGTGTATGGGAAGCTGTTTACTGGGTTGTGCGGGTTCTGTGGCAGGGATAGATGGGAGTTCCACATAAATGGTGCATATTAAAAATTCTTTAAATATTTTTGCTTCGTTCCGACCGAAAATATTTGCATGCAGTTTATCAGCTGTCAGAGGCAAAGGGAACGCGAGACTTGGCAGCATTTTTGTCAAATTTCCAGCGCTTGCTGACATGGAGGCACATTCCTGACATTGACATGAACAGCTGTGGATGTGGCGGTCCTAAGGGAGGGGCCAGGATGCTGTACGTAGGTAGGGACTGACTGCGGCAAGGTGTGAGTGTAGTTGAATGAGTGTGCTGTCGGCTAACAACTAATTGCTGGTGCTAGAGAAAAGAATTGAGTGCAGGCAGCCAGCAAAATGGCAATGAGATTTACTTGCGTCATTATGTAGAAGAGCCCAGAAGCCAAAACTGAGCAACTGAACAACTGTGCAACTGAACAACTAAGCAACTGAGGAAGCTCAGTCAAAGGAAGGAGCATTATCTGAGGTATACTTTGCCACAAGTACAACACACACACACACACTGCCAACAACAGCTTAACACTTGCTCATTTCTAAATATACCCTATGAAGATGGGTTTGTTTTTTATTTCATTTTTTAAGGCTGACAACGCATTAAGAAAGACTTATTCATAAAGTATACTTTAGACTACTTGTTATGTATTATAAGAATTATCGGCATTTATAATGCAACTATTTCTACATCCTTACTATTGCTGTATTCATTAGAAATCTAACAGATCGGACTACCATATCATAAAGGCAATTGGTAGAAAGATGCGCACTTTTTTAAGAACTTCTTCGTTCTGGGCAAGTGTATCTCATCTTCGGCAAGTGTTTCTCCAAGTCGTCAAATGTATCTCATTCTCGATGTGCCACAAAAAATTGCTTATCTTTGCTTGTTCTGCTTACTTATGCATACTTATGCTGCTACAGTTACAGTTAAAGATACACAGATACAGATGCAGATTCATGTATAGCTATACGAGTTAAAGATACACGTCGAAAAGTGTCAAGAGGGTCGGTGTGTGTGTGTGTGTGTGTGTGTGTGTGTGTTTAAGGGGGCCATAAGTAAATATTCCGGACTCTTTGAGGCTGTCAAAATGTAATTACGCCGGGAATATGGTAGTTGCTATTAGCGACTATGACAATGAAATCATTTGCAACGCGCGAGGGGCGCAACTGATGATGAACTGCTTGCTAAAAAGTTGGGCGGGGCTGGTGTTGGTGTTGGGGTGGTCTTGGGTTGGGGTTGGGGTTGCGACAGCAAGTGCCGACAAGGCAACGCGCATTTTCAGCTGCTTAAGCCAAGCATCTCTACTTACGCACAAGGATTGCGCTCGCTCGACCGGGCGACCGCCCACTTCCTGTCATTTGTAGCGTCGTTGTCGTTGTCGTCTCCAACTCTGACCCAGATGCGGATGCAGCCGCTGCCGAGTTACGAACGGAGACGGTGTAGTGAGGGGTGGGGCAGCTGTAACAAAGCTCAGCGGTCTTGAACCGGATTAAGCAAGAAAATAATTTGACGTTCGTGCCATTTTACCAACTCCACACAACAACAACAACAGCAGTAAAAAAAAAAGAATTAAGGAGAAAAAAAGAGCAAGGAGAAAAAATTACGCACATAAGGAGCGCAAAGGATGATGGGCAACTGGAGCGCTCTGTGGCACTCGCACAAATGACAGACGCCTCCTTGTCATTTTATATACACATGCTCATAAGTATGTGTGTGCGAGTGTGTGTGTGTAACCATACAAATGGAAATGGAACTCTAATGTAGTATTCCCACAGCGTGCGCGTATTAAATCGTATAAATGTCACCAACCCAGTCATCGAGTCATCCACATACAGATCCACATCCCAGTCATCCCAGCCTATGACAATTACGGCAGAGGTCACCACCCAACACCCAACCCCCATCCCCCTATCAACCCACTGACGTGTTGGTATTCAAAATAGCAGTCGAAGCAATAAAACGCAGCTTGCGACTTACTTATCCGGTCTTTGGATCGTATATCAGACTTATGACTGGGGCCCAGCACTTAGCCAAGAACTTTGTGCCACACAAAGATGATATATAGCTAACACATAAGCACATACACACATTTACAGTTAGACATCTACAACTACATAACATGGCCCAGCCGCAGGGTTAGGTATTAAGTACCCTCATTATGGCCAAGACACGCAACACAAAAAAGTAAAGCTTTTAACGCAAAATGAGAAAAATAAAGGACAAAAAAAAAAGGAAAAGAAAAAAAAAAGAGTCCTTAGAACAACCAATTTGTATACTCAGAATAGATTCAAAGTGATTTTTTTTTCATTTGCCAAGAGTGGGTAAGAGGGTGGGAGGGTAAGTGGTGGAGCTGTCAAGAAAATGCTGCATGCAAATTGACGGCTCCCGAGGAGTCTTAAAGGTCCATCGATGGACAACGGGTTGTCCATTAGAAAATAAATGAAATATGCAAAATAGCCGGCAAAAATGTAGTAAAGAGCATAAAATTGATGAAGACAATTGAGAAAAGATGCTGATAAGGAAGGGTGCAAAAGATGGTTGGAAGGGGGGGGGGGGGGGGGGGGGGTTGTGGAGAAGAGTGCATACACAAGCGGTGTTAATTATGCTGTCATGATAATTATATTACAATAGGCTTGATTAGTTTTTAATTGAGTTGCCCAGAGTTCGGCTTCAAGGCAAACTCCAAACTGACTTTGCCAATATATAGATGGATAAATACATACATACATAAATACATACATCCACATACATATGTATGTGAAGGCGCTGCATAGTCAGTTGCAGCCACAAATGTAGAGAAGCTAAAAAGCCAAAGGAAGAACAACGGAAAACGGCAAATGGCATAAAAGGAAGTTCAGAAAGTTCATAAAGCAAATTACAAAACTCTCATAAAAGCGCAACATTCGCATGGCTGGCCACCAAGAGTGAGTGAGGGGGGGTGTGAATGAGGGGGGTGGTTGACTTGGCTTTGCATCTCGTTGCGTATTCTTTGCTGCATGGGGAAGGGGGATGGTGCACCTTCTAGGCTCTTTGGCAAAATACAATTTGACACCATTTGTTTTTTTGTGCGAGTGAAATCAGTTTTTTATTATAAAATACTTTGGGACTGAGTTAAGAAAAACAATAAATGATCGTCGACACAAATCAAAGCGATGAACGAAAGCCCTATAAAATAAATAAGTTAATTCACGCTGCTATTCAGCAAATTGATGACTATAAATTCAATTTAATGTGCGTTGTCTTTAGCACCATGCAGCAAAAGCGGCAACAGCAAAATGTGGTCAGCAGCAGCAGCCCCGCTAGCTACCCTTGCCACCCCAATTCCGTTCGGCAGATGGTTGAAAAAGCGCTCAAGAGCAGCGCATGGGAATTTTACTTGCTGTGCGTTTGCGCCGTTGGGAGGCTGCCCCGACGTCGACAGCGCTGCCCGAGTGCGACAACAAATAATTAGAGCGAGACTGCGAAGGCGGCTGCTGTTGTTATCAGCACGCTAAGGTTTCGAACTGCGCAGACTCCCTCACAGTTAACAGTTAAAAGAGTCAACCCCTGCGCTTAGGTCATCCAAAATCACAACGCGGTCCAGTAACGGTGACTGCGACTGCGACAGCGACAGTGACAGTGACAGCAGCAGCGACAGCAGCATAGACAGCAGCCACAGCGGCAGCGGCTGAGGCTGCGACTGCGACAGCGACTACGACTACAGCGAGTTGGGCATAAAAAGGCTGGCAACTGCTGGCAATACTCCTACTCCAGGCTTGCACTCCAGCGACTGAAGTTCGCTCACTTACCAAGCAAAGTGGCGACGAGAGATTCGCAGCATCTCCGCCTGAAAGTAGACAACAGTTCCGTTCAGTATCAGTTCAGTTTCAGTTTCAGTTGTGTGCTGTGCTGTGCTCAGTTCGGGTGCGCTCGTGGACGCGTTCGCACTTCGTTTTTTTACTGTTACTGCTGGCCATCGATTACAGTTTAAGCGTCATGGCAACCAAAGCAAGGCACTACAACACACGAACCGACTGCCGAAGACAGTGCAGCTGGCGACGAAGACGAACCAAAAACCGAACCACAAATCGCAGTAGCAGCAGCATTAGCAGCAGCAGCAGCATTAACAGCAAAAGCAACAACAGCACCGTTTACTGTGTCAGTTAGTTGCAGCAGAAGCGACGACTCTGGACTCGAACTCGGAATCGGCATCGGCACGATTCGCCAACGTCAGCGTCAGTGTGTGTGTGAGGCGTTAGCGGTGCGGTGGTCAGTCGTATCGACATCGTCGCAACAGCAGTGGCTGCATTTTAGCGTGTGCGTGTCTCCAACAAAAGCCACAACTACGGACAGATAGCATTGGCCTAAAAGCGCCACGAAATTATGAATTTCATTGGTATGGCAATAGTTACCAACATAATCGTATTTTCGTACTTTCGTACTTTTCGATGTTGTGAGCCTTATTTTTAGTTGATTTCGTTTCAATATATATATATATATATTTATATACACATATATATATATGTCTATATCTTTCTCTGTCGCTCTCTGTCTATTTCTACAACTGTAACCGATACACTCTCTGCTAAATGTAAGTCACAAAAACAAACTAACTTAACTAAACTTTTCTCTTTATTTTACTATCCTCACAATACAATACTCAACACAAGAAAAAAACTCAAACATATGCTGCGGAAAAGCGCAAAACCGAAAAAGAAAAACAAACTAAGCAAAAATCAATCAAAAACCGTAAAGGCCTTCCATTTTCCGTATGGGGCACGTGATTGCATGGGGCATGAGGCGTAAATTTATCGATTTTTAACCAAACAACAAAAATAACAACCAAAAAGGCAGCCAAAGAAAAGAGTAATTCGTAAAAAGTTCAAGGTCTCCGCCAAAAAATCCGTAGAAAATTTCTTGTCTGCTTTACAATTTATTATGCATTAAAGCAGCGCCCAAAGTTTTCTTCTTCTTCACGTTTCTTTGTCAACTTTTTCAAGTAGTGTTTTTCTGTGTGTGTGTGTTTGTGTGTGTTTATGGTCTGTGTGTGTGTGTTTGTCACGCAAGCTTGCAAAGGGGCTGCTGTGTGTAGAGTGCATCGCCTGGTCGACAATTGAATGCCTCACTGAATGCAACCGAGTTACGCAAGAGTGTGTGCTGCAATTGCCGCTTTCGATCCAGCTGCATGCCACCCACCATTGGCAAGCCATGACAATCCACCAGCAGGCTACCAATAAAATACAAACGCTCCAGGGATAATTGCAGCCGCTGGCCGCTGGCAGGCGTCAGTTGTCGCCGGAGAGCAGCAGTTGATGGCTGGCCAAGCCATTGTCTGTAGGAATCGCCTGCCTGACGCTGGCCAAAAATCGCGAGCAGCAGCTCATTGGGATTCGATGAGTTGCTGCACTGCTGGAATTGGGCAAATTGCCGATCCGAGTCGCTGCTGCGCCAGGCGCCCGGCGTTCGGGTACTCTGCCCGGCGGCGATAAAGTTGCGTGCAAAACGCTCGCCAACCAGCAAATAGTTCAGCGGCATGCTGAGATTCAATTTGGGCAACAGGCCATTAACTGTCTCAAAGACTTGCGCATACTGGCGCAATTGCAGCTCTTGTGGACTGGGCGCAGTTCGTTTGTGTTGAAAGCGACGCAACTTTTCCATGTTGCGATAGAAATTCCTTCTGCCCAGGTCCAGTTCGCGGTAGTTAGCATCCAGACGCTCGTCTCCACTTACGGTCACATGCATAATGTAGTCGAGAAAACGCTGCGAGGCCTGCTTGGAGATCTCGTCAATCCATATGCTGCCCGACAGCTGCTCCTTGTAGGCTCTACCAATCGCCGCATACATTTCCGTCATGTTCTCCCGATCGACCCTTAGGCGGAGCAGCAGATGCGCATAGACATCGCCTGCGTAGGTTTCCGCCAGCTGCTGGCAGTCAGAATTAACGATATCTGCAATGAACCACGGGGCGTATGAGTAATGTTTGTAAATATATATATATAATATAATAACAAAGAAAACTCTATTTAGAAATTATTAGAATTCTTACTATACAGCTTAAGCCTAAAAGCCATACACTATCCAATAATACTTACCAAAATCGTGCTCAACATATATATATATATATATATATATATATACAACCTCAATATTCTACTTCTTCAAAATGACCATCCCTTACAAATATCAGTAAAGGGTGTCGAAAGTAGAAAGCAAGGCTAAAACAAACTATTCGTATAAATATAAAATTATAATTCTAAAACTGACTGAGTTATCGAATATTGATTCTAGCAATTTTTTATACTCTTGCTAAAAATATTTCAAATCAATATACAATTATTATCATGTAAAAAAAATACGCCGTTTACGTGGCGTATACGTAATCTGTAGGAGCAGTCATTAAGTATACGAACCCATTAGATAATCTATCCAAATCCAATTGAGCAGACGATGCATGTTGGTGTTCTGCAGCAGCTGTATGTAATCCACCAGTCGAGGCAACTGCTTGATCACAATTTCGTCCGTTGGCCGAAGGCTTTTACCCCCAAGGATCTGCTTGAAGTAGCCATCCCAGTCCAGGTCAGCCGAGGAGGCATTACCGAACTGGCTGCTCTTGAAGTTCGCATAGCTGTACTGCACCTGATCGTCGTTGAGCTCCGTCCTGAGAATCTCGCGCCGAGTGCGCTCCAGACTGAGCACCTCCAGCGAGGCGACGTGTGCCCGACTCTGCTCCACACCAAAGCTCTTCAGGAGATCGCCCATACGTTGCTCAAACTTGCTCACCGTGTGACGTCGCGTTGTATCGGGCTGGATTGTGACCAGTCGCTTGTTCGACTGCATGCTAATGGTGCTCTCAAAGAAATATGGAGCACCCATCTCATGAAAGTAGCCCAGCAATCCCAGCCAGCTGAGCGTCCGATTGGAGCTTCGTGTCTCAAGAGCTGGCCAGCCGCCAGTGCTCAAATATAGCTGCGATATGCGTAGCGCCTCCACGCCACGACTGCTCCGGCAGGACTTGTAGAAGTTCAACAGCTGCTTCTCCATGGGCAGCAGCTGGCCGGGATTAGCAGAGCGGAGCAGTTGCTGAAAACGCTGTTGATCTCGCTGGCGTCGCAACGTTTGGTCCACATTGGAAATGCGTGCACAAACATAACCGTAAAAGTCCTGGCAGGGCGAACGCGTATTGTCTAGCAACAGTTCCAACTCCGCACCAAATCGAGTTGCATCATCCAGCGCGCTGCCACATGCGACACAGGCAACCGACAACAACAAGATAAACACTTGCCAATACATCTGGCCTCTTTGAGCTCTGAACTCTGAATGCTTTTGCAGCTAGCTGATGGGCTTTCACTTTCCGTGTGACTGTGACTGTGTCCTTGGAGAGTTAAAGGTCAGCTTTATGCAAATGCAAATCACCGGAAATTGCCACAATGCCACTTCCGCAAACACTTTTCGATACTTTGCCTACTTTGCCAACTAAACCGATGCGTCGCGTCGCTTTCAATGCTGCCCCGCAACTAATCGTGTTGCCACCAAACCGACATGATAAGCCCCACATTTCCACTCTCAGTTCTCAGTTCTCAGTTTCAGTACCAACCTTGTGCTCAGTCTCAGATTCAGACTCAGACACTGCCATGTGTATTGTCCATTTATTTATTTATTTTTTTTAGCTGCCTAATCTATGCCGGCTATGTGTCAAAATGTCAAGCTCAAATTGGTCATGACCGATTTTGCTGCCTAATCTATGCCGGCTATGTGTCAAAATGCCAAGTTAAATCCGAAATTTGCAGATTACAAAATATTTAAATCCAATTAGTCCCATTTATTAAATGCATATCGCATTTGAAGATTAAATGTGTTTAAAGAAATATACAATACAACAAATATTAATTTGTTGTCTAATATAATTATTTTTATATTATAATTCCCATTTTAAAAGTCAACTTTTTAGATAAGATTTTATTGCAATTTAAAAAAAATGACAAACTGTTTTTGACAACTGTGAAAATGCTATTTTCCAAGCAAGCATTGTGAATAAACTTTAGCAATTAAGTGACCCAAACATTTACGCACTGTACAGTAAACACTCGCGGTATACAAACAAAGATAAGTCTATACAAAAATAATGCGTAAATGATAAGAGTATTTGTGCCCATTGTTAATATGCCAATCCTTTGAATCTTCTGTACACAGGCGCTGTAGGAGGTGATGGCGGCGATGATGGCGACGATAAGGAAAAGGCAGAGGAGGAGGAGAGAGAGCGCCAGGAGGCCATACGTGAGGCCGAAGACCGGCGCAAGGAGAAGCACAGGAAAATGGAGGAGGAGCGCGAAAAGATGAGACAGGATATACGCGATAAGGTAAGCGGCAATCCACTTTTTGTACTCCTCTTCTGCTGTTTTGTTGTCCTCAAAGAATGTGCGGTGTTATCTGAAAGTGTGTGTTTCCTAACTTCCTGCTGCAGTTCAAATTGACTCTAGTAGGGAGTCCTTTTAACGAGCGACTCCCTAACGGAGTCAGATTGAGTTACAAAGGACCAAGTCAACAATGCCCAAGTGATTCAAGTGTTATAAATAATGATAAATACTAAGTGATGAATGATGATGATGATGATGAGTGCAGCAGCATACGGTTTTCAATCTCAAAATATATATAACATAAATCTATGCATGTATGGCTCTCTTGTCCGGTGGCACTTTTACAGTACAACATCAAGAAAAAGGAGGAAATTGTCGAGGCAATGCCACAGGAGGAGCCAAATCCGCTGATGCGAAAAAAGAAGACGCCCGAGGAGCTCGCCGCCGAGGCCGAGCAGGAGGAGCTCGACGATTTTACAAGTGAGTTCCAGTTGAAGTTTTGCACCATTCTGTATGTATGTGTATGTTGCTCGTACTCATATATACATTACATCTATATCTATATCTATCTATATGTATGTGTATGTATATACTATCTTCAACTGGTCTTTAATCTATGCTATTATCTGTTTCACCAAATCGGACGCGACTGTCCATATGTCTAGTGCTATATTTATATGTGTGTCTAACTGTATGAGCTCTTTAGTTATATATATTTATACATATATTTACTTGTGTATTTTTTAAGTTTTGATCAAGCGGCTGTCGACAACAACAACAAGAACAACAACAACAAAACAAATAAAAACAATCTATAAAAAAAAAATACTAAAATACACACACAACTACGCTTGAACGTTATACTCCTAAAAAGTTCTCTCTCTCACTCTCTGTGTGTGTGTGTATTTGTACCGTAATCTTCTCGTGCTCGTGTCTATAACTATGAACTATAAACTACTAACTAAAGCTATCATCTATCTCTCTACTACTACTACTACTACTTCTCTATATCTGTACTATGTTTCCTGTGCGTATTTAATGTAAGCTCTAACTAATCGTACCTACTACTACTGCTACTACTACTACTACTATCAAGTATATATGCTAACTCTATATAACTAACTATGAAATCAAGCTAAAGCAACGAATGAAACAACTTTTAACGCCTATCAAGTGTGCACTCCATTTTCTCATCAACTTTTCCTCATTTAACTCATCTTTTAGTTAGAGATGTTTTCATTGGTTTTTCTTATTTCAATGGTGTTTTACTATACGAATTATGTGTTGTATTCAAAACTGGGCTGCAAATTAAAATGATTGATTGATGTTAGTGGACGATTGAAAGATTGTCACAATGTATTTAGGTTAAATAATGTATTAGACTAAGGTAAGTGCTATAATTCGTATAATCTACTCATTTTGTGTGTGGTAATCTAATTGCAAACTATTTGCATTTGTATACATCTATTCCACCATTGTCTCTCTATCTCTGTCTCTCTCTCTCTGTCTATCTCTCTCTCTCACACTCGCTCTCTATCTCTCTACTTGCCTCTCTCTTTCTCTCTATATCTCTTTCAAACTATCTGTGTAGCTATCTGTAAAGAATCGAATTTATTGTCGTTTAGCCAGATTAAATACAATATTAAATGTTTCCGTAACACACACAACAAAAAACAGCTTTAACACGAGACCAGAAAACCCCAATAAAAAAAATGTATAATCGAATAGTTAGGGGGATGCCCGTAATGTTGAGACTCAGATTATAGCTTGGGATTGTATATTTCAGGTTAAGGTGTAGTTAGCTAGCAAATAGTCATACAAGTTATTAAATTATACTTACATTATTTACAAAAAAAAATCACGTTTTTCATTTTACAACATCAAACTCACCAACTGCACTAACTAACTAATTAATCTATATAGAACTTTGTATGATTTCGTTAAAAACTAAATATGAACTAAACTAAAAACAACTTTATTTTCAATGGCTTGTGTGCTCAATTACATATGAAAACTAAACACACGCATAACAAAATAATATTTTCTAAATAAACTTGCCGAAGAACTTTCCTAACTGTGTTTGCCAACTATGTAATAACAAAAATAAACATAGAAAAATTATCTAAACAACAACTCTCGTACATATATACAAAACTTTTTCCCTCTTGCAAATTGTTTACTCTCTGTTTTCTCTATAATCCATGTGTGGTATATGTATTTTACATAATGCTTGAAGGTCTATGTAAAATATATATATTGCATATGCTGTCTATGTATGTGTATTTCGCTTCGACTTTAAAACACACACACACTACATTTACTCTTATATCACATGCTCAACTATCGCTATCTCGTTTCCACTTACGGTTTACAATGACTCTAAATCTACTTTATCTACACTTGTCTATCTGTTAATTACTTTCTAATTACACGTGAACTTTCTGTTAACTACTGCAAAAACTTTAACATTACATTACAGACTTTGATTGAACATTTATTATTGTATCATTTGGAATTATGATTTTGGCAAGATGTGCATTTTGAGTGATGTCCCTTTGATTCCACGCATCAAAAGCAAAAAAAAAAAAAAAAAACCCAATACTTATACCTTATTTTTATTTAGAACAACTATATATGGCTTACGTACAGTTAACAGTTGCACTCAAATAATTTACGTTACGTTGCGTTGCGTGACGTGACAATTCGTTGCGTAGCGTTATGTTAGTTAACATGAGCATCCATAAAAATACATATACATACCAGTTGAACATACATAACATTTGTAGTCTACTCTACAAAATATGCTTATTTATTGCTGTTTCCATACTCAATTTCTTTTTACAGAACTGAAAAATCAAATAGAAACGCAAGTAAATGAGCTAAAAACTCAAATAGAGGGAAAATGTGTCATGCAGTGATATGTCAGTCATCATTAAAAAGAAAAATATATATATATATATAAATAATAAAATGTAATTCGAAAAATAATAATAACAAAAACAGAGAAAATCCACAAAAAAGAAAAAAAAATAAAATAAAACAAAACATTTATAAAATGCAATTGATTTAAATCACTTCAACTTCAATTTGTTGATATATATAAAGTTACAAAAATATTATGTTCAAATCGTTCTACATAATATTGAAAAAGCATAAGAAAATAATAATCTATTTACCATACTTATAACCCAAACTCATAATTCGGCAGCAATAAATCGAGCAAAACTATAAAACGCCGCAGATTGAGATTATGTGAAGCATATTAAGGATTATATTATGCCATAATATTAACAATAATAATACCAATAATAACACTAATAGTATAATAGAAATAATAACTACCAAAATATAATAAATGATGCAATTTAAAAGAAAACAAACAACAAAAAAAAAAAAACAATATATATACATATATATATATATACATATATGTATGAAAACAGGACGGTGAAATCCTATTGAATTTTAAAGTAGTTAAAGCATAAAACAAATTATGTATAAACGAAATATAGTAAACGCCTTTAATAATATTCAAATCACTTTTGCTTCGATGATAATGTAATATACTCAATGCCCCAAATATACAATACATAACCGTTGTTTAGTTGATAGCATTACGAAATTACGATATCGACAACGATTCGAACACGAAAACGAATTCAGATTCGAGATCGGAGTCAAAATCGAAGCTAAACAAAAACAAAAAAAAAATGCGAATGGTGCGACAGAGACAGAGTCAGAAACAGAAACAAAAACAAAAACAAAATGGAGGTTGCTGAATCATGTCGAACCGTCGAAATACGTTGCTGAAAATCTTTTTTTGGACTTTAATAACATACACAACATGCATACATACCTACAAATATATACACGAGTATAAAATGAAAGGAATGGACTTACTCGAACTTCTATTGTTGATATATTTCAAAAACAATTCTAAACAATTTTCCATGAAAATTCGCTAAAGCAAAAATTGACTGCAGAAAATGTTAAAATCGTCGTTGGTACTCGAAATGAATATTCCAAAGTAACCAAAAAAACAAAAACCAAAACCAAAAAAGTATTCACGATCGTTTATTTCTTAAACTCAAGAGAACTCTTCTTTAACAGCTGTAACATTTTGTTTCTTTCCTGTACAAAAAATAAACATACTACACACAACAATTGAGACATTCTAAGCTATTTGAGATACTTACTGAACATACTGATTGATGCTTATAAAAAGTAAGTACCCCACCTACTATATACCTACCTAAACTAAAATCTATATACATTAAACATTACAAAACTTGAGTTTGAGTTTCTATTGCTTAAGTTGACAAAACAAACTATTATCCAGTAGGCAATATATTGTATGACAAAAAAAAAAATACAAAACAAAAAATTAAAAAATCTTAGATATGTATTATATATATATATATACACATATGTATATGTAGCCATTTAGCGAAGGACAATAGTTCATAAGAAAAGCTAGGCAGTTCGAGAGCATAATGCTGTGATACATTTAGCATACATTTTTGTCACCGAGAAGCGCACACAATTGCAAGCAAAACCCTCCAACTACCAACACCCCTCCCCAAAAAACCAAACTGCCCCAATGAACATAACACTTCAAATATAGTCGCATGCAGAATTAAACAAAAAATTATATATACTTACATACAAAACAAATACGTAATGCCATAAATACATACAATGCCAAGGATTTAAAGACGGAACCTTTAACAAATAATATATAAATAAATACCACAATACATTATATATATATATATAAAAACACATATATATAAATACATATCTCTATCTGTTGTCTGCTCCACTAAAAGGGTAGGTATATATAAATATATATATACTACCTACAAAACATATATATACATATACAGTACCAGTGCCACTCCAGATTGTATATATAATACAATGTTTCACCAAATTAAAAAATACAAAAAAAAACCCAATTACTCTGGTACAGAATGCAACATTGTATGCATGAATGTACATATACAATACAAAAATATCTATATACATACATACATATGCGAGCCGCAATATATATATATATATACATAATATTTAAATTAATTGTACTTGGGTTCGTGTTAAATTGCACTAGAATCGATAACATTTCGTTTGCTTTGCTTATCGATTAAGAATACGGCTCGCATTTAGTATTCGTGTGTATTATGCTATTAATATTTCTATATCACTCTTTTCTGTGTACCACTGTACTACCACGGCATGCCCTTTCCAAAGTTGTAGAAAAAAAAAAGAAAAACAAAATGAGAAAACAAAAAATAAAATCCGTCTTTACATCCGCCTGTAGTATGCCTTATAGAGATAACCAATAATAAGCCATATCAATATGAAATACTATTTATACATATATTTAAACATAGATTGAACATTTGGAAAGGACATTTTTGTGCCTCGGCTAGTCCGAAGTCAAACTTCTTCTTGTTTACTATAATTTTTCATTTAAATGTTAACTACTAATCAATATACAATATATAATTATATATATATACATATATAAATAAATACATATGAATAAATGTTTTAATCACACTGCATTCTCTATATCTCTCTCTTTCTCTGGTGTCTCTCTCTCTCTCTCTCTTCTTTTGATTTGAAACACTCTTTTGAATCTTTAATCTGCGCCACTACTACTACTACTACTACTACTCTGCCTAAAAAATAAAAATATCTGAAAATAATAATACAACAACATCAACATTGCAACAACACGAAACAACAACAACAACTCAACATCAACAACAACTCTACAAAAATCTTCACAACAACTACGACTCGCTGGTCTCTTTCAGACATATGTACTCTCGGTGTTTTATATGATATACCACTCGTATCATCATCAACAACAACAACAACAACAACTACAACAGCACAAGAAAAACAACAACAACAACCAGAACAAGTACAAGAACAACATCAACCTACATCTACTACAGAAGTAACCTCTTATGTACTATATATATATATATGATAAAGAAATCTTTTTTTTAAATATACAACAGAACCAAAACAACCAAAACAAAAATAATAATGAAATAACCTCTACACAAAATTTCTATAATACACCAATATTTCTTAACGTTGTGAACAATTTTTCTCTTCTTTTGTAAATGATCAACTATAAGTTAACAGTCAATATATATATATAACACAAACATACACATACATACTCATATTTAGATTCACATGCATTTAAATAGCCAAAAAAAAAAAAATATGGTGTTGTAAATGTTTAAAGTGTTATGTACAGATCTAACAAATACCAAAGAAATTAATGTACAATCTACATAGCATACCATAAATAGAGAATACACACAAAAGAAAAAAAGACAAAAAATAAAAAATAATGAAAGAAAGTACTCAATAGCTTATATGATATATTATACTACATCAACAGTATCATAATGAACAATCAACATACTAAAAACATACAATATTAAACAGAAAACAAAATAAATACCGAGAAATTTACTTATGTCCCTTTCAATCAGCACTGAACCAATCTTCAACTGTTTCTTCTTGTATCAGCAACAACTATGTAACTAAGTTTCGGGCCACCGCAGCCCCCCCTCTCTCTGTCAATCTAAGAAAGCAATCCAATCCTATAGTGCCCCTCGCTCCATACAAAGTTAGGAACGATTAAACGATTGAATGCCTTAAAGTGGCTCCTATGAAAAGCGCATAGATTCTATTTGAAGAACGCTTAAATCTTTTCACTATGAAACTTCAAAATGCTATAACTAGAATTTAGCATTATACTATAAACTACTATTACTATTCTACTATTACAACTAATATTTGCCCCAAAAACAGATTTTACTAGTTTTACCGAACCCAAGTCTTATGCTCTATCCAATTCTTAGCTATTAGATTCAATGAGTAAAGCGCTTTCTACTTACATACTACATATAGCGAATGTTTGACTAGATTCTATATAGAAAATATCTCTATTGCGTTCTTTCAAATACATATATATGATATTGAAGTTCACTTGAATTGTTTAAACAAAATACAAAACAAAAAAAAAAACATATAAAACAACAACAAAAACATATACAAAATTATACAAAAACAAAAAAAAAAAATATACAAAAACACATATTATTCAATCATAACGAAGATTTTAACGTAATCATAAATGTTGAAAATGTTAAATGGTTCAGATGATTTTTTGTTTTGATGTTCAATATTACATATAGTTATGATAATGTATGTATATGTATATCAGAAAGTTTATAGCAAAAAAAAATTATTATTGAATATTATTAAAAATATATATACATACCTACACATATACACATGTATATACATCACTATATGTATATATATATGTATATGTGTAACAAAATAGGGAAATGAATTTAAACCAACATAAAAAAAAACCAAATGAAATATGAGAATAATGTTGAAAATTATACCATTCAAGTCATTATTAGATGTGAAAGCAGTTCTATACACAACAAAAACAACAAACAAACAAAAAAAGAATACCAAAAACAAAACAAAAATGCAAGAAACATAAGGAAATCGTTAATAGTTGATTAATTATATTGTTACTTTGAACATTTAATTAAATGAAAAAAATAATAATAATAAAAACATGATATATATGTATAAATATATACTTATATGAGAAAACACAAATAATACAATGGGTTTTTCTTCCATTCCTGGGCAAAGCAAGACAATCACCAGGCGTTACGGTTATGATCTCCTTCTCTATCTGCCTCTCTCTCTCTCTCTCTTTCTCCATATATGTACTACATCTACTACAACAACTGCCAATACACTGCGACTCTATATCTCTCTCTCTCTGATACTACGTATAGCGAACTTGATTTGGCATGACTGTTAGTCTAAATGTTTTTCCTAACTTCCACAATTTCCGTATATGTGTGTGTCTGTGTCTCTCTATCTCTCTCACTCTCTCTCTCTCTCTCTTTATCTGCCTATCTGTCTATAACTCTAACTGTCTCTCCTTCCTGTTACTTTCCCACTTCCTACCTAACATACCTACTGCCTATGTACTCTACTTACCTCAATGCTAAGCGCAGGTACCGCTGTCTATCGTCTATCTTAACTATTCTACCGCTAAGTATAATACTACTACTACTACTATTACTACTACTACTACTACTACTCTTAAAAATTGTGTAATGGAATGTGCTGCGTTTTCTACTAAGTATTACTAAGCACATACTCTCGTATACCAATGCAAAACGCATCCGTTCTGCATCTGAGATACTCAGATCACAGATACTCAGGTATTCGCAAAGGTGAGTTATGTGTAGCTAATTGGGGTCTCTTTCCAGACAGATGTGTGATGTGTGTTACGTAAGTAAATTCAGGTGTTTACATTTCCTTTCGATATGCATTTTTCTATTGTGTTGTTAGAAGTCACGTCATAAGTATATTTATCCTCGGACCAGGTAGGTAATATATGTCGTGACCATACCTCATATCACACCACTAAAACAAAGCCAGACAACAAAGTTGCAAAAGCCACAGCCAAATTGACAAAAAAAAAAAAAAATAAATATATATATAAAAACATAAAAAACCAACTCCCTTAGGGAAAATTTGTCCTGTCCTCCTAGTGAAGGGTGAAGTCAAAAACAAAAGCAATCAAAAACTCGAAACAAATTTTACTCTTTCATTTCTCCTTTTTTTCTCCTATGTTTTTACATGTCACTTTTGTAGGCAATTTTACTAAGTTGTAAAAAGTTTTCTGCTTGAATTGTGTGCGTATAAACTGATTTATTCTTGTTTTATACTTTCAGCGAAATTGAAAAAACGCCTCAGTGATGCTTTTAAGAGTTGCCCATTGAGAAACTTGTTTTGAACCCAGCCAAAAGCAAATCCAAAACCAAAATCAAAACCAAATCCAACGATTAAACAAACAAGATGGGGATCCTACATTGATAGTTTCGGTTTCAAACTGCATGTCAGCATACTGAACATATACCAAATGCGAGTATATGTTGAGAAGAGTATGTCTGTATGCACAACATATACACATAGATGATGAGTACCTATGTTTAAGAACAACTAAGTAAAGTGCTTCGAATAGCTTTTTCCGGAAGCTTTCGTATGCACATTTTTCAGAAACTTTAACGTGCATTATCTGCCAGCTCTGGCTTAGCAGGCTTCCTATGGTGACTATAACTTTTTGTCTGAATTAGGTTTACATGCGATACATACACAAGAATCGATTATACTTACATATATATGAAATTAGTACAACCCTACGATGTGCCCTTTGAACGCATTAGCAGCTGCACTAAATTTTAATTAGAGCTCCTCTCCTTGAGATGGTATTAAGAAACGTTATAGAATTGTACATGCTATAATTTCATAATTTTATCAATAGCATTTTTTTTAAATATTTAAAATAGTTATATAGACGCATTTTGTTATAAAAGAAAAAAACATAACCATTTGTTATACATATTCAATTAAAAGCCCAATAAACTTTGGTTTACTTACTAAGTACAACGATGAATGGAATATAGCAACTATAGATTATAGCGACTAGAGAATTGAAATAAACAACGACATTAGTTTAAAGCAATTTAGAGTAGACGAAACTCAACGCATACCAAGAAGTCTTTCAATATACAATGTGTACCAATGTGCGCTGTTCTTTTCGATATTTCGATTTAGATTGTAGACGGTTTAAAGTTTTTCGTTACTTGCCAAAAATAATTCATAAGATTTTCAAAGTACCTGAAATTCCAATATGACCCTAGTGGAAGTCTAAAATTAGATTAAGGTTCTTCGAATGTTACAAAACAACAACTGAGTTTCCATTATACATCAATTACATAAAGAAACAGACAAAACAAGAGCTGCTCAACACACTTCCTGACTATGTACTTTGATCATCTTTAATCCTTTCAAGAACATCCACTTATATCGACTAACTTGAACCTTACTTTACACAGAATCATTATCATTGAAATGCATTTCAAACAGTTAAGGAGCAGATTCTTTCCACTACTGTTTGACAATTTAAAGCGAGAATTCAGCACTTCGGCACTCCGAAGTAGATATATCCTTTTCAAAAGCTAAAACTGCAAAAAAAAATAACTATGGCAACCATTTTTTAATAGTTTCGCCAAGCAGTCGACAAATTACGTAGAATATAGAGAATATTTTCTTAGTTCATAATTCAAATCTGTTAAACTATCGCCCAAGTTTTTGAGGGGGATAAAACGTGAAATTTTACATCAATCATTTGATCAACAGCAATCATATCTAACCCTAAACGATTTCGTGTCTTAATTTAAAAAAAAAAAATATATTAAATGATTTTACAAGTAAATGAATATAATGATAATGAAAACGAAAACATACACAAAAGCTAAGCAAAAGTTTCGAAAATGCAAACGTAGTTTTTATCGAAAGCAGCAAAGTAATTTTAGTCTAAGTATATATAATTTACATACCAAAATGACCGACTGAAATTATTGTTAAAAGTTTTATGAACTATACTTGCATATATACATATATTGATATGATCAAGTAAATGAATGAAAGAATAAAGAAAAATATATATACAACAAATTCATATGGAAAAAATCAACAAAAACCAAAAAAAAAACAAAAAAAAAATGTAATGAAAAAGGAAAAATATTAAAGTTTCTATACCTTAATCAATCATCAATTTGCGATTCAATATATACATACATATATACATATTACGATAGTTGATCGAAATCTAATTTTAAATGACGGCAATACCCGAAGAAGAAGAATTAGTTATATAGGGCCATTTACAATTACATTTAAATAAAGCAAATAAATCGAACAATAGTTTTGACATAAGCCGATCGACATCAAATAAATTATAAAGCAATCGAATTATAAACAAAGTGTTATTTACTTTTATAAAATAGCAAACGAGATTTTTGTCAGTTATATCCTGATCAAAACAGATCTATCCAGATGGTCGTGAATGTCAAGAATAAGATGCAACCCAAGACTAGTTCCAAAAAGAATTCTAAATAAAAACCATACATTATAAAAACGAAAACGAAGAACTTCAGCGTTAATAAAAAATAATAAAAACTACAAAAAATCAAAACCAAAAAAAAAACCAAATACAATTTAAAAAGCTATCCTAGCAATTATTATACTTAAAAAAAACCGATAAATATTCAGGCATTTCAAAGGTGATGCGATTATCATCATTACTTAAGACCCTCGTTCTTAACTACTTATAGGCAAATACATACATACATACATACATACATACATGTATGTATGTCAACTGCATTGTATTGCATTGGATTATATTGTATGGTATTGTATTGTATTGCATTTTAATATGTTGTATTGTATTTACTGTTGGATTGTATTTTAATATATAGAAAGAGTTAATTTCCAATAAAGAGTTTTTAAATGCAACTTTGGCAATTTTTCATTCTTATTCTTTAATGGCAACCCTTCCTTTAGCACAAACCAAGTAAGTATTTGGGTTCAATCAAAAGGAAAAATGCAAAGCAACAAGAAGGAAACGAAAAAAGCAGTGTTCTTAAGAGTTTTTCTAGGCAACACACACACACATTAGAATAAATATTCATTGCAATGGAGTTGTGCGCTTTTATTGGTATTTGGTATTTGGTAAAACTCATCGTTGGCATTTCATGTTGTCTGTCATTATGCGGAGGCCGCATTGTTTAGAGATCAAATACCAAAGTGTTTGGAATTTAAGAAACTGCCTGGCTGCCAGCCTGGTTGCCTGTTGTCTTTTTCTACTTTTGCTGCAATGCTCCGAAGTGGGCAAAGATAAGAATTCGATTGTGGGGGTTGCCAAGCAACCTCGTAGTCAAAGAAGAGGCGGTCGGGGCAGGAATGTTGCACGTACTACAAATCAATAATAGAAAATGCGCAACTCTCTATTCCTCACACTCTCGCACCCCCTCCACACCACGCACTGGCATATTTCGTTTAATTAAAAAAGTTCAGCAATGTTTCTGAACAATTGATTCCTAAATTGACATCGTTGACATTTTAATGCGTTTAGTTCCGCTTGTCACTTAATGTGAGTTTTATCTTCGTCTACCCATTAACATACATATTGGCAGCAGGGCAACTTGGCTTAACAACAATGATTTGACCTTAAATGGTTAACCATTTCTCACGAACCCCTAACTAAATACGAAGGATGTATCTGGGCTCTTGCAAGCCATGCATCTTATGAATAATGCAGCGAAACGCTTTTAATTATACAAACCGAACAGGTACACCCCATAAATAGTGCCAACATACACCACAACACACCCATAATACACACACTCTGCTTTCAGCCAAGTGTAAAGAGTCGTGTTTATTAGCCAAAACAAACCCCATCTGTATGTGGTCTGGCTAAAGTTCCACTTTAATGTAATAGGAATTACCCCTAATGAAATGCATTGTCAAATGAAATGGTAAAATTGACGACGTCCACTCTTTCCTGAAGTGGCCAACCGCATTAAATCAGCAAACTAACCGCCACTAAATAAACAGAAGCACCCCCCACACACACACTCACACTCGCACACACACAAATATACACCCACACACACGAACACACACTCAAATAGCAGACATGCTTACACATACGAGAGTACAAGATGATGCGGACGTGGCTGCCTTCTGGCCAGGATCTAAAGTTAAAAGCACTTGTAACAAATTGAAATCATTCATCTTACTTTTCGCATTCATTTGCACTCACATGAGAACACTTGCACACCCGCACACCATCACACCCGCACACTCACTAACGCACACACACTTTTATACACAACATACCCCTTCTTCCACCGAAACCGATAATGTGGTCATTTGAAATTCGCATGACCAGCCAATAGCATTAAGAAGTTGGGTTTTTTTGGTCTTTCCTCTGTACACACAGGTAATCCCCGCCTGCTGCCATGTGCATATTTATCAGGGAAACTACCACAGACGAGCGACGGACAGACGGACAGTAGGTCAGTCGGACTGTCGCACAGCCGTTAACAGCTCTAAGCGACTCTCTCTATTAGCTAATGTGTACCAGTTTATTATTCATGCCCATGAGTAAATGTGAATTTCCATTCGAGCAAGGTTTCCGGCCTCAAAAGCACATTTTGCGTACTCTTCACAAAAGATTAGGAAATATTTTCACACGCAATGTTTGGGAACTTTTTCTAAAAACCAGAAAAAAATATTATTACTGGATTTACTGGATTTCGATTTGACGGAATGACATCCAAAATGGTCCGATTTTAAATATTGTGCTTTTGACGGGGCTTAGTAAACAATGTAGGCAATGAATTAGTAAACATTTTAGGCAACGAATTAGTAAACATTGTAAGCACTAAACTAGTAAACATTGTAGGCAATTATTACAAAATCTTAACTTTAATAAAACTAAAAAATGGAAAAAGAGAAACTTAAATTTATACGTTTTGAAGATTTTTCGAAGACCATTGACGGAACTAACTTTGATAAACTGATATTCAAGTGTTTGAAGTTTATCTTTCCACCATTTGCTAAAAAAACTGTTGTGGTTCATTATGGAAAAGATCCTGAAGTGAACATATGGGATATTATTATAACATGTTTTGTTATTTGTATATTTGTGTTATTATACGTTTGTCGGAGACGCTTAAAAGTAAGTCACCAATGTAAGTAATTTGAATTTTTTTGTATATTAATTCACAATTCTAACAGAAGAATGGCATAATAATGCTACCCCAAGAGGTGGCCAAAATGAATCCGAGGAGACCAATTGAATGACAAAATGTCATTTTAAGCTTGGAACAATTAACAAGGTTATTTACAAAACTCGTCAGTTAAAAGTTGTCATTATAATAAAAATAACAAAATAACCATGTATTCGTCATAACTGAACCGAACAAGGTTTGAGCGCTAAAATAAATTGTTATTTAAATTTGTAAACACGATAATTCGCTTAACATTTATTTGATTTAATATTAACTGAGTCTTGTGCATTTTTACGCACTGCAAAATACTCCAAAAATTCTAAGCTTCTACATATATTAATTAGGTACATGGACTTGTACATGATAAGTTAATTAACAAATCGATTTTTTTTATGTATTGTATACATTTGCTTGCAAGTAAATGGATATTGTGCGTGTATATTTGTGTATAAACAGAAAATAAGAAGAAATAAAGAATAAACAAGAAATGAACTTCAGTTTTGCGCTCAATCGACTTGTCGGCTGCAGCAGCATGCGGCAAGCACTTTCGAGTGGATGGCTATTAAAACGGGCCAAAACCTGTCAGACTCAAGTAGAAGAGAAATCATTGCTCCATTGAAGCGAAAATTGCATTGATGGGGTGCCAAAGCAAATATGAAGAAGTTTTCATGTCCCTTTCTCAAATCATCGTCTTATAAATATTTCTTGTTTATTTATATACACACTCATGCACACACACACACACACATACATACACTAATCAGTTTCAGAGAGCAGGAATTTTTCGCACCACTGCCTGATAATTCTCTCTCTCTATCTCTGTTTGTTTTTATTTGTTATTTCCCACTCACACTGATTCACCACAGCTTGGCGGCAGCTCGTGAGCAGAATTGAACTGATCTTTTAAGGCTGCTCTTAGTATAATTCAACTGCCAGAGGCGGATGCACCTCGGAGCGCTTCATTTCAGCTCGTACCAAATATAAAAATCTGTGTAGATAGATAAACTTTAATCTTGTCATGAAACTCCTGCTGGGTGTTGTATTGCTGCAATGCATTTTTCAAAGCTACGAACAAGGTGAGCTCACAGATAAGATCAAGTCCATCTTTGCGGTTAAAGCCCTAGTATGTTTGGAAAAAAATACGAAAACAAAAAACAAGAAAGTCGAAAGCAATAACAAGATAACTGGTTATCAGCGGTGAACTCGACGCAGCGAAATCCTGAGATTTCGTCTGAGAATGACGATGTGCTTCTCTTTGTTTGATTTTGATTTATATTGATTTTATTTTTTTTTGCTTGCTTCAGACATATTTGGACGTTGTACGACGCCAGAGGAGCAAAGTGGCACCTGCATCAGGCTCGTGGAATGCGGTTATCTCTATCAGATGGTCCAGAAGCGCACAATTTCCCCAGCAGAACGCACTCTCCTCCAGGACAGTCAATGCGGCTTTCGCCGTGGCCAGGTGCTGGTAAGTATCTAGCATATATATACATATATATATGCATTTATATACAGATACCATTAATGACAACCTTCTGCTTCGTCTTCTTTCAGATTTGCTGTGCCAACACTCGCAGCAGACCCCAGCAGCCAGTTTGGGGAAATTCAGCAAATGTCCAACCTACACCGCAACCACAACCTCAACCCGTTGTGCCAACGAGAAAATCCAGTTTATTACCCAAAGCGCCCGAATGTGGTGATAACTTTGGAGACCGCATCGTAGGCGGTGTGAATACAAAAAAAAAGGAGTTCCCCTGGCTGGCGCTCATCGCATACACCAAACGTTAGCAAAAATCTAATCGCATCTTGATAACTTTCAAATGATATATATATATTTTCTTCTTCTTGTTAGCTAACAATATCATTGGGCACCATTGTGGTGGTTCTTTGATCAACAACCGATATGTTCTGACTGCAGCACATTGCGTTCTTGCAATTCCCAACAGTTGGCGATTGTCGGGCGTGCGTCTGGGCGAGTGGGACACGACTATGAATCCGGATTGCACCCGCGAGAGAAATGGTCAGATGGATTGCAATGATCCATATGTTGACATGGCAGTCTCTGAGATTCTTACACATCCACAATACAATGGATCTAATACGCATCAGCATAACGACATTGCACTGCTACGCCTCCAAAATGAAGTGACTTTCACTGCCTTTATATCCCCTGTTTGCCTGCCCACACGCCCGGATCATAAGAATAATATATTCCTGGGACGGAAAATGATTGTCGCCGGCTGGGGTCGCACCGATGCAGACAATGCGTCAGCCAATGTAAAGCAAAAGGCACAACTCGAATCTGTGACTTTGTCAGACTGCACTCGCCGTTATAGCCCCCGACGCACACTTACCGCCAATCAGATCTGCGCTGGTGGAGTCGAGGGAATAGATTCGTGCAACGGCGACTCTGGCGGACCGTTAAGTAAGTTTTCAATTGATAAATTCGATAGTCTTTCGATTGTCAATAATATATTTCCTACCACTTTAGTTATGGAGGAAATCAATGAAGGCTATGGCAATTATTATCTGACCGGCATCGTGTCCTTTGGTCCCTCACCCTGTGGTCTTGCTGGCTGGCCGGGAGTTTACACACTTGTGTCTGCATATATTGAATGGATTGAAAGCAGTATACGCCCATAGAATTTCGCTTAAACTTACTCGCATTTATACAATGATTATTAAATCACTCCCAATATATTTGATGTTTGTGTTTAATTACTATACACTTTGATTACTTGCTTAATTGCGCGCGTACATATTTATCGATAGAAGGTAGTGAGTTTTTCTTATCGAAATCAGCAGCGATCAATTTTGTGTTAAACAGCGTTAACTGTGCCTATAACACTCGATTGAGTTTCGGTATTGATACTATAACATTACGTAAATTTGCCGCGATATGTTAATTAATGTATTGAATAGCTTCTGCATTGCAAATTTGCAATCAAGACAAGTGGGCGTTTGCCTGTCAGTCCAGCTCAATATCAGTGCCAGATTTAATCTCAATCCCGCTTGCAGGTAGGTGATATGTGGTTTGAAACTTCGAACAGTTCTCAGTGTGAATTCAACAGGCAACGAGAGCCGTACGTCTGCGCAATTTCAAATTAAAAAATTCGAGAGTTTAGTTAAATTTATAAATCGGAATGAAATTCCTGCTGATCGCAGTATTGCTGCAGAGCACATTCCAAAACCACGCACAAGGTGGGTTAGTGCCGTTAGAGAACAGAAGCTGATAATTAAGATGTGATTAAAGCAAAGCAAGTCAAAAATAACAACAATAATAATATAACTGGTTATCAGCGTTGAACTTGAACCAGTCAAATCTATGAATAAACATTGATAATTATTTAATTTATTGAAATTAAATGACATTGTCATTGCTGCAGTGATCTTTGACAGTTGTACGACGCCAGCGGAGCAAAGCGGAACCTGCATCCCGCTTCGACAATGCGACTATCTCTTTGAGATGATCAAAAGGATGCCCACAGCTGCTGAGCGTATCCTCCTGCAAAAGAGTCAATGCGGCAAAAGAGATGGCCAGGTGCACGTAAGTAAAAGTTAGATATATGCAGATATATCTGTAGACAAAAATAATGTTAAGCTTGTAGATTTGCTGTGCCATCAATCGAAGTGGAAACAATTACCAGTCTCGTCCCTCATCCGCAATAGATCTGCAGAGCCAACCAGAGCACACTTTTCTCTCGAGACAGTCCAGCTTGCTGCCCAAAGCTCCCAACTGTGGTGAAAATTTTTCAGATCGAATTCTTGGTGGGGTAAATACCGGCAAAAATGAGTTTCCCTGGCTGGTACGAGTCGAGTACACGAACTGTAAGTGTCAAGCTCACAGTTGCCACATGAGTTACTCTAAGATCGTCTGTTCTAGCTGACGATGTCACCAGCCACCGCTGTGCTGGCACCCTGATCAACAATCAATATGTCGTGACTGCGGCACATTGTGTCTCTGACATTCCCAATAATTTTAGGCTTACCGGAGTTCGTCTGGGAGAATGGAATACGACTTCTAATCCGGATTGTAGCACGTTACAAAATGGCAGAACTGACTGCAACGATCCGTATGTGGATGTGGCTGTCTCTGAGATTATTCAACATCCCCAGTATCCCGGCAGCCGTAATGATCAACTGCACGACATTGCTCTGCTGCGTCTAAAGTCTCCGGTCAACTTTACTCAGAGCGTTTCGCCGGTTTGCCTTCCCCTGCGACCGGAGCAACAGAATAATATATTCCTTGGCCAGCCATTGATTATTTCCGGCTGGGGTCGCACTGAAAGGGACAGCACACCCAATATCAAGCAGAAGGCGATACTTAAATCTGTGCCCACAGCAGAGTGTCATAATCGTTTCTTAAGCCAACTAAATCGCACAGTTACTTCGAACCAAATCTGCGCCGGAGGAGAGTATGGCATCGATTCGTGCCGCGGTGACTCTGGCGGCCCATTGGGTAACATCATGCTAAGTAGTAAAATCAATTATTTGTATATAATTGTTCCTTTTTTAAAACTAGTTACGCTCGAAACATATGATCGCAACAGCAATTATTACCTTGCTGGCATTGTTTCGTACGGACTGACACCATGTGGCATTGCTGGATGGCCGGGAGTTTACACGCTTGTCTCTGCATACATTGATTGGATTGAAGCCACGATTAGAGCATAGAATTGCGGACACATTTATACCAACTGATTATTAAAGCATACATTTTTTAAACTTATTTTAACTCCCACCTATTTATCGATAAGACATCGATCGTGTAATTCATATCGATATTTTGTTGGCTGACGCATTTTGCGCTAACAGGAGTCGATAGTGCGTCAGTGTTACTATTAACTCGATAACACAATCAACTGATGGGGTAACGATAGTTTATAATTATACTGAACTAACCGAGACACATTGGCCAAAATGTTGAAAAACATATGCGTTACACAGTTCAATTTGCTGAGAAGCGCAACCAGCCTACAGCAGCAAGTTCGGGTAAGTAACATCTGCATATCGAAGCATATATAAAGGTAGCTAAAATCAGTTATTGCCAACAGACCACATTCGTCTTGAAGCGCAAATATGAACCTTTGTTACACAAGACCAATGAGAAACCCCGTCGAATGCGTGCAAAGCATTTCATCTACGAGCTGGTGGAGGATACGTTGGTTAAGAAGCGCCCCAACATGGAGGTGGTGCTCAAGACCTTTGTCGAGGGCGTTGGCGATAAGGGCGATGTCGTCTCTATGAAGCCCAATTTCGTGTACAACAAATTATTGCTGCCCGGTCTGGCGACCTACAAAACACCAGAATCGATTGCTAAGTATTCCAAGACGGATGCCGAAAAGTCGGCAGTGCAACACAGTTCAGCGTATGCGCAACGCACCGTGAATATGCTGGAGTCCATTGTGCTGGCAGTTGTTATGAACAAAGACGAACCTTGGGTGCTGGAGCCGTGGCACATTAAAGCATCTCTGCGGAAGGCAGGCTTCCACTGCAAGGAGCAGTGCATTCGCTTGCCCAAGGAGCGCATAGAGGGACCCGATCTAAAAAAGGAGAACAAGGAATTCTGTTGCACGATAACCATTAACAACTTAGAACAAGCAACGCTCAGATGTCGCATCCATCACTGGAGCACCGATCCCAGCGAGCGTTTGCCATACGTCCTCGAGCACTGGAAGCTGACAGCGGAGCCACTGCTCAATGTGGGACAGCCGGAAACTGAATTAACACCGAAGATTGTTTAAGCGAATGTTTTAGTTAATAAAAACTGTTTTTATCTTATAAAACTGCTTTATTTTTTAAATCAACGTTTAATATGCAAAAAGAAAATTCTCACTTCTGCTAAGATATTTAAACCTAAATGATGCAAGTGTTTTTTCTTGTTTGTTATGCTAAAGTTATGGACTTATTGTGGGTATAAAGAAAAAAAGGAATTAGTGCACCGCCTTTAGTTCGACATCAAAGACGAGGGTCGAGTTGGCCGGAATTGTGGGCGGCTGACCGCGTGCCCCATATGCCATGTGCGGGGGGCAAGTAATGCGCCGCTTGCCGCCTACCTTCATGCCAACAACGCCCACATCCCAGCCCTTGATCACCTCACCAGCGCCCAATGCGAACTTGAATCCATTGCCCTTCTGCATGCTGTCGAACGTCTTGTTGTTCGACTTCAATCGTCCAGTGTAATAGACGGAGACGCGTTTGCCCTGTTTAGCTTCCGGTCCGCTGCCAGCACTCACATCGTGGACTTTCACACCACCAGTTATGGCTCGCTCACCGCCAGATTGCTGCTGCTGCTTGGCATCTTTTCCCTTGGGCTGCTCTTTTTTGATCTCAGCTACGGCGGCAGCACCCTTTTTATCCTTCTTCGACTTTTGCTGTTGCTTGTCCTCTTTCTTGGCCACACCATTCTGCTCCTTGGCTGGCTTCTTGTTTTCATATAGTTTGGCTTTTTTTGGCTGAGGTCCCGCAACTTCTGCCTCAGAGTCATCTTCTTCATCTTCATCATCGTCATCATCGTCATCATCGTCATCCTCTTCGTCGTCATCATCGTCTTCCTCACCCTCCTCGTCTCCAGATTCCTCCTCATCGAGGAATGAGGAGTATTCAGCAGCCAACTTGCTGTCGTCTTCATCCTCTTCGCTGCCCTCATCAGATTCAGACTCATTTGTGACGGCCTCCTTGCCGCCACCAGCCTTTTGCAATGCCTTTGCGACTGCCTCATAATCTGTACCATCGTAATCCTCATCGTCCGAATCGCCTGCATCGTGCATGTAGCCAATCAACGAAACTGTTGCATTGCCTAAACAAACAAATGGAAAGATTTTGTGTAAGTAAATTGATATTGCAAATTATGTTTTACAAATTCGATTTACCAGTTGTTTGGAATGCGATCTTGTCGCCGATGCAGAAGTTCAAATCAAGCGGCACTTGATGAATATTTTTTTTTGTGTCCAAAGTGGCCACAATGTACTTGTTTTGGTTGGCCGTCAGATAGAGTTTGGCAGATTCGCCCTCATCAATAGCGGCACCCGAGAGGTGAAAGGACTGCACAATGGTTTGTGTGTATTTCCGGTTTGGTTTCATATTCAATCCTGCAATAATCAAACGCATTACATTTAGCTTACTTTTACCAATGCACTTATTTAGAATAGCAAAATAAAAAATTCCATTGCACGCCGCATTTGGCGCAAACACGTGGTGCTTAAATTAGAAACTGCTGAATTGACGCATGCTGAAGGCAATTCGTGTGCTTATTAAATTAACAGCGAACCATTTAAATTTTAGCAATTTATTACTTACCCCACCACATCGACATCTTGAGATTTTTTAATTGATTTCGCACAGCAAGGAAAGAAAAACGTGGATAACAAAAATTGTCTACAATACACGACCGACGCCGGCTACTCGCAGTGCTGGAAAAGATGTAATGATATTCCGGCGCGAACTTTACGCTAGAGTTGTTGCAAATGCATAGATATATTGATATATCGATACTGACGTTAGCGGTCGATAATAATTTGAAACTAACCATTCGCACACAGTCGCCGACATTGTTCATGCAACACTGCATGGATGCGTCGCTTGCTGACTGGCAACAAAAAAAACTGTGTTTGTGTATTTGTGACGAAGAAAATCTTGATTTTTGAGAAACGGTGCGCAGAGCCCCGCCTTTGAGTGCAAATTTTATCTGCACTTCCGTTGTCAGAGTTTTAGAGTGATGACAAATATATCAACATGACCGAGAAGATAACGCTAGCAGACGCCCTCTCCAATGTGGAAGTGCTCGACGAGATTCCGCTGCCCGACGAGCAGCCCTGCATTGAGGCCCAGCCCTGTTCTATTATCTACAAGGCGAATTTCGATACGAACTTTGAGGATCGCAATGGTTTCGTTACGGGCATTGCTAAATACATCGAGGAGGCGACTACCCATGCAAATCTGGTATGCAAAAAACATAAAAGTTATAAAAAATCAAGAATTTTGTAAAGAAATTTTTTAGCACAGGAAAATTAGTTTATCAAAATGAGGAATGTATTATATCTCAATTGGAAAAATGTAATTTATGAATCTTCCTTTTAACTCGCAGAACGTCTTGCTGGATGAGGGTCAGAAGCATGCAGTTATGCTTTACACTTGGCGCTGCTGTTCGCGTGCCATTCCACAGCCCAAGTCGAATGAGCAGCCCAATCGTGTCGAGATCTATGAGAAAACTGTGGAAGTATTGGCGCCCGAGGTGAATAAGCTGCTCAACTTTATGTACTTCCAACGCAAAGCAATTGAGGCATTCTCGGGCGAAGTGAAACGTTTGTGTCATGCAGAGAAACGCAAGGATTTTGTATCGGAGGCGTATCTCTTGACGCTGGGCAAATTCATCAACATGTTTGCCGTGCTCGACGAGCTGAAGAACATGAAGTCAAGTGTGAAGAATGATTATTCGACTTATCGACGAGCGGCACAGTTCCTCAAAGTGATGTCCGATTCACATACGCTGCAGGAGTCACAGAATCTGTCCATGTTCTTGGCTACACAGAACAAGATTCGGGACACCGTCAAGGATACACTGGAGAAGATCGTTGGCTATGAGGATCTGCTGTCGGATGTGGTCAACATCTGTGTCCATATGTTCGAGACCAAGATGTATTTGACGCCCGAGGAGAAACACATGCTTGTCAAAGTCATGGGCTTTGGCCTATTTCTCATGGACAGCGATGGCTGCAACATTAACAAACTGGACCAGAAGAAGAAGATACGTCTTGATCGCATTGATCGCATCTTTAAGAACCTGGAGGTCGTGCCGCTCTTTGGCGACATGCAAATCGCACCATTTAATTATATAAAGCGCAGCAAGCACTTCGATTCGAGCAAATGGCCGTTGTCCAGCTCGAATGCGATCAGTCCACAAGCGGATCTAATGGTGCATTTGCCACAGATACGCGAGGATCATGTCAAATATATATCCGAGCTGGCGCGATACACCAACGAGGTGACCACCACCGTCAAGGAGAATCCGTCGGATGCCGAGAATCGCATTACGGCTGATTTGGCACTGCGCGGCCTTCAGCTGCTATCCGAGTGGACCAGTGTCGTCACGGAGCTCTATTCGTGGAAACTTCTGCATCCCACGGATCATCATCAGAACAAAGATTGCCCAGTGGAAGCCGAGGAATACGAGCGCGCCACTCGCTACAATTATACGTCGGAGGAGAAGTTTGCTCTGATCGAGGTAATTGCGATGATCAAGGGCCTCCAGGTGCTCATGGCACGCATCGAGACAGTGTTGTGCGAGGCAATTAGACGCAATATATACTCGGAGCTGCAGGATTTTGTGCAGCTTACGCTACGCGAACCATTGCGAAAGGCATTTAAGAACAAGAAGGATCTTATCCGGAGCATAATTATGTCGGTACGTGAAACATCCGCCGATTGGCAGAAGGGCTATGAGCCCACTGATGATCCCGTGTCCAAGGGCAAAAAGGATACAGAAGGCGGATTTCGCATCCAAGTGCCACGCCTCAATGTTGGCCCCTCTTCCACCCAGCTGTACATGGTACGAACCATGCTGGAGTCTCTGATTGCGGACAAGAGCGGTGGAAAGCGTACTCTGCGCAAGGACATCGACGGAAATTGTCTCATGCAGATTGACACGTTCCACAAAACTTCATTTTATTGGAGCTACTTGCTCAACTTGAGCGACACCCTGCAGAAGTGCTGCGATCTGTCACAGCTGTGGTACCGCGAGTTCTATTTGGAAATGACCATGGGACGTAAGGTGAATAAGTGTTTGGTGCGTCATACGCATAACGAGGAGTGCAAGGATCTGATCACCATGGAGAAACGAATACAGTTCCCCATTGAAATGTCAATGCCCTGGATTCTCACCGATCACATACTCCAAACTAAGGAGCCTTCCATGATGGAGTAAGTTCTTACAACATTTACTTTTATCGATTAAGTATTCTAATGGGTTTCTTTATCATATAGGTTTGTCTTGTATCCGTTGGACTTGTACAACGATTCAGCGCACTATGCGTTGACTGTCTTCCGCAAGCAATTCCTTTACGACGAGGTCGAGGCCGAGGTCAATTTATGCTTTGACCAGTTTGTCTACAAACTTAGTGAACAGATTTTTGCCCACTACAAACAGCTGGCGGGAAGGTGAGCTCATCCATTTACCCAAATAAAAAATTAACTAATATTGCTTTCTTTTTTTTTGAATAGCATTTTCTTGGATAAGCGTTTTCGTCTGGAGTGCGAGGTTCTGGGCTTTAATTTTCAATCATACCCACGCAATAATCGCTATGAGACACTGCTAAAACAGCGACATGTTCAGTTATTGGGTAAATAAGGCCATTTTTTATTAAATTTACAAAATACGTGTAATGTAATATTATATTATGCATTCTAGGCCGATCCATTGATCTGAACAAACTGATTACACAACGCATCAATGCAAATATGCACAAAAGTATCGAATTAGCCATCAGTCGATTTGAGGGCAACGACATCACTGGCATTGTGGTAAGAAATAATAAAACAAAAACCATAAAACTTAACCACAAGTTGAGCTACATTATAATTGCAGGAACTTGAGGGTCTTTTGGAGGCTAATCGCATTTGTCACAAAATGCTCACAAAGTATTTGGCTTTGGATAATTTTGATGGCATGGTTAAGGAAGCTAATCATAATGTCCTGGCGCCCTATGGTCGCATCACATTGCACGTCTTTGTCGAATTAAATTACGATTTTCTTGTTAATTACTGCTATAATGCTGCCACAAATCGGTAAACCCATCAGTTGATTTTTTTTATATTTTAATCATGTAATCATGTGACATTTTTTGCAGCTTTATACGCACCAAGGTCAATTTATCGTCAACGCAGCCCATACAGCGTGAGAAGCCGCCGCAGATGTCCCACTACTATCTTTGGGGCTCAAAGCAGCTGAATGCCGCTTACACCACGCAGTATGGTCAATATACGGGTTTTGTGGGCTCACCGCATTTCCATGCCATGTGCCGGCTGCTGGGCTATCAGGGCATCGCTGTCGTCATGGATATAATACTGAAGGACATCGTAAAGCCTCTGATACAGGGCTCTTTACTGCAGTTTACCAAAACGCTTATGATTGCCATGCCCAAATCCTGCAAACTTCCACGCTGCGAATACGGTTCGCCCGGCGTGCTCAGCTACTATCAAGCGCATCTCACGGACATTGTGCAATATCCGGACACAAAAACGGAACTATTTCAATCGTTCAGAGAGTTTGGCAACTGCATTATCTTTTGCCTGTTGATCGAGCAGGCACTGTCGCAGGAGGAGGTCTGCGACCTGCTGCACGCAGCGCTCTTCCAAAACATATTTCCACGACCATTCTGCAAAGGTGTGTCCGATTTTACCTTCAATCCAATTTTATTTTAATTTTATATTTCTGTTGCAGAGAATGAGAAGCCGGAGGCTAAACAGAAGCGTCTGGAAGCTCAGTTTGCCAACTTGCAAATAGTGTCGAATGTGGAGAAAATTGGCACTGCTAAGGTAAACACTGGTTATATAACTTTTATCACTTCATATTCTATATACATTGAAATAATTTTCTGATATCTACAGCAAGCAATGATAGCACGTGAGGGAGATCTGTTGACACGCGAGCGCCTCTGCTGCGGCCTGAGCATCTTTGAGGTCATCTTGAATCGCGTCAAGAGCTACTTGGATGATCCTGTATGGTGTGGTCCACCACCAGCCAATGGCATCATTCATGTGGATGAGTGTTCCGAATTTCATCGGTTATGGTCCGCCCTGCAATTTGTCTACTGTATTCCCGTGCGTGGCACAGAGTACACCATCGAAGAGCTCTTCGGCGAGGGTCTTAACTGGGCTGGTTGCGTCATGATTGTGCTGCTTGGCCAGCAGCGTCGCTTCGAAGCTCTCGACTTTTGCTATCACATTCTGAGAGTGCAGCGAGTCGATGGCAAGGATGAGGATGTCAAGGGCATTGTGAGTAGCCAACTTGAATGCAATGGTATCGATAAACATTTCTAAATAATTATATTGATTACAGCAATTGAAACGCATGGTCGACCGCATAAGACGCTTTCAAGTATTAAATTCACAAATTTTCTCAATACTTAACAAATATTTAAAGGGCGGCGATGGTGAGGGCTCAAATGTGGAGCATGTGCGTTGCTTTCCGCCGCCACAGCATCCATCGGTAATATCCTCATCGTCGCACTATCAGGATCCACAAAAGCTGCGGCAAAGCATGAACAATTGAGTTCCATTCATGTTGCATTTAAGCTAATCGTAGTAGACACTAATGTTAATATTTAACCAGAATTACAATTTATATTTACACCCACACACAATTTGCGGGCATCTACAACAGGATTGAGAAAATACAAAAACAGTGTATGTCCTGCCTGAGAATACATTCGATTTTATTATAATTGTTTATTATTTTGGTGAGGTATATATCCTTTACACTATGTATTTTCTATTATGCATATATATTGCTACATATATTTATAGATTTAACACTAAATTCCATGCTACAATCTTTTGCATTCTCTTTATAAACTATTTCAAATATTGTATGTGCAGTGCTGAGTTAATTACTATATTAGAAAAGAAAACCAAACACAAACAAAACTATTAATTTTGCTAAATAATGCGAGAATCAAATTAGCCAAAGAATTGAAAAGACGATGGGCAAAAAAAATGAAAAGTATTAATAATAAATGAAAAACAGCCAATTACCCAGCGCGCATATAAAGAAGACTAACTAAATATGCATGTGAAACCGAATTGACGATACATACGACATTATATACGTATGTAAACACACACACACACATATACACACACACATACAAAAATACACAAATTTAATACAATGAACTTTATCGAATAAAATTTTCATACGTATTTCTAACAAACCCTTAAATGTAGAAAATCGGTTTCATTTTGTCAATTGTAATATTTATATTTTTACTATTTGCTCTATATAAATGTTTGTCGTTAATGCACTATAAATAGTGGAATGTCTGAGTTATAGCTAAAATTGGTCCGCTAGCAGCCAGATGACTTGTCCGAGACACCATTGTTTGCCGGACAGCTGGCCGGATGTGTATGGAGGATCGTGAAATTATCGGCATAGTTGCGTGGCAAATTAAATTCGGCACTGTCGGCACCCAAGTAGCAGGCACCATAGGCGCTACTTTTGGTGATGGACACCAGCTTAAGATTGTAATCGATGCTCATCTTGGAGATCTCCGTGGTGAAAGCGTCCTTCATTAGATTCCAACTGCTCCACACGGAGCCAACGCAGACAACGTTCAGGTCACCTGACTTGACCAAATCCTTGTGCACCTTGGGCAACAGCGCCTTAATCATGCGTGCCAAAAAGACAGCAGCCTCCTGGAAAAGCGACAACGACAGCTTGTCCCCGTTCTCGGCACTCAGAGCAAGTTTCTTACAGAGATTGGCAAAGAAGGGCTTATCGAACTTGGCATAGCAATGTGAAAGCATATCGTAGCGTGTCTCTATGCGAAAGTGCTCCTTGATGAGAGCCCAGGTGTTCTCGACGGGCACCGGTGACTTCTTTAAGTTATCCATGTCGTCGAAGACCACCTTGACAGCACGATATGATATGTACCAAGCTGAGTGATAAGAAATAACAAACGATTACTCATGGAACTTGCAGAGAATAACAATAAAGATTAGTTGTTCGTCAAGCGCTATCAGCGATTCCTAATCGCAAATCCCAAGGTCTTTGTATTGAATTAACAAAATCCAATCAAGTGCTGATAATGACCTGGTTGCTAGCTAATACTAAATTTGAACATACCGCTGCCCTCATCCCCTAGAAAATTGCCCCAACCACCGCAATTGGCTGTAGTTCCATCTGGATTACGCAGCAGGCAATTGGAGCCAGTGCCCGATATTAACACAATGCCGCCAATGGATGAGGCTGTGAACATGCTGCCCATAGTATCGCTGGAGACGGCATAGCTCTCGGCCAGATTTGGGAATGTGTTACGCAACTCCTGCTCCAACTCTCGATTGGTAGCCTCCTGTTTGGTATATTTTATTGGGAATATTGGGAATAAATATGTACCTCAGTCAAGCCTAATAATGCTTACCTGCTCACAACCGCTCAGACTGAGACCCAAACTCGCCAATGGTGTGTCCTTGTCTATGTTCGCCTCGTACTTACAACGCTCCACCATATCAACAATGCGGCGTGCACATTCTGGAATTCCAATGCCCCAGTGGTTTGTGCCCAAGCCAACCGTGTTGCCGACAGATTCGCCGCTCTCATCGCAGATAACCAATCGGGAGTGCGTTGCTCCGCTGCAATATGCATGAAAATACTCTGTAAATGTGTGAAATTTTTGCGGGCTGTTAATTTAATATGCATCCGGTTGGCATTTGATAGGCAAACGAACAATGGACAATACATATATCTGTGTAAGTTCTATCAATAGTAATTCAATTAAATCAACTCAATTGTGCCTAATTGAAATTAAAGACCTGCTGGCATATTCCGTATTTGGTGACGTTCATTAAAAATAATCAACTTTAGAGAAAGGTACAATAAATGGCGCCTCTTATCATGTTATTTATATTTTTGTACCACACCTCAATTTATTTTATTAACAATACAATTGAAATTAGCTCGCTCTCCCATGATCTAGCTAGGATGAAATTTTAATGCTAAGTGATAGCATTAAAAGCAACAAATTTGAGCATGCTATTTTAACTCATTCATTTTTCGGCACAAGCTAAAAAAAAATCAAACAAATTTGTTGCTTGTATGACATATGCATATGTATGTGTTTGTGCACATTCAATTGTCGTTATTATGCACGTTAGTTGCCAGCTTGTTGTACTGCAATCCAATGCTGCACAATTGAGATAAATGCCTGTGCATATGAACAGCAATAAAAAACTGTCGCTTGTTATCTCCCGTGATATTATTACTAACTACTATGATAAACGTGTTTGCATATGGCTGATAAATAAAAGTTTGCCATTACTATTTTATTAATAAACTGTTTCGCGCTTACTAGAATTCAAATATATATAACGTGTGTGACGTCAACACAAACAGCTCAAAGGTGGCAGCATTGTGTGTGTCTGTCTAAGAAATACGGCGTTGCCATATCGTGAATACAACGGGCTCATATTGCACAATATAATTCTTTAATTGTTGGTAATTGATGTTGGGAAGTGCGTGTCGAAGAGCGAGTGTCAACTCAAGCTAATTAAAACAATAGAAAAACATTAACTTAATTGAAATGAAGCTGCTGACAAATGTGCGTAAGCTGCTACAAAAGAGCCAACAACGGGGACTAATCACAACAGCAACAACAGCAACAGCGAAAACAACTCGGGCACATGACGAGGCTGAACAGGCTTTGACCAATTCGGAACTAGATGAGTTGGAGCGGAACTGTGAGATGCGTCATCACAAGAACAATGTGCCTCTCATCCGGCAACTGGTTCAAGCGTTGCAAAGCACTGGGCAGACCGGGCAGGAGCGCGAGCAGACACGCCGGCAGCTGGCGAAGCAACTGGAGCAGTTGCCCAATGCGACACATCCGCGTCTGCTTGGCTATGACAATCAGCCGCTGGAGATGGCCAATTACAAGCATCGAGTGCTGCCCGAGCAGGGCGTGGCCAAGGAGTTCTCGGAGTTGGCACGTGCTCTGAATCTCTATCGCATGGATCACCTGGGTAACTATACGGGACACAAGAGCTACTATCTGACGGGTCAACTGGCCATGATGGAACAGGCCATCATACAGTATGCACTGCAATCAATAACCAGACAAGGATTCAAGCTGATCTCCGTGCCGGATATACTGCCGCGGGAGACCATTGAGGCCTGTGGCATGCGCACTGAGGGGGAACGCACCCAGGTCTATAAACTGGACACTGGCGAATGTTTGTCGGGCACATCGGAAATGGCGCTAGCTGGTTTCTTTGCCCAGCGGGAGTTGGCAGAACAGGAACTTCCAGTAAAGGTGGCCGCCGTGAGCCGTTGCTATCGTGCGGAGACCTCGGGACTACACGAAGAGAAGGGCATTTATCGGGTGCATCAGTTCACCAAGGTGGAAATGTTTGCGATTGCCACACCAGAGAAATCGGAGCAAATCCTCGAGCAATTCAAGAACACGGAAATTGAGCTCTTTAAAAAATTAGGCATAAATTTCCGACTGCTCGACATGCCGCCCTGCGATCTTGGAGCCCCGGCGTACCAGAAATATGACATTGAAGCTTGGATGCCGGGTCGCCAGATGTGGGGAGAAATCTCCAGTTGCAGCAACTGCACAGACTACCAGGCCAAGCGACTCAAAATTCAATACAGACGCGACAGCGATGGGAGTCTGGCATATGCTCACACCATCAATGGAACCGCAACTGCGATTCCCCGCCTGCTCATAGCTCTGATTGAGTCATATCAGGCCGCTGGGAATGGGAGTGACTCCATACAGATACCCGAGGTGCTGGTGCCATTCATGAATGGCCAGCGAACCATTTCGAAAAACAAAAAAGTTCCCGAAATAAAGCTGGTGAAATTTATCAAGTCAACTTAGGTATGCTTAGAGATTAAGAAAAATAAAAACAAAACAGCAAAATTACAACCCAAAACAAAATCGTTTTTATCTTAATGGAAGAAAATTAAATACACTTGCGATAATTTTAGCTGATTAAATATACCAAAGTCTAATTTATCAGCTTAATTTTAAAATTAGAGGGAATAATAAAATAAAAATGGTAAATTAAGCAAAACACGAAAGTTTTGGTGTATTAGATCTACAATAAAATTTCGGGGAAATAATTAAAAAAAAAAAACTTAAATCAATTAAAATACTTGTTTTTAAGGGAAAATCCAAATTCTAAGCTAATGTTGCATAGATAGCAAGAAAAACACAAAATACTCTCTGTAAGAGTATATAAAATTTATAGTTTTATCTCCTAATTAGCCCGGCTTGAGTTGATCCCATTGATAGGTGATTGTCGATTGCGAATAATAATGACAACAATAATCTGTTTCATTGTTATTTAATTGCGCACTTGATATGTGTATAATATTATTTGTATATATATATATATATATAAATAGTATGGGTTCATATATCAAGAGCAACAATTGACCTTACTTACCCTTCAATGCCGCCAAAATATCTCATCTTAATAGCGGCAACTTTATGACACAGCTTTATTAGTTAACGAAAAATTCGAAAAAACCTAAAAAAAATAAATAAATATAAGTTAATGAATCACAAAGAATTTCAACAGATTGCCAGTCGTAGCTACCTGTTCAATAATACCTTCCCTTGCCAAAAGTACCCTCAAATAAATTTATATTGGGTTTGCTGAACTCCCGCAAAATTCAGTTTATCTAAGCAAAAATTTGGACTTTATCAAAAAATTGCATGTGATCAAAGAATGTATAAATTATTATTTTATTTTTCCAAACTGAAAGGTAAACAAACCGCATAGTGGCCATATATATAATACTTATAGTTATTTATTACAGCACAAGCACAAAACAGGCTAACGGGTGAAAGTGGTGGCAACAACAAATGATAATAATAATATACGTTAAAACAGTAAACACAAAACTATTTATGCGCGCTTGAAACGAGTTTGCAACACAAATTCCACTCTCACAGTTTTACACGTAGTCTTTTGCCCACTTGTAATTGGGTAAAAATGATTGCAGTGTATGATTTAATTAAAACATATAACTTCGCATAATCACCACCCACCATCACTCAACACATAAATTTGTACTATTTGGTTGCACACACACACGCACACACATAAATGTATTGCTGGCAAAGTTGAACAAATCAATTTGAAAACTCAAAATATTCGTATTGGCAATTGTCGATTGTGAGTTGATTCTTACCCGCCGACGGTGTTGTTGCTGATGCGGCTCACGTCCAAACGCTTTGAGGCCCGCGCACAAAATATTTGTTTTGAGATGGCTGCAATGTTATTTAAAGATTGGCTTGCGCCACTGCGGCCAGATGGGGCAGCAGTTTGAGCAGTGTTGTAAATCCACCACAAAACAGTTTCGATTGTCGATTAACAAGTTTTGATTGCGAGCGGCATTCGCATAATATTCTGATACAATATATAAAATAAGATTCTAAATCAATTCACTAACCTTGCTTTACATCTACAATTCTGCTAAATTTAATAATAATATAAAATAAATTGATTTACAGTTTCAAATTTCGATAAATTTTGTTTATTTGTAAAAACTCGACATATATGTAAAAACAATTACTTTTTGCTCTTGTCCTTATCTTTATCCTTGATTGTGTACTTGTCGTAAGACTTTGTGGGATCATATGGTTCCCAGCGGCTGGCTGGGAATATGTGCTTGTTACGTTCATACCAGGAGCGAAGGAGAACTTTGCCCGCATGCGATTCTTCCTTCTCTACGGATGCGTCGCTAATCATTCGCACATCATCGTGGACATCGAATTGGAAGAGTGGGCCCGATTTGCCGCGTGCCTTTGTCACGATGAAGTCGTAAAAGGAGTAGTGATGAGGCAGTATTAGATCCTCCTTCACATACATTAGCTGATCGGCCATAACGGTCTTCAGTTCGATGAACTCTTTGCGTAGCAGTTCCAGGCACTTCTGGAGGAACTGATAGATGGAGTTTCCCTTTTTCATGAGCACATTGCGCCGGTGACCAGAGCCATCCCAGTAACTGAATGTGATTGAGATGTCTTCGTCTTTGAGCTCTGCCTGCTGCATAACCCATTCCTGACGCAGTTGCTCTCGCAGACGATTCTCCTGCTCCTCACGCTCACGATCAGGCAGAAAGGATGTGTCCACATCGGGATTTTTGCATATTTTCTTCTTCTTTAGGGGCACCTCTTCAGTTCGCAATTCGGTCCATTTCACCGGCTGCGGTTTCAGGAAATTAATCTCCTCTTCTTTGTCCTTATCGGCATCTTCATCGTCTTGCTCCTCATCTTCTTCGTCATCTAAATTAAATGATAAGGCCTGAATCTGTCGCTTCTGTTTGTTCTTTTCCGCCTGTATGGCTTCCAGGGCTCGTTGTTTCTCACGATCCTTCTCGTCCTTCTTTTGAGCCAGTTTCTTTTCACGCTCTCTCACTATGTCCTCCTGTTTGGCCTTCATCTCATCCAGGGTGACCAGACCAATGGTCGACGATTTGAGCTGTTGCTCGACGGCATCGTAGTGTGTTGCAAACTTGTTTTCAATCTTGTCAAGCTTCAGCTCCTCCTCAATTTTCTTTTTACGGAACTCGATTTCTTGTTGTTGTATTTCACGCTTTTTCATCAGCTGCGCTGCTCGCCCAGCCTCGCTGGCGGCTCCCTTGTAGTGGGCCATGGCTTGTACAGCAAGAAGTATATTTTAATCCCACAAAATAGAGTATTTATTATAAACTTTTAATGCCGCTTGCGTTTTAATCAACTCCAACAAATTGTATTTATTTTCTTTTCTTCTTCTTTTACCACGCCAGCTTCTCTTCTTCTTTTAACACAACAGCTGTTTCACATGCTATAATTTTACAGTGAGGTAACGTGCCATTAAATTATTATTTACTACAAAAAAGCTAATTTAATGCTAAATTAGTAAAGCAACAAAGTTATAATAATAATTCACCATATTATTGAAGAACACATTTACTTTCAAAGTAATAGAATTATTTTACTTTTAAACTAGTTCACATGAACACAATGGAATATCGGCTTTAAAGCAACTAGCTTTTGCGACTGAGCATTTCTGGCGGACTCTTTGAATTTGAAATGTGTGCGAGCTTTAACGTCCTTTTAGAGTCATTTACCGAGCTTTTGTGCGATGTCCAACATAAATAAATTTACTAGATGCCGTTAACTGCTTCAGTTACAGCGAAACTTTCGAACCCATTGGACGCGCGCGGCAAACAAACAAGCGTAAGCAAGTGCAACGAATATATTTGAAATCGACTTACACTTCATTTAAATCAGTTGGAAGTGAACTGTGAAGTTTAATAGACCACGAATTAAGAAATTGTGCACATTATTCATTTATGTAAATGTAAACGTTGTCTCGTGTCTCGAGATCTTTCTGACTGAGTATGTGAGTGTGTGTGTGTGTGTGAGAAGGACATGTATGCGTGTTGTGCTTGTGTGCGTGTTGTAATGCAGAAGTGTTTAACGGTGGGCAAGGACATTACGGACAAAGAGGACCACCACTGGGTGGGTGGGTGTCTTGGCTAAGCACCAAAGCGGAAACGGAAGTCCCCAAAATCGAAATGGCATTTAAGATGAACAAAAAACCATTTTAAAAAATATATATTTCGATTTATATATAAACGGTTTCTGATGCCAGTCAACACAAATATTTGATTTGCTTTTACAGACACACTCAAGATTTTTTTCAGCTTTTGGGAATCATTGCTTCTCATTTCACAATCCATTTCACTCCTCCATCTATCATCTACGGTTTTTGAGACTAACTTATAAATTGTCGCTCAACGCTTGGCTAATGGATGATTGTAGTAGGATTTGGAGGAAAGGAGTAGCTGTTGCCAAGTCAAGTGCCAATAAAATCATTAACTGTTGCAACACATTAAATTCATGGCTCAAACTCAGACTTAGTCGTTATTCAAGCAACAATTATTGTCATAAAACTAAACGCCACATCCATTCCTGCATCAATCCGTGACGCAGTCCCCAGTTGCTTGCCTTGCAGCTAATTATCGTGAAGTAAGGGAAGGTGTTTACTTGTGCTGGAACCACAAAAGGATACTATTAAAATAACGTTCAGCTCCGTCGTCTCATGTGAAGTAATTAATGGCGACAATGGTTTTATCGAGCAATAATTAATTTATCGCTCATTATACACATTGACATATATACGTAAATATGTGTGGGTGTGGGTGTGTGTTTCTGTGGGCATATATCAGATCAATTCTCACGGGGAATGCACTTAAAGCGTTGACTGAATCCTTTTGGTTATTGCTTTTAATTTAGGCCGTCGGTGGCAGGAGGCAAACTGTGTGCCTGGGCCTTCAAAAACTAAATTAAACAAACTGTACTACGAAAGTTTTATTCTGGGTCAACTTTGATTCTTAGTTCTTAGTTTGAGCTGTTCTGCATGGCTTTCTCCATTACTCCCTGGTTTCAGTTCAGCAAGTCCAATTGACAGACGCACTTCACTTTATATAAAGTTTTATGCTAGCTTCTTGGGCAATGGATTTGCCGGGGAATTATCGTTCAAGTTTTACTGTCAACATTTTTTACGTATTTTACTCTATTTCGCCTACTTCTCATGTTTATGGCTTACAATTGATGTGTAAATAGTGGAGCATGAAAGGGTTTTCAGTGGTAACCTCCCTCTCCCACTCTTCCTCCCCCGAGCTCTCTCGCAAAGTAGCTTATAAAACTTTTAATATTATTCAAGTTGAGGCACTTGAAAACTGTTACCACTTTCCGCGTTGCCTCCCAATCGATAAGTAATCCATATTATTTGTATTTTGGTTCCTGGCCAAGGCTCTGTAATTAGTATTCTGTAATTAAAGCGACGCATATTATGAGTTCTACTAGGAAATCGAATTCCCCAGCTCATTTGTTAAATGAAGCTTGTTGAGTCAAGTCATTAACTGAAGCTAAATTAAAAAGAAAACATTGATTTTTAATTAAAACACAATTTTCATCGCTACCAAGTTCAAAATGAATATACATTTGTTCCCCTACATTTAATGCCATAAATCAGTTTTTCTGCAAGAAAAAAAAACCAAACATAATTAAATTACATTTAAAATCAAATTTATTGTAGATTGCTTTTGCAATAGCTTTATTCAACAGTCACGCTTCACTATAACGAACAATGCATAATGTTGTACATTTAAAATGTATATATTATAAATTAAATTATATTATATATTAAATATGCGATTGATGTCATCTGAATTATTTATATTTGAATCAGTCTTCAATAGTAGTTAACCGAATATAAAACATTTTTAATTAAAATAAATAAAACTTATTTCTAAAAAAATTCTTCTTACCATAACAAAATGTTAATTTCATTTATCTAAAAAATATCACTATGACCATTTTGCATGTCATTGTGATATTTGTATTATATAAAACTTTTCAGTTTTTTTTCTGGCAGCAAAATGCAATAAATTGTTTGTCGGGTTTTGTATAAATGAGTTTTACTTTTTAAGCACTTTTTGCTACCATTATAAATAACCACAATAAATAAATTCTTAAAAAGAGGCAAACAGATTTTTTGTCATTCTGTCGAAAAGCACCGCGGGAACATTTAATATAAATGGCCGCAACGTGCTCCGAGTGTAGGTGGATATTTTGCAATATTGCAAATAGAAGGACTATTTCGACTGTTTAATTATAAAACAATAAAGCCCGCGGCAAAGCCATTGATTAAATACCATTTTATGAGTAATGCGATTAAATCGCTGGCCAAACGCTTTTCGTGTGGAAGTGGATTACGTGGGACTAGTCGTGTGTCCAGCAGGTTTAGAACACTGTTAAACAGTTTCCTTAGTTGCAAAAACCGCACCAGCCAAAAAACAAAAAAAAAAAAACGAATTTTGATGCTGCCGTAAAATGTCTGGTTTTTGCTTTATCTTTTCTCATTCTGTCTTCTCCTAATTTTGTCGATTGCTCCCTTTTTTTTTTTCTTTTACTTTTGCCGTTGTTTTGTCGCTCCGCAAAAAGTTTTTGCATTTCGTCGGCCAACAAAAAAAAAAATAAAACACAATTTAAACTTTTCTATAAACAACATAAAAATAAACATTAAAATGAGCTATTTACTGTAGCAGGTATTTACCTTCACTCTTCTGTTGATTTCCGAGTTCGCACTTTGCCGAAAAGAGCTTTCCAATTGGGGTATTTTGATTTTGTAGTGAAGTGTATAATGCAACGAAGGAAATATCTACTACTCTATAAAAAGTATATATATTCATGATCAGCATTAATTGGAAAGGCTTATCTAAATGCTGTCTGTAAACAGCCGGATTAAACTCCCATATTGCATTTTGTTGGAATAGCCCAATTTATAGGCAAGAAAGGGTATTTGCAAGGAGATATAAGCTTGTCTAAGCTGGTGTTCCTCTAATTGTTTATTGGTCTTCCACCGCTATTTTATCAGGTACAAAATAAGATTTAATCGTGAAATTTGTCAATGGATGCGAAAATCCTTTTCACGTTCTGCGCAGCCACTTTTCAATTTCACATAAATTGCTTACATTTGAAACACTTTGTCGGTGTCAAACACACACACACACACACACACACATAAGCACACACACATCCTCTCCGCACAAACACAGATGTCAGCATTAACAACCGGTTGCAGTTTTGCAACAGAAGATTTATGCAGAAATGTCATAAAGCTGACAAGATGACATATGATTAATTTGTTAGCTGCCATTTCGCTGAATGTATATAAATGTATATAGCGTTTTATTTTTTTTCATTTTTGCTCTTGTTGTTGTGGGTACTGTTGGACATTTAATTAAATTGGTAAACCCGAGAGAAAACGGAAAACGTCGTCGCTTTAAGCGTCCAAGCGTTTATTTTTGGGTCGAGACAATGAGGCGCTGGCAGAGCCGACCAGTTAACCGAGTTAGTTAGTGTTTGTGTGCTTGATAAATATATTTTAAGTGTAGCTATTCCTGTCAGCTCTATGGCAAGCGAAAGCAACAAAAACAACATCAGACACAACAAAAGCATTTTTAAAGTGCAACTAAAAATAAGCTGTGGCAAGAATTTGCCATTGAAATTATGTTAGACTCGCACAAAATGCCACACACGCACTGTGGCAAGCAAATAGCAATTAAACAGAAACAAATACAAGAACAAAAATAATAATAGTATGATTAATATCAACCAAGAGTCGGTTGTGCGTGGTTGTCGGGCGAATTGCTCTGGATGCTTATACGTAATTATTACGTATACGACATGCACTCAATAAATTTTTGCATCTAACAACAATGCGGACAACTAGCGACAGCAACGCAAATTCATTTAGTAAACCATATTAGTGTGTAATGCACTCGAATACTAAAGCAAATATCCTTGCATTTTTTTTTTCCTCACATGTAACACGTGCCAACAACTCTCCTCGCATTGTCCCGTAATACCAATTTCTCTTACCATAACCTTCTGAGCTCTGGTTATATGCAAATATGGTACTCGTAGTTGTATATCAACTAGCCAAATAGTACTGCTGCTTATCTCTCTGTGGATAATTTTTAGCTCTTTCTAATACTGAATATATCTATTGAATATTTAAATTTAATATGTCTGTTTTTGGAAAGTTTATTTGTTATGCTAGAAACGTGATTTTTTACGAACTGCGCCTCAGACGGTTTTCACAGATCAATTTATCACTTTTAATGTAGTCCAATGTTTAGTTAACTCTTTTACTGAGTATGCTATATTTTATATATATATATTTAAGAGCAGGCTTATGGCTTACATTATTTGATGGAAGTAGTTTTTAAGAGTGGCTAAAAGGACCAAAAGCCGAACAACTTTTGTTTCAATCAAGCGTAGACTGTCCAAAATTAAAGAATATATTTAACGAGCTTCTCTTTGTTGACTGATTAAATGAACCCACTGATAATAAATAACTTATATTATAAACGCTCTAAAGCATTTTTGAGTATGAAACGAGAATGATAAGAGTACTGTTTACCTTAAATTTCATATTGAGAGAATTTATTAAATTTAATAAAGTTATAAAGGTTGTAAAGGTCACAAATTGGACTATTCTTTTTTTTTATATTTCGTTTACTGAAATTTAATACTTTGATCTATAAATAAGCCGATTTAATGACTGTAGTATTAAGTAAAAAGGAGAATGAACAGTTGCCGTTTGAACGCAATATTTTCATTTGCAGATTTAATGACTATATTTCATGTCTCAATTAGGAATAAATATCGGTCAATCAGTCATCGCTTGGACAGTCAGGTAAAAGTCGCATCAGCAAAAGAGTCAATACAACTGACTGTCTGAATGAAAAAAAAAAAATTTGGCTTCGGTTTTTGGAAGGGTGCAAAAGGATCTGATTGTGGAGGGTGCTGCTTGCCAATAAGCCAGGCTGTGACACTATCAGATAGGGGTTTATTTCCCTAAATACTAACAAATAAAATCTGTGCTTTCAAACACAAAAAGACTTTAAGTATTTAAATGGCAAATAAAATCACCAACACCATACAAAATATTTGTAAATGTTCTGTTGAATTTGAGTAGAAACAAATTTTTGCTTCCAAAATAAGTCAGCTAAACCCAACCAGTTTGAGGGATTACATTTTTGTGCAAGCAGTAAAAAAATAATAGTTACGAAACTTTGAACTATGTCATAAAGTTTTTATAGTAAGTTAGACAAAGTTCTGTTTCTGCACAATGGTTCTAAATAATAATTATAATAAATTATAATTATTTGAGCAAATTTTATGAGAGACAGAACAATCTAGATAAATGTTTTTTTTCTCGTATCTACTTTAAAACCCAAATATAAATTTCGACAAAGTTAATTTTGGTATGTACGCTGTTGCTTGAAAATGCAAACACTCAATTCATATTTATAGTGAAAGATTAATTTAATAACTGTATTTACATTTATCCGCACCATCTGACATAACCTATTTAAATTATGAGTGTTTATGAGCCAGCTGCCAGTTTCCAATATATATATATATGCTGTATATATAAACTTTTTTATGGATGTGCTCGTTTTTATGCCTCAATTCTTGGCATGCATTCATAATGTGGGATTTTATTGGCCAGATTTCCATATGCATGTTATGATTTATTTTAATTGCATGTTTGTAATTGGACTTCGTTGGTTAAATGCAATTGACATGGGAGTCTAGTTATTGATGCTACTTTTGTTTCCAACCAGCACTTGGAGAGAACAACTGAACAACTTCGCTTTGAATGGAGAGTAGATTGGCATTTCGCATTTGGGTCAGTTGCTCATTGGAGCGCTCCACTCAATTAGTATAATATCCTCTGGGCTTATCGGAGTGCTGTTAGCATTGTCTGTGGCTGTATCTGTATCTGTTTCAGCTTCAGTTCTTAATGTAACTTTTACATTTGGGCTTGATTGATGCATTCTGGGCAACCTTACCAGCTACCGGAACAACCAAGCCAAAACCAAAGCGCACAACTTGAATTGCTTTTGTTTTGGGGGCTGCTGTGGGAGTTGATTCTAGCTTGCAACTTGGCTCGGATCGTAAATCATGAATGTAAAAGTAGCGTTACACACACACACCAGGGCATTTCTATATGTACACCTACACACACACACACACACACAAATACAAATCGAAGAAGGTGGCTGGCAGCATTTTATGGCATAATTTTTCTTGTTCCGTATCGCAAAGTTTTGCACCTGACGGCGATTATTTTTTTTTATATTTTTGTGCACCAACTTTCATTTGACTGCCTGTCACAGGCAAATCATAAAAGTTCTGAATGCGTTCAATGCTATTTCAATGCTATTTCTTTAACTGCACTTTGCTTTTTATCACGCAAGTCATTATTTATATATATCGGAAATATTCATTGGGGTTAACTAATGAAGTGTCAAAAAATGTTACCCCCAAATGTGTGCTACGATTTCTTGGCGCCTTCGTGTGTGCTTACGTGTGACCTTGAGAAACTGTAATCCACCCATGTGTGTGTGTATGTGTGTCTGAGTGTGTGTGTGTGTTTTAAAATAGCTTAATAAGCGATGGCAAACTTGGCTTGTTGTCGAGGTCCCGCAAACTGTTTGCATTCGCAAAGCGCAGCCACGCCAAACAAACAACAACAAAAAAATGTCTGACAAAATGTGTGTATGTGGTTGTGTGTTGGTGTGTATGTGTTCTGCTGATGACTATATGAATGATACTCGAATAGCAGCCCAACCAAACCGTCGAGTGTCTCTGCAGCGGCCAAGTGCCAGGCAACTGGAAGTCCACGCCCCACAACTACACTCAGCAAAAATGCTTAGCACAAACAAGGCTGAACATCGAAGAGTAGAGAGTGAAATTCATAAAATCTTTTCTTTATATGTATTTCAAAATTGCAAAACCTAAAATTATTTTGATATAAGTTCCTTAATTCAGCAATTAAATATTTTCTACGCAAGCATGATTATTTGGACTAAGATTATTTGTTTTAATTTACTTAATTAAATTTTACTTTACTTATCCAAGACTGTCATCATTTCATATACTTTAGATAAAGTTTTAAATTTTTTAAACTTAAGCTAAATTTCTTATTTAAAGTACAAGAACTTTTGTACTTGATAAAGAATTGATTAATTTTTATGTTTGATTTTCAACTATTTCAAAAATACCTTAAATTAATCTCTGTTTTGAATTTAGCACGGCATTTTTTGAGCGTGTCTCTACCCCTCCCGCCATTCCTCCATCGAATCGTCTGACAAACAGCCTTCATTATTTGCCCGGCCGCATGTGGAAAGGTTGCTTTTCATCACTGGCGTTGAGTAATTTAATGCCAAATGCCATATCGATCTCTTCGCAGACTGCATCTAAATTACAATTATACCCAATTTTCTTGTCTGCTTCAGTGTGTATGTGTGTGTGTGTGTGAGTGTGTGTGTGTGTGAGTGTGCGTGCCAGTGTGTGATTTTCCTTGTATTTGCAGTTTTGCGGCGATGGCTTTGTTCTGTGAAACAAAGGACAATAGTCCTTGTACGAAAATTCGCCGTAATTGTTTTGTTGCGCTCGTCATCTCTCTCTCTCTCTCTCTCCTTTTCTCTCTCTCTATCTATTTTTTTCTCTGACTCCTTTTTGCTCCTTCTGAAGCGCCCTATTTTCGCCAGTCTCGGTTATTTTTTTTGTGTATGCCCATTTCAGAACTTTGATTGGGCTTTGCTTTTATTTTTTTTGTGTTTTCGCCGGCTTGTCTATTTTCTACTTTATGTTGTTTTCGTTTTCGTATTAATTTTATTCATCTTTCAGCATTTTGCGTCTTGGCTCTGTTTCACGGTATTGTTTTTGGCCAAAACTGAAGCCATTCTCGACTCTCCAAATGAGCTGCCAGACACATGTATCAAATTTCGCATACATATAAATATCTAATGAGCTCCTTGCCAGAGGATGGATGTTGAATGTTGGTGGCTGCAGGTAGTCTTACCTCTGAAATCAGTGATTTAGTTTGGTTGCCAAGGTCCTGAAAGGACCCTTGTAGTATTTTTACTTTGACTTGCCATCAAATAGCCTAATGTCAAGTCTCTTTTATTATTTTCACTAAACATGGCCCAGTCCCAGACAACTTTTTCGTCTGGATTTGTTTGTTCAAGCGTATTTGGTTTGTGTTCCAATATATGTTTACAGAGCGGCTTTTCCATTTTGCCTCCCTGTATTTTTATCGTTTGATATTGCTGTTACTCGTCGAATTCGGGAGGATTTCCTTATTTAATTCTATACCCTGCACCAGGATATATTATGGATGAGATGTGCAGTATGATATACTTCTAATTTGTAATTCATTTGAGCATTTTCAACTAAGTCTATTTGAACTGAACTGGGCTTGTTTGTATTACTTTAGAGTAGGCTATAAAAATCTTGTATCTGTTACTTAGAGCCGACTTTAAGCCGACTAATAAATATTAATGATTAGTCAACGACTTTTTTGTCTAACTGGCTCTCTAACAGCTAACATATCATTAAATAAACTTTTAAAGATCCATGTACCAAATTGACCAACAAAACAGACTGTTTACAAATATATTTGTTAGATTTTCAGCTTCTCACTAAATTTTGTGGCTTCTTACAAATGTAGGTGAATTTAATTGAAAGCGAATAAAATCATTTTTTATGAAAAGTTTTCAAATAGATGTTATAAGTTTCTTCCGTTTTTAGATTCGAAATATATCGGAGGTGTAGACATATTCAAATTATAAAAAGAGATGGACAAACAAATATCAAATTTAAATTATATATTATATTATTTGTATATATATACTAAATTTCATATTTTCTATACAGGAAACAAACAAAATTCAGACAACATTTCCCATAAAATTACTCCACTTAAACATTTAATTTCCCAAACTTAAAAAAAATATAGCTTAAGCTTTAACTTTCAAGGCTCAAATTGAATCAATACTCGAAGCTGTTTAAATATGCTTTGGAGTCGCCTTAAAGCTAGGCATATTAAATGTGTATCCTGCGAATAATATGCAATAATAATAAACAAAAAAAAATTATAATAATAATAAATTATTGTCTGGCAACATCACCAGCTGTTATTTTTTGATAACATTAAAAATTGGTAATAGAGTATTCCAGCATCGAACAGTTAAAATTTGATTTGTTGCCTGTTGTATTTGCATCTGTTGTGTACATTGTCAATTTGTCTGTTGCGTGCTCTATCAAAAACCATTCCAATCGTAACGCATATCATGTGGTGTGTATATGAGTGTGTGTGTGTGTGTGTTTGTTCCACAGAGCATAGGGCAGAATGCCAATCAACACGCATACGCCGAGTGTTGCCGTGATATATTTACGAGTATGTTGCGTTCCGGTGCCCATAATGCTCGCACACGCGAAGCGATTTACAGCCATTTAGTACATACATATGTGCGATTAAAATAAATACTCATATACAGACAGAAATATATTTGATAAATATATATATAGATATATATATATATATAGGGTGGCCTGACACTAAACGGGTCTTTAACATGACAATTTACTACCCTGTCCGAGGCCACAATCGACAAATGTCAAAGTCCACTAAGGAGAAACTTTAGTTTTACTTAGCATAAATATACATTAACTTGATGCTGGGCTTGGCCATCAACAAAATTCATTTGTTAGCCAAGTGTTTGCCATTGATTTTAGTTCTGAAACAACATCGATTGATTGGTCAATTTTCAGATATGAAATGCTCCAACAATCAAAATGTGTATGCAAATTTCACTAACTGGAAAATGAATTGGCAATTATTTTGCTGACGCAAATAGGAGAATTCTGAACGGGTTTGCTGGCTGTTGTTGCAAGTGCCAACCACATACAAAACCAAGTCAACCACGAATCCACAATTGTTGATTTTGCCAGTTTGTGAAATTTTTGGCATTTGATAACATTATATTTGGGAAAATTTTAATTGTGTTTACTTTAAATATTTCATTTTCTAAATTATCTGTCAGCTGGCGAGTGTCGACAGTTGAGTGGCGATCCAATTAGTAATCAATTAACAAAATTCATTACTTTCCATAATATTAATTATGCCAAAGTTTGAACATATTTACAAAGGCATTGTGAGAACTTTATCAAATAAGGATTAGCTTCAAGTCATAGATTATAAATTTTATCCAAATATTTCTAAACAGTAAGATGCATTAAATTTCTGCAAGAAATTCGCCATTTTTCGAGTTTAATAATTTATAAAGTTTTGCACATTTTGACTGATTAAAGAGTGTATTATTAATGAGTTGAATTTGTGAACAGCTTAAATAATGTTTGCTATGCTTTCTATAAGTTTCAAGACATAAATAAATAATAGCATGAAATAACTCAAATTTTGCCTCAGGTAGCTCTTTGTGTCCAATGCAATCAGCAATTGCAGCAGTTTTATTTTACTAATTTTATTTTATTAATGCGTATTGAATTACTTCTCAGAAATCCAATACAATTGATATTTGTTTTGATGGTTGTTAAAAGCTGACTTTACTCCAAGCGATTCAAAAATGACAAAAGAATTGCAAATTGAAAATGTATTAATTTTTTGTATTGCATTTGTCAAGTGGTGAAAATACGTGGAAAACTGTTTTAATGAATTTTTCTGTCATTCATCGAACGTCTATTTCATTGGAAATGTGCTTCTGATTTTTTTCGGAAAAAATTTGGCAAATTGAATTTATTGCACAAGTGACTTTAAAATCAATTTCTTGGAAATCGAACTCTTCCAACTATTCTACTTGAAATTGGCTGCAAGATATCTCTCTTGAAAAATGCTGGCACGTCTAACTTCCTGCGGTAATTTAGTACAATCTCCAATTTGTACACCCTTCAGCATATGGAAAAGTGTATTATTTCAATTGTTAGAGCTACACACACACCGTAATCCATTGAGTTATGGCATTTCATCGTTGATTAGCAGCTCTTTCTGCAAATTACAGTGAGCGAAAATAAAAATATTTCCCTCTGGCGCCACAGCAAATAAAGCCATAAGAGGAAAAAATATAAAAAATATGACGAAAAATTAAATAAATAAACAACAAGCGCAGCTGGCAATGTTGATTGTTATTTGTTGTTGTTGTTGTTTGGTTGCACTTCTGAAATTTGAAATTTAGGAGAGCTACAAAATTGTTCAAGGATAACACAAACTGTGCTGCTTTGCCATTTGCTCTGATAGCTGCCTGTCGCAATTTTATTGGTCCATTTCATCATAATGCTGCGTGTGTGTGGGTGTGTATGATGTGTTCATGTGGGTGTGTGTGTGTTGTTTGCTATGGTGCTTTGTATGCTGGAAGTTGCTGCAATGCATTGGGGCATGAAATCTCTATAACCTTTTTTTTTTGTGTCCCTTGGCTAACGCTTAGTTGAATAACGCTCTGCCTGCCCTTGTCACAGATAGCGTTGTGTATGCATGTGTGTGTGTGTGTGTGTGTGCGTGTGTGTGCCTCAATTGTCTTGTGCCCAAAAGCTATTTGACATTAGACAAATGGCCAAGGCAGAGTCAGCCAGCCAAAAACAAACGGCCAACTAGCAAAATAAACTTTAACACACATAGTTGACTACTCTTGTGCGTATATGTGTGTGTGGGTGTAAGTGGGTGTGTGTGTATGTGCGTCTGCTTGTGTGTGCTGGTATGCCAGTTTTCTATGCCAGTCAATGGCGGCATAGAAATTTCAGTGTGACGCTCACTCGACACAAAAAAGACGACGCTAAGAAAACAAAAGTTGGCAATTTAAGCTTTAACAATTGTTGCGAACCAGACTGAAAAAGCAACTCATAATATCTCAGTCTCTGTGTGTGTAAGTGTGTGTGTAAATATGTATGTGTGTGTGTGTGTTTGTGTCTTTTTTTAACTGTGAGCCTATAGCTGACGTACGTTTAGATTTATTTGCTATTTTTTGCACAAAAAAGGTTAAGTATTTACTTAAAAAAAAAAAAACAAATCACTAAATAATTAATTCAATTAAAAAAGAACAAAATTTATACATTTGGTTTAATTGAAAAATAATCGAAAACAAAAGAATATAGCGAAAGCTGTTGTTAACAAATAAATAAATAAATAAGCAAGAAAATAAAATAAAAAAAACTAATCAATTATTCTCTATAAATATAAAGAAAATAAAGAAACTCATCAATTATTCTTTATAAATATGAACTTATTTTTCTGACAAAACAGTTATTTTTTACCAAAATGTTGTAAAAATATATTTTATAGGGCATCTTCAAGCAGATCAAAACAAAAACTTGTCATTTTGGCTGTTTAGTTTCGGCTTATTTTTTGTTGTAACATTTTCGTCTGGCTGCTTTCGCACAATGCTTAATGCTCAGTTGCCGTTACATTTATAAGTACGTTGGAAGAGAGAGAGACAGAGAGAGAGAAAGAGAGGAGAGATAGTTGGAATTACCCAGCGATGAAGGATCCCGTTGTGTCTCGAGGCGTTGTTAACACGTGGAATATTCACGCATTATTTATGCCACCCGATGCGTGGCTGGTGGTTGCCTCTGCTACGTGTGGGCTCGTGCCTCGTTTAGCATGTTTTGTTTTTAGTTATATATATATATATAAATATATATGTATATATTTTTTTCCTTTTCTAGTTTTATTATTGTTGTTGCCTGTGGGGCTATTAATACTTGAAAATGGTCGCCATTGTGAGCTAGGTACGCCGACTAGGACCAAACACTTGGCATTATATGTAGTAAAGTGTTAATACTGTCGTCCATAAGGAGATAAGGCCATACATTTTACTTGCCAGTAGCTTGAAATTGCTCCTGGCATCTAATCGACGTGGAATGTCCTGGTGTCAGGTGACGACCAACTGGTAACTGGCAACTGCCAACGAGGAGCTAGCTACTGGCATAATTTGGCCAGACACAGCCTGCAGGCAACAGCGACAACAGCATTAAGTGGCAGGAGGACACTTGGCCTGGTCTAGGTATCTGTTGTCTGAGACAGCCTAGATAAAGAACACTTTGTCAAAAGCGATGAGCAGCGTGTTAATTGTGCAAGCCACAATTCCAAACAAACAAAAAGCCAAACCATAAAGATACCACCAAATGGTGATCAAGTTTAAAAAAAAAAATACTTCACAAATAGAACACGCACAGAAAGGTTGCTATAAAGATAACCAAAGTGTTTATGATAATCGTCAGTGCTTTTGTTATAATTAATGTGAAACGATTTAAAAATATCGCACACTGAAATCATGGGGTTAAAATATGCAAAAAAAAAAAACATATATGTAGATAAATTAAGATACGTTTACAGAAATTATATTTCTCAAATAAAAAAATATTAACTTATTAGAAAGGTCGTTCAGTGATATATTTTTTTCATATATAACTTTATTATCTAAGTGGGCGAATTCAGAAAAAAGTTTTTTATGCATTTACAAAATATGTTGGTATTTCGATAATTTTTCTTTTTATTAAAAATTAAATTAAAAACTTAAAAAAAGCTGTTAAAAAATATTAATTTAATAAGAGACTTGTTTAAAATATTTTTCATTTATTTTAGACCGCATTTGCATGTCTTTTGTAAATTGTTTCTTACTTTATTAATAATCTCTATAGTTATATTTTGGGTAATTTTTAACAAACTTAACTGAACTAATTGTTCACATTAGCTGTCTTAAAACATAAAATATAAATAGTTTTTTGATCTGGCTTATCCCTCACGAACATCTGCATATATTTTATAAGCCAAGTACTTACCTCATCCTGTTGATATTACTTCAACTTAAGCTGGTAAGCCACGCCCATTGTGTTTAAAAAGTGCCCAGAGGTCGCATGTTGACAATTAGTCTTAAAATTAAGTGGGTGGTCAGTACAGTTACCGCTACCGAACCTGTGGCAGGTTCCACTACCACATTTTGCACCTAAAGCCCTGAGGCGTGTTATGGGTGCAATTCCTTTTTGTTTTTTTTGGTCATTCGTTGTTTGGTTTTAAGCCCGAGTAGAAGACTGGGCGTATTTGAGCCATAAAAGTGTTTATTCTTTTTGGAATTGTCGGATTTCGATGAGGCTGAGAATGACTATTGTGTTAGTTAGGCTTAAGGTTTATTTGGCCATGCTAGCCAGCAGTCCAGCACAATCAGTTATTATGGCATGGAAAGAGAGAGTTAAAAACTAGTAGAATTATTGAGTAGCATATCCGGGGGTCAAATGCCAAAGGCTGGTGTCGGTGACTTTGCAGCTTTTATGTTACAACTTCATTAAAACTGCTTTTTATGGGAGCCGTAAATCGTAAAAGGGCATCTAAAAGGGCGGGAAACGCCCCCTTTTAGCCGACAGACTTGTGAAACAAGAGACCCAAAAGTGACCAACAGCTGGTGAAACAAGGTGTGAAGGCAACTCACCGAACAGCCGACTGGATAAAGGTACTTTTAATTACTTTCTGCATAAATTTGCACTTATTTCCGTTTTTTGTTTTTTTTTTGTGCCGGCCAATATGGCAGAATGCCGCCGGCTGCAGAAGATTTTTTTTCGTATTCGCTGTTAACGTTGTTGTGGGAAACTACAAAAAAAAAATTTGTTTTGTCAAGCGGGAGCTGGCCAAGTAAAATTATGGTAAACATTGTCTAAAAAAAATTACCTGGCCCCAAAAAAAAAAATAACAAAAAAATAAACCAAAAACTGAACAGCACACGTTTGGGCTTTAAAGTAGTCCAAAACGATATATGAGTGTCCTTGATCCTTAATACAAGCACGTATTTTTCATGCCTCGCTGGCTTTCAAGTTTTTCCCCAGCCAAAAGACAAACCGTCAAACGATTCACTTTATTCGCTTGTGTGACTTTTGTCCCTTGTTAGCTGATTTAACTAACCTAGCATCTCTCTCTCTCTTTCTCTCTCTCTCTCTCTCTCTCTCTCTATCTATCTCTCTCACATTCTCTGCCACTATAATTGCACAAAGAGAAATTTGCAGTTTAATAAACTAGAAATTAAAAAGGTCAAGTATTTTTTGATTATTCAAACGAACTTAAAGCTTTGATGTTCATTAATTTAGTATTTGTGGACTACAAAATGAGTAAAAAATATCTTTGTTCTTAGCAGGTCTTTTTTTAAGTAACATTATATAAAAAGTGATTATTTTAATTTTTTTTTGCAAGGATTCTACTAAATTTTCAGCTTGGCTTTTATCATAAAAAATAGTTTTATGCTTCAATTGTTCATGAATAAAAGACAGAAATGTTTGTAAGAAAAATGTATATTTAATTGCCATTTATTGTTCGATTTATTGTTTTCACTTTAAGTAAAACGCTCTTTTATAAAGCATAAACAGCAGTTACTCTCTGTAAGTATGCAACTTTTCTCTCTGTGTTTGTCTGTTGAAAATTATTGTTTAATTGTGGCATCCTTTCTTTGTTTGTTTGGAGAGGCTTAATGGCAAATAAATCAACTGCGGCGGCACCAAACAATTCCTGCCATGGGTGGTCTGATTGTGAGACCAAAATGATGGACTTTAATGTCATATTTCGCAATTTATATGACTGCCTGCCTTCCTGTCCCGTCCATAACCCGATTGTGCTTGTGCCTGGTTGGGCGTGACTGCTGGTAAGAGAGACCCTCAGAGTGAGAGATGGTGAAATAACTGCAGTGAACTGAAAATGACAGGCCAACAGCTGGCAGCTGTTTGACTTGGTATGGATTGGGAGAACATGACTTGGCTTGGCCTGGCCTGGCATGGCATTTAATTAACACAACACCCACTTCAGCTGCACAAAGTAAATGTCAATTACACTTAGCGAATGCAAGGTGAAACGCGAAAATATCAAAGAAAACTATTCAATTCGAATCGACTTGACAAATCCCATCAATTAGCCACCAATTATTTAAGGTAGCTGCAATAGTGTAATAATTGCTCATTAAATGTACACTCAAGAAATCCATGAGTCAAGTTGCAAGGTATATAAAACTATTAAGTACTTGCAGCAATTTATTTCTGATTTTTATGTAGCAAACTAAGCGAGTAATGAGTAGAAGAAGTTTTCTTAAATTAATAGTTCGTTTTAAGTTGAGTTTCCTTGAAGTTTGAAGTGCTTATGTTGCACTTAAGTTTTTCGAGAAAATACGTAAAGTTTTCTGCATCCCCCTTGATACATGGCTTCATTTTTAAGTTGATGCGAAATTTTCTGTATTTTTATTGTGAGGAAAGTAAAGTTTGATTAACTTCTTGTAAAGTGAAAATTGTTAAATGTGCATATTAAGCAAAATTAGGGATTTAAAATACATTTCAGTTTTCGCATCTCATTTTTAATTTGTTAATCAGCGAAAATCTCAATTTAAGATGAGGAAGAAAGGAGCTTTTTGATTATAGTTTTCATAAGATTTCGAAAATGGTTTCTGTTAACAAACGTATTTCACTTACCCAAATAGAGATTTATTCGTGTATTAAATTACTCCAATATTTATTTTAAATTGTTAAAATGAATACAATAAATTTGGAAAATAACAGAAATAACCATAGAATGAAGTATTTAAAAAAATGTATATGTAATAAAATTAAATTGTATATAAATGATTTTGAAAAGTTCCACAGACTCTGCTACAGAGTCCTCAATGAATTCAATTCTCGAAATACTAATTGAAATCCGTAACTTTATTTGAGCACCTTATTCAATTTTATGTCCTATCATCATCACTTCCACGCAGAGCGATTTACAAAATAAGTTAATTTATCTCCGCTCAACAGAAGACAGCTGCCAGTGGCAAACAATTATTTCAGTTAACTAGCTCATCAATGTTTACCTTATCAGACTTAGCCGTCTTCCCAGTTGCCCAACTCGCAACCCAAATAGGGGCAGTCATTTATCACGAGACTATCTGCTCGTCGCATTGTCAGATAAGAATTAAGTTGGATTTTGTCCTGAGTTGAGACCTTCTTTGATTGATTCTGGGATTGTTTTTGTCAAGGGAAGGAGGAGGGGTGTGGTTGCTGCTCATGCAATTCGTGTGGTGGAGACTATAAATTGGTCAAGGACGTTCATCTTTCGGCAGTCACCTCTAGTGGAAATTCTTCCATTCAACCTCCCCATTGTTCTGTGGCCGTAAATAGTTTTTAATTGTGTGAAGGAAATGTCCATAAGTCAATATAAATTTAACTCGCCAAAAATTGAGAACTAAATCATCCTTCTGTGTTGACAACACTCAGAGAAAATTGCCGTACAAAATCGAAATCATTTTGAACGTTAATGAAGTAAAAAATAAAAAGCTCAAGCAAAAAAAGCAAATAAAACTATTATTTATGTGCTTATAAATAATTTGGTACCACAAAAAATACGATTGCAAAACAATTTTCAAGATATCTGGTTCTTTGCAAAATAAGAAGAATCGTTTTCAATTTTGGTGAAGACAAAAAAAAAGTAGTTTGATTTTTTAAAAAGATTTTTTCGTCGATATATGTGATTATAAATGTTTTAAATTTTTTTTAGTGTATGAAAGCTAAAACAGCTTAGTTGGGCAGCGATTCCTTATCTTTTATCAAGGCAACTGCCACTCAGGTGAGAGACAGACCCCAATCACATGAACGTGTGTGTGTGCGTGAGTGTGTGTGTGTGTCAGAGGAAGAGTGCTTTAAATGTTCTGAAAATCCACTCCAATAAAAAAAAAAGAACATAAGCGGGGCGATTGTGAGGATGTCAGACGAGGAGGTATAAGCTTGGCATGGATTACTTTTGACACATAAATGAAATTGACAGCTAATCCGTAATTGATCTACTGAGGAAGGCATGACGCGTCTTTTGGATTGGTAGTGTCAGTGGTCAGTGTTGAGTTGACAGTTGACAGGATGTCTGTCAAATGTTCAACTGTTGAAAATAGAAAATACAAATATCGTAGCAAAAGTTTTGGTCACGTTCTTATATACCTGACACAATCCACAATAACAACAGCAGCAGCAGCAGGCATAACGAAAACAATTCTCTAAGTGTGGATAGAAGGAAATCCATGAATTTCTCAGCACTAAGTGAGTAGGGAAAGCGACTGCATGAATTTCAATTTTTCGAATTTTCCATCATAAAATGCGGCACTTGACAAGTGGCCTTGGATCCTTGCCGAGGTGCTTCTGTGCCCCTGTGCCGTAGGGGCTGACTTTGGTTAACCTAACGTTTTTGGTCTCGCTTCATAAAAAAGTTGCTTATGATAATGTGTAAAATCGTAAATTTGCAACAAGCTAAGCAGCAATAAGAAATCATAAATAAAACAATATCGCATAAACGCATATTAACATGTGCCCATGGGTGCGAAGGAGAGACGGAGCGAGTGGAAGATAGAGAGAGAGAGAGAGAAAGAGCGAGAGTGCTGTAAGTGCTGTGAGCAGACTGTGAAATATAAAAAGTGTGGCAGCATTTCAGGCGTTGCCTGGCGGCCATTAAAGAATGAGAATATGTAAGATGTCTGATGCAAATGTGTGCTTGACTATGTTTGTCTGTATGTGTGTGTGTATGTGTATGTGTTTATGTGTATTTGTGTGTGTGCGAGTGCTTGGGGTTTGTTATTGTTTGTCTCGAACGACGAGCAGACAAAATATTATTTGCATTGCAAACACGAAATAAGGTGTGGCAAATATATACTTATGTGTGGATGTATGTGTGACAAGGGCACATACATGCATTTTTTATACATATGCATACGAGTTTGTATGTGTGTGTGTGTGCTTATATTCATATTGCTCTATGCTAGACAACTTACTGTGGCTTTTGATAATAGTACAAATAATAAAAATAAAGTGTAGCACTTACAATGCTTGCATAAAACGGGAATAACTACAACAACAAAAAGCAAAAACCAAAAGCAACTACAATAACAACAACAACAACCGCAGCAAAGACAAAGCAATTCGCATACAAATGTCGCTGACAGCGCTGCCGGCAGAGGCAGTGACTGTGTTTGTGACGTCAGCGCTCTGCTGGCTGGTGCATAAACTCAACTCGCCAGCGTCCATTGACATTTGATTTTAAATAGACTGCTACAAACAAAGGTCGCAGCAACAGCAAAAGCAACAGCAGAAGCATACAACGACGACTTAACGAATAAACAACTTAAACCACAGTACACACCATGGATGATGTAGGCGCTGGCAGCGCTGCGGCGTCGGCAACAAAGAAGAGCGGCACCACCCTCTCCGTAGATCGTGCTGCATTCCTTCTGCTGCGCGTGAAAAAGGCTTTCAAGAAGAAGCGGCAACAGCGCAAGGAGCGACAGTAAGTTTAATACATATTTAAGCTATCCCCCTACCTCCACACACCCCTTCGTTGATCAATCCTCTTGAATATTTACTAGCCATCTCAGTTGAAAGTATGAGCAAAAATTTACTGTTCATTTTATGTTTTACTGTCATTTGCCTTATCGCCTTTTCCTTTTTGCCTATTTCCAACGTTTCGCAACTTGCGACTTTGTAAGCATTTCCCCCATTAAGCCGCTCAAATCCGAGTATATTGAATTTATCGCATTTGCTGTGTCGTCTTTTCAGTTTTTCTCTTTCCTTTCCTATCCTTGGGTTGCCTTTAAGAATGAAGGATTTGCAGCAATTATAAAACCATTCAAGCGAAAGTTTGAGATTGTCTTTTGCATTAGTTGAAAGTTGCACAACTTTCCTCGTTGTTCCATGCTGTGTTTTAATAGTATTCCTATCTTTTCATGACTTAAATTAAACGCAGTCAGAATTATTTTTAGTCACGGCATACATTAATATAATGCCATGCCTTTAAAATTATGAACATAGCTGTTTTTTATGTGTATCAATATTGATCCAAATTGACAGCCAGATTTTTATTACCCAAAGCCAATAAAAATTATATAATGGGTTTTTGCAATTGTATGTAATAAACTGAATGAAGCATATCCCCACAAAGTATATATTATATATTCCTGACCAGGATCAAAACCCAAGTTTATATAGCCATTTCATTCTGTTTTTCTGTTCGAAATCACACATCCTAGAGTCTATAAGATATAGTGACTTGAATTATTTTATTTTATCGTTAAAGTCAAAAATCTAAGCTGCTAAAATTTGATAAAATGATTAAAATATTTAAGATATGTATCTCATATTGTTTAATTGACTAAATTCGTACTAGTTTATTAATGCATAATATATGTAATTGTCACGTAGAATACAAATTGTTCAATTGGGATTATCCACATCGTAGAGCTTCATTTCACTCACACTTAAAGGAAAAATGGCATCGTCTATTTTAACGACTCAACAGTGAAATTACTGCCAGAGGAATTGCAGACTTCAGCAGACACTGTCCTTGCAAATTTAAAATGCAATATAGATAAAAAAAAGTGATACCTACTATTTTAAACATAAATTTTATGCATTTTTTGATGGTCAAAGTAAAGAAGACAGAAAAATTGCATTGCTAACATTTTACTCTGTCTCCGGACAGGATTTGTCTACTTTCATGGTTCGCTCTTAAGCCACCTGCAATCCTCGTTTGCCATTTACCAATTTCCTTTTCGATATATGCATCTATATATATATATATATAAATATATATATATACGGATATTGCTTTGCCAATCGCCTGCAGCACGCATTCTGTGTATCTGTGTGTTTGTTGCAGGTGAATTGCGGTTGCTGCTTGACGCAATTTTTGGAAGCCACGGGGTACTTGAAGGTAGTCTGGCAAAATTGCTCTAAAATTGCAGCTAAAATGCTTGTGGTAAATACAAAAACAAAGTTGCAGATAGAGAAGGATCAGCAGCATCTATGCGCCACACAAGCTGCGGGCATGCAATGCAGCCATTGCTCACTCTTCACTCACATATATATATATATATGTGCAACGTACACTCAGAAAAAATAATGTTTTTTCAAACTAAGGCTGGGAGGGGATTATTGACGTTTTGTTTTCGTACATTTTTAATGCAACTCACTAATGAAGAATATTTATTTCAAGTTGTTATTTAAAATGTGCTTTTTCTGGAAACAGGTGGAAAAATATTAATTACCAACAATTTCTGCCTCACATTTCAATTACTCATTCAAGTTCATTAAATGTTTAGATTAATGTAATCTATTTTTGAAGAAAATAATTTTGAATATTAAATTAAAATAAATGAACTTGATTTTTCTGAGTGTACTTCCATGATGCAAGTGTGTAGAAAAACTTAGAACGCTCAAAAAATCATCTCTTGAGCTACACTTTGCTCACTTTCCGGCGCTGTCCCCATTCTCACTCTTTCACTCTATATTTCTTTCTTTCTCTCTCTCTCTTTTTTTTGCACTTTATTCTCTGTATTCATTAAGTGCGTTGATGTTGTCGTTCCGCCGCCTCTTTTGTGCTGCTTTACATTTGGCTCAAATTTTTCAAATGCTTTTGCCTCGCTGCATCGCTGTAATGAAAATGTTTTTTATGCTGCTCTTAGGGGTGTGGGGTGTAAAAAGAATAATGTATATCAGTATGTGTGTACATATATATATATATTTATATATAGTAACAGCAAACTCAATTAGGCGCAACAAAATTGCAGAAAACGGGAATGAAAATGGGGGCAAGGAGAGCCAACGCTTGTTAAAATTCTTAAAGTTCTTTGTTGGCAAAATGGTCGCGGTGGCACTTAATTTCATTATAAAACTTGGGCTAAACACAAGGAATGTGTAGGAAAGGGGCGTGGTCACAGCATCAAAGCAACATAACTGACACGAAAAAGAGTTAAAACGAGCGGCAACCTTTCAGTTATTTTAGCCTATGTTGATTTGATTATATGAGCAACATTTGCTTCAATTTTGCACGCACATGTAAACACAGCTTGAAATGCAATTACACAACAGAGAAACACAGTCACACATACGCACACTCGCACACACATTGACATGAGCTAGATTACAGAGCACAGCACATTACGTATACGTAATTTTGGACAGACGTATTTCAGTTGTCAATTTTTCTTCGGTTTGCGGTCTGCTCATAAAATATTTGTGTTATCTTCAAGCAAATATTAAACTTCAAACCTAAAAACGTTGATATTGAAAACTTGTTTGATGTTGTCATTTTGTGAATCCTTGTTTTGTACACAATTTCGATAATGTCAACACTTATGAAGTCCTTGACCTTCCCTCAACACACATTTGCCAGTTACACATTTTAACTTGTGTTTATTTTGATAAATTAGTGGCATATTTTTCCAATTTAAGCGTCTGGGTGTGTTTTTGTTTAATGTGGCAAAGCCTTAGCAAATATTTATATTTATTACCACAGACATTGTAATGTGTGCATAAAATAAAGATTTAGGCTTATTAAGATAGCTGAAATGAGTCATAGAAATGCGGTTTTGAGGCGGTTGGGTATTTTTTTTTTTGGGTGATAAATGGCATCATAACTAAAATCAGAGAATGATATACTACATTCTTTTTTAACTTTGTAAAAATTTTAATGCGTTTTAGTTAACCGACTCAGATTCGATTTTTTATGTCTGTCCTTTGCCGTATTTAATTTTTAGCTAAAGTATTCCTCAGCCTTTAAATTTAGGACACATATCTTCGGTCTGCCTAAAAAGATTGTTCCATAATCAAGTCTATATTTGTATTTTTTTTTGTATAAGCTTTTATGTCACGACATTGTTAAAGAATTTTACCTTAATTTAAGGGAAATTGTTAGCTTTGCTGCTGCAGAACACAAGATGGTGCCAAGTGGCAAGTGGCAAGTGCCAAGTGCTCGTTATTGTTGTTGGAACTGTTGTTGGGTAATGTACGGGTTACGGCTGCGAGTCAATTATGTAGATCCGCTTTGAGTTATGCGACTGCCTCAACAGAGGCGACAATCAGGGCGATGTGAGTTGGGCGCACAAAAAATGGGCAACCTACCAAAAAGTCGAGGCGGACGACGACCTGACGACAACCTGGCTGCCTGACTTCCTGGCAGAACGGGTGCGCCGCCTGCTGTGCCCAAGAAACAGCTTGTCCTTGATCGGAGGGTGCTTGGCGCCGGCTCGCGTTGGCCTCTATTTGAGGCAGCATTTTTGAGGATATTGGGTTACTTAACGCACATAAATGGCGAACTCTTTTCGCCGACGCCCTCATCCAAATAATGCGGCCATAAACAAAAGCCGGGCTTGGCGTTAAATATGTTGTGCCAAGCTCTAACATTTATTTAATGTGTGTGCGAGTGTGTGCTTAAGTAGGTGTGTGTGTGTGTTTCCGTGCGTGGGTGTGTGATGCTGCAGCGGTTATTTGGCATTTTTGTTTCCGCTGCTGCTGCTGCAAGGACGCACATAAAAAGCTTAGCTGACTACAAAAAAAAAAAATTATATATGTATGTATAATGAATGCGACTGTAACTTTTGTGCAGTGCCAAAATAGAATGTCAAGTGGGGTAGGGTGGGGGGCGGCAAGGGTTAAGCCGCTGGGACTGCAACAACGCTTGTTGCCTCACTGGGGCGCCACTTTAAGCCGTGCCACTGCCACAGAGCCAGCATGTGGCAAAAAAAGTTTCTTCTCGTCTGTGTTTCGATTCGTGTTTGTCTCTCAGGAAAAATGTTCGCTGCCAATTTTCGATACGGGTTACGTATAAAAAGAAATACAATATATCTGTTATATATCTCAGAGCTTTGGTTACTTTGGTTACATGAAAAGATGTAAAAATCGAATTTAATGTTACATAAAAATTAAGAAATGTATTGTCTGCTTAGTGCTAAATAAAAATATATATATAGATATAAATCCTTTTTAAAAAAAAAATTGTCATTGTAATACATAGTAATTCAAATCATACGATTTTAGATGCAGAAATTTGAATTATAAGTTTATGAAATAATTAAATTGGCACAGAAAAAATATGAATATTGTAAATGTACATTTAAAAAGAATAATTTTATTTATTTTAAAATTTAAGAAATGTTAATTTCGTTTTATAAATTTCATTATTTTTCTTACATTTAACTGGCAGTTCAATTTTGCCCTTGTGGGGGGGAAAGTGTAAAATGAAATGAAAAACTATGAATGCCTCTGGCAGTTTGCAGCGGATGCGTGTAATTGTACAGAGTGGGCGTTGTAGGCGTGCCAGCTCTATAACATATAAGTCAGCTGGCACTTGTCAAAGAGCACAGTTGGAAGCAACAGCAGCCGCAGCAGCATCGAGTGCCAGAAATTCAATCATACGTCAAGTTGAGCAATTTATAAAAGGAGTGACATATACAGTGGCATATACTGTGCTGGAGAATGGCAGGGGGTGTGGCGGGGTTGGGTTTCAAAGGGTGCAGGGGAGGCCTTGTGTCGCTGACAGCTGCGCATTTGGTATGCATACAAATATGCCAGCAGCAGTTAGTGTTCATGTGTGTCGATACGCAAGAAAATCATTTTGCTGGTAACAATCAAATGTAATTCACGGCTGACAGATCCAACACATAAACCCTCACCCGAACCTCCACCCCCTCCTTCCATGCAACTGCACGCAAATTTCACGGAAGTGGAAAGTCAACTGTGCTGAGTGGTTGGATGGGGGGGGGGGGGGTGTAGTTACGTGCTCTAAGAGTGCAACTATTCACTGCTACACTGAGCATTAAGTCAAGTATAAATGATTTCAATAGTCAGAAATGGTCACATATCCTCAACTTGGAAGTAAAATCATTTATCAATACTTTAATACATATAATTCTAAACTTATTTAAAAAAATAAAAAGCAGTTGCATTGTTAACATTTATGTAGATATTTATTAAATCAAATTGTTGATTAGATGTTCTAAAATATTTTATTATTATTTAAGCTGTCAAATCAAATCAGACATCAATTAAAAATAAACTAGCTTTAAGAAATAATTTTAGTGTTTAAATAAAGAAATATAAATGTGTAAACTTACTTTTATTTTTATAAAGAATTATTTTATTTAAGAATTTATATTGATTGGCAATCGATAAAAGTAAAGTCAAAAAATAATAATAGGCAATCCTTGCTGACAATTTGAAGAACAAAAAATTTTTGAAAGTGTATTTGCCAAGTAATTCCATTTGCTTGATGAAGACCTCTATTGACTTCAATAAATAATTGCATTAACTTATTATTTCCCTATCGCTTTTCGTTCTCACTCTTTCTCTCTCTCTCATTGCAGGGCACAGCAAAGTGCTGGTGGAGGCGGTGGTGTGGTGGGCAGCGGGGCACAATCGCGCAGCGGCAGCCGCAAATGGCCGCCGCCATTGCTGCGTTCTCGAACGCTGCCCGCCATTATTGTGCCAGGACTTCCGGTCGTCTCACTCCACACGGATAAACACACATTTCATTTGGGTGCGTAATGAATCTACATCTGCATAATATATATATAAAATAATATATATATATATATATATATGTTTACACTTATGCCACAGGGCTTGCAACACAAACAGTTAACCCCGCCAGCTGCGTTTGTTTTTATAACGGTGTTTGCACTTTATTCCAACTATAATTGGATTGCTGGGGCAACCTTGCTTTTGGCTGGACGCCTAAATTCAGCCACATCGTGCCACATTCAACTAAAATGCATTTTGAAATTAAACTTTAGATAAGTAGCTTTAACTTTAAATTTTTATAAAAAATCAAATTATTGTCTTGTTCTTTTTATCTACTTAAAGCTATTCCTTTTTTCGATTTCCTTTCTTTTAATTTGTCGTTGTATATTTTTTCTTTCTTTAAGCGTGCATTTTACCAGTGTTTAGATTCAAAACTCCGAAGCAGCAATAAAAATATTTCTTTAATTTTCCTCGAAACTTTAACAAAGCAAAGTAGCAGTTTTAGAGTTTTGCTCTTCGTAAGCAGCTTTAAACTATTTTAGTTATAGTTAATTTATTTTATAAATTCATAGTTTTGAATTTTGTGGCATTTCGACAGATTTTGTATATTTACTTAAGTGGACTTTATTAACTTGCTGATAAATTGTTTTCCCAGTGTTTCCTTTGTTTTTTATGCATAAGCTTTTTGTTTTGTTTTTTTTTCGCTCACTTTTTATGGAATCTGTCTGTCCAAATTCGAGGAATATCATCGAATATGCCGCACGGATTGTAAACATTTCTGTAAATAAGCAATCAGCACTTCGTCCGAGATCTGTCCGAGTGCAGCAGAACAGAAAATAGAGAGAAAAATATAAATACAAACAGAATTCAGAGACACAACAATTTTTGTTATGAAATCATCGTGCACGTGTAGCTTTTTCGTCAAAAAAACTGAATAACGTGATTATTATTTATGGATTTTCCACGTAATTTTTGCACTGAAAAATAACATAAAACACAGATTACACAAGATGGCAAAAGCAAACAAAGTTGAGTTTTGCCAAGAATATCATATTTGCTGCGCTGAAATGTATACTATTGATATTTTGCTGATTAAAGAGCGCGACGAGTCAAAGTGGGTGTGGCCACAGCGCCCACAAATTGAAGTTATATGCGAGAAGAAGAGACGCAAGATGAGCTACTGTCTGTGGTTGACCTAATGAAACCACTTTTGACCACAGCAAATTTAATTAAGACCATTTTGATAAGTTCTCAACTTTACTTTAAATTAAATTTAAATTGAAAAGTGCTGCTTAAGTGCAGAGCAACACACAAAAACACAAACACACACACACACACACACACATACACACACACTGACAATATGCTTGTCACTAACATTTGGTTTATTCCAAAAATTGTACCTTCCCACAGATGAGCGGCTTTTGGGATGTAAAAGCCGCAGTGGCAGCGCCAGTGGCCATCGTTGGTCCCTGCTGACACGAGGCGGCTGTGGCAGTGTTGGTGGCTCTGGCCACAACAACAACAACAGCAATTTGACCAACAACAACAATAATACATTGATGGTGAAATCATTGAATTTACCCAAAGATGATTCGACGCTGATTTACAGACGAAAATCGTCAGGCAGCTCGCCGCACGCACATGCCGCACATGCAGCACATGCAGCACATGCAGCGCATGCTGCTGCAATGCAACATCAGTACCAACAACATGTTGCAGATAGCTCACTGTTTCAGCTATCCGATGATTTTGAGTGCCATGCGGATGGCTCACTGCTCCTCAGGTAAGTCGGCAAAATAAGGTACAACACAAAAAATAAAAAAAAATTCACAGTTTTCACAATGTAGCATTAGCTGAGCTTATGTCGCATGCACTGAGAGAAATTGTGAAATTAGTTTAACTAATTTACGAAATACAAATAGTCATTTTGATCAAGAATATATATACGTTATGGATGCGTTACAAACTTTATAAGTTTGTAATTTTCATTAAACTGTTCATTAATTAAAAAACTTTCCCTTAAAAAAAAACATTTTATTTTAAATATAAAATGAAACCTAAACTGAGTTGGCACACTAGCAACAAAGCAGTTTAATTTGGTTTTATTGTTAGAACCACGCCCAAAATTTCTCTCAGTGCACGCCTGCTCATACGTGACACATGACAGTAAGTTGCGTGTCTGTTATCATGTGTGTGTTCTGCTGTGTGTTCTACTGTGTTTTATGTGTTGTGTGTTGTGTAATCACCTTGACTTTAAAATTTGTCGCAGGATACCGGCACCGCACGGACTCGCCTCCTCGCCATCTGCGCGTGGCTATCATCCGTGTCGCCTGGCGGCAAAGAAACGTGCCACGGCATGCTCGGAGGCAACGACGCCGCTGTCAAGGGAACATCAGCATCCACACCAGCAGCTGCACGACTTTGCAATGGCCGACGCTGGTGGAAGTGGCAGCACCACCTCGGGGACACAGACGACCTTCACGCGCCTGGCCAAATTGCTGCATCAATCAAGCGCCATTACAGCCAGATCCAATCTGCAACCAAGTGTCTATATGGAGGCGCCTCAGGGCGAAGAGGCGCCTCGCCGTCTGTCCTGGGAGAGGTGCGTATGTTATCTATGTGTGTTTATCTACATTGTGCAAAAAAGCAAATAATGAACTCATTTTGTACTCAAAACAAGTACAAAAAGTATTACCAAAATCAGGATTAAATATTCTACGCCATAGGAATATTTAATATATATAAAAACAAAATGGTGTGAAAATTGACTATACTTGAAACTAGAAAGTTTTTCTCTGAGTGTATGCGTTTGTCATGGCTGTCTGTTGGTCAACTCTGTGTCACTCACCCTATCAGATCGACGGGCAACGCTTTGGCAATTAGTTAATTTCATTGCTGCTGCATAATTTGCAAAGTTGATCCTTGCCACAGCCAATAGCCAAGGGCCAACGGTTACATGTGTCCCTATATAATTGCCGGATTTGGAAAGGACGAGACTGGGGCACAGGCAGGCAGCCAGGCAGAGTGATTGGAATGGGTGCTCCAGAGTCCAATAACATGTGCCAGCATTTCTCGAGTGTCCACATTTATCTTCATTTGGCTTTTTGCGTGTGGGCAGCAGAGCAGCTTCTGTCACGACAACTGCTCCTTCAGTTGCCAGACTAAAAACAAACACATCCCCATCATTCCACCCCCTCCCCCTTCTAGCAAATTTGGCTAAATAACTGTACTGCGTGCTGCAGTATTATTTACGACAAAGCTCATTTAACCCATAATTCATAATTCATAATAAACTGAATCAAAAAAATAATAAAGAAAAATCATAAGTAATAAATCTAGCTAATTAACAAAAATTCATGGAAATTCTTAAAAAACGTCCAAAATCTCTTTTTATGCTTTACATAAAAAATCTTGGCAATTCAATCATAACACAACCATTTTTCACAAAAGTTAAACAGAAATTTAAAGCGTACTTCAAGGCTTATCAAATGATTATTCAAGATTTTTATTTCACTTTGTTGTAAAAAAAAAATACTTGTTTTCAGTACTCATCAGAGAAGCCATTAAAATTATTCATAAATTACGATTTTTACAAAACGTATTATTAATCATCTTTTTTATTTAGCAGAATGTGCAAATATAAATTTATTGTTGTTTTTAATGGCTTCAATTCAGATGAAAACATTTCTAAAAAAAATTCCTAAGATACAATTTTAAAGAAATTAGAAAAGAGCATAAAATATACATTTATTTGTTTTTGACTCAAAATTTGATTTTATATGATAGATTTTGGGCAAACGTTTTCACTCAATAAAATTAAAAAAAAAAAACAAATTATTAAATTTTTTGTCAAAAATGATTATTTGTATTAATTTCGGTATATTTTTCTGTAGCGATTTTATAAAAATTTTTTTTTAAACTATTTAAACATTAATCGCATTTTGCCTTTTTTAGCATTTCATTTCCTCACACTAAAATAAATTGTGCTTTTCTCCCCAGATTTAAGGCTTGTGTGATTTGCAATATATTATTCGCTAGCTGGGCCCCTTCTAAGTTAATCAGAAAACACTTTGAACTTTAACATATTCGCTGAATTATTCATTTTTTTTGTAAGCACTCCAAATTGTATTTGAAATGTGAGTTGAGGAACGTGCCTCAATAGTTCTGCTTGAGCAACTTGTCTATTTAGTTTGTGGTCAAATGCGATGCTAACTGCAGTTTTAGACCAGCAGCATAAAGAAAAAAAAATATGTTTAAATGGCTGGTAATATAAAGTGTGCAATTTAATTGAATTTTTAATTTTAATTTGTAACTGCAACAAAAAGTACACACAATTTGCAGTCCCTAATCCAAAATGAGTGCGAATTCTCAAAAATATGAGAATTTTGATTGCACAGCTGAGATGAGTTTATTTTTAGTTAGTTGAAAACATGTTGTGTGATATTTTTAGCTTGCTGACGTCATTGGAATTGTGTTGCAATGCTCCAAGCAACGTTTTATGAATGTCAACTTTGATATTTGCGAACAAAGGTCTCGATGCGCTCTTTGTTTTGAGGGTGCTTTACCCCATTTGGCATTAGATTGGAGTTTGCTTGTTGTTGCAGGTTAAACAATCAGTAAAAACAGTAAACAAAACAAAATATAAATAAAACAACAGCAGCTACAATTGGCATAAGAATAGGAATAACCACAACAGCTATTTGGTAACTGCACAAGATAAAAAGTCGAGTTTAGTTTAGTGTCTTTTGGCTTTGCTCGTCTGAACCGACTTGACACTGAGAGAAAAATACATAAATTTTTTAAATCTTACGATATGTCAAAATATATATGACAATTTAAATACGATTTAGGCCTTACACAATATTACACAAATTATTTTTGATTTCAAAGAATTAAAGAAATACTTTAATGCAAATCGAATCTGTAAATAAAACGCTCACATGACTTTTATAATAAATGAATTATAAATTAAAATAATCGGTAAATATATTAAGAATGTCTGGCGTGCAATGCAAATTCCCTTCTTACATCGAGGTCAAATTCGAATTTAATTTTAGTTCATCTGCTTTTTGCGCTGTGCACTTTTGCAGCACTCACCAGCTTAATTGTGAATGCATTATTCATGAGACACGCTGGCAAAAAGTATTTTCCAAGCGCCGAAGGACAAACGCAGCCAGCCAATAAAACAGTGTCCTGCCACAGCCACAGCCACTGCCACAGCCACAGCCACAGCCACAGCTGCTTAGCTGCCTTAGCGCCTTAACGCGTTGGTTTGGCTTAACTTGGCTTTCTTGTCCTTTCGCTGTGGCTCAAGTTTTGTGCGTGTTGTGCGCGCTGCAGCTAGGTGGGAGACAGCCCAAGACTGACAGTTCAGCAAACGGGAAGCATAAATAAAAATTGCGCATACGTCATGTGCCACACACACATGCACACACCCACACACACACAGTATGTAGAGCAAGCTCATTAGCTAGTCAAAATGTCCGCCTCCTTTGCCTCAGTCAATGGCAACTGAAGTTATGCACTGTAAAGTTTTATAAATTGCCCTACGTACAGCAAAATATAAAAAAAAATAGTGCAAAAAAGGCAACTCAACTGTTTGCTGTCGGTTGCAATTTGTTGCTGCCATTTGCCGCTGACAACGCCGCCATTTTCAAATACCCTGGTTTTATGCCAAGTTGTCAAATGGGTTGCTTGAATTTTACAACAATTGCTATCTATATTCTTATATCAACATAAAAATCTATAGAAACTGAAGTTAAGTAAAATAAGTAGAAATATTTTATAAAAAATTCATTAAATTACTTTTATACTTGGCCAATGACTAATTTATAGCTCCATATTTATACCTCATCATGGTACTTGTCACCTATATTCTTCATAAGGTGCAACATAAGTGTATACAAAATTGTAAAAGTTGACTTGAAATCTGTTTCGCTTTTATTCTGCTCCTACACAACTTTGATTAAATTACATATTTTCTTCTTATTATTTGCCGAATTTCTTTCAAGAAAATTTTCATGGCCATTAAGTTAACTGAAATCGGAAACATAAAGCTTTTCCCCGTTCGAAATTTGAAGCACACTTGATATTTGAGCCAACAAAATTTGGTTATTAAAAGCATTTATTGTATTTTCATATTTTAAAAATAAAAAATTATTTTATACTATATATTTTAGCTGGTTGTTTTACCGAGCAGAGATATAAACTTAATATAATTTCCAAGCATCTTTGTTTTTATTTTTGATTAGATTAACAATAATTATATAACAATTAAAGAAATTTGAATGCTATGCTCCTGGGTATCTGCTGGTCGAGCCCCTTTTACACCCTCAATCTTGCTGGTTTCTGAATCATTTTCGGTCAGTTCATTTTGAGTCCCGTGACTCTGCTGCTGTTCTGATGTTGGTGAGTTGCTGGCTTCACAGAAAATAAATGGACACAATGCGAAGAGCTCACTTCTGGGATTGACGGCTCCTCTGAATGTGCTTTATGCGACTACAAGCGACGAGAGAGCCTATAAAGCCCAACAATGTTGCCACATGTTGCCAAAAATGGAGAATGTGAATTGAATATTTACGATGACAAGTTAAAAGAAATTTTAACAGTTGCCGGAAATTGGATGTGGGCAAATTTTTCAACAGCCTTGTAAAACTTGAGTCACCTTTTCTTAACAGCTGTTGCTAATGAAACAAATATTATATATATAATACATATATAATGTATTTAGTAGAAATTCAAATCTTAATATTTGACAGACAAGATTTTCAATAACTCCATGAACTATGAAACATATGTTACTTGTCCCTTTCAAAAGCCTCCTGCATTCCTGTTCAACTTTAACTCATTAGTGTCAAATTAAAGAACAATTCACATTTAAATTGTTTTCGGAGGGCTTGCTCATTTTATGTGGCATATGCGGCAAGCCCTTTTCATTTGCATGGCGTCTATTTGGGGCTTTATTGTTGCCAGCATTAGTCAGCAAATTTCGAACACTAAGTTGACAGCGCCGGCAAAAGCGTTTTAAAAGCATCGCAAGGGTTTGGCACTTGCTGTGTGGGTGGATGGGTGGGTGGTTGTGGTAAGAATGTGCGGGGCAGGAGTTGAATGCCACATATTTCTAGAGAATTTTACGCTCAAGTGTGCAAAGAATGTGTCAAAGTGAGTGCGAATGTGCTGCTGTGAGTCACAATTGAGTCCCAGAAAATCTGTTGCAGGTTGTCAGCTGAAATGGGAATTTGCCAAACTTGCAAATGAGGCAACAGTAGTCAGTTGCTTGTCTAGCCTGTCATGGAAAAAAACACTCAACATAATGCCACACACACACACATAGTAAGTAAATATGTAGAGAGGCTTGCCTCGTTTACGTGCCCCTTAGTTGGTGGCAAATCAAGCTAACCTTGTCAACTGAAGTGGCATGTCAATGTTTTTGCCCAATGGCAAATAAACCAAATATATTCTCAATTACCCTTTAACAAAACCGTTATTTAGTGAGGAGTATTAGCCATTTATAATGGTATAATTTTAAATTTATAACTCAATAAAAATAAATAAAATACATCAAATTTCAGTCGAAGCTTTAATTACAATTTTGTTTTCGAATTGTTAGAATAAATATTTTATTTATAGCATGCAAATTGCATATTTAATTTTTGTTTTTTTCAAAATTCAGTATGTCTTCTAAATAAAGTCTGATTAGTTAGTTACACATAATATATTCCAAATGAAATGATATTTCAGAATATAAGCTAAATATTTGCACAACAATAACAAAAGTTATTTGAGGGCAAAATCAAATGCTGCAAATTCCCTACCAAAAAAGTTTCGACATGTGTTTTGTTGACAGTTATTTGTTGTGTTGATTTACTGCCAGCTGACAGTTAGTTAAATTCTATTCAAAGTTAACTAACACACAAAGACAAACATACACCTAAATTAATATAAAATGATTACTATTGACATTGATGTTGCTCAGTTTGTTGCCTGCCAAAAACTCATCTGCATTGCTGACTTTTCCGCCTGTCAGTCATACACACAATATTTACACACACACACACACACACAGCATCAAGTTGACAACTATGACTACAGCTAACTGAAAGTTGCTGCCATAAAGAAGTGGCATGTGTTGTGTGGCAAGTGCTGCATGTGGCAAGCGAAGTCTTTTGCTACACTCAACTCAACTAAACTAAAAGAGAAATACGACAATTACAAGTTTTTCACACAGGGCGCTTGATGATGTCGCACTAGGGAGTGGCAAGACGAGGGGGGGTGCAAGGGTAGACGAAGCTTCCTTGCAAGCGTTGTAATTTTATTGAATTTGCGTTGATTAAGCTTATTTAGCTGTTGGCAAATTATTGTACATATATGTGTTTAATTGAGAATTGACTTAATTGTTTATTTGCAGCGTGTTGCAAATTAGAGATGGCAGCGTGACGAGAGTGGGAAAAAATGTTAACAAGCTGAATTTGATTAGGCTATTAGGCATTTAAGTTTGAAATGTATACGATTTATCCCAAGAACCCAGAAATCATTAAAAGAAACACAGCAAATAATAATTACAGTCAAGGGTCTTCTCAGATTATCATGGAAGGGATGACTTTCGCCAAATTGAAATTTCCTATTTAATTAAAAATTCGTTTATTTCTTTACGTAAAGTTGAGATTAAAAGGTCACAGTGGCGACCTCTGCTCATTTGATATTCGTTCCATTCTGCTATATTTTATTATATCGAAAACCTTAAAACAAATAAAAACACTTTTTTCTCCAATGCGAATTTTCTGAATAATTTGCATTGCTGTCAATTAATCTTAACATCTTTAAAAAGAATTTTATACAACAATCCCTCATCGAAAAAGAATATAAAACTTTGATAAAATCTTATATAATATTTAATAACTATTTTAATATGATACATGATTAAGATTTTTAAATTAATTATTCGCTTAACTTCTCGCGCATCTCTAATGCCAAGTTTCTGCTGCAACTCCTTCGTCAGCCAGTTGCCATCATCTCCTCCTGCTGGGGCACATGTAATCCTTATGTTTCCCAGAAGCACTCAAGTTGACTGCGTTGCTGCCTGGATGTGGTTGAGATTTGTGCGTTTATTTACGTTTCAAATTAACGCAATTAGCATGTGTGTGCACACACAACCACTACACATACCCACACACACACACACAACTTTAACTTCATTAATGTTGGCAGGGGTGCAGCGCTGGAGGGGGACTACAGCCCCGAGTTCTAATTACAAACAGCATTTTGTGGTTATAATTGAAAATGTTGCGCATTCGACATGTGGTGCATGTTTTGAAGGACAATTTATGTTGAGTGTTCTATGGCCATCAATTTGGCATAAGGTCACAAAGCCTTCAATCCCAAAATACGAAGGCTGCTTTAATGGTTATAACTAAATTCCCAGCCAAATTATGTAAATGTTAAAGTCTAAGTACGAAATCTTTGCGAGCAAAACATGTTTTTCTCCTGGCATGATGATTATTGAATTATGCACGATTTACATAATGTTGAAACAGTTAATACTATTAACTGAAAACAAATTATGCAGCAAAATGACAGCAAGTGCGACATGTGGCATGTGGTTGTTGGCTTACAACATAAAATTACTCACATTGTGGAGCGATTTTAGGCACTTGCTTTTGCCTTAAACTCAAAGATTTCATTTGCCAAAATATGCCAAATGAGATTGATAAACCAGTTAACTAAATGAGACGATGGGAATAGACTTTGAAGTTACTATGGAGTTTGAAACAGTTTTAGCCATCAAAAACCATATTTAAGTCAATTTCGCATAATTAAGTCAAATGAGAAGGATTATTGTTGAGCTGATTTTCATATTTTTATAATTAACTGAGGCAGTGTGGCAGTTATAAACATGTTCGGCTTTAGATATTAGGTTGTGAGTTATTGGGGCATGAAATCGGTGGCACCACAAAAAAAAAATAGATTGATATAAATTACCAGTCATTTAATTTAACACACGGACTGAGTTTTGTCAGTCAATTATTGGAAAATGATACAAATTTATTCTCATATGTTTTAAATGATTAAAAGTTTCCAGAAATAATGGAAATACGAATATAATTTATTAATATTTTTGTTCAATGTAAGAAACTAGAAAGAATAACTTTCCTCTAATTAAAATTCACCATTTTCTATTATCTTCCCAAAAATATTTATATTAAAAACTAAGCAAAGAAATTCGCCAATTATATATCAAATCTAGTACAAAACTTGCAGACTAATAATTATATCAAAATAATAAAGTAACAATTAGTATGAAAGTCTTGCAAGTCGAAATTATTATTTTTACTGCAAATAACCAAGAATTAGTTTGGACAGCATTGCTTTTCTTGGTCAATTGAGGACAATGACCAGTTGGCCACTTCATCTTCATAATCCGCAGACAGACAGCAGTCAACATTAATCCATTAAGAGCCACTGAATTGCAGTTTGTGTCTACAAACTTATGTCTTTGGTTTTTGGGAACACAGACACACATTTTCACTTCGTACGAGCACAAAGTCATAAAGTTGTTCATGTTAAAAGCGTGCGGGGCAAACAGAATCAAAAAAAAAATTTATGTTGGTCAAAATGAACACATCAATGGATGTGGCTGTCACAGCTAGAACAGCAGCTAGCACCATATTAGCCATGGCATTAGCGCCAGCTGGGAGTCGCTGCAGCAGAAGTCGATCCCAAGGCTTTCTCTTTGTCATCGGCAACCCATAAAACAGCGTCCACATTATGGTAATGGCCAAGTTAATGGTAACTAGGCCGGCCAGTGACCGCGACGACGGTGAAGCGGACTGGCGACACTTAATGGTCATTAAAATGTCCAGGGTAGCGTGAAGCTGAAGTAATTGCAATAGTTTATAAGTTTGCAACAAACTTGCTTGCAACAAGTTAAAGTGACTGCCCCACACTCGAGACCAGCGCGGTCTTTCTTACTTGCTCTTTCTACTTACCACTACACTAAAGAAATTCAAATTTATATTAGCAAAAAGTTCATTGAAAACTTGGTTAGCATTTTCTTTCATTAAATGAAGAATATTCTTCAATAATTCACACCCATTTTTTACAATTAGATACAAAAAAATTTTAAAAAATAAATCAGTGTTCAAGTTATTGCAATTAAAATACAAATTGTCTTTTTATATTAAATTAAAAATCTAGAAATAAAACTCATAATACAAATATTCAAAACACGTTTAAAATAAATATTTTCAGATTGCAAGACAAGTTTTAAATATATTTATTATTTCTAAGAATACCTAAATCAAGAAAATGAATAAGTAAAAAATACTTTTAATTGTCAAGAAATAAAAAAAGGCCACATTTTTCTAAGTGTATTCTTTGACTTTTGTACTTGCAGGCGCAAGGATAGCAGCGCTCTGCAGCGTTCGGCCAGCATTGACTCATTCGCGGAGATAGTGTTTAGTGAGCTGCCACGCCCCTCGCTGGACATACCACGCCATGGAGTAACAGCCGCCTCAGCAGCGCCGACACCCTTCAGCAAACGTCCCTCGGCAAGCAGCCTCTACTCGACGTGCAGCAGCATCGCAGCAGCGACGGCCGCTTCGGCCCAGGTGCACGCCCAGCTGAATGTCAATTATGGCGACCTAACGGCACATCCTCATGCAGGCAGCGGCGGAGGCGGCAATGGGAGCATCAGTGCCGGCAACAGTCGCCGGGAAAGTATGCTCAGTCCGTCGTCAACGCGACGCAACAAGCTGACCAGAATCATTAATAGTAAGTAAAGTTTCCTAGATTGATTGCATTCCCCTTTTAGTTGCAGCGGTTGTTTTATTGATAAGGCAAAGATTTTATTGCCAGCAGCGAGAATAGCAGCAAAACCACTTTCATCATGGTTTATTTATTTTTGCTGCTGCGGCGGCCTGATTTAAATTCAAATGCGCACTTTGCCTTTGGACTCCTGATGCCGCAATCCCCAATCAGCTCCGCAGTCTCCAGAGGATTACTGGGATGCGCGGCTTGGAATAAATTTAAATGAAATCAGAACGCATATAAAGCTGCAACCACTTACATGATTATAAAAAACATTACCACAGACAATAATAATAATTACAGTAATACATCGCAACATTTCAACCGAAACGGGGCTAAAAATTACAAATGTATTTTATTATAAATAGGCTGAAAAATATAAATAATCTGGAATATTCCACTTCTCGGTTCGACGCGAAAACGATAAATAAATTTAAAATAATTAAATAATATTAATACTTCAGATTATTTCACTTGATTTCACTTCCTTTTGTTTTTTTTTAGCCTTATCAGCCACTTCCGCTTTGAAATTACAGCTTAGCTCTGCCTTTTTTATGTTTTGAAGGCCCTTTGATGCCGAAGCTTTGCTGCGACAGCAAAAAAAAACATAAAATGTGAAAAGCTTACAAGAAACGATCGTCGGCATTTATTTATCGCTGCACGAATTCTTCGAATTGGCGACGGCAACGGCTCAGCCAGCGTAAGCGTCAACATCAACGCTGCTGAGAACGGCACAGTCTAACTGTGAAGCACTGACCATTGACGGCCATCATGCTCACTCAGTCGTTGAAGACGTTAGCGCTCTGGCTGAGCTGTTGCCGTCGCTGTCGGTGCAAGCGCAACAACTTCAATTTCAGTTGTGTAGCGACTTTTGTTGAGAGCGCAGCGCGCTGCTCGATTACTTCGGTAACAGTTACAAAATCAAATAAGAAAAGTAAAGCGTATTCAAATTGTGCAAAGTATTTATAAAAGTTTTTAAAAGCTATTTTTTAAAGCTATACTGGCTTATGTTAAGCAAATTGCAACAGAAATTGTGACGTCGATTTGGAAAAAAAAAGAAAAGAAAAGAATAGAGCAGGCCATAAAAAACGCGACGCCTTGCGTTTTGTTTCTGCTTCGTTGAGTTTGTGTGAGTGTCTTCGACTACCTGTTTGCAGCTGCGCATGTGTGCGTGTTTGTGTGTCTCAGAGAGAGAGAAACAACTAAAGTTACCTGCGTCGACGCCGACGCCTGAGAGTTGGCGCAAAGCGAACGACACACGGAGAGTGAGAAAAAATTTAACGAAAGATTGATGTGTTTCTCTATTGCGAACTGTCTCAGTGTCAGAAACTAAACGAGTCGCTTTCGTTTAAAAAAGAAACGTTAAAACAACTACAACAACAATAACAATAAACAGCCGCGAGGCAAAAGAAATTGACTACCGTTGTTTCAGCTTCGGCTTCTGCTACTGACATTCGCAGCTCGTTGCAATGTTAATTAAATATTACGTGCCAGTAAAACAGCAATTTACAGCAAACAGAGGCAGATCCAATTGTAATTACATTGCGTGTCCAACGCTTGTTATTATTTGCACGAGTACGTTTTAATACAATCTACAACTGCTGCAACAAATATGCAACTGCATCAGCGAAAGTAAACTTTTGCTTTTTTCTTTCGTTCATTGTGTGAGAAATGAGCTTGACTGCAAATAATTTACTTACGTGTCTATCATGCCGACAACGATTGAGGCAGAGGCGGAGGCAGCATAATTACAGCAAATCGCAGGGCAGACTTTATAGTTGCATCTCCATCGCACTCAAACACACACACACAGATACGCCGCCCGCAAGCTTGGTTAAAAAGCTTTGCGCGTTGCTCACTTTGTTTTTACGTTATTCTTCTTTGTTGTTGTTGCTGTCTTCGCAGTTTTGTAGTCGCCGCTTCGTCGTTTCCATCAAAGTTGTTTGTGTTGCAATTTTAAGTGCACCTCACAATGAACAGGTAAGCAAAAGCATAACACACACACCAACATACACACACAGACACGCACGCACACATTGAAAATACGTACATTGTGTGCAAGTTTGTGGCTAAAGTATGCAATGTCATGAAAAACTTGAACTATTGCAGCATTTTCACCGCAAAGACGTTTTTTCCAAATGTTTTTTTTCTTGTTTGTTTTTTTTTTGTTTTGAAAAGTTTATTCACATTTCCAGAAAGTCGCCTCTGAAATGTGTTTACTTTCAGTTTTTTTTTCCTCTGCAGCTGACATATTTAAATTGGCAGCCGACAAGCCCAGGCTTCACGGCCAGTTTTGCCCGAACATTAATATTACAATACTGCCCTCCACGGACTCGTTTGCCAAAATTCGTCCAAAAACTTCTTAAACGAATTTACAATATTTTATTTATGACCTCTAATACAGAAAATGCACTTATAAGGGAATTTATGTGTATAAATGTTTATATACACTATAAATATAGGTGAGTTCATAAACTGTAACCAGTTCTATTTACAAGCTAAATATTTTACCGCTCATTTATAAATGGTATAAAATTAAATGATTAAAGGTCTATATCTATGAAAATTAATTCGAAATGTCAATAATGCACTCAATTTGCATTGCGAATGAATATAAAACATATCAGATCTTTTCATATGGTATCTTTGAGTTGAGTGCTTAACTGTTTTCATAACATTCTTATTTTCCATGTCGTTTGTACGTTTCGTGCAGCTTCAAGGAAAAAGAAATGAGAGAAAACTTTGGCGTACAGCTTATCGCTTCGACAAACCAACGCACCCCAACCCCCTTCAGCCCTTTGACCTACACTTAAGTGCACTCAGAAACATCCAATTAAACCCACTCACAAGGCAAAGTTTTGTTTTGCTACTGTTTGTTTCTCTTAGTTTAATTTTATTTTGTTTACTCAAAAGTTTTAAACGTTTGATTAAAAGCGAATTCATCACAAATTTGTTGTGGCACATTGCCTGAAAATTGTTTTCAAGTTAGTTTCTGGTTTGTTTTCTTGTTGACAATGTTTTTTGCTTATCGGGGCAAAGGCGACTCTTGTATAATTTGAGCAACTTGTTAGTATCGAATTGATAAGCAAGAATTTTGCTCAATTTCGATAACGTAATCCAGTTACCATATATATATTTGTATGAATGTATTTGTAATTATTATGGTTATTGTTACTATGCAATGCATGCCAAACAAAAACTCATTAATCTTGTTATGCAAAATTTGCTGATTCATATAGAATTTAGATTTTACCATTTATTTGCGATTGCTTAATTGTAAATATATTGATTATTGAGGAACACTTGTCCACATTTCAAAACAAACTAAAGCCAGAATACCTATATACCTTATTTAAAATTGTAAAGCTTTGCATTCTTTAAGTTATTTTAAATAAGTCTTGCATCAAGAGATAAACTCCTACTTAAATTCTCATGTCAATAGGAAAAGCTTTCCGGCAAAGTGAACGTTGTGCAATGCTCAATTTGAAAAGAGGAATAGTTCAGAAAATTTGATTTGTGCACAGAGAATTTTTCAATAAGAGCTCAACAGAAGACGACATTTCCAGGCATTTTAACGCTGCACTTTGAGATACTTTTTTTTTCTTTTGTTGGGAGCAAATAAGATATTTTCACATAGCATGCAAATCCCACGCAATTCTCGAATTTTCATGAACCCAACAGTTAAATAGTAGTTTTTCCTCTGGTTTATCGCCTGTTAAAGCAACTGAAATGATGTTTATTTTAGAACAAATTGTGAGCCCACTCAGTATGCATATGTTTAGTCTTAGCCTGGTGCCAAGAAATGCTCGTTTATTTTCTGCATCAATTACTGAAACTCTGCTTGTTGTTTTTAAACCAACATCGCAACCATGCAAAATTGTAAGAGAAAAGTTAACCTCAGCCTCAGTGTGACCTTTGGCCTCGACTTTGGTTACCTCATTCTATAGCGGTGTGTATGCCAGAGGTTGTTTTCAAAGAAATCGGTTTACAAAGCCAAATCAAAGATAAGCGCATCGAATCATTAAAAAATCTTTTAAATTAAACAATGCAAATGAAATGCTTTGTTATACCCTATAACTATACAAATCGGTTTGAGAAGGGTATATTTAAGTTGTGTATAATAGGTTAGAAGCGTAGCTCAAGACTTTTCCCCATATATGAAGAATATTAGTAAGGTGTTTATTGTATAAATATCCATAAAATGTTCTAATTGTATTTTGACAATTTGTAAATAAAAATAAAAAAAATTAAAAATTTGTATAACTGATAATCCAGAGATTCTCGCCTGAATCTTCCTTTAATTAATTTAAATATATTTACCAACTTTTTTTTGAGTAGATGTCGAAGACTATAAAAACATGTTCTAAATATATTATTGTAGTCAAATTTTTTATAATCACAATTAAATACACAAATTTAGATCTGAGTACAGGGTATCTATTAGCTAAACACTCACTCAATTGTTTATTTATTTCTATTCTTGATGTGATTTTCGGTTTTCTCTACAATCGTTTCGAAAATTGAAGTTTCGATTTGTCACGTTTGCCGGGCGGCCTCAAAGTGCGCCATTTGCACGTAGCGCCCACATGGTGGGCCACATGTCCAGATTTTCAGATATTTACACACACACAAATGCACGCAAATAGTCGTAGATACATATGTCAAATGGTATCGCTGTAAAAGAAACTTGTGCGACGTTTGAACTTAATGATCCCAAAGGTTAAACGGTATTAATCTCCCCTCACCGTCCCATCCTCATCTGCACATATGTTGCTGCGATTGTGACCCAAATAGGTTGCTTTGATCCAAATAGAGATGTACAAGAGCATCATGACTTATTCACGACCTTTGGAAAATTTTTAACTATTTCCGAACTCAATTGCAACTTTTATTATTCTTATTCTTTATGTATATAAAAAATTAGGTCAGCGCAAAGACAAAGACTGAGACAAGCAAATCAGCATAAGAAGCAGCTAAGACCGACCTTGCCAAGATTAATATAAACAGTACTTTAAGAAAAAATACAAATAATATGTAAACCTATATTGTTATGTTTCTTTAGGCCCACAAATTGAATTCAGGGCATTTTATAGCCTTATCTTCCCAATTCTTTCTCCTAATAGCCAAGTTAATAGTTTGCGACCAACAAACTCCACCCACGTAAACGCAAACTTTTCAATTAGAGTCAGCACCAAAACAACCCAAATCCTTTTTCTACTTTTTTTTACAGTCAGATTTGTGCCTTGACCCGGCAGCAGTCGGCTGCAGAGTAAATCCAAAAAAGCAAAAAGTAACTTTTTGCAAATCGGGCGAGATTTGCATAATTTTTAACGCTGGCTTATTGGTTTGTGTTTGTTTTTTTTCCCAAGAAGTTCGAGGAACCGAATGCTGGCATTTGCCAAGTGACCCGGTCAAAACGTTTATTGCCATTTCGGCATTCAATTTGGATGCCCTTACAACGGATATTATTAATATGTGATGAAGTTTATTGTTTCTATTCTGATATATGTTAATATATGTTACGCTTAACAGTATGATGAACTGCACATGCATAGACATATAGACCGGATAAGTGAGTGAATATACTATAGCCAGACATACCTGTTAGAAATTGTCTATCTATCCCATATTTTCTTTCTCATTCTCCTTTCTGTGTTTTCACAATACTTGCAATAATTGCTGAACATTTTTTTGTTTTATTATCCCCAGCTTTATAATTACACATATTTAATTATATATTCATTTCATCTTTTTTTACAAATAATTCTTAAATTGTATACAATTTTATTTATTACTTAAATCAATAGTTCTGAAGCTCAACAGTTTAAAAGTTCTATTTATTAAACCTAAAGTTTTGGACTCAATACTCAATAAACACTAAATAAATGAAACATAAATCATATCAGTTGATTATCAAGTACTCATTGGTTTAGAGAGATGTCTCAAACACATTAGCAACACTTTATTTTATATACAAATATCACAAATCAATAAATTTACTTAAGTTAACTACAACTGCAAGGGTATTTAATGTATGGCAATTTAAATACGCAATTCTCGTATTTAATTTTCTCCAAAGTTTTCTTTGGTGCATTTCCATATTGGGTTGGTGTGACGAATCAGTAATTTCCATATCTGATTAATATAAATCCATAAGTTCAGTGATTTGGCAGTGTAAACCAATAGAATCAAATGAACCAACAGAGGAGGAAACAGAATGCCATTAAATACGACCAAGACGACGACTGATTGTGCGGCAAAGGTCAAGCAAAAAAGCAAAAGATTTATCACAGTACCCCCTATCTCTCTCCAGCCCCCCCTCTATTTGTCTTGCCTTTCAACTTGCCCCGCCATGCTCCACAATCTTTAGCTATTCATAATGTCTGGTTACTTAAATTCAATTGGCGTTTCCGCTGGAGTACGCAACGGGCGAGTGAAGGGGTTGTGGGAGGGTGGCAACCCACAACCTCACTCATAATGCGATTTTATATTTTACAAAAGACATAAAATATGCTTATTGCTGGCAGTGCGGGACAGAGTCTCCATAGCCAGTGAACTATGAGAAAGTGGTTTCAGTGCTGGTTGCCATTTTGGGTGTGATTTTATTGAGGATGCGACAAATTTATTTAAATGAAGTCGTCGCTCGTCCGTGGGTTTTAATGTGTGGTAGATTTGACAATTATGACAGCACGAAATACCAGATAAAATCGTCATAACTTAATGCGAACCGACAGCTTCTGATGAGACACCCTCTGATAAAATGGAGCCATCTCCGTACGGTGCCCATTTTTTCTATATATGTGTGTGTGTGCGCTTACGCCTGAGTGGCAAGCACAAGGACCTGCATTCGTCGCCAGACTGCGGCTGCCTGACAGTGTCTGTTGTCGCCTATATTAAGTGGATTAAGTTGTTTTTGTATGCACCCCCACACACACACCACCCCCTACCGGGTTAGGCACGCCCCACCCTGTGTTGACCTCTGACTAGCAGGCGAGTCGCTGCTTTGATTTATGTAGGGCTCTGGCAATTTAGCGCTGCGTAGCTTCATAAATTTTATTATCGTGCAATTGCAAACTTACCAAAAAAAAAAAACAGAAAAAGACTTTTTTTTTACTATACCCTGTAAGATGTAAGACAATATGGGAGTAAGAAAAGATAAATTAAATATCACAAATTGTTTTAACACAACTCAATAGATTTATAGAAATGATTATACAATCCTAATAATAAATATATTTTCATTATTTGCAAACAATTAGATAACTAAAAAACAAGTAATTAAAGATACAATTTTTTATTTAAATTTTTAGAAGCGTTGAGTAGAATACAAAAAAACACTTGCCAGCAAAAAAAACTTTAAAAATTACAAAAAGACAATTAACTATAATACTAAATGTATAGTTGATGTATTGTATATTTATTTATATTCTGCCAGTCTGCTGGGTATCTAGCTATTCCAGCACTCTCTCGGCTAGACAAAAACTTGATTCTCTTCAACGTTTTGGACCAGTAATTTTTATTTATTGGACGCTCACAATTGACAGCTTTGTAGAGCTTGAAGTTCTTGGTGCGGGTCAAGTTGGCTGTGATAATATCTGTCGAATGGCTTAGGCTTTATTAGGAACGTGCCAGGACGTCGACACTGCGTTTAGAGTTATGGCTTTTTGTAGAGCGGTTAAACATGCTTAACTAATTAACTGCATATTTTGATATTTATATTTAAGCATATTATCGCGTTGAAGCCAAAACAACAAATTAAGCTCTTTAAAACTTCTAAACAAAATTCACATTGAAATTAAGTGAAAAATTAAAAAACGACCTTATAAGAATTGGATTTCCAGGAAAGTCTACTTGCATCATTTTTGTTTTCTGTGTATTTCTATTAAATTTCTTATGAAAAACTGTCGAGTTTCGATAAGATTTTTATGTTTTATATATAAATGATTTCAGTTCTGGTACCCCATTTTTTTCAAACTTATTAGCCTCAAGGTCAGCTTTTGTTGTTTCGGATCTTAATTACTGCAAATTATTCATATAATCAGTTTGCTAACATCTCATGTTCGTTGGTTTCCATGCAACTCGTGATTCAATTGTTTTCTCTGCTCCGCTTATTAGATCCAAAACGATCCAAACGAATGCGTCACAACCACAATTTTCGAGCTCGAATTCACATTCGAGCCGATGCCAACCAGCACTGACCTCGGACAAAAGCGTGTGGATTTTGAGAAAAATGTGTCGCTTCATATTTATTGTTAATTTTATGCTAAACATATTATTAACAAAACATACATTTATTAATGATTGACTATTTGGTCAGTCAGTTAGGAGTTGAGCATGCTAGAAGATGAGACAATGCCAAAAATTAGCAAGTGATTTGACTCGTGCAACCGGTTTGGGTAACAGTTACCAAAACGTACAAAATCATGGGAAAAAGACAACAAAATGTGAAGGGGCTTTTGGAAGTTTTATAAACCCCGGGAATTGCATAACCATAATGCGTATAAATTATATATTTTTATTTTTTTTTTATTTTATTAAGAAACAATTTAGATTGCATATATTAATTCGAATAAAGCACGTATTTTAAATTGAAATATTTAATTTTAAATTTTGAGTCTGATATAGTTATTGATAAAATTAAATAGATTTGATCAGCTTGGTCTGTTTATCCTGTTGAAGAATACATATTGGGGTCGGACATGCTTCCTATTCTTCCATTTCTATTAGGTTTCGGGTATAACAAATATTTCTTAACTTGCTAAGCATTGAATTGGAGTGTTTTTCTCCACAATTCGGATACGTTCTAACTGAAAGCGTTAGTTCAAATTTAAACTTTGTTGTCGTCCACTTTGACATTGAGTTAGTCATCAATCATTTAGACAGTCCGGAAAAACTGTATTATTTATTTTGATTAGATAAATTGATATTGATAAAGCAAACAGTTTTCTATGCTGTCTGTTCAATGCAATATAGATATAATTAAATTAAACTCACTAACTGATAGAAAAATGCACGTGCAAAAAATAATAGTTACAATTTCAAAGAAAGTAAAGTAAATTAAAAGTGAATAAGTATCTTTAAAAAAAAACAGTTCTTAGTTAATAAAAACAATAATAAAGTAACCTTTAGCAACATAGCTTTAAATAAAATAAACAAGTTGTATGTAATGAATATTGCGCCATCTGCAAGGACAACATAAATTTAAATAATTCCAATTAGCCATCGTTTTTGTGCCTTGGGTCTAATTAGGCGTCTGGGAAAGACTCACTTGAAATTTTCAGCATCCACTTTGAATGCCAATTACCAAATTGCCATTCCTGTTTGCCGAATGTTTCCCAAACCAGTCGCACAGCTGTTGACAGAGCACGGCTCGCTCGATAAATCAACGCACAACTTGAGGGCAACGACAACAACACCTACAACATCACCAACAACAACACCAACAACAACACCCACAACAACCCCTACAAGTAGAAAAATTTAACAGGCAGGCAACTGATTTGTTTGGTTCACGATTTCGGAAATGCCGTCGTAATTGTTTAACGCATTCGAGGCGCAGACGTACGTCGTTGTCCAAAATAGGAATTCCTTTGAAAAGCAGCGAACGCAGGTACTCGATTACTTGATCTGGTCTAAATATAAATTTGAAAACGCGACAATTTCTGGGCATGCAGAACGAAGATCAAGTCCCTGAAGCACATTTGCCGAGTGACGACTGATTTAGGGATGAAAAAAAAGAGAAAAAACCAGGAGAGGGAGTGAGAGAGGAGAGAGAGAGAGACTGTATTGTGCTACCTAACTGATATTAACTCTCTGACTGAAATTAATGTACAGCACAGTACATACATCAGTATGTACACTCAGAGAAACAAATTTCTACATTTAATTATAAGAATTCACAGTTACATGGTTATTAAAATGTATAAATAATTTTTTATTTTGATTTCCATTATTATAAAAATAATATAAAATAACTAATATTTCTCACTCCAAGTTGTCAAGTTCTATAGATAAAAAATATTTGAGTATATATATTGAGAATATATCACTTGAAAATGAAAAATATCATTATTTAATATGAAAATATTTTTTCCTGATTTAATAACAAAATTAAAGGTATTTTGTAATAAATTTACCTAAAATTAACAATATCCTTATCAGATATAATAATATTTTGCGTACAACATGATTTGTTTTTTCTCAGTGTACATATGTACAAAGAGAGGAAAAGGTAGAGACAAAAAGAGATCGAGATAGCGAGAGAAAGAGAAAGAGAAAAAGAGAGCAGTGTGCAACTTCCACGGGTGGTTGGGAATGGAATCACATCCCGCTGCGGTCTCAGTTTGCATTTTGTGAGAGTGCCGCGCACAACGGAAAATCCTGCAATAAACTACGAAATAAACCAAAACGTGTGATTTTTGAAAATATGAATTTCATTATATAAAAATAAAGACAATAAACCAAAAAAACCGGACAGAGAAAAACAAGAAATGGAGCGACGCAGAGCATTGAGCACATATGCCAAGCTCAAGGAGCAGAAGCAGCAACCGGAGAACAGCAGAGAGAATGACCCTAATGCAGAGGATGATGAGGAGGATGAGGTGCCGGCTCTCCGTCGCTCGCATTCGGTGCGTGCCTCGTTGCGGCGCCTCAAGAGCAAACTACACAGCCCCGCGTTGCCGCTGCAGTCGCCCTTCAAGCTGCGCGCCCATTTGCATACGCGCAGTCGCAACATCAACAGCAACAGCAGCAGCAGCAACAACAACTGCCACAGCAGCAGCAGACGGCTCGACAAATCGAAGGCGGTGAAAGCGTTGCGTTTTTGGCATGAAATCGAAGCGGTTGCCATCGTTACGACCAAAGTGAAGGGGAAGTTTGTGCCACTCCGCACGCAGACCATGCAACATCAGACACATGCTGCTGCGGATCAGGAGCTGGGCATTGAGCAGCTGATGTCCTCGCTGCCAGTGGGTGCAACATTGCCGCGCAAGGCGTGCAAGCTGTTGCAAATACCCGAAAGCTTGTGTCAGCGTTCGCAGCTGGCGCCACAAGCCACACTCGACTCGGATCTGGAGCGCACCCTGGGCAGTGAGTCACCAAATGTGACCAGCTGTGACCAAGTGCTTGCTGATATCACACGCCACGCCCACCAAGGCATCTATGGCACAACTCGCATGCGAACGGCAACTATCAGGAAACCGATGCCCTACTTAAACAGTCGTAGGTGTTCCATATTATCAGCAGTGCTTAAAAGTTTGTGTTTCCCATCGAATGCTCAATTTTAAATGCTGTGAATCTCCCACGTTTTAATTAGCGTTTTTTTTTTATTGCCGTGTCAAGTTTTTTATTTGTGTTTTTTTATTTTGCTTCTATTTTGTTTTCGCTTGCCCAAACTGGGTCACTGAACTCTGCGCAGGCAGTCGAGCAAGTTTTCAAGATGCTTAAGATGCTGAGAATAAGTTTTTACTCAAGGGTTGTCCTTGAAACTTGATGTCATCAAAAGGGACGCTTGTGGACATTTTGCTCTTTTCAATTAACATAATGTATTCTATCGTTTCGATACTCTTTAAACTGAGAAGCGCTTAATTTACATTTTATGGAGGGACTTGCAATTTTGTTAGTTACTCATTGAAATAGGCACATTTCTATTTTGCTTACTCCCTAAACTCGCAATTTATTCAAATAATAATAACACAATACACACAAAAATAACTCAATTTGAATATCAATTTGTGCATTAGCCACGAAAATACTAAAACACAATTATATAATAGAGTTTCTTTAATTAATTTAAATTTTAAAGGTATGCTCGTGTTTTGATTATGGCCATCTGTCATGGCTAATCAAGGACATCAATAATGTCAGATTGTTATAATGGTCAAATAATAACCAAAATGGTTAAGATTGCAATTACACAGTTTAAATTAGAGCTTAAATGCATAAATACAAATATGTAGGTATTTGTGGGGAAGGGAAGCGGGGTTCAAATAATAGTAGTTGTGGTAAGCTTGTTTTAAGCTTAAATGCACAAATTGGAAATTATTCGCACGTGTTCATCCGATGTTGCAGATGCTACAGCAGCAGCAGCAGCAATGATTGCAACAATAACAACAAAAAGAGTTCAGCCGCCTCCCCGCCGCACCAGCAGAAGCTGCAGATGGGCAGCTGCCTTCGCTCCCCGGCGCACTTCATACGCCAGAAATCGTTTCACACGCTCAACGAGCTCACCAAATTCTGCCAACTAAAGACGCCAGCGTCGGCAACGGCGAGGGCAGCGGCAGCGGCATCGGCAGCAACGACAAAGTTGCAGCCACACGGTCATTATGCCATCGATGGTAAGCGGAGTAGCCGACGCATCTACTCACACCCACATACATGTACATGTGTGTCTACTGTACTTGTGTACGTGTACATGTGTGTACTGTACTTGTGTACATGTATGTGGGCCAATTAAGACCTGGCCTACAAAATCGCTCATAGCTAATAATTGGAATGTGGGCAGAGGGGCAATAATTAACAGTTGCGGGTGGGTGCACTCAGAAAAATATATCATGCAGCTAGAATATAAAAAAAAAAATCGCCAAACGCAGCTTTTCGATTTTTGAAGACTAAAATTCTGTCTTTATAATTTTTAACTAATAAAGCAGAATTTTTATTTTTGGAAAGAAAAAAATTAAATTAGAGGTGATTATAATTTTAAAAATATATTGTTTTTTTGCTTTGCTTATAAAAAAAAGATATATATTTTAAATAAGCATTTCAACTTCTTTGTTATAATTCAAAAATAGTAAAAAATTGAAAAGGAATTTGTTTTTTGTATATCTATTAAAATGACCTATGATATTTTGAAAATGACAAACATCTCTACTTTTTCGATCAATTTCCAAGTTATGGCGATTTTCCAGGTGCAAGTTCGCTTATTTTTTTCTGAGTGTGATTTGGTGGCTTATTTAGTTAGTTAGGTGGTTGGCTGCTTAGGTTGGGGCAACGCTGCCTGGCTGCGATCTAATCTGGCGATGCTTTAGTGCATGGCACGCACATATTACACACGTAACACACTCTCACTCACACTCACATACACATACACACACATTTACTTATATAACACATCGCTGAATTGTTGTGCATAATTAATTTAATTGGCAGTTGGTCATTCCACATACAAAGCAAAAGGCAACAGGCAAACAAAGGCGAATTTAAGCGAATTTGTGATTAATATTTAATTAATTGCAATTGCTTGCAATTATCCAGCATATCAACATATATAACTACAAACAAAACAAATACATCGGGCTTTAGTTGGTTATTTATATTTGTAAATATTATTACTTATTTATGCATATTTCATTTGTATTTAAACGCATTTCATTTATCGCTTTTTATTTAATACGATTTTTATGATTTCTCATTCCCTTTCCTATTCCCACCCGACTACCTTCCCCACACAGACAACATTTTGCCGACCGCAACGAGTGAAAGTGAGTTTTTTGAGCCGGTTCAATTGCGCGATAAGGAACAAGTGAATCACTGCCAGGAGAACAACAATCAGGAAAACTATTCCAGTTACTATCCGAGTGCGTTGCTATCGCCACCAAGCAGCGCCTTTCGCTGGTCGGAGCAGCTGACACAGCATGCGGCAGTAGCCAAGCTACGCACTGCCATTTCATGCCACAGCCAAGATTTGCGAGAGATGGAGTTCCTCTTGCCACAGTCGCAGCAGCAACAGCAGAAGCAGCAGGTGCCTCCAAACACTCAGCTCAATTCTGGCTCACAGTTGCGCATCTCGCGCCACTCACAGCCCAAGAATGCTAAGCTGCGCGACGAGCACGTGGATCACGATTCACCCGAAGAGGAGGTTGACCTACGTGGACATTCACCCATCGACGAGAACAGATCGAGCAATGTGCTTTCGGTGCATCGACTGCCGGTGCATTTGCGCTCCAAGATCGCGGCAAACACACAGCATCCGCGTGTCAGCAAAATGTCCAAGAAGCAGCTGAAGCTGGCCCAGGCCCAGCTAGACAAGCTCACCCAAATCAATCTTCACCTTCATGGTAGGCACTCGGCGTCGTCATCGTCGCGCTGCTCGCTGCTCGCTTTAGAATTGAAAACTTTTTAAAAATAATTAACATCTTAATTGTTGAGTTTTAATAGTGGTTTCTTTTGTGTCTTTCACAGCTCTCTTTTCGGCCGTGGAACAGGGGCATCTGGACAAGGCACGCACTATCCTCGAATCCACCGATGTGGATGTCAATAGGTGAGTCAAGTAGAGTTGGAAGGTAATATTGGCGCTTGTTGATATTGCTAAGCCAAAGTGGATTTTGAATTCTTAGAGTTTTTAAGTAAAATTAGAATATCGACACTTCTTTCAAATTCCATTAATCTTACCAAGTGTTTCACAGAGATCTGTCAAACATTGAGTTGGTTATTTGACCTCACTCTCACTCCACTCAGATTTCCTCTTGGCTAATCTAGAAATATTCTATATCGCTGTTGGTTCCATTTCTAACATCTATTAATTTATTCACAGCATCAATACGGATGGGCTCTCTGCTCTGGATGTGGCCGTGTTGAGCAACAATCGCTCCATGACAAAAATGCTGCTGCAGCATGGCGCCCTGGAGGGATCCCAGTGTAAGCAGCGTTTGCATATTGTACAGCTCTAAATATATACACTATATATATATATATATATATGTATATATGCACAATATAATTGCTAATCATTGTCAATTTGTGTTCCGCAGTTTCCGTTGATAGTATTGGCACCAAGCTGAACGGCCTGCTCAAAGATGCCGAGTCGCGCATCCACGATCTCAGCGGACAGGAGGGACTATGTGCGCCCGTCTTCACTTCGCGGCCCTCCATATCCAGCATCATAATTGGTAAGTAGCATCACTCACTTTATACTTAATTGTGGCAAATACTTAATTGGAATTGTGTTCGCTTGTGTTGCAGGCAATACGGGCTCATCGGTGACTGGTTGCACGGGCAACGAGGTGGACAAGCAGATTGGCATCTGGGAGCGACGCGTCAAGGGGCTGCGACGCATGCTGCTTGGCTGGGACCAGGCGCGACCACCAGATGCGCCCGCCTCCGTCGTGGTCGATGTCACCGGCGACAATTCCATCAGCTTGCAAATACTCGAACCCTTCGAGGGCGCCATTGGCACCAAATTCAAAGGTAAACCATCATGCCGCGTGCAGTTTTCGTGGTCCACGAGAATTGCGTGCTTGTATGTGGAACTTGGGTTTTGTTGACATGTTCATTTCCTCATTTTCCACAGTTCAATGGTCGACACGCGCGGACTTTAACAACGTGGTCGGCGAGCGTGAGCTGCTCGAGTGGATTAGTTTCCACGGCACCATGGGCGCCCAGTGTCACATTGCTGGCCTCACCCAAGGACGTCGCTACTTCCTACGCGCCGCCTGCGGCAATGTCAAGGGTTGGGGCGGCTATCGTAACTCAGTGCCCGCCAGCGTTGTGCCCTCAAGTGAGTAATTCAAATGCGAGAAAGGGGTTGGAGCAGAAACCCTTAAATATTTAGAAATTCAGGGGTTTTAGCCACAGTTTAAATATTTATTGTTGACTCTTTGACTCACGGAGCAGTGCTATGTAAATATTATTGATTTCCAAGGTGTAATGGTGCTGTTGATGGTTAGAAATGAATAGCAAATTTAGAATTCTTAATCCAAATGAGAATACTTTTCACTCGTCAACATAATCTTACATAAATAAGTCATCAGGTCAATCACTTTACAGAGTTGATAAAGTTAATGTGGTTTTCATTGTTCGGTTAGACTGACTAATTCGTAATTATAATCTTTATTTTATAAGTATATATCCGACCACAAAAAATATTCATTTATTTTATTATTTATTTATATAGTATTTTAGTGTTGCCTTTAAAAGTGAATCAAGATAATATATTACAAATTGTGCAAATATGCCGGGCGAAACTTAAATTTAGCAAACAGTGTCAGTATATAGTTAAGGGTAGCTCCTAGTCTCCATTAACTTTCCCATTCAGAGCACTCTTACTTAAATCCATATGATTAAATTTTCCTATTCTGTGTTTAGCTTGGCGTGACTTGGATAATCGCGAGGATCGTTTCTCGGGCCGGCAATGTATACTGGACAATTTGTTTACCGCTGTGCGTTTGGCTCGACCAGCAGATGTTTCGGAGCTCACGCTAGATCCGGGCAGCGTGCAACGACGCAATCCGAAGAAGAAGACCACCATCAAGCAGTTATTCTCGGTCACCTCCAAGTTCCAGAAGACGCTCCGACGGTAAGTTGTTGTATCCCCATTTAATTCATATGCATATATCTAATATATATTAATCGGTTGCACAGTGGCATTTACTTCTCGTGCATTGTGCACTGCGATGACAAGGTGCTGGTGACCAGCGAGGACTTTCCGCCCGTCATTGAGATCGATGAATCGTATCCGAGTGCTTTGCACATGGACTACTATTGGCTGATGAAGGTGGCCTGCACGTGGGACGATGTCAAATCGCTGCGCTCGGATATGGAAAGGAATCTAACATCGCCGGTGCACTTTCGCACCAAGCTGTTGTCGGCTGTCTGCCAGATGCAATCGGCACTGGGCATCAGTGATCTCGGCCAGCTGTACTATAAACCGTTGCGTGATGCCCAGGGCACCGTGGTGCTGACCTGCATTCAGTCGGTGAAGAGCCAGAAGGCTGTCTCCATACTCAACTCACGCTGGCTGCCCGTCAGCAAGCTGCAAAAGAAGCTGGGCACACTCCACGAGGATTGCAACATCAACGAGCTGCTCATCTCGAGCATTGGCGATCAGTTGCATTATCAGCAGGCGGCGCTGCAGCGTTTGGAGCCTGGTCTGTATTTGGGCTACCTCAAGATGCAGTGCTCGATGGATCAGATCCAGGTGGTGGTGCCGGTGAAGACGCCCAACGTGCTGCCCCACTGCAAGGTGCGCGAGAACAGCCACATTACCGCCGAAGAGTGGCAGGTGCTTCATCAGGCCCGCTACGCTGCCGATCCGCTGCGCCTTCCACTCGATTTTAATGCAGCCGGCGATTCCAATGGGAACAGGTCCACGACGGAGGTGCAACGCCTCTTCCTATACGATCTCAGTACGGCGATGCACAAGCTGCTTGCTTCCATGAGCATTAAGTCCACAGATGCGGCCACACATCGCCTCTACGACGTGGAGGTCATCGAGCACAGTCGCGATATTAGTTTCCTCATTGTCTGCCCATCCGTGGAGTCATCCTGTGCCGTACCCGGCCAGTCGGAGTTGCTGCTGCAGCGTGACGATCTCGCCAGCCTGAGCATCCAAGCTTTCGAGATGATCCATCTGCGCACCTATCAGCCGGCCATTGTGCACAAGTATGCGCGTCTCTCCTGCATCCTGGAGTTGGACACGGCGCTGGCGACATTTTCGCATCGCGAGGCCTTCTCCAGCAGTGAGCTGCAGACGGCCAAGGAGCGTCTGGCCACGCTGCAGGATCTGACAGCAAACCTGACGCTGGTTTGGAAGAGCGTCCGCTGGCTTATGGATGTGGTGGCCTATGCCCGCAACAAACATGCCCAGCCAGCTCTTCCAATGCGCGAAATAATCGAGTTTGCCCAGCTGCGTCACGAGGAGTCCACTCCGCAGCTGCTGCAGCTGCCGCTGCGCGACAGCAAGCTTAGTAAATCTGGTCGCGGCAGCTGGCCCGGACCGGGTGCCAATGAGGATAAAGGCAGGCACGGCAAACCGGAGCATTCTAAATCGGAAACGAATCTTGGCCTTGGCGCTGTAACTCCAAGTTCAGCGCAGCCAACGCCGCTGGATTCAGATGATAAACAGCTACAGCAGCAGCAAGACCAACAGGAGCAACAACAACAACAACAGCAATTGCAGCTGCAGCAGCAGCAACAGTTGCTCCTCGTGGCTGGCAACGAGTACGCCGGCTCCACCTGCTCGGATGTCTCGTTGCGCAAGAATAGCGGCGATTCCGTCAGCTCCGCTTATACCGCACGCAGTTTCTACTCCGTCGCTGATTCGGCTTCCGATGGCAGCAGTAGTGTGTTCGCCATACCACCCTCCCGCTCCGATGATACGCTGGCGGATGCACTGCGTCTTTCACAGGCCGCGGCGGCGTCGCATCGTAAGCGGACCGTCTCCCACATAGGATCGATACCCACGCCACTGATCACCGTGCATAGCTCAAGCTCTGCGCCGTATCTGGCTGGCTCCAGTGTGTCGCTGAGAACGGGCAGCGGTGCCTTTGCCACCGATCTGGAGCACAAGCCACTCAAACCAGCTGCGGAGTATAAAGTGAAGGCGGCATCCAGTGCAAATCTTCGCGAGGGCGGACTCTATCTGAAGAGTTCACTGTCGGCTCTTCAGCCAGAGCTGAAGCCACTGGGCTGCGAACCGGTCGCGAGCACCTCGAAGGCATCCTCAACGAAGAGTCTGACGCATCAGAGCAGCGAGGAGGATACCGCCAGCTGTTCCAGCATAAATGCAGAGCAGAGCGCCGCCGGCGCCGGTATCATTCAAGTGTATACCGCTTACAACACTGGTTTGGCCAGCGGCACCAGCCTCAAGCTGCACGTGACGCCCAAGACGACGGCCCGCGAGGTGATCAACCTTGTGGTCAAGCAACTGAACATGGCTGCCGTGCTGAAGGGCAGCAAAGGACCCATCTACAGCGCCGACATGCTGGACAACTTTTGCCTCGTCGCCGTCATTGGCGCCCGGGAGCGTTGTCTGCGCGACGACTTTAAGCCGCTCCAGCTGCAGAGTCCCTGGAAGAAGGGTCGTCTCTATGTGCGACAGAAGCATGAGCTCCTCGCTGCCATCGAGCACTCCAATCGCAAATCACACCTGATTTAAGCTACACTTTGAGAACAAGATTGTGTGCAGTAGTCGCTCGAAAATTGGAACACTTTAGAAATTGTGAATAATTGTAAATTCCTTAAGAAACATTACATTTTCGTTTGTTTAAAAATTATTTTCCAAAAAAAACTATTAGAATTTGATGATTTTAAAGATTTAGAAAGTTCAAAATTCCAATTCAATAAGAAAAAGATTTAGCATTAAAATTCAATAATTACAATTCACCAGCGACTACTGTACATAAAATTCTCTTGAATCAACAAGTTTCCGTTACTCCCGTTACACACACGCACACACACAAACACACACATATTGTTGGCTTATTGATTTGGTTCTTGCTTTATGGGACTCCTCGAGTTCCCAGCCAAGTTTGACGACCAATTCCCCAAATTAGACTGAATTACTTACAAATGTATGTTAAAAAAAAAAAATATGTTGAAAAGATAATGATATGAAATCGCAAAGAAATGGTATTATATTTTGAATAGTTATACTTTAAATACAAACACACATTCACACACACACATTTACATACATATATGTATACATACATATGTACAAAGAGGACATAATTGTTGTTAGTTGTTTTAGAAGACGTTTAATTATAAGTGCAACAAATTACACCAATATTATAATGCATATTAAATATACTTTATGTATTTTATTGTACGATATGTATTATAGTTATATATATGTACGTATTTTTGTAGTTTAGCAAACAAAATGTTTTGATTGTATTTTGTGGCATTTTTAGGCGCACGGATTTTTTAATAAACCAATCTTAATGTTGAATCGAACAAAAAATTATTAAAATTATGAATTGAACAAATGTCAATATACAAATCTTATGTGTAACTCTCTCGATGTGTGTATGTATGTGTTCTTTATCCAATTCCAATCGAATTATACAAATATTATATAGTATAAATATATATTTTAGCTGTAACGATTCGCATAGTTTTCTAGATGTAAACGAAAAACTGAATAACAGAATGCAAATATTTTTTTAAAATATATTGGCACAACTAATTGTTAAAAAGAAAAAACAAAATAGACAGAGAACAAAACACAGTTATTGAAATTGTATTGTTGTATTTAATTAAATTGTAGTAGAAAACATGCAACCGAAAGTTGTTTTAAAACTAGTCCACAAATGTTTTGAGCTAAGCATGTGAATGAAATTGGCTCTTGATATACAATTACATTGCTTGTTCTAGTAAGTGTATCATGCCCCTAGCTATACGCATATATCAGCGTTATTCAACCCGATTCCTAAAAATCTGACAAACTATATTCGCAAAAATACCGACAATTCGGTACTCAACTTTGCAATCTATGTGTGCAAAATGTGGTAAATGTCTATAACTTAACCATATACATATATATCCTGTAATCTTACATAATGTATGAGTAAACTAGCTGGAATTCTTCAAATCTATGTTTTTACTGTAAGCTAATCGTCAAGTTTCTCCCCTTTCAAAATGATGTTCTATGTAGCTAGAGGAAATATCAACGATAGACGAGCAAAACTTACATTAGACGGAAAAGTTAATTAAAATCAAAACTTAACGGAATTACAAAAAAAAAGAGTCCATTAATTAATTATAATAATAATAATTAAATAACTTATGATGAGAATACGACCAACACAACAACAAAAGAATGTGTAATTTTTTTTTCCTTTTGCAATTGTAAATATTTATTTATTTTGAAAATGTCAGGAAGATTTTGATACAATTTTTTATTATGGGTTCTTACGAATAAATCCCTGAGGCAACGAACATAGCTAAACAAATTAGCCACGCCCCTTCCTCCGCCTCCCAACCACTGCTCATTTCAGACCTGACTAAATCAACGAATTATTATCTTAGTATATTTAATTTTTAATTGTTATTTAGTGCGACGCATTAAACAATCGGTAAATTAAATTGTCGAAAAAACCGCCGTCCGTCCCAAAAAAAAAACAAACAAAAATAAAAAAAAAATGTGTTTGGTTTTGTTGAGAGACCAACTTTTACAGAGTATTATTTGATGCATTTCCTAAATGATATGGTAAGAAGATATAAATGTTTATGACGCAATCTAATTGTAACTATTTAATTAAGGTGTTAAAGGTCGAATACAGGAGTATACTCACATACACACACATACAGCCATACACATATATAAATACATATTGACACACTTACCAATTATAATGTATGATAAATGTCAGTAATATAGATAAAAATGTCTTTAGACTAATGAGAAACTCCCACACACACAGACACAGACACTCGTAGTAAATTCGCTTATAATGTATAAGATAGAAAAGTTCTTATCAAGTGTAACTCATATTAACTGCATGTTATACTAAAAAAATCCTAAACGATTCCGTGTGTATTTTTGGTGTCTGTTAACTATGTACAACAACAAATAACAAAAAAAAAAGTAACATGAAACGCAAACAGCCATTAAAATTATATCTGAGAAACAGATTGTTTATCTTAGAAATAATATGGATCGAAATGTGAATACAAAAAAAAAAACAGAAGAAACAGACAAGATGAATACTTATTCAATTAATTTAAATAAAGACTTAACAACTGTTATGGTGTCATTTCAAAAGCAAAAATAATTGTTAGTGTGATTTCCATTTGGGGGGCATATTTTATCGTGAGTTACATTTTGTATCTCGAAATAGATTGAAAAATCACTCGAAGTTCGAGATAAGCATGGGATATTTTTTTGTAAGTGTTATGAGTGTGATTTAGTCACGAACAAGGAAATATATATATTTTTATAATTTAAGTAATATTTATTAAATCACACCTACAATAATAACATTGTAATCATAAAATCAATAATAATACTTGGTAATATTATTATTTACAACATCATACGCTCGGTGAGTGGTCAACAGACATTTAATCTTGAACTGATTGAAGGGAAATTAACCTCATGCTTTGTTTTCAAATCTCATATTTCAGTTCATAATCGCAAACACAACTGGGAACTGATAAAGAGCTATATTTACTTCAAGACTTTTCTATCATATCTCAAATTAGCTGATAGTAACATATATATATATATATATATATACAATTAATTAAGTATATATATATGTACAATTAAGTCCCAATAGTCTATTATATCTAAAAATTTCCTTGGGAACTTTTCCACTTGTCATTGTGCGTCATTGCTTTCATTGCAACAGCAGTGACGAAATTGCCCAAAACGTTTTCCAGACCCTTCGGCTGGAACTCCATTAGAAAACACATAACGAACCACAGAGATCACTATGTGTGGGTGTGTATTTATGTTGTCTGACTCATTAACACTTATATGCCTATCTCGCTCACACGCAATGACTAGAAACACAAGTCATGACGACTTCGCAGGCACAGTTCAGCTGTCGATGTTTTTTTCGATATTCGTTTTGTTTTTAGACACACACATCTTTAGTCACATATTTCTCAAGATATTTCTTTGTGGGATATTTAACAACAGAGACATTTTCGTAGGTGCATATGTATGTGCATGTGTATTATATCTATGTCCACACAAGTGGACATAAATAATTTGCATATTAACCAAAGCCAATATAGCGTTTTTCTTGATTGGACAAATGAGTTGACCACTTGTGCCTAATTACAATTTAAATGCCTGCCGTACATATTATATATACGTACTTATTTAGGTACTATTACTGGGCAGCTTTAACGACTGATAAAATGCGCTGCAATCAAGATTATATATGGCAAAGCCATTAAGTTCAAGTGCTTGTTTCTGATTAAGGTAAAAATAAATCATTCGAAAGGTAATTATTATAAGTTACGCAATCCTTTTCGGAGACTCTGGAAATAATTTCCCTTTTGCATTTCCGGCGGCAGAGTGCATTAAGTGTGCAAAATATTATATTTCAAAATATGTGCTGCATGCCTAATCCCATTGCGCCACTGCAATAAACATGTCGCGCGATAAAGAATATTCATTTAAATTAATGACAAGGCAACACAATCAGCTCAACCACGTGACTGTCTCTGGAGTCCAACTATGCCTGAAAATTGACAAGGCACTTGTCTCAGCAGGAGAAAGCAGGGTTCTACCGATTGATTATACTAAATTACTCTCTAAGATGTTGTTGCTATTTTATGTACATACACACATGCATGTTTGTTTTTTTGGTACGCTACTAATTATATATATTTGTATATTTATAATAATATTTCAAATTAAAATTGGCATTCATACTTAGTCTAAAATTAAGAGATTTCAATCGTTCTTATTTTTATATTTAATATAAATATTTAAAACCCTAATCAAAAAAATTTGAGTCGTGGCTAGACGGACCCTCCATCCATTGTGCTCAAAATCCGGTTGTAGACGGCGTAATTGGTATCATTTGTTTTGTTGAAAATTTAAATGCTTACCTAAAAAAACCATTAAATTCATTCATTTCTAAACCAAATTCTTAGCAAGTGTTCATTGTTTTGTATATATATATATATATATATATATACATGTGGCACACTAACAGCCTGGCGTATACTTTATTTACGAGCCGAATACAAACCGGTTACAAAATTCCGCCTCAATAAATTATACTTACCAATGTACGTTGACCATGCTGAAAATGATCGATAATGGGAATAGGAATAGGCGAATAGTCATTGACAATGTAATTAGTTTGTTTCAGAAACTGTTTATATTCTCTCGAAAAAAAGTATAGCAGAAAAAAACGGTTCACAATCAATTCGTTTCAAAGAGCGCACAATAAATATATGTAGTATAATTAATTACGGGTGACTTTCTGTTCTCATCTAGGGTTTTGTATAACAAACAATAAGTACAGTACTACATACATACATACAGACATAAACAGCCACTATATACATGCATATATAAATATATATACATATATATATATATATATATATATATATATATATATATATATATATATATATATATATATATATGTTTAATGTATATGTGAGTAAACTATACACTAGAAAATTCAGCTCAGCTTTTGATGGCCATCGCGATTGGGGTGCTCAATTATTAGCTCGCCTGGGTTGGGTGGCGCCAACAATGTAGCCCTTTGCAGTGAGGACACCACGACAGCGGACATAGACCTGGTAGCGCAGTGTCCAATCGATTGTGTAGCCGGGTGCCAGGAAAGAGAACCGTTCCTCGGACAGCAATAGTTCGGGATCACTGTGTGTGTTGAGTACCAGCTCGTGATCCCGACAGAATTCCTGCAGTTCCACCGGTACCACACAGCAGGCGGCCAGATTTACTTGCGCTATGCTTGGCGGCACCTCTGATGTTTTGTATATCTGGGCGAGCGCATTGGCATCCAGATCCGCAATGCCCAGCTGTTTGATTTGTTGTCTAAGCGCATACTGCTCAAGTCCCTTGTAGAGTATCTTCAGGTCGGATATGCCCTGTTCACCGTTACGTGCACTCCAGCTGTTGTCCAAGTCGCTGTTGCTGTGGGCCCCTCCACTGCCGGCGGTGGCTGCCTCTGCGCAGGGGGAACGTGGCGTTGTTGTGGCCAACGGCGTTGCGCTGGCAACGTTCGGATGATAGGCCAACACCACGTTGTCCACATGTGTCACATTGAGTATGCTGAGCAGAGCCTCCAGCGCTTCATTCACACATTCTGCTGAGTTCTTGTTGAGGAATATTTTTGCACCGATGCTAAGCTCATTGCGTCCATTCTCCGTCATTTTGCTGTTTAGCTCCTGTGTCGCGCACAACACGCGTCCATGCATCTTGTCAATTTCGACCAAAACGCTGTCGGATGTCGATGAATTTGGATCATGCTGCAGCGTTTTTTGTAGGCCATCGTAGAGCTCCTCGTTCGATTGGCGTTGGCCCAGTTCGTTGTTGATGATGTTGCCCGTACTGATTACCACGTTCTGGTAGTTTTTCGTTATTGTCGGTATCATGCTGCTGTTGCTTATAACTCTGCCTGCGTTTCCAGTTCTAATCCGGTAGATAAGTGACGACTTGTGACTAATGAAGGTGGCCCCGACAAACGCACTCGTTGGCCTGTGTTTCTATTTTGCTTCGAACATCGTGAGCAACGGCACTTAAATACGCCTTGCATTAGTGCTGCAACAGAACAATCGATACATCGCATCATCGAGACGTTTTTAAAACCACAAACTTCATCATTTATTTTGCATGGAAAATGAAATAAATTCAATTAGTTAACTCAATTTTATTTATTAATAATTTAATAAACGCTCAAATAGTCTACCAACCTTTGCGATAATTCATAATATGAATTTTCTTAGGGCAAAAAAGGAAACGACTATCAACACTGGAACTAGCTCATCAGATCGCAGAACTATCGAAAAATTAAATTGCGCGCCTCTTGCACTGTGACAGTTGGCAAAAGAAACAAATCGAACATAAATATCAGCCGAAAGAAATGTGTTCCAAACAGGTGCGCGAATGGCTTGTTTTGCTAACCATGGAAAAGTATTTCCATTGCTTTCTAGAGCGCGGCTACATGACCATTGAGCAGTGTCAGCAAATCATCAACAGTGATCTCATAATGCTGGGCATCGACGATCCAACGCATCGCAAACTTTTATTAGCTGGCGTTCAGCTTCTGATTAATACGCCTAAACTATTTGCTTGCTCTGAGCCTTGCGACTTGCATGCCACAAACCCGGAGCACAACAACATGCCAGCCAACTTCTTGGAAACTTGTAAGGTCAACACGTTCACAGATGTGGAGATTAAATTCAATTTCTTACCAAGAGCACCGTCGCCAGACGAATATATCGATGAATCTGCTCTTATTATTTCCAAATCTGCTATTCCCAATTTCAATATTTATGAACTGGATGGACTTTTTTGCTAGGATTTGCACACGGATAACTTATAAACGGAGAGCAAGGTTCCTTTACGAGCTAAACTTAAATGCAATAATAATTGAATTATTCTTGTCGGTTAAGTTAAGTCAATCAGATTGAATAAAACTGTAGTTTTAACAATTAAACAGTATTTTTATTTGTATTTCTTAAGTAATGTCATTTTGAGAAGTTAGAGGCATCTATTTAAATGTTATCAAGGGACTGAGCAGAGCATTTAGCAAATACTTAATGCCACGCATCAGATCCTGCATGCGTGCATCCACTGGAGATGTCAACACCGGCCGCTGAATGCTAACTGTGCCCAAATCGGGCGATTTGCAGTCCACGCACTCAATTGTCTTTAGTTCCACTTGAGGTGGCGCACTTGTGCCGAGTACATAGTGCTCTCGCACATTGTTCGCCAGCTGGCGGGAGTTGTGCAATGTGCCATAGAATAAGACGCGATCGCCTCGATGCAGCAGCTGTGTAAAGTTACCAAAGTCGTGATGGGCACGCAGCACCACATCCGATGCGGCAGAGCGTCCGAGCAGACTCCCTGTGGCAGCCACCTGAACGAGCAGCTCGTATTCGTAGCGATTCCAGCGCTGCAGTGTACACTGTCCCATTTGGGCACTGAGAGTTTTAATCACAAGCTGCCATTCGGCGCAGTGGGTCTCCTGCTGCGGATCACATTTAAAGTGCTGGGCAATGTTCTCGCCGTGCACACAGCGCAATAGTTTGCCCAGCCACGTGGGCAGATAATATGCCACGATATCCTCCAGCATATTCGAGACGCGTGCAATTTGCACATGCTTCACCCTGCCCTCCCACGACACGTACATCCCATTGAGATGCGAGCAGCGAAGTTGGGCCTTAATCTTATTTGGCTGCTCCTGCACGGGATGAGCGCACAGCTCGTAGAAGCGTTCCCATTGTAGAGCATCTGGCAAGGAGTGCATGCCCACAGATGGGCCGGACAGAACGGTGGGCATGGCATTAAAGCGTGGCGTATCCTTAAAACTGGACGTCATGTAGGGAAAGACCAGCACACAGGCCGTGGTAAGTCCAATAAGCAGCTGGAAGCAATATTAAATTTTAATTCAGTTACTAAATATTTCAAATTCATTTTAGTGAATTGGTTTCAAAAACTAAATAAATATTAAGAGAAAATTCTTAGACAAATTAATAATTTTGCTTTGTTTCAAATCTTAAAATTTGCGCAAATAAACTAATAATTTTTCAAAATAATATTAAGTATTGTAAAAATCACCATCTATTTAAAATGCATTTGTAGATTGAGTATTAAATAATTATCAATTATTATCTGTCGAACTTACTTGCAACATGGTGATGTATTTTTGGGTGACACGGTTGACAGCCATGACGCATGAGAGGAGCACCACCAGGGCACAAGCAATGGCAGTTGTGCCCCAGCGCAGGTGCTCACTGGTCAAGCCGATGCTATCGATGGCAACGAACACGGGAACGAGCAGTGCCACAATGCCAAAGAGGGGCAGGAACAGAACGATGCCAGCTAAACCCAGAGCGGCACGCATGGCTCCAAAGACAGTGGCACTCTGGGAGGTGACAATGCACACCTGCAACCAGCTGAGCGTGACGCAGTGTGGTATCAGGTAGGTGTAGACGCCATGCCAGCTGGAACGTTTGGCCACCAGCACCAGCAGGATGGGTATCAGCAGGTAGAGAGCCGTGCGACAATTCAGGCAGAATTCGATGCCATTGCCAATGACAAAGGAGGAGAAGGTGGGCACACGCAGATCCAGGAAGCGCCAGTGGGTGGTTACAACTTCATCCAGTTCATACGGATACTTGGCCAGCACATTGACGGCAAAGGAGACAACGATCAGCCAATCGGGCAGCAACTGAGATGAGGAGTACATGAACACGCCGAGGGATATGAATGTGCAGGCACCCGAGATGATTGTCAGCTCCGAGTGTGGCAGCCAGGCATCGGTGACCAGTGGATATACAATCAGATTGCAGATGAAGGCACAAAAGTAATACAAATACGGTTTCATATTGTTGCGCAGGAAACGCTGCTCGGAGATCTCCGCCTCGATGTTGTGGTCCCCGTATTGGAGAAACAAACCCGACCAGATACGAAAGTCCACAAACTGTTGCTTGGTCTTCAGCATGCGGCATGTGGCCCACAGCATGACACTTAAACTCAAGTAGTAGCCAATAACGGGCAACATATGGCGTTCACTGTCCTCGATGGTGCTCCACCAGGAGAGCAGCACCAGCAGACTGCATCGCACGCTGAGCGGCAGCATAGCGGGTAGGGCAACAACCAAATTGATCAAGCGATAATAGAGCAGCGTAAAGAAGACCAACGGATGAAAGATCAGGCGATAGAAACATGGCACATGATCCAGGCTCTGTGGATGTGGCACGGACAGCGTCAGTGTCTCATTAACTTGTGGCATTCGTCCAGCACTGTAATTGGAAGCAGCCGAGACGAGATGTGCTTCGGTAATGAAGCGACGTCTCTCCACATTCGAACGCCCAATGGTCGCAGCACCCTCGAGAGCTTCCCTCTCGCACTCGCTGCTCTCCTCATCCGTGTTGGACGAGGAGTAAGCAGCATCCGCAGCACCAGCGCCACGACGCCTGCGCTTGCGTTGTAAATTGTAAATGCGTCTCATCTTTCGCTCCAGCTGCTTGGGCGTAATATGCTCATTGCCATTGGACAGGCAGGAGAAGAGTTCACGCGCTGCTTTGCGGGCTGCCCTTTCGCCGGGCGTCATGGCCAGACAGCTGCGCACTTCATCCGCATTCTCGGCCGTAATGCCATTGCCGGCATTGTAGCATTTGCGTAGAAGACGCTGTGCGTCCTCGTGTCCCTGCTGGGCAGCGCTGACCAGCCAATGCACCGCTTTCTGGCTCTCATTCGCTACGTTGGGCTCTGTGTGTAGTTTAGAGGTGTTCAATAAATAATTTTTTTTTTTTTTAATTTACATACCGATGGCATTTTCCAGCAGCTTCTTGCCCAAATCAAACTGCACTTGGGGGCATCCCTCTTCAGCAATATGTTCCTTTAATTTATTCAGTGAGGCGCGGTCTACAAAACACTCGAAAAATAAAGAAAGAGCTCTTTGAATACCTAGAAAAAAAACTAGGATTACCTTCGAGATTCCAGCGTCGCCTTTTGCTGACACCTGTCGGTGCATTTTGTGTCCAGGTGGCCATCAAGAGCAACAAATTGCAAAAGGCTGCTGATTCTGCTGATTGTTTACGCTTTAGAATGCAATTTAGAGTTGAACCAAATCATTTGGAATAAATTCTATGAAACGGCAAAACTCAAATGGAATGTATGACCGGACGAACGAACTTGTTCGTTCAAATTAATTCTATCAGTGCTGGCAATTTGGCTTTTAAATAGCTATTTTGAGAATTAATTTATTTTATGGTAGCAACCAGACCATATTGTTAGTCTAAACCAAATCTTTCAGAATTCATGCCAAATATAGCGCTAAAACTATTTATTTACTTTTTTGACACATATTTTAGTAGTACATTTCTTTGGCATTTAAATATTGGCATAATTGGTTTAAATTTATAAGCCCACTCGCCTGTTATCGTTGAGAACTATCGCGTGCTATGATAGTAAGTTGTCGAAGATTGTACAGACATCGATAACTCGCGACAATTGCTTCCCGGCATATTTTGTTCAGTTTACATGTGATTTTTTTGTTTATAATTTAAATTGTTTAACTTAAGTCAAAATGGATCGGAACATGCAGAAGCATCTGTTTAACAAAGCCAGGGATTCGCCAAACTTGGCTCGCTTCAGCACGTCGGCAACGGCAGATAGTACACGCAAATCGTTTTTTGGCGCGTCGCCGGGAGCCTTAAAGAAAACAGGGCTAAGTAACAGGTGAGATATGCAATAAATCCATTACTATTTTTAATAATAAATGCATATACTTCTGTAGTCGCCTTAGTTTGTCGGGACGCTCCACATCACAGTCCATACCGGGCATCAGATCAGATTACAATGTCGTCGAGATCTTTGGCAATCCTCTGCCAGTTGTTGTAAACGAAGCGCTCACTTTTACGGGGACCATAGGCAACACGGTTTCGGCCAAGATTGCACAAAATGGCTATGCATGGGTAAGTAATTTCTAAACATCTTATAGTTTATCTAATTACGTAAACCATTTATTAAAATTAATGTCCATTTTAATTTCAGGTTGTGCAAGGTCGTCGCTTACTGATTTGGCAGTACAGAAATAAAAGCGGCGTTGGCAAGACAAACTCACCGCCCCGACTGGGTAAACGAGTAGCGGCGTCGGCACAATGTCGCGAGCTGACGCTGCCCCACAGCGATATTGGACACAAGAGTGAATTAGTTAGCGTTTGCCAGACGGAGGAGGGTCAAGCGATGCCCTTCTGCATTGCAGTCTCTGCAACTGGAGATGTGCGCTACTGGGCATCGATAGCACACGACAACAATTCGGTGGATCTGTCCATACTGACGGGGCAGGAGTTTGTCCAGCTGTTGAGTTTGCCCACGCAGCAGGGTTTTCTGGCCGTCACCTCCACCTGTACGTTGGTGTTCCTCCGCGTGGGCCTCACCAAGGGACGCTATACGCTGCACCACAAGACTATTAAGCCAGCGACAAGTTTACTGGGTGGCTTTGGCAAGCGAGTGGCCTCCATGCTAATCGGTGTGAACAACGGTGGCGATAGAGATCAGGTAAGAATTCATCTTTTGCATCATCTACAACCAATTTATGTTTGTCTCCATCGTTTGTAGTTGTTGGTAGGCATGTGCTGTGAGAGCAACACAAAGAATGGGGAAAGTATTGTCACCGTTCTGTCAGATCGGGGACTCCAGCGATGGCTTCTCTCCAACAAGGGCAACACTGATCAGCTTATCTACGAGGAGGTGGAGCTGATGCGCAAAATGCGTGAGATGCTACTCTTGAATTTTTGGAATGTGCGCACGCCCAACGAAAATGTCGAAGTCGAATTGCATTTCATTGACTATCATGTGGCTAATAACTATCACTATATTTTAGTGGGTGTAGTCAATCATGGGCATGCGCCGGAGATGAAATACGCCATAAGTAAGCTTACAACTAGATACCACTCTTCCCTAAAAAGAGATTAATTTGATTCTGTTCTTTTTTTTTTTTTGCAGTGGTGGCCAGCTCTGGTCCAGAACGCATGCAGCTGGATTGTTTGACACCGCTCAAGCTACAAAAGTTCTACAGTGCCAAAACTGTGCAGGAATGCCTCAGCGTGCGCATCATGGTCGGCTCTTCGAATTTATATCTGTATACGCCGAAAGTGGTTTATCCGCTGGGCCTGGTCAATTTATTGCCAAATGGAGAAAATGAAATGGAGAAGGTGGAGTTCCATTTGCATGAGGATCGCATCCTTAGCGCGGCCATGTGCAATCGAATACCGATTTTTTTTAGCCGAACCCATGGTCTCGTCGGCATTACGCCCGGCAACTTTGAATCCTTCGATATGACGAACCTGAGAAACTTGAACACCAGTGATGTATATTTCCCGTTTGATGCCAGTTTCAATGTGGCCGATCAAAGTATGTCGCAGGAAAACTCCAATTGCTTGCCCATGTATCAGCTGGATCCAGATGAGGTCTACGCCGATTTGAACAGTGGTGTCGGACAACTTAAAGCTGCATTCTTGTATCACCTGAAACGGAACAATCAAATGGTCAAAACTGTTCTCGCCGATTTAATGAATAGCATTGCAGAGAGCGATCCAAAGGGTGCTCCGCTGGATGCCTACAAGCTGGACAGGTTAAATATTTAGCTACTTAAATCCCATAGTCATTATAGATATAATATTTGAATTTCCAGAATTGTCATTACTATTGCCGAAGATTTGGCTGAGGATCTGCCCATCGGGGATCCGCGCTGGAAGCCAGCCATTGAGGAGTATGATAGCGAACGTCATGCGCTAGGTAGCTCCCACTCCTTGCAGATCATCCATCAGTTGCGCGACAAGGGCATCGCCTTCCAGCACTTTATTGATTTTCTGCACTTTAGCGCACTCTGGGAAAAGGTTATCTCCTTGATATATAAATAATATATATATATATAGATATATATCTAATTTATCTTTTTTATTTACAGTTAAATGCCATTCCCTGTGGCATTAATGTGCTCAAGCATACATCCTACATTTTGGCCGATATTGGCGAAAAGATTGTGGCTGCCACAGCATTGCGGACGCTGCAATCTAAAATGCCCAAGCTTGTTGATGAAGTCATCGAGTTCACTGTTGCTCACTGGGATGAGAAACCATATGAGAGCCTGACTTACCAGGATATATTCTATGTGCAGCTGTGCAAGTTTCAGTGCATATATATGGCACTCGCAGACTTGGCCGACGATCGGATAGCATCGCAAGATCGCTCCACCGCAATGGTGGCCCAATTTATAGCCGACATCAACACTATTGTGCTAGGCACACTGGGTCCGGTGCTGAAGCATAGGGAGCAGAATGACAGTAGCTTTAAGCCGCCCGCCAATTCATGCGAGAATCAGCCCTGGACAGCGACAGTGGGTAGCGCTGGTTGCCACGATTCGCTCGTCCGTCTCATCGACATAACGGTGCGTTATGGGGCGCAGTGCGTCACCGAGTCAGAGCTGAAGCATGTGCTCTATCAGCAGATTCTCGAACTGATGGACATGGTGCTTGAAGGTCGGAAGAACTATCTGGAAAGTGTGCGTGGCACGGAAAAGTTTCAGGTGCTGCAGCAACAGTTCGAATCCCAGCGACGCGAACTAATCTCAGTGCTAAGTTAGTATTTCAGAATATGAGCCAAAAGCATATTCATTTACTGTTCCCCTTTCAGTTAAGGATCAGCAGTACGAGTGCGCATCTCGGCTAGCCGAAAAGTATTTGGACTTTCAGAGTCTGGTGCTCATTTGCGATGAGACGCAGAATAATGAGCAACTGGATGAATACACGCGCAAGTACGAGGAGCAGGATTTCTCGCAGTTTGCCATCAATTGGCATTTGCGTCAGAATCGACATGGTGAGGTATTTGAGCGATTCAAGTCCAACCAGCCGGCATTGGCTCAATTCATGCTCGATCATCCGTCCATGGGCTGGATCCAGCTCATATTTAACGGCAACCATGAGCGTGCCGCCAAAGTGCTCTTCCATCTGGCCCAAGGCGAAACAGAATTTGTGGCACGCAAAAAATCCATGTTATCGCTCTCAAAGTTATCTGCCCTTGCAGCTGCCGATGTTGATTTGTCGGCGCAAGTCGAGAAAATCAATTCCGAATTGGCGATCATTGAATACCAATCCTATTTAGTTCACGATGTGCTGCAAAGCTTTGGCTTTGATGCCAACGATCAGAAGGTGCTCAAAGTGGAGGAAATCATTAATGTAAGTAGTCTCGATTTACATCGATAGTAAAATATGACGTTTTAAGACTGGTTTTGCCTTGCAGTTGTTTATTGCGGAGGAGAACGACTCGGCGACAGAAGTCGAGTTCCGCAAGGCCTTGGAGCTGCTCAGTTATGTGGATCAGCCATATGACTTGCGACACAAAATCTGGTGTGCGGCCATTAGTCGCGACAACTGGACGGATTATGATGCCAACAATGCGGTTGATTATATACAAAAGCTGCTGTTCTTTAAAATCATCGAAATCTCCCAGCTAATTGGCCAAGATACAGACGGCTTTCTGCCGCCCATGGAGGATTTTATGGAGAGCATGGAACTGGGCGATCTGCCGCAACAGCAGACATTTCAATATTTACTAAAACTGACCTACGAGTATGTGGGCGATTTGTTAAAAAAATCAGAAGACATGGAGCTGTAAACATTTATTGTGGACACTTATTAAAATTTACTCTTAGATTCAAAACCAACGACTGAACTTTGTCCCGGACAGTTGTTAGCTTTGTTGCCTGTTGTCGCACGCATTATAAAATATTATAAACTAAGTTGCTTTGTTGCTGTTGTTGTTGTTGTTTGCTGTTTGCTGTTTGCTGACTCTGCCAGCGAAAGTATGTGGAGTGTGGCGAGTGGAGCAGAAGCCCGCCAAGTGTTGTCACTGGCTTTAACCAGTCCGAGCTGCCATCATTTCAGTTGTGTTTTGATCATGACGGACGAAACAACGCCGCTGACCGCCAGCAGCTCCGGCTACGTTGCACTACCGCCCTACCAGGGACCCAGCAATGTCTTTCCGGGTGGTGTCTCACCGCGTTCCCGTCGCTCCAAAATGAAACAGTTGCAGTGCTGCGTCACCATCACATTTATGTGAGTCCAAGCTGAAGCTAATTAAGGAATTGCTTTTTTTTTTTGGAATTCGTTTTCGGAGTGCTGGAGAACTTTCCTTTTTTCTCAGACATACATATATATTATGTATATTTATATATATAAACATTTTGCAGCCACATCAGATTAACCATATTAAGTTTCTCGCAAAATTACTGTCTGTTGTGGAGTTGTCATTTGATATTTTACTTCTTTGACCACAGTGTGATTGTAATTGCCGCTTTGCTCCTGGCGCTGTGGTTCAGTGGAAGTGGCTATACTGAAAGCAACAACTATAATAATGGTCCAAGCTTCTTTTTTGCCACAAACGAAACGGAGCCGGCGTCGATTTGGGAGACACTGGCCGCCACCAAGACACCCATACCCGATGAGCCGGAGACGGATTGGGCACTGCGCCAAGCGGCGGTGGATCCCAACGAAGGTGCCCAGGCGGTAAGTGCGGGCATCAAGGCGCTGGGTGATCGTGAGATACTCGAGGAGGGATTGCAGCCAAGTGCTGTTAATACGCCCCAATTCCGGCACTATCGTTCGCTGAGCACCAATCCCGAGGCACGCAAGTTGGCGCGTCGTGGCTATGTGGAGAACCATGCGACGCTTAACATTGCTCAGAGATTCAACTACAGCAAGCAGCCGGGACGGAGCAATATTGGTCAGGGTCCACCCATAGTGCTTTTGGATCCTACCGTACTCCGTTTGGATTGTGATTTCAATGAGCGTTTCAGACGGAGCACTGGTGTCTGCAACAACAGGCTGCATCCGCGCACCTATGGCGCATCCATGGTGCCCTATCGCCGCATGGTGACACCAGACTATGCCGATGGCATTGCTTCCCCACGGATTAGTCATGTGGGTCAACTGCCGCCGGCGCGTCAAGTCTCGTTGAGCATTCATCGTGCTAGCTACGAAACGGATTCGAATTTCACTGTGATGCTGGCGGTTTTTGGACAGTTCCTGGATCATGATATTACGGCTACGTCGTTGACCACGGCGCAGGAGGGTGAATCCATTGATTGCTGTGCGGCCGAGACGCAACTGCAGCATCCGGAATGCTTTCCCGTCCAAATACTTCCCGATGATCCCTACTACAAGCAATACAATCTGAGCTGCATGAATTTTGTGCGCTCGGCCCCAGCCCCAACTGGAAGATTTGGACCACGTGAGCAGTTTAATCAGGCGACGTCGTTCATTGATGGCTCGGTTGTGTATGGCAATATGGAGCAGAGGCAGCGCCAACTGAGGAGCTACATCAATGGCACTCTGCGCATGTTTCTCACCGATGACGGGAGGGAACTGTTGCCTATCTCCTCGAATCCAGAGGATGGCTGCAATCGTGTCCAAATGACTCGTCAGGGCAAATACTGTTTCGAGTCGGGCGATGATCGGGCCAATGAGAATTTGCTGCTCACATCCATGCATCTGCTTTGGGCCAGGCATCACAATTATCTGGCACGTGGATTGAACCAAATGAATACCGACTGGGATGATGAGCGTGTCTTTCAGGAGGCCCGGAAAATACTCGCCGCGCAAATGGCTCATATTACCTACAATGAATTTCTGCCCGTGCTCCTGGGTCGCAATCTGAGCCAAGCGAAAGGCTTGCTGCCTTCTCGTGGTCAGCTTAATGTACCGGACACATATGATTCGGAGGTGAATCCCAGCATTGCCAATTGCTTTGCGGCGGCCGCATTCCGATTTGCCCACACGCTTCTGCCAGGTCTGTTCAATGTGTCCGCGGACCACAGTACACCCGAGTCCATTGAGCTGCACAAGATGCTCTTCAATCCATTCTCGTTGTGGTCACGCCATGGCATCGATCACGCTCTGCAGACTGCCTCCAATACGCCGGTGCTCCGTGTGGATCGTTTCTTTTCGCTGGAGATCACCCAGAAGTTGTTCGAGGGCACTGCCGAGGACAGGCTGCCCCTTTGTGGCCTGGATTTAGTTTCGTTGAATATTCAACGAGGTCGCGATCAGGGTATTCCGGCATATCCGGTTTTCAGGCGCCACTGTCGCCTGCCACCAACGGATACCTGGGAGCAAATGGCACAAGCCGTTGACAACTCAACTCTGGAGTCTATCAGAGAAATATATGCGTGAGCAATTCGCTTAATGCTTAAAATATATTTTTCAATTCGATTTCTCACCTCAGTTCCCCACAGGACGTAGACCTCTACACGGGTGCACTCAGTGAGCCGCCACTAGAGGGCGCCATCTTTGGGCCCCTGCTTAGCTGTTTGGTCTCTGATCAATTTGTGCGCCTCAAACTTGGAGACTCATTTTGGTACGAGCGTAAAATAGGACCACAGAGATTTACAAAAGGTGGGCAAGATCAGAAATATACCCCGTAGTTTCTACAAATTATATGTCACACGCAGCACAACTGAATGAAATCTACAAGAGCAGCTTGGCTAGCATCATTTGTCGCAGCTCCGATAACATTCAGCAGGTTCGTCCACACCTTATGGAACGCCAGCAAGGAGATAACAATCGCTATGTAAACTGCACGAATTTGGAGGGATTTCAATTTGACTTCAAGCCATGGTCAAAGGCGCAAGAGGAACCCCAATTGCACAGGGCAGGCTTTAGTCAGGCAATATCATTGGTACGGTTATTCCATAATAATAATACAAATGCAACTAACAGTCATGCAAGGCTGTAGCTACATATATAAATAATAAATACCCCCGAATTACCATTATTTGATTGATCCACAACTAGCAACTTTACAAATTACTCATATATTATGAGCTTGTATCGCATTTCCATTTGTGTAATTCAAATCTTGAACAGAGCTGTTTTCAAAAACTTGAATAAATTGTACTTTAAATCATTTCACTTAATTGTCATAAGCAATTGAATTTGGAATATTTGTGGGTCTACTCATATATCTACTGAAGTTTAAGCACCTTGTCGATGTGACGCGAAATTTGGGCAGTCCGCCAGCGATGCCCTTGGTCGAACATGGACATTATATCATTGGAAAGGAACCATATGAGTTGCTGCAGACACTTGTCGAGCTCTTCGAAAAGTACGCCAAGGATATGACCCTAAAGGTTTGGCGGGGCCTGGAGTTCAATTTATTCACGAGCAATCCCGAAGATATAAAGACCGTTCTAGGCACTCTTCTCTTCAATGACAAGGCCAGCGAATATAAAGCCTTAGCCAGGAAGGAAGGTCTACTTGTTAGTCATGGCAGCCCGCCTTCCACTTTAAGATCCTCGATCAGTTTGTTAATATATTTCAGAGGCAATCCAAAATCCTTTTAAATAACTTGGAGAAAGAGCGGCGACAGCAGGGACAGACGGGTTTTAATCTATACGATTGGATTAATCTGTGCACCATGGACACAATTTGTGGTTGGTATTCTCGACCAGCGGGATTTCTTATCTTACTTTTGATGAATCTGAAAATACATCCGTGAAGCAGTGGAAATTTTAGTCGGAGTCGGCTGGAGTGTTTTGAATTTAATTTAATTAATAAATTGATTTTCTTTTTTCTATCCAAACATAAAACCAATGTGGACTCGGAGTATGTCCAAGCGGTGAAGACCCTATCGTTGGTGTTGCATAAGCGTATGATCTACATATTTTATCGCTTTGATTTGACTTACATCCTTACCCCGTTGGCCAGAGCGGAGAAACGTGCTCTTAATGTCCTGCACAGTTTCACGGAAAAGATTATTGTGCAGCGGAGCAAGGAACTGTTGCGTGCGGGACAGCAGGATTCTGATGTCTGCGTATGAAGCAGATGGCATTTTTAGACATCCTTCTGCGTAAGTGCCTTGATGAGATTACCTCAGTGATGGGAAAGGATAAGGATTCGCCGGTCACCTATGATCTGTTGAACAAACTACCCTATGTGGATATGTGCATCAAGGAGACGCTGCGCATGTATTAATCGGTGCCGCTGCTGGGACGCAAGGTGCTCAAGAAGTGCGAAATAAGTGAGTCTTTTGAAAATTTAATATCTTTTTTCAACTATTTATTAAAAGCTTTCTGAATGATATAAAAAAATAATTAAAATGTAATTTTAATTAAAAATTCAATGCCAATTTTTGTTTTTCAAACAGAGGGCAATGTTATTCCTGCTGGCACAAACGAACGATGTGAAATCATTGTCTCTGCCTTTGTGGGGCATGAAATCAAACGCTTCTCCTGGAAAAGGCATGGAGTGAAGTACTCCTCTTCATGATAGTGTGCCGTGCCCGTAGTCGTTTTAAAACATTTGATTGCGTTTGGCCTGCGTTTCATGAGTGCACTGCAAATAGGTTGACCATACAATTAAATCAAATCAATTCAAATTTATCACCCAACATATCGATAACTAACATAGGTCCGTTATTTTAAAACTGCAATTATTATGTTAAGTTACACGAGGGAGATTTTATGTACAATTAATTTCCACTTTTATATTTCCTCTTACAATTGATCTGCTCTGGTTAACGTCACAAATCAAAAAAATAACAGTACTCAGCCGATCAACATTTTCTGTAGTTCAGATCTTAACGTTGCCAATAAGCACAGTTTTATAATTGGGTGGCAGCCCTACAAAAGGGACGCGAATAAATTTTCACTTGTATTTCACAATCTTATTAATAGGCAGTTAAAATGGAATTAAGCGATAATGCCTGTGACTCTGCACAGAAAACAGAGCAAACTGCAAACTTACAGCAGTCAGAGCAGATGATGAACGATGTTGTTGATGATAATTATGTTGGCGACGCCACAGAAATTGATATGTTGAAAAAGTTTGCTTCGCTATGTTTGGTTCATACGGTAATTTAATAGAAACAATAATTGTAATTGGCTTCGTTTGATTGATACAGTGTTTTATACAGGATACGGATAACAAAAGCGTGGATCAGATCATCACCCATGATAAAAACAGATCTTCTGAAATCCTGAAAGAGAAGATGCGGCTGATGTGCCATCTGACCGTTCCAATTACAAATAATGTGTTCACAGTGGAGCAAATCAATTCTTTGCAACAGAAAATGTTAGAAAAATTCGAAGAGCTGTATAATTCTGAGCAAAAATATATACGTGCATATGATGACCATTGTAATAAGTTCATCACTGCAAAAAAGATGGAAGCAAATACTGCTGGATATGATGAATATTCCGAAATGGTGACCAAAAATTTTAAATAATACATTTCAGAGATTGATTTTTATATCTTTTGCGATTAGGACGGATTGACTCTGGCGAATCTGATCGATAATGTGCGAAAAGAACATCATCACCTTCAAAGTGTTTGCGCAGATGAAATTGCAAAATTTCAGCTGGAGCGAAAATTAAATATTGAAAAGCACATGTCATTATCGGAGGCGATAGAAACCTTTGAAAACCAATTGGCAATGTAAGTTTAGATAAATGTAAGAAATATTCACGTGTCTGATATTGCAGCGCCGATTCCCAGCTATTCGAATCAGAAATGCAAGACATGCTCTCGAATTCCAAATAAAATAGTAATAATTTAACTTACTCAAATTATTAATACATCATTTATTATCCACATAATTTCAAATTAATTTTGTCATTGTAGTAAATGACTTTACTGAATAAATCAAAACAGATACACCAAATTACTAAAAAAAAAATGTATGTATCGCTGAAATTTTAAATTTATCCATAACATAAGACGAAATGATGTTTAAATTACAAAAATTCCTTTAAGATTCCTTCCTTTGACCATGGAATAATTGGTAATAAGTATTTCTGAAATATTTAGATCAAACTTTAAATTTTACTGGTACACTCAAAAATCAGCCGGTTAAACGCATATCGATGTTTTTATTCTACTTAGGTTATGTTGATTAGAACATCGACGATATCAGCTGTTCTGCTGTTATCGAAAGGATGTCGCTGACGTGAGAGATAATGCTCGTTTGGTATTTCGTTATTCGCTTAAATTGTGAAATTGTTTTGAATTGTTTGGCCAAGTGAGCGCGAACATCATTTAAATTTGTCGGGCATGGACGAATCGATGTCCAATCCAATTTTTTGTTATAACAATCTAATTAGATGGCTGAACACATTATTAATATGTTATTAATTTTATTAGCACTTTAACATAACTTAAAAAAAAATTTAATAAAAATGTTATGTTATGTTACATATCTGTTTCCTTTTTCGGGTGAAAAATTGTATAAACTTTATTCTAAATTTTTTGAGGTTGTGCATTTTATCAAGATTTGGGATGTGTATGTGTTTGTCGCAGCCAGATGGCATGTGAATAAATTGGGCGCTGATTTTAATTATAATTAATTAATTATTAACAAGCTTGCAATAAGCTGCTTACATTTGTGTGTGCAAAACTTTTTACAGGTAAATCTGGCAATGAAACTAAAATATATTTAACAGGAAACTTTTCTTTTTATGTTCCAAGCACAAAAAGAAAAGCTTGCTGTTAAATATATTTTAGTTTCATTGCCAGATTTACCTGTAAAAAGTTTTGCACACACAAATGTAAGCAGCTTATTGCAAGCTTGTTAATAATTAATTAATTATAATTAAAATCAGCGCCCAATTTATTCACATGCCATCTGGCTGCGACAAACACATACACATCCCAAATCTTGATAAAATGCACAACCTCAAAAAGTGTAGAATAAAGTTTATACAATTTTTCACCCGAAAAAGGAAACAGATATGTAACATAACATAACATTTTTATTAAATTTTTTTTTAAGTTATGTTAAAGTGCTAATAAAATTAATAACATATTAATAATGTGTTCAGCCATCTAATTAGATTGTTATAACAAAAAATTGGATTGGACATCGATTCGTCCATGCCCGACAAATTTAAATGATGTTCGCGCTCACTTGGCCAAACAATTCAAAACAATTTCACAATTTAAGCGAATAACGAAATACCAAACGAGCATTATCTCTCACGTCAGCGACATCCTTTCGATAACAGCAGAACAGCTGATATCGTCGATGTTCTAATCAACATAACCTAAGTAGAATAAAAACATCGATATGCGTTTAACCGGCTGATTTTTGAGTGTACCAGTAAAATTTAAAGTTTGATCTAAATATTTCAGAAATACTTATTACCAATTATTCCATGGTCAAAGGAAGGAATCTTAAAGGAATTTTTGTAATTTAAACATCATTTCGTCTTATGTTATGGATAAATTTAAAATTTCAGCGATACATACATTTTTTTTTTAGTAATTTGGTGTATCTGTTTTGATTTATTCAGTAAAGTCATTTACTACAATGACAAAATTAATTTGAAATTATGTGGATAATAAATGATGTATTAATAATTTGAGTAAGTTAAATTATTACTATTTTATTTGGAATTCGAGAGCATGTCTTGCATTTCTGATTCGAATAGCTGGGAATCGGCGCTGCAATATCAGACACGTGAATATTTCTTACATTTATCTAAACTTACATTGCCAATTGGTTTTCAAAGGTTTCTATCGCCTCCGATAATGACATGTGCTTTTCAATATTTAATTTTCGCTCCAGCTGAAATTTTGCAATTTCATCTGCGCAAACACTTTGAAGGTGATGATGTTCTTTTCGCACATTATCGATCAGATTCGCCAGAGTCAATCCGTCCTAATCGCAAAAGATATAAAAATCAATCTCTGAAATGTATTATTTAAAATTTTTGGTCACCATTTCGGAATATTCATCATATCCAGCAGTATTTGCTTCCATCTTTTTTGCAGTGATGAACTTATTACAATGGTCATCATATGCACGTATATATTTTTGCTCAGAATTATACAGCTCTTCGAATTTTTCTAACATTTTCTGTTGCAAAGAATTGATTTGCTCCACTGTGAACACATTATTTGTAATTGGAACGGTCAGATGGCACATCAGCCGCATCTTCTCTTTCAGGATTTCAGAAGATCTGTTTTTATCATGGGTGATGATCTGATCCACGCTTTTGTTATCCGTATCCTGTATAAAACACTGTATCAATCAAACGAAGCCAATTACAATTATTGTTTCTATTAAATTACCGTATGAACCAAACATAGCGAAGCAAACTTTTTCAACATATCAATTTCTGTGGCGTCGCCAACATAATTATCATCAACAACATCGTTCATCATCTGCTCTGACTGCTGTAAGTTTGCAGTTTGCTCTGTTTTCTGTGCAGAGTCACAGGCATTATCGCTTAATTCCATTTTAACTGCCTATTAATAAGATTGTGAAATACAAGTGAAAATTTATTCGCGTCCCTTTTGTAGGGCTGCCACCCAATTATAAAACTGTGCTTATTGGCAACGTTAAGATCTGAACTACAGAAAATGTTGATCGGCTGAGTACTGTTATTTTTTTGATTTGTGACGTTAACCAGAGCAGATCAATTGTAAGAGGAAATATAAAAGTGGAAATTAATTGTACATAAAATCTCCCTCGTGTAACTTAACATAATAATTGCAGTTTTAAAATAACGGACCTATGTTAGTTATCGATATGTTGGGTGATAAATTTGAATTGATTTGATTTAATTGTATGGTCAACCTATTTGCAGTGCACTCATGAAACGCAGGCCAAACGCAATCAAATGTTTTAAAACGACTACGGGCACGGCACACTATCATGAAGAGGAGTACTTCACTCCATGCCTTTTCCAGGAGAAGCGTTTGATTTCATGCCCCACAAAGGCAGAGACAATGATTTCACATCGTTCGTTTGTGCCAGCAGGAATAACATTGCCCTCTGTTTGAAAAACAAAAATTGGCATTGAATTTTTAATTAAAATTACATTTTAATTATTTTTTTATATCATTCAGAAAGCTTTTAATAAATAGTTGAAAAAAGATATTAAATTTTCAAAAGACTCACTTATTTCGCACTTCTTGAGCACCTTGCGTCCCAGCAGCGGCACCGATTAATACATGCGCAGCGTCTCCTTGATGCACATATCCACATAGGGTAGTTTGTTCAACAGATCATAGGTGACCGGCGAATCCTTATCCTTTCCCATCACTGAGGTAATCTCATCAAGGCACTTACGCAGAAGGATGTCTAAAAATGCCATCTGCTTCATACGCAGACATCAGAATCCTGCTGTCCCGCACGCAACAGTTCCTTGCTCCGCTGCACAATAATCTTTTCCGTGAAACTGTGCAGGACATTAAGAGCACGTTTCTCCGCTCTGGCCAACGGGGTAAGGATGTAAGTCAAATCAAAGCGATAAAATATGTAGATCATACGCTTATGCAACACCAACGATAGGGTCTTCACCGCTTGGACATACTCCGAGTCCACATTGGTTTTATGTTTGGATAGAAAAAAGAAAATCAATTTATTAATTAAATTAAATTCAAAACACTCCAGCCGACTCCGACTAAAATTTCCACTGCTTCACGGATGTATTTTCAGATTCATCAAAAGTAAGATAAGAAATCCCGCTGGTCGAGAATACCAACCACAAATTGTGTCCATGGTGCACAGATTAATCCAATCGTATAGATTAAAACCCGTCTGTCCCTGCTGTCGCCGCTCTTTCTCCAAGTTATTTAAAAGGATTTTGGATTGCCTCTGAAATATATTAACAAACTGATCGAGGATCTTAAAGTGGAAGGCGGGCTGCCATGACTAACAAGTAGACCTTCCTTCCTGGCTAAGGCTTTATATTCGCTGGCCTTGTCATTGAAGAGAAGAGTGCCTAGAACGGTCTTTATATCTTCGGGATTGCTCGTGAATAAATTGAACTCCAGGCCCCGCCAAACCTTTAGGGTCATATCCTTGGCGTACTTTTCGAAGAGCTCGACAAGTGTCTGCAGCAACTCATATGGTTCCTTTCCAATGATATAATGTCCATGTTCGACCAAGGGCATCGCTGGCGGACTGCCCAAATTTCGCGTCACATCGACAAGGTGCTTAAACTTCAGTAGATATATGAGTAGACCCACAAATATTCCAAATTCAATTGCTTATGACAATTAAGTGAAATGATTTAAAGTACAATTTATTCAAGTTTTTGAAAACAGCTCTGTTCAAGATTTGAATTACACAAATGGAAATGCGATACAAGCTCATAATATATGAGTAATTTGTAAAGTTGCTAGTTGTGGATCAATCAAATAATGGTAATTCGGGGGTATTTATTATTTATATATGTAGCTACAGCCTTGCATGACTGTTAGTTGCATTTGTATTATTATTATGGAATAACCGTACCAATGATATTGCCTGACTAAAGCCTGCCCTGTGCAATTGGGGTTCCTCTTGCGCCTTTGACCATGGCTTGAAGTCAAATTGAAATCCCTCCAAATTCGTGCAGTTTACATAGCGATTGTTATCTCCTTGCTGGCGTTCCATAAGGTGTGGACGAACCTGCTGAATGTTATCGGAGCTGCGACAAATGATGCTAGCCAAGCTGCTCTTGTAGATTTCATTCAGTTGTGCTGCGTGTGACATATAATTTGTAGAAACTACGGGGTATATTTCTGATCTTGCCCACCTTTTGTAAATCTCTGTGGTCCTATTTTACGCTCGTACCAAAATGAGTCTCCAAGTTTGAGGCGCACAAATTGATCAGAGACCAAACAGCTAAGCAGGGGCCCAAAGATGGCGCCCTCTAGTGGCGGCTCACTGAGTGCACCCGTGTAGAGGTCTACGTCCTGTGGGGAACTGAGGTGAGAAATCGAATTGAAAAATATATTTTAAGCATTAAGCGAATTGCTCACGCATATATTTCTCTGATAGACTCCAGAGTTGAGTTGTCAACGGCTTGTGCCATTTGCTCCCAGGTATCCGTTGGTGGCAGGCGACAGTGGCGCCTGAAAACCGGATATGCCGGAATACCCTGATCGCGACCTCGTTGAATATTCAACGAAACTAAATCCAGGCCACAAAGGGGCAGCCTGTCCTCGGCAGTGCCCTCGAACAACTTCTGGGTGATCTCCAGCGAAAAGAAACGATCCACACGGAGCACCGGCGTATTGGAGGCAGTCTGCAGAGCGTGATCGATGCCATGGCGTGACCACAACGAGAATGGATTGAAGAGCATCTTGTGCAGCTCAATGGACTCGGGTGTACTGTGGTCCGCGGACACATTGAACAGACCTGGCAGAAGCGTGTGGGCAAATCGGAATGCGGCCGCCGCAAAGCAATTGGCAATGCTGGGATTCACCTCCGAATCATATGTGTCCGGTACATTAAGCTGACCACGAGAAGGCAGCAAGCCTTTCGCTTGGCTCAGATTGCGACCCAGGAGCACGGGCAGAAATTCATTGTAGGTAATATGAGCCATTTGCGCGGCGAGTATTTTCCGGGCCTCCTGAAAGACACGCTCATCATCCCAGTCGGTATTCATTTGGTTCAATCCACGTGCCAGATAATTGTGATGCCTGGCCCAAAGCAGATGCATGGATGTGAGCAGCAAATTCTCATTGGCCCGATCATCGCCCGACTCGAAACAGTATTTGCCCTGACGAGTCATTTGGACACGATTGCAGCCATCCTCTGGATTCGAGGAGATAGGCAACAGTTCCCTCCCGTCATCGGTGAGAAACATGCGCAGAGTGCCATTGATGTAGCTCCTCAGTTGGCGCTGCCTCTGCTCCATATTGCCATACACAACCGAGCCATCAATGAACGACGTCGCCTGATTAAACTGCTCACGTGGTCCAAATCTTCCAGTTGGGGCTGGGGCCGAGCGCACAAAATTCATGCAGCTCAGATTGTATTGCTTGTAGTAGGGATCATCGGGAAGTATTTGGACGGGAAAGCATTCCGGATGCTGCAGTTGCGTCTCGGCCGCACAGCAATCAATGGATTCACCCTCCTGCGCCGTGGTCAACGACGTAGCCGTAATATCATGATCCAGGAACTGTCCAAAAACCGCCAGCATCACAGTGAAATTCGAATCCGTTTCGTAGCTAGCACGATGAATGCTCAACGAGACTTGACGCGCCGGCGGCAGTTGACCCACATGACTAATCCGTGGGGAAGCAATGCCATCGGCATAGTCTGGTGTCACCATGCGGCGATAGGGCACCATGGATGCGCCATAGGTGCGCGGATGCAGCCTGTTGTTGCAGACACCAGTGCTCCGTCTGAAACGCTCATTGAAATCACAATCCAAACGGAGTACGGTAGGATCCAAAAGCACTATGGGTGGACCCTGACCAATATTGCTCCGTCCCGGCTGCTTGCTGTAGTTGAATCTCTGAGCAATGTTAAGCGTCGCATGGTTCTCCACATAGCCACGACGCGCCAACTTGCGTGCCTCGGGATTGGTGCTCAGCGAACGATAGTGCCGGAATTGGGGCGTATTAACAGCACTTGGCTGCAATCCCTCCTCGAGTATCTCACGATCACCCAGCGCCTTGATGCCCGCACTTACCGCCTGGGCACCTTCGTTGGGATCCACCGCCGCTTGGCGCAGTGCCCAATCCGTCTCCGGCTCATCGGGTATGGGTGTCTTGGTGGCGGCCAGTGTCTCCCAAATCGACGCCGGCTCCGTTTCGTTTGTGGCAAAAAAGAAGCTTGGACCATTATTATAGTTGTTGCTTTCAGTATAGCCACTTCCACTGAACCACAGCGCCAGGAGCAAAGCGGCAATTACAATCACACTGTGGTCAAAGAAGTAAAATATCAAATGACAACTCCACAACAGACAGTAATTTTGCGAGAAACTTAATATGGTTAATCTGATGTGGCTGCAAAATGTTTATATATATAAATATACATAATATATATGTATGTCTGAGAAAAAAGGAAAGTTCTCCAGCACTCCGAAAACGAATTCCAAAAAAAAAAGCAATTCCTTAATTGAATCCATTGATTGCTGTGCGGCCGAGACGCAACTGCAGCATCCGGAATGCTTTCCCGTCCAAATACTTCCCGATGATCCCTACTACAAGCAATACAATCTGAGCTGCATGAATTTTGTGCGCTCGGCCCCAGCCCCAACTGGAAGATTTGGACCACGTGAGCAGTTTAATCAGGCGACGTCGTTCATTGATGGCTCGGTTGTGTATGGCAATATGGAGCAGAGGCAGCGCCAACTGAGGAGCTACATCAATGGCACTCTGCGCATGTTTCTCACCGATGACGGGAGGGAACTGTTGCCTATCTCCTCGAATCCAGAGGATGGCTGCAATCGTGTCCAAATGACTCGTCAGGGCAAATACTGTTTCGAGTCGGGCGATGATCGGGCCAATGAGAATTTGCTGCTCACATCCATGCATCTGCTTTGGGCCAGGCATCACAATTATCTGGCACGTGGATTGAACCAAATGAATACCGACTGGGATGATGAGCGTGTCTTTCAGGAGGCCCGGAAAATACTCGCCGCGCAAATGGCTCATATTACCTACAATGAATTTCTGCCCGTGCTCCTGGGTCGCAATCTGAGCCAAGCGAAAGGCTTGCTGCCTTCTCGTGGTCAGCTTAATGTACCGGACACATATGATTCGGAGGTGAATCCCAGCATTGCCAATTGCTTTGCGGCGGCCGCATTCCGATTTGCCCACACGCTTCTGCCAGGTCTGTTCAATGTGTCCGCGGACCACAGTACACCCGAGTCCATTGAGCTGCACAAGATGCTCTTCAATCCATTCTCGTTGTGGTCACGCCATGGCATCGATCACGCTCTGCAGACTGCCTCCAATACGCCGGTGCTCCGTGTGGATCGTTTCTTTTCGCTGGAGATCACCCAGAAGTTGTTCGAGGGCACTGCCGAGGACAGGCTGCCCCTTTGTGGCCTGGATTTAGTTTCGTTGAATATTCAACGAGGTCGCGATCAGGGTATTCCGGCATATCCGGTTTTCAGGCGCCACTGTCGCCTGCCACCAACGGATACCTGGGAGCAAATGGCACAAGCCGTTGACAACTCAACTCTGGAGTCTATCAGAGAAATATATGCGTGAGCAATTCGCTTAATGCTTAAAATATATTTTTCAATTCGATTTCTCACCTCAGTTCCCCACAGGACGTAGACCTCTACACGGGTGCACTCAGTGAGCCGCCACTAGAGGGCGCCATCTTTGGGCCCCTGCTTAGCTGTTTGGTCTCTGATCAATTTGTGCGCCTCAAACTTGGAGACTCATTTTGGTACGAGCGTAAAATAGGACCACAGAGATTTACAAAAGGTGGGCAAGATCAGAAATATACCCCGTAGTTTCTACAAATTATATGTCACACGCAGCACAACTGAATGAAATCTACAAGAGCAGCTTGGCTAGCATCATTTGTCGCAGCTCCGATAACATTCAGCAGGTTCGTCCACACCTTATGGAACGCCAGCAAGGAGATAACAATCGCTATGTAAACTGCACGAATTTGGAGGGATTTCAATTTGACTTCAAGCCATGGTCAAAGGCGCAAGAGGAACCCCAATTGCACAGGGCAGGCTTTAGTCAGGCAATATCATTGGTACGGTTATTCCATAATAATAATACAAATGCAACTAACAGTCATGCAAGGCTGTAGCTACATATATAAATAATAAATACCCCCGAATTACCATTATTTGATTGATCCACAACTAGCAACTTTACAAATTACTCATATATTATGAGCTTGTATCGCATTTCCATTTGTGTAATTCAAATCTTGAACAGAGCTGTTTTCAAAAACTTGAATAAATTGTACTTTAAATCATTTCACTTAATTGTCATAAGCAATTGAATTTGGAATATTTGTGGGTCTACTCATATATCTACTGAAGTTTAAGCACCTTGTCGATGTGACGCGAAATTTGGGCAGTCCGCCAGCGATGCCCTTGGTCGAACATGGACATTATATCATTGGAAAGGAACCATATGAGTTGCTGCAGACACTTGTCGAGCTCTTCGAAAAGTACGCCAAGGATATGACCCTAAAGGTTTGGCGGGGCCTGGAGTTCAATTTATTCACGAGCAATCCCGAAGATATAAAGACCGTTCTAGGCACTCTTCTCTTCAATGACAAGGCCAGCGAATATAAAGCCTTAGCCAGGAAGGAAGGTCTACTTGTTAGTCATGGCAGCCCGCCTTCCACTTTAAGATCCTCGATCAGTTTGTTAATATATTTCAGAGGCAATCCAAAATCCTTTTAAATAACTTGGAGAAAGAGCGGCGACAGCAGGGACAGACGGGTTTTAATCTATACGATTGGATTAATCTGTGCACCATGGACACAATTTGTGGTTGGTATTCTCGACCAGCGGGATTTCTTATCTTACTTTTGATGAATCTGAAAATACATCCGTGAAGCAGTGGAAATTTTAGTCGGAGTCGGCTGGAGTGTTTTGAATTTAATTTAATTAATAAATTGATTTTCTTTTTTCTATCCAAACATAAAACCAATGTGGACTCGGAGTATGTCCAAGCGGTGAAGACCCTATCGTTGGTGTTGCATAAGCGTATGATCTACATATTTTATCGCTTTGATTTGACTTACATCCTTACCCCGTTGGCCAGAGCGGAGAAACGTGCTCTTAATGTCCTGCACAGTTTCACGGAAAAGATTATTGTGCAGCGGAGCAAGGAACTGTTGCGTGCGGGACAGCAGGATTCTGATGTCTGCGTATGAAGCAGATGGCATTTTTAGACATCCTTCTGCGTAAGTGCCTTGATGAGATTACCTCAGTGATGGGAAAGGATAAGGATTCGCCGGTCACCTATGATCTGTTGAACAAACTACCCTATGTGGATATGTGCATCAAGGAGACGCTGCGCATGTATTAATCGGTGCCGCTGCTGGGACGCAAGGTGCTCAAGAAGTGCGAAATAAGTGAGTCTTTTGAAAATTTAATATCTTTTTTCAACTATTTATTAAAAGCTTTCTGAATGATATAAAAAAATAATTAAAATGTAATTTTAATTAAAAATTCAATGCCAATTTTTGTTTTTCAAACAGAGGGCAAGGTTATTCCTGCTGGCACAAACGAACGATGTGAAATCATTGTCTCTGCCTTTGTGGGGCATGAAATCAAACGCTTCTCCTGGAAAAGGCATGGAGTGAAGTACTCCTCTTCATGATAGTGTGCCGTGCCCGTAGTCGTTTTAAAACATTTGATTGCGTTTGGCCTGCGTTTCATGAGTGCACTGCAAATAGGTTGACCATACAATTAAATCAAATCAATTCAAATTTATCACCCAACATATCGATAACTAACATAGGTCCGTTATTTTAAAACTGCAATTATTATGTTAAGTTACACGAGGGAGATTTTATGTACAATTAATTTCCACTTTTATATTTCCTCTTACAATTGATCTGCTCTGGTTAACGTCACAAATCAAAAAAATAACAGTACTCAGCCGATCAACATTTTCTGTAGTTCAGATCTTAACGTTGCCAATAAGCACAGTTTTATAATTGGGTGGCAGCCCTACAAAAGGGACGCGAATAAATTTTCACTTGTATTTCACAATCTTATTAATAGGCAGTTAAAATGGAATTAAGCGATAATGCCTGTGACTCTGCACAGAAAACAGAGCAAACTGCAAACTTACAGCAGTCAGAGCAGATGATGAACGATGTTGTTGATGATAATTATGTTGGCGACGCCACAGAAATTGATATGTTGAAAAAGTTTGCTTCGCTATGTTTGGTTCATACGGTAATTTAATAGAAACAATAATTGTAATTGGCTTCGTTTGATTGATACAGTGTTTTATACAGGATACGGATAACAAAAGCGTGGATCAGATCATCACCCATGATAAAAACAGATCTTCTGAAATCCTGAAAGAGAAGATGCGGCTGATGTGCCATCTGACCGTTCCAATTACAAATAATGTGTTCACAGTGGAGCAAATCAATTCTTTGCAACAGAAAATGTTAGAAAAATTCGAAGAGCTGTATAATTCTGAGCAAAAATATATACGTGCATATGATGACCATTGTAATAAGTTCATCACTGCAAAAACGATGGAAGCAAATACTGCTGGATATGATGAATATTCCGAAATGGTGACCAAAAATTTTAAATAATACATTTCAGAGATTGATTTTTATATCTTTTGCGATTAGGACGGATTGACTCTGGCGAATCTGATCGATAATGTGCGAAAAGAACATCATCACCTTCAAAGTGTTTGCGCAGATGAAATTGCAAAATTTCAGCTGGAGCGAAAATTAAATATTGAAAAGCACATGTCATTATCGGAGGCGATAGAAACCTTTGAAAACCAATTGGCAATGTAAGTTTAGATAAATGTAAGAAATATTCACGTGTCTGATATTGCAGCGCCGATTCCCAGCTATTCGAATCAGAAATGCAAGACATGCTCTCGAATTCCAAATAAAATAGTAATAATTTAACTTACTCAAATTATTAATACATCATTTATTATCCACATAATTTCAAATTAATTTTGTCATTGTAGTAAATGACTTTACTGAATAAATCAAAACAGATACACCAAATTACTAAAAAAAAAATGTATGTATCGCTGAAATTTTAAATTTATCCATAACATAAGACGAAATGATGTTTAAATTACAAAAATTCCTTTAAGATTCCTTCCTTTGACCATGGAATAATTGGTAATAAGTATTTCTGAAATATTTAGATCAAACTTTAAATTTTACTGGTACACTCAAAAATCAGCCGGTTAAACGCATATCGATGTTTTTATTCTACTTAGGTTATGTTGATTAGAACATCGACGATATCAGCTGTTCTGCTGTTATCGAAAGGATGTCGCTGACGTGAGAGATAATGCTCGTTTGGTATTTCGTTATTCGCTTAAATTGTGAAATTGTTTTGAATTGTTTGGCCAAGTGAGCGCGAACATCATTTAAATTTGTCGGGCATGGACGAATCGATGTCCAATCCAATTTTTTGTTATAACAATCTAATTAGATGGCTGAACACATTATTAATATGTTATTAATTTTATTAGCACTTTAACATAACTTAAAAAAAAATTTAATAAAAATGTTATGTTATGTTACATATCTGTTTCCTTTTTCGGGTGAAAAATTGTATAAACTTTATTCTAAATTTTTTGAGGTTGTGCATTTTATCAAGATTTGGGATGTGTATGTGTTTGTCGCCAGATGGCATGTGAATAAATTGGGCGCTGATTTTAATTATAATTAATTAATTATTAACAAGCTTGCAATAAGCTGCTTACATTTGTGTGTGCAAAACTTTTTACAGGTAAATCTGGCAATGAAACTAAAATATATTTAACAGCAAGCTTTTCTTTTTATGTTCCAAGCACAAAAATAAAACTAATATGGATGCTGCTATTCTTTTTTAGACTGAAATCATAGAATAAAACTAAAATATGTCCATATTTTATGGAAAATATCTAAACCAATAATTTAGTTGAAAGACATTTTAACGAACATACGCGAAGCTTATCGATAAATTATAAAGTATTCGTTAATCTCTTCGCCTAAGGTTCATTTACATGAGTTGGCAGGTCTTTAAAATGAGAGAAATTCTGCCAGCTGCATAATTTTATGGGGTGCAATTTACTTATTTTTTAAAAAGAAACATTCAGGTAGCAAAAACCTTAAAATCTCGCACATTGGGTTTTTACCTACTTACAAGTTTCTTTTAAGTTCGGTTTTACTACCCTCGGCAATTGCAGCTGTTCAGAAATCGAATGCTCGCAGGTACTACATTCAGTCGCGTCGCGTAGCAATACGTTTCGCTGCTGCGAGCGCAGCTATAAATACAGCGTCATTCTCGATTTTTTCACTATTTGTATTTGAAAAGTCGCGCAGAGTGGACGTGCTAGTCTAACAAAAGTTCAGTGTCTGGAATGTTACACAACCAAATTGTGTGCGCGCATGTCAACGTTTAAGGAGCAGCAAAGGTGTGTTTGTGTGTGTATACTGAACCAAAAGAAAAGTTATTTAATATAGCGTCATATGAAAATGGTAGCTTATTACGATGAGTCTGCTGTTGACGGCATCGATCAGCCCAAAACGTTAACATATTGGGTGCGTAATTTTCGCATGAAACGAGTACAAATGCGCCGTAAAATGCGTGGCTCTGGCAGCCTACGTGTCAACGCCATTTTGTCAACGGCACTTTTCCATGCCGAGCACGAATTGCGCAGGAAACAACAGGAGCGATTCAGTCGCTGGCTCGACATACAAACCAAGTTTACACCACATGGTAGAACGCATTGTGCGAGTGATGCGGATAAAAAATATCAGCATAATAATTGTGAAGCAAATGATGAAAAGACGGCTGAATTTGAGCGACGCAATAATGAAAATAATTTGTGGAGAAGCGAACTGAGTGGCCTCGATAATTTTCTAAGCAGTTTGAGCAGCAGCAACAACAACAACGCAACGAGCAACGGGAGCAGCAACAATTACAACAGCAACAAACAAAGCAACTGCGCAATTGCTGTCAACAGTTAGCACGAAAGAGACAACCCAATTTTCACACTTCAGTATATGGGCTGTGTGCTGTGCTTAGCTGTGTTTTTTCCTAATTTTTTATTTTGACTTGTTTGTTAAATTAGCTTTATTACGCAAAAAATTTCTCATTTGCAGTCGCAAAACGTATTTGTAAAGAAAAATGTGAAGAGGCTGTGAAGAAGAGTGTGATATATGATCATGATGAGCAAATGGCCTTCGTATAAAGCGGGTGGTGTGAGTCAATGGCGCTGTCTCTGTCTATCAACGCTCACCAGAAAAAGAAGCCTTTGGTCCCGGAAAAATTCACACTCGGTTTGTAAATTTATCATTATTACCTAGTTGTAACGCTATAGTTCATTTTTTTTTTATTTGTCTAATATTTTATACTGAAAAAGATACATAATGGCGAAGGGCCAGCATACATAAGTGTGTACATACGTAAGCGACGCCATCTTGCATGTGCTGTGTATACATACATGCGCAGATGGTCGGTTGTGTGAGAGTGACAACGGTATTGTCTGTGGCAAGTGACTCACTCTCGCGCATGTACATTCATGACTTTAATATATATACATTTTTCTTTTGTTTGCTGCTTTTGTATGTGTGTATATATGTGCATGAGTGGATAAACCTTGGATAAACATGTCCGCTATGTCTATTTTCGTCAGTATGAAATATTTAGTCAGAAAAGAAAAGAAAAATACAGTGGTTCATATTGAATCGAAAGAGACTCAAGAATCATTAATAGAAGAAATGATTAGATTAACATCTTTAGATTGTAGTTGCAAGAAGCGAACATTGTATATATATAAAAAAGAAAATTCAGAACAAAAAAAAATAGAACTGAAAATTGTATGTTAACATAAATAAAACTAAATGTAATTTTTTGAATCAGTGTTGCCTTTATTATTTACTCAAATCATCACAATACACTTCCCCTTGTATTTATAAATTTGTCTATAACAGAATTTGTTTTGCAGTTTTCCTGCTCCTCGAAACGTTTATCGCAACGATGAGGAGGAACGGAACATTTGGCAAACAGCAATAACAGCAGCCTCAAACGGCATCCATCAAGAACAGAACATCATCATGATGATATCGAAACAGAATGAAATGATCGATTATCCGTCTTCACATCATCCAATTGCGACAAATGTCGTCGCCATCAAAGATTTTATGTATTTATATAATATCCACTGAGTGAGTCTTCACGTCTGTCCGTCTTCTGCAACACCACACACAAATAGGCAGTGAGTTTGCAACGCCAGCCGACATATCCTACACAGTTCGCCGAAGCAGCAGTTTAGCAGCGGCAGCAGCAGCAGCAGCAAAAACCACCAAGTCTCAACCAAAAAAAAAAGAAAAAAATGTACAAATAATATGAAATGCCAGATGCAGTGCAGTGCTGACAAATATAAATTTGGGGACAAGGCGGAAATTGCGCGCGGCAGCAGCAGCAGCAGCTTCAGCTCAACAGCAAACGTGTGTGCGCTTTAAAAATGCCTGTGCCAACTACTACTACTACTTCCAACCACCACAACCACCACAATCACTACCTACTCTACTCTACATAAAATGTGGTTAGCAGTTGTTTTGCTGACGGCACCCAACCAACCAACCTTTCCATCCACACAGACATCTCTTCTGCATACACGCGGTATTCGTATATCAGCTGCGAACGCAAAAACAAATTACTTTTTCAAAACAGATTTACAGCAACAGAAATGGAGAATGAAATCAACACAACAATTCCGCAGTTGAATGTGCCTGCGACGCTATGGAGTTTCTCAGCTTAATCTTCATCTACGTTTACGTCATTTTGTCGTCTTCACTCTACTTCATTTCACTCGGCGGGTGGCACGTAAGCCGTATTGGAATTTTGCTCCTTAATTAATACTTGAATTACAGTCGTACTACCTACCACAAAGGAATGCAGAGAGGATGCTTTCTTTTTAAAGCTCCAGATTCTCGATTTTGTTTTTTTTTTGTTATGTATAAAACACATCTACGTATGATTTTAGCAAACTGCACACATTTCTAGAGGTTGCTAGTGGAAATCTGTTTGGAAGGTCTTTAGGCATTACCTTGGAATTCATCTACTGTCTACTCGAAGCAAGCACATCCCCGTTTTGAAGGAACAAGCTTACAAGTTTGATATTCTCTTTATTGCATAAATACGTGGGCTTCAATCTTTTTGTAGCGATGCATCACAGTTGAACGGTGCCTGTGAGCGTCTGGCTCATAATCCAAAGGGAGCCCACGAAGCGTACATTTTTAACTCGCAACACTCTCCAATCGTTGTGGTGGGAACGCGGATGGAATGATCGATCAACGACGCTGAGAACTACTCACGTAAAGTTATACCTGTAGATTAGGACAAAGACAATTTCTTGTTTATATTTTTAGCGATGCAACGCAGTTGAGCGGTGCCTGCGCGCATCAGCAAGAAAGAGATCAAGAAAGAAGCAAGATCGAATCGAGATATCGAATCCAGCAATCTTTTTTTCTCTTCATATTTTTGCAATTTTAGAGAGCTCGACCAATGTCAGAACACACGCAAAAGGGACACGAGTCAAGATAGAAACTACTCAAAACGAAAGCGTAAATTAATTTGTTAATACTTAACTTTGGACAAAATTGTTTTTGTTTCATGTTGTCTTTTAGCACTAGCACGTTGCTATTATGAGCCAAAGATACTTAAGGCTCAAGTAAATGATGCACACTATTGTCGTCTACTCTACTATTGAAAAGAGATGCAATTATGAAACTATATTCAGAAACATTCACGGAGATCGCATCGCATAAAGTAACTTTATATCTACCTTCAATTTGGAAATTTTTTATTCTTCTAGATCCATAGTATATGTCCGTACATACATATGGGCTAAAGAAAAAACAATGGTGAGATCTGGCTACTAGCCCAAATAACTAGCTCTAATCGACAACGAGAGGAGGATTTAATTTCATGGGCAGAATATTATCGAGGATCCTAAGAAACTTACGTAAATTATATGAGCTTTGCCATATTTTCTTTCTTCGTTTTTCTCATATTTTTATAGCAATATGACGCAGTTGAACGGTACCTGCGCATATTGGAAATTCTTTGATTGGAAAATATTGATAGGCAGCGAGGAACCGCCATTTAAGAGAGAGGCGTCCCCCAATCGAAGAAATATTCATGTAAATTATTCGATATGCCTGGAACAAAAAACATATTTTTTTCGTATCTTGTAGCTATTAAAAATGACCGCAGTTGAATGTGCCTGCCATAGCTTTACTATACAACTAGAGAACGTCTCGGCGCAGACATCCAATACTCAAATACTTGGAACTCCCATAGGAAGGAATTTTTCTACTGAATTTTACTCCGTCTCTTTTCATTCCTACCCAGCTTACAGGTTTTTTTCTCTAAGGATATATATCTATTACAGTTCACAAGACACTACAAATGACCCCCGAGTACATTTAGCAAAATTTCTTGAGGCAATGGGAATCAAATGCCAACTTGAAAGCAATAACAACAACAACACGACACTTGTTACCGCCTGAACCGAATTTGAACCAACATCGCTATTTTATGAGTAATGGTCGAATAACTCGATAAATGATTAAGGTCAGCCAAACACTGAATACGCTTTGACTTGTTTAAACCTGTTTTACAGCTAAACATAAATGCGAAGGCGATCACATGACATCGTGCGAGCCATTTCTTTTGCTCTCTCTCATACATAACTCTGTGTACTGCCTGCGAATCACGTATTCCGGTCCGATCTGGGCACGAAAACGTTTTTCTCTCTTATCTCCCAGCAAGCCAGCGGCAATCGGCAAGAAGCGTGTGACACACTGCATAATCGTTAAAGGGAATCAAAAACGATACATCAAGTCCATCCATAATCACTGATCCACAGATAGTGAAATATCCTACAGCAATGCCCACAGCACCACAACAACAACACCACCACTAGCTGCCAGCAACAGCTGCTCTGAATTGCAATTACGCGAGTACAACGAGTGATCATCCGTTGCAAAGTACACTTAACGTTTTTACATTCCAGAAAAACGTTAGCTGTTGCTGCAACATGAATATGGCCTGCTATGCTTTACACCACATAAAGAGGTCAGCCCTGTACCACTTGGCGGTGGCCTAAGCACTAACCCAAGATCGATCACAGATGATGAGCAGATAGAGACGACATTGGCTGTTGCTGCTCTCTCTATATCCATCTCTATTTATCAATCAAATCTGTGGCATCACCAAGCCTAGCTCGGCCAGGCCAGGCCAGGCCGCCAGACCAAGCCAAGCCAAGCTAGGCTGGTTCAGCTCAGTCCAGCACGTAATGCATTGCACCGCATAGAAATATGCGCTCGGTCCGCGCTAAAGGGAAACAAACGCGTTTGGACCGAGACCCGCCACACCACACAAACACCAGCATCCGCACTAAGAGGCGAGCTGATGTGTTGTCGTTGTTATCGGGCAGCTGCCTGCAAGTACGCTACGGGCATCCAAGCGTCGTCGTCGCAAGCTACTACTACTAACACTACTACTACTACTACTACTATACTCCGCTTCGTTCCGCTCTCCTCAACTCTGGACGTTTTTCTGTGTGTGTGTGCAACCATAGAATGTATGCTCGTCGTTTATCGCAAAAGGGAACCAAATGCGATTAGTGTTCAAGCATCCCAGGCGACGACCAAACAGACAGCCAGCCAGACAGCTATCCATCCATATAGCCAGCCATATCCTGTGCAGCAGCTTCACAGATGATGACACAGCGGTGATATTTCTATCAATCAATTCAATTGATTTAACACATTCTGTTTACAAAATTATCCACTCAAATCCTCTCACTTCTTAGCCTTGGCACAGATCGAGAACAGTGTGTAATCACGGGGTAATCAAATCAAACCAAATCAAATCCATCGCAAAGGGAATCAAATGCGATTAGTGTTCGATGCCGAAATGAAGCAGGAGCTAGCAGTGCCGCTAGTCCAGCGCAACGCTACCTATGCTTCACTTTTGCCAGTTGAGTGCTTGACTCCTGGTGCAACGTTCATCATTCCGCAATAGGGAATCAATTGCGAGGTGGTACTGCAGCAACGCACACACACACTACACCATACACACAAACACAACTTGAGACAGGCAAGCACACGCACACACATGTTCTTCGTGCTCCGTTCTTCGTACTCTGTACTCCATGCTCCCCAAGCATGTGATTAACTTCTGGCGTCACAAGATCAGCAAGCAGGCAAGCAAAGCGCCCTAAATCCAAATCGTAAAGGGAACCAAATACGATATACAGCAAGAGGCAGCTGACAGCAGACAGACAGCAGGCAGGCAGGGCATGATCCATGCCAGCAGCGCGCGAGAGATGCAAGCGATTTCTGATTACTGATATCTGACCGATTTTCTCCGTTGTCATCGTTATCCAATCCATGTTGTTGTTGTTGGTGTTATGTAACGCTTTTCAGGTAACTTTCGTCACTCACTTTCAGCCTAGCCTAGCCGACCTGGACGGACAGATGCGACACGTATCTGTCGGTTTCTGCACGTCAAGTTGATCTCAAAGGGAATCCACGAGATACGCGCTACTTCTCCTATTTGTATACATCTTATCTTTTTTGTTTGATTTTTTCCATCTAAGTTTGTTATGTACAGAGGCAGTCTTTTCTGGTCCTTTAGGCCTTAGACAATCAAGAATGTAAATTATTACAATACACCTACTCTGTAACCCTAGCTCCATTGTACCATGTCAAAATTGTATAAGCGCAAGGCGTATTATTTTGTAAGATTCGATTGTATTTTGATTATTGTAAAACCTGTGACATGTACATATATCTGTATGACTTAAGACACGTAGCAGGCTTGTGGACGGACGAACCCCCTCATTGTGTGATGTTCAACCCTTTGATACGTGAGCGAGAACGGGCGCTTTGAATGAGAAATACTCCATCTTTGAACCGGGCGATCCATGACCTTTGGGTATCGATCTTCTTCTGGGGCTTTCGCTGCTGGTCCTCTACAGGCAGTGGAAACAATGATCTCCATCGTTCAAAAAGAAAAAAATGGCACAACTATCTTCACCTGAGCAAACACTCTGGTCGCCTGGTCAATGAATCCACCAACTCCCATGCTCGGCGATTTTTCGACTTCTCTGATGTCGGAGCGCTTCCTTGGTGGGATCTTCTTCAGGCCATATAATCATCCGTAACGGTGTACGACGCTTCATTATCAAAAACAAAATCTTCACATGAACTGGAAAGAGTCTCTTCGATTGCTTAGAGTAATGTCACACTTCATCACAACCACTTGTTGAGTACGTTCTCCTTTTGTGGCATTTGCAACCAGTCGGGGAAGAATATAGGAAGATCAACCGATCTGCAGAACCACTACTACTACTACTTCTACTACTCTACTGCAAGGCACAACAACTAACATATTCAAGAAAACATCATTTTCATCGACACGCACGCACGCACGCACGAACCAATCAACCAGAACCACTTGTTTTGCTCTTCGTACGCTGGCTAGGATCAAACACACACACATTAATGGATTAGTTTGTCATTCTCGTTGTGGGACAACGCTTCGCATATTCAACAATAATTTACAACACACATTTCCTCCCTGCTTTTGATGATGACATGGGCCGCCTGGTGGCAAGCGATAGGATAGGATCTCAATCTGCTCGGGTTTTGTTTATCTTCTATTACTACACCTCCTCTACTACTACTACTACCTGGCCGATGATGAGGCCATTGATTTCGAACCTTCTACTGAGACGTCTTGATGTGTTTGGCGATTAGAATTTTCTTCAGGATTGCAAAAGATTCTCTCGAGCTACTTTTGAATATTTGGGCATCACTTGAATCACTTTTTCTACTGTATTGACTGCTGCGTGGGATTATCAAGAATTGACGGCAGCGTGGGAATACCAAGACTTGACGGCAGCGAGGGACTATGAATAGGCGGCATCCTGGGATACCGAATTAGGACGGCGGCGAGGGAGATCACATTTTATCATCGTGGGATTCGCTTGTTTCATCGTGAGATTTGTTAGGGCTTCGGTTAGGAAAGGGCGCTAGAGACATTCCAAGGATTTCAAGCAGGGCAGGGGCAAAAGCGATGACGGCGTCGTGGGAGGCACTTGACGGCGGCGGGGGAATCACCAGACTTCGGCGAGGGATCGGACATCCTGACAGCGGCGTGGGAAACTAAAAGCTTCGACGTGGGTGACATGGATGACGGTGACTGACTGCTGCGAGGGATTTCCTGACTGCTGCGTGGGAGATCCTGACTGCGGCGTGGGAGTTCCTGACTGCGGCGTGGGAGTTCCTGACAGCAGCGTGGGATCCTTTGACAGCGGCGAGGGAGCCTCATCGAAAGATTTTTTTTTTTTTTGACGATCATCGTCGTCTGTATTCCTCCATGGTGCATAATCTATACAAGTTCATGCGTTCAAGGCTGATATACCTGCATTAATATCTGCCCAACTGGCATCTACATACCATATATATTATATGTAAATGTACATACTTATTCGCATTCGTCGTCCTAGTATTTAATTAACATGAATAGCCTGCACCCTTAACTTAACCAACCCATACGAACGGAAGCAATCATCATACTGCTACATTTATAATAATATTTAACGTTCCTGGAATACCGGAAAGCAACATTAACACGATGATCCAGATAATCCAAATGCTTAAACAAACGGATTATCTGCTGAATAAATTTTGATTGTTTAAAAAAAATGAATTAAATTTGTGTTATTTATTGAAAAGGTGATCTACCAAAATTTGAACAGATTCATATAGGGATAGGTGCCATTCGGCTGAATAGCCTGAGTCCGATTAACACGTGCAGTACCGTTTGGGAAAACGCCTCCATAGATAGGCTGAGGACCGAGGATGTTGTAATTGTAGCCAGAGTCTGGCAGTGGAGCTAATGGTGGCGGCGGATTGCTGTGCAACGGCTGCATGGAATGTGTGTTGTTGTACGCACCATAATTGGGCCTGGTATTATTGAATCCTGGTCCAGGCTGATAGTTGACTGCTGGCTTTCCAAACGTAACATTTTGACGGCGATGAACAGCGTTGAGATTTCGTGCAAAAGAACTGGTTTCAAGGTTGCAGCAGGCAAAGACAACAGCTACAATAAAATCGATGCGAAAGATGTCATATGGGAGTACCAGATGAAATATCAAGTGCTGATAAGAAGAAAGCTAACCTATTGCAAGAACCAACTGATAAGATATCAGCATCCTGACGTCGTGTTTCGCAAGTTTTGTGAGGTGATCGCTTTGAAATTCGAAATGTTACTAAACGCAGCTGCTGAGAGTCCCGTCTATATAAAAATGGCTGGGAATGAAAACAAAAGTCTGATAAGAAGATGACTTAAAAATTTTTATTTTGTTGCTCTCGGGCATTTCATTTCAACTAAAATTTTTCATTTCTATTTATTTATTTTTTTTTTTAGCACCTGAGCACCTCGTGTGCTTTGATGCTGTTGTTACAGGGCACTTTCAGGTCGAGTATTCCCAACTACAAAATGCTGGAAATGTTTATTTCTATATAAAAAAAGGTGTTGACAAAATGCGTGCTCTTATCATCAGTGGGCTTTTTTTTTTTAAATAAATGGTGAGAGTGGTACAATAAAGCTGTATAAGTGTACATACGCTACAGGCATATGAATATAAGTCAGATGACTTTAGGTATATATATTCTTGTCCAGGTCGCATGCGCATTTCAATCACAGTGTTTTTTTTTACTTAAGTATAGAAATAAGTAAGTTAATCACTTTGAGCCGTGTAGAGGGAATCCATTGTTCGCTCTTTCGCAGATAGCGATTTTTTGATTATTAATCAGGAAATCGATTTTATCTAAACCTCAAAAAACCAGATTTAAGAAATTCATATTTATATCATCACATAAATATATTTTACATATGTATTTCATCCGCGTTGCATAGGAAACAGACCTTCGCAACTGCTTCGTCGCACAATTTGTATGTCTAAATAAGTAAAATGGAGTCATCAATATATAATATATATATATAGATATATATCGCAATCACAACTTACCGGCACCACAAAAGCGAGCGCAGTTAAACTTCTGTTCGTTGAGATACAATTGCCGGTTGCTGGCACAGACCGGATTATACTCTGGAGTTGTGGGGCAACTGCCATAGCAATTGAGGAACTCTCTTGTGGGCTGCGGTGCGTCGACAAAGGGTGAGACAGTTGCCATCACTGGCATATTGTTGACGAGCACCCAATCGCGACGTGCTGTTGGCGATGTTACTGGAACACTTGGCGGTCTTGTCGCAGAGAATATCAGCTCATCTTGGGCCGACACAAGTAGACACACACTGGTAATAATCACACATGCCGTAAACAACAATGATTGCACATAGCAATGCATCCTTAATAAATATATCCGTATTTGGGTGCGAAGGGTTCTGGGGTTGCAATACGACTAAGTCAAGCCCGTGCACAACTATAAGTCTATATAAACTGATACATAAGTAGACAGATAATTTCATATAACTGGTTTTCAACGCTAATTTTGTGGTAAATCCAGTTCGATCAGTCGGAAAGTTTATTAAGTTGTTTTTTTTTTTGCGATAACAACCAAAGATGATCAAGTGGGGATTAAAAGTGTACTGGGAATATCACAAGTCTATTATGATTACACTATGCACCAGAATAAAACATGAATTAAAAATAAATATTGCATAAGCGTATATATTATTTTCTTATTGTTTTTGCAATGCGCAAAACGTAGCTACAAAAAGAAACATTTATTTTTTGTTTAACTACGGCACATATTTTATAATTTGTTGCACAGTGTAGAAAGTAGAAGTGGGAAATGATAGCTAGCCTATAAAAATGGTATTGTACGGTGCGGCAGTTATGCGCGGCCCAGGCATGGAGTGCGTTGGAGATGCATACTGCATAGACTGCTCTAGTTTTTGATATCCAGCAGTTCTCCAACCAATGCTAGCTAAAGCAAAAAAAAAAAAAAAAAAAATGGGTTAAAGGTTATAAAATAGGAAGTGGCAGTTGTAATTTACAGTTTGAAGTACGTGGCATTCGAATTAAAGTTAAATCTTCTGTTTCTTCTGACTGCTTGTCCTTCTCGCTTATGTTCGGATTGAGGGCCCGCTGCAGACACTTGCCCATATGAATGCCACGCCTAGGGCGCCCACATCGGCAGATTTCCAAAAGGTTTTTGTGCATTTCGGGTGAAATGGAGTGTGGTGAGTCTTTACAATCGGGCATTTCTAAAATACGAAACTGAATTTGACTGTAACATAGACCTTTAAGGTTCTATATCTACCTGCTATTTTTAGTTTCTGCTTTAGCTGGTTCTCCAGCTCATCTTGATGATAGAACTTATTGTTCTCGCTCTCATCAATTTTAGTCCAAACGTGGGGATAATTGCTACGCGATTTGTGTTCCATGCGCACCATCTCCTTACTTTATAAAATATGTTACAAATCATTGTTTATCTTTATTTTTTTTTAAATTTAAAATTTATGTCTTTTGAACATACACTCGTCCAATAAGCTTCATGGGATCCATTTTGATGTTGTCCTGGTGGATGAGAACTGTGTACTAAACTTAAACAAATTATGTGTTTGCTTTGGAAATATTTTTCCATAGCAACAGGAATACAAATTGGGGTGATTTTTAGTTTTGGATATAATATTCTCATTCCAAATATCGACTATCAAATCTTTCACCAACATGTCAATATTTGAAAGATTTTAAATTTGCAAATTCATATTCATACAAGATAAATTAATGAGCAGCAATAAATGGATGTGTGAGATTAATTTGGGGTGTAAATTTAAGCGTTTAAAATGTTTAATTATAGTTCAGCCGATTGGTATTTAAGCATTTCCAGGATCCGAGGGAAAAAATTTGTGCAAGAAATTACACAAGATTCAAGGTGCAACAATAAATAAGACTAAAGGATCTTGCCAAAACACAGCTTATATTGTGAGCAGCCCATATTTTGCTTACATCGCTAAAAGTATGCAGCATTGATTAATAAACGATATTCTTTAGCGCTGCCCAAAAGTATGCAATAGCTTTCCACAAATTATTTTTGGCTGAAGAAGCCAATATCAATAAATCATAATTTATCCACTTTAAGATACTTTTTACAAATACACTACTTAGCCGTTTTCTTGTGAATCCTTGTCAAAGATTATAATTATGTTACTTTTTTTTTTGTAATGAATAGGGTGCAGGTTTTTTAGTGTGATTAAAATTGTATATTTTGCTTAAATGAAATATGGAGCTCGAAGAGAAACACGTTTATTTGCATAATTATAATAATCATATATATATATATATTTTAAATACCTATATTACTGATCTACATGTTTTAAATATTTATATATAGGTCAGAAGTCGCGATAAGCCTTATGTCAATCAATTGGTATAGCTTCTCCCCTCCTGCGTGCAGTCAGCTTATCACGTTAGTCACCAGCTGTGTTGGGGAAGCCTTAATCAAGAGTATAAGCTATGCCAATGGCTGATGTAATCCAATGCTTGCGATTGCAGCACCCATAGTTGATAGTTCCAGCTCCACTTTGTGCAGAGATTAATGCAATCTTTTAAGTGGCAGCCAGCAGTAAGGTGACATTGCTGACGAGCGCAAGTGGAGGAGGCAGTGTGGTGACATTCAGTTTATTGGTCTGACAGGTAATGGCATCGTCATGGAAATAAGCTAGGTACAAGGATGCTAAAAAGGTCAGCGTAAATGTCAACCAGAGGCAGCCAAAGCTTATGCGGCGCACTTTCTGCCACCAGGGATCCAGCTCAAAGGGCAGCAGCTCTTCCAGACTCAGTCCATACGAGTAGCTGTCGAGAAATGTGTGTATAAAATCGCCGGGGTACGGTTTTGTTATAAAGTTATTATTTAATGAAATGCGACAGTAAATCGTTTACTCAGCAGTTGTGAAAGCGGGCCCATAATCCTTTGGATCCTTGCCCAACGGCACGACAATGATGTGCGCCTCTTGATGATGTCCTTGCTGCAGTTGTTGTTGTTGCGTTTGTGTTTGCTTTCGAGTCGCCAGTAGCGCTGTTCTCTCATCGCAGGACATTCTGTTCCTCTCACGTTTTAGCTGTCTGCGACAGAGGATTGCAAACACTCCACGGAGTGGCCGACCTGCTGCTCTGCACCGCTTGTGGACAATTGAAGCTGGCGTCTGGTTTTGCTTTCGCTTTGTTTCAGCTTAAATTAGCTTTCAGCGCGTCGCAAGTTTTACTGTTTTATATTTGTTGTTTGCCTTTTTGTTGAATTTGTCCAGATTCCTGTAAACAACTTTATCTCCATTGCATTGTTGTTGTCGTCGTAGTCACAGTCGCTCATCTTCCGCCTCCAGCTTTTTGCACTGATTTGTCTTATCTTACACATAGAAAAAAACACAGAGTTTTCAAAAATTTGGTATGAACGCTGTTCTGGGAATAGAATAAAGAGAATATTAAATTCATTATTTTTTTAAATCATCAAGAAATTTAAGGTAAGAAATACAAAATACATGTTTTGAATATTTGTACTTGATTTAAGAATGGTTGTATTTTTTTTTTATGTATTATGATTATAAAATAAATACTCAAGAAGAAATTGAAGTTAAAATTATACAACGATTGTCTTCAGATAAACGAATTTCGTCGAGTGTTTCAGTCGTACTTGTCTTTTTTTTGGATGGCCTGCAGCTGATGATGATTGCATAATAGCGGTTGCCCGGCAATTGTCGCCCAGTTTCCAGTGAAAACACCACAGATAAGACCCCTAACAGATACAGATAAAGAATACAACGTTCTACTTATAAAGCACAATTTGTTGAGTTGAAGACATATGTATTTTTTATTTTTATTTTCATTTTATTTTGTTTGGGGTTAACATGCTTGAAAATACATATACTTATAGGTAGTAAGTATGTACTTAAGACTTTTGGGCTTGGGTTTCCCTAAAAATTAGCCTATGTACTTTAAATATTGTAGCTAAACACCAAGTTCATTATATGTAAAGTGCATAAATACGATTATGGATAGTATGTGTGTATATAGATGCTTTAGCCAGGGTTCTTTTATTTGGCCATCGACTTTGACTATGTCGGGAAATTTTCATTGTATTCATTTATTTTTAACCCTGGTGCGTACTTACACTATGAATAGTTATTAATGTTTATTGGGAATTGCAGTAAAGGTTTTCTATATTTCTGTATTTTGTCTTGTTTTTTTTTGTTTAGTTTGTTAATACTAGATATTTTAAACTATCGCGTATTTTATTCTGTATCTAAAGTGCGGTTGTCATTAATATTATTGGTATTAGCTAGAATATATGTAAATACTATTTTTATATAAAAATTTAATGAAAAGTTTGAATCCAAAATACATCTTAACAAACATCAAAATGATTAATTATATATAAATATCAAATATCTCTGCTATTAAAAATTTCTTAGGCCAATCAACTAAAATATAAAATAAAATTAGTATTTTAGGGAAAATTATAAAAATAAAAAATACTTGATTATAGATCTGTAGTGGCTATGTTTATATCATACGCTTGTTGAACTCTTTCTTGCTCAGCGATCATCATTATCATCATTAGATAAGATGCTGCTCTAACTCTATAGAAGTACATACCTAAATTCTATATCGGAAGCACTTTACTCGTTATTATTTGCCTTTGCCTTGGAGTTAATCAAATATATATATATATATATATATGCCTTATGTGTAGTGTATGTTTGATAAGACTACATATATTTTTGTTTAATCTGCTTTCATTATAATTTGTGGACTGTCCTATGCCATACTTCTTCACTCTATTTAATTTGCTTCAACAACATTAACCTGATTCTGGAACGACTTTTTTGAGTCGCCTGTTAACTGCATTTATATTCTGAATATACGGAATTCATAGGAAAATCTTTCTTGTTCTTATCATCTTTTCTTTCGCTTTGTTAATGTTTAAATATTCGTAAACAAAATCACATAAATGAATTAATTGAAAAATTCAATTTAATTTTCAGAACTTACAGTAAAACATTGATAGATGTAATTGCATTAAATACATTTCTCGACTATTTCATAACTTAATTGTATTCGATATTTATCATATTGGGTATTATATATATATATCTAGATTTGGCTCATTTTTTCCATCAAGGTTTATTGATGTTGTTGGTTGATTTTATGATCCTTAGTTTAAGTATATAGGTTTTGTTTATTGGGTAGTTTATTTTCGTATTCATTCAAAATGTTAATTTTAGGTTTTGTTTTATTAAAAAATAGAATAACATTATACAAAAAATACATTCGTTTAACAAACTTTTGGTGTTATGTCTTAATCTTTTAATTCTTGTTGATGTTGTTTATTTATCTTTCATCTAAATAGGTGACAAAGTAAAGAGAAAGTCTTTCAAGTAAGTAGATTTCATGTAGTGCAGTGTAAATAACACTTGATGGTCGTACTAAAAGTGCCGCTTTTCGATTGGTCGGAGTTTGAGTTGTGTTTTGGTTTTTGTTTTTGTTTAAGTTGTCGCTTTAGTTGAGTTTTAATTTAGTTTGCAGTGGAAACTGTTTTTTTTTATCTAAAAGTGCGGTTGACTAGTTATAGTTCCTGTTTTAATAAGTAGTTAGCTCTTGAGCTGAAAGTTGTTTTGGTTTTTGTTGTTTTATATTTAAAGAATAGCAGTTCTCTAGGGCTTACACATCTATTAAATTAACAATGACTGATTGTGACAATTAATGGAGAGACAATTTATCAGTTATCATATATATATAGATATTAAGTACAGCTATAACAAACAACAATGATAATAATAATAATGACTTAAATTGCAATTAAGAATGATATAACACATACACAAATTGTAAATATCGTAAATATCGTATTTTGTATATGTCGTATATCGTAAATGACATAATATATATATATATGCATGTATTTATGTAATAATTATGAATGATCACGTTGCTTGTTTGCTGAGCCCTGGCAGCCTTTCTTGTATTTACATATAAGCATTTATTACCTAATCAATATAATATAATTGAATTAAACTCCTTTAAAAAAAAGCCACATCTAGAAACTAATTAAACATTATAATTTTTAATATTAACATAAATTTTACATAACTATATCAATATTTATATATAATAATAACATACATAAATATTTGTTTACACATACAGCATATAGCATTAAACATATGTTATTATAATATAGTTCAATCTGTTTATAAATAAAAATTTCGCTTATGCAATTTGATTATTGTTACAGCTTCGCTACAGCTATTAAAAATGTGTGTGTATTTTCATTGTATTATTGTTCTTTTCCTCTTTTAGATATATATTCTGCAGGGTGTGGGTATAGCTGCTTAAACCATGATGACATCGTAAGCCTCCAGTGTGCTCATTAGCAGATACATAACCCAAAGGGCAAACAAAATCGATGCATGTACCCATTTGGAAGTAACGGGTCCACCAAGTTCGCAGCGAATATTTTTGTTAAATCTCCGATACATCATCACGCAAACGGCAATGATTGCCTGGCAACAGAAAAGCGCCACCGCGAATCCAATGCTAAGGGATAAAAACAATTGGTAAGTTAGTGGATAAGGTGAAACGATATCAATTGGATGGAACTTACGTGCCCGGCTCCACATTGAAGGTTGTGCCATGGGCCATGTGATAGATCGATGCAATGGACCACGCCAGTCCAATGCCCAGGAACACGTTGACCGCATTGCTGCCCGTCACATTTCCGATGCAATTATCGGCGGTATCGTCTTGCTTGGCAGCAATAATGCTGGCAAATGTATCTGAAACCCAAAAACAACTTATCAGTATCTCAACAGTTTTACTCTAATTAACTGGCTACCTGGTATACTGGTGCCGAGGGCCACAAAGCAGATGGCCGTAACAGAGTCCTTAATATTGAGCACACAGCCAAAATAGGTGGCTGCATCTCCAATAAGGGCAGTGAGGGCGCCAATGACTACTATTGAAACTACGAAGGTGACATAACCACCGCATATATCTGTCAAAAATAATAATAAAAATATTTAGTGATAGGAAATTTAATTTATACTATTTTAAGCATATTCCATGAATCTCTATAAAATAGTTCACGAGTTGCGTATTTTTTTTTTAAATTTCCAAATTTATTTTTACCTGTGGGCGGCACAAATGCAAATAACACCTTCCAGAATAGGCAAACGAAATGGCTGATATAGTCGAAGCATTTGGGAACATCCTCTTCCGCATCATCGTCGTTATCCATTTCAGTCTCATCAGCTGCAAATGTGTATAGCGTATGTGCTTTGGATAATACTATTTAATGAGGGCTTACCTGGCACAACGGTGAGCGCATCCTTAAACTGTTCCTTCCAAGAGGAGGTGCCCAGCACAGCCGATACATTGGCCCTGGCTACGAGCTTGTCCACAGTAGCCTATGGAGTACAATTGCCATTTAGCGTTTGCACATTTTCTTTAAAAGGTATTGTTATGCATATCAAGTATACGCCCCTCTGTGCAGACAGAGAGACAAACAGACTCACAGACAGACAGACAGGAAACACAGCATTTCATTTGAAGACTTGCACAATTAGGATCTTATTTGCCTTGCACCTGAACAGGTGTGTGTTGTTAGCACGGGGCTGCCAAGGAAACAACTTGACACCTGAGACCCTTTTTTTTACATAGTGCAGATGTTGTCGTTTATTGTTAGCAATGTTGTTGGTATTGTTCGTGTTTGAAGTGTTACAGCTACAGCTTTGGCTTTGGCCATTAAGCCATGTATAATCTGCCAATGGTCCCAGGGATCATTAAATAAATGTGTGCAGACGTTTTGTCTGTTTGTGTATTTAAGCTGTCAGTGTCTGCCTTCCTGTGGGTTTGTGGGTCGAGCTAATAAGCTGTTGCCACTCCATGCGCCAATTGAGTTGGATTCAGTAAGTGATATATATTTTTTTTTAATTTTTGAAGAAATCACATATTTAAATGTTATGCAAAATTTTCAATTGCTTGGCTTTACACGCTTTCTCGATGCACACCTCATTTTGGTATATCGCTTTATAATGATTTTATCTTATATTCTTGTCGACTTGATTGATTACTTACCTTGAATTCCTGGCTCTCTTGGATGCGTATGGTTGTGGTAGTTAGTTCTCCGCATCGGGGCCTGCTCAGCAACAAAATACGCTCCAATTCGGTCAGCTCATTCACTGGCTTCTCTTCCACCTCCTTGATTTGAGCTAAGAGTTCATCGTCTGTGCATCGGCGGAAGGCGAAGACAAAATTATAAAAAAAGAGTTAACAGACAGAATGCCAAAGACTGCCACATCAAGCCAGTCTCAACTTAAAGGCTGTGCTTTTGCAGTTTACTTGGTTGAGTTCGATATTATAAAACACACAAAAATTACTCGACATAGAAATTGACAAAAACATCGACATAAACATAGAGATAAAGTTGCAATTTTGGGTGTACTTTTCTTGCATAGGAACTTTTGTGAAGCACAGAAAAGAAAACGAAATTTAATTTATAGTTAAAACGAATAAAAGAAAACACCTACAAAAAGACAGAGACGAAGAAAGAGTTAAAAAAAAAAATGGGAAGATGGGAAGATTTGCACAGCTGCAAATAAAGTTGCAAAGCATGCAAATGGAGCCAATAAAATATACGTTAATTATTTTTCAAATAAATTTTAAGCTTTATGCATTCATTCTGATGAATTATTCAGAAAAAGCAGGCGAGAGCTTGATTGGTGTTGCAAGTGAAAGGAAGTTGCATGCATACATAAATAACGGTAGATTAAATGTGTAGAATGCTGATTTGAAGGATGACTCACGAGTATGATCTCCAGTTCGATTTTCTAGACAGCGATTAAGTGGCAAGGTACACAAGTGACAAACAAAATTGTTTTTTTTTTTTTTTTTTTTTTTTGATTTTTGGGATGTTGTTGGGAAAATTAAGACAAGATTTTCATATAAGGATAATTTTTGAATAAACTTTATTGAGATTATTATGATTATTGTTATTATTTTGCTATGTTCAGTTAAAAAAATGTAGTATTTAATTAATGCATTCTCCAATTTGATTTGTTTTTATTTGATTAACATTTTTTACTTTAGCTTGCCTACGTTACCCTGTTATTATGTAATTGGTGGGTGGTTGGGTGGTTCTCTAAAACACACACAATTAAACAAGATAAATACATCGATATGGTTAACATAACATTTTGTTTCGAGTACGTTATTCTAAATCAAATGTCAGCCGTTCATAAAAAATATTGGCCTAGTTGCAAAAAAAAATAATAATAAAACACACACACACACACAAAAAACAAAGGATAAAATACATCAAAAAATGTCTGCAAAAATATTTTTGTTTCAAAATCAATTGTCGTGTGCATTACTTACAAATCGATGTTTTGACGATGTTTGTTGCGAATTCGTTTAACGATATTGTTCATATATATGATATTCAATGATATCGTGTTGAGAGAGATATCGGGGCACAACAAACAGAAGCGGGCACAAGCGCGTGTTACGACAGATGTGTTTTATATATATGTCCACCGAGCATAGAAGGTTACCAACAATATGTTTAGCCCAATTTTGGCCAATAATTGCGGCTAACTTTATTTCAATTGAAGACGAAACGATTTCTTTGTTTTTCTTTCTGTTTTTTTTTTTGGCTGATTCTTAACTTTTGCTTAGAAAAGTGTAGCGTCGAAAAAGCGCAAAAGTTATTTCTTTCATATGTCTATTTCATGCCAATACGACTTACACATAGATATACGTAACTTACACACACACACACACAAAATATATAATATATATATATATATATAAAGATGCATACAAGACGAGAATATTGTTGATGAGACCAATAACAATTACTAATGAGAGAGTATGCCTATTAAAGTTTGTATTCGACTAATGTGTTAAGTGCTTAAACCAAATTGATTCTATTATTCTTTTCATTAGAGTGTTTTGTTTATTAGATCTTTTAGTTTGCGATAAGACGCCCACATTTTCTGTAATTTAACTTTCTGACAACGCATTTTTTTTTTTTTTTTAATTAACTGAACATAAACACTTGAGAATTTGATGAGATTAGGTGCTTAAATTTATTTTTACCTACCAAAAAATCGATAGAAAAATGTTTCCTTATTTGTTTCATCTGCGTGAGGATAATTTGCAATTGCATTGGTGTTGTTGTAGATATTTTGTTGATGTGTTTAACATATACATATACAGGAATTTGATTAGTTTTGTTCAAGAGTTACTTAAATGCATGATTGTGAGTTGTTCATTATGTTCTAAATACAAAATCAATATCCAATATAAATAAAAGTGCTAGAATACTGATCTGATTAGGGTTGGGTGGACTGGCTAGTTGGGGGCGGGTGGTATGAACTAAAGTTCTAAAACTAATAAAACAAAATAAATTTCAATGTTTGGAAGGATGCTCTATATAAAATGCTAACAAATAAGCCAAATTTATTACAAATTGTTATGAATTTGCGGTTCTTACATTTTTTTTTGGTTTTTGGGATTTTTATCGTGCTGTTTTTTTTTTTTAATGTATATGAAATAAAAATAATTCAAATACGGTTTTCATTCTCTAATTGTAATTTATAAAGATGATCTTTTTGGGATTGCGAAAAGTAGACCGATATGATTTACATCCTTTTCTTAACCCACATCTTAGTTGCCTGTTCAACAGTCGGAATAATAACAAACAGATAAAAAGGGTCTAAAGCAACAACAAAAAATTAAACACACATAACATACAAAAGGCAACATATAACAGAATGTGGGGTTGATGTTTAATTTTTTTTATATTTTTTTTTTCAAATATGGGTGTTTTTGGATTTTTGGGGAAGGTAAAAACAACTAATTTGCACTTTTTGGTCGCAATTTCCACACTTTGTCAAAGAAATGGGCAAAATTCGAGTTAAGAACTTAAGGAATCGAATCCCAAAGGAACTTTGTGTTGCTTTTGTTGCGCTTTCGTTTTCAATTCAAATAAAATTAATTAATGTACAATTTTAATTTCAAGTCTTACGGTAGTGAGCGGAATCTAGAAGCACAAAGAACAAATAAATGAAAAGACCAAAAAGTATACAAGGAAACCGAATACGAGAAAATTTACAACTATGTGTTTTGTGAGTCCTAAATCACTCAAATTTGTATTGGCCAAATTTCGTCTTTCGAGTTTTTATTTTTTTATTATATTTTTTTTTGTTTTGTTTCACGTGTGCGTGCTTGTTGTGGTTTCTTTGTGTGTGTATGTGTGTGAATGTCCTTGTTCTGGTTATTATTTTCTTGGCAATAGTTAAAATGGGACTATTAACTTTATTATGAGCGACACCACAAAGACGAAAAGAAATTCATGCCCATTTTTTGCACACTTTTGGGGCTGCCTCTGTTCCCCGTGAAATCCTCCAAGTGCTGCTCCTTGCGTAGTGAATTCATGTAATTTGGTTAACAGGAAATTGGGTTTGCTTTGTTACAAACACACACATACAGACACACACACATATGCACAGAAACACAAACAGTCGCAGGACACGTGTAAGGTTCAAAGTTCAAGTGTCAGGTAAGTTGTGGTTAGAGGGGCATGGAAAGGGGAGTCTGCCTTTGGTGCTATTAAATTGAGTTTTAATGTTGTCTGTGTAGTTGTTGGTATTATTGCTGCGTGTGTTGCCAAACTTACCTGGCGCCAGTTGCGGCTCGCCAATGTGCACCTTGAATTTCACATCCTTCTGGTAGCTGCTCTCCTCCAGTATGGGTATGGATATAGATTGCCTGCAATGGGATTAGGGCACATTGATTAGAATGTTATGACCAAGCACTTCTCTATTAATATGCCAATGTCTTGCGGCTTAAATCAAATCCATTCAGTCACATTGCGAAACATTAGTATAATCTGTATAGTAATTGCCGCAAAAACGCCTACAAATGCACTCAGAGAAACATTTTGTACCAAAATATGTAAAAAACAAAGAAACGCCTTTTTTGTGTTTCTTTAAGTGTCACTTTTTAATTTATTGATGATCTTTTTAAATAAAAGAGCAATACTTAAACAAATATTGCATTGTGTTTGTAGCTCAATTTTTTGCTGAGTGCACGATTTGGCTCAAGTAGCTCAAGTCTGCCAGGCAACTGTGCCACATTGATTAATGGACTTTGCTGTGGCTAAACGGCCAATTCCGACACTCTAAACAACGTTAGGAATTTATAAGGCGGCATTAATAAGACTGTCAGCCAACACCAGCCAGAAATGTCCCATAACAAGAATAACAACAAAATCAATGAGCGCACTAAAATAGCATATACAAAATCACCTAAACGCACAATATAATCGCATAAATATGCGAATTATTCAACTGTGCACCGAAAAATGCTTTGCATCAAAGTGAATTATTGCAACAATAGAGAAAGCAGGCAGAGATACACACAGAGAAAGAGAGAGAGAGGGAGAGAGAGGGAGAAAGAGGCAGAGAGAGGGGGTTGTAGTTGCAATGCATTTTGCTTTGTTTTTATTCGATTTGGCATTGTGCCAAAGAAAAGACAAAACCCATTTTATTATATGCCACAAGTTGTTTGGTTTTGGCCCAGGGGCATAATTAGTTGGCTTCCCTCACTTCGATAAGGCTTGTCAAAAGTTCAACTACTCAACTTGATTTGTTAACTGATTATCATTTATATTTGTAGCTAACACGAATCGATGTAGAATTTTCAAGTAATTAAAGTCTGTTTGATATTGACAAAAATAATTACATATTTAATTTTACAGTTGTATTTTTTCACAACTTGCTTTTCAACTTTCACATTTCGTTTTAGTTTCAACTTTCACCTTTTTCCTTCAACGAGCTTTGTGTTTTGAAATTCTATTTTTGTTTTATATATTTATTTTATTTTATTTCATTTTTCTGCGAAAACCCCTCTTTGTGGCAAACATAAAGCCTGTATATGCAATGAGTTTTATGACTCACATATAATGAAATATAATGCTTTTGAGGGCTACAAACAAACAAACGCAATTGAAGAAAAGAAATTAATTTTTTTGCCATTTGTACTTATGTATTATATAAATTCAAGTGTATAAGAATTATTTCTATTTTGTTTTTTTTTTCGGTATTTTCGATTCTAGTAAATGCGTAAATTGAAAAATACAATTTTTGAGTGTGAATTTAAACAATATCGATAAGATTAGATTTAGTTATAGGTTCTTTCCAATTTATATACTTTTTTGGGGGATTATTATTTTCAAGTCAAGAATTGTGAGACACGTGATATCAGAAAATCTTTAACGGTATGGTTTAAAAGCTCCCATGGGAATAAGAACCCCTAAAAACTATAGGTTGGCCAAACTCAACAATTGTCCACTAAATCAAATACAAATAAATAACCATTCCCTTGAGGTTCGCTATATAGATTAGTAAATCTACTTTTGATCTAACCTTAAACCAAAAGCCCAATCGGCTAGAGAAAAACAATCATATTACTCAACACACACAGCATTTCACGTGCTGAATTTTATGGTGCAATTCAAACAAAATATAATAAATCCATAAATTATTATTGCTAATATTGGGCATTGGATGGCAACCGTAAATAACTACACAAAGCGGCGGGGAACTGGTCACACATTAGATTTGGTACGATTAGCCGATTGTCCATTATGTCCAGCCTAATCGTATCTTATCTTATCCGTATAGCAGTGGGAAGTTGTGGCGATTATTAGAATTGACCAGTGATCACGAGCGGGCCACAGTCTTCAGCAAGATGTGGCTACACTCCAACGTGGCGATTGTGATCGCTCTGCTTTTCGCCGGCTCTTATGCGGCACCAGAATGCACAAGGAGTGCCGAGTACTGTCAGGATCGCTTAATGCATCCGGATCTGGAGGAGCCTATGCTGCAGCAGCCACAGGGACGTCGTGTAGATGGTGAAGAGACGACTGCTTATTGGCGTGAGCATGGCATCAAGTTCATCAAGGATAAGCTGGGCGAGAAGTTCAACAAAGGCAAGGCCAAAAATGTGATCCTGTTTCTCGGAGATGGCATGGGTGTGACAACCACATCGGCGGCTCGGACTTTGCTGGGTGGCGAGGAGAAATCGCTATCATTTGAGCAATTCCCATACACCGGTCTGTCCAAGACCTACTCCGTGGATCTAATTGTACCCGATTCGGCCTGCACAGCCACTGCATATTTGTGTGGCGTTAAGGGACAGGAGGGCACCATTGGTGTCAATGGCGTCGTGCCGAGAAGCGACTGCGGGGCCATATTTGATAAGAGCAACCACGTCGACTCGATTGCCAAGTGGGCCATGGATGCGGGCAAGTGGGCCGGTCTGGTGACCACCACCCGTGTGACGCATGCCTCCCCTTCCGGCGTCTATGCCCACACTGCCGAACGTGACTGGGAGAGCGATGCAGACGTGGCCAATGATTGCGGTGAGAATTCAGGAGTGGAGGATATCGCCCATCAGTTAATCAACGGCGAGGTGGGCAGCAAGCTGAAACTGATGCTTGGCGGTGGACGCAAAAATTTTGTGGACAAGAATTTGGCCAGTTGGGGCGTGCGCAAAGATGGCTTAAATTTGATTGAAAAATTCAAGGCGGAGAGTGCCAATAATGTATATGTTGACACAGAGAAAGATCTGATGGACTTGGATGTGACCAAGCCAGATCGCATTCTCGGTCTCTTCCAGGACAGTCATATGCTCTACCATATGGAGACCAATGAGAACACCACACAACCCACTCTCGAACAGATGACACGCAAGGCCATCGAGTACATGAGCCAGAATAACCAGGGCTACTTCCTGTTCATCGAGGGCGGTCGCATCGATCATGGGCATCACGACAACTTAGCACGCATGGCGCTCGACGAGACCGTTGAGTTCTCCAAGGCGATTGCGGCAGCACGCGAATTAACCAACGAGGAGGATACCCTACTCGTGGTCACAGCGGATCACTCCCATTCCTTTGCCTATGCAGGCTATGGGGTAAGTTGACCACAGAGAGTTGAGACTTATATGGCAACTATTATTTGCTGAGCATTCAGAAGATTCTCTCTCTAGAATATTACTATAATTTTTGGAATAATCTCACATTTTGTTTTAAGATTTAGATTTAGTTATTCAAGAAACGTTTTCTTTATTAATTTTATATATTTTTTTTTTATTTTTTATTTATAGTCCCGCGGAACTGATGTGTTTAGCAAGGCGCCTACAACAGCCAAGGATGGCAAACCCCACATGATTCTCAGCTATGCGACGGGACCCAGCGCTGAGCATTTCTATAAGACTGAGACAAGGGAACGCGTCGATCCCACCACACTTGTGACTGGGTCGCGATACGATGAGTTCCCAGCTGGTGTGCCTCTGGACAGCGAAACCCATGGCGGCGATGATGTGCTCGTCTATGCCCGGGGTCCCTGGTCGCATTTGTTCACTGGTGTCTATGAGCAGAGCACCATACCCCATCTGATGGCATACAGTGCCTGTATCGGCGATGGCTTAACCGCATGCAGCAATTCCAAATCATGAGCCTGGTGCGTGACTCAGACTCATCAGAATCTAAAGTTTGTTGCCTAATAAAATCAGCGATTGTGTTTGAGCAGTTGTTGGAAATGGGTGCAACTTTTGTACTTATTCTTGCCGCTCCTCTTAACGTATACTTAATGCAAATTGTAAATTGAATTAAAGCGAATTTCTGCAAAAGCATCGTTCTGAGCTACCTTTTCCTGCCTTTTGCGTGTAAGCGGAAAGTACCTTTGGCCAAGTTCTTACATTGAGATTGCACAGAAAAAAATTGGGTAGGATACGCAAAGGCTAAGCTTCTTTGAAACTTGGCTAGGATAAACTTAAACTTAAACTATTTTACAAACCCCAATCAAAGATACAAGTGAGTCTAATAAAACTTAAATAATTTGTGCTTGCATTCATTTTTTTTGTGATATCTTAAAAAATTTGCAGACTTATTTTACGTAAGTTTTTAACATGAACTGAATTTTTGTTTGTGTAACCAAGTTTTAGACTAGAAACTAGGCGCTCAACTCTGCCGTGCTCTAACTTGTTCTCAAACTTGCCAGTAATTCCTAATTTTAAACTCATCAAACTAATGGTGTGTGTATTCGTGTTTGCGGTGTAAGTGTGTGTGTGTGTGTGTTTGCGGTATATGTGTGTGTGTTTGGTGTGTGGGTGGGTTCAAGAATTTGCTATTCCCTTGCGTGTGTGGTAAAAGTTTTGGCCAGCATTTGGGTTAAGGTAAGCTCAAAACACACATAGTAAAAACCGAAAGTAATTTGCATTTTTATGCGCAGTTTTATGCAAAACTTTTGACTGATTCGCCATCGAGTTGCAGGCTGTGCTTATTTATTTACATATTTGCATTTAACATTTTCCATTTTGTCGTTTGGCGTTTAGCATTTTGCATATGAAATCAATGGGTAATTGCTACAATTAAAAGTTGTGACTCATTTCACATTCGGCTTGTCGTTTGGCCTTCGTGGCGTATGAGTAATAAACTAAGGACCAAATACACCCCACGATGCATTTGTCAATTTTCTAGTTTCTATTTCCGATTCGATTGCGAACTTAATTATATCCGACATACCCCTTCTACGAGCAGACTGCTTGTGTGTGTGTGAAAGTCTCATTTCCCCTCATATGTCAGCCTTAAAATTACCAACAGCGTACACAGCAAGAAAAGAATAGATGAAATGTGTACTAAAAACTTTTTTACTTTACTATTTTGTATACCAAAAAAATCTAGTAAGAATTTTTCTTTAAATATAAAGATGAATTTGAAAATAATTCTAGAATCTTAAATATTTACATTCGCTTTTTTCAGTGTAAGCACACTGCAGGTTTACAGTTCTTTACACCCTCAACCCACTCTATTCTTGACACTCAAAGCTAATTTCGCTGCCCCCGTCGTTCGTTTTCACCCGTTGCTACTTTGGCCACATTGCCACAGTTGCCACTTCCACCGTTTGATTTCAATGACGTCTGCAGCCATATTGCGCTTGTTGGTTAACGCACTGACTATTTGTTATTAAGCAACAGCAACAACAACAACAGCAACAACAACAACAGCAACAACAACAACGACAACAACAACAACAACATACAAACACACACACAGCAATATTATGTGGAGAAATGCTAAAACGGCTATTGATTTTAAAATCATCAACGATGTCTGCGGCCATCAATTCGGGGACTCTGACAAATTCAAAGTCAATGCTGCAAAGCGTTGCAAGTGCAGATGGCTACAATGCCACATACATACATACATACACTGGTATTATGCTCAGTGTGGCGACCAGCTAGAGGCAGCCACAAAAGTGATACCAGTGAAAAAGCAAATTAAATGTTTTGAGTATTATGCAAATGTTGGTTTTTAACGTTAAATTCGATTTGAAGCAATATCATCGTGAATATTTTAATCAACTGATATGAAATAGCAGAACGACAGAAAAATCTCAATATACGCTACTAATCCAGTTGAGAGCCCCTCCTTGCTCCTGGTCTCGTTCACTCATTCCCTTTGTTGCCACAAACCCAAGTTAACTGCCTCAATTGCCTGATTCGTTTATCGCATGCAAAGTGGTGCACAGTGGTTTCCATGTCAAATGTGCTCAGACATTCGAATTAGACCCACCTGGGGAAAACTATCTTCTATACACAAGCACATCCAGGGAGAGAAAGAGAGAGAGAGAGAGAGAGGGAGCTGAAGAAAGAGACCGCAATAACAAACCAACAGAAGTCATTTATGCGGGTTTGTAAATGCTTTAAAATAAAATTACACTAAAATATAGCAATTTGCATCGCAATGAGGGATGAGTCCCCAGCCACAGAAGGGATTGCCGCCAGGAGTGGATGCCAACGGTCAGTTGGCCAGCCAGCTGACCAAGCCACTAATGCAATGGCTAACTTTTACCTCGACCTAACCACACATACAAAAACTACCCCAGTGAACAGGTTTATTTTCATACATTTTTCTCTATACTCTTGCAGCGGGTATTTTGAAATTTTATATCAGAAGGTCGATCTGAGTTGTGCGTGTTTCTCTTTACTTAATGAAATGAATCAAACTTCTTTATAAACTGATTTGTTTTAAATATTACCCTAACTCTGGCACGAATATATATATAAATATTGTATGAAATATAGAGTATATTGTACCTGCCCACAAGAGCATTAAATCTTTGACAACCGGCAGATAACAATTAATTTACTTGTTCAGCGCCAAAGCACTGACGATATCTTATAATCGAATCGAGTTTGGCCAAACGATAGCAATTCATGCCAAAATGGACATACACAATGAAAAAAAAACCAAAACCGATTATTGGATTAAATTGTATGTAGGCAAACTGTGATTGACAGGATATGTGATCGAATGTTTATACATACAAAAGCGCCTATCGATTATCAGTGCTGAACATTCAAGCACATTTCGCTTGGGCATGTTTGCCAGAACGAAGTTCGGGGCGCAACTTTTGACCAGCCACCTAATTAACTTAATTGGGGTTTCATTTTCTTTGGTCAAGAACAATAAAACTGTGGACACGCTTAATCAGCAAGTGGCTCAAGAGTCAAGTTAAGTGATTGGAATTTCGATAGGCCTACGTTTGGTATATTTGTCCAACGAACAACAATTGGCGACAGCTGCCAGAATTCGTTTAGCTGTTTGACACTGCAAATAGACAGTGCGGCGATTTTATGTACATATATACAGATCAAATAATGTACAACTGACACAACCACTGCACAAATATATATATGCAAATTGTGTGTCTGCTGCCAGCCCAATGACACTTGAGGCACTCCGCCAGCGTTGCACTCAACAAATGTGATTTGCACTCGACAAGCCGACAAGGGACAAGGGACGAGTGACGAGGGAGTTGAGGGTGTGGATAACCACAGCTGAAAGTTTTCATATGGCAATTGCGCTGCTACTTAAAGACCAAAGTTCATGTCCAAAGAATTTATTAAATTGGACACGTAATTGGGTTCACTTTTCAAAATCAATCAGACATCAATCAGCCACTCAACGTTATTTTACAACTGACTAACTCAGCCAAATATTGACCAACTGCCAAAGCTCATTTTACATTCATTGAAAATGTCGAGGTAATTGCCCACCTGCGTCCGGGACTGACTGATAGACAGATATCATGATTTGTTTCTACGGAGAAATGCCCAACACAGTTCCTAGAAATTGCATTTAGCGTCTGACTAAATGCCTTAAGTGATCGCTTTTTGTGAGAAATATTTATTTTCCCATTTGTCAGGAATTTATAATTAGATTTTATTATGAAATATAACACAAATTGTTTAATTTCATATGTACTGCTTTAAGACAACATTCCACAGAATTAGCCAAATGGTTTCTTTCATAATGATTTGATGACTTGATGATGTGTTTGTTTTTGTTTTATTTGTATATTGAGGGCGAATCCATACATATGCTAGAGGGAAGCACTTATTGGAATTGAATAAATGAATAAAATAAATTCACTTTATCAAATTGCAAACCAATTTGCAAAGAAGAAGCAATAACAAATTGCTTGCTATTATAAAAAAAAATTGCAGTTTTTGACAAAGTCTGGGGGGAACAGCTGTGCTGGTGAACAGCAATAATATTTATATATATTTGTTTTTTGTATTTAAGAATATAAATAAAAATCAAAAAAACCAATAGAAAAAAGTCATGTTTGGAAAAAAGCTATTGCTAAACTTGCCAGAGTTTTTTTTTCCAGTCTGTGTAAACAAAATAAACGTAATACTATTTAATAACAAGCGAATGCAAACTCGAGTTACAACTGTATAAAGTGCCATCATTGATTACTTAAATCGAACTTAAATCAACATGCATTGAGTTTATTTACACCTCCAATAGTATTACCAACTCCAGCCTTAACCACAATCACTCAGCGCTGGCTGACAGGTAATCGCTCGAGCGATGCAAAAGAATAGATAAGAAATTAAAAATGGGTATATATAAATCATGTTGCGGTGGATGGCAACAGAGGAGTAGTAAATTGTACGGGCATTAAAGGGAACAGCAAAAATTAAAATTGTTCGAGCGTAAACATTCACTAATTATCGAGGCAGACAATTAGATCGCAGACACGACAAGGCAGCGGAGTAAATCGAGTAAAAAATAAAAAAAAACAAACTAAATGCGGGCCAACACGAATATATATATAGATATATCAAATTATTTATATATATATATATATATATATATATATATATGTATAAAGATATATAATTCTATTAAATGAAATGAAAGTCTGCTTAAAATTACAGATTGTCACATTCTATCAAGCTTACAGAATAATCTACAGACAGCTAACGATTTTCGTTCAATATTTAATGAAGCAAAAAAGTGAAAGAAATTTTAAATTTGTGTGTTTATTTTCTTTATACTTGGTTGTGGCTTTTTTAACCAAGGGCAATGCACATGGCGTAGGAATAATATTTATGTATGTATATATATATATATATATATATAATGTGATACAATGTATTACTGTGATAAATATTTACAAGACTGTGGCTAGCATTTTGCATTTTCCCATTAAAATCACATTAAATCATGCGGAAAGAGAAAGATTCCATAAAGACTTGTTATTTCTAGACAGTAGAATATGCACATGTGTGTTTATTTTTTTTTAAATCCCGTTTGTTGTTGTTTTTTATTTAAAAGCAACACTCATATCGTATGCATAATTAATTTTCAATTTAATAATATTCTTTTGACTATGAGTGCATATTCAAAGTAAGCTCAAAATAATTGAGAGAAATTATGGAAATTGTGCAGATCCGGTCAATTCCCGTTGGCAACGTCATTACGGTCATAATGAGCTGCTTATTGAGTTGTAATTGCTAAACTTTAAGTAATTGCAGGAGCACTTTATGAGCTGAGAATTCATAAGGCTAAGGCACAAACTAGCCATTACTCCCCTCCCGTGGAGTGCCATTTCATTGGCTCATTTCGCTGCTCCATTGCATAAAGTTCGAGGCAATAATTAGCTGCTGGCCATTAAAATTTCAAAGTTTGGATTTCACTTCGGGCCATTTTGTAAAGGAAAAGTGAGTGGGAAACTAAAAACAATGAATTAAAAGCAAAGTCAAACAAAGTCAGCCAAATAAAAGTCGATCCACTTAAAAACACTTTGCCCTTTCACCAACTATCACAATTGGCCATTGAGTATGTGTGGCCAGCTCTAATGGCCAGAAAAGTACATAAAAGTAACTGCACGAACAGCTGGTAAATTTTGCATGAAATGGACTGGAAATATTCTAATTTAAATGTTGAACTTTGTGTGTGTGTTTTGAGCTGTCAATTCATATACGAAAAACGCAAAAGTCTTCTGAATAGATAAATTCTCGACAGCTTGCAATCTGCAGAACAGTGATGTACTGATTAAAAAAAAATTAATCAAAATCTTAGACGAATGATTAAAAAATAAAAGAATTCTTTTATCTTTATTTTATTTTCACATTTTTGCCTTTTTGCCAATTAACTCGCATTGCTGCTAGAAAAAAATTAAAATGGAAAAGCTGACAGCTAAGCGAATTAGCATTTTTTCCATTTCCATTATGCGTTTGACTAATTAAGGACTTTGGGGCAAGACACTTGCCCATCGTCTTTGCTGCACCTCAACTGTATATTTATTTATTTTTTACCAAGAGTCAAAGTTTCTGTTTAATTGCACACGCATAAAGCGCAAATAATAAAGTTTTACTTGGCACGTGGCTGAGGGGGGGCGACAGGACACGTGAGCTGCTTACGTGGGCAACCACAACGAGGGGTCGGCACGGGGCAAGGGCAAGGACAGCAACAAGGACACGCTGTCGTTTGCAAGATCAAAGCATACGGCTGCCAGCTGGATAGCATTACTCATAATCAGAATCAGCTGTCAAAGACGCTGCAGGCGGCAGTCATATTCACAGGTGAATATATATGTATATACATGTATATGTACACACACATATATATACACAGTGGGTGTCCTTTGACATTGAGGTTGACTGTTTTGTCATGGCTTTTCATCATTCGCATCCGTAGTTGGTGTAACTGACGCTTCTTTTTTTTTGTCGACGCTGCTCGCAGTTTATTGAGTTGTGTGTCGTGCACACAAATGGCTGCATAAATCAAAGACAGAAACTGAGGTTTGCATGGCACACTTTGATTTATTGCGTATGCGTCACGGTTGCCACAGTTACATCTATGCCACATGTGTCACATGCACAAACGTGCAAATTATAAACTCGTTTTATTTACAATGCTCCAATAAAAACCAGACTCTTGTTTAACGTTTTGCAATTCACCATTTTGGCCCAACTACGGCAACCTACACTTAAAGAATAAATATCGAGTAAAATATATATTTCTTTGCATATTCAAGACTTTTTATATATATATTGGCATCATTAAAACGACAAGAAAGAATAAATTCAGAGAATTCAAAATATGAGAAATCACTTTTTTCCCGAAAATGCTAACCCATGAACTTTGTATTATTGATTTTTTGCAAGTGAACGTTTTGGACGATTGCTAAGCAAACTGGACGCAATTTATTTTATTGCTTGTGCGGCATTTCAACAAGTTTTAAAGTGACTTTAAATTGAATTCTTCGCTGAACTCGTTTAAGTTGCCAAACTTTTTTGTTACCCTTTTGCGTCTAACCTTTGACCTACAAAAACTCTTTTTTGTGGGGTTGCCAGCGCAACAGTTAAAAGGTCTCAGATTTTGCTGAAGTTGATAAAGACGACAGCCACCTACGAGTCAACCTGAAACGTTCTTTTGTTTTGTTTTTTAGTGCTCTTCATGTCATAAATAATGACGCCAACAATAAGCAACAGGGCAACAGGGCAACAGCAAGGCAAATATCAACAAGAGTAACTAAAAGGCTCGCCGGGAGAGTGAAAGAGACTCGCATCTCAGCCACATCCTTTTTAGTGCCTGATGAGCCTGAGTTTGGCGACCGCTGCGCTGGGAGCACTTCAATATCTGCAACAATCAACCTAACGACATCATGATAAACACGAGCCATGCCAACAAGCCCAAGAACAACAGCCACAACGACCACAACAACAGCAACAAACACAACAACAACAACAATAAAAACAACGACAATAACAATCTTTTGACATTTTGAAGGTTGCTCCAGCAGAGCACAGAACAAATTTACTTAGCAGCCTGTTGATGCCTCCGCCGCCGGTAATTTATACAGCCATGCAACATTGAGCTACGAAAGACCCCAATAAAAATATATATTAAAATGTGAAAAATCAACTAACGAACCCGCCGAATAGCTTAACTCAAATTGCGACTACTCTATTTTCGTTCTTCTTTTGAATTTAAGCTTTTTCGTATATATTAATTAATAAATATATTTTAAATTTTCTTTTTACCTCCATAATTTTGAATTGTCGTAAGCCATACTTTAAAAATAATTATGACAGTAATTGATTTCGCTTTACAAATCACAAATACATAAAAACTGTAGGCAATAATTTTGTGTTGCGTAAATTATACGCTATAAAAACATATCCCTACATCCACTGTCTTTGGCTTCCGGTGAGCGCCGCCAAATTTATGTGATTTTGAGTTTGCAAATTAAATTTATGCAGAGTCCTAGGTTAAAAAATTCCTTTTGCTGTCTTTGCTTAAAGTTAACACACAGCCGCAGGCCCTATACAATATATACATATATATATATATATATATATATATAAATTTATGCATATATAATTGCAAAATTCAGATTTAAATTTATATTTTACTCTCTTACTCATTAAAGATATAACAAAGCTGGCATTGAATTTAACAATTTACCAATTTTGTTTAGCAGCAAGTCAATAAATGTTTTGGAGTCGACTTAACTACTGACGATGTTAAGTGTGTTTTATTTGTATTATTCCCTGTCGGAACCAAGGCATTGAAAGACTCGGATCATGTATCAAGGCGGCTTTAAGTTTTGCCTCAATGATGATATTGTTATTGTTGTTGTTAATGTTGTTTGTTGTTTACAACAGGGTAAGCCAACAGATGCGATACACACACATACACACTCACACCCATCCTGGGCCTACTGGTCGTCTCACTCACACACCTATAGTTCAGTCAGTCAGTTGAGCAGTTGGCACATTCCCAAGCGGATTGCCGGCGGCTGCAGGAAATGCTACTTGTTAGGCAAAAAGCCGCACATGCCACAAACACACATTATATATGTGCGCCCACAAACAAACCCACACACACACACACATAGGCACATACATGAGTTTTGGTTACATACTGATTTGATGAGGATAACTTGTAAGCTGGCTTGGATTTGTGAGACATGCGGTTGGTTTCGTCGTGGTTACTTTATCAAAGACATTGCATAAATTTCAATTTTAGATTATGTCTGCTTAATGCAATATTTTCTTATCTTGTATTATGAAAAGAACAAAATACGTATCAGCTAGTAAAACTTTTACCATATTTTTATTTTTAAAATCTATATTTGCGCTTCTATGCACCTTTTTTCATATGGAGGCTAATGCTAATTTTATTCCCCTTAGTAAACGAACTATGTTTTTGAATTTTTCCCTTTTACTGTAAAATAGAATTTCCCAAATGGCCATTTCTCAAGTCAGCTCACTTTATGGCACGTCTGAAAGCTAAATAGGCTGCCCAAATTGGGCTAATTAACAAATACCATGGGCACAAAATCCCACATAAGCCTTTCTGCCAAAAGTTGTAGTTGTTGTTGATATTGTTGTTGATGGCCGACAAGCATTCACATAAATTTCTATTTATCGTATTTACTTAGTTACCTGTGTCTACTTTCACAGTTGGCCATCTGAAAAATAGGCAATTCATATTGAAAGATTTGTAAAAGCTTTGCAAAATTTGTTGCCTGCACTTAGGCATAGCCATAAAATAAATTTTAATTAATTATTGAGATGGTATTCTTTGAAAAACTGTTTCTTACCTAAATTACACACAGGCTTAAAAAGATTATACGCCTGATTTTCCAATATTTATTCAATAATTCATTTGTATCCATTTATCTATCTGATGTGAATATTATCAATTAAATAATTGAATTAATTTCTAAAGCAAATCTACTTTTAGTCTTTACTTGTAAGCTGATATACGTTTAAACTAATAGCTCGGATTTAAATGAATGTTAAATATTAAGATTTACTAAATGAATATTACAAATATTAAATATTAAGATATACTAACTAGTTAAGTGAATTGGAAAATTTAATTTTATTCATAAACTTATATAGATTGCCGACAAAATACAATTGGCAAATGAATTTAAAAAAAAATTAAGTGTAACAAATAATTTCGCTTGGGCGCAATTAATCGATACAAGAGATCATAAATCGAATGAAATTATTGATATATATTGTCTATAAAGAATATTATGAAATAAGTTCAGTAATATAAGAATAATATAAGAACACGCCATTATCAGCAAATATGTAATAAAAACGCTACATAACTATCAACAATAATAAACTTTTTTATTATTGGAAACAATATATTTTGATTCGATTATCTGTGCATTACATTTCAATATCTTATCCCACTTTCCGAAATGATTTCAAAAGAGAAATCGACTTTTAAATCAAAATGCATTTCAAGATTTCATTTTGCGCAATATATTTAAGAACTGATAACTTGTCAGAATGTGAGTTGATTACAAATTAAACTGCTGCCCCACATAAATAAATGGATTACAACAGACATTAGATTAGATAGCATATAGCAATTATTTATTAATAGCTTATGTTATAATCTGGCATATTTTTATTTTTAGCTATTATTAGTTGCTATGCATTTTCAAAATGACCATACTATTTCGTGCAGCATAGTCTGAAAGGCATTCGTTTTGTATAATTTATCGGTGCATCGAATTCTCTTGTAAATAAAATTATGAATAATCACTGACCGAATTGTGAATTTTACATTCTACTAATAAAAAAGTGGCTTGTTAATTCTGGTAAGTGTAATAAAATACTCATAGTTAAAAGATGGCTGCCACTTGATTGTGGTTTTTCGACAATGTTGCAAGCGGAGAAATTTAAAGCAATCGTATAACTCAATAAAAAAAAAAACATAGCATGAGGCTCCCTGCCTCGAATCGTCAGCATTTGACGTAGATTATACAAATTTATGCAACACTTTGCACGAACTTCTATCACCCAACTCCCTTCGCCTATCCCTGCGTTTTAACAGAATTTTTTATGGCCTCACAGAATGCTGCTGCTGATTTTTTTCCATTCTTTTTTTTTTTAAAGCTGACGCCACGGCTGCTTTTGCTGCTCCGGTTTCTGTTGCGCATTTCCGACTCTCCAAGTGGTGGTTGAGGTTGGGGACGGCAAGGGAGAGAGGCCAGACAAAAGTTGACTGTTTTTTTGGCTGCCCAGAGCAGCACTTGATTTTCATTAAAAAACACGAAGAGAGCTGAGCACAAAAAAAATGTTTTCTTAAAGTTATATTGTGGGCAGGCCGAGTCAGAGCCGCACTTGTTAAGGCCACTCTTATCCACAACAACACCAACAAAAACTACAACTTCAAAGCAGATTTTGTTAGTAACTTAATTGAAATCTGACAGTTGATGCCTGCTCTAAGTAAATGTAAATTATCGAAACGAACTTCCATTTGAATGCGTGATTCTAAAGTGCACTCATTTGAATATATACATAATATGCATTGATATGCATTCATTTCTGGTCGCTTGATTTAAATATAAATTATTTACTCAGCAATGCCAGCTATTAAGCAGTGTCGGCAACACACTGCGTACACGTTATGTGACAGCGCCAACAGGCGAAATATGCCCCAGAGATGCGAAAGGAGCACAAGATGATTGTCGGACAACTGAGAATACAAGGAAAGGCCCGCTGGCAGCTGGCAAAATTAAGAAAAACACAAGTAGATAGTTTTGAGAATCTCACGACTGCAAGCTACTCTGTTTAAAATGAAAGGGCAGAAGATAGTGTGAGTACTAAGAGATGTATTAAATAAAAATATTAAAAGTTCAAACTCTTGCCAACATTCCACAAAATTTCTTACTTACGTTATTTTTCAGAAATACTTTATAATTAATAGAAACAATAATAAATTCATGTCATTTTAGAAATTTATCCTTTGATAAAAGGAAAAAACTTTGTAACAATTAGTATAAAATTAAAATAGTGAAGAGTTTGAGAAATGTATTTTCTTAAATAATATAGGCAAGTATTCTGCAACATTAGTTTTTTTGATGCTATAGAAAATAAACTTAGCCAAATACGCCCTCTTTTCTTATCTGGTCAATAGTGGAAATGAGAAAGAGCTCGTTGCAAAAGGCACCGCAAGGCATTCAAGAAACTTGAGTAGCTGCAAATGCTCTGCGAAAGCGTCAAGAGAATCACCAGGATATAAACCAGAAACGTGAGTTAAGTGCAGTTACAAACGATGAACGGGGCAACATTAAAGCATTTAAAACTTGGTAAATAATTGCCATAATGCCAAATTGACAAACGGCCCAAAGAGAAGTTTTTGCAGCAGACCACTTAACTCTGTCAAACATTGGAAACTGTTTCAACAGAAAATGGGAATTGGCAATGGGAATGAAAATGCGCTTGGCTGTGGCTCTGCAGCAATCATCAGCTTTATGACTATTTTGGGAAAACACACACACACACACTGACACACACAGAGTAACACATACGAACTTAAAATTGCCGCATGGCAGCGTTGACACTTAATTTTTGTGAAGTTGTCCCCTGGCGTTGGCTCATCTAATTGTCTGCTCCACTTTGTTGCTTATTATGAAATAATGCAAGACCACAAAAATTTATGTTATGTGCCAAAAAGAAGCGAAGGGCAGGGCAGAGCAGGGCGTTTGGTGTGTGGGGCTGAGGCATGTGGCAGTAGCACTGCTGATGATTCGACGGGGCAGACAGCTATTCAGCTGCGGCGCCATACAAAAAATGCCAGAGACGTGTTAAAAACAATTTATGCAAAGCTGCAAATCAGCGAAATAAAGCCAAGGACAAGGATAAAGACAAAGGGCAGACAGACTGTAAAAAATGAAAACAAAAAACAATAAAAAAAACCGCTACATTGAAAAGCTTTATAAGAAAATTTTTTAAATTTGGTAACAAGCATTGTATACGAAATTAATCTATTGTAATCTTTTAAGTATGAGGATTGAAGGAAAACTGACTGAAAGACAAATATTTCGAAATACTTTTAAAGATATTATTATTATGTGTAAGTAGATGATGGTTGAATATATTGTTGATTAAAGTTAATTTTCAGACGTAAAATTTTCATTAAAAGCTTAAGCATTCGAATAATATATAGAAATATATATAAAATTGGTTTCCTTTGTGTACCTTTAGTCTTTAATAATAGTAGAAGAACTGTGTGTCTAACTAATGGGCCAATATCCACACACGCCCCCGATTAAAACATATGCTAAACACGTTGAGTAGCTCAGTTTAACTGATGATAGAGAAATATTTGCCAAACGAACTAATTTTACAAAATTAATTAGATTTTGCACTTTGGCTTTAACAAACATACAAAGCACACAGTGCCAGAGACCGCCCGATGTGCGGATGGATATATTTGTGCTGGTATATGTGTGTGAGTGTGTGTGTGTGTGTGTGTTGCATGTATATGGCAATGTGGCACGCAGCTTGCCAGTACATGGCACAGCTGGAAACGAACATTTGGCAGGCCAAACTCGAATGGGACATCGACTTGGCTAAATGCTCTACATGAATGTGGAAATGTGTGTGTGTGTGTATGGCTGTGTATGTGTGTGTGTGTGTGTGTGTCATGTGGTGTTCACACTATCGAAAGCCATTTGGCCGTACGACACAAGCAGGTGCCAGGCGCAGGACAAATTCCAAACGCCAACCCAAAAATTTACCACAACTCCAACTCAAACTCCAGCACAAATTCCACTTGGCCTGGAAACTTGTTCGGGCTTTGCCAGCTGCTGCAACAATTAAAATCGCAAATTATTTCGACTTTAATCGATTCCAGTTTGTCTGCCTCAAATTCACGAATTGGCTGAGCAACAATTTGATGGCCTGCCAAAAAACACCCATCACTCACACACACACCCAACAACTTCCCAGGGGTTTGCACTGCGTGACATGCCTTCAAATACCGTGGAACACTGAAAAGTCAGCAGCTAGTTGGCTATGGATGATCTATCGCAAGGGGCACGTAGTCAACCAATCATTCGTTATTTGGTTAACTTATGTATATTGACATCAATCTTTCAACTCAGTGAGATCTACTCTTGGCTAAATAAATGTATGTGTTAATTTCACACGATTTCATAGAATGGAATAGAATTTGCATATGTGTAGACATTTGTAGAAACCAATTTAATCCTACAAAAAAAATAAACACAGCAAAAGATTAAAACAAAAATAGATTCATCGATTTTGGTTGGAACTGTTTCTAGAGAGTAATGGATGCTTAAAGTCTCTAATAGTTTTAATTTACAGATAATCAGTAGGAATATAAAAGACAAGTATACATAAATTGTCTATGTATGAAAAATCGTTTTGTATTCTGGGCCCAAACAATAGCGCTCGGTTGAAGGTTAAATAGGAAAAACAAAAGAAAAACGAATATTAAGTTCAGGGCGTTAAGTGTCTAGACATTTCTGAAAGTATCTATTTTTGTAGTCTATTTGTCTGTTTCAGCCAACACTGAATATTTATATAAATAATACATTTATAGAAAAATGAATAACGCTTTGATATAAAATATATATATAAATCATATAAATATATACTCACTCAGAGACATTGTTATCAAAGACTAGCTCGCCGCTTACAGATCCATAATGCTTTCCCCCCACTGCCGTTTCATCCTCCGTCCAATAGGGGACAATGACGGTGCCGCGGGCGCCAGAATAGCGCATAACGGTCAGATCGTAGGCGCCAATGGATTCGGTGATTTCATTCAAGGATTCGCCGAAGGCAAAGATGCCCGCATGGTCATCATCGAGTATCATGACTGTGGCAATCTGTGGCACAACGAGATGGACATTGTCGGATGGATTGAACAGCCGTATATAGAAGCATTCATCCTCCTCGAAGATGTCATCATCTATTATCTCGATCTTGAAGCGCTGCTCATCGACGCCCGGTGGAAAGGTGAGCTCACCTTTCTTGCCCACAAAATCAGATCCAGCTGAAGCGGTGCCATCCTGTGTCTCAAACGAGACCTTCGAATAGCCAGAGATATCTCCACGTCGCACGACACGCACCTCAAACTCACCACAGTTCTCCATGACCGTATAGTGTCCCGGCTCGAAGTAAATGCGCGTGGCCTCTTCTTCGTCTTCGCTATACTGGTTGAGTTGGGTCTTCACCTGGCTTATGTCATTGTGGGCACGTTCTTGAATCTTACGCATTAGATTCCCGCTGCCAATCATCTTTCGTGTGGCCTGAATGCGATAGAAGGCACGCGACTTGTTGCCACGCGAGATCATCTGCTCCTGGACCATCTGCTCCAACTGCTCCATATCGGCATCGGGGTACTTTTGTCGTAGTTCCGATAACAGCATTATATACTCCTTGCGTGCCTCATCATAAGCGTTCGTCTCTGACTGATAGGCATTCATATTCTTTGAATCATCCGGACCAAGCTCCACCGCATCGTGCTCCCCGGCAACAACTGTACCACGTTGATTCATGCGATAGTTTTTGTCGATATATTTGTAGACGAGCAGGCGACGCTCCGCAATGTAGGCCCACAGCACGGTGGCCGGGAACATTATGAGCGTAATTAATCCCTCCCACACTTCGACAATGCCGGGTGATATAACAGAGAGAATAGCCCAGAGCCAGACGTAGGCAACAATCGATAGGGTGGCTGTGACCATAAATACTCTCAAATGTCGAATGCGCCGCTTCTCTCCTTGTGGGATTAGAACCATGCAGAGCGCAATGATAACAAACAGATTGTAAGCAGCCGAGCCAACAATAGTTCCGGGTCCAAGATCACCGCTCTCGAAATTCTTCGCATAGATTTCAATTACGGAGAGCAGAATCTCTGGTGCACTAGATCCAAGAGCCATGAGTGTCAGATTCGCAACAGTTTCATTCCAAATGCGGACACTTATGGTTTGCTTCTCACCCTTGGGTCCCTTAATGGTCACCGTACGCTCAATAGAAGTGATGGCCTCAATGGAGGCCATGAACCGGTCAGATATAATGGACACACCCACAAATAGATAGATCAATAGCATAAAGTAGACAAAGCCGCGGATGGCCCGATCGCCAAGACTGATATTCTTTTGTGGCATCCAAAGGGGCAGGACGAGGCCCTCCGAGCAGATTTTTCGGCCTTCCTCTTCAGGACCGACCTTTACTTCCTTGGCCTCTTCGTCATCGTCCAAAATATTATCGACATCCCGCACGCTCCGACTGTGTATTTGATCGCTGCTGGATATCGGGCTTGTGCTATTGATCAGTGCATTGGATTGTAATGCAATGTCATCTGCAATGTAAACGGATGATGTTAATGCTAACGTTGCCGAATTCACATAAAGTAGAAGCAACATTATCGCAAAGAAGGCGACGGAGGTGACTGCTTTCCGGATTAGTAGCATGATGGCGACGGTTACTTAAGGATTCCCCTTGTCTCTTGATACTGGAAGCGCTCTTTGAGTGTATTGGCTAGTTTGGGCTGGAAGAGATCTTGTTGCGTTCGTATTGGATGTGAGCGAGTCAGCAGTGCCTTTTATTGTGCTCAAATATGCTGTTTGCGAATTATTATAATGATTGGATCGTTCCACAAAACGGCATCATCGCAATCGCACGTTCAACACCTTATGGCAACTCTGACGCACAACTCACTTAACTCCAGCGGTTTCTGCAGGAAGAAAGTACCAAAAAAAAGATATTAAATTAGTTAAGCAGGTTATACAATGTGGCTTTATACTCTTAATAAGCTGAGTTTATTATAATACTATTATAATTGATACAAGTCAATAAACATCTGCTGTGCATTTTTGCAGGATCCGGTATTTTATATTTAACAATGAACATTTTATTTATTATATGACTGCAGCTAAAAAATCATTTAAGTTTATATATTTTATGGCTTGTCGTCCATATAATTAAAAAAATATATGTTTTTTTTTAAATTTGTACATGAATTCACAGGCATTTTAAGAAAATAATAAGATTTGCCAGATGTGCAATGATATTAAAAGTCGTTTGCCAGAGAAGTTTTTCAGATTTGTAGTCTTTCAGCTGTTTTGTATATTTACACGAAGCAGAAACTAAACACAACCCATGAAATAAACTACAAGCAAACGAAACAAAACATAAACAAAATGCACTAGTTAAACAGAATATAATAAAAGTACAAATTGCGAATGCTCGACTATAGGATACACTGTCGTTAACCAAAGAATGGCAACGATAAGATAAATGTTGAATGTCGGTCCCTGAAATAAACTTTACAATAATATATACAGGTCAGGAATGAAATGCAAGTTTTTGCTATGAACACCGATAATAACAATGATTGCACACTGAAATTGAGTTATAGATGTATTCTTGGAAGTCTTTTTCAACAAAGCAAACCAAAAAAATATTGAATAACTAGAAAGGGTAGATAAGAAAATTGCCAGACCGCAGTGTGTATACAATTTTCATATTTATTACATTATATGTGTATTCCCAACTGTATTTAATATAATGATGGGTAAATAATTAAAGGCTCGATAAACAAACTCAAAGGGCGGGTAAATATAAATTCAATATAAAATCGATAAAATGCATAACATGGACAATGTCAATAACGGGAATTGAGTACAGTGTGAGTATCTGCATGTGTGTGGGTGTGTGTGCATTTGTTAATAAGAATAAGGAACTGGGTGAAGCATAACGGTGACTGCACTTGCAATAGCAACAAAGGCATATAAAAAAAAAACAAAAACAACTGACTGAAAAGTGAAAAACAAGTGAACAAAAGCATAGCGAAAAGACGGCTAGATAGAATGCGAAATATAAAGTAGAGAGAGACTGATAGAGAGGTAAAAACAGACAGAGAAAGAGAGAACGCGGAAGAGTGTGTGGGTTGAGATAGTGGGCTATATTAAGAGTTGTTGCAGTTGTTTTATGCGAATGATATGGTGCATGCAAAGAAAGAATACATTCAAATGAATATATAAATATGCACTTATCCATATGTATAATTGATATATATATAAAGAATACAAATCGAGCTGCCCTTGCCGCCAAAAGAATAGCGCTTGTCTAATTTTTGGGATATATATATATATTTTTTTTTGTTTTAAGTAAAAGCAAGATTTAGTAGATGGTTTTCAAAATTGTGATGTTAAACCAAAAATTTTAAGAAGAAAATACACACAAATTTGTGTATATAAGCTATATTTGTTTTGTGAATTTATTTGTAGCACTATTTCTTGTCCAGGGGCAAATATAATCATAGACGCTTGCATTAATTTAGCAATTAAAACGACAAAATGAGCGAGAGCTTGTCGAAGAGGGCAGGCATGGTGGGTTGGCAACCAACTGGTCAGGGCAGGCAGACTTATGGACTGATAGACAAATAGACGCCCCAGGGAACAAACACCCACACACACATAAAAATAAATGCACACAACACCAACACACACACACATATAGGCAGAAAAGTGCTTAGATTTTCCACCCGTTTTCATTTGAGTAGCAAGCTGCAACCGTTATTGAAAATTTCTTCACGTTAAGAAAATAGATTGCCAAATTAATTAAAAGTCTTACGACCATAGAATTCTCGGAAACACAATCATTTGCAGAGTCGTCAAAACATAAATAATTTAACTGAGCCCAAGATTATGCGTGATACATATTTTTATGCCGTTAATGTAGGGGCTGATATACATAATTAAGTGAGAAATTTGTCACTTTACATAATATTTATTGCCACTGTGCGAATATTTAAATATAGCACCACAGCTCACGAGGGTTTGGGGTCCAAGAGAATTAGCTATGCGACAGCTTATAGATCTTTTACGTTACGTTACGTTACATTATGTTGGGTTTTACGTTGTGCTTACGTCGTTTCTCACACGCACGGCGCCTGTTTACTGATTACTTTTTTAGCTTAACTTCTGCTTGGCAAACATTTCGAAATCGATGTTCAAACTTTTGGAATTGGTTTGCTCTTTAAATATATCACTTGGCTGGGGGCCCTGCTAAGATCTAATTGTTCCGCCGATCACTCGAGGCACCGATTTCACATCTGCTCTCTGCTCGCGTTCCCGTTCGGCAGCCAACTAATTCGCTAACCCACCGCCTGCCTGCCTGTCACCTGTCTGTCTGCCTGTCTGTCCGACTGCCTTTAGCCTCTTTCTCCCAACTGCTCATAATTATTTGAGTGCACTACACTGATTTTGTTGGGAGTGTTTATTAAGAGAGCTTTTTAAATGATGGCCGAATTATTAAAAAAAAATATTATGTTATATTTAGATAAACTAAATATGAGGATATTTTTTCTCTTGAAAAAGTTTCCTAGTAGCTTTCACGATGCTTTTCAAGTTGAAAGCTCGATGATGCGATTCATTTATTGTCTTAAAATGCAAAACAAAAATTGTTGATTTATTATAGTATTAATATTATCGATGTGTTCGACAGATAATATTCCTGCATCCTACACTCGACACCAAAATACAATGTTATCTTATCGGAAATGTGTAGGGTATTGTCCACCATATTTATGCTATGCCTTGCCTATTCCACCACAATAATTAACCTATGTGTTTTGTCTGTCAAAATAGTGGCTGTTATTTTAGCTGTGCACCGTTTCACTTATTTTGCTTTGCTAAATATCTCTATTTATTCCTCTCTGCCGCTCTCAATTTTGCTCTTGGTTTCCCGTTACGTTTATCTTATTTTTTGTTTGGTCTTGCATTTTGTTTATCTCCTCTCTCTCGTCCGCTCTTACTCTTCCTTTTGCTCTCTCTCACTCTCTCATTGCTGCTCGCGAAACATAAAATAGCGTGGAAATAATTTGGTTGAAAATGTGTAGAAATTTGTGTCTTTTGCCTTTACCTTTTGGTCAACTAGTTCTGACCGCGACGGCAATATACAAACACGCACATACATACATACATCGATACATATGAGCATATAGATGTAATACATACAATGTTTTTACGTCTGCAAGTAGGAAGCTATTTCAGTATGTATGTCTGCCAAGTACCAAAGTCGCCTGCGCCAGTCAAATGGCTGGCTATGCTATTTTCTGTTAGATTTTGATTATTTGTTTCCCATCCAAATGTGCAACATGCTTATGCTCTTATGTATGTATTCTTTCTTTGCCTACCCTTAAGATATTTTTAGATAAATATATTTGCACATACACTCAGAGAATTCTTACTATCTTATACACAAAGTTTTAAGAACAGTTCGTCTTCGAAAACTCTCTATTTAAGAATCGAACGTTAAACCTTGGACAAATAAAGACAATGTACTTGTACTTGATTTTGGTACATGAACATTTTTGCGTTCTATCCTCTCTGTGTATGCATATGTATTTATAGAGATGTATGACTGCTAGTCACCGGCTGCAAATGCAACGCTTAATCTACATCGGTTTGTATGTTTAGGAATACAATTTGAATACTCACTCGCGATACGATTGCATGCGATTGTTTCTGGGGATGCTCGACAACAGCAACAACTAACAATTTGATATGGGCTCCACTTGGCTTGGAAAGTAATCACGGATTTGCCGACTTACGGATTTATTGCGACACTAAGTTTGGGGACTTGCACAGATTTTTAGTTTGTTTTGCGAACGCACTTTGGGCAACTCGTGCACCAATAACTGGGTTCCACCTGAATGATTTATGTCCTAGAAGCGTCGCGATTCAGTTTAAAGTACGCATTAATATGAATAATTCATGACTTGCGTGTTTGCTGGTCTCGCACTGCGTTTCCCTGCTTCTGTTGCTGTTGAGCTGCTCTCTCTCTCTCTTGTCTGTCGGCGTCTGTGTAAGTGCCGTTAGTTTCTTTATGTTTGTCGAAAGTGGGGCACACTGTCAATGCCGGGCTCACCTGGAGAGCACGTTCTGCTTGAAGGACTTGGACCCTCCGCCTAGTTATCCAGCACACCAGACAAAATTTATTGTCAATGCTTCCCTGTGTTTCCTTAATTCATGTGAAGTTTAAATCAAAGCGATCACAAACCCAACCCAACCGAATCTCTCACCAGCTCGCGTACTATTTGGCTCACTGCACGAAATAATAGCTGTCATAACTCCTGCTTGCTCGACACCTGCTCTATCAGTGATGGTATATATAATAATAATACATATACCTTAATGACGTCGACTAACGCAATGCAATGCTTTGATGGCCTGATTATTTTTTCTGACAAGCGCTTACTACTTGAAAGCAGTAAATTCATTATGTGCCCATACGATAAGGTAATTAAGATTGCGAGTCGTTGATATTAAAAGTTCTTAAGTTTTAGTTTAGCAGGCGTTGATATTAACCGGCTAAATTATCATCTCCAATGTGCCCAAGACCTGTTCAATTGCGTCATTGTTCTTATCGCTCTAATTGACCACATCAGCTAACAATATAAATACAGACACTGTATATAGTTTATCTACACATCTGTTTTGTTGCGTCAAATTTAAAAATGATAGTTCCATTTAAGCTGAAGGTCTAATCTAACAATTGTGTACACATTTTCTTGGAATTTTCCCTTAATAGCGGCATTCTTTTTTTTTATTTAATATTTGTTTTTTACTATAAATATTACATATATTTAAATTTTGTTTAAAAATTTCTCAGGTATTATTTCAGCAGCATCAGCAGAAGTAAGAAGTATATTACTTATTTAATATGTATTTAATATATATAAGCAAGATTATAATTTCAGCGCCCTTGTCTGGATTTCCAAACTTTGTCTCGGTTTTGTAAAGTTCTTACTTATAGTACTGTTATAGCTGCAAGTTAAATCTTTCATTTGAATATCATTTGTTATCTTTATTAATTCCAAAACATATTATTGCATGCTTAATTTTAATTAATGTTGTCTATTGGAGCTGCCTTGACCATAAATCGCTATAAACTTGAGCAAAAGTAATGTTTTCAAGCTGCTTGTTCAACGGTAATTGTATTTTACGTGCATTGCAATAACTAGCACAGTCATTTATAATAATACGCATTTAAGGATACCTTATTTGTGCCGATGAGCTGAAATTATCAAAGCTAGTAGAATATGTAATATCATGGGAAAACATGTCTTAAACCCAAACAACATAGAAATAGTCAAAATGCCGAAAATTCTTAAAGGGGCCAAAGTGATATAAATGAGTCGCAGTGCTCGGCCTTAGAAATGGTCTGCCTTAATATAATAATTCATTGCTAAATTATATTAATACTAACAGATACGAAAACGACTCAAGCCATATGATCATTATTTATTATATTCAGTCACAGAAAAACAAGCTAAATATACCTCGAAAAGTAGCATGAAATACTCTGCACTACACTCCCCTAGCACTCCTTAATAATTAACTAGCTAACAGCTGTGTGTGGATATTTCGTTAATTTAATTAAACTATTTAGCTATTTAACCCATAAACTTTTCGTAGTTGTTTTTATTTTGGGTTTGGTTTGAGTGTCAGGCGCAAGAAAGGGAAATCCCTAAGAAATGTTGCATGCTCAATTAGGCTTAATAATTGATTACGAGTCACTTTTCAAAGGGTACGACAAACCCAGGTTAGTCTGTGCCACAAATGCTGTAAAGTCCGGCGACTTAGTTTAAAAATGCAAATGGAGGCGCTTCAAATATTTATCATATGCCATATTGACCGCAAGGCCAAAGTGACTGCAAGTCAGCCTAATTGTGATGAATCTTCTAAGCAACGTCTACGTGTGGGCGTGTGTGTGTATGGGTGTGTGTGGGTGTGTGTGGGCGTGTGGGCATATGTGGGTGTGCGTATAAATAAAACAGATAACATGAATTGGCTTTAAGTAAAAGCTGTCACAGTTGTCTGCACGTTTACAAACATAAAATAGCTGGTCAGACAATCCCTGGATAAGTATGAATTTCATTCTGGCCTCCACTTGCTACAATCTCTTTTGCTCCTGTCCCTTGTCCCTTCATGCCCAGCAGTTACACAGAAAGAAATTATAGTTTACGTATATAAAGTAAGTAAGTACTTTATTTTTAAAGGGTCTAAAATAATAGCGCAATTTAAGTTTTTGAAACTTGAATCTACCTCATTTTTTATAAAAGAAAATAACATATAAATTACAGATTTCTATCTGTGTAGAATGAGTCGAGGATTGCGATGTTTTTATCGTGTGTTTGTGCTTGCCACCGCAAATCTCCTTTGAAGCTGCGATTCAATTCTAGATAATAGCATTGGATTTGTTTAATCCCCTTAGCTGGTATCCCTGATCGATACTTTGACATAGTTATTGCAGAGCATCAACATGTTCAGTCAGCTGTGAATGCAGCACTTTGGCTTATACAATATACAATATTTGTTGCTGTGAAATGAATCCATGGCACAGGCTTGGCAACTACCAGACGACAGGATGCTTAGAAACGGTGGCCAAAACACAGCACACCGAATAGGTTAATACAGGAGACGCTCTGGCAACCGTTGCCGCTGTCAGCGCATTTTCCTGTTGCCTTTTATTTATTGGCGACAGAGTTTTTTGGGCCTGTTCGTTGTTCTTGTTGGGCTACAACAACTTTGATGACGGTCGTTATGGAAGTCGTCGATTTGGAATGCCGCTTCTCACCAGGCCGCACCGTCTGCCCCTTTTCCAGACCCCTCGCAACAGCCGCTACTCTTACCCATTTCCTGTTTATCCCTTTCCCATTCCGTCTTTCGTCTGCCGCCTTGATGTGTAAGCTTAGATGGATAACGCCACTGTTGACAGCTGACTGCGTACTCACCTCACATCACCTCGCCTCCCCAATTTTCCCTTTTCTATTAACACATCTTTGAGGTGTAATTTTTTTTTTTAACATTTTCACGCCTGCTTATTCAGCTGTCAGAGTTAAATTGTTTATTATTTTGTGTTTGTGTGTGTGTGTTTGTTTGTTTAAGCTTTTATTTATTTATAACTGTACTTTGCACCATTTTAAAATAAACACACAATCACAGAAGCGCACACACACTCTCACACATAACAGAGAGTTAAGCTCTTGCAAATGGCTGCTACAAATTTTAATAGTTCGCCTCAGACAAAGGATGACAAAACCTTGCCTCAAGATGCGGCAAGCTGCGGGCAACACTTTACATGTGTGTGTGTATGTGAGTGGAGTGTGTGTATGTGGGTGGGCTGTTTGTATAGAATATGTAAGCTTTTAGCCTGGGGGGCGCCAATACGGAAACAGGTCTTTAAGCAGCCGACGCCTGTAAAGTATGCAACACATTGTCATCGCTGGAAGTCGCGTTGTGTTGTGCGTGTGTGTGTGTTAGTTTATGGGTGTAAATTGTGTTAGTGTCATTTACAGTGCTTATCAGTAACATAAACTGCTTCCTTAGACAATTTGGTTTTTTCGCTAGACAAAATGTTTGCGTGGTGTCTTAATTGTTTTGGCCAAACTTAACAACCAAAGGCAAGTTTCTTAATTATATAAAATTACATATGAGGGTTTCATTAGTCGGGTAACCAAACACTATTCGAAAAGGTCAAATAACCTAGGGGAATGGTCGCATTAACTTGGTCGACAAGCAAACACGATAACGTTTATCGCATGGCAATCAGATGACGTCCCTTGTCAGTTGGCCATGGATGGCATCTCTGGGCCATGTCTCGACCATGGCCATCAGCGACAGCAGCATTGACATTGATTTGATTTCCAAGCATCCAGCGATAAAATGTCAACAAATCTAACGGGAAAAGTGCTGCGTTTCGAATTCTACGTATTCTGTTATATTTATCTGTCATTATTTATTGACAGCAAACCAACGGAAAATGCTGCGGGCTTCATAACTCACAGATCTATATATAAATATATATAAATTTATATATATATATATATTTATGTATGTACATATGTATGTGCAAATATATTTCTACACAATTTGCTGCAGGAAGGAAGTTAACATGATAGTAAATATGAAGTGTAGTCAACTAGAAGATGCTCTGTAAGCAGACCGAACACATTCGAAATTACTTTTATTTTTACATATTTTCTAAAGTACTAAAAGAACTAAGACTCCGTTTCTAATGAGTTACCTAATCTTACTGAGATGATAATAAATATTATCAGAACTCACAGACAGATTTAAGCCTAACTATCAAACAAAGCTTTTTCTTAAAAAAATAGGAAATTAGTTTCATTTTTAAATAAATTTCCGAAAATTATAAAGCTTATCTAAAATAAATAAATTTTTTTTGGCATTTTGGTTGTCTGAGTGTAACAGCCAAAAATGATTTTACTTGTTAAGTTGCATTATGCCCAAGACTATAAGCATGTCATATCTTTGTAAGTTTATAGTTTCTAATAAAACACGTCTGAAAAACTGGTAAGTAAATAGTGTATACCCGTACGATGCGCGCAGGTTGTTTCTATTGATTTTACATGTTTTAGTTAGTCATGGTCAGCACCCATCAGCATCTTGGCCAAGGAAGTTCTGAAAGCATTTAGCGACATTGGACGTGCCAAACACTGTTAAGATAGTTAATATCTGTTTGCTTGCCGGTAGCTGTCAGCCATCGGCTATCAGCCATCATCATAATCAAACTGGTTAAGAGAAAACTATTTGCAAGCCAAGGCAAACTATTTTCTAACTGCGGCTTGTTCTATTTTAGCCGTTGGCAAACTTTTCCAACGCGCAACTTTAAATGAGAAAACTCGGCGAGATATGTTGTTTGCTGTTGTCCGGAATATTTCGACCTCGTCAATAGAGTTGAAGCCTTACCCCCCCAGCCCCCCTCAAACGAATCATGTGTGTCTTGTGCAGCAGATTCCACTTCGATGATAAATGATAGAACGTTGAGCATGTCGCAATTGTTTGTGCAGAGGTGTGTCCATCATTCAATCAATCAATCATAGCTGAATGGTCAATGAACACTAAATGCTGACGCTGCAATCAACGGAACAAATATTTGGCCAACAGACATTTAAGGATCTGCTGTTGATGCTTTTGTTGACTGTACTCGCTGTCAAGTCATTTGTGCTAATGGGTTCACTTATGACATACAAATGGTATCTAACAACGTACATCATCACATCATCAGCAGTTTCATTATCATTATTTTTAGTCTGTATTTTGCCAGACAAAGAAAGCTGTAAGAGCCACATTTAGAATTTATTAGGGCAGGTGGCATGGTGGCTCTTAAATGTGGCTCTGATATTTTGTATACGCTCTTGCTACAAATTTGAGATAACAAGATTCTCATTGTAATTGGGTCCATAAATAGAAGGAGAAAGATGTAAATAATGTTTATAATTAGGCCGTTCCCAATCAGACGGCATCATCCCTTAAGATGGTATTTATAAAATTTCCCAAATTTGCTTTGCAAAAAATAAATTGATGGATAAAGATATAAATAGAGCATAGCCAATAATTGATTTTACATAACTTTAAATTTAACTTTACTAATAATGCTGTGTCTGTTTCCCTAAAACAATTCACAACACATTTCAGCAAATGCACATAATTAATTCCAGGTAAACAAACGCTTTGATGTGTGTTGAATGCATTCTGTGGTTTAGAACAGGAATGGAATATTCTTGGAAATCTATTGAAGTCCAGTTGGCAATACATATATTTGATGACGAAATCCATTGTGAAGCGCAATGGAATTCCAGGAGAAATCACAACTGAATATTCATTTTGTTTGAGTATGAATTTCAAAGACGAATTTCTCGAAATTTCAACCTGTAAGCAGACACAAAGGCATTTTTGCACCTCAATTCAAAATAATTTATATATATATCACTTAAAAATTCAAATAAAATGAAATGAATACGTTTTAAGCCTTTATGGCCTGCTTATATCATTTATAAATGTGATTTTTATTAGCTTTCTAATTAAAATGAGATATTTATTGCCAAAAATGGAATTAAATACGCTGAGGTAAATGGAGCTGTACACCCAGTGGGAAGTGCAGGTGTTGGATTAAATTTCAATTAAATTTGTCGGTAATTAAACGAGAATAAAAGAGAATAATACGGATATCATCTACCTTGACAGTCTTTAAGACAGATTTCTGTTTCTGTGCTTGTTGAGCGGAAAATTATCATTTCCCTTTTGCCTTTGTGCGCAGAGTCAATGAATTTTCCGGTCGCCAGTGAACATACGAAGTCTGCTCAAATTGTATAGAAAGCTTTAATATAATGTATGAGGGATTACGTTTCTATTTGAACACACCTCGTAGATGTGCTCACAGCCAACAAGCGTACCAAAAACAAGAAAATTAAAGGTTTTCACTTTGGTTTTCCGAAAGGAGGCCTCTGCCTGCGTCTGTGCGAATTTGTGTGTTTGCTTAGCTGCGTGCCACTGGTGATTTTAGATATTATATTTTTCTACTCGTATCTTCATGGCTTTGTTCATTTCACGCCACGCCACCAGAGTCATCAGAGCAGTTTGGAATTTTGCCTTTTATTTGGCTTTGCCACCAACTCAGTCTCCTGCTCTGACTACGCCTACGCCTCCAACTCCTGCTCCCACTCCTGCTCCAACTCCTGCTCCCACTCATCGACTTCAACTTTGGCGCTGTCGGCGCTCATTTTGTGCGATTTTGTGTCCCATGCTTTATGGAATTTTCAAGCTTTTAATTTTTATTTTCAGCTGCTTTCATCATCGGCCGAGCGTCGCGCGGCACGCCCGCCCCGCCTCCCAATTTAATTGCCAACTCTGTACAATTTTATGAGAAATCATCAGTGGCAGATAGATTGCCTGCTCCTTTTATATACCCTGACTAAGGCGATTTTATTACACTCACAATATGTGTGCTACACATGTAAGAACACATTTCCGCACATTTATTGACTACGTTCTTAGGTTTTCAACAAAATGGGGCTCAGTCTATGACATATGGCAGCTTACTGTCATAATTTCTCACAAGTGCCTTTTTTTTCTCGTTGAATCAGAAAATTGATTTTGACAAAAAAAAAAAAAATTAACAAATTTGTCAATTTTTAAAAATGGTTTAAATTGTACTCATAATTTAAGCTCTGACTGTAAATATGTTTTATTAAAGAAGATATAAGAGAAGATTTTGAATATTATTTTATTATTATAAGTTGGTATTTTTGCAATCTAATATTTAATATATTTATGCAAAGAATTTCATATTCGTCTAACAAAAAAGAATATAGAAAAAACCTTTAACTTAATTTTTCATTTATTTTTTTTATTATTTTTAGCTTTGCTTTTTGGGAGACATGGCGCTTGGCTTAAGTAAATCCTTGTATTTTTACCATCATATTTTGTGTACCTTATGGCTCCTGTGCTTTAATCAAATCGCCAACAGATTTTCCTTCTGTATTTTTACGAGGCGTATGCGCAATTTCATACCTCACACACTGACACACTCACACGCTCACACACCCACACCCACACACACACAAATAGCATAGAGATTGCAATTTGCTGCAGCTGCAATATGTGTGGGCGATTTCTCACTGTCAGTTTTATGATTAACTTTGCAGTACTTGCAGTAAAAGTTCACACTTGAAATGTTCTGTTTTCGATGTTGATGGCAAGTTTTCGGCAACAGTTATGCGGCAGCTGCAACGTGACGCAAGCAGCCCAAGCGTGTGCCGTGCATCCAGTCTCCAGTTTCTGGTGTTTGTGTTGGCCACCTTAGCTAGTTGGGTATCAAGTGTGGCCAAAACCCTCGTTACATCTGATACCCTCAGTGGTCGCCCACTTAACAGCATGTGTGGCTGACAGCGTTGCAAGCTCATAAAATGTTGTTGTTTGCAAGCGTGTTGCATATGCATATATTGTGCAATGCCCATAACATGCTAACGGTTACGCCCACTTCTGTGTGTGTGTGTGTGTACGGCTCATTTCAAATGAATATTCAAGAGAAAAGCTTTTAAGTGCCTAGCACTTCCTTTCAAGCCTTTAAGACGCTAAGCCACAGGTGAAAGGATCACATCAGGTCCAGCACAACTTATTTCTGGGTAGTTTTCAGTTTAAGCTTCAATGATTTGCAAACATGGCAATGTTTGGAATAAAACTGTGATTTGTTTTGTTTCGGGTTTAATTTAATTGAAAAACATATTGGTTCAGAGCACGTCTCTTTTATTGTTGATTAAATAATTATCCACTCTGTTTGACAGCTGACTGTCATTGTTAATTTGATAATGCCATAAAGTTTGCCGTCTTTAAATTATATATATTTATAAATTGAATTTGACTGAGCTCAAATTAATGCTTGGCATGACACTTGACTCAATGGCAAGCTAATGGCCATAATCGACATCGATCCGTGGCGTGGGCCGAACAAACAATGCAAATGTCGCATGGCTTTCAGGCATTGTCCGGGTCAATTGTGTGACAATTTCCATAGAACGTTGCCAACCAATGTACGTGAATATGCTATTCAAAACGTGGCAAGGAGTCTGACTTTAGAGTCCTGCAGCACCAGCTGAAACGAGCCTCCCACAATTCAAAATGACCCGAGCGAATGTGAATAGTAAAATACATACAAATTGAAGGAAAGCACTAGAAATGAATGAAATATCAAATACGAGTCCTTTCGAGTACTCCAGCTCTGCACATGACGAGAAAAACCTTGGGCTTAAACTCAAAGTATGAATGGAATGATATGAAACTAAATGAATATGTTTATATATACATATATGAGTAGATCTATATGAATATGAGTATAGAAAAAAATATATATATATAACACGAATATTGCAAATGGCTTTTGAAAGAGCTGGTGGAAATTGCGAAAAATTTTCAGTAAATTCAAGCATTCAGAAATACAAACGAAATACATTAAAAATTTCTTTATTTTGATAACATTTCTTAGTTTTTGTTCCTAACAATGGATTAAAGGTATTATAAAATTTTAACGAAGAAATATAAAAGGATGAAGTGAGGTAAATAAAATTAAAATTTTATGAGCATTATTTACACAAAAAACTTGACATTTTGTTCAGTGCACACACGAAGTGAAAAATAGAATGAATTGAATGGCAAATGTCGCTGTTCACAAAAGCCGAAAGCGGAACGAGAGATGGAGACAGACAGACAGAGAGACAGAGTGACAGAGAAAAAGAGAGTGAGAGTGGGATAGAAGATGGATAATTAAACAATAATGAAAAGTAAATGGCAAATGGGATATAAAACAGAAGCAAAAGCGGAACTCAAGTGGCGAACAGCTGCTGCTTTCAAATTGGGTGAAGTGCAGAACGCATTCTCGGCCCAAACGACAGCTCCTGGCTAATTCAGGCAACTCCATTGTGCTCTTTTGCGTTGCATTGTCTTTGGTGCTGTGTGTGTGTTGCAACAATTAGGCACCACAAAGGCCAGCTTGAGACAATGCACATAAACTTGCACCTTACACACACACACATGAATAAGACACAGAGCCAAATAAAAATTGAGGCATAGAGCATCGACTAAGCTTAATCGATAGCACAACGAAACAAAAAAAAAACAAAAACAATAACATTAACAACGACAACAACAAAACTGGCAACAGTCACGCGTCTCCCGCAACAGCTCTAAATAGCGCCAACGTTGTCAAGGTAAGCCGCCGGGGCGTATGCGTAATATATATATTTTTTTTACAAAAAAAAAACAGACTTTCACATGATACAGTTAGAAGGTCGCGAACACCTCAAACAACGTCTGTTTGCCAGACATTAATGGTTTGTCGCCGATAGTAAAAAGCAAATGTTGGATTTCATTTGAAAGGACCTTTTCAGCTTCACCTTGTACTACATTTAATTATGAAAATGTGGTTTAATGTTTAAACAAAAAACAACGGCTTTTATAGGCACAACAAATGCAACATACCCCTGCTGCCCGGTGTCCATCTGCTTACATCTAAATATTATTATAAATTTTAATAGCCGACATCTTCTTTTCCTATATAAGCAATATTTGTATATATGATGACAACATTTTGCGATATATAAATATAGCTTTTGTTAAAATTTTACAAGCACATTTCTACTATTATGTTGAGAGTTTGCTTTTGATACAGTTTGCTTATAATAAGTCGGTTAAATTTAATTTTTCTCAATAGAGGATTCTCAATAGGATTATTAAGGTAAATTGAGTGAAATGATGCAGCTGAGAACCATCTCAAAACTGTATTTATTAGACTAGACTCTTACAAAGCATTCGAAAAATTTGATGTTCGATTTGTGACGATTAACTCATTACATAGCTTTCGATTACAAATTGTATTTACAAATTTATATAAAGCATTAATTGAAATGGTAAATATTTATCAAAAGAAGCATCTGTAATCAGACTAAAACTCAGACGAAAAAATTGGAAACCAAAATGTTGCCTTTTAAGAACCTCTATCCTGAATCGGGTACACATATTAAGTAAACATCTACAAATCAAACCAATGCTATCCATTTCATTTTATGACTGAAATCTGTGCAAATTTTATACTATACGTAATTCAATTACTTAGCAAAAAATTATGAAATGTTTATTTATTCACAAACTATAAACATAAACGTCAGAAAATGTTCCAATATACGAATAAATATTTCCGGTTCTTGCATAGTTTTTGTGAAATTTTGTATAAATTAGTTTTGCATACAAAAAAAATATTGCAATCAATTTATAATCAATTTACACAATTTAAAGTGCAGGAAATCTAAATATTGCATCGGTTTGCTACACTCACAAAAAAAAATACTTCTTTTGAAAATTAGCTGAGCTTTGAAATACAAATTTCGTGTTACCGGATTTTGAAATTCCGAATTTTTCTTTTTCTAAAAATAACATGAGCGCGAACATAGTTGAAAGAAGTTGCATGGTGAAAGTCGCATAAATTACCGGCTAGTGAACATTGAGGCGCCACACGACCTGCTGCAGAGGCTGCTGCTGATGATGCTGCTGCTGCTGCTGCTACTGCTGCAGTTGATGCTGACACAATTTTTGCTGCTGCAGGATACACACACACACACACTACCGCACACACACACACCAGCGATGCACTTATACACACGAAGCAGTGACGAGACGAACGCTTACGAGCTGCAGCAGGGCTCCGGTTTTAGACACAGTTTCTGGCCAAAAATTGTTTGCTGCTGCTGCTGCCCCGGGGGCTGTTGAACTGCACCAGTACACTACACACACACACACTTGCACACACACACTCTTTTATTTTTATCATATATATATATATATATATGTATTATTTTTATATTTTCACGCTTTTGGCTTGGCTGTTGCAGCTGTGTTTCAGTTTGTTGTTGTTAGTGTTGGCTTGTTATTGTACATTTTGGTTCATCTCACGTTGCCAAAAAAAAGCGAAAATACTATTTTGTGGCAAGCAGCAAGAACAACAACAACAACACAAGTAAACTGGCCTGCCGGTCAGCAGGTTCAAATGTCGGCGACCTGTGTCTTACCCCCTCCTCGCGTTGCCCTTTGCGCTTCTTTGCCCAGTGTCTCTTTATGTGTGCCGCTGTCCTGTGCTTTTTTCCGTGTGCGCCCAAAAGTATGCACAAGCTATTTAGCCTAGATTTTGGATGCAGTTGCTCCCTATCCTTCGGCTGCACCTGCTTCTGCTTCTGATTTAGCTTCAGTTTCTTAAGTTGTTGCAACTTTTATTATTGTCCAACGCATCGAAAATACTTTTGTAATTTATGTGGTACTTTTAAGAATTTCAAAAATATTTGATAATCTCGATTTTTATTTTTAATGCTGTTTATTTTAATAAATCACTGATGTCATTATGTGTGTGTGGTTTTTTTTGTGGTATTTTTAGCAAAATGCGTAAAACATTTGCAATGTTCGGCACAACTAACGGCGTTTCTTTTGTTATTGTTGTTGCTGTTGTCGCTTCAATGTGTGTTGTTGTTTTTATTATTATAATGCTCTGCGTAGTTCGATGCGTAGCATGCGAAAGCGTAACACGCTCGTGTGCCGGATAACGAAAGACTGCCCCGAAACTTTCGGCCGAATAACCCACTGGCCCGCGTCGTCACAAAAGCCGAGCCACTCAAACTGCGCTTCGTGTCGCCAAACGAGTTGGAAACGTATGAGCTTGAAACGTGACCATAGATAACAAAACACATAAGCCGAACAGGCGGCGCACAGGATAAGAAACGTTCTGGGAAATGGAACACGCGCAGCGATAACAGAAATGCGCTCTCTCTCGCTCTCTCCATTTACGTCTCGCTCCGCTCCAGTTTACTTCACGCTTAATGCAGCAGTCTCAGTGGCGCATTCTAAGAGAGAGGCACCGGGTGGACACGACGTCGGGTGGTTGGGTGTTTGTTAGTATAACGACTGGGACAGGGAATTGGCATAGGTAACGGTGCAGGCAGAAGCCCCATCCCCCACCTCCCTAACACTTTCTTAGACAAGCGAACGCGCAAGTTTTTGATGCCCGTGTTAAGTCTATTGGAAAAGAGGTCTGCTCATTCGATTTTTAAGCGTGTGCGCTACATTAACTGCGGTATATGCGAATTTGGTCGAACTTTAAATTCATCAAGAAAACACTTTGGAATTATTCAAATAAGTCTTAAGTTAATCAATGATTTTTCTTAATATTTATGGATTTAAAAATATATAGATAAGTATTCATTTTTGAATTAAATTTACATTTTTCAAAATAAAGAAAAAAAATCCATTTGAATATCCGATCATTTGACGTTGATCATTACATTTTTACCTAAAATACTCTAGAAATAAGATAATTTTAATAAAAATGTTTTTTCAGCATTTTTGAAAATGAGCTATTAAACAAAAATGCAATATAAAATTTGTAAATTTGTCACTCAAGCAGCTAATAAACAAAAAAAAATAAATAATCCTTAATAATATTTTCACATGAGATATTTAAAAAAAATAAAATCTTTGTAAATCAGTAGTTACTCGTAAATAAACAAAATACACTCGAATTCTTTTCAGTTGTCTCAGTGGCAAATCTTGTTTACTTTTCGCCACAAAGGATATAAGCCACCCAAAAATATCATCAAAATAAATAAGCAAAACGGAAATTAATAAGACCCAAATTGTTACCCCTTTTTGAGACCATTGCCAACAAAGAAGTATAAAACAATGGTTGCAAAAAGAATAATGGGAAATGTGCTCATATACCATATAATTGAGTAACAATATATTTTTATAATTATAATATAAATATATATATATATAAATATATATAATTATAAATAAATTTGTATAAAAGATTTCACTCAATTGTTGTTTTTTTTTTTGGATTGAAAAGGTTTTTGGGTTTATAATGATATAGTGTGAATTCCAATTCGTATCATTAACTACAGTTTTTACAGTTTTTACCTTACACACAATTCAGGGTTTTTTTATGGATTCCTTTTGCTGTCGAATAATAAATAAAAATCAACTTTTTGTGTACATGCTTTTCACATGTTTTTTTCCAAACTTATATAGCTTCCTAGATCCTCAAAGTAAACTTTTGTGCAGCCTAATAAAACGAACAATTTGTTTTGGTTTTTTTTTAAGTTTTATTTATGTAGTTTTTTATTTTAATCATTGTTTAAATCTACAAATACATTTACAGCGGAGGGCGAAAGAACAAAAAATTAAAAATGTTTACTCTCATGTTTTTGTTTTGTTTTGTTGTTGTTGTTTCTGTTAAACATTTTATCGTATGCAAATTGTTTACCATTTCTTCATGCTTCTCGACAATCTGTCAAAGTTTTCGTTATTGTGTCGAAAGGTTTTATAGAATTGTTTTGCATTCGCTATAAATATTTTGTTTGTTTTTCACATTATGAATTTATATTGGTTTTTGTATTCGCTTTAGGTTTTTCTTTTGTTTTTTTTATTATTTTAGTTTAGTTTTACTTTCACATCAACAACAATATTCATGATGATGAACATCGTTATCATAATTATTATTATTATTATTCAATATAATTTGTTAACAACTAATAATAATTTTGTTTTGTTTGTCATAACTAACATGCCATAATGCAATCCATTAATGTATCATTAATTTCAATGTCAATGATCATCATTAAAACTCATCATAAATGAAAAGATAACAAATCGAGAAACTAGTTGAAAAGCAGCGGCGGATTTATGTCTCTGCGTGTGTTGTGGGTGTTGTGGGTGTGACTGACTAACTGACCGACTGACTGACTGACCGATTGAATTAGGGACAACACTTGTAAGCATTGTCACAAATTGTCAGTTACAAAAAAACACGCCAACTGTTGGTCATTTGAATTAAATTGAACTTTTGTTGTTTATTGACAACATGCCAACAATTCTAACCACTGGTCAGCTAGTGAGTGTGTGTGAAGGTGTGTGTGTGAAGGTGTGTGTGTGAAGGTGTGTGTGTGGTTTGGGTGTGTGTTGTTTAAAGCGAAAGTTATAGAAAAAAGAACACAATACTGTTAGGTACTGCCTAGGGCTTGCCCAACTTCTGGGGGGACGTTGTGCCGTGTAAAACGTAATAAACATTCATTATCATTTTGTGGGCGTGGCAGTGTTGTATATACGCCCAAGTGCCCAAAAAATGTGTGAGTGATTGAGTGGGTGTTTGTGTGTGCGTGTGTGGTTGTGTCTGAGTGTATTTGTGTGAGGATTTGATTTGCTTGGGCGTCAAATGCACACAAAAGCATAATATTCAATTTTAAGAGTTTATGGCTTTTATAAACATTTACTCGACATATAACAAATATTTAGCTGCTTTCACTCAGCTGCTGTCTCTCTCTAACTGACTGCCGGCAGCACAGCAGTTCGCAAATGCTCTCTCCGGTTTTTGGGGTACACTGCTGTTTTCGGTCCATTTGGCTCTTTGCCGCTCTGTCCGCCAGTTGGTAGGTTTCGTTATTTTTTTGGTTGTTGTAAGTATTGTATAGCTCCATTTATATAATCAAATTTTTTTTCCATATAATATTTATGTATATATATAAACAATTATATTAATTGTGTTGCCTCTTTATTATTATTATTATTTTATTTATTCATTTATTTATGCTTATTTCTGCATTCGCTTTTTCTCAGATGCCCCACAAATTTGTCCAAATATTCGTTTTTGTTTTGTTTTGTTGTTTTAGTTGCTGTTGTTGTATCTTTGCTTCGTCTCTGCTTATTTTGTAACTACGCTAATTTATTTCATTTTGTTTTTTTTTGTCAAAATTTTCTTTTCTTTTTTTTTATTATTTTTAAATTTCTCTAAACTTCTTATATAATTTGTCTCTTCATGCGTTGTGTTTCGTGTCTAAAGTTGTGGGTTTGTGGGGGTGTGTATGTGTGGGTGTATATGTATCGGTGTATGTGTGTGAGTTGGGTATGTAAATATTATTAATGTTAGTTGCGCTTTAGCATTGCTTTTGTTTCTTGGCGCTGTTCGCGCTGTTATTATTTTTGGTTTTCTCCATTTTTTATAGCATTTTTATTTAATATATTGTTGTTTATGCTTTTTGTTAAATAATTTTACTAAAAACTTGGTTTGTTGTTAGGTTATTGTTTGTGGGGTTGATTTTAGTTCTCGAAATTTGTTTGTTGTTGTTCATTTTTTTTTTGTTGAAGTTTTTACTTTATTTTTATTTAAATCTTATTTATAGCTTTAATTTATAATTTAAATTTACTTAAATGTTTAAAATAATTATCGCTTGCATTTTTGTTTTTGTTTGTTTTTTTTTTACTTTAAAGAATTAAATTAAAATTTAAAACATATCGCAATATGTTTTATGCTATAGCTTTTGTTGTTGTTATTTGTTGCAAGAGCAGCTGCAGCTGTTGCTGTTGTTGTTGTTGCTGTAGCCACACTATATTCTGTGGTTGCAATATTTTGTGGCTTTGTTGCTATTGTTGCAAGAGCATCTGCAGTTGTTGTAGCCACACAGAATTCTGTGGTCGCTGTGGTTGCACTTTTGTGGTTGTGTGGCTTTGTGGTAAATAAACAATTACTATTTGTTGCCTTTGCTGGTTGTGTGTGTATTGGGTATGTTTGTGTGGGTGGTGTGTTGGGAGAGTGTATGTGTGTTTGTGTCTGTGTGTGGGTGTTTTTAGGTGTTTAATAGTATGTCTCCTGCTCCAACCAGCCGCCGGGATTGCGACGCAAGTAGAAACGACGCGTCTCATCATACACAAAGATGGCCAACATAAATGGAATGGCTGGGAACCACCAGACGAGTCTGTAGGCAAAAAGTTTAACGACGTTCAAATATATATAATATAAAACGTTAATTAAGTACTCACTTCAGTGGGTACATGCGCAGACCCTTATCCATGCCGGGGCAGTATGAGAGGAAGGCGGCGAGAACCGTTTCGAATACCAAGCCAAAGTTCAAGGCCCAGTTACGCATGCCTTGGTGGAAGATGGAATTACGACGCGTCTTACAGATGATCAAATCGGCCCATTGCACAACCACAATCGAAATGAAGAAGGCAGTGTGGCAGGTATATTCCAAAGTCTTGCGATCGCGATAGGTCTAAAGAGCACATAGCACTATTCGTAATAAATCGCCAAACTTGTCAATTTCCATTACAACTTACCCATTCCTGACCATATGAGTCAGTTAGATCGTTAACGGCCTTGGAGTCCCACATCTTACGGATGCCAAACAGTTTCATTGGCAGAAAACCGTTCTCAGCCATAATGACAAAGTATACGAAGAAACCGGCGGCAGCTTGAATCATGCCAATTTGTCCATAGGCCATCGAAATCAATCTAATTTTGGTAAAGCCATTAACAAATTGAGCAGAGAAATGAAAAGGCAAACAAAATGCTTTAAAATGTGCTCCAAAATATGCATTCAGATTTAAATTTTGTGTGGTATTTTGTTGATGTTTCTTTTTTTCATTTTTTTTTTTTTGTTTGAATTGATATTGAACGCAAGACGACTATCCAAGAGCATTTAAGATTAGGCATTATTTGGGCATTTATTTGCTCAAGGTTTTTGTTATCACAAACTAAATGAAAGACGAAAATTTTAAAAATAATATAATATAGTAAAGTACAGTTGTTGATTGTACAAGTATAAATTTGGGCTGGATATTTAAGCAAAAACCCTGAACAATAGCAATTCTCAAAATTTTAATCGAGTTTCATTTTTTTTTGTATTTGGCTTATCCGTCCTATCTTTAAGCTCAGGAAGCGCACTCATTTTTACTTTAAGCAAATGAATGTTTAATGTTTTTAGTCTTACGAGTGTTAAATTTTACATATATAGATAGCGTGGATTGTGTTTTAAGCGAATTTTTTATTTTCGATTATTTTATTTTTTTTGTTAGCTTTAGAGCGCATTTAATATAAGCGTGAGAGCGCAAAGAATCTTTTTTCTTTATATTTCAGATAGTGTTTTGGCATCTTAGTAAAGTTGTGGTGAAAAGCAAAGTTCTTATTGTTAGTTTGTGAGTGGGTAGCGTATTAAAAAAAACATGCAGCTACTCTATGTATCTATACAGAGTATAAAGGACATTTTATTATCTAAACATGCAGTGGTATATTCAAAAATAAAAGCACACAGAATGGGACAAGCAAATGCAGCTATTCACAACTGTTTGTAACTGGTTTTCCACCATTTTTCATTTACTTACGCTTAAAAAACTGACAACCAAAATAAAACATAAACACATCTTAAAAACATATAGAAAACTTACACATAAAATTAACATGTAGAAAAACGACAGTTTTTCGTAAAAAAAAAATTGCATACATAGACTTAGAAATAAATGTATAATAATAAGACAAAATATCCATTGTTGTTCAGAACCGAGCCCACGATTGAGACTTACTGCGACGTTGTTTTCTTGGTACCAGACTGGGAGTATTTCAGTTTGCGATTGATATTTGATATATATAGTATATATATTTATATATATATATGCGAATATGAGTGTAAATCATCTAAGAAAAACACAACTGAAGCATTTGGTTTTTGGTTTTATGCTTATCGACTCAAACAAACTCAACTACTAAGTAACGCACTAACTGGGCTAAAAGTAACGGCAATAAGCTTCTTTTTTTATTGTTGTTATTGTAATTGTTGTAGTCTGTTGTTTGGTTGTTTTTTTTATCTAAGTTTAACTACGGTTATGATTTTTTCGCTAGTCGGTTTGTTTACTTTTGTTGTTTGTATGTGTGTGTGTGTGTGTGGGTGTGTTATTTATTTTTTGGCTATTAATGCGCAGCATGTTTCAGAACTAGGTCTAGAAGCGACTTGATAATTGATTCGGTTTGAAATCATATATTTAATTGTAGTAGATATGTGCGGTAAAACACACAAACATTGATGCACATTGATTTTGGTTTTGGTAACAACGTAAAGACAAAAAACAGTTAAGATAGAAATTGGGAACCTTTTTAACAGAATGAAGAATTGGTTTGTTATACATATTCAGAATTTATTTTTTTTTTTTTGAATTTGGAAAACAGAAACACATTTTTCTTTTGGTGATATTTAAGAACATTTTTCATTCCACATCAAGAGTTCAAATGAAAAACATAATAATTGAAATTATAAATTGGATTTAATTCGAAAACCGTTGCAAGGTTTAAATACATTAAATCTTTAATTTGAATAGTGTAAGAAGAGATCAAAACGAACCCAAATGAAACAGAACACAAAAATGCATCAGCAAACGAACAAACAAATGCAAATTTTTGGATTTTTTTTTTTGGGTTGCACTAAAAATTAGACGTGTGTTTCAATAATAATTTGAGTAGATTGCTGGCCAATTGGAGAGAGAAAGACTAGGAGGGAAAACGGGATTTAGGAAGAAAGAGGGTACGCGACACACACACATAACTTAAACCAAAGTCAAATTGGAAAATTTAAAATAAGATGTGGTTGCATGTTTGTTCATTTTCTAGAATTTTTTAACTAAACAACTAAAAGTAAACAATTCTTAGAGTTTTTTGTTTTTTTTTTTTTGTATTTTTATATCCTTATCGTAATAGATTTTTCCTGACCTGCGGTTTACCAAGTTGTCGCGGTACGGATCTCTCGGCTGACGCTTCATAATATCGCTCTCGGCTTGCTCGTAAGCGAGTGAAATGGCCGGTATCTTTGCGGTATTATTTTCGTATGTTTTGTTGGTGTTTTTAGTTTAGTAATTGTATTTATTAGTTGTTATTGTGCAATTTGCAAGTAGTATCGTCATTTTTTGAGTATAATCAAAAGAAAGACATAATAAAAGTTAGAAAAAAATGTGGGGGAAAACACGAAAAAGGAAAAACTTGATTAAAGTTTGACGTATAATCTCTTGCTGGCATATTGTATATATGTATATGAGATAATAAATACTTGTTGTCATAGTAAATACTAATAATAGATATATAAGTATATTTGCTAAGATAGTTTTTTTCGTATAAATTAGTTATAGTTAATAAGTAGTCCTTAGATAGAGAGACAGAGAGAGAAGAGGGGGGGCAGTTGCATTTGGTATATAATAAAGAGAGCGTTACACAGTGTTCAATCAAGAGCTTTTCAAGTTATGTATTTGTATTTCTTTGGTAATTGGTATGATTCTTTAGTGGTAATTGTTATTGTTTTAGTTGTATTTTGTTTTAGGTATTTAGCTCTTGTGTACTTACAAAGCTAAAAACTACACTGGGTGGCAAAAAATCGGGCACCCAAGTAACAAAACTTCGGGTAGTACAAAAAGTGGAGTACGTTTGAGTTGGTAAAGAGTTTGCTTACAGCTTAACTTGCACTAGATTTTTGCTTTTGTTATATATAGTTATATATAAATTTAAGTAAGTATATATGTTAAGACTAGAGAAAACTTGCGCAAGTTTTTAACGCGATTGGTTCACTACAAATCAAAACAATGATTGATTGATTGATGATTGATTAACTGACCGACCGACCAAGAGTTTAGAGAGAGATCTCCTCTGTCTTGAGTTGATGGATGGTGTGTTTTTGATATTTTCGAACAATCAGAGAGAAAACTGTTAAATGACGCATGAGTATGTTGAGAAGAGATCAACTACTGGCTAGGAATGCATTAAATTCGAAATACAATAGTAGTTAGCATAAGTATAAGGAATATTACATAACTGTTCATTACAGACTCACTAGAATTATAGTTAGACCTGTACTAGCATAAAATAATGTAAGATAACACTATGGAAAAGTTGTCTGAGATTGCAACTAATTGCAAATATATATATATATGCATGTGTATGATAGATCATATAAATACACACATCAGATCTGGATTTGTCGAGTGGGCGGGTGGCGCAGAAACAACAACGACGTAAACTTACCTTCCAAAAAAGAATTTAGATAGATAATCGAAAGTTAAGAGAATTGGTCTTACGAAAAAATGAGTGTTACAAGCAATGAAATCATAGGGCAAGTAGAAAGAATTGGAGCACCTGAGTAGATATACATAATACATATTAAAGCAAGAGAGCAAGAGAGACCAAAACGAAGCAAATTCGAATTGCTTGTGTTAATAATCATTTGAGAATTTTTTCGACGAATTGGTGAGACATTTTCCAGGTGTTTTTTATTTTAAGTTTTACAGGTGCGAAATTCGACGATTCTTGTTTTTTTTCCAAGAGGAGATGGATCAAATATATATCACCCGAATAAGTTGCGTAGTTTTTCTTTGTGTTTCTTTTGAACTTTGAGATTTAGTGTTTCACATTTGATATTATTTGATAAATTGAAGAATTGCAAAAATTAATTGAAATTACATAAATAAACTGTTGCTATTGTAGATATATTTGTATATATATTTAAGTATATATTGGAATACGAATATGCGCATATGAATTAAGTTGTATATAGCATTATATATCATTGCATTAGAATATAATATGAAAAGCGCAAATTACATCATAAAAGTCAAAATTAAATTGTTGAAATAAGACAACATATTTATGCAAAAATAAGTAAGATACTTCACGAAAAACAAATTTAAAGAGTATACAAAATTGATAGTGTATTGTTGGAGCCTATAGCCCCAGTGATTGAAGAAGTCTGCTGCTAAAGAGCAAGTTGTTAAAAATGAATTTTAACTAGATCAGCATGAAAGTGCTTCAGAATCGAAATTAAATACTGTTTTTAGTTAAGCTATAGAAAAATATAAAATCGAGATCAACAATGATAATTGTCTAGAAAAATTTCAACATTACGTTACTTAACATGAGACATTTAACTAGAACTGAAACTTGAAGGTACTCAAGAAAAAAAAAATAATAAGAAGACATAAAACATGTAACAAAAATAATTAAACTTTTAACAGAAATACATCAGAGACTCAACTTTAATGAATAAACACAAAACAATATTTAAAAAAATATATATGCACAGCTTTAAAAACATTCAACCAAAATAATGTAAAGTAATAACTGGCTAAAGAATACTTGAAGCTAATTTGAAAAGTTCTTAGTTCTTAGGTTTAGTAGTAGACAAAAATAGATGACTGAATTAAATTTCTTTAGATAGCGTACTTTGCTTTAAAGTTTTTGACCGAAAAACGTTTTCGAAAAATGTACTTTAGATAAATATCAAAATATGTAATTTTCCGTTTAGTTCATTATTAATGACAAAAAAAGGTTGACTTAATTGCTGTGGTTGCAAGAAGAAGAGATTTATTGTTGTTCATTTGCACCTCAAATTTACTTTGACTTTTTACTTTGTATGTTTTTGTGTTTAGATTTTCTCATGTTTGATTTTTTTTTATTTGTAGTTGTTGTTGTTGTTGTTATTTGTTGCAGGCAGCACAAAGAAAAACTTTACCTTTCGTTGACCAGCTTATCCGAAAAGGGATTCCTGGGCTGGCGTTTCATAATATCAGATTCAGCCGTCTCATAGGCTAAGGAAATCGCTGGCACCTAAACGTGCGAGCGCGTTCAACGGTTGTGGAATAAAGATAAATTAAAAATCAATACGATAAATTATGGCAAATTCAGTTGGTGTCTATCTCTCATTCTGTAATATATATGGCGGTCTTTCTCCTTCAAGGGTGTCAGAAACGGAAACGGTAGACAACGACTGCGAAATCTGTAAAACTGCTCCAGGGTTTGGGGGTGGGTGGGTAAGAGTTTGGTTAAGGGGCAGGTAAACCCGTTGGCAACTTATAAACTAAGTGAATAAGCGACGACTTAAGAACTGGGCGGCTTAAAGCTAGCTTAGTCAGCTGTTAACATGAGTTCAGTTGTGTTTGATATTTTGAGAGTTGAGGGTGAGGAATTGTGTCGCAACTTAAATAACTTAAAAGATTTGTAAACAACTTAAATCATAAATTGCATCATTTTCAAAAATTTATAAAACTGCCATTTTGGAGTTTTGGTTATGCTATTTGCTACAGATTTTGTGTGCAGTTAATTTTGATTTTTGCTGAAACTAGTGTTAATACCAATCAATATATGTATATATGTGTAAATGCCAAATAGTACGTGAAACAATTTTGCAATGTTAATTTCGGTTTGATTTTTTTTTTTTAAATTTAGTTTAGGTTTTACGAAACGCATAAATTATATGTGTTAAACAAACAATGCCAATATTTCAGCGGAGCGGTGATAAAAATAAAAAACACTTGTGAAAACAATTTTGGCGGTGAGGTAAACGAAACACGTACAACGCACACCAATTAACATTTAGAGCGTTAGAACATAGGCAAATTTTCATTGTTATTATTTTTATAATTTTCTTAGGAACTGTCTGCAAATTTACACAAAGGCAGAAGAACGTGGGGGGTATGGGGGTGTGTGGCCAATTGAGATTACTTTTTATTACAAACAAAAGTATAAACACAAAATATATATAAAGTGTGTGAAAAAAGAGGTGGGAATTGTACAGAGCTGTGAATGAAATGACAAATGGCGATCAGGATGAAGAATGAATTGAATGGCTTTAAGATGAGTATGCTACAAATGGGAAGACAAATGTTCAATGTGTAAATGATAATCTTATAGTAAGTTTGTAAACCATAAATATGGAACGGTTTTTTTTAGTTAGTTGTAATTAGTTCTTTGCTGTTATGGGTTTTTTTTTGTTTGTTTTTGGTTTGGTTTTTTAGTTTAATTTACGCTTATGCTAATTACAATCCAGCCACATACACAGACATCGATAAGTTATAATTTATGATGTTGCAGCTAAAACACTTGTTTTAGTTTTTCTTTAAGTGTGCACATGTTAGTGTGTTAATGTTAGTGTGAGTGTATGTATGTGTTTGTGTATGTGTGTGTGTGTTTGGGTAGTAGAAATTGACTTGATTGGCACCTTGAGTTCACTAATTTATCGTTGAATGGGTCACGTGGCGGACGCTTCATAATATCGGCTTCGGCATGTTCGTAGGCCAAAGATATGGCTGGCACCTGGTTGTGGATTATTGCAGGAGCGTAAGATTAGCAAAACGGTTTTACAAATTTAACAATCGTACAGATTATTACAGGGCTTACGAGCTAGCCGCTCAATCGTTCGAAAGGAAAGTACTTAAACTACAAATAGAGAGTTTCATTTATATATCTATATATATAGCCTAGAACTGGCAGTTAGCGGGAAAGCGAGCTAATCGTATTGCAATTCACAGAAATTGCTGCTTTCCATTTTACCTTTCGTTGACTAGATTGTCCACTTCGGGATTGCGTGGACGTCGCTTCATAATGTCCGCCTCGGGTCCTTCGTAGGCCAGCGATATGGCTGGAATCTGCTCGCCCCAAATCAATTGTATTCAATTGTACAGGTTATACAATTTATGTGGCGGGTAGTTTTTGGGGGGATAGATTCTTAAGTAGCTACCTAACTTGACTTGTTAAAACTTTTACATTTAACTTGCTCAGTAATATCTTAGGCATATATAGGTTATATGTTTATATATATATATATTAAGATTAGTTTAGGTGGTTGGCTCGTTTTGGGCGGGCGGGTAAACTTACCATGTCAGTGCCCAAATCGATGCACAGAATTGTAACTGTACCCAGTGGCAGTGGTATGTCGCACAGAATGAAGGCCAAGAAGGGTGAGATTTCGGGAATGTTGGAGGTCAGAGTGTATGCAATGGACTTCTTCAGATTGTCAAAGATCAAACGACCCTCCTCAACACCAGTAACAATGGAGGCAAAGTTATCATCCAGCAAGATCATGTCAGCAGCCTGCAAAAGCAATCAAACATCGATTAGGAATCAAGGTTTCCATATATATATATATAAAGATGTTTAAGGGAACGCACCTGCTTGGACACATCGGAGCCGGCAATACCCATAGCAACACCAATATCGGCCTTCTTTAGAGCAGGCGAATCGTTGACACCATCACCAGTGACAGCCACAATGGCACCCATGCGCTGGCAACCCTCGACAATGATGAGTTTCTGTTGGGGTGAGGTACGGGCAAACACAATTTCAGTGTGGTAGCGAAGGATCTCGTCGAGTTGGTCGGAGGATACATCGCGCAGTTCGGCACCGTGGACAACGGCAGCCTTGGCCTCGCGGGGATTGACCTCAGAGATGGGGATGTTGAGGCGCTGGGCAATATCCTCAATGGTCTCATTGCCCTCGGAGATGATGCCGACAGACTTGGCAATGGCCTTGGCAGTAATCGGATGATCGCCGGTAACCATGATGACCTTAATGCCAGCAGAACGGCACTTGGCCACAGCGTCGGGCACAGCGGCACGTGGGGGATCAATCATGGACATGAGTCCGACGAAGCGCAGATTGTCAATGGGGAAGTTAATGTCGTCGGTGTTGAACTTGAAGCCAGTGGGATATTTGTCAGATGGCAGCATGAAATCACAGAAACCGAGCACACGCTCGCCAAGTCCGCCCAGCTCCATGTAGGCATTGTTGAATGCCTCCTTCATCTCCTCATCCAGTACCTTCTCCTTGCCGTTGATGAAGATGGTCGAGCAACGTTCGAGAATACGCTCGGGAGCACCCTTCATAACGAGCAGGAAACGTGGATCGTTGGCATCCTCGACTTCGTGAATGGACACCTGGTACTTGTTAGTCGAATTGAATGGCACTTCGGCAATCTTCTTGTTGCGCTTGCGAATGTTCATCACATCGCCGAGAGCAAGTTCCATGCACTTGAGCAGTGCCGCCTCGGAGGCATCACCGCTGACTTCCTTCTTCAGAATGGGCACACCGTCCTGGCCACCTTTGAACTCGGCACGGTTACAGAGAGTGGCAATGCGAGAGAGCGCCTTGAATCCAGGGCTAGTTCTATCGTATTGAACACCCGACTGATCCTCAGTGGTGTCGGCCTCAATGATTTGGTTATCGAACCACATATGAGCGACTGTCATTCGGTTCTGAGTGAGTGTGCCTGTCTTATCGGAGCAGATGGTCGAGGTGGAGCCCAGGGTTTCGACAGCCTCCAAATTCTTCACCAAGCAATTCTTCGATGCCATACGCTTGGCGGTCAGGGTGAGGCACACGGTGACAGTGGCCAGCAGACCCTCGGGCACGTTGGCGACAATGATGCCAATCAAAAAGATGACAGCATCCAGCCAGTGGTAGCCCAAAATGAAGGCAATCACAAAGAAGGTAACTCCCAGGAACACAGCGACGCCGGTAATCAAATGAATGAAATGATGAATTTCCTTGGCAATGGGTGTCTCGCCGGTATCCAGACCGGATGCTAAGCCAGCAATGCGACCCATAACGGTATGATCGCCGCAGCTAATTACAACACCCTTGGCAGTGCCCTCCACAGCGTTGGTCGAGAAGAAGGCCAAGTTCTTGGTCTCCAGGGGATTCTCGTGTGTGAATTCGGCATTACGCGATTGCGGCTCCGATTCACCGGTCAGCGATGAGTTGTCCACCTTAAAGGTGCGCGCCTCAATGATGCGTATGTCGGCGGGTATGCGATCACCAAACTTCACTTCAACCACATCGCCCAGGACCAAATCCTCAGCGCGCAGCGTCAGTTTCTCGCCCTCACGTATAACAGTGGCAAACTGGGGCACCATGTTCTTGAACGATTCCATAATCTTGGAACTTTTCGATTCCTATATTAAAGTGCATCAAATCATACAATTATTATGTAAAGTCACTTTCAAGTGTGTAGCGGTTAAGATCTTATCTCACCTGGTAGTAGGAGAAAATGCCTGTCACAATGACGACAGCGGAAAGTACAATACCCAGATACAAGTTATCATCGGCCGGTTCCTCGCTGGTTGTGGCCTGAATCGAATAGGCCACGAAACAAAGTATAGCACCGATCCACAGCAGCATGGCGAAGCCACCGAACAGATTCTTGCAGAACTTCACCCATTCGGGCGTCTGCTTGGGCGGTGTGAGCGCATTGGGACCGTCTCGTTCTAAATTCTCCTTGGCCTTGGCATGACTCAGACCCTATACACAAAAAAAAAAAATTCGTAGTATATCAACTAACAACTCGGTGGATGATTTTTATAATCATCATTTGATAAACTTACATTTTCCGGATGTGTCTGAAAGCGCTGATACAATTCCTCAGGAGAGATTTTATGAAAGTCGATATCCAACTCCTGTTTGAGATCATCTAAATTCTCTTTCTTATTGACTGCTTTGGCCGGCATCTTGCGTCTTGACTGTGGGCATTACAAAGGGGTTGAAGGAAGGGTGAACAAAATAAAAGTTAGTTTCTGTTTCGTTTCTTCTTTTGTAAGGAAGTAAATTAAACCCAAAATATAGAAAGCACAAGGATCGATTTACTCCATGCCATTAACCGTTATGCCCCAAATAGGATTTTGTTATAGAGTGCACTTTGTAAGGGAGACCGTTTACCATTTTAGAGAGTGTTACATAGAGAAGAGTTATCAGCTACACAGTTGCCATAATAGTTGCCACACGTTCCCAACTTACCAAGTACCCCATTCGGTTATGGGGGTGATCCATTGAATGGGTAGGGGAATGGAGGAGGAGGAGCTAAATATTCGTAATTGCTAATGAGCAGCGAGCGTGAGAATATTTGTTTTGCTTTCGCTAAACTAAGCTGAATACAAAATACAATGGGCATGCAAAACATCATGCAGCGGTTTTAATCGAGCGCAAAACGCGCAAAATGTGAATGTCACGTAAGATGAATGAAAATGTTAAAAAAAAAAACCAAACATAAATAAATAAAAATAAAAGGAGGAAAACAAAGAACCATTGATACAATCTAAAATTGTTACTATTTACAAATGGCACTAGCACTAAGAAGGAAACTAGTTGTTTAACAACCCAAACTGATAATCTACAACTGATCATATAATGTATGGTTAAAACCTATATTTATTTATCAGGCACACATTGACCTCACTAAACTTTTGAATTTGGCAAAGAAATCCACTCATGAAATAATTATAAATAATTTTATACTATATACACAAACATATATACCACACATAGATATAGACACGCCAGCTGTCGTTGGTCTAGTCTCGGGTCTGTGGCAAAGCTCTATAGACTATATTTTCTGTCTGTCTATTTTTTTACTTAATATTATTTTTTTTTTTTTGCTGCTATACTTATCACAGTGTGACGTCAAAAGTGCACATATTTTAATTTATTTGGAAATGCTCAAAACTGGATTAAACAAGTTCTACTTGAATGCTCGTGAACTTCAACGGGTTTCAAGTTCTATTGCCTTTGTTGAGGTTATATATTACATTATATTCAAACATTCTAGAGAATTTTACAATTATTTAAAAAATATATTACTAGTATTATGTAAGAGCTATCCAATTTATTACAGTATACTTCAATTCGCAAATATTTCGTATAAATGCACTGGTATATTGAAATTGTGCTATATTTAAGATCTTTCGATGATTTCGTTTAAATGTCAAGTGGCAGAATAGTGTTGGAATCATGCCCAAATTACGAGTAAATATTATATAAATGCATAAATAATAAGTGTAAGAAGTGTAAGAAACGCAAATAGTGATGAAAATGTTAAGAAAAAAGATGAAATAACCCATAAGCACATAATGAATAATTTAAATTGAAAACATTGAAACATGTGAAACAAATCGATGATTTTTGTGTATACTATATTTTATATATATATTGTATTTATATATATATATATATATGTATGTATTTATGAGCGTTTGGCGTTCGAAAATGAAAACGAAAATCCAAAACAAAAAATATGAAACAATTTACCTTGTAGCGGCCGTCGGCTGTGCGATTGTCGTCATCGGTTGCAATAACCGTTGCGACTCGATAAGAGTCCGCTCTCCCGTGCTGAAGTTGTTGATATTGATATTGGTGTTGGTATTGATTGATGATGTTGATTGATGATGAACGACGGGAAGAAATACAAATCAAAACGTAACAAACAATGGCGAAACAAAAACAAAACGACAAGCATAATAAAATGCATTACTTAGGGATACACATAAAATGATTAACTAATAAAAAAAACATTACACACTACAAATATGATGATGATGTAATAAAACTGTATGCCATAAGCGAAATCTTAATAATATAGTACTTATGGGAATATATATTTTTGATTATAATAATAATAATAATACTGGAATACCCCCATGAGGACAACCCCAAACGAACAATGAATCATGTTGGCAGTGCTGATAAACTGAATGTATTAAAAAAGGGCGAATCATATTAGACTGATAACTAATAGCATAACAATTTGCGACCACCACTGACGTCAACACGACGCTGAATTGCTGCCCTCCCTTTGTGATTACTTGCCTCCATAACTAGGCGAATAATTATCAGCAAAATTAGCATTATGAATCACAAAGTGTAATTCGAATGCACAAAATAAAATAACAAACAAACAAACAAATAATATTTGATCACGGTGATCACTCGATAAAGTTAAAATGAAAAAATTATAAATATATTCTTTATTTTAACGTTACTTTGTGAAGAGTTCTCAAGAACTTCATTCACATTTCGAAATCACTTCACGTATCTCAAGGTTCTCAGTTTCGAGTGAGCACTGTACGCAATAAAACAGAACAGATATTTTTCTCTTTTAAAGGTTTTTGGAAACTCATGCAAAATAAAACAACATGCCAAGTAATTAAACCAACAGAAAACGCACGAGCGTTCGAGTGGAAAAGAGATAAATACAAAATATATACAGATAACTAAGTATATATGTAATTGTATAAATATATATATATATATATATATATATATATATATACAAGTATGTTGTTGGTGGTGGGGGGTTCGATTAACCTGTCGCGATCGCTTGGACGCCGGCAACGCTTCATGGGCAGCCAAATTTGTGCTTTGCTTATTTATTTGCTCAAGCGATTGTACAAATGGGGGTAGGAGGGTCGTAGGAGGCTTATTGGCCTTTTGAGTTTTAAAGTGGGGTATGAAATAAATAAATCTTGGAAACATACATATTTTTTCATGTTCATATTTATTTATTTGATTTATTCTTACGCACATTTATTTACTGTGGCCCTTTATTTGTTTGTTTGCCTCTGGTTTGATTAGATTGCAGAAAATTTCAGATCTTTCTATAGATATATATATATTTATATATATATATATGTAGGTATATATACTTGCTGATTTACGTATGCTATACAATCTAGGGATATAATATAAAATTGGTTAGTTTAAAAGGTTAACTGTAACTTAAACTTACAACATAACAAATAGACTAGAAATTAGTGCAAAACAATTGTTAACATATTACTTTTCTTTTTTAACTCCCACAGACAGCTTGACTGGCGATAATTTCTATTTTCCTAAATAAATTAAATCAATTGAAAGGTGACTTTTATTTTGTTGTATTTATTTATTTACTTGTTGTGTTCATGGTTCAATTCATTTCAAATTTGAAAACGAAACGCGTCACGCGGCCATTGAAAATGTTGAATGCGAATTGTGTAGTAAATCGTTGTTGTTACTCTTGTTGTTATGGTAGTAGTAGTAGTGACAAAACGCAGCATGATTCGATTCGAGAACAGTAGGAGAACTGGAGGAGAGCTGGTGGAAAACAATTAGAACGCTTTGGGGGAAACTGGCTCAGGATGGTTGGGATATAAATCAAAAAGCGACAATGGCCCGGCTGACGACACAGAGAAGTTTACATAACGCTGCCAATTAAGCGCGTTCCGATAAAAAAAAGCATATGTTTATGTGTATATCTGTGTGTTTGCTCTCCAGCGGTTTCCCCAACGTTATTGTTTGAGCATTTGGCGCGCACTTTTTGTCGCGCAAAGCATTTGGCATTTGAACTTGAATATCAATTTACAACAACATACAAACTACATAACGACCAGTTATCGGATGCATGGCGAGAGTGAGATAAAAAATTGACAGGCAGTAACTCAGTCACCCAGTCAGTCAGCTCGGTCCCGCTAATTGTTCAATCAATGCAAAAACCTATCTGGCAAAAAAGCACTAACTAAATACACACTACACAAACATAGGAACACACAGGCACATACACATATACATATACCATAAAAGTATGTGCCCAAAAACAAAAGAAAAAAATGAGCAAATTAAGCCACACAATGGCAACGGCAATTGTAAACAATTTTCAATTTCAATCTCAGCTTAACGAAAGTGCATAAAACAGCACATTTCAATTGAGCTGAGCTTCTCCTTCTCTCTTTCTCTTTCTGACCATCTGTGTCTACGTCTGTCCGGTTTCAACCAGTCTACAACTAGAACACAAAAACAGGTGCTTTGAGCTTATCAATTTAAATTGTCAGCTTCAAAGCGCATCGATCTTATGATCTCCAACTGTGAACTTCGACAGCCAGTTAAAAACCAGTTCCAGTTTGTTTTGATTGTTTTTGTGTACGTAGACCTGTTTATTTAATATTAGGGATATCATCCCTGCTAAGTATCAGTCAGTTCTGGAGTGTGAACAAGTTTTACTGTTCGTCGTATTTTTGGTAAGCAGATGTTAATGATCCCAGTTTCAAACACTTCTCTGTCTGTGCACATGATTTTTAACAAATAACCGCTAATTATTCGCATGCTTTGCATGTTTTTCCTCTCGCTGAACCGATTCTTGTTTTTCTATTATTAAAACGTTCTTTATATTATTTTTTTTTTTTCGGGTATTTTCGTTGCTATCATTTTTACACTGAGCTACACCGTTTCTCTGTTAAACATCATAATTACTTAACATACGTGACCCATCAGATTAAATTAGATTAGATTTGTATCCGTAATGAAAAACCCATATCATAAAATATGGGGTGGTATTGGAGCCAGATAAACTAATTTTTAGATTTATGTTTATCTCGTACTAAGTTAGTTCAACAAAAATAATTTAAAGAACTAATACAAAATGAAAATAAACTCAAAAAAATATATATATATGCAAATAATGATCGTAAATTAATGATAATAAAATTAATACGTAAAATACCGTTTAGTTAACACATATTTCTGATTATCTTTGTAATTATTATTATTTTCTTTTTACCCACCTGAACACTCATAACGCCTGCGTATGATGAAGTGTGATAGTAACACGACGTATAACAAACAAAAAATAAAAAAAATTACAGCCAGAGACAAAACTTAGAAACAGTTATGAAAAACAAACATAAAACAAGGAACAGAAACTGCCTTAAAGAAATATAAAACAAAAAAAGGAGAAAAAATGAAAAGAAAATTTAATGATTTTTAGCTTATGCAACAATCTGCAGGAAGGAATAAAAAAATCGAAGAAGAAGAGAAAAAGAGACGACCCTGGAAGGGAGCAGAGGAGCCAGCCAGCGCATGGCGGCGAAGCAGCAAGTGGACCGCACTACCAAAGCCAATGGAAAGGTAACAGTAAAAAGCAGTGCAGAGAGAGTCGGCATGGAAAGTTGAAGTGAAAACCAACTGGAATAGCAACTGCAGCTAGCAGCAGTAGAAGGATATTAAATAATGGCACACAGCAAGAGCCAAAAGAGAGACATTGCAGAGCGATAGAGAGTGGGGGCGCGTGATATTCGATATCGAATGCAATTGCTGGCACTTCGAAAATGAGCGCCATCTTATTGTGAGCACACTGAGAGGCAGCCAGGCACAGATAATAATGTGTAAGGGATATGCGAAATACAAAATGTAAAGAGAATATATATTATAGTGTTGTTGTCCAAGATTATTCCATCTCTGTTTCTGTTCTACGCTTTGGCACCGCGAACAAAATTATGAAATAACCAACAACGGGTGGTCGTCCCCTCTCTCAACCCTCTATCAAGCACCCTAACTTGGGTGCCCCTCATTGCCCGCTGCTCTCTTTCAGTTGGGCTCCTATGCTTGGGGATTATGTATATGTATATATATATTTTTTTATATTTATATATATTAATATATATACATAAGTATAGGGGCACAGGCGCAGGCAAAATTTGGGGTGGTCAGGAAATTACTGCTATTCCAAAATGAAATCGCCGCAATTGAATCTAAACGATTTCATTGCCACCAAATGTACGTCAGCGCTATAAAAAATTAATGTGCATAAAGCGCAAGAAAAAAGAACAGACGGACGGACAAATATGTTGGATATAATGTATGCTTGCAAATATTACATACAGTGATCGCCAAAATGAGAAATTATAAACATATTTTTCAATGATTTTTTTTGCATGCTAATTTACAATTCTTGCATGTTATTTTTAAAGAGAAAAATTTCTGATTGCAATTTATACGAATTCGCAAGCAAATAATAATAATGTTTGCAAAATTACCACTGTATGTACTGTTATGGTATGTACAGAATATTCGATTTGACAGAGGAGTACCACTGGAAACTGAATGTCAAATCCAATGAACGTTACTGTTAACGTGTATGTTAAATGAAAAGAGACATTTCAAACACAATGTCACATAATTAATCAGTTAAATATAAATTCTACAGATCTTGAAGGGCACTTTAACTATAACATATATATATATGTAGATAGTATATACATCACATTTGTATCCATTACGGCTATGGCATGAACTTTTGGAAAATCGATTTTGTACAAGGACGTTGTCGTTGGTTTCTTTAATTTGTACTTTTTCATTATATATTTGTATAAAGTTTTTATAGGGCTGCAGTTAAAGAGTAAAACAGGAACGACAACGTCAACATAATAAAAAAATGATAAATGTTACCCACAGTAAGTAAGAAGAGTCTTGTTTGATTTTTGATGTCTACCTTTTACACTTCGAGTGCTATTACACAATTTTCTTTCCGTTTAGCTGTGCCTCGTTGTTGAGGGGGCGATAAATGGGGGTGATTTCACAGAAAACTACCCCGATAAACTATATTTTACACTTGAACTGCGAACAAGAATAACAAATCACACACACGATGCGTTTTTTTATACTCGTTAAGCTGTGGAACAGCTTAAGAGTTTTCGTTTTTTTGCTTCTTTTCTATGAATATTTGTATCCTGTGTGCTTCTTCTTCGGCTTTATCGATGCACAGTTATTGTGTAAGCAGCAGCAGCACCAGCGCAACGCAGAAGGAGGCGGCGGGCAGAGCGGAGCTGTGTAGAGCTGTACTAGTACTGGCACACTGGCTGTACCACCCGACGTTTGAGAGACGAGAGCTCAATGTAGCTACTACAGTTAGACCGACCTTCCTAGTTCGGTAACAACGCTCGACTGAAAATTTTCAGCATGTCGCGAGTGGTTAAGCTTTCGTTCAAACAAACGAAAAAAAAAAAAATTCTATCGTGTTCGTCCGAATTCGAATATATCGCTCCGAGCTTTTCGTTTACCAGATGTTTCGCTCCTACCATGGCTGGCTGGCTGCATATGTATAGTACATACTTATGCATTAGATAAGCTTTCGAACTCTCGCGCGAAATGTATGGCAGTGTGACAAGTGAGGCAGGCAATGGGCAGTGTACAGTGGTGCGAGAACTTCGAAACTGGAGCAGCAGAAGCGCCCTCATAAAATCGAGACTCGAACAAGAGTCTTAGGCTGAGGCTAACAGAGAGAGAGTGAGCGAGTGTATGTGGTTGTTAACTGCTGCGCAGGAATGTGTGTCAGTCAGACGATTTTCGAGCCGTTGAAATTTGCATTTATTGTATAAGCAGCTAGAAACAAAAACAAAAAAAGTTTTTGATATAACGGCTACAGTACTATTATTGGATATTTTCCACATTTATACAATTAGTCATTATTGGATATTTACCACATTTATACAATTATTCATGTCCGAACTTTTAATCACTTATCGATCGTCGAGAAACAATGACGTCATACACACATGCACACCCACAGCGATATGTAAATTATTCATCAGAGTGTCAAGCAGTTGGATAAACTCACCCATTACCCAAAAAAAAAAAAAAGGACAAAAAAGTCGGTCAAAGAGTGAAGAGAAATATAAATGTCAGCAGTAAGTTTTTATGGGGGGAGGAGAGGACTCTTGAGCGAGGACATCTTTCACTCGCCAGCTATCTTAAGTGGTGCCGTTCTATTTTGGCTACTTCAGCTCAAAGACAAATACGAAAACGAGCAAGTCTAATTACACTAAATGTCAGCAGCACAATCTCACACAGACCCAGGCACACAACATACAGATTCAAGTAATACAAAACCCAAACAGAAAATCAATAAAAATATCGCAATCGCAGCAAAAGAAACTTGCAAACAGGGTTTTAAACAGCGGGGGCGGAAGGGCTTGAATTGTATACAGTAAAAGCTGCTTGGCTGAAATTAACCCAAACAAAGGTCCTTGACGATGTGGCTTTTCGGGTATTATCTACGAATGGTGCACGAGATTCTCAACATTTAATGTAGATATGAAAAAATCTAAAAACATTTTTAATTTAAGATTTAAATATTTAGCAACGATTGTTTTGTAATGGTTAGTTTATACAGCTAGAATGTAATATTTTTTGCTTGCTCGACTTAGAATCCAGCAGCCAATTATATTTCAGTTAATGATGTGTATCTCTTCTGGGCAGTTTTCACTGTAAGCGCTTAAGCAAACAATAGGCGCACACTGACTTTAAGTGGCCGACGCTGCCGGCACTACGGACTAAATGGGCTGAGAGTTCACGTAATAGCATAAAGTGAACTGTGAACGCGGTGGAGGAGCAACGCCTCCTTTTCGCCTATTCTAATATCCAACTTATGTAACGACACGAAACAGCAAGAGTGTCCATGTGTATGAGTGTGTGTGTATGTGTGTTTATTCGGTGTACAAACTTTGGCACGATGTTGCAGCTGTGACCCCAAAACGAGTGCCAACAACAACTACAACAACAACTACAACAAAAGGCATACAACACCCGCAACCCCAAATCCCATCCTTTGGAACAACTCAACTCGTGTGCAAAGTTAGCTTATGTAAACGAGTCGATAGTTGGTCAACGATGTTCGAGGGCCGATGAGTTCAGCTGACAAATGGTCAACTGACACACAGAGGCATTACATTCAGCTACGATAAATATATATATATATACATATATATCTATGTACATATTTTTGATAATGGTATTGCCATTTATCATGTTCACATTGTGTGTTTGAATTATTGCTATTGTAATTCACTTATACATTTGTTAAAGGGCGCGTCAGGTTTATAAATACATTTGTTCTATGATAGCATTTCGCCGGCTTGACGACAGCTCGTCCTTTTGAGCCACGCCTGCAGCACGTGTCTCCGATTGTGGCAGCAATGCGAACGTAATTTAAACAAGCAACGAATGGTTAACTTTGGTAGATATGACTAACAGTTACGCGTCAAAATCCAATTTAGTTCTTGTTCATGTAGAGAATAAAAAAACTAATATGTTCTTTACTTCTGATAATCCGATAGGGATTCAAAGCACATTAAACACATATGTCAAAAATTCTATTACCATTTTTAGACTTGATGTCATTTAAATATCTATATATATTTGTTATTTATAGGTTCACATAGGCGTTTTGCATATTTTCTTAACTGGATCAGACCCCTTTTTACTATCTTTTTGTATTTGCTTTGTATTGCCAAATAAATATTTGGAAAATCAATAAGCGACATGAAAACAAGACAGCCTTTGCTAGACGATGAATTTTTAATATATATATATGATATTTATGGATGTGCTATATATGTCTAGTATTAAAAAGCCACTTATGACTTTTAGGCAAAATAAATATGTCAGCAAATTAACAATATTGTTGCAGCCACTGCTGCCCCTCCGGGCGAAAGATGAAACTCTTGAACATTACGTATACGCAGCGTGGTCGTGTGAAAAACGTGAATTTCAGTTTGACGGCCTACAGCTAAAACTGTACCGTCATTGTTAATTACAATAGCCTATGGTGCAATGTTTGAGAGTGATTTGAACTTGCATATTTATAGATACGTTAAATTACTTGAATAAACTTCGAGCTTGTTTACCAGAAAACTTTAATATATGTGTTAATAAGCTAAAATGTTGTTACAACTTGTTTACTCGTTTTATTAGCATTTATAAATTATCAACGCTTACTTGGGGATACTGCATGAAAAGCGAATCGAAATTGCTAATGTTGCAAACTAATAAACATTGCTTATGAACTTTTACAATATGTCAATGTCAAACGGTTACCGCAAAAATATAAACTTTATTTCTCTCGCTTACACGGAGCAACTTTTAAGGATAACCAACAAGGATAAATATAAAGCTCAAATGTGTGGGAGGGCAGACACTTTATATTATAGAATGAGGCAAGTAGTTATTTGCACAGATTGTCTGTGTAGAGATTACATAAGCGTCAGTCGGTATGGGGATTTTTTTTTTGTTTTTTTTAATTGTGTTCATGACCATGGCAACCGACAGAGCAACAAATCACAGACAGTTGTAAGAAGCATAATCAACATAAATGTTTGATATATCTACATAGAAATGTGCTGCATATATAAATATCATATGTATATAGTATATATGGTCAAGTATGTACATATGACAAACCGACAATGAAGCGAATGAACTATGGCGCTCGGACTTGGTCATTTTGTACTTGAGCACTGATTAAAATGTGTTGTGCCCCTGCAGCTCAGTAGGATGCTATGATGCTATGATGCCACTAGATTTGTGGCATACTCAGAGTGCTCAGATCGTCTAGCCTAGTCGCTCCTCGTAGGCGTTATGACAATAGATTTACGAGTGTAGATGCGCTCGCTTTAATTTGCGCTATTCATTGTGTAGAAAAGTAGAAAAGACCTCCATCGGGATGGAAAAAAAAATTCAAAAATAATAAGAACCTTAAGACACGGCTCTGACAATAACGCAGAAAAGTCGCTCGCAGCTCTGCTTGAATGAAATGCCCCCGGAAAAAACCAATTGCCAGACTCGAGCCTAATATCCACTGAGTCGAATGGCAACGCGTATGCCTGTAGCCAGGCCGGCAGTCAGACGGATTGACCAACTGACAGACGGACAAACAGTCACACAGACTAACTAACTGACTGACAGACTGACTAGCTTGCTTTGGCTTTGGACACCGATGCGCCTGTCTTCTTGGTGGGCGGCGGACAGGTTTACGTATGTATATCACTGCTGCCTTTGAGTGGTGCAATAAATTTTAATCAAAATTAAAATATGTGTATACACAATAAACTAAACAAAGTGGCAAGTGTGTAATTTAACACATACATAAGCGCACACATACATATAACAGAGCCCATAGACTAACCGAGCACTCAGCGCGAGTGCTCTCCTCTGCCATGTGGCCATTGAATTCTTGGATGGGCAAATTACTTGGGGAGAAAAAATAGTAGATTAAAAAAAAAGAGTTTCTCGCTGATACTAATCGCAGAGAGAAAAAGCAGTTTCCCTCTGCGGGCGGAAAAAGGGCTTTTATCTGAGATGACTTGAACAAAATAACAAAATGATATGTCATAAACCAGATAAAGAATTTCTCTAGTCTTTTTAGACATTCTTAATTAAAACATTTTTTTGTTATCTTCATTGTGTCTTACAGCTGATAGATAAAATTATTTAAAGATATCCATAGATCAGAATTCGAAGTTATCTTGCAAATAAATTGGGTACAATAAGTGTCTCTTCTGGGGCCAGTCGGTTGTATTGCAATTTTTATTATTATACCCAAAAAACAAAAAACGTTTCTGGGGATCAGTTTAAAGAAATTATTTTTGCTGGACATTTAAATTTAAGTACTTTGAATACTGCTGATAAGATGTCGTTGCTTATCTAAAAGATTTATTATTATATTTCATTAAGTTTTTTATGTGGCGCTGCCAAACCTGGTAGTCAGTTTTGACATACCATGAACTTATTGAAAGTGGAAAAAACATTTAAATGAAAATGTGCTAAGGTATGTAACAAACAGAGAGAAACATCTCTCTGAAGTATGTCCTTTGCTTGCTATAAGAGCTAGGAAAAAATGTTATAAGATCGATAAGTAAGTAAAACTTTCGAACAGGGTATCTACAAGTCGAGCTATTTAGACCAAAACGCTCTTACTCGTTTCCAGGTCACTAATGTGTCACATACATACATAAGTGCCCTGCAATTAACAAAGATAACAATGAAGTTAAACAAATAGGTTCCACAATCTACAGGCGAAATTCGAGAATATATTATTAATCTTAGTATATTATTTTCAGGGATAACTACGAATATAAAATATATATTCTTTTTTTCAATGACTAGAAGAATATGACAAATCCTACTCGATAACATAATGGTCATGTTAATTATGTGTGCTTGTATTTAATTTGTAGTCATATATTTATAAAATAATTACAGTGTACTACGAGTAAATTACCCCAATTAACTGCTGCGACTGCTGGTCGTGTGTGGGTTACCCCACTTAGTGACCGAAAAACTGGCAGTCTAAATAATCTAATTGGAACGTACACTGGGATTCAAATGTTAGTAAAATCCAATTTAAAACGCATTAAAACCGAAAAACATAGAGCATAAAATTGGGAAAATTAAAAACATTGAGCATATCCTGCTCAAAAAACGAACCTGTCAACTGTCTCAAGGGCCTCTGTTGCTACACAGAAGCGATTTATATATAGCTCAAGCTTATCACTTCTTGACGCAACCGGATTGAACCATGTGCGCAAACCAGTTAGTCTCAAGTGACGCCGATATTGATGATGATTTGCAATAGATAAGTTCAAGTTAAAGATTAATTAACCAAATTCAACAAAGCTTGTTACTGACGAGTATAATTTATTTATTTTTTTGTTTTTATATTTACCGAGAATAACAACTGATTGTGGAATCAAATTTTGAATTGTGATATTTGTTTATATCACATATTGTTGCTAGAGCTCTGCAGATTATTATAAATATAAAAATGATATACTTAAGCTTATGTGCTTATATTCTCAGTACACTTTTTAAGTGTGTTTTTTAACAAAAGCATGCAAAATTATTATTGATAATAATCGACAATTGTGAGCTATACTAAACGATCATATTTCGACGGATTTTTCCTGTAGATAATTGGTTTGGTTGAGGCAGCGAAATGCGATGTGTCAACAACGTCAGCAGTTCGCATTGAATTGTATTTAAATTATAACAAATTGCGGCCAGGCATTGCTGTTGTATATAATATTTGTAGCCGTGTCTGTAAGTGTCGACAATTGTTGTCTATGGGGTGTGTGTGTGTGTGTATATGTGGAGATGGCATTAAATTAAATAAACATTTAATATGACAATTTAAGTAGCAGTTGCAAAGATGCCAAGTGCGAGTCTTATGCACAATTGAGCTACATTCCCGGACTTGTCGCATCAACTGTTCTCTGCCCAATTGTCCACATTATCAACTTGTATGTTTGTGTGTATATGTGTGTGTGTGTTTGGTATATTACTGTAGTAAGTATTATAAAGTTTTTACATTTAACTTTTTTGGACAAGGCCAAACTCAACAAGATGTGGAATATTTTTTTTTTTTGTGCTAATGCCATCAACATTTCTGCGAACAATTTTAGATATAGCTATTGAACTCTCTTTATATATTTTGGCTGTAGCTCTCGATCTCTCTGTTTGTTAATTTTTTCATAGCATATCAATATGAAAGTCATTTTGAAAAAGCTAAATTTTTGGCCAGGTCATTTAAATTTAACAACTTCTGCATATTCAATTATTCCCTTGGTAGAGGGTTCTTTCATAAGATATTTATATTCTAAGGGTGTCTGTTTCTATGCAAAATAGATTCAAATTTTTCACTCTTGACATATGAACAAACTACAATTGAGATCGAACTTCTTTATCATATAACTGCATAGTAATAATCGGTAGATACTAACTTAAATAAACAGTTACATTTCATACATATTCACATCGGCTTGCTATATCATAAGGATTTCGTAGAGACATTCAGATTGTTTTGTAAAATATAAAATCTTTGATGTCGGCAAATGTCTACAAATGAATGTAATCTTTGCTTTGTCCAATTTAGTCGTTCATTCTTGTTTTTACGAATAATCGATACCAATTGATGGCAAGCCAAAGTTTTGGCAGTTATGTCATCTGTTTTCCGTCTCCATGTCTGCCATCAATCTCTGTTTGGCTGATTGACTCCCACAAGATAGAGAATAATGTACATATTGCGGTAATTGTTCTTGTCTGATGCCAGCAACAATGCGTGTCTCTCGAACTGAGTGCGTGTGTGTGTGTGTGTGTGTCTTTGTTTGTGTGTGTGTGTATATATGTGTTTGTGCCCAAGTTCGAGTTCTGTTCAACTGTGATATAGTTTGAACCAATCAAAGACAAGCAAAAACACCAGATCTAATTTCAGATACTCTTATACGAAATATGCAGCTATATCTTAAAAAATATAAGAATACATCCAATTTGTATCTTTAATATTTAAGCTCAATGCATCAGATAAGTCTGTAAACGAGCAACAATAGGACAAAATTATTTCTAGCTGGTCTTATTTTGATGACAAAACAATAGAAAATAATGCCATTAGTCTTCGAAAATACGTCAAAATTCTCCACTGACTACTCTAGTGACTAGTCCAGTGGCACGGTCAATTGATGACGTCCACTTGGGTTTGGCGTCATTCGCCTGAGCTTTGTTAACGTCATTCATTTCATCGATTAGCACTTCAAGCGATACGCAACTTAGAGCTTAGTGAGTTTAAAAATACATCAATAAATAAATCAGACACTAATACACACACACACACAAACAGTTATCTACAAGAGTTGCCGATAAGCAGCTGAGATAAATACAATGTCAAAATTATGTGCACTTGTTTTCATTTTCACATCTACACTCAATATAGTTATGCAATCCTGCTTGGAACTGTGCCAAATATCGCACAGGTCCCTGTGTTTTAGGGATATACTCGACCTTAAAGTGCTACCAAATTGGCAGCAAACAGACAACCCGCTAACTCACAATTTACAGCTGCACGTGAAAAGTGGTAATTAAGATATCGGTGTAGATTGGGTTAAGTTTTTATAGAGTTGATTAGATTTTTATTGACATATTTAATTGAATTGAAAGTGGCGTCATTTATTTGCTGGCACAATTTAATAATCACGCCGGCTAAATCAAGAAATACACAAACATACATCAGAAAGCCACAAATTGAAATAGATTTTTGTTATTTACCAGGCTCGATTATTTTCACTAATTATTTTTAATTCGAAATTTGACATATGGCATATGGCATATGATTTATTTTATAGACATTAGACCAGCCCCCAGTCATGGTTTATGTTCGGAGCTTATAAATGATTAAATTTAGTTTACTCAATAATGTCTAGTTTAAGCATTAATAAACAGAATATGTTGTTTTTAGATTATTAGTTGTGGCATAATATGAGTGGTGAATTAAGTAAAAGTAAATGAACAACTATTCTTAATGTAGTTAATTCCAAGGCTTTTAACTTTGAAAAATGTTCAACTTGTTTGATGAATAATATACTTAATGTAGATATACAACATTCGTTCCAGAATTATTTATAAATTATTTATCTTAAGTTAAAATACGATAGTCATATTAAATTCATCGATCGATTAGTTAGTTCTTTCCTCTCTTAAAAGTTGTACGACTAATTAATCTTTTACATGAACAGTTTTAAGTACTCTGTAATGATCACAATATAAATGTAATCAATTCAGAGTCTGCAGTTTCTGTAATAAATAACTCAATTTTAAAGGTTTTGGTTCAATTGAGGAATGGGACTCGTTATCGATATGAGTAACCAAAGTTACAGATGACGAGTCTGACTTTTATTGAAATAAAACCTATGCGTGGTGTTTTTTTTTTTCATCATTTATATGTTTTCTGAATAAAAATGTATTTTTGTTATGTTTAAAAATAAATATATTCCTTGTGATATTACAGTGATAAAAATACGCTCAATGTGTTACATCTCGTGAATAACTTTTTCGCATTCTGAATGGTGGATCATATCTAAATAAATACCCCTCGAAATTGTACAATTAAATGTTTAATTATCAGTATCAGATTGTGGCATGCATAATTGCGACATACATTATTATATTTACAGCTCACATGCCAGATTCAAATTGTTTTTTTCAATATGGTTGTTTCACAGGAATAAATAAGAAACAAATAGTCATCCATACAGCTTAAGGGTGACTTTCTCTAAACGATATGCACATCTTTTTGTTGAGCTTTTTACTATCCCTTATCCTTCATCCTTTCAACTCACAAATGAACGAAATTATCACTTTGACCAAAGTGTATACAAGAGTTCTATATAAAACTAGAAAATACTGCTGCATAAGACACAAAAAAAATGTACACATTGTATTTGTCTCGATTTGTGCTGTGCTTTTCTAAATTGACTCAAATTGAAAGCGCATGACTCAGCATACAAATTCATGTGGAGCGGGCGGAGTGAAAGGGAGTGTCGCCGCCAGCGATTCGTGCCATGCCACGAGCATATCTACATAATTCTGTGCTTTCTGTGCGTGAAAATTATAAATTACAGTAGAATACTTTGGAATATCTGCAATGCTTTTAGTTTCTCCTTTCGTTAACTTGTGGCGCTTGAAAGTATGCAATTATTTGAGATTTACAAGCTTTCCAGCGAAGAATTTAGTTCTAAATTTGCAGATATTCAATTGCAGTGTTTTTTAAGAAAGTAATCTAAAAGCTCGAGAACCAGCCAATTACAAATAGTAAAAAAAAAATTAAGTCATCTGTTGGCAAAGAATATTCTAAAATCGTTAAAGGAAACCTAAAATAATTATGTCAAAATAAGAACGTCCTTCTGTTTGTCCATCATAATTAATTTCTACAAAGTTTAATGAAGTATGGTCTGTGGAAGGGACACGCTCAGAAGCAACAAATTATTGTTTGAGCTCTAATTAAGTCATAGCAACAACGAGAGCCAAAAACCTTTTTTGATAATTATTAAAGGGTCCCTCAAATAAAGAGAAATATAAGACAAGTAAGGAACAACATTATTTTCTTATAATTAGCAGAGGCATGACGCGCCCCAATGACACCAATTCCGTAAAATTAAAGAAGAGAATCAAAACGTGCCTCTGACCACAGAGGGTTGTTTCGATTTGGTTGTCTCTTTTTTTATTTGCCTGGTTTGCGTGAAATTCCAATGCTAAAAGTTGCGTATCCATGAAATCTGTGGCAGTGTGGGGCGAGCGGGCAAATGGAATATGTGGTTGAGGAGGAGGCGTGGCAGTTTTTTTCGATGGCATGCCAACAGAACCGAGCACAGACACTGGAAATGTACCGGTTATGTAAGAAATAAAGCGGAAAATTTCCAGTCTAGCAAAATAAAGCTTTTTTGCTTCCAAGCAAAATTATGCATGCAAGCTATGAGAGAGACAGAGCACGCGCATAAGTGAGGGGAGACGCACTGGATTTGATTGGAAACCAGCTGAGCTTTGCGCATGAACCAACAACAAAAACAAGTGCTCGAGCTAAGAACGTAATCGAAAGTGGCGGCCAGGTGAATGCGGCGAATATGCTGCACACCGTAAAATACTTTCATACTAAGCCAATCAAACACGATGCCTAATCCACGAATGCCCACCTGAGCTACGAGAGAGCGAACAGTAGCAAAGAGAGAGGCAGTAAAAGAGTGGCGAGCGAGTGTTAAGCAGATAGAGTGAGGGAGAGAGAGAGAGAGAGAGAGAAAGAGAGAGGGTGAGAAAGAGAACGCACTCAGTCACTTCTTTCCGCGAATTAGAAGTTAATGACAAACACGAAAGAAAAGTATAAGAAGAAAAAAACAGCTTGCTCGCAGAGCCACTGCGCTAACTTCAATTTATTGATCATGTCTGCGCGCTAACTGCTAAGTAGGCGGCAACAATGGAAAAGGGCTAAGCTCTCCAATAGGATTAGGAACACGCAAGCAGAGCTGACACCCGCGTTGCCATCCCAGTCACTGTTAACTGACAGCCACAGCAGTAATCATAAACAAATGAATATACTTGACGTCGCCGCCTTAGGGCGTCGGCTTGCAGCACAGCTAGGCAAACAACAAAAACCAATAACTGACACACACACAAGTTCACTCACTCACACATATGTACGTAACTTACGAGTTTCAATTTTTTTCTCAAAAAAAAACGCCCGCTCAGCACAGTTTTTGTTGTTGCTACTGCTGTAATGTTAAAAACACACCTCAAACTTCTAACAGAGTTTTAGCCCGATTTGACTGTGTTTCTTCACATATTTCATGATACACTATTCTTATCACATGTTAACAATTGTTTGCACTTTAATTATGACTTAATTAACTTAGTTTAATAACAAATTTTTTGGTAAATTATTGCGCTCAGCTCACCTCGTAATCCGACCCTAACGCCATGTTTTATCGATATGATATTTCTTATCGATTAGTCAGTTATGTGTAATTTGGCCCAGTGTTGTATAGCTGTTAAGTGTTATATTTGCAGGTGCAATTTGCGTTAACATGACTGGTATAAATATATATGATGGACAAAAGAGATCTGCAGCTTGGAAAAGAATTAGTATATATTTATTTTTTTCTGTTATGCTTTCGACCTTTGAGTATTAGAAAATATACAAATTTTATTTGTACTGTCAAGAACTTCAAACAAATTTAGTTGCATAACCTTGGGCAGTGTCTCTAATGTTACTTAACATGTTTGCAGTCTTCAGCGTTGCCAGCTTATAGCAATATAGCATCATTTTATTCTGTTGGCTCGTTGCTTAATTAAAACAGAGTTAAGCAAAATCAATCGAATTGTTATTAGAATAAAAATATAACTATAATAATATTTAATTTGCACATAACAAAATCACAATCTGTTTGTATTGCATAATTTAAGCCTAAGTTGATATGTTACTTGACAAGAATTCACCTCTGCTTGTTTGCGGCTGTTAATAACAGACATGTTTAGCGCAGCTATTAATTAACAGCAGAGAGTCGTTACAATATTTAAGAAAAATAACAGCTTAAAATAAAACCTCTCTTTGCTTATTGATGTTTCAGTAGTTGTGGCACAACTCCAGCGAATACTCATAGCCCAAAAAAGCGGCACCATTGAAGGGTACTGCACGCGCCAGCAGCATCCAGCTGCCACGAAAAATACTACGCCAGCCATATGCGCGATAGTTGACAAGCACACAATGCATTATGCCACGAAACTTGTGATTCTCATCCGCCTGCATGATGGTCTTGACAACATCGAAGGGTATAACACAGACCCAGGATAAGACGCCCGCCCATGCGCCCGCAAACGTGGTCACAAATAGATTTACACTGGTCGCATTTCCCTGGCTCCTGCGCTGCTTCACAAATTCCGTATTATCCAGATAGTTGGCTGCATGGCGATAGACGAGCATGTAGATGCCATAGGGTAACACATCGCTGCAATTGCACAATTTTACAATCAGCGGAGCAGTCATCATAAATACTATCTACGTACCGACACATCATGGGAACTAATCCTCGATATAGACCCGTGATGCCATCATTTTTCAGTATCCGCTTAAAAGTGCCAAAAGCTGTGCGTTTCTTCCCATAGATATAGTCGTTATAGTCTGCGGATATTATTCAGGTATATATATATATGGAGAGGTAATTATATTTCAAATTTGGCAAAATGAATTCTCAATTTCAATTCTACTTACAGCAGTGCGTTTGGAGTCGCACTTTGATCAGCTCCATGGGACATGCTATGAATGATTGCACAAATCCCGCCACAGATCCGGCCATGAACATGTTGTGGTACTCGAGCTGTTCACGCTGATAATCGCTGTGGCAAACTCGGCGCAGTTGCCGCAAATGGTTGCCATAGATGCCAAAGAGTATGGAGTTGATGGCACCCGTCGACATCATTGGGAAGAGCATGCCCCTGTAGAACCCGTTGATCTTTAAAGCGTTGTCAACTGACTGCGTCCCCTCCATCCCCTGCCCTATTCATGCTTACCCCATTGTTGCGGCTGTAGATTTGCTTGACGGCCGTCATCACAGGTGTATTGGATGCCTGCTGCCAGGTCTTGATAGTGTCGAGAGGATGTGCAACGAGAACCCCCGTGGCACCTGCACAAATTAATAAATAAATTGTTGACAAGAAAATAAGCAGAATTTGTTTAGGAGCAACACAAAAAACTGCTAAAAATGTCGATTAAAAAATATATAAATTAAGTAAATTATTATTTTAAAAAATTATTATTTAAAAAAAAATTATTATTATAATTAAGTGTTAAAAATAATGTCTCAATTCTTATTTAAATGTCTGAAGTTTATATTATACAATAAATTCATTAAAATTACCAACATTTCCGAGAATTGGTCAATCAAAATTATGTCACTGGCTATAAACATTATTAAAAATGCTTGCAGGCAGTTAAATTTTTGAACTCCTGAAAGTTTGTAGTGCTTTCAACAAATAATATAATTTTAATTAATAAATATACTACACAGATATATGTAGTAGAAACAATAGGAGCAAAAGGCCCCATTGAGGCGCACATGTTGCCGCTTGGCGTTGCCAAGAATTTCAAATTTTAATGCCCAAAAATACGCGTTCGGATCAGGGGCAACTCGGCACATGAACTTGACCGTGACGTCGTCGCCGTCGTCGTTGTCGTCGCTGCTGACGGATGCTGTTTACAACTCATGATGTTCTTCTCCGTCAACAAGTGGCTCGAGTTTAGATATTGGCATGATTCGATTGCATCATTTTCGAAGCAGAGATTCAAATTGGAAACTCACCACCAACACAGCCGGCAACAAAATCACAATAGTTCTCCCACTTCATTGTTGTTGTGTGTTTTTATATAAATGCAGTTACACTTAAGATGGTGCAATAGGAAAAGCGAAATTAAAAACTGTGCACTATTGATTTTCTATTTTGTCGTTGCTGTTGTTTGTCGACTGCATTTGGCGGCGTCAACGTTGAGACTGCAATCTAATTGGCGGCGTTGTTGTACAGCGCCAGCAAAAGCTTAGCGAGCTTTGTCACTCTCAAAAGCTGACTGCTACAATGCAGAAAATTCACCAATAACATATGCAAATGCATGTTACATATTTCAACTTGTAATTTAATTTAACTGTAAACGGATCTATAATTTATATTCTGCATTTCGGAAATGCATTCGCACTGCTTGATTATTTACACTGCTTGCTGATGCTCTCAAGAGCTGACCGCTACAGCTGAAAATGGCGGTAAAGGCATATGGAAATGTACGTCAAGTTTTTAAATCATTTGTTTTTATTGTGTTGTTGACTGCTTGCTAGCTGAAAAACATTTCTTTTTTTTTTATACTCGCAAGTATATATATATTTCTTTATATATATATTCATTTTCTTGTATTTTTTATAATCATTTTGTTTTTATTGTAATTGTAATGGTATTTATTTTTTATACTCAGCATAAGATTTTGTTTAGTTGTAGTATGTCTAAAACATAGCGCTTGGTGTGCCAAAGAAAACAATAAATTTGAAAACCTAGCACAAAGAACCAAGACTCGAGAATTATTTAATGTTCTGCTTCTGTTCATAGGTTCATTATTTGTTTTTTGTTTTTGTTTTTACAAGTCTAGAACATAAGAAAATATTTCACATTTTATAATTATGCAATATGTTTAATATTGTTAAAGCGCCTTATATTTTTTTTTTACTTTTTTTATATTCTTTATGTTTTTTGTTTTATTATTAATGCGACTTTACTTTTTATTGGTTTTTTTCAATGATTTTTTTTAGTACAGTTTTGTCTCTAAAAGTACTTAACGAGTTTTGCTTATACTTTTAGCTGGCTTTTAAGCAGCTATTTGTCAACATGCTTTTTTTTTGTTTTTTTTTTATTATTTATTTATACATATAAATACATAAAACTATTGTTAAAGATACAATGTAAATTGAAAAGCAGACTACAAATTAACTCAAAGAGCAACAAAAAAAAAATCACAAACAAAAAAAAAACATAAAACAGGACCACATCTCTTATATATGCATAGATTTATATATGTATTTATACACATATATGTTTTTCTCATTTATTAGGCATTTTCAACATTTTTTGTTTTGTTTTTTACAGTTTCTATATATTATTTTGTTTTTGTTTTCACTTGATTGGCATTCCTATGTGAATTTCAACATTAACTAGAGAGGGGGGTGGCGTTCAAGATGAGTGTTTGTGGTTTTTTTTCATTTTTCATTTGGATTTTTCTTTTTTCTCTAGGGGAAGAATATAGCTAGAGTAGTTGCTGCTTTTTTTTTTTTGATAGGAAGGCATTGACTACGTACAGTATTTTTTGAATTTAATTTTTTTTTTTTTTTTGTTACAATATCATTATTGCTTCCCCATACGCTATAATCGAATACATTTTGCCCCAGCGCTAGATTCCTAAATGAATCCTGAATTCTTCTCCTTTTCCTCCTCGTCTATTCTGTGGTGTTTTATGCTGGCAGTCAAGTTCTAGAAACATGCCGAATATTTAATGTCTATTGCTTTCTTAAATGTGTTGTTCTTCTCGTGGTTGTTGATCGCATTGCTGTTGTTCGTTTGTATCATTCTTGAGTTATTCATTTAAATTACACTCTAATATAAAGATGCAAAACATTTCATTCACACTTTGCTTAGTATTTAGGCCATAGATTCTGTTCTTCATTTTATTATTTACGTTTTCAATTTTTTTTATTTTCCTTTCTTTTTTTTTTTTTAGCTAGATGACATTTTCGTTTTTTTTTTGTTGTTTTTTATTGATGATTAACACGATTTTGCATTTTGAATATTTATTTTTTCGACGTTTACAAATATATTTAATAATAATAACTCATGTGTTTTATTCAATTTTTCATCATTTTTGTTTAACGCTTTTTAATCATTCATATGTATGCATATAATAATAATAACTTACGTTTCACAGACACAATTTTATATACGTATGTATGTATGTGTGTAGGTATGTATCTTTAACTTTATGATTTTGTTCTGTTATATTAACTTTTGGATAATGCATAATTGGATACTTTGTTTTTTTTGTTCTTGTTGTTGTTGTTTGCAATGGGCGCGTGACTTGAATTGAGAAACATACATATGTTTTATACATATACATATATTATTTTTTTATATTCATTTTTGTATAATAATATTCCGTTGATTATGATATTTGTTTAGTATGAGTGCGCCTAAGTGTGAGTTTATTTATTTTTTATTTTTATCGAATTGATTGACTGATAGATGGAGATTATATTCTTATGTTTTATAACGGAGCGGCACAAATAATTTGATATTTGCATACCATATTTACAACGAAAATATCCTTAATCGAATTACTCGAGAATTTGTGCGCATTTTCTTCCAGTGTAGAGAAACGAAAAGGTTGCGATAAAAAAATAATTGATAGACAACTGCCGCTCAAAATATATATTTATATATATATTCATTGTATTATCGCTGATATATCTGTGAAATGTGAGAAATGCTGAGTGAATAAGATGACAGTTTGTGATTGGGTGGCAAGTGGGTGATTGAGTGATTGAGAGGGTGCCTACCTTAACGTAACGCTCCAATAGGTATTCCTAGAGACTAACCACATTTACTTTTATATATATATATATTTACTTCGGTTCTTTAGCTTACAACTTTTTTTTACAATGCATATATATTTTTTGTTTAATTTTAATTTTTTTTTTATTATTTATTTACTACGCATGCGTAACTCTTTTACTTTAATCTTTAACTTAAAGTGACACTATTTTTGCACACATACATACACATTCATGATATTATAGATTTAATATTTTTTGCATTTCTATATAAATCCGCATTTATGTGGTTTATATATATGAATGTATGAATGTATATATGTATGTATATGTAAGCCGCTTCTCATGACCATTTATTCATTTATATTTTGCTTCTCCTTGTGATGAATGCCTGTAAATTACTTGATTTGTTATTTTTTCTGAACCAATTTAACGTTCTTAGTTCCTTCTACATATTTACTAGATCGATATATATATATCTATATATATATATATATACCTATATAGATGCTTATAGGTCTGCGCGGGCATTGGGCCGGTTATCGAAATAGTATATGGAACAGTTTCTTTTGTTTTCTTTTGAAAGTTTTGACGGCATGTGCAACACTTAAGAGATAAGTAACAAAGTTTTCGCAAAGTCGCTCAATAAGTCTACGCGTATATAACCCTAAATAAACATACATACACACATGTATGTGCACACACATACACATGCATACGTATATATACAATGAAGATATCAGTGGGTTTTATCTATAAGTAGGAGCTGAAAGTTGGACACATACCAGAGACTGCTTCATTTTCGGAATTCTACCGAAACTCGATACACACAGATAGTATTTCATATATAGTATTTTGTATTATCATACACATTTTCAATGCTTGTGCATTGGGAGCGCGGGCAATTAATAAAAAAAAAAACGGTAACGAGAGTTTGTGTGTGTGTGTGTGAGTGGATGTGTATATTTGTGTGGGCGTTTGGGGCAGCTGTTCTAGGCTAACATAGGCTAGCAACACGTCTAGTTGTGTGTTGTAAAGAACATGTCAATGCTAGTTCGTCTTCCGTTTTTAGTGTTTGATTCTGTTTTTTTTTTTTTACTACTAACACTTTTACGCTTTATTCAATTTGTTTTTTTTTTACTGTACTCTTAGTTTTTGTTTGTTTTAAACTTAAACCTAATTAATCATATTTTTTTCTTTCTCTTGTAATATATGTATATATTTATATGTATTTATAATATGTGTGTGGGTGTGTGTGGGAGTGAGTTTGTTGTGTGTGTATATGTGTGTGTAAGTTGTATTTTATTATATAGAAATTTGATGTCGCAGTTATGCTGCGCTTCTCAAACATTTTAGTTAGCCACGCTTTCAACTTCTTAATTCTCAAACTTTCTTCCCCTTCCTCATCCTATGCCTCTTCTTTTTCTTGTACCGCTCCAGCAGCTGCAGCTTCTTGGGTTTTGGTGTCTTGTTAAACGAGTATAGAATTTAGTTTTCATATTTATTAAGTTAGCATTTTGCTGCTCTTTGTGTTTATAACTATTTACCGCCAGCTCAACAATATTCATTCTTATTCATTTCTTTGATTTGATTTAATTTTATATATATATATATAGATGTGTGTTTTGGGTTTTAAGTGTACGTGTGTGTGTGTGTGTGTGGGTGTGGTGTGGTGTGTTGGATTTTTGGATGTGTGTGAGCCGGTTGACATTTTATGTGGTGTTGTTCTTAAACTTGTTTATTGTGTGTGTGTTAATTTTTCATTTAACTTTTGCTGTTGTTGATTTTTGTTAGTTTCAAGCGCGCATTGCGTTGCATCTATTTAGTTGTCTGCCTTTTCTGATTTGTTTTTTGCATTTGCTGTCGCAGGATTATTGTCACCACCGACGCCGAGGCCGCCGCCACTGGAAAGGCTGCCGATGCTGCTGCTATTCGACTGTTGCTGATGAGAGTTGATGGCGCCGGTGCCGGCGGCTATGTTTGACGGCTGCAGTGACGCTGCTGATGACGACGATGACGCCGCCGCAGCTGATGCGCTGCTGATCGCTGTTGCAGCGCTGCCGCCTGCGGCGCGCCCGCTGGAACGATTCGATTCGAGTTCGTGCAGCTTCTTCCAGAGCTCTTCGCGATCGCGCTCACGCTTCTTTTCCCTGCAAAACACGAATCAAATTAAACAATCAATTAACATATTTATCCATGCTGGCTTTAATTATGCCACCCACTTTTGCCTTTCCGCCTTGTAGCTGGAGGTCAGCTCATCGAAGAGCTTTGAATTCATTTCCATGAACGTCTTCAATACATTGTAGACAAGTGCAACGATGGTCTGATTCCAATGCTCCTTGCTGATGCGATATAGCGCCGGGAACATGATGGGCATTATAACAGCGTTGTTTTCCTCAATTAGCGACATGGCATATTCATTGTTCCACAGATAAAGAGCACGTTCAGCAACCTAAACCACAGATTTGATGTTCAATTAAACTCATCCAATAAGAAAATGGACAAATTTCAAACCTGAAAATGTGGACTCGATACGCATTTGGCAATCTGGCGGAACAGCGGCTCCTGTATCTTGACAAACTGCGGCGGATCGATCACATCCAAGATCTCCTCAATCTCACCCAAGAACATGACCTCCTTTTGGGAGCAGGTCTTGGGCCAGAACTTGAGCAGACCACGCACCACCGGATCGGTAAGGAATGGATCCTTCTCTAGGAATTGTACAATGCAATACGCCAGCTGAGCATGATAAAGCGACAGGCATTTGACTTTGTGCAGCGGCAACAGAACCTTAACCAAAAATTGTTTATGTTCCGCCTTCAATGGCAAGGCAAATCCGTTAATGATGCTGCAATAAAAACAGAGAGAGAATTTGATACAAGAACAAAAAAAGAAAACAAGTTTTTAACACTTACCTGCCAAGTATTTCGAGCAGCTCGCCAACGCCATTAAAATGCTCCGTCTCGTAGATGAACTTCAAGAATATGTTGTTGATCTGTTTTCGTATAAAAGCACGTAAGCCTAAGAATTTGCCATAGATGCGATGCAAGACCGTCTTCAGAAAGTCACGTTCGCGCGGATCCTCCGAATCGAACAGTTCCAAAAGCTGCAAATATTAATTATTGATTTAAAAAATGTGAAAACAAATCGTAGATTTTAAAATTTAGTACCTGCAGCACAAACTTTTGATCAATCACACGTTTGCCAATGGTCGCCTGAAAATCTTGGGATTCCAGAAAGCGTAAGAACACTTCGTAGACCAGTTGCAAATGGGGCCAGGAGGCCTCTAGTGTTGGATCATCTTCTTCTGGATCAAAATCGGGATTTTCACTGGGCGGCAATGTGCGAAATAAATTGCAAGAAATCTAAAAGAAAAAATCAAACAAGATTAGAAATTGTTATGGTTATAATTATTTAATAATAAAATATCAATCATATAAAATTTAGAAATTGTTTTGATTTAAAATGTTATTATAGATTCGATTATAAATATTTAATAACTTAAATTATTTTACAAAATTAAACTGTATCTTTATTTTTTTATGGCATAAATTACAGATTTTTCTCAATAAATCGATGACTATATTTGCAATAAACTATTTTGACTTTGATAAGTCACTTGATATACTTGATATGATATAGCAAAGTGAATTAATTACCATGCGTATTATTTCGGGATAGACTGGTTCCGTTAGCACGCCACGCCCGTGTGTTATATAGGTGGATAGATCATTGAGAGCAGCCCGTTTGATTTCCTTGCCCTTTAAGTCCGTAACAGGATCCATAAAGTCAAATGATACGCAACACTGACGTAATTTCCGTATAAACAGCTCCTCCTGTTCCAAGCTCGAGCAATCGGCTTTTGAATTAATAAAGACACAAAATTAGATTTCAGAATGTAAGAATTAAGTGAATTATTTGATGTTTTTTTTTATATTACCTTTTAGCGGCGGCAATTGCTGTAGCTCGACATCCTGAGAGTTTCTGTAGCGCGAGGAACCTTGACTTTTTTTACTCTTCTTTTTGAGTGAACGTTTGGCGAACGGGTCGATTCGATCCACAAACGTGCCCGATGACATCTTTTCAGATTTGGGTTCGTTTGAATCGATGGCGGTCTCCGTGGCTGACTGTGTGGTATTCAGCTTGCCGGCTTTAATTCCAACGCTTGCCAATGAAGAAATTTGATCGTCCAACGCCCCACCGGCTGCTGCACCAGATGTGCCCACCACGCACACGCCCACACCACCCACGCCCTCGTCGCCGTCTTCGTCCCCGAAATCGCTGCTGAGGATTGCGACCGGTTTCTTGTCTTTGCGCGTTTTGCGTAGCCAGCCAAAAATTTTATGTGTTATGTTGGCGACTTTTGCCGTTGAGTTTGGCGTCTTGCAATTGTTCGCCCGGACCGCGCTGCTGCCTAACGGTATTCTGCTCCTTCCTTTTTGCTTCTCCTGCTGCTGCTGCTGCTGCTGGCTGTTGTTTTGTTGTTGATCTTGCTGGTGTTGTTGGTTTTGTTGCTGCTGGTGTTGTTGTTTTTGCTGGTGTATTATGTTGATGGCGGTATTGAAGCGATATCGACTTATTCTGGCATTTAACACACTTTGCCCGCTGAGAAGTAGGTTCTTGTTATCCAAATAGTTATTTTCCGTTGCAACTACTCTGCCGATTAGGTGATTGTTGTTGTTGCAGATATTGTTATTGATTTAAATTCGTTACACTGCAATTGTAAAAGTTACATTAATATGTTGAACACATGTAAAGTTTATCAATAGTGATCGCTTGTTCTTTAGTCTTCAAATTTTGAATATAAATTCTCGGATATCTTGAGTCAAGTTTATTACATTTGATCGTTAGGTTGATACAAAGCGATCAATCAAATATTTAAAAGCTGTATTCAGGGTATCTGCTTGTCGACCTTTCGCGCGTAGAGCTATGCGACTTGTTTAATATTTAATAAATACCATATTCTTAAGCAGGACAACCAACTCCCACATATCAATCAATTTGATAAAGCTGATTATAAATTCTGCACATTTGGAATTTTCAAGCGACCACAAAGCTATTGATTTAATCACTCACCTGTGTATTTTGCTGGTGTTAGTGGGTGTATGATTTGTTTACGACTGTTTTTGTTGCTGTTGTTTTTGTTTAATGGAGGGATTGTTGCATTTCTTATATGCGCCTTATTGTGGTTGTTGGTGTTGTTGTAATACTCGCTTATAGCTTCTAGGTTGCTTCTGGCTCCGCTCTGAATGGCACATCAATTCGTTTCAATAGAGAGTTGCAGAAGAATTTGCTGTCGATAAACTGCTCGCTCAGAAATATTTTTATATTCACATAATTCTTGCTCTCTTGCGTTCTTTTTTCTCTCTAGTATGTTTTTTTGTTTTGTTTTTGTTGTTGGGTTTGTTAGAGTAATTTTTCTTTTGGTTTTATCGTTTTGATTTTTGGCATCACATGCACTGCAATAAAGGTAAAAGAAGAAGAGTAATATTAAATCACAATGTCATAAATAAAAAAAAAATATATATAAATGTGACATGTACAAAAAAAAGGTATAACTCAAAGTTTGATATCATTGAGCCATAAAATGTCATGTACAAAATTTTATTTTCTCTTTTGTTGAATGCCTTTTTTTTTAAGCTTATCTAATCGACATGCTCCGCTCGCTTCTCTGCTCTTCCCATATCTTTAGCTAGATAGATAACACAGGCGACATTGAGGCAACTGTGATTGCAGGTTTGTTAAATGAACAAAACCACAAATGAGATTTCTTTTGTGCTTTTGTGTTTGTTTCTCTATTCACTATTCGCAAATAACAACAGAAACTGTTGGCCAAAATGTAAATGATGCTGTTGATGGATTGACGTTTGCAGCAAACAGCATTTGGCATCGCTCGATAACCACAAATGTGAAGAAACACGCGAAATTCACAAAAATTGAGAGCAACATTATCGTTTGCAAGGCGAAGTTTCTGATGTATCTGTTATAATGTTAACGGATATTAAAGCAGCAACACAAGCATTTTTCCCGCTCTATGCAGTAGCAAATCAAATCCGAGTATGTATATGCATATATGCATATATATATATATAAATTACGTATACTTATGATATATTGTTTAGTCTGGAGCAATGCTTTGAATTGTCACGTTTGACTGTTTGACTAAATTATTAATTCAATTAATTTTTATTTGTTTTAGTAAAATTTCCCTAATTTAATTAAACTTTTGTTCTGACCAGAGCTGAGTCCCAAATTTAATTAGGCTAAGCAATAATATGTAAAATTTCTAAGTATATAGTGTAAAAATTATAAAAAAAAAATTTATATAGTTTTAAATAATAGAATCTCAAGTTTATTTATAAATAAAAGTCTGAACATTTTACTATTTGACTCGGATTAAGATTTTAGTAGAAATAAATTAATTTATGAACCATGAGTAAAAAACATGGATATATTTATATACATATTTATTTGTATATATATAAATTTCATGTTGAGCACATTGATCAACTCAATGCAAGGTTGTAATACATTGATTTGGCAGAGAACGAAGAAAAACAGGAAAAGTCTATGGAATAATTAAAAATTACGAACTTTTCGACAGATATATTGTCTGCATATATAATATATATATATGTATATATATTTCCAACATCAACCCCAAATAGTCAGTAGAAAACCCATGAGTCACATGGCTTCTCAATTGGCTTTGGAATATATGTAGATACATATGTACATATAGATTCCCTTGCATCTTAAATGACCTATGCATTCGTTGGTTAACTCAAGCATATGCTTCTCAGTTGCGTCTAGTTCAGTCATAGGGGATAGATGTGCATGCATATATATATATATGTATATATATATATTTATATATATAAGCAGATATCTTTTGCTTATGCCAAGCACAACACAATTTGCAATTTGGCATGCAAGCGAGGAAAAATACCAGCAAGCCGACAAGCTAGCTAGTGGAAACATGTTAAACATGTCAAAGACAAACAAACACACACACACACACGAAATAGATAAATACACACACAAACACCCACAAACACATAGAGGGCTAGCCACAGTTGCTCTTGTTGTGTGAGAGTGCAGGGCGTATGAGTGACATAAAGTTAAAATGCGATCGACTCTTACCTGCTGACAGCAGCTGTTCAGATTGCAAATTGTAATGGAAATTTCGAGGGGCACGTAATGTGTGGCGGGTGGCATGTGGGCGCTTGAGCCGCGTTGTCGAACAAATAAGTTACGAAGTGCTGACCGGAACTGCAGAGACACAGGCGGCACCCACTCCGCGGCAGCTGAGTTTGTGCAGCGGGTTTTTTTTTTTTAAAGGATTCTTGTGTGCGTAAAGCGACAAAATGCTTGCGAAATGCACTTTACACAAAATTGATTCAATTAATTTTAATAGGTTATGTGCGTGTGTGCATGAGTTTGCTGGGTAAATGGCAACATACACACACGCACAGACACAGCACAATCAGAGATTTAATATGTTTGCAATGAAAAGAAAACCAACGAATTTAACGTTAACTGTGGCAGATGTAGCTACATCGACAGCTGGGGGCGCAATTACGGGCACTACTATTATTATGTTATTTCCCCAAGTACAACGAGAAAAACAACACGAATGAATGAACAAAAAAAAAACACAAATACATTAATGTTGCTTTAGGGCAAGCCCAAAGTAAGTACTACAATGTACAAGGCTAAAAACACAATTAACCCATCGCACAGATACTCTGTAATTGAATTTCTATAAAAAAAAACGAAGAAAACCAATCGGAAAGCACACAAAAAAACCATTAACTTAGTTCTTGATTGAAATTGTAGATTTCCAATAACTAATTTGTATATTAATATAAAAATATATATTCAATTGGCAGAATCACATAAAAGCAAATTTCTGTTAATTAAAAATAGTTAATAACAATAAATACAACATCTTCAAATCTGACAACAGACGCAAATGCCAATATTAAACTTTTGTTTTTATATATTTTATATATATATTGTGGATGTTTATGTAGCCCATTTCATCAATTGCAGTGCGAATATCGCAAATAATGCTCAAGGTCTTTAGGCTTCTTTACACAGCTCAAGCATATAATATGATTCATGTACATACATATATACCCACTATCATTTGTATATACGCTCTTTAGTTATTTGTGCCTGTGGTGACTAACCTGGTTGGTTAGTTGGTTGGTTGTTTGTTTGACTTTTTCACTGACTTGCGTCTGGTTGCCCATTGGGAGAGAACGCGGTCAACAATAGGTCGTCTATTGCGTACATTGTTTTCCCTCTATGAGCGTGTGACCTTATGACTTTATTAGCCAAGCCAAAAAACCAACAACAAAATAATGAGACAGGTTTGTTATTGTTGTTGATGTTGTTGTGTGCTTGCCGAGTGTGTGGCAGGCGTTTTCAAGATTTTCTTTTTAGCACTTGGAAAAAAACCGTCATCGTTCAGCGTTTCAGTGTCATCGTCGCCATCAACATCATTAGACTGCTATGGCGTCGCTAATGACTAAACCGCCCAATAGCCCATCCCCAACCCACCCCACGTTCTCTACGCGTATTTCGCTCCCTCTCTTTCTCTTTCTCTCTCTCTCTCTGACTGTCTGCCTCTTGCTATCTATAGAGACCGAACAGTTTCTCTCGTTCTCTCTATGTGCTGAACTCGGCGCGTGTCTATTGATTTTCTGTGCATAATCGATATATAAATATTGCAACTGCCTAAAAACTTTTGCCAACTGTCAACTTTGGCTATCATTCAGCACTGTCTCTCACCACTAAAGTCCACACCTATTTTCAAGAGTCTGATTTGTTGTTGTGTTGCTTCGGTTTCGTTTTTATTTTCTTGCTATTTCTTTTCACTAGTTTTCCTTAGAACTGGGCTCATGGAGCGTGTGGTGGGGTTGGGTTCTTGGGCAGTACAAATATTTAATGAATATTTTTCATTGGTTGATTTTGATTTGATTGCGCTTTCTGTTGCGCATTCCATGTTTTTATTTCAATTTTCTTGTTGTCGCGTTGTGTATTATGGTTACTCATTGTTTTTTTGCTACTGGTGACAGTTAAAAAAAGAGAGGGAAAACCAACGTTTTGTTTCAATTGCTTATCAAATGTTGAAAAAAAAGCACCAGTTTATGGTTCAAATCGCAACTAGCAGCAAATTGCGCACTACTTTTTCATCATGACCCAGACTCCTTAGTTCCGACGTACTTGAAGCATGTCTCAAGAAATTGGCATTTGCGCTTGGATTTCGGGCAAGGGAAAAAAGGTTTTTTTTTGTGTGGGGTTGGTTCACCAGAGCAACTGTAAACTACGCAGTAATATTTTGCGCACGTTTCGCTAGCGCATGTGGTAGCCCAACACACAAAACGACAAACACATGCCACATGCCTCACATGGCACTTGGTAAATCCTGACAAGAGTTCAGGGGCGTTTCATACAGAAGTAACTTGCCATGAACGGCTGCACCGACGATCCCCGCCTGCATTGCATCCGCCAGCGCGTAAATTGCACAAAGAAATGGCGCGTGTGAGAACGTGAAAATGCGTCACGAAAAAAAATGCATTCAAAGTGTTTGCCAGGAAGAGGAAAACTATAGAAAGGGGCCATGCTTGTGGAGAGAAGGCAAGTATGGAGACGCCGTGTGTGGGTGGGTACATTAAACAGTTGGCGTTCGGAAAATAAAACTTAAATAAAAATTAATATTTTATAGAAATGTAAATGCTCATATTTTTACAATGGTAACATGTACTTCATTTATTTTAATATTTCACCAATTTAAACTCTCATCAATCTAAATAGTGTTTGTTACAAACAAATGGAATCATCTCCGATCCAACAAAACATATATATACTTGATCAGGATAATTTCCTGATCATATGTATGCAATAGTTTATTTCACTTTATGGTAAACCGGCGCGAAAACTTATACAAATCGATTTCAAATAGCAATAAAATACATTATTGTAAATTTGGAATTTAATAAATACCAAGTTCTTAATTTGAATTTGACTACCAAATCAAAACAGAATCTTGCAAGCCACTTAAATAATTACGTCCGTTTAAGAATTAAAAATGTTTTGCACATCTCATTCGACTTTAGAGTGCGTTAATTAGCAAGTAGCCACAGTGCTTTTGGGTTAGTTACTTGACTGGTTGCCAAATTAAGTGGTTCGTGAGCTGCATTGTTGTTCAAATTTAATTAGCTAAATGCGACTCCTACACTCCTCCAAAACCATGGAACATGACAATGGAAATTTGTGGTTGAGAGCAATGTATTTGTTAGAGTTGACCTTGAACTTTGGCATCGTTGGATCATTAGGGTTTAGAGCAAACAGCCAACAGTGATATCAGCACAAGCACAACGGGTAGTAATGAAATCAATCAAATCAGTCAGCCATCAACTTGCTGCTGTGTATGCCAAGTGCAGAAAAATAAGGGGTGGGAAATGGTCTGGGGATGTTATATGCAAATGCAAGTAATTGCGTGTGTGTGTTTGCGTGTATGTGGGGGTGTGTGTCTGCCAGGCAAGCTGATGCATGCATATGTATGTATAAGAAGAATAATGCGCTGTTAAATTTGCATAAAGTGAAAGGAAATGGAACAATAAGTTTTATAAGATTTCATGCACAAACACCAACACCAACACACACCCCACCACCCCCTATGCAGCAACAGCAGCAGTAACTAAAGAATCGAAAGTTTTCACAATGTGTGCTGCTGCCTCAAGGCAGCTGTTGCAAACTACAACAACAATAACACATTGTAAGCGTTGTGAGTGGATGACTGACTGAAAGAGAAAGAAAAATACTGAGAGAGAGAGAGAGGCAGAGAGAACAGTGGTAGTGACAGTTTTGGTGGTGCTGCTGCTTTGCTTACATTTCATCTACTTATATTCAAAGCTGCTTTGGGACTTGCCACCACCCACTTTGCGGGGTGTAATTTTTATTTGTTTTGGTTTCTTTCGAAACAGGACACATACCAAAACACACGCGCACATTAAGCATGCATTTTCAAATACACACACGGTCAGACAAGTAATGCAAATTTCTCCCCTGTTTTTCATGTAAAATTGGGTCAAATTTAGCTGGATGGCAAATTGGCAAAGTGCATTAACTATATGATAGAACGCCTTGAATAAGCAGTTAAATAAAGTAATACATTAAATTCCGCTAGTGTTCTATTTAATTTCAAAATTGTTCACATTCTTTAGAATATAAGAAACATTTCCTACTAACGCCGCTGGAATAATTTCTAATAAGCTGAGCATTGTGTATAAGTATTGCTAACAAAATGCACAGGCATATTTGTTTATTTAACATAGAGTTATTCAATTTCCTAAGCAACAAATTCCAAACGGGGCGGAAATTGAATATGACCCAGTTGCAATTTGCATGTTGCATGAGTAATATTCAATAAAAAGTACTCAAATATTCTGTGCAATATGCAGTTTTCAGTTGGTTTGTCCAAAAATAGTTGTGAAAAAGCTAAAGCATTCCCAAAAGTATCTAGTCTGCATCCTGTGGGGCATTATTACTCTTCCAGTTACTTATTTAAATTCACTTATTATTGTTGTTGCTTAAGGGATAGTCAATGACAATACAATTAAGTTTATAGCTCAATTCTTTGTCAGCATATGCTGCTCAGAACCACAAATTGACGCACAAAAGTCGCTGCTTACTTATATCAGTCAAAAGAGGCGCAACCCCAACGTCAGCAGCAGCAGTAAGCCAACATAACGGCGCAAACGCACGCAATAGGTCCAGTTATAATGTTGTGTACTACGTCATAAAAATAGAATAAAAAATGCCACATGCAGCATTCTTTGCTATTTTAAGGTATCTGCCCGTAATGGCGCAGAGGGGGTGCGTGCGTTGTGCGCCATCCACAGCAGTTATAATTATTGCGTAGCTGCAAAGGTTTTTCAGCTGAATAAATCTCTTGCAACTTGCGACTTTATAGAATTTCAACAATAACATGTAACTAGAATGAAAGGTTATTTTGGCCACATCCAAGTTTAAATAATATATGGGCATTTCCACTGAAAGCTGAACCGAAACCTTTGTTATTTCTTACTCTTGGCTATTTTAAATTATACGTTTTCATTACCATCAAAAGCTGAAAGGAATCAGTTCCGCAATCAATTTTTATATTTGTATAAATTTTAAAAAAAAATTTAATTTTTTATTATCCACTGTTTCATGTCTTGCTACAAGCTAAATATTCATAATTCCTGTTTGTAACAAATATTTTATATGTAATTATCGATTAACATAAAAAAAATTCCACATTTGTGTAACAGAAATGGTGATATGTATGCATAAGCCTCAATCGATGACTGATTTTAATTTCTTGACACTGTTTACCAAATAACGTAATCTACTCTTAGCTAATTAATATCAGCCGCTAAGGCCTTGACAAGAAGTAAAAAGAGAAAGCATATAATAACAATGGCAAAATGTCTGGGCCCATCATAATTGCATCAGCCACACAACAACTGGCGTGTTGAGCTGTGGCGTGGTGTGCTGTGTGTGTTGCATGTAATATTAAATAAGAGACACCAAACATAACTAGGCAAAAACAAACAGTTGGTTGAGCCAACAGCCGCAATTGTCAAGCAAATGACGAAATCGTTAAGCTGTAAGCAGGCCACACACAGAGACAAAAGACAAAATGCCAACAAAAAAACTAAAACAACAAGAGCAGCAACAGCAAATTTCTTCAATTTAATTAAATAATTAAAAACAAAGACATGACCCCCGGTCAAAATTGCTAGAGAGAATCGTCCGAAATGAATGTTTGTTTAATTAAAAACGACAAACAACAGCAGCATAATGCAAAATTAGTTTTAGAACAAGCGCCACTTTTTTTTTTTTTTTGTACAATATTAAAGAAAAACATATCCCTTATCAGCGGCAGGGCATGTCATCTCATGTGATGCGCTTACACATTATACTGTCTATATTCAATCTGTATGAATGCATTGAATAACTTGATTTTTACTATGCCCAACATTTCCTAAGTTCACATTTTTTACATTTGGCGATTACAATATAAAACGACTGAGCGGAAATAAATTTATTTGCCTTGCAAAATATGACAAATATAAAAATTAAAACAGATTTAATTTCAACAAAAATAATACTAATAATACTACGGAACACTTTGGGTATAAGCCTAATACAAAAACAGTTCTTATAATGTACATACATAATTTCAAGATAAGATATATACATAAAAATATGTATTTGTGGTTTCTATCAAAAAAAACTTTATGAGGTTTGCTCAATTACTTCGAAATTCCAAGGCAAAGCTACTTTATGGGTATTGTGGTTGGTAACGTACGCCATACAAATCGGGTACTAACTCACTGTGATTCATGGTACAGCAAAAAAAAAAAAACGAAGCATGGGTATACAATTTAATTCAGAAACATCAGATAACAGATAAAAATTTGCTGTACAATAATTTTACAATATGTAAACTGTTTTACTATGAACATTTGTTACGTAAGATACGATGTAATGAAAAGTATTATAAGGTATGCAAATATTTTCAAATACAATCACAATGCTAATGGCAAATTAGAAATTAAATCCTTTTCATTTTTAAATGTTATTCTTACGTGTTCTAGTGGATATTGGATAAAAATAAATCTGTCAGCTGTTTCATTTAAATCAAGTAATTCATTTTCATTTTTTGTGAGAAATGTTTGTCATAATGGAAACCGGCCATAACATACAAGTGCTATAAATTTTCATTGAGCTTAGGGTATACGCATATAAAATACTACCCACTTTTGCACTTTCACTATTTATTTTTGCTTTTTTGTATTTTACTTAGGCGGTTTGAGTTGTGATAAAGAGACATATAGCACCGCGAGGGCGTGGCTGCCGGCCAGCCAGCTAATGAGTGCCTCACAAAAAAATATTTGTCGCATGGCGAGCGACAGATAAAATTCGAAGGTAAAAAACGAGCAAGTGCAGATAAGATAAACACGATAATAAAGCCATGACCAACCAAAGGGGGCATAACAAGTGCCTAGTAGAGCCGAAAAGGCACCAAACATTATTAACAATATAATTATGAACCTGTGACCCAGCAAGGTTAAGACTGTGTAAATAAATGCCAAGCACTCATTTAATATATTAATTATATTACAGTAATCGATTAGATTTTTCATTCCACATTTCATGAAGTTCACTCCACAGCTGCAGTTCCATTTAGTGCTGAAAATCATTTAAATCCAAGGCCAAATGATTTCATGCAGCTGGCATCCGAAGAAACTGAATGTTATGAGTATCAAAAAAACTTATTATTTTTATTTAAGGAATATTTAAAAATAAATGTGCTTGTGAGTTTACTGCACTTGCGATCGGCACAATTGCTAAATCGTTCAACGCTAAACGGAACCAAAAAAAAAAAAAAAAGAGAATGAAAAGAGCGAATTCATTTCCCCGATTTTTTGTTTCGTTTGGTTGCCAATGTTTTGGGCCCCATCTAAAATTATATCATGAGCTGAAACGCTAAGGAAAAACGTCATTAATTGCCGCATTTAATAACAGCGAAAAACGAAAACGAGCAATTTTCTTTTGCTCATATGTGTGCGTGTGTGTGTGCCAGTGTGTCTGTGTTATTGCACAAGTGTGTTTGTGTGCTGTTTGCTTAATGGCTTTTCGTGGCAATTATGTGTGTCCGTCTGACAGCTGATTTTTTTTTACATGTTTCAAAAAAAACGTCAGGGCAGAACACGTAAATTTGAAGTGTTGAATATTAAATGCACTTGCAAGCAAAGAGAAATAATCTGTTAAATATTAGCAATCAATATAATTTAAAAATTTCTATTTTAAATATCTCTACTATGTCCAATAAGTAAAACGGATGTATTAATTGTATTATTTTCTTAGCCAGTTTTTTCTGTTGCCACCTCAACTATTAAAGCAACTTGAACATAAAATAAGAAAAATAAACTCTGCTTATGGAAACTTGAGCATGTAGCAGCAAATAAAAACAAATTGAAATTCCACTGCATTGAATATCAATTCCATGAAAAATGGGAAAAGCTCAATGCAATTTATTCTTCATACAAACAATAAATTGTGAAGCTGCAATTTGTGGAACCTATTTCAAAGTTTTGTTTACATTGTACAGAGTAGCCACAACGGGTGGGAAGGGAACCCATTGGATTGCTTATGTTGTTGAAAGGAGTTGAGAGAATTATGTGTGTTACAGTAGGCATACACATATAAACATACACACACACACACCAACATCTTACATATATAAAGCAAATTTTAAAAACGGACTGCAGAAATAAATGTAAACATGACAATAACAATCGAGAAACGGCGAGATACTGAGTCTGCCGCGCAAATTTGTCGCCTACGAAATAAGTTAGGGAGTTACTTTTTATATGGGGCGCAACGACAGGTACAGAAACAACAAGTACTGCATTATAAGCTGCAACAAAACAACAACAAAAACTACGTTAAACGATAACAACCCAAGCAAAAATAAATAAACACACAAAAAATCGCTGCTGTGTCGACTGAACGATACTCTATTTGTACGACGAGTAAAGCTGAACCGCATACTTTTTTTGGGTTACATTTTTAAGAATAATTTCTAGAGATCTTATAATAATTTTCATTGAGATGGAGAAAACGAAGTTGAATAGGCCACATCTAGTTGTAATTTAATATTATAAGCGAATCGATTTTCTATAGTTCTGGAATTTGACTTTGGTTAGTGGTACATACCGAGAACTTAATGTTTTGCAGTATTTGTATTTAATAGTACTCATTTACTCAGTTATTAAGAACGCCAAAATTAAAGCATTTCTCTATAATTATGGCATGGCAAGTTAGGCATATGTTTAATAGTTCCATTTGAACCTCCTTTTTAATTTAATGGTAAATAAAAGAAAAACCAACTAAAAAATTAACATACTGAATGAAGTTGTAATTCCTACTGGACAAGTCAAGTCTAATAAGATGATTGCAACAAAACCAAGGTTAACAATGAAATGAAAATAAAATATTTGAAATATAACTTTACAGCTATTTTCTCTATTATGTGACTTTAAAAAAGTAACAATCAATAGATACTCATTTATTGAACGGCTGCAGAGTATCTCAAAAGAAACCAGATTGAAATGCATACAAGGTTGCAAAGGCGCCCACAGAGACAAAAGCAACGCCATCGTTGCTGGCAAATTGGCTTTTGGCACGCTTTTTAAACTGCAGCCGAACAACAATACAAACACAACACAAACAAAAAACGAACACGAGAAGAAAGCATAAAGTACAACAGATCTGTAGTAATTTGATAATTAAATGATAATTAAAGCATCAGATTTAAGCAGAACAAAGCAGACAACACTTTGGCTTCCACGGATAGAAGACTTTAATTTTTTTTAATTAGACACAATAACAAGAACAGTAAAAAGTAATTTTCTGTCGAAAACTGTATCAAAAAATGATTTACATGAATGATTTTCAAAACTTGTAAATCGATTTTCATACTTACGCAATATTAATACACTTGTATCTATCTATATAAATTTAAATACCATCAAATATTTCAAATCTCTATTTGGAGTAGAGATGTTTTTTCCGGTCTCAACTCTACACAACCGTAAAAACTATTGTGCAAAAATGATTGCGAAAAGGCAATAAAAGCAAAGCAATTGCAAATGCCACTGCACAAAAGTCACGTTCAACGTATTTGTCACATTTTATATTTTAGTCGCTTTTCGCAGTTCGCTCTTTTTTTAGTCTGTCAAATTATTATGAAAAAATTAAAATAAATAATAATAATAAAAACGTTGTAGACATCGATAAATTATGGCTTGTTAGCAAATATTTGATAACAGCATATGGCCTTTGCATTTGCGTAGCATACACACACACGCACACAATTAAGTTCATGTGTAACAGCGGAAAAAAATATAACAACTAATAAATAATGAGACCTTTCTAGATGATAGTTTTGAACAACACACATCTATTGAACAAATTAAACTCCAAACATGACGTACTCGATTTTTTAGTCTTTAAACAATTGTTTTGTACGTAGTTAAATATAGATATAGATAGAACGCTTTTAATTATATACGAAATAATTTTCTATCAAACAAACCACTAAATCAAAGCTGAGAATTGATAACAGACCTATTTTTAGTGCCTGCACTGTATTTGAATAACACTGGAACATTTCACACAATTGTGTTAATTTGTAGCGGATCTGGCAGCGCTGGGTTGATTTAAGTAACTGCTCAATCGAAACTTGTTAATTGGACGGGAGCAGGTTCGGCATTCAGTCAGTCAGTCAATTAGAACCCGTTGATTGTTGCCCCTGTAGTTGTGTGTGTGTTGTCCAATTGGTTTTTCAACGGAAATAGAACAAACGCCCAAAAATGGAGCGCCCTCTGTGGACAGGTGGGCAGATACAGCAATTGAAGCAGCCACTTCCGTTTCGATATGTTTGTTCGTTCTCTATTTCTCTCGTCCTTTACGGCTCTTTTTTGAAATAGGTAAATAAATAAATAATTGGCCTACCTCAGATTCCCAGCAACATTTTTAATGAAATCACTTATTTACACACTGCAAAAAACCGAATTTATCATTAACAAAAAAGGTTGCACTTTGTTCGCATCTGTATTTTCTGCGTGTTTCAGCTTTTATTCGCAATGCACGCTTAAAAGCAAGGCAGGCAGAAAGGGAAAGGGGATAAATGCGTCAACACATGTAAAATACAAGCGACGACTACGACAAGACGTGGGCAAAGACGTTGACGGCGACGGTGACGGGTGGGCGTAGAGGGCAGGCAGCAGCAGCAGCAATCGTCGTCGCACACAGATCTTGTTAAAGCGAATACGATGCTAAAAGCAAAACGGCGAGAAGCGAAAAGCAAAACACACAGCAAAATTATGAGTGTACGTGTGCATGTGTGTGCTCATGTTGCATGTGTGTTTGTGAGTATATGGTAATAATGTAGGTGAAATATAAGAATCAAATACGAACACAAAAAAAATGCCAATAAGAATGACGACGTGTGCTAGCAAGCAATGACAGCAAGACAGAGAGAAAGAGAGAGAGAGAGAGCGGTCACGCGAGCGAGAGTGAGAAAGAACGAACACTTTAAACAGGAGCAGCTGCTTGAAAAGAGATCGCAAAATCAAAATATATAGACTTTGATTTCAATTGGTAGACGTAATTTTTTTTATAAATATATGCATATACAGTAGTTAGGTAACGTTTTGTCTACATGAGTTATGCTGCTCATAATCTTAACACATTCTTAAGCCTGTGACGACACACACACACACAAGCACACATACACAACACGCATATAGACAAGCATATATACTAGCAAACATACAAAAGTGTGTGGCTGCTGCTGTGCTGCTCTGTTCTGACTGCTGCGGGCAGCCAACAAAATCGATATTCTAAAAATAATATACTTTGAAAAAAACAACATATAAAAAAAAAAAGAAGGAAAATATAAAAGCACAAATAAATTTCAATTGTAGCCAGCAGCAGGGACTGACTGCCGGTTTCCCCTCTATGTACATATATGCAAATGTATGCATGTGTGTGTGATTGTATTTGTCATTATGCAGTACATACAAAATGATTTACACTACTACAATTTAATTGCGCACTTGAGAAGAGATTTGCATTCAGTTTTGTTGGATTTGCATGCAAAATATGTTTAGCTTTTATTTAGCTTCTTTTTATATTTGATATTCTCTTTCGGATTTTGTGCACCCAACAACCGACGACGACAGCGACGTACGGCAACTAAAACGACGTCGCGACATCGCTGCTGCTGCTGCTGCGGCACAAAGAAAGCCGTTTTTCGGTTTGTGCTCTCTGCTGCTGCTGCTGCTTCTACATGCATGTATATGGGAGCGTGTGTATGTGTGTGTTTCCCCTAAAGCTCGAGAGCCCGACACACACACATGCGAAACGGGGACCAAAGCAAAGATACAAGAAATAGAAAAAGCACTTGGACTAAAGAAAGAAGAAACGGAAAGAAAAAAAAGCGGCAGCTACTCGAGTTTATTTATTTTCATGCAATACGGTAACACTGCGAAAGACACAGCACCGAGTTTGGCGACAGGTGGAGAAAAAGAAGAAGCAAAAGAAGAAGAGCAGCTGCACTCGGTCTTGTTGTTGTTGTTGTATGGTGTTGTATAGTAAAAGTAGCGAAAATTTGTAGTAGAGATAATTTGTTGGGGTTGTTGCTTTTGTGAATCACTAACACTGACACACACACACACGCACGCAAATGCTGAGCGAGCTCCCAAGTGATGTTCTCACCACTACATGGGCTGTGGTGAGTTCCCATTGAAATAACATCTGAATATGTATAGAATATTTTTCTTGGATACAAAACAAAAGGCATCGGACGGAAAAAAACACACACAGATAGTTCTTTAAAGCTAAGTTCAGCTTCAAACATAGATTTTTAGCTAGTTGGCTATAGCTTAAGTTTAGCCGGTCGGTTGGCAATTAAAATGTTTTAAGTACCATCCTGGCAACAACAAGCATAACAACAACAACACATTCACCACAACTCACCACAAATGATTGTTTTCCGCTCTCCCGAACTTTAGTTTGAGCGTATGCGGGTATGTGTGTGTATGTGTGAGTATGCTACTGCGCGCACTCTCTTTCTCACTCTTGCTCTTTTGACTGCTCCCACTTGGCAGAATTTGAACACAGGGCACAAATATTTGACTTATTGTGCTTATTACTTAATTTTGTATCAAATTAATTTCAACACAATCCTTGACAACGTTGCTTGACAAGCAAAAAATTCCTTCGCTTCACTAAATGTTGTTGTACATGTTGCGAAACTCACGATATATAAAATATATATTAATACTAATTCGCACCTTAAACTTTTGTGTTAGAGCAGCGCAGCTGCCGTGCAAAACGCGGCGCACGTACACACTCAAAGCGGCGACGACAGCGACAACGACAGCGACGACGACGACATTCGCATTTTTTCACAGTGCGTTTGGCGTTTGCTCAACCACTTTTTTTTTGTTGTTTTTCGTTTATGATTTGCATTGACAATGGCGTACACACCTGCCACAATTTCAATTGAAAATCATTCCTGGCACTTTTATTTACACTTTGCGACTATTTAGTGCAGCCGGTGATTAAATTTTATGCCAAAAAATTTCAATTTTGTCAAGCGGCAACTTGCGATTGTTCACACAGACACAGTAGAAAGTGACGCCATTTTTAAAGGGGACGCTGTACGTTCAGTCTTCAACCAGTGTTAGTTATTACGCAGCAGATATCAGAGTGGCTGTTTACCCTCATAATTATCGATATATGTATAGAAAGGTAATTTGAAAATATTTATTAAAGATAAGCTTAAGCTTGCAATCAAAACATTAATTTTAACATAACAAATATTAAGCATAACAATATTAAGTGTGCAACTCTTGTGCACAATTGCATAGATGTGGCAACATATGTACACACGAACTAGCTGGCAACACCCTGTTCGATATCAAGTAATCGACTGGCAAAGTGAATCAGAATGAAATTAACGAAACCGAATTGATTAGCAAAAACGGTAAAGAAAAGTGGATAATTGGAGTAATTTGGCATTAAGCAGCAGCGCATTTTAAGCCAAACTCTCTCGGCGTGCCTCGCAGCTGAAAAACGGTTTTAAGACTAGCCCACGACGAACAGCAACAGGAAAACAGTTAAAATGTCCTCGCTATCCGCATCGGCGGAAAATGTGTCCACAATGGGAATTGGCAATGGACCCGATTCCAATTCGCATCATGGATCCGATGGGGGCTCAAGCATGTGCCTGGAACTGGCACTGGAGGGTGAGCGGCTGTGCAAAGCGGGCGATTGTCGGGCGGGCGTTGCCTTCTTTCAGGCCGCCATCCAAGCGGGCACCGAAGATCTCCGAACCCTTTCCGCCATCTACTCGCAGCTGGGCAATGCCTACTTCTATTTGGGTGACTATGCAAAAGCGATGACGTATCACAAGCATGATTTAACACTCGCCAAATCGATGAATGACAAACTGGGCGAAGCCAAATCCTCGGGCAATCTGGGCAACACCCTCAAAGTCATGGGTCGTTTTGATGAGGCGGCCATTTGTTGTGAAAGACATTTGACACTCGCCCGCCAGCTAGGAGATCGTCTGTCCGAGGGACGTGCCCTCTACAATCTGGGCAATGTTTACCATGCCAAGGGCAAACATCTTGGCCAACGTAATCCGGGCAAGTTTGGCGACGATGTCAAGGAGGCATTGGCAAAGGCAGTTGAATTCTATCAAGAGAATTTACAGTTAATGCGCGATTTGGGTGATCGTGGCGCACAGGGACGTGCCTGTGGCAATCTGGGCAACACGTACTATTTGCTCGGCGATTTCCAGGTGAGTTTAACGGCTTAAATAGCTTTAAAGTTAATTGTTTAAAGTTAAAAAAAAAAGACAACTGCTATGTTGTAAAACTTTTTTTTAAACTAAATCTATAAAGAAGTTTTTAACTATTTCCGACCCTTTCAAATTTGCCTTTAAATCATAATCGTTTTACGATTACCAAATATTAAAATAATCTGATATTAAACTATTAATTTTGCATATATTTAATTGCTTTCCGTTTAAAATAGTTTTTCTATTTGTGAAATATTCTAAAATTGGTATTTACTAATCGTTTCACTCAAAATATTGGTCAGAGCCATTTTTCAGTTTTTATTTTTATAAATTTGGGTCATCTACACAAATTACTTAATTATTTAAAAATCATTAACTTGGCTTTCTCAATGGTTATTTGCTTTGTTTTATTTATGTCTCTAAAATTCTCTTTCAATATTTAACTCCTCTTCCCAAACAGGCAGCAATTGAGCATCATCAGGAACGTTTGCGCATTGCTCGTGAATTTGGGGATCGGGCTGCCGAGCGTCGAGCGAACAGCAATTTGGGCAATTCGCACATTTTCCTCGGCCAGTTCGAGGACGCCGCTGAGCATTATAAGCGCACACTTGCCCTGGCCATGGAGCTGGGGGAACGTGAGGTGGAGGCCCAATCGTGCTACAGTCTGGGCAATACTTATACGCTGCTGCACGAGTTCACCACAGCCATTGAGTATCATCATCGGCATCTGGCCATTGCCCAGGAGCTGGGCGATCGCATTGGCGAAGCGCGTGCCTGTTGGTCGCTTGGCAATGCCCACTCAGCGATCGGGAACAATGAGAAGGCGCTCCAGTTTGCCGAGTCGCATCTGCAGCTGGCCAAAGAGCTGCGCGATCCCGTTGGCGAGAGCACAGCCCGTGTAAACATTTCCGACTTGCGCAAGCTGCTCGGCTTGCCGGAGGCGGAGCATACGCCCACACAGGAAGACGAGCGTTCCAGTGCCTCAGATCACTCGGCCAGTGGTCATCAATCAGACAGCTCGGAGAACTCGCAGAGTCGCATGGTAAGTGTTGAATTCGATTTAAGTAACTTTTTCAAGATATTGGCTTTGTCATCTTTTGTTTTGGCTGTTGACTCATTATATAATTGACAAAAAAAACATCGCTTATCTAAAATTACGATAAGTTCGCTTTTTAGCCGGAAGCTAAAAATTTAGTTGTTTTAGTGGCACAGCTATAAATAAAATAAACTTACTAATTTATTTAAATGAACTCACTAATTGCTTGCTACAATATTATCTTTTGTATAGTTTTTTTTTTTGATTTTTAAATATTTAAATTTAAAAATTACATAGAATGGATTAGATTCTATTCATTCAATTCTAACTAATATTTAATGATCCTGTTGGACACCAATTAGACAGAGTTATTCACGAATGGGAAACAAATTTGATAGCAAAAACATATATTTTAATTTTCTGACCTTTTACAGTAATTTAAAAATTAAATTTGAATATTGAATTCAATTTCTTAAATTTTCCAGCTTGATTATCTCCAAAACTTGTATTAAATTTCTTAAAAACTATTTGTTGCAATATTAAAATAACTCTTTTTTTTGTTTAGGTACGCGTTCGTCGCCAGAGCATGGAGCAACTGGATCTGATCAAGATCACGCCAGATGGCAAGCGTTTGCAGGAGGAGAAGAACAAGGCGACGACGGCCGCTCACACAAAAGCCAAAGAGGATGACTTCTTCGAGATGCTCTCTCGATCGCAGTCCAAGCGCATGGACGATCAGCGCTGCTCGATTAAAATTAACAGTGGAGCAGCAGCAGCAACTGGCGCCACACGCAAGCCGCTTGTGCAGCAGAATTCGCTGTTTGTGGACCCAACCAATTTGCCGGGTCTGAAGTCGCCGTCGTCGACAGTGGCGGCGAGCAGTGGACATGCACCACTGACGCGCAGTGCGACAACCACTCAGCAACCGGATGATGCGTTCCTGGACATGCTGATGCGCTGCCAGGGCTCACGTTTGGAGGAGCAACGCTCCGAGTTGCCGCGTGCACACGTCACCATGGATGTGGAGGCGCCACAGTTACAGGCGCCGGTCGCGGCCGCTGCGACTAGGAGCAGCGGAACCACCGTGCCCGACGAAGATTTCTTCTCGCTCATCATGAAAGTGCAGAGTGGTCGCATGGAGGATCAGCGTGCCTCGATACCGTTCGGTGGCTTTAGAAATGCTCAGCGAAATGCGCGCAACAACAACAATAATAACAACAACAACAACCACAACAACAATGCTAGCCGTGGCGGTGGTGGTGCAAGTGGTGCGGCTGCCTCCAAGTAAAACTGTCCCAAATTTCTGTCCATTTATTTTTTTATGTTGGCAGCTGCAGTTTTATCATCATTTTGTTGTACACCACGTATATTTGGGCCATTTGGGCCATTCTTGGCTAAGATTTATTTTATAAGATTTATACACATTGAAATTGTAACATTTTTTTTTAGCAACTAAACAAGTAACCAAATATTTGTATTGTTTGGGTTATGAACTGTGCCCAAATCGTATGCATCGCTCTTCCATTTCGATGCATTTGTTTATTACACACACATAATCACATACACCAGCACACACCCACTTTCACACACAACATACTAAACATTTACATAAGATAATACATATATATGCAGCTATACAGATATACAAAGTTATACTAATATGATATTCAGTCACTTCTCGAGCATGCTTCTTAAATGTCAAATAAAAACATATTCATACATACTCGCACACACACACACACTCGCACACACATTCACACTCGCACACACATACACACTCGCACACACATACACATACACAATTTTAAAGATATTAATGTTTGAATTGCACTAGTTGTTAAGTCAAAAATAGTCCAAAAATATCGCATTAGAATGCAGCTAAATCGATTATTCAGTGATCGCTAGAAAAATGCATCTTTCAGTAATTAAAATCTGTATTTTAAATTCATCTGAACTGCTTAGTATTTTACCTTTTAAAATATGTAATTTTCAATAATTCTCTCATATTAATCATTAATCTAAATTTAAATCATTATGGTATTTTTATATATATTTTTTTAATGTATAAATATGAAAGATTTAGTGAAATTTGTATAACTTACACATTCGAAATCGAATCTGGTTTCATTTTCTAGGGATCACTGCTCTTTTGCTATTCATATTGAGATAATCGTGACTTTTCCAATTGTAATAACTCTTTAAATCTCTAAACAAATTAAACATACTACTTTCATCTAGATCAGCAATTGCATTTCAATATACTTTCCAATTGTATTAATGAGTATTGCATTTTTCTACTGAAACGTTTCTCTCGAATATACTAAAGAAATTAACATATTATCTAAATTTATGTATTTCTTTTTTTTTTCGAGAAATTTACGGTATGCTTGGAGACCGCTCTTTGAGATCCGGCGCCGTTTTAGCATATAGCCTACTATACATATATATACATATACAAATACATATACATATATATACACATACACAATACGGATATATAATTATCTATATACAAAGCAAAAACTGATCGATGATTATGTTGAGTGATTTACTGATGAAGTGAAAGCCAAATTTTGTGAATGTTATTAATGATTGTACATTGAGAATGATAATTGGAATCTGATCAGATGAGTACATAACGTATTATTAATTATTAAAATCAAAATTGTTTGCTGACAACTTGAATGTTTTTCTTTAATTCTAAATGGAGTTTTTTTTTTACCTAAATTACTACTTTTTAGCAGCGAGAGCAATAGAAATACTGTCCTGCTATTGCTACAATCTTTAACAGAGCTATTACCGAAAAACTGAAATGGATGCTCTTTTTTGCTATGTTCTGCTCTACAAATTTAAAAGATCAATTGCAATAGCAATAGCTAGAAAATTGTCATTGTGCTATTTTTAGTTGTAGCCAGAGCATTGGACTCTAACTTGTGCTAATACTATAGCAATCAATGTAGAAGAGCTAAAGCAATAGCAATGGCAATATCTAAAAAAATTTTTTTGTGTAGTTGTAGTAATAGGACATGAATCTAGAGCTGGTCGAGAGCATTGCACTCAAAATTGTGCTTCTACTATAGCAATCAATGTAGAAGAGCAATAGAAATAGCAATCGCAATAGCTACAAAATTGTGCTCTCTGTAGCAATTACATATTTTATTTGCTCTTTTGCTGCGCATAGCTGCTTCAGGAGCTGATATTATTTTTATGGCACGTAATATGAAAAGCAACAAATAATATTTAAATAAAGTTATTAATAAAGTTTTAAATTTTTTAAAAGAACTTCCTATCACAACAACAATCCAGTAGCAAAGAGCACAATGGAAATTAGTTTGCTCTTGATTTTAATATATCTTTTTCAAAGTTCAGAGCAGAGCAGAGAGAAGGAGCAATCATTTCAATTTTCTGCTATTTGCTCTTCCATTGCTCCATTGAATTTCGTAGCAGTAGCAAAAAAAAAACCAAAAACGGAGAATAGCATTTTTAAACGCTAGCAAAAATGGGATATAATAAATTTTGCTTTTTAGCCTGGAAAAATATTGGAAAACATTAAATAAAAATTCGATAGTTCGTTTTTAAAGCTTTATTCATAAATTAGTCGTCTTATAAGCCTAGAAAGTACATACAAACATATATATATATGATAAGTGCCTGGCATGCCACCAAAATGCATGATGGGGCATGCACCACTGGGGTGGTGCAACGGACTGGCCAAAAATTATTTACAAATTGATTTATATAATTTAAATCTTAACAACAACAAGTGTACGAAGTATCCCCTACGCCTTGCCACCCTTAATACTCTCCGGTTGTGTGTCCTCCACCACGAAGATGGGCAGCGAATAATCCATGGGCTTCTCGCAGCTGCTTGCCACGCCCTTGGGATAAACGTAGGCGTTTTTCTGGAGTGTCTTGTGCCAGCCCCGCTTCAGCATTACATAGACCACAAAAACGCTGACAAGGAATGCCGAGCAACTGGCCATCACAAACATGGCCAATTGCACCGATTCATCCGGTGCGGTGGCCGCTTGAGCCACTGGTTGGGCAGCGGTGCGATGTACAAAGTGGGAGCGGGTTAGATCCGCTCCGAAGTGACCACCAACCAGTTGAAAGCCACCCGCACTGATGGCCGTCTCGATGGCAAAGGCCATGTCCACCTTGGCCTCATTGTGCAGCTCGAAGCGCACAATGACCGAACCGTCAAAGTTCTCCTGGACACGCAGATTCTCGACGACATCGCCCAGCAGCTGTTGCAGTTCACGGCGTATCATATCGTAGACATTGCGTACGCTGCTCCCGCTGCTCCTGTTCGTCATGTGCAGCTCAATGGAGACGGCCTCGATGGGCACCTGATCGCATCGCTTGTCACCCTGGCCGAAGACGTGCGTCGCCTGCAATTGATTGCCGGCGGCATCGACACACCAACAGCTCCGTCCGTTGCACTGCAGTGGCCGGAAGGCCCCAGCCTCATCACACTCCACCGGAAAGGTGGCAGTTTCCGCCATGGCGCGACAACGTGTGGTGTTCAACTGCATCGGTGCTGTTTCCACGGAGAGCTGTGAGTCCAGCAGCGAATTGGCCAATTCCATAACTCGCTCCGTAACAGTGGCAGCTGTTGTTGTGGTCTTCAGCTTGGTATCCACTTCGTCCAGATCCAAATCCTCGTTGGCCACATCGTTCAGCTGTGTTAGTTGGCCAATAAGCTGCTCCATCAGCGGATCACCCAGATCGTAATTCTTGCGATTACGCGCCTGTCGACTGTTGCAGATGGGCTCAATGTCGCGGGTCAGTGTGCCCTTGAGTGGTGCACCCTTGCGATCCGCACACCAGCACACACCATACGGACTGGGCGGCTGCTGCTGCTCCTCCTCCGCCCCCTCTTCCTTTGCCATGGGACTGGCAAAGCCGCGACTCACAATCTCAGTGGAACGTGTTGTATTTGGTAAAGCGGGCTGTTTGCCCAGGCACTGCACGGGACTCCAGTGGCCGGTGACGGGATCACAACGTGGCTGGAACCACACCGAGGAGTGTCCACTGCGCTGGGCGGCCAAACTGTTCTTCAGCTTTAAGCGTTCGCATTGGGTGAGCACTGGAAGGGAAAGAGCGGATTTAATTTATTTATCAAAGTAAGCAATAAATAAATATAAAATATATATATTTTTTAATATAATTTAAATACGATTTATCTGAAATTTTTAATGTGTTTATTTTTTGTTCGAAAATAGTTTTATTTTTATTTATTAAAATTTGTTAAAAGCAGCAAAATTTGAATTCAATTTAATTTATTATTTTTATAATTTAATTGTGGAAATTAAACTAAAAAAATTATTTTGAACTTTTTCATTTAATTTTTAGTATGATTTAAAAATATTACTTTATGGATATTAATTTCATTTTATATATCATTTTATATTTATATAAATAATTTTTTACTCTTTTAAAAACTCTTTAAAAGTTTTTGAATTATTTTAATAAGAGCAACATTTTTTTTTTCAAATTTCTATTAAATGTTTTTTAGTTTTTGCTTTAGATTTAGATTTTCTCACCTGGACAGACGGAGTGGCAGGCGAGTTCATTGTGGAATAGATTCTTGGTCTGGCAGGCTGCCGCCTTGGCATCGATAGCCACCTGGACGCACTTGTTGGCCTTGGGACTGAAGCGATAGCGTGTGGAATTTACCTCCGTTGCGGCGCTGGCAAGGCACACATTGTCCATGGACTCGAAGCAGACGTCGCGTGTCTTGGAGCAGCAGACGCCACGATTGCTGACCGGATTCAGCTGGCAGGTGTGCGTTGTGGGGCACGCCTCGTGCTCATTGTGCGGACCACAGCTGACATCAAGATCGCCCTGCTGCAGCGGATTACCCTCGGCACAGACCGATGCACGACGCGGCACACAGATGGGCATCTTGGGGCAGGGACTGTCCACGCACTCCACACTAATCAGTTGGCATTCCTCGTCGCTGGCACAGCTCAGCTCGTCGCAGTAGTTGCGGCACGAGCAAGTGGCGCAACCATTGGCGTCCAGTTGATAGCCGCTCTCACAGCTCACCTCACACTTGGACTGGGAACAGGCGTAACTGGAGTTCGCGCGGCAAATGGGTGTGGTCGGTGACTTGACCCTTGTGCCCGGCAACGGCTGACCCTGTTCATCGACGCACCAACAGTGACCATCTGGGGAGCATTGCACCTGCTCCCATTTGCCTGTAGCCGGCTCACATTGAGCCACCGTCATCTGGCGAGCGGGTATGCCCAGCTCGGAGCTCTGATGCAGTTGGATCGACTGCAGATGCTGGCAGGCGGTCTTCAGTTGTGGCTCGACGCACTGCGTCCCGCAGCCGTTGGAACAGCAGCGTCGCGAGCCCTCGCAATGAGCATCCGTGCGACACTCATAGGCACAAACATTCGCATCCAGATTATCCGTGGGTCCCGGTGGCACCAGATACGGACACTGTCCGGGTTTGCGCGGCAGACAGGCGGGCACTGGTGGGCAGTATTCGCCCTCGCAACTGACATCGACAATGCGGCATTCCTTGCTGTCGCCGCAGGTGACACCGTCGCAGGGATCACGGCACTGGCAGGCCGGACAACGAGTATTCGGATCCAGTGCAAATCCATATTCACAGCCCATGCGGCAGGTGAGATCCAAGCAGTCCAGTTCCTCGCGCAGCTGCTGACAACTCTCGTCACTGACATTGTAGCTCCTCGATTTGGGTATCTCAGTGCCAAAGCTATCGACACACCAGCACTGCTCCACCTCCATCTCAACCAGATCGTCGGAGTCACTAATGGGCCGCTTTGCCGCTGGCGCCACCTTCTTCAGATCCGTCTCAAACAGCTGGCCAAGACTCTGCTGTCGCTCGGCGCCCATATCAATCACCTTGGCACTACGTCCCATGGACAACGCTGGTGCCACCTGTACCCTGAGCGCACTATCCTCCACCCGGTAGAGTTTCAAGCGTTCCGCATTCCGCTTGCTGCGCTTGGAGGAGACACTTTGAGCCGTGCTCAAAAGCATCCTCATGCGGCGTATGGTATTCTCCTCGAGGATCTGACGCTGTTCCGTTCGGGTGACGCGAATCTTGCGCAGCTGACACTGTCGTCCCGCATAGTCACCCTCACCGGTGCAGCGAGGCGCTGGCATTGCCAGCTGCATGCCCGCCTCGGTGCCCTCCATGCGCTCCGAGAAATCACGCAGATATTCACACACTGCAGACGGCACAAAGGAATGAAGATTAAGGGCGTATAGAGAATTGTATCCATTGAACACTTACTCGTTTGCTGTCGAGTCGCCTGCTGATCTTGGCCAGCTGTGCTCTGGTCCGGCACCGGGCAGCAGACGCTCTCCGTCTCACGATGCAGTTTGGTGCACTTGTACTGCTCGGGACACATGATGTGGTTACTCATGGATCGACCCTGCTTGGACTCCGCCTCGGGCTCAAAGAAGGCGGTGGGCTGGAAACTTCTCGCCTGACGCTCCTCAAAGCAATACATAACCTCGCCGCTGACTGTGTCCGAGAGTGGTGTGCCAACGTCACAGGGATTGGAGTAGGCCAGATCCGGCTTGCAGACGGGCCAAGAGGCGCACAGTGAGGAACCCGACTCACACAACGGATCGGTGGCCACCTCACAGTGCGAGCCAAGGGCACACTTGAAACCCTCACAAGGCTCCGAGCACTCGCAGGTTGGACACCCATTATGATCGTTCTGGAAGTGGAATGACAGAGTCAGAGAAATATTTATTAAAACCTGTCCAACTGATTCACTGTTAAAACTATTGATTTAAGTAAATAAAAAAACTTTGTAGAATGAAATTAAATTAAGAAAATTTTTAATCTTTAAACTTTTGAGTGAAAAACTTTGCGTTTCTCTGTATTTTAAAATTAAATCAATGATTAGATACAAAAAAAAATGTTACCCATTGATAAATAAAATGTATCAATTTTAATTTTATTAACAAAATATATATATTAAAAAGTTTAGTTTAGTTAAGTTTTAAATATATGAAAAATAAACTTGAAAAAAATATTTTTATTGTCAGGAATAAGTTTTTTTTTTTTTTAAAGACATCAATTTAACTCACCCAATTTAAAAATAAAGTCACCAAAATACTTAATTGAAGCCAATTCAAAATGAATCTTTTACTTACCTTAAATCCATATTCGCAGACAGCAGCACAGATATTTGTGTCGCACTGTTCCATCTGGAAGCTGCGGGCATAGGAGCGACTGATCATGTTCTCCCAGCCATCGCAGTTGACACTGTTGGCGGCGCCCATGGACTCCTTGATCTTGTGACCGGTGCGGGGATCCACACACCAGCAGACGAGGCCATTGCGTGAGCATTGCCTGGGCGAGTACTGGCCACCGGGTCCATTGCAATCGGGCACATAGCCGCGTCCCTCGCGCTCATTGATGGCCAGTATATCGGAGAGGGCTTTGGCCTGATGACAGCCTGTCACATTGGTTGCCTGCTGGCAGTTGAACTGGCAGCCCTTGGTGAAGCAGCACTTCTCCATGTTAGCACACTCGAGATCATGACTGCACGGAGATCCACACATGTAACCCGTGCTCTTGGTGAAATGGGCTTGTTCTGGTGATGGGCAGACACCCGGCTTGTGGAAGGTCAACGCGCTGGGACAGCAGACGCCATAATCATTGCCCGACTCAACCATGCACTGATACAAGGGCGGACACTGCGGCTTGCCCGAATCCAGTCCACACAAAAACGGTCTCACACTGTCCTCGATGGCCAGCGGAAGTCCGGCGGGACAGTAATTGGCCAGGGAACGCGCTTTCTTGCAAGTGGGCAATGGTGGGCATGGCTCCGTTTTGCATTGCACCTCCTGCAGCTGGCATGTTTGTCCGTTGGGACAGTCGAAACCATCACACGGATCCCGGCAGCGACACACCGTGCAACCCGTCTGCGCATCCCTTGCAAATCCCGAGGGGCAGAACATGCGACAGGCGGAGGCGGCACAATGCGCCGGTTCCTGGCACTGCACTTGAGTGCGATTCGCATTCCTAGTGCCGGGCAGCTCCACGCCGTACTCATCGATGCACCAGCAATCCTGGCCAGCTCGTTCACTGTTGCACTGAATTCTCTCAAATTCACCAGTCTTCCTGCAGCGCGGTATCCGTACAGATCCAGCGGCTGCTCCTGATCCAGCTGCCTTGGCTCGACGCGACTCAGCGCGTCTAAGATGCTGGCAGGCAGTTAAATTGGCTATAATTGGGTGAAAATGTGAGTTATTCATTTCTGTTCACAATTAGCCAAAAACCTCAACTTTCATCTGTGATTTTAAGACTAATTCTTAGTTTTTAATGCCAGCTAATTATATGAAATCAATAATGTGAAAGTTAACTAAATTAAAGTAGAAATCGAAAAAGTTGTTAATACTTAGCAAATTTCTAAAATGTTCTTAAAAAATAAGAGTGTTTTTTTTTTAAATTTCTATCTGTCTTGGCTATTAGCAAAACAAAAAAAAAAGAAAGCAAAAAAATATTATTGGCAATAATAAACCCAATTTGTCAACTAGGTCACTTTTAATTTAAGTTTTTAATAAACATAATTTTTTTTTAATCTCTTTTATGAACAATTTCAATGATTAAATAAAAATTTTAATGTGCATTTTAAAAGATTTTTCCGCTGGAAAAAAATAGAAAAAAGCGACTATTTTAACAGAGTCATCCAAATTTGATATAATAAATTTATAACAATAATATTTTAATAAATTTGTATAACATTTGGTTTTATATTTTGTTTTTGATAATTTTGTTCTTGTAAAAATATTAAAAACATAACTTATAATTTTAGTTTGAATAACTTGGAAAACAGCAAAATATTCCAGTAATATTTCCCAAAATATTTGCGATTCTAACTGTACAAAACAAACTTTTAGATGCGAATGCTTGTTAGCCAAATGTCTTTATCTAGTTTATTTAAACAACTAAACAAATTAGGTAAAAAAAAAGTGTAAGCTGGTTAACCTGAACCAGGATGAAGTCGAGGTATTTAACTTTAGTTTGGCATACTTTGGTGTTATTCAACTGCAGTTAATACAATAAAATACACGCTGAAAAAAAAAAAACAGAAAACAGAAAACAGAAAACAGCGACATCAGTTTCACTTTTCGCAAACGTGACGCGTTCATATTGACTGATACAACAATAGCAACAACAACAACAACAACAGGAACAACAACAACAACAGAGACAACATCTATGAGCAACAACAAATTGAAATTAAAAATTGTGTTTAAATGGCAGCAGCTGCCAGCGTCAATTGGTTGTTTAAATTGTTGTCCGCTTGTTGCTTGTTGTTGTTGCTGGCTGTCTCAGGGCCAACATTGTTTGCTTTGTATGCATACGGGTTTGTCTCTTGGCCAAAACGGCGTATGCGCAATTTACGAAAATGGTCCGCGCCATTAACGCCGCCAAAGCAAATTGATAGTTTCGTTTTTATTTTTTATTTGACTTGTCATTTGTATTATTTATTTTTTTTTGTTTTCGTTCATAAAACACACTCATTGTCTATTGCCTGCCCAATGCTTGTGTAATGGACTCATCATACTCTACCCCCGCACACGCCGACCCCCTCTTCCTGCACGCAACACTGCCTTTGGCGGGGGGGTGGTTGGTGGGAGACGTGTGTAGTTCAGATTTCGTAAAAAGCCACGATTCGCTCAGTGAGTTTTGGCTTTTCGCTGTCCATTTGCCACTTTGGATGCAATCCAACTTCGTCATTCGTCATGCAGTCTGCAAATGCAACTGCAATTGGAAATCTTGGACTGCCACTTGACTTAAATTAGTTGTGTGACCAATCATTAGACCTTGTGTCATTTGTAATCAAATACTCTTAAAGTCTATCAAAACTCAATTTACCAAAAAGAAACTAAGCGGCTTAGTTTAATGAGACAATGAGGCAATGAGCAAAATTCCCACACAAATTTTAATGCCTCTTACACAAATGCGTAAATATAATTACATTATTTGTTCACTATGTAAAACAAAGCAAAGCTAAGTAAAAATTAGCTATGTCAAAAATTAACATTTTAATGCCTCTTACACAAGTGCGTAAATATAATTACATTACTTGTACACTGAGCAAAATAAATTCATATTTTAATAAAGCAAAGCTAAGTAAAAATTAGCTATGTCTAAAATGAACTGATTTTAAAAATCTATGATATTTTTCCAATTGCATTGTTTTCTAAAAACAAAATTTGCGTTCAGAATAAAAAACATTAATACAAAATTTTAATTGAGTTTTACTAAAATACATATAACACAATTAGCGGACTCTTTTTATTAAATTCTTGAATTTAATATAAAATCGATTTTTTTTCTTTACAATCGTTGACAAGAATTCAAATTATTAAATCACTTAGTGACTTTAATTGGTTTAATAACCTTCAGTTAGGCATTATAAAATATTGATGGAGTCTAAAGCTGAACATGTAAAATGATTTTTTTCAGAAAGCATACATTCAAAATGGGTATATAAAATACACATTCATCCAGACAATATAATTCACTTTATACTAAATACGACAAATTTTTCTTATTATCTTTATGATTTTCTGCATACGAGTTTCTCTTCTTCTTTGGCCATATATCATCACCTTATCTTGCAAGGAGAGATATGGTTTTATTGTCATTTACAAACATCCGGCTTGCATTTTCACTGCTATGTTAATTACTGTATTTTAACCATGCCTTTTTATTTGTTGCTTGCAAGTTTGGGTTTTTTGAGCTCTTTTCACCAGAAATTAAATGAAAGTTTTATGTGTGTGGCTATTTTTTTTATTTTTTATTTTGGTTGCGCCTCGAATCCATCAGCCACAAAAAACAACAATTTGGATTAGGCGTTTCGTATCGAATGTCTGTCGCTATTCCAATTTCGCTGCATGAATGAAAACAAAAACCAATTAAATGAAAATAATAATAATAATAATAACAACAGCAGCAGCAACAACAAAAGAAACTTGATTTATTCTACTTGATGGCAGAGCGAAATCAAGTTTGTCGCTTAAGTCTTTCGGTCGAAGCGTAACGAAAACGAAAACAAAACCCGCATAGAAGAATAACAACAACAAGGAGAATTACCTCCCCCGGGGGGCAAACGTGTTGTTCACTATGGGGAGCAGAAGCAAACCTGACCGACTGACACACTGTTTGTGGCACTCAGTCATAGCTACTTTTAATGCTGCTGCTTCTGTTGCTGTTCTGCTAGTAACGGTTTTTTCGGGCCGCCGTCTATTTCAAGTTCGTGCACCGCGCAGTCTTTTGGTGCGGGCTAAGCGTTTTTTAATGATGCCGTGCTATATTTAGCACCAGAGTTCTACGGCGAATTTCCACACGCTAATTGCCGGCATGCATTTCGCAATTGCCATTGCAATTTACATTTAACGATCTCCGAGCGGGCAAAAGTTAAACCTCTAAGTTGCTCCACATACGACTAGTGGGTTCATTGACTTGCCAAAATAACAACAAAAAAAAACTAAAAGACAAACGAGTAAAAACTACAGCAACAAGAATAAGTCATTGACTCTGCCGCGTGTGCCACATAAAAAGGGTCTCATCCTGCTGGGCGCGCCTCTTTTGAAGTTGCACTCAGTGTTGCCAAAAAATCAAGCCAAGAGAAGGCACTTTTTCATTTTCAAAAAGTTTGAATTCAACACATGTAAGCAACATTTTTAATAGGGCTAAAAATGATATTTTGCTCCCCTATATACATATTTATTTATTTATTCAAAGAAACAGATAAGACGGAAGTCTGTGTGCATTTTGAAAAGGCTTAATAACTTAACGAATTTAACGGATTTAAAAAAAGATACATTTTTAAAAATGCTAGAAATCAAGGGCATGATAAATGTAAATTAAAAAAAAATGGTCGGAGCTTAATAACTAGGTAAGAAATTTTAAATATACACCTTTAAAGTGGCTACACAGCTAACGACTTTTCATGGCCTATATGCATACAAATATATATATATATATATTCAAAATAATAATTTGCTAAATTTTACGGTGTAAAAAATGCTTTGTCATTTTTGCTATCACAATTTGTTGTACACTCAATTAAGCTAAAATTAGCTATTTTCTAATCCGTCCAAGTTGTAAGACAGTAAATTAGCTTTTTATTATCAAAAAAATTTATTAATAAATCTAGCTTTATATTTTATTTATGAAAATTGTTTTTACCAATAATTACAGCAATTTTCACATTTACTGCCACTCAATTAGTTAAATTTGATCTACGGCTAAAATAGCCGTAATTTAGCAATCAGAAAATTTCTCTAATAAATTTTCATACCTGAAAAAAACAACAACTCTTTTTCGTAGTCAAAATTAGCGAAAATGTTTTGTTTTTAATTCTTTACACCAATTAACTTATAAAATATTGATAATAAAATGCAGATTTTACGTACCATTTGTGCGCTTTGCCTCCGCAGCTTGCAACAAGAGCAACGAGAGCAGCAAGAGCAGCAGCCAGCTTGAAAATAATTTCAGCCAGCGTTGTTCACAATTATGCGGCATGTTGTTGATTCGCAGGCATTCAAAAAGTTGCCAAAAATGATTTCCTGTTTTTTTTTCTTATTTTTTTTGGTGGCAGCAGCAGCTGCAAAAGAAGAGAGTTCATGTTAAGTACCATGTTGGTATGTTATATCGTGTGTGTGTGTATGTGTGTGTGTGTGTGTGTGTATGTGTGAGTAATGATTTGTGGCCAGCGTCGGCGGTTTGTCACGTTTGACGTCACACGCTCCGGCGCTGCGCTTATGAGACCGAAACCGGGCACATGAGAAACTTAAAAAATTCAAATTCAAATATGCATACAAAATACTTTCACTAGTCCATGTTTATTTATTTCATTTTGTTTTAGTTTGCCAAAGAATTCCACTCAAAATGTGTGTACTACAAAGCAAAACACAAAAAAAAAAAAATATTTGACTGCATAATTTAGATGCTCTTTGATTGCGCAATAGGCGGAAGAGTTCAGTCAGAGTAACACGAACAACACAGAGTTAGAGAGAGAGAGAAAGAGAGAGAGAGAGAGAGAGATAGTGAGAGAGAGATAGTGAGAGAGAGATAGAGAGAGAGGTTACAAGTACATTTGGGGTCACGGTGCTGCAGCCATTGTCTGCACTTTTTCGGCGCTTCTCATAGCATTTAGCAGCTGTTGTTGTTGTTGTTGGATGGCGCTGCTGCTGCTGCCACTGCTACCATTGAAGGTGAGTGATTAATCTGCGCTTTCACTTTGGCAAGCAACAAGCAAGCAAAACAACTTCAACTCGAACTCCAATTGCCGCAAGCGTATACAATTTTTGCGCCAGCACTGTTTTGAAAAAATTCACTTTTTTTCCGTACGTTTTCCGGTCCATTGAAAACGACGCCGTCGCCCAGCTTTAATCACACACAGCGGCTGCTCAATCTTCTGGCATTTTCTCTAATTACGTTAGCCACGCAGCTGCTGGCCAACAATGGCAACAGCTGATCGGCTAATAAAATCCATAACACGCCAAGAGCTAGAAATTATAAGTTTGTTGCCTAAGTCTTTTGTTTGCTTTGCTGTGTTTTTTTTTTCATTTCTTTTTATTTTTGGGTGAAAAGCGTTGCAGGCATAAAAATGTGGCAAACGATGTTGCCGCAACAACAACATTTTTTTACAGTAAAAACTGTACACACATTTTTTTTTTTGGCACTTATTTTTTCTTTAATTTTTTTGTGGTCTTGTTTTTTGGGGTAGTTGTGCAAAAAGCATGTCAGCTAACTACTTACACTTGGTTCACCTGCTAGGCAAATTTCTCACAACTTACGTGAACGAAAGCAGACAGTGACCAAGTCTCAGCTAACTTGAACTTGAAGGCAAAACTGTGAGAGATTCGAAGATTTCACCATGACCAAAAAACAAGTCAAGCAAATAACAAAAAAATAAAATATTGAAAAAAATATCAAAATCTGGTTGTTTGTCATTGAAATGCAAGCAGGCGAGTTAAGTTAACTGCTGGGTGGTTTGACCCTGCCACATTAGCTGCTATGATATGCCTGGCCCGGCCTACAGCGTGTGACAGTTAGTAGAGTGTGAAGGTTTAACGATTGGTGAAATGGGGTCACATGTCAAAGTCATGTTATGCTTACTTACACAAACACACACACACACACACATGCATTTCGCATGCGTGGGCAAAAGAATCTCGAGTGCCCATTGACTAAATGAACTGAGTACTGACAGAAATATTCCACTTGAGCTCATTGAGCTGTTCAAACTATCTAGTTTATTTCCTAGTCTCTCAGCATAGCAGTGTATTTTTAAGCTGTTCCACTTTCGGAGCCCATACAAAAGCTGACTCATATCTTGATTTTCGGCACTTTTTCGTTTGTAATGCTTTTTTTTTAGCGCTGGTTTTTCTGCACAGTTTTCTGCTACAGTTATTATTGCGTGTGCATTCACTTGCGAAATGTTCCAAGCTCTGACTTGGTTTTTGAATTTTGTAGCTCTTGCTCTGCCTAACGGTGCTTAGAGCTGGTCTTTTTGCGCAGTTAAAGTCTTTTATTGTAATTTTTTTTTGTATACATTCGAAATTGCGCGCATCGCTCTTTTGACTCCTTTTTAACTACAAAGTACTTAATGCTGCGCCCATTTACAGTGTTTGTTTATTATTATCATCAGATCATATAACCTAATAATGTAGGAATATGATGTCAGACAAAAAAAAATATTTGATACGTGCATATCGATAAGGAAGTTCAAAAAACACAAACATGTTTTTCCAAATTACAACTTTGGTTGAACAATTTATTGAATTGAAAGAAAATTGAAATCTGTATGTCAATAATAAATATATGAGGTCATATATATTTCAGCTGGCCATTAGTAAATTACAAAATAGATAAAAATAGTCACAAACCAAGAGAAAAACAATTTAAATATGAGCAAATATGAACTTCAAATTAAAATTTCGGTTTGGTAAACTTTGAATGTTAAGCTTAGCAATGTTTCAAATAAAATCACTGCATTAAATTTAAATATAATTTGAAGTTTAACTTATTGGAAAAAAATCTGTGAATAAATAATTTTTGCTATACATTTTAGAAGAAAATCCGATTATAATGCAAGTTTCAAAATCTTAAAAAATAAAAAAAACCCACTTTGCGCACGAAATATACGCAAATATTCATCTCAAAATTCCAATGCTAATTTGTTAGTTTTTTTTTATTTATTTTAATTTTTATTTTTTGGCTGGGCGGTTGCGTTTGTATTATATGCACAACTAATTTTCATTTAGAACACCAAAATGCCAACAGTTTACCTTGAGCTGTCAATTAGGAGATCATAGATGGAATATGTTGAACTTTGGATTTGACATGTTTATGTTTCACATAAATATAAAATCGCAGTTTCGTTTTCAATTTACGAGGTAAAAGGAGACACCATTGCTCAACAAACCTGTTTAATGTGGCCCAATCAGCCGGAGTCTCCACTGGCAGCAGCTAATCCAATAAAAAGTGAAATTGCGTCTAGTGAACAAATATAGATATATATATATATATATATATATCCACAAGTCAAGCGCCCGTACCGATTTTAGTGCTTTAATCCAAGTGCACGGCTTGAACGTTGGGCTTTAAATTTGCAATGTTCACAATTTCACTGCTGACACACACTCTCAAGCACACACACACAGGCACAAATTTGATTTTCACTTTGAATTTCTTTGCCGTCACTTAAAAAACTCTCTCGTAACGTATTTTTTTCTTGTTTATTTTGCGGCTGCACAATTTGAAATTCGCGTGCGACTTCAACGACGATCGCTGTTCATTTGAGCTGTTGAAGGCGCAGCAGTGGTGCTGGTAGTGGAGTCACCGCTGTAGTTGGCGGTGCTGTGGTTCGATCCAAACATGTTGCAAACGAAACGAATTTTGAGAAAAACCACCAGCAAACAATTTACTCATTTGAATTTATTGAATGCTGTTGCTTTGGACAGTTTTTCGCTGTTTTGGGAATTTTGTAGCCAGTGAGCTGGGTGAGGTGCGTCCACATTCATTCATGCTCCAATTGCACGCACTACCGCACCACTCGTTAGTTTTGTCCCTCGATTTAAAAAAAAGTTCAATTAATGACATTACTCTGCACAGAGAGAAGAGAATCGAGAATTGAAGAAAAAACTAAAATTGTTTAATTATTGTTGTAATTTTTTGAGATCTCAAAAAGTTAGACTTGAATAATTTTTAAGCCAAAAAATAAGGGGAAAAAATAATTACATTAAATTTTTAAAATATATTTAAAATTGGGAACAGTTTTTTATAATATTTATTTATTTATTTATAATTTTTATAATATTTGATAAATCTTTTGTGTGTTTCAAGAATTTGTGCGCACATTTTGTGTATATCAAATTTATTTCAAGTAAGATTTCCCATTACTGTCAATACTTAATTTAATGTAATTTTAGCTTACCCGTTGTACAATATTTTTTCGCTCAGTGCATTGGCACCACTTCAGTTTGTGCGTGATAGCCTTCGGTAGCCAGAATTAGTTTGGCCACGGGGTAAAACCGATTTATGCCGTTTCGCCCCTGTAGACCCCTAGGCACGTCTTGAGTCCGCTGAGTCAGTGCAACGTCAATTGTAGTTACGGATATCGCCTCGTGGTCTTAGCCAAGGGCAATGATTTATCACCGAACGCTGGTTTTTGTCAAATATATATTTTTTTTTTGTTGATGCCATGTCAAAACAGCTTTTATTTTGTGGTCAAATTGCAGCTTCCGCTTCGCATGTGTTTCGCACGCCTTTGTCATATTTCAATGACTTTCTTTCTTAATTTCATTATTAAATGCGAATTGCCCCAAACCGTTCCTCCTTTGAATTAAATTAAGTGCAATGCGTGAAGTTCCGTCTCACGACAAAGATACGCACAAAAATTGCCGGGTTTTCGAGGTCCAAAAGAAATACAAAAAGCGGGAGAAAAAAGAGTCGCTTAATAATACTGTAAGTAATTTTTGAGCGATCTTTACATAAGGTAGAGTATAACTGTAAAGTGAACACTGAGCATATTCGCTATGCCACACGATTAGTGACAGCACTCTTTGCTCATGATATAATATATATATGTAGAAATCACAGATATAGATTACATACATTCTAATCGAAAACTGTTTTTCCAAATTTAACCGTCTGTAATGCACTTTTCATCATGTTCATTATATATTTTTCCTATAGGAGCAGCGTATTAAAAATCGGCGCAGTTTTCATAGAGCTGTCATTTATTTCGATTCTTGAATTTTAATATTATTTTCCAAAGATCCTTTTCCCTCCTTTAAGTTGTTAAATAGGTATTCTCATTTATCTCACCTACCCAGAATATATTTTGTAACTTTCACTCAATTTTTTTTTTTTAATTTTTAACGCTTTGAATTAAATTTAAATTTTTCATTAAAAATAAAGTTAATTAATCAAATGCATATGCATAAGCAAATTACTTTAATTGCTTTAAGGTTTAATAATGATTTCTCAGTTGTTTGCTTGTTGTTTTTAACAATTTTCTTCCAGCCAAATAAAAATCTATAAGTCTATTATAAGCATTGAGTACTACTTCCTCTTCAGTTTTGGTAAACTTTTCCAACACCTTCAGCTTCCGAAACACTTCAATTAGAGATCATCTCGACAATTTGACCTGTTTTGCTTTAGCATCGGAAAACAGTCAGCGGCTCTTTAAGGCCACGCCTTCAGCTCAGCTGCCGCCGCAGTGAAAGTGAAAGTTCTGTGAGACCATCTTTAATGACAGCCTCGCTGCGATGTGACTCGAGTTGAGGCGAGTCGGTCAACATCAAAACGATGCTAACCAGTTGTCAAAAGAAACACAATTTGCATATACATAATATAAATAAAAAAACCCTATGCGTTACATCATTTTGCCCAACTAGATTTATGTTGCTGTTTAATAATATTAAAAACTGTAGGAAAACAAACTAAACTCGATTTAAATTGTTCATTTATTTCCTTTACATTTCTCACTTATGTCTTGGGAGAGGGGCAGGCCTAGGTGGGGAGGGGTTAGGAAGTGGAGAAGGGAGTGAGGGAGGTAGGTAGGGGATTTCAATTAGCTGTCATTTTACAATTTGATTTCGAAAACGTATCGTGTGAGTTAGAAGAACTTTACAATTAGCTGTCAACATCTGAAGAGTTTTTAAGTTATCTATTTATATATGTAATATTAAAAGTGGTTTGACAAGTGCCTTTTGATTCTGTTTAATTGCTGTTTCTAGTTACAAAGTGCATTCATTGTTTTGCTTGTTGTTTGCTGTTCAAATTTGTTATCCAAGTGGAAACCTTACGCTTAGCATTAAGTTTGAGTTGGTTTTGGTTGTTCTAATCAATTGAAATTTTTTGTTAAGTAAATTTGTTGCATTTCATAATCTAAATTACATAACTGATTTGTTTTGGGCGCGATTTCCTCTATATGTACTATACATATATGTATATAGTCTGTATATTTTAAGTATGTATATATATCTATGTATATATATATTTATATTTTCTTTTTTTTTGTATTTATATGGTATATATTTACAGACACATGTATTGGTTGTTGCCATTGTTTTGTTTTATTAATAATTCTTGTTCGTTCTTTGCTCTTTGTTGTAAATATTTGCACAGAAACAAAATACTTTTTCTTTTTTTTTTTTTGTATTATTATCAATTCTATCAATTATGAATGAACACAGTATTTGCAGAATATTCCACATCCATCATTTTTGTTCTCCTTGTTCTCAATTCTAAACATCACCGTTTGTTTGCTTTGTTTTTTGTTATTAATGAAATAAATGTCTTTTGTTGTTCCTAGCAAAATCGCAAAAAAAAGGAAAACATTATTAATTGGATAAATAAATTCTAACAACACGCTTAAGCTATATATATATATATATATATAAATATATATATATTTATATAAATATATATATATATATATATATATATATATATATATATATATATGTCTGTATGTATATAGAAAAAAATGATTAGACATTTCTGCCGTTGCTAAAAATTAGTTTACATTTGCAGTATAAATAATAAATAAAACATTTACAACTATATGCAACGCTACACGACCTATGAACTATATCAAATTGTATATATAACTCGTATATAAATATGTCCTTTTGCTAAAAATTATCGTTATTATTAATAATCTTTTTCTTTTTTCTTGTATAATTATAATTATAATTAATATTATTATTATTATTATTTGCATCGTTCTCTCTCTCATATCTCTCATTTTAGGGTATTAAACTATTTGCATTAAAGTAGTAATAACTGCGGATTATCAACTTGCTAGCGGCTGGCCATTTGTTGTGTTGTCTTGTGTTGTGTTTGTGTTAAATAGATAAATAAAATCGGAGCAAATATGCTAGGGTTCTATTATCTATTGTGTACAATCACTATCTATTTAATTATTATTATTATTATTGTGTGTGTAATGCGTGTGTGTGTGTATATATTATTATTATTATTATGTACAACTGTCTGGATGTTGGCTCTGCTTGCGTTTCGACTTTGGCTCCTTTGGATGCTGGTCGATCGACGGGCGACGCGGATTGCCAAGCGTGACTAAAGCACTGGCCACAGCCAGGCCGGCCGATTGACCGGCAGGCGCTTGCGAAAGGCCACCTAAATATAAAAGAAAACTTATTAATTTAATAGATCTTTAAAGTGTATGATATAAACATATTCACAAAGAACTTCACTCAAACCGAAATCTAAAATCAAGTTTAAATAATCATTTAAGTCCTAAATTATTAGAAATAATCGGAATTAGCTTACAATATTTGAAATTGTTTGATATTTAAATGGCTTATAAAATGTAGCAAATTATTTAAAAACTCAAAAAGAAAATGAAGCAACAGTTAAAATGTCTGATGTTTTCTCGTTTTGGAGAGATGACTGTATCACATGGATTACGCACCCGTTGGCAGCCGGACTAGAAGCGATAGCACTGCGGCTCGATTGCCATTGCAAGGCTCCAAAGCTATGGGGCTGGGGCACTCCTGTAAAATACATAAATATATAAGAAACTTTATATATTCTCAAGATTTTTTTATTCACTCACCTTTTTGCGTTTCTTGGACATGTTGCTGATGCCTTCCAGCGTCAGGCTCAGATCAATCATTTCGCGCGGTTCGATGTCGACCAAAACCTAGAGAGAAATGTGCAAGGATTAGCAATAGATTTAACTACAGTATTGGAGGGGGGGAACAGTACCTGTGAGAATGGTCTGCTCGCCATTTGCTCCATTTCGACAAACAAGCGCTGGCGGCGCCGGAACATGTCGTATTTCTGTTTGATCTTCCACAGGACGGCGGCCATGAGCAGCAGCAGCAGGAAGCACGAGGAGAAGGTGATGAAGAACTGCTGCAGATTGAGTTTGGGATACTGCGAGAAGGCGATCTGTATCCAAATGGGCGGCTGAAAGTCATGCACAAACACATAGAATGTGGTAAGGGAGCTGTTGTCATCGGACTGGCCAAACTGGTATTCGGTTTTGGGGAAACGATGTCGGAACGTCGAACAATTGATGCCCACCAAAATGAGGCGTTCCGGCATCCCGGCACGCTTCACCGATATGTCCATTTTGGCCGGGACACTGCAGGTGATTGTGAAATCAGCATCAATGTCCGGTTTACCCGGTGAATTGCGAAAATTGATTTGCGTAAAATGACGATCCTCCTTCTTGGACAGATTGAACGTGAACTGATAGTCGATGGTCAGCTCATAATAGCAGGAGCCACGCAACGGATCACCAATATAATGATTCTGTGAGTCACACTTCTCGCAATGATCACCGACAATGCCCTTGGTATTGCAATAGCATTTGCCCGTATCCGGATGACAATAGTCGCCCTGATTGTTGCACTCGCAACGCTGGCATTCGCCGCCATTGATCGCATTGCCCCAGTACCCAGTGCGGCATTTCTCGCAGTGTGCACCAATTGTCAGATTGTTGCACGGCTGCTCGCAGTGCTGCTGATCATTGCAATAGGAATGCCCGTTGCAATTGCAGCGCGGACACGACGTGAAGAACCAGTGCTTTAAGGCGCACTCGCTCTGATCGTACGGCGACAACGCGCCGCCAACAACACACTTGCCCAAACCGGTGTTGGAGCCGTTGTCGCACCAGCCGCACGCCGGATCATCCAAGCACTGCTGACAGCTATTGTAGTAGCCACACTGGGCACTGGATAGCGCCGTTGTGCCGCCACCACTAATCGTATTCGCTGGCGGCGAACGGCACTTTGAAATGAATGTTGTCCACTCGCGACACTGGCCATACGGAAAACTAGCCGTATACGCATTGCGATCGACACAGCGCTGCTCATTCTGACACCAGATGCACTCATCCTCCGTGCAATTGTGACAGTTCGTCTGTGAGGCACAATCCGGACGACAGAGGCTCTCGTCGTGGCTGGTGCGATTGAAGGGTGCACCCGAAGCCGAAATGTGGCTGCGACACCGATTCGGTTCGACATCCCATTTGCAGTGCGGATTCGACATGCACGCCTGACAGCTGTGCTGTTGCTCGCATATGGATTGCACGAGGTAATCTTCTGAGGCGGGACAGCTCTCCAGTCGCTTGGCATTCAGCGGTGGCATCACAGTTATCGGCGGCGGAGGATGACCACCATGTTGTGTTGCCGTCGAGGAGTCAGCATAGAAGATGGATGCCACTGAGGTGGTCTCACGGCAACGTTCCTTGCTACACACCCCGTTGCCACAGTAGGTGCAACCAAAGGCAGTCGAGACGCACGAATGACAATTGTTTAGCTCCTGGCAGCGCTGCACATGATGCAGATGCTCCGATGTCATTGTGATGCGACTCTTTGACGGACACGCCACATAATCGTATTGTTCCCGTCCATAAATCGCCGAGCGTTGCACACGCATAATGTTGATGCAGTGCATCATTTGCACATCCCAAATGCACTTGACACCCGGCCGGGCACTCGTACACTTCTCCTGCTTGTTATAGGAAGTACACTGTCCGGCATCGTAGCGCAGCATATCGTTCAGCAGCTGGCCATTGAAGCCACCATAGATATACAGTGCATCCTCAAACACGACTGAGCTGTGACCAAATCGAGCCAGATCCGCCTGCAGGTGAGGGGGCATCTGGTGCATGTGCCACGAATCACAATAGACATCGTAGATAAGCAGATCCTGACTGTAGCATTTGGCACCATAACTTTGAGCCGTATCATTGTGTGTATTGCCGCCAAAGACCATCATCAGGCCAGGATTGACAAAGTTCGCCGTGTGCAGGAGTCGAGCGCTTGGAGCCGACGACAGCAGTGTCCAGATGCGTGTCGCCGGCTCGTAGGCAAAGAGACGTGAGCTCAACACTTGGCTGGCATCTGTCTCCGAGACGATGCCACCGTAAACGTACAGCTTCTCCGTGAGCAGATCGTAGGCAGCACTGTGGCCGTAGCCACCCTTCGCCACATAGCCGTAGGTCTGCACAATTCTCCACTCGCGTGTGCCAAAGTTAAACTCTTGCACCGTGTTGAGGTAGCCATATTGTGGCGAATGCCCAAATATCACCACCATATACTGATAGTTGTTCTTGTCCCCAAATCCGGGCACCAATGTCGCCGTGTGGCCAGCCACATGCAGCGGACCACACATGGAATAGCGGGTGTTATTACACACATCCGTCTTTACGGTTATATTCTCCCACGTCTTGGCGGACACATCGAAGGCCCAGAGCTCATTGGTGATGCCCTTGGATTTGATGACGCCGCCATACATGAATATCTTATCGCCATACATGACGGTGGAGGCGCCATAGCGTTTGTCGGGCGTGGCGCTGCCATCCTCCGGATGCATTGTCTCCCACACATTGCCATTGAAGTCATAGGTGCTCATAAGCTCGCCACGCCCATACGCCTCGCCCCCAATGATGTGCAGGGTGTCGCGCCAAACAGCGGCGCCATGTGAAGCACTGCCCGATGGCGCCACCGAATGCCTCGGATGCACCGTACTCCACACGCCGTGTGCCCGCACCTGACCACAATCGTCGCCGCCAAAACCCTCATTGCATTCACAGCTAAACAAGATTAGAGAATGTCAATGTTAATAAATAAATAAATGGCATTTGTCTGCAAATCCCTTAAGACTTACCGCTCCTGGGCACTCTTACAAATGCCGTTGCCCCGCGACTCTGTGCAGTTATTGGGACAGGCGGCCACATTGCACGCCTCTCCTCGGTACATTGGATCACAGAGGCAGTCGCCATCGTTGCACGTCCCATGACCAGAGCACTCAACATCTGTGGATTGCGCAAAAGTGTTGAATTTAATCTTTAATTCGAAACTAAACAATCAAGTTACAAACTATTATTTATTCTTCTAGGATTTTTTTGATATACTCAACTTTTGTAATAAATAAAATAAATAAATATTTTTATAGAAATACCGAAAAATAACATAAATTTCAACAAAATTATAATACTATTATTTAAGCAAAAAAATAAACACATATTTACAGATTAGAGAAAAAATGTAGCTACAATAAAATAAAAACTTTATCTTACAATAAAAATGTGAATTCGACAAAAATCGACCAACGAAACCTAATTATTATTTCTGTACACACTTATTTATTTCTCACTTCTCATACACAATATTTGTTTGAGGTTCTCTCTGCTAACAAAAACTTGAGTGTTTCTTATCTTGAGTAGTCTGATAGGTGCACAATCAGCTTTCCACTATACAATTCGCTTGCAATATTGTAAAAACTTTAGAAATTATAGCACATTTCTCGAGTGAACCAAATACATAAACAGAATATGAATTAAATACAATGATTAAGTATTATAGTATATAAACATCTAAAAAAAAAAAAAAAAAACATTCGCGTAGTAAATGAAAATACGCTTACAAATTAATAGATTAACGACAATTTTAATAAACTTAAAAATCTATAATATAGGGTATACTACAGGTTTTAGTAAGCTTTAAGATCTATAGCTTTTTCTGAATGACTTTCATTACGTCTTTATACAAATATATATAAGGTTTTTCGTATACTAGGATAATTACTACTATAAAAGATACTCCTGTTTACACAAACAAATTATAGTTGGACTATAAATTATTATAGGCTGGATTTGTAGTTCGATTATATTAAATCAAAATTTTAACCTAAGAATAAAGATCTAGTGAACAAATCCTAAGCCGAATATTTACTATAACAAGTCACTGCAAAATAGTAGTTATTAAAAAGTATCTATATCAACAAACATATTCGTTTTGTTGTTGATGCACTTGGAATGCAGTCTTACCATCGCTATCCGTTGGACAGCCGTTCATTTTGTATGTGAGATTGAAGCCAGACATGTTGTATGCATCATCGCTAAAGAAATGTAGCAGCGCAGTGCCCGACCTGGCGATGACCTGCGGCACGCGTCGTATCGAAAAGTTGCCCCTGTACATGAGGCCACTGCCAAGACGAATAACCATAAAAAAAAATAAGAGTGATTAGCTAATGGATGCGATTTGTGATAATTGCAGTGCACTCACCTGAAGACCGCGAGTAGCGGTGAATCGACGCTGTCACCATCGTATATATATAAATGATCCCAGCCGCATTCGGTGGCGAATTCTCGCAGATGGATGCGTATGTTGGCAGCACGCGACGGATTCACACTGTGCCGGCGACCCCAGTGCGGATGATGGGCATCGATTAACCAACTGCACTTTACGCTCACCGAATAGTTGCCCCAGCCATCATGTATCGTCCCCATTGGATGGTACATCCTACATTGAAAGAAAAACAAAGAAAAGTATGCTGTTATAAATTGAATTAAGTCAGCTTTTTTTTGACGTGGCATCACTTGGCTTCAATTCCGGCTCACAATTACATATGTAAATTGTGGCCAGATGCGCGTATTGCAGCTGTCAAGATAATTGAATTTGCCAAGCTTCATTCAATTGATGCACAAACTCACAGACAGACAACGCGTTGTATGGCCGGGCGGGGGAACAGTGAGGAATGTGCATCAGTGCCAGCTGAAGCACCGCAAATGCCACAACGTCATTCCACTTTCAACCCACTGCCAGAAGCAATCCGCCTTTGTTATTGTTATTGTTATTGTTATTATAATAGCCAGTCGGTCAATTCGTTAGTCTGTCCATCCATTCGTTTCACATCCGTTTAAAAATGACTGCTTTCTTTTCATTTTCCCCCAACACTTGTCCCCAAACCAAGTTATTGATCAGATACAACCACAACAATAACTTGTTGTTTATTTATAAACTTGAAAAACCATTAACTGCCATTGGCCCCACGACGCAAATGAAAACGCAACTAAATACTACACATGGAATAAACAAATAGAAACATGTTGGTTTTCCACACTCGGCCACCTTTCAGCCTCTTACCTAAAAAGTGATTTTTGACTGTAAGCAAACATGCAAAAAGTTTGCTAAAATTGCAAACTTAAGTTTGATTTAGAACTGACACAAAATATATTACATTTTTGAATATGTACAATTTTTATATGAATGTTTTTGTTGTTCATCCATTAAAATTACTTTTGAATTGGTTCTAAAAGTTTTTGTGGAAACTTTTCATCTCTCTTTGTGAGGAAATTGTTTTTATTTAAGCTTGGCCACTTTGTTTAAAGAATTCGATTGTTATTAGTTTTATTATGACAGCACTATAAAAAAAAGTTTAAAGGTAATTTATGGAAAACCTATATGAACTAGACATCAACAATTTTGTGAAAATGAACAGAGCTTAAGTCAAAATTATTCGGCAATCCACAAACGTATAGAGAAAAAATGTTAGTTAAAATGAACTAAAACAGTCGCTTATAAAGCAAACTTAAAAAATAATTTTTATATAAAAAATTATGCACGAATCAAGGTCAGAATAGTTTTAAATGTAAATGATGATACATGATGTAAACCTAAACCGTAAAAGCACTTATAAAATAATAGTTATATACTGACAATTGACAATTGAACAAAAAATAAACATTTGGCATACAAAAGTGTTTTATAAAACTATTTCTTAAGCTGCTTGCTTTCACATTTAATCTAAGTACACTAAAAATAAATGTATATATAGCTAAAAAAAGACTAACAATTATGGCAAAAGCGAATAAACTTAACTTTGTGTGCGTTTACAATTCCCAAATGAAACATGTGCTGATTTTATGAAGTTGTTAAAAGAATTAAGCACATCTCAATAGATGTTCTAATTAGTTTAGTACTTTTTTTTTATCAGTTGTTATCTTTTAATAAAAAAAAGTGGTAATTTTACTACTCTCAACATGTAAGTAAATAAATTCACGAGCTTTTATTCGATTTCTTATTATTCATTATTTGTTCAAGATGATCCTCATATGGGAAGACCGGTTTGCTGTTGTTGGTGAATGGGAATCATTTCATTAAAATGGCGAATCATGGGTTTTTAATATGGGACAGGTGCAGTTGACGGGTTAACTGTGCTGGCCAAAGCGAAAATTGGTGATAAGCGCACGCTTTTTGCAATTGCTGATAAACCGGACAAAATGGGCCTACACCATATCAGCTGTAAATCATCAAACTACACACATATATATTGTATAAATATGTATGTCTATATATAACAGCTCTCTCTTTCTCTCTCGCAAGTATTCTTGAGAATGGTAATCGGTCAATGCAGACAGCAAGCAAAAGGAATTTCATCTGCTTACAAACTACCAACTTGCAAACTGGTGTTGACTTGTGACGGTGCCAGTTGCCACAAATACCCAGTGAGAGAGTTGTAGAGTGGTCGACTTAAGCAATACTCTAATTTAAATTCTATATCAACTAAAAGGCGCCTTGACTTGATCACAATACTTTGGACTTGATATTAAAGTCATTAAAAATGCAACTTAACAGAACTTTTGTGAATTAGGACATTGCAGTAATAAAACTCAATAAAATTCATTGTTAAACAATTTTAAGATTGAAATTATTTTCGCTAATTTAGATAAAGAACATTATGTATTTTTTTTTTAACAATTTTTTTTTTGCGAATTTTAGAACATTTTTATAAATTCTAGTTAAAGTAAATTTAAATATTGACCACCTACGCAGTTGTATTCCAGTATTCCATTAAAAATATTTACTCTGTTTCCCCATTACCTTGAAAGCTCGCTTGGCTTTTAAATTATTTTTGAAACACATAAATAAAAAACAACATATTTCAAAATTCCAATTAAATGTGCTTTTATTAATCTTAATAGGTTATTCAAAGTCTAAATAATTAACCGAAACAAAGCAATACACATTTATCTTCGTTGCTTCATAATCAACTAGATTTTCTTTAACTCTTTTTCATAAAAATAAATTTGTTCTTAAAGAATTTTGACTATAATAAATCTGAAGCTTAAATAGTGATCCGAGCCAAAGCGAACTATTTTTCTAAAGACAAATTTATACTCTTTACTTTTATTTTGCTCATTTAGAGCACAGAGTTTTAAGGCAGTCAGCCAAACAAGCATTTTGTGGTTTGGTGGAGGTGCGGGCGGTAGGCGTGTGTGTAACGGTTTTGCGAGCTAGAGCTAAATACATTACTGTCAAGATAGTGAATGCCCTTATCGAGTGCGCGCTGAGAAAATACCCGTTATTAAGAAAAATAAACAATGACGACTTATGAGCTTTTTGATGAACGTTTTCGCTAGCAAAAACTTCTGATTAGACTAAACGTTGACTTGTTAAGAATAACAGTTTGTCCACAGAGAACGGTGACGGCTGCGGTAGGAAGGGATGAGCAAGTTCAAAGCCAAGTCAGGTAATTAAATCATGCAATCTGATTGCAATGAGTAATGAGAGAGAAGAGAAGAGAATATGAGAGAAGAGTCGCATCAGAACCGGGCGTTAGCGTGTAGAAAGCAAGCTGAAAGAACGCAATGATTGGAAAGGTGAAAGAAGCTGACAACAAAGTTAAGCAAAGTGAAGAAAGAAATGAGAACTGAAACTGGAACCTGTCTAACAAGAATGGGCAGCAGCTCAAACTAAACCGTTGCTTGACACAAATCGGACAGAGGAAAAAGAGTGCGAAGCTTATTGAATAATACAGTGGGCGCTCTAAAAAATAAATAGAAAAATAGAAAACTAAAACGCTAATGTCATTATAATTCACGCATTATAACCATTTCTATAAGCCATTTTCTCAACAACTAAAAGTACTATTGTTAAGCACGTATAATATTTTAATGATATTCACAGACGACGTTTTAAAATTATGCAAAATTAGTAAACACTTTCGACACAGATGTTTCCAGGTGTATTTATGTAAAATATAAAACCAACTATCAGTTATTACTCAATACTATTAATATATAACTTTTTTTATGTTCAATATGCAATACTTCTATATTACAATTTAAACTTTAAAAACAGAAAAACTTAAAAATTCCCAAAATTACAAGTAATCAAGTCTTCGATTTGTCAATCAATATTAATTATCGAGTGACCACTGTAAAACAGCTGAACGTTGATTTCTTTGCTGATTGGTGCTGTTATTATAGAAACTATGAATCATGCTGCGACAGCGATAACTAAACTAGCAAGGAGAGACAGAGATGGATAGAAACAGTGGGTGTATAATGGGAATGGGGTAAAATTGGGATTACTCATTAAAAAACTTACCGCACTTTGCCGCCACAGAACTGACAGGCGGGTCCTTGCCATCCATCGGCGCAGATGCACTGCCCGTCCAAGCATTGACCATCGTTCTGGCAAGGATTCGTGGTGCAATTGTAGGCACTGGCGCTATGTAACCCGCTGAAGCAGCCATGGAACAGTAGGAGTGAAAGCAGCAGCAAACATTTTCGCCTATATTTGGCGTTAAATGGGGGCGTCGTTGTGCTGTCACAATGATGTTGCTGTTGATGGTGCTGTTGTTGTTGTTGTTGTTGTTGCTGTTGCGTGTTTATATCGAGGACGTCAGTGTTATTGAAGTTGTTTTTGTTGTTGTTATCGTTGCGACTTGAGCAGAATGTTGAGGAAGACAACGACGACGACGTCGTAAGTTGTTGATGTTGTTGGTTTTGTTTGTTGGCTGTTGTGAACGAGAGCTTAGGCTTTTTCCCCGCATGCTCCACCAAGCACATTTTCTCACTTTTTATTGAATTTTCACACACACGAATGCGAATGCGAATGCGACTTCTTCGATTTTCGAAGTGTTTGCATTGTGAACTGCGTATTGCACAAATTTGAATTGCTGCAGCCTGCAGCAACCTGAACGCACTACAAAAAACACATATGCAGCAGACGCAACGCCAAAATGAACACACACAAATTGCACAACCTGATGGCGTATATATGAAAAGGAAAACACTGCTGTATTAACTACGCTGAGCAAAAACAATATATGTACTAGTCGATAGAGCTGCACGACAGTTATCGAAGATTCATTCATCGTGGTGGTGGCCAGTCGACTTGCATGTTATTCTACAATACTTTCAACACTGGCACTATCGATTAACATTAATAAACATGCCTATCGATGTGTCTGCAGCAATACGGGGAAACTTAAATTTCGAGATTAGTTATTTATTCAAATGAGTATGGAGTTTATAAATGAATTGACTAACATTATATTTTCATTTAATTAAAATATTATTTTTAAATATCAGAGACAGTTTTGGGCAGACGATGTTACACTTATAACGTGATTATTGCTTTTCGTTCATTGTTTTTATGTTACATATGATATTGGCTGTTAACAGCTAAGGACAACATTTTATAGAATGATCTGATTATGAATGGCGCAAAGATATAATATCAACATGATCAGAGCCAATGTTATCGAACTAGTAGCGCTTCAATCAGGGACTCACATAGCTCATTTTTGCAGTGCAGCCCTCGCAGGCGTTATAAACGCAAGCGAAACAGCTAACAGAGATAGAGGCTGCAATAGAATTTGTGTAATTAGTGTAATTTCTGACTGAATGTAGAATTTTTTACGATGCACTCGCTTAGGTGCATGCAATGCCAATTATGAACGTGCTCAAACAACACATATAACCGCCTTTTAAACATATCATTAGAGAGTGAGTTCAAAAACCAAAAAATCAATATAAGCTACAACAAAATTGCACAAACAGCGTGTAAATTCCGTTAGTTTGACAGTTTAAGTTTTGTCAGCAGTGATAAGAAATACGACGAAATGCAAAACGCATGCGCTCTCAACAGTTTACGAGCGACTCCGAGCTCTCTTCCTAAATTCCTTTTGTAATGGGCCCAAAACAGTCGATGCTCGGTACTCGATGTGCACGGTTGCCTTGTGCGAATTGCTAACGGTATTTCGCGTCAGTGCCGCTGCTTGTGCGTGTACTGTCTGTCTCTGTGTGTGTGCGTGTGTGCTTGTGCCATCATTAAGTGAAAAAATATAGAATAAATATACACATTAGCTACAACGATTTCCCAAAAAACACAAGAACAAAATAAAACCTAATTGCTGCAAAACGATAATAATTAGATTTGACGAAAAGCTAACAGCACCAAAGGAACAGCAACCGCAACAGTCGCAGTCGTTGCCGCCGTCGTCGTCGATGCGCAGGTAAGTTGCGGAATTTTTGTTTCAATGAAGCAGCAGCAGCTCACTTGAGAATATTTTGGGTGGTGGATTTCCACCCGCAGCCCAGACAAATGTCTATACAGGCGATGTGGGAGCGTTGCTCTTCTTGTTGTTTGAAATGAAGTTCATGTTTTTTTTTTTTTGCTATTTCTGTCAGCATTTGTTGACTGTAACATTAACATTTCAAGTGCAAAGGCATTTCGTAGCTTAGCAGCGCCAGTTCGATTAATCCGGTCAGCATTGACAATGAAAATCGATTGGCATTGGAATTCCGTTACCTTTTCGTATGCATAATCGAACACTGGTCTATAAAAAGCCACGCACAGCACCAACAACACCAAAGGCAGATGCAATATTTATGCGTAAAATTCTTGCGCTACTTGGGCGAAACACATAATACACAAAAGCCGCATTTAATTTGCAGTTAACGCCAACGTAGGCAGCTGCCACCCACTAATTTGCATAGACATACACTCATGCATACGTAAATGCATACAAAACATATGCGTGTGTGTGAGTTGCGTCCGGCAATTTCTCACTTTGCATAATTTCAATGGCGCTGCAGACGCTGACGCCGACGGAGATGGCAACGGCGACGCCAACGTCAACGCATGGCCGCCATTTCTTGCTCTTGATCTGCTTTATTCCGCGTTCTCCGTCTTTGAGAAATTATTTTTAAATTATTGTTGTGTTCTTGTTGTTGTTCTTCTTCTTCTTGTTGCTGCTTGCCACTCAAGGTCGTTACATTTGTTTTATTCGTTACGTTTGTTGTTGGTTTTTCTGTTTTCTTTTTTGGTGCATTATATAATTTGAGTTGCTTGGCGGTTTCTGTGTGGCAAGTTCAAGTGCAATGTGTGGCAAAGCGATACGCCCCCGTCACGTTCACACCATCCCATCTCGTTCCGCCGACGCCGTTACGGTTAGCAGCCAATGTTTTGCCAATATTTTCGCCAATGGCAATAAGCCGCTTCACAACCTTGTTTTTCCCCTAATTGTTGTTGTTTTTCCATGGTTGTTCTTTGCGAACGCGTTGTTTATTTTTACATATACCATCAATAACAACATCCATTAAATAATGTAATGAAAAATGCGTTTTCTTACTGTTTAGTTAAGAAACGTGCCGCACAAAGATTATGTTAAATAAATTGAAATTTACAATTGATAAACTGCAGGTTATGCTATGAGAATTGAATGCTATCAATTAGATACAGCTTAAAAAGGAAATAAGATGTCATTAGAAATAATTAATTTCTCATAATTTATACTATAGCACATTAATCGCTGAGAATTTAGTTTTTGCACACATAACAACATTTCAATATATCTTATTATTTTATTTAATTTAATACTAAGTCTCTTCGCTTTTCCTATCAAATATGTGAAATTGATATAGGTATAGTTGTCTGTCCGTCTGTCTATTAATACATATAAGAAATTAGTTATTTAACTTTAAATAACGCTTTATTACAGTTAGACAAATTAAATACACTTTTCCAATTCGATAAAATCTTTTTTTTGGCGTTTTTAAATTGGGTAAAACTCTCATTCCCATGTCATCAATAAGAATTATTCGATTTACGAGTTATATTTAATTTTATTTAGCTTTTTGTTTATCTTGACTATACATTGTTTTTGTTGATACTTTTGATAAAAATAATCGCATGACGAGCGATTTTACAAATGTGGAATTTCGCATTCCCATATCTTTGGACACAATTCAGCTAATCGATATCTAGTTGCAATAATTTGAGCAATTTACATATTTTTTTTATTAGAACAGAGGCTCTTAAGTATGAACTGTACTTGAACTATTAACTACTTAATGGTCGCAGTGATTGCAGGGTATATTAAAGAAAAAAGTGTTCACGCAGCAGCAGCAGCAGCAACAACAACAACAACAACAACCACAAATTCGTGTTTATTTGTGTGTCTTGTTAGCGCCACTGAGGCGCACAATTTTCAAGCTTGCGAGAGTCGGATATTAGAAGGGGGAGAAATGTGGGGTTTTTTGTTAAAGCAGAAACAAATTATAGGATACCACACCCCCGCACAAAGTCAATAAACCAGAGACAGAAAAAGCAACAATAACCACAAAAACAATGGGGCAGCTTTTGTGTTTCCCAGCGCTCTCTTGTGCGCAACAACAACAACAACAACAACAAATTTAACCTACCCGACAAACACACAAACCCGAAACACAAAACCCACCCAACCCAAGCTCAACCCACACATTTTTGCTACGCCCCCGCCCCAAAGCTGTTGTTGTATTTGTTGTCAAAGTTGCTTTTCTTTGCTGTCATTTATTTCGTCATATATGCAAAACTTTATTGCTTTCTGTCTGTTTTGGACTTGGTTTTTGCGTGGTTTTTATTTATTCATTTTTCTCCTTCCCAGCTGAGCCATTTGGCTATTGGCCAGTTCAAGTGCATCAATTAAGTGCATGCAACGCAATCTTTATTTATTTTTTGTTGCTGTTTAACGCAGATTTGTTGTTTGTGCACTGTCGTGTAAATAATGAAAGTTGAAAGGCAACTTTCAACTTCAACGAAAGCCCAGAACAACAATTACACAGAGTGAAATTATTAAGTATATATTGAGCTAAAATTGAGATTGCTGAAATATAGTATTCATATACTATATCAGGGAGGTCGCACTGTATGAAGCCCTCCAATAATACACAATTAGTATTTTTTTTTTTAGCTTTTATCAGTACTTGAACAGCTACAATTAGATCATGGAACATATAGAGGGGAGGCAGACAGAGAGATCGAACAGGCTTAATTGAATCGTCTCCGTATCTAGAATATATACATTTTATGAGGTTGGAAAAGCTTCCATTTGCCTGCTACCTACTTTTGCATAACTTCATTATAATCTGTTTCCTTTTTTTAATCTATTCAGGGTATATCAAGAGAAATATATATCCCACTGTTTTTAAAAATAAAACACAATTCACTCAGAAACTTACTTTTAAAAGCCAATTAAGCCTCATTTAGGCTAATCAATTGAATCATTGTTCTACCGTATTCGGATATTTATTCCTTTCTGACACTGGCTAAATCAAGTATGGTTTACTGGTATTTCAATATTATTCTCGCTGTGTACAACACTGAAACAAGAACTAACTGTAAACGTACTTGAACCGATTACAAATTAGCACTTGGGGCCATTTTCAACTACTACATTCGCCTGCGCTTTGAACTCCTTTGAGTCAGGCCGACAACAACCATAGCCAAAGTTAAGATAATTATGCGCAAAGGCGAAACGTGAGACCAAAATGTGTGTGAGAGAGAGAGAGAGAGAGAGAGAGAGAGAGAAAGAGACAGAACGGTTGAGTGCGAGTGAGAGAGCGCAAGAGTTAGATCCTTGTCGAGGTGGCAGCAATCTTAGATTCTGTGGTAACATGCAACCATGCAACAGCACCAACGCACACGAAATGGTCTACGAAATTGTAGTTGTTTTTGGTTTTGTTTTAGCCATTTGCGTCTTTGGCCCATGCTACAACTACTGCTGCTATGCATGGCTGCATTTTCATTACGCAGAGCCTGAACTAGTTTAAAGCAGCTCAAGGACACGACTCAACTCATGCTTCGCTTGACATGTTGTCATCATCAACATCAACATCCACAGCAGCAACAAAAAACAACAACAACAGCAATCATAATAACAACATCAACGAAATATCTAGCAACAATGGCGACGTGTTATTAAAAATGAAAAATAAGTGCATGTCATGCGAACACTAACAACTCAAAGGCCATAAAATTAAACGCAGCAACACGCCAATTTATATGCAGCAACTAATTGTCCATGCCTCATACAGACAAAAGTAGTTTATTTTAAATGTGTTCTTTCGTCAAGTGTTTCTTATACTTTTAATATCGATATATTTTGAATATCTTCGTGATATCTTTAAAGTAAAGTTTTTGCTTTTGAGATTGCTGTTAGATTTGTCAAAGTCACTCTTTATATTATTATGTTCATTAAATTGTGTACAGCAAGTGTTTTATGGGCAAAAAGTGTGAGCAAAATGGGAGACGTCAGAAAAATGTGGTTTATGAGTAAGAAAGAACGAATGAATAAACCATTCTATTAAATAAGCTTGTAAGCCTTTAACAATTAAGAAAGACATTTTGATTAAAAACACTCATTTCGAAAAGAAAGCAAAATCATAAAATTGCATTACTGCCCGGCTCTTTAAAGTGCACAATAAAATATTATGAGAGATGAGCATGTTCATTGGCTGAGCAATTTGCTGAATAAGCTGTCGTTAATAATTACTATGTGCTTGCTATAAGAAATCATACGCATGACTCGTATTAATATATTTTTGCTGTGCTTACGGCTATTTATAGTGTATTGATTATAATTTTGGGGGGGCGTATGTAAATGAAATAAGAAAATTGCGGAAGCCAATAAAAAGGACTGGCAAGCATACATCATGTAAATATACCTTATGTATGGCCTTAATTGCTACGCGGTATAAACATGCGTTGCGCATACAAATTCTTTGAGTGCCGAAAGGCGTCAACGAAGTCGCTTAACTTGCCTCCTTTTACAACAGCAACAAACGATGAAAGAAAGCAGTTGGCATAAGGCAATAAAAATTACAACGACAGCAGCAGCAGCAGCAGCAGCAACCAGAACTTAAGCGCCTTAAACGCCTGCTATGCGTACAATGGGGCGTATGCTTAATCCTATTTTGGTATTTTAATTGCGACGAGTGAGCGAGTAACAAAAAGAGACAGCAAAAGCGATGGCGGAGGTAAAACTAATGTTAAACTTTGCTTGCCTTTAATCTAGGAGATTAAGCGCTTCTGTTCATGTATGTAAGTTTATGCAAATGTGTGTGTGTGTGTGTGTATGTGTGTCGCAGCGTTTCCACGTCATTAACTTTTAATGGCAAGGCCGTAGTAAAAAGTGCTGCCTGCTTTTGAGCGTCGCGCCGCCAATTTTATGTTGCCTACTTTTGAGCGTCGGCCAATATATTTCAACTGGCAAACTATTTTTGGCTCTCTTTTGGACAGCCAAGGACAAGGCTAACTATCACTGCAGTTCTTTTTGTTGTTGTTCTTGTTGTTGCAGCTAGTTTAATGCACATTTCATGTAGCGACTGCAACAGCGCACACCTGCAACAATTGCAACGTGACGTGACAAGTGGCAACTGTCTAACACCAACACTTTTCGACTGCTTGACACTTCGACAGGTTTTGTGACGGGGGGTTCATGAATTTTGCTAACTCTTCATGGTTTTGAACCGCAGCTCAAAGCAATAAACAGGCAGACAGCGAGATAGAGAAACAGAGGCAGAGAGTGGCAGCTAAATTGAGAGAGGGTGAGAAAGAGAGAGAAAATACATAGCGAGAGCAAGAAAGGGAATGCGAGCAGTTTGTGAAATATTAAAGCAGTCAAACAATGGTTTTGTATTTCTCTGCAAGCTAATGCACTGAAAAAAATTTGTACTAAAACAAGTTGGGAAAAAAGTAAACTCAATTGTTTTATTTGCTAATTGATTTTTAACATTCCAAAATGAATACCTTTTGAATATTTAAATAACTGTTTTATAATCATATTTGAGTTTGAAATTCACTTCATTTCGACTTTTATAAATCATGTTGAATACGCCCGAAATTTTGGATTTAAGGAGCCAATCTAATTATCTTAAGATAAGTCTAATAAATACTAATTAATTTAAAATCTAGTCAATGGTTGAATCTCGCAGAGAATTAGTAGAAAATCAGATAATGGCAAATTTTTAGTAAGACATGATTTAAACTTGCTTTAGTTATTTTGTGCTTCGTAAAAGTGTATTTTAAAAATTTAATAATTGAGTCTAGAAAATTTGTGATCCAACATTTTTGTATTTGAAACTTTGTTATTTCATTGTAATTTTTTTTTCTGTGCATCTTGTCTGCAGATCGCAGTCAGTGTGAGTGAGTGTTTGTTTGCCATGTGGATAAAGTGGCTAAAATAACACGTACGAAATATGGCTCGTGGCATATGTGCAATCATTCGTAGCATTCGCGTAGCTTTTGGCTTTGATTGTTCGACGCTCTCGCCCTGCTCGACATCCAATATTCTTGGCTTGTAATTGAAATTTAATTCAAAGGGCAACAACAAAGAGAAATAAACTATAGTTGGCTTTCATTCATATTTAAGCTGTCAGCCTTTTAACAAAAGGACAAGAAGACGAGTAGTCTGTCTTCTCCCACTGGTGCTGTCATCATTTCGAAATGGCATTAGTTGCGAACAGAATAATGATGTCTGATAGGGGTTCGAGGAGGGATGGGTTTTGTGGGCTGGGTGAGTTGCAGCAACCCCAGGCGTATACGCAATCAAAAATAGTATATCATATGACAAATTCAATCAGACAAAGGGCACAACGTAATTGAAGTGTATGCGTTGCCTGGGGCCCCACATTGCCAAAGACAAATGTTGATGTTGACTTACTGCCTGGACACACACACACACACAAACACCCATCGAACACTCACTAAAAGCCACACAAGAGAAACAACGGCAACAGCAGCAGCAGCAGCAACATCAGCAGCTTATCAATTATTCAGTCATATTTTGAAACATTGTCGAGCTAAGTGCTATGACAGAGAAATTACAGGTATAATTGGCTAAGTGTTACGCAGTACTCAGCTTAAATATGCTTAATTTAGGTTCTGGCTGTAATGTAAGATTCGATTTCATTAATTCTGCTTTAGTAGTAATTTTCAATTTAGCTTTCATATAATTTTACATTATATACAAATATACATATAAAAACAAACAAGTGTATTTATTTTTATGTTTTTTTAACTGTAAGTTGCTGAGTTTTTCACAATTATATTGTATGCCCTTAAAACGCATTTTTAATTAGTGCAGGGTATAATTAGAAAGCTGAAGGCAACTTCAGTTGACAAACTTTTTTTATTATTAAAACCAGTGAACAACTTTTCAACAATTTCTCGGATTTTTAATAACAATTTCAAAGTGCGCAACTTTCAACTTGTTGTCTGATTGAAGTGTGCTGCTGATTGTGTGTTTGTGTGTCTGTGTGTGTGTGGGTGTGCGAGTGTATGTGTGTGTGCGAGTGTGTGTGGATGCGTGCAAGTGGGTTATCTGTCGCAATGGTAGATAGAACATGCACATATACACTGATTGCTTTGGCTCTTGCCTCTTTTGCTGCCACTTACCACTAATATCCAATTAGCTTACATCGGTCGTGTCCTGAAAAGTGTGCGCTACAAATTATATTTGCTGCGTGATGCTGCAATTTGTCAACCCTTAAGCGAGCGTAATGGAAGGCAAGCATATGCCGTAGTACACACATAAGCACACACTTACACACGCACACACACACACGCACACACACACGCACACACACACACGCACACATATTTATATGGGCTGTGTGCAAACTGATAAGGCAGCTTCCATAGCATTAGCTTTTATTGTAAATTAGTTATTGCCTTGTCAAACTAAACGATAATAACCCAACGTATCAAACTCCATTCCATTCTTTTGCTCTTATCTAGCAACATGAACGTGGCGTAAATCTGAAATAGAAACGGAGCAGAGCGGCAAAAGGCTGTGTGGCAACAACAACAACAACAACAGCAACAACAACCAAGTAGTTGGCTACCATTGTTCTTGTGGCGGAAGCGGAAGCAGCGGCGCTTGTTAATTTTAAAATGCATTTACACTTTGAACGCAACATCAACACAAAATGCGACTGCACAATACTATCGCTCTCGTGGATGGGGAAGGTGCCCGATGATATACCCGAGGTAAGCCAATTTACTTTTTATGCCGGTCAAAAGCTATTAGTCCAGTCAGCAGGCAACTGCAGCCAGTTAATTTGTGCCATCCTACATCCAACATCCAACACACTAATACAATAAATACCTACAATGTCCATTAAACTGTCGAGCACTTTAAATTGCCGCCTGTCGCCTGCCGCCACTATTAACGAGTGTCGCCCGCCCAGGGCCATTAGATGAGCTCAGCTCGAGTGGGCGGGCGGAAGGGTGAGCAGCTGGGCAGATGGACATAGTTGGATGAGTGGGCTGCTGCTTGGTGGTGGTCAATCTTTCAGCTTTAATAGCATATGAGCGTGACAATGTATAAAATAACTGACTAATGGCAATGGACATTTTAAGTCTTTGCACACGCAGCATTTGCACAATTATTTTACCTTTAAGGCGAGCAACGTGCATACAAATAAAGGATTAAAAACATCAATTTCGTAAAAGCTTCAAATTTGGCACTCAAAACAAAATAAAATAAAATATGGCAGCAAAAGATTTACAGATTATTTTCCAATAGATTTCAACGAATTGTAGCGCAAAACCTGAAAAAGAGTGAAGTAAAATATACTAAAGTGTTTTCAGGATATTTCACAAATATATTTGCTAGAATTTTAGATAAATAGCAAATAACTGTTGTAACAATTATTGGCTAATATTTGTTATACAAGTTGAGCGCAAAATACAGATTGAGAGTTGTTCACAAATATGTTTCCAAAAATTTTAGATTGCAAGTAAAAAAGAGTTCAACTTTAAATGCTGTTTTTGGCATCAATTCTAAATGAAAAAATCAAACAACCGTTAAGTTTCTGGACAAAAACTTGAAATATGTTTGGGCACAGATGACAGTTTAATGCCCATAAAAATGTTCTCAAATTAAGTGCTTTTCAACAGCTTATTAACTCTTTTTGCACGGGTTGCAAGCGAAAAACGTGCCACAAACTTTTTGACAGGTTTCGTTTTGTTATTGATCCTGTTTTTATATGACTCCAGTTTTTGTTGTTGTTGTTGTTTTTTTTTTTTGATACGCCTGAGTTTATTTCTGGCATTTCTCAAGTAGCTGTAATTTTGTCTGTCGCAATGGATGCGCATACACAATGGCCACACAGGAAGTGCAGGATTCAGCTTACGTCCAGGAGCTCATGCCTATTTATAGGACGTCCAGTTTTGGTTTTGTTGTTTGCTTGGCGCTGTGCGAACTTAAAATTGATTTTATGTGTATTGTGGGGGGGATGGGATGGGCGCCTGGGATATGGCATTAAGTTTGATGTCATGTCTGAGGTCTTAGCTTTTCCAATTATTATGAACTTTCAGTGGCTGAACAACACACATACACACACACACACAAGCTATATAAGCCTTTTTATATTGAATATAAAAATCCAATCACGTTCAATGCGTCTGCGTCTGCGTCTCGAACTGGGCTCATGTGACTGTAACCAGTATCCGGTTTCCGTATCCAGTGTCTTGTGGCGCCAAATTACAGACGAGTGGGCGCCTCAAGTGGTGCACCTGCACCGCCAATACCAATAGCAAAGTTACCCTTCTACTGGATCTCCCTCTTTCTATATATATATATATATATATATACAGCTATCTGTTTGTGATTCAGTTTACCCATACGTCTGTGCAAATGTTTCCCTATGCATAGGAGCAATAGCAATGATTTAATGAACAGTTTTCAATTTCATTTTCAATACACTCGACTCAGTCTGTGTGTGTTGAGTGTGTGTGGGTCTGTGGGTGGGTGTGTGAATTGAAGAGCTCCTCGTATGTGTGTTTTGTATGTGGTTAAAGGCACGTGTCAGGGTTAGCGCGTGTCGATTCCTGTTTACATCCCATTCCCATTCGGATTCCCATTCCTTTTTCCAATTCCAATTCCATTCCCAATCCCTATTGCCCATTGCCAAGTGCATGGTGTCTTCGTTTCATTTTCTCGTTATGTCTTTGCGGCAATTTACGGCCTATACCCTGTTACCATTAAGCCCAGTTGCGTAACACGGCTTATTCGAAGTATCTGTAAATGCTTTTATCTTGCGAAATATATCTGGTAAAGTTAGGAAAATCGGTATATGGATTCTCTTAAATTATATGCACCTGATCACTGCGATATATAAATAAAAAAAAATGTCTTGAAGAAGAAAAAAGTCTTGAGATTTTCTAGATGATAGATTATCATAGATAGCTAATAATAGCTAACTGGACATTATTTTTAAAGTTTATAACAGCTAAAGTTTTTATTGTTTGTATATAGTGTGTCATCTTAAAATATATGTATATATTTTTATTTGATTATTGCATTTTAGATTATAAATTATATGATTTTGATCAGGAAATGATATAACTTAGTAAATTATCATAATAATGAAGTAAAATAGAGTTATATTAAAAGTATCCCCTTTTTTGCATCTTGTATTAATTCCATATGAGTAATTTGCTGTCTATATAGAGTAACCAGGCGTTGTGAGATGGGTGTCAGATGTACCATGACTTTCAGAAATTAATATAAAGTTCATATTATATATCTGTGTCAATTTATAAATTTTTAAAATGTTTTTTTTGTGCCTTTTAGTTGATGTGTGAAGTGGTTGAAGCTTAATGTTAGCGTAATTATTTTTACAGGGCATCTGTCAGCCTATCTCAGTCAATCCACTTACTGTTATTTATCTGGTGATAATCAGTTGACGCAGACGCTTTCAATTCAGTAAATGTTGAAAGCCGCTGGGAGTTGCGACTTTGCTTTCATATAAATCATCTCAGCAAAACGCTTTGCGCTGCTCGTCGCTCTTTAAATATTCCCTCAGCGCATGTATTACATCAAAGTATTCGCCAAGTCGCGTAAAGTTTCAAATATTTATATATATGAAAGTTGCACAAATATATACATTTTTTTGTATTTTGATGGCTGGACTTGGTCATGGCTGTCATAATGTTTTAAGAGGCACTTTTCATGATTGGCGATTTCAACTTGAACTTTTACTGACTGATTGCTTCGCTCTCTATATGTGTATATGTGTATGTGTGTGTGTGTGTGTGTGTGTGTGTGTGTGGTGTGTGTTTGCTGTGCCATCAAAGGCAAGTGGCAGAGACGATCATAAAATGCCGGACTGTCGCCATGGCAATCAAATTTCGTAGCACAATAGACAAGGCTCAACTGTAGGCACTGCCAATGTCAATCTTGTAGTCAAGTGCACAGTGAAAAAACTGCACACATATTGAACACACCCTCCCTGCCCCCTCTCTCCCCCGCTAAGCCAAACGCTTACTCTGCTTAAGGGTTGCAAGTGGCGGCAGTTCACATACATAAATTGACACAACAAACTGATGCGGCGTGTACATTTCTGACATGCCCCGAAATGAAATCGTAAAATGAAATTCAATACCATTGCATAGATGTATCTGTATCTGCATCTGTATGTGTGTGTGTGTGTATAACTAAATGTGTATATAGCATGACATGTGGGTGGGTTTCCACGAAAATCAAAATCAAACTCAGTCGAATGTAGAATTGCATAAAATGCCATTGTCATTGACTGCTGCCTTCATGGTCATTATGCAAATGTTCAAATGTGTCGAAAAGCTGAATTTCAATGTAAAATTTTGCCAGCACACACTGGGTATTCTCATTGCCAACTCATTTGAATTTTCAACATTTGGCTTGACAAATTTTATTATTCTAGATTTTTTTTTAAGATCAAGACAAATTTGTACTTCTTATGTCAAAATTAGCAAAGTTGACCCAGCCGTTTTTTTAAGCTCAATAAATAAGTGAAGCCATTAAAGTTCATCACAGCCCAAAATTCAAATATCAACCAGAATATTCAAGTAATTTTTTAAGCCAAAAAGAGTGAGTCTTGCTTAAAGTTCTTTTACTTAAATAAGTATCTAGACAAAAATTTCATATTTGTTCAAATACTTATTTATGCCCTTAGCGATAAACTTTCAGAGTGTTTTTAAGCGGAAAACTAAATAAATTCCCATAATAGGGCGGGCTTAGCTGTTCTTTGTGACTGCTTAATTTTATATAACCTTTGAACTTGCCACAGGGTGTTGCCCCAGTCGCATAGTTCTCACATTACGGCACTCGCATTAAATTCATAAATTCATAATTTGAAGGCATAAGCGAAATGTGAGTGGTTTTTCAGTGCGGAAGGGCTTTTCCAAGTCGTCTGCTCAAAATGTATTTTACATATTTATTGCGCGCTCGAAAGTATGCTACAATTTTTGCTCATACTTAAAATATTTTCAGATTTTCAGATTTCTGTGCTGAGGGGCAACTTTTAATAGGGCAAATAAATTGCAAAATGCGGCAACTAAGCCGAAGAAATGCCATCATCAACAACTGAGCTGAAGATGAGAGGCCAAAATGCTTGACATCGCTTACCATATTATTAACTTGGCAAACTCTGCTGCTGAAGTTCGCCTCGCACCTACTGCAAAATATATATGTTTAGTTGGGAGTTGCACCACGCCCCTCCCGTTTCCTGTTTGGCTTAAGTATTAGCTGACGACTTAGCAGCAGCTTCATTAACCAAAGCACTGACCCAAGAGCGCTAAGCATCATTAATAAGTCCTTTTTGCTTGCGTTGACTGTTCAACTCTTCATGCTCCTTCTCACTCATTATATATTTATCTCTCTCTCTCTCTCTCTCTCTCTCGCTCTCTCTCTGTCTCGCTCGCTCTCTCTCTGTCTCTCTTTCGAGCTTTGCACTGTTTTAATTATGTGCCGTAAAAAATAATCGAGTTCTTAGTTCCATTCAATCCGCGTGCACGGCAAATGACAACTGAGCACTGGTCACTGACCAGTGAGTAGTAGTGGATGAACTTGCGGCAGCAGGAAGGGGAATGGGAATGGTATTTGTGGTAGCCAATCCCTCTCAGCATTTCCTGCTAATTATGTGCACTAGACTGTGTTGCTCATGCTGGCGGCATTTTTTCTCATTTCATTTCGTTTTGTTTCATTTAATTTTGTTTTGCTTATGGGCCCAGCCGCATATTTTACGGCACTTTTGTTCAACTATGGTTAGGTGGGAAAAGGGGCGTGGCTGCTGCTTTATTTATGTTTGTTTCATTGCGCGTGTTTTTATTTAATTTCACAACGACCATCAAAATGCCAAGCTGCAGACTGCTGCTGCTCCTGCTCCTGCTCCTGTTGTTGTTGTTGTTGTTGTTACCTTTGCTTACGGGCCTGCGTTTATTATATTCGTAATGAGCTGCGTGTACCCTGTAAATTAATCCACATACAGGGTGCATGGGTCGCTACAAAACTGAATGGTATACGAGTGGAAAAAGTAACTAATGCAGTATTAAACAGAAAGTTATAGATTTTTTTATTAACTAGTTTTTTAAATTTTTGGTTAACTGATTTCAATAAATAGGGTCAACATAGTTGCTAAGAATCAGTGTGCAACATTTGGGTTAATAAACAACTCGAGTCTGAGTCGACACTAACTAACTATAATATAAGTTATCGGCAGGAATGAATGTAAATAATAAATAATAATAAATAATATTATATATAGATAATGTATCTAAATTGAACTTATTAATTTATGGCATTTATCGATATTTACCAATGCTGCAAATGGTAATCGATTTTATTGATATAGCAAAAAAAATATCAGAACTTCGATGTCAGCTTACAAGCAACGAATTATTAATAATTAAAGCAAGTCGCTTTTGTACAGGGTATTTAAATAGCTGAGCACTCAGATTAAGCTAGACTTTATAGCTATTGCTTGATTTAAAGCTAAAAGTTTTTTTGCGTTTAACAACCCTGAACAAAGTTCTGCACACCATCGTAACCAAACTCAGCTGGCCGTACACACAAATACACACACATACACACGCACATACACACACACATACACACACACGCACACACACACACACACACACATACACACACACACATACACTCACACACACACACATACACACACACACATACACTCACACACCCACACACACACATATACACACACCTACGCATAGAAACACACGCACATAAAGCTCACAGCTCACCCATTATAAATGTGTTACGTGAACAACCCCACTCCGCCCACTCATTCACAGCTTCGGTTGCCACGCTTAAGCTGATTTAAACATGACGCGCCGAAGGGCTTTTGTTCGGCTTGTTGAACAGGTGCCGATTACAAGAGCCAATTTCGCTGCTGCTGCTGCTGTTGCTACTGCTGCTGCTGCGAGTTAATTGAAAACTTTTTAATTGTTTAGGCGAATATAAAGTCGACTTAGTTTCCAGATTAGGCCGCAGCCTGATTTATGGTCACGTCTTGCCTTAGCCTGCTGCTGACAGTTTCAATTAAGAGTCGGCACGCGCTTTAAGTTCCTCTGCCTATTGCGATGTTTACATGCCTCTATCTCTCCTTCTCTCTCACACATACATTCTATTTTCCTCTATGGGTGCATTGTGCAAGTTTAAGCCAAGCGCTTGACCATATATTGAATCTGCATTAGGTCAGGTCTAAAAAGTGTAATTTATTTGTGAATATCCCAGTCACAAACACACTCATACACACATCATCAATACGCACACACACACTCATACACACATCATCAATACGCACACACACACACACACATACACACAAATCACAATCAGCCTGGCTAGTTCAATCTTGGTTAATGTCTGCTTCGAGCTGCTCGTGCTCTTTACACTTGGTTGACGTTGTGGCTTTCAGTTGTGTCCTTGATTGGTTTACCCAGCATTTTGTTTGTTAGTTTTGGCATTGGCACAGTGGCTGTCATTGTTGTTGTGTGCGGTTTTTGTGCCTGCCACTTGCCACTTGTCATTTGCCACATTGCCACACAGACACATGCCCCAGCTATGCGGCTAGCCACACAATGGCCGTCCACATTCAATTGTCGCACACCAAATCAATCAATTATGTAAGTGACCAATCTTAACCATTGCATAATGTTTGCTTCTTGTCAATAATTTGTTTGTATTATTACTTTTGCCTCTTGCTTTGTTTTTAACAATATTTCGCTTTGAACTTTGCTTTCCATTAAATTAATTGAGTATTTCCTAGGCAGCTCTTTGTGAAAAGTTTTCTTTACATTCCCAAGTGGCTAAATAAATTGCGTATTTTTGCTCGAGTGACTTTTTCAAGAGTTAAACTCTGCTTTAAATTTTAGTTTGGGGGTTTTTAATAAAAATAAAATATTTATTTTTTTTTTGTAGAAAATATTAAATTATCAATTAGTCTCTGCGCATCAGCCTTTATAGTGTTATGGTTCTCTTGAATATCTTTAAGCAAATAAAGAATAATAAAGCTACATATTGTTAAAAAAAACAACATAATTGGTTGATTTTATTAATATATAAATAGCAATTATTGTTTAGGATAACGTCATATAAATATGAACCATGTAAATAATTATTAATATTTCTTCTTCTTTATATGTCATACGAATACAGCTCAGAACAGCATTTAAAGAAGCTTATAATATATATATATATATATCGTTACAACTTTTGATCTGCAGCACATGTGAAGCTTGCCTTGTTTTATTAGTATTATTTTATTCTTTGCTCCGTCTTATGCATTGTTCAGGTTTTCTCATGCTTGCCATCTATTTCCATGTCCATAAGCTTCTTAACTTTTAGACATTGTGTTCTGGTTGGTTCTCTGGTAATTGCTTTAATACTGTTTGTATCTGCATATGTGCATATTGTAGATTTCGTTGTGCCCTTTTATGTAGCATTACGCATCCGCCACGTGCACGTCCAAAAGATTTTCACTTTGACAAGCAGCAAAGTATAACATGATGTGTGGATTGGATTGGGAATTTAGTAGAATGGGTTTACTTGTTTTGGGTCATATGTGTGCTACGAATATGCATGGCAACTGACATAACATGTATCTCATGCTCCATTTGTCAACGCTGGGGCAGCAACATGCAAAGCAGCAGCAGCAGCGACATGTGAAACCCATTTGCAACTAACGTCCCCAGCATCCATCCATGTCTGTGTCCCTTATTTTGCTCCGTTTCTGTCTCATTATGTATGTAACAAAAGATGAGTTGCACTTGAGCATGCTAAAATGCGTTATTAAGTGCATAAATATGCAATGTGCGCTGCTTTTGCCTGCCCCCGCTCCGCCATGCACAGCTAGCTATCGTTAACAATGACGCTCAGGTGAATAGGGTCGTCCAGGTAAGGATGCAAGGATGGGGTGCTGGCAAAATGTGCGAAGAGCTTTTGAAATTTAATAAAATGCAAAATGCAAATGCAAATGCAAATGCAAAGCCTGTGAAACAGACATATGCAATTTAAAATGCCCCAACTCTTAAGCCCAATGACCCTGCCTGCTCCATACCCAACCCCCCCTCAATTGTCACGCTAATGAGTTGGCCCCGTCTGGTTGCACACACAATGCTGGCCAAAAGCAACAACAACGACGTCGACGACGACAACGACAATGAGCATTGTATGAATTATGCAGCTCGCAGTATCAAGAAAGGACGCACTGAAGCGCCTGCTCCCCGCCACCACAAATTGGCGGTAATGGCAAAAGCATGTCCACAATTACCTAAAGCCGACTGTGCCAAATACTTGTATTCAATTATTTTAAATGCAAATGAGCAAATAAACTAAGCGACGCAGGACAAAAAAAAAAACTAAATTAATAAAAAGCTGCAGGAAAAAAAAATCGATAATTACAACTTTTATGGCTGGCATGAAAAAGGATCAAAAAGGTGAGCACGTGCACACCGCCAGCAGGCAGGCACACACTCGCACACACACACACACAAACACACACACACACACAAACACACACACACACACAAACACACACACACACAGACACCTGACAGTCGTTATGAGCACGAACCAAATGGGTTGGTCTCTCGGTGCCTTTGGCTTTTAGTACGAGCTAAATAGCAAGAAGATAATGAAAATGCTGCAATGCGTCGCAGCATATCGAAACTGAATTACTCTTACAAGTGTAAGTTGGAAATATTTGCGGCAAATAATTTTGTACTTTAAAATGTGTTAAAATGAACAAACTATTAAAATGTGTTCAACGAAGTTGAAAAGCTAAAAGAAACAATTTTAAAGTACGAAAAAATTACGTTGAAAGTTGCGAAAAACATTTTTAAAGGATTTAGCAAATGTAAAATTAAATGAGTGCCTTAAATTAAAGAACTTTGTAAAATAAGAAAAGTAACTTGCAGAAGTTAAGATGATAAGTTAGTAGCAGACTCTTCCACTATTTGGAAACTGTTAAAATGAAAAGGTTTTAAAAAGACTACAATAAATAATTTAACAAAATGAATAATAAAAAATTAAGTATCGTACTGGATTTTCAAGGATTACACTAACGATGAAAACATACATTTCTTAAGGGAGAGCAAAGTAATTAATGTTTTTATTATTATGAATAAATTTGTAATCTAAGTCGATTGAGATAATTAGGTAAGAATTCAAGGTTGATTTGCTTGAAATTTGTTTCAGAAAAATGGCTTTTTATAAACTTATTTCGTGAAATTATTTTATTATTTGTTGTCCATCGTTGACATCGTTGCTATAGCAAGAGCATAAAAAAAAATAAAAAAAAAATCAACACACACCCAACCCCCGCTCTCGTCAAATGCTCAATTCTCCAACCTGCAAGCGGCTCAAGTTGTGAGCCCTTAGCCCTGGGTTCATGGTGCTCAGTTGTCTGACGTCTTCTGTCTGCTGTGGACTGTTGAGACTGTCGAGACTGTCAGGTTGTCAGGTTTGTCAGGTTGTATGGTTGTTGGTTGGCGGCTGTGCCAAGCCTTTTCACACTTGGCCCAAGTGGCAAAATGTTGTTACGTGAGCATTAAACCATATTTTAAGTTATTAAGTTATTGACAAAAGCACACGTCACCCCTTTTACCCTTCATTTTTTGTTCAGCCTTTTGCCAAGGCTTGCCTCGTGCGCTCGTGTCTTTGTCAGTGGTTGTGAATGGGGGTGGTGGTTGGTGGTGCTGTTGGTTGGGTTGGATTGTGTTGTGTTGCTTGGTGCCAGCCAGAAGTTGCCAGGCAGAGGACAGGGCGTGGATATGGATGACACTTGTGCGGTGCTTATCCGTTGTTGTTTACAATGCCAATGCCACGCCTTGAAGCTACAGCTCTAAACACACACACACACACCCTTACACTCATACACTCATACAAGACAGTCATAATGCCTGTATTATATATGTCTGCACATAAAAACTGTAAGCGGCACGCATAAAAAGAAATTTTCAATTTGGCCCAAGCTGCCGCCAGAGGCGCCTCCTGCTTCCATGCTCCCATGCTCCCCATTCAGCACATGCGAAGCTTGGTTTTCTTCGTTTTCCTGCTTTGGCTTCGGTCTTTTGGGATCTGTGGTAAATTTGTTAAATTTTACAAATTTCTGTTTTGAATTAAACATAAATATGGTCATAAGTTACTCCCCAGGTACAGCTGCCCCCGGGTTCCCATCCTCCTGTAGACATAATCATGTGCCTTGTTTGCTCCGGCTTCATCTTTCATGTGGTTTATGTTTTGGACATCTTTGCTGCTGCAATTTTACTGGCACTCTGTGGATTTTGGTGTTTCTTTTGCCCTTGTCACATGGCATTTCACCTGCACTTTATTACCTTTGTGCCCATATGGTGTGGCAAGGAAACAGTTACAACCCTAATGGTCATCTTGTGGTTAGCGGATTTCTTATTTTTTTTTTTTTCAAGCAGAGTCAGTTTTTTCCATTTAGCCATTCGCAGAGTGCTATAAATAATTTAGTCTGTAGAAAGTCTGTCAATTTCTTTAGCTGAAAAGTTTTCATCTTTGCTTTCTGCATTTTTCTTTTGCATACATTTTGACTAGTTGCATTGAGAACATAAATTTGAATCAAATAACTTTTCTTCATGCAAAACTTGAATTTATAAATGAAATTTCATCATTCCATTTTATAAAGCAGTTTCAGTTTAAATCAAATTTAAATGTATTTTATATACAACAATGTATCCGGACTCTGAGCAGCTGCCGCATGCTGCCTTAGACCTTTTTACAGAGTATCACGAAGTCGGGACAAATCCACTCAACACAATTGTACTTGTTTCATATCTGTTCTGGTTGCCTGCAAATGGCTGAAAAGAATGCGCATAATATACAGTTTGGACAGCATACTTGGATATGTTTTAGGGGGGTTGGTGTCGTCGTGGGGGGGATTGGGGGTTCGAAATAGTTTTGTGGAGGCATCTGCGATTGCCTGCTGGTCGTTCTGGACATGATGGCCTTCACAGCAGCCCTACCAGCAGCACATTGAGTTAATTTTGTATATGAAAGCAGAACAAGAACAAGAACAAGAAGAAGCAGAGGTTTTTAGAAAGTTTTGTACATGTAAGTGGCAAGTGGCAAGTGGCAGAAGGCAGCAGGCTGCCGAGGGGCATTGCAAAAGAGGGGAAGTTGCAGGCAAATAAACAGTCAACAGAGCTGGTCAACTGCCGTTTAGCAGTCCAAAGAAAAAGAACTTAATATTGTATGTGTATGTGTGTCTGTGTGTGTGTGTATGTGTGTGTGTGTGTGTGTGTATGAGTATGTGTGTGTGTGTGTGTGTGTGTGTAAATACGTCAGCAGCCGTTTACACTTTTTCTTTTCTTTTTGTTTGCGCTGCCAAATCAACCACCATCGTCGTCGACGTCGCAGTCGCAGTCGCTGTCGACGCAGATAATTTGCCAAGTGAGAGCAAGAAGGAGTGGAGAGAGAGAGACAGAGTTGCCCCAGTCAGGAGGTAACTGGTGGTGGTATTGAAGCGAATGCCATGACCTACTTTTGTGGCAACTTTTTCAATTTGTTTGTCATCGAGTGCTGCGCGGGTGTGGTATGTGAACACTGCCCTTAACTTGGTCAAAACCAATTGGTTTATTTGGATTAAAGATTACAGAATATGATACATCAATTTATATATATATATATATATATATATATATATATATATATGTGTTTATATGTCCCTACTAAAACACTACTCATAAAGCTTTTTCTAACTAGTTTACCCAAAATACAAACTCTCATCGAATTATGCAACAGCAAATAGCATTAGACCCAACATTGAGGCATAGAGTCGCTGCTGCACCGGACGCTGCTGATCCAGACCGGCATTTGGTATGCTCGGCACCATGTCCTCGGCTCGTATCGCCAGCTTTTCCCCATCCTGTTCGTTTTCCTCAGAGCTGTCCTCCTCATCCTCCAGCGGCGAAAGTGTGGACTGTCCTGTCATAAGGAGTAGCTGCATTCGCTGCAGCGGTGTCAAGTGCGCGAAGCGCGTCGTTTCGACGGCATTAGCGGATTCAAGGAAGGGCTTATAGTCTGGTGGCGGCACCCGATACCCATAGACAAACATTTGTACAAACAGCGTGCTGGTATTAAAGTCCGTAATCGTGGCTTTCAGGGTGCTCGGCGAATAATGACTGTACTCGGCAACGGGTGCCATATAATCATCAGCCGTGGCTAACTTGTTCGTAAAGTGCTACAAAAATAAGAGGCGAAAATTATTGTGAATTAACTTAATTCAAAGTCATCATTAACATTATTATCATCATTCTACTCACATCGAAGATGACAAACTTGATGTAGGTGATGTAATCGCTGTCAATGTAGTAGAAGATAACGGTGCGATTTATTTGGTCCATGGGCACATCTGAAGATGTCTGATAGGTTTCATAAATTAAATCGTCACCTATTAGAGGGAAAAAGTAAAAAGTTATTTACAAAATTATTTGAAAACTTAAAAGGTTGGAGTTATATAGAAACTTATAGCTAGATCGATTCGACTGATAAGGAATCTTGCTACTTTATATTATTATTAATAATTAAATTGATTACCCTCTTGCCGCACGCCAATCTCAATGGTTTTGTCCTTGTGCTCAAAGTCCGATGGAAAGGTGGCTGTTACGCTGCTCTTCTCATCCGTGTCCACTAGCAGATTGTCGAGCTTTGCATTGTCATATAATTCGTCCGAGATATCTTCGTACTCATCATCAGAGGGCTTTAGCACGCCCTCAAACTGTGTGTCACGATTGACAAGCAGCGCTGGACTCACATTCAGCATGGTCTGATTGAAGCCATAGATCATGATGAGCACATCAAAGGCAGCCGACAGATCCTGATTATTGGCTTCGATCTCAGTCTGATTGTTAGCAAACATACGGACCACGCCCACCACTAGGCTGCTCGTATAGCTGAATTTCACCTCGGCCGAAATGTTCTGCAAATAAGAGATGATTGATTGATCAAGTTGTACAATTAGATGGCCATTCAGGGCATTCAATCAAGCATGCCGAATGCTGCTTGCCATGCATCGCTGAAATGCGCACCTATCGTCAGGAACGCATTTTTGTACTGTTTATGTTTTTCATGAAAAAATTAAAAAAAATATATATATATATTTATATTTATATATATAAATATATATATAGTCTGGTACATATTTTGCACAGTTTTCTTGCGAAATTTGGCGTCATAAGAAGCCCAAACAGTGCCTTATTGAAAAACATTTCCATTGAAAATGTTTACATACTTATTTGCCACATATACATATATATGTGCAATTTCCTCTCCCCATCTCAGACCCAGTCGCAGAGCCAATGCCAAAAAGTCAAATAGACAAATTTTCAGCTGATTTGACATGTGTACTCATATATATATATATATATATAGATATATATATACCCTAAGAGAAGGTATAACCATATTCTCACGAATTGTGTAAGTTTTTGAAGATATTAAGGATAATAATTATTCATTGTCAGATTTTGAAATAATCATTGAAGCTCTCTGGATTAATTTTGGCATTAATTTGTATTTGTACATACATACATTAATATGTCGGATCGGATTACTATATGTAGCTGCCCTAGGTATAATCGGTTGAAAGGGGGTTTTCTTATAAACAAAGATAATAAAGCAGTATAAATATGCTTCTAATATTTGGAAAAAAAAATATCAATTATATTACACTACTAAATATAGGTCTCTCAAAATCAGTAAAAAAAAATATAAGATTTTGTAAAATTTTGTTATTTGTTTACCATATTTTCTTAGGCAACCACAGATGAATAAAAAGATTATTGGGATCGGACTGTTATAACATATAGTTCGCATAGGACAAATTGAGTTCTTATTAACTAATTATAACTTTAATAAGAAGTCATTTTATTAGGCTCTTGACACTTGACCTAAAAACTGTCAATATCCGATTACTACATTTATGTTATGTAGCTTAAATGGGAATAATCAGTTGGCCTTTTAAAATTCAAGCAAAACCAACTATTTCCGTTTATTTATACTCAATTATTCTTTACAAAATATGGTTTAAACTGTTTTGCTTGTCAAATTGTTTTAAGTGTACTCTTGCAACTATGGAATGCAAATATTTCGACTTCTGTTTAACCTAATCATTTTGGTAATTAAAAGTTTTTATGGCTAATATTGTGCGGCATGTGGCACATGTAATTGGTTTATATAAGCCCAAAAGTACTAGAATCAAGTTAATATGCATATGTTGTTAAATTTTTATTTTTTAATTAGTTTGTCGAATTTGCCCATGTGCACATGTGGCTAATTCGTACCCAACTAATAAACGAACTCGATTCTAAGGCAATAATCTGCGCATCTAATGGCCAAACAATATGATATGGCAAACATTGGGCTGCGAGTGCCGCACAGACGCCGCGTACTAAATATAAATAAATACATATCTATATAGTGTTCTATTTGTTTTTTTTTCTTGTTGTGTTTTTGTTTTTTTTTTTTTTGTGGGCACTTTTTGTGTGACGAAAACAAAAACAAAAAAATAAAGCGAAGCAAAATTCGTTTCTATTTTGGTCTGAGAATATTGCAAAAAAAAAAAAAACATCGAGGATTTCGACGACAAAAACTTACATCCTCCGAGACGATTTCAATGTAGGTTATCGGCTCGTTAATGTTATAGTTGAACGTAACACTTGGTGGCTCACTGTTGCTGGCAGGACGCGAATGTTGAACGTCCTTCAGCAGCAGCTGATCGCCTTCAATGCGCTGCCCGACGCCCAGGTATTGCTTGGCCTGAACACCGCCTTGGAAGAGCAGCGCTTGACCCGTGATTAACAGCAGCAATGCGATTGCTGCAGACATTTTTCAATTTGTTTTTTTCTTTTCTTGTTAATTGTATTAGGAAGTGGCACGCGCGATTTTTTTAATAAAAGTTCTTTGAACGCGCCGCGGCAAACGAACGCTGGCAACTGATTTGGAGATCTTGCCCCGAGCCTACGCTGAGTAAGTGTTGACTGATCAGCAAGCATTTCACTTTCGACAAGAAATAGCGACACACAGAGACAGAGAGAAACAGAGAGAGAGCGAGTGAGAGAAAGAGAGAATACATGCGCAGAGAGAGAAAGATCGTCAGCTGCAGGGCATTTGGGAGCACAGTTTTTTACTTAAATTCTACATACACTCAGAGGAAAAAACTTTTTTTTTTCAGATAGAATTGCAATCAAATTTGCAACGTTTTTTGTATTTAGTTTTGTTTTAGATGTGTGACTCAAATATACAACGTTTTTCTTAATTAATTATTTTTAGATAAATTAAATTGGCAATTGTTTTTTAAATTTAAAAACTCTTTAAATTAACAAAGCATCTAACTTCGAGAAAGCAAGTTTTAGTTAAAAGCTCAAATTTATAAATATTATTGTATGTTAAATAAGGTATACAAAGGAGAAAAACTTGATTTTTTTTGTTTATGTCAAAAAAACATGCTTTACTGTTTTTCTCAGTGTCCTTAGTGCTCTGCGTGCACTTTAAGCAATTTCTTGCTTTTCGGCCATTTCTCAGCTGCCTTTTTGGTAGAGGGCGTCGCGTGTTCTTGACCTCATATATACACATGTATAAAAATATATGTACGTGTGAAGTTGGGCAACACAATACGTAGCCTAGACAAAAAGGAAATAAAATCTAGAATCACCCACCCAAAGTGCCTGCTTTATAAATGACCGCTTGCGATTCCCAAAAATAGAAAATTCTGACCAACAACCTTTTGCGCGTAGCGTTTAAATTAGTCCCACAATTGTCCGAAAATAGACATGAAATTAGCATGGAACATGAATATATATATATATACATATATATTTATAGTTTCTATCGGTTGGGCTTATCGCATAAATATTTAATAACTTGCTGTCAGACGCACAAGATGAATATTTAGTACAAGCGATCGCAGAGAATATATATATTATTTGAGTAAATATTTTATATTTACAGTTAGATATGTTTGTCGTACATATGGAGTGTATCTTTTATATGTTGATGGAATTTGCATATATATATATATACATATATATATACATACATGTTGTTAGTTTATCGTTTTCTCACTGCTTTTAAAGTTGAGAACCAGTGTATTTTATTCAATTCTATTGAATTGATTTTTATTGATAATTGAAGTCATCGTTAATCGCATATTAAATTTTAATTAATATTGCTGATATAAGCAATACAACAGTTATACACCCATAAAATTAATTGCGCATACGCCACGTTCAACGAAATGTTTATTTGATTTATTTATGCTTTATTAATTTCATATACATTTAAATTACGCTTTTTTTGTGGCCGCTGAGTCTTATTAATAAAATAAACAAACGTAAATACACGGGGATTTCAACTATTGTGGCGCCTCTCAGTGTGTGCAACATGCACAGAGCGGCAGTTAAACTATGTTGCGGATTTGTCGGTAGATGCATATTTGAAAAATTCAGGTATTTTTTTAATGAGAAAATTACATTTAATTAATTCAAATTTGTTTGTGTTGAGCGCTTTTAAATGGAGCACGTTGAGAGAAAGAGCCACATCGATGCTGCAGCATATTGTGCAACCGCAATTTATTGCTGCCACACTACCAAAACAACAGCAACATGCCACATGCCACATGCTGCATTCAAAACAAGCAAAACAAAAAAAAAACCAAAAACAATGCAGTTGAGCTGCATTGCAAAGCATTCGGGTGATTTGTGTTGCATTGAAACTTTGTGTGCTACAATCTAAATGGGAATCAGCTGAGCAAGCTTTATGTTGCCACAAACAAGTCTAGGACCAATTATGTAGCCAACAAGGACAACGGAAGTTTTTGCTGATTTACAATCAGATCAATTTCCGCATTACGCTTCGATGAACGCAAAAGCAAAGGCAGACGCAAGATGTGGCAGCTGCTGTTTGCTAGGGGCTAACAAGTTGCAAGTGGAAAGTGGCAAGTAGCGGACAGCCTGTTGACGTCTGTGCCCCGCAGCTGCATGTTTATGAAACTCAATTGCAACATTAACGCAAATTGCATTTAATGTTATCAATAAAGCTGCCGCCCCAAGACAATTTAAGGCCATATTAAATGATTGGCAAACTTTTTCTTAGTTCTGGCCAAAAACAACATCAACAATAACAAAATGTTCATTTCATTTCTCATATTTATTGCAATGCTTGAAATGAGTCACTTTTTTTAAAATTGTTTTCAGCATCGCAATTCGTGCTGAATTTGTAAACAACATAAAATTTTGGATTTCTATTGTTGTTCTTCATATTGACATGCTTCAACATGCATTTCCAAATTGTATTTTAGTTGCGTTTATTAAGCATTCAAAAGCACTAAATATTGAAAATACTGAATTGCACAAGTCATATAATAACCATGAAAAATCGAAATAAACATATCTGATTGTTTGTCTACAAGTATTTTATTCAAGTGTGTTTTGCATACCCTGCTGATATTGATTTTGCTAAAAAAAAAACGCAGGCTATGATGAAACTGTTCAGTTTTTTAAGTTATTCAAAAAAATAAAATAAACTCAAAAATCAAATGAAATATAGTAAAGTGTTTTTTTTGTATACACTTTGAATATGGCGTGGCCATGCTAAACCTGTTTAAAAAGTTTTATTTATTTACTTTGTTTTATTTAATTAAATATAATATAGAAATTGTATAATTAAAAGAGTTAAAGTAATGGCTGGCTAGAAAGGCCAACAAATTTTTCTGTTGAAAAAAGAAGAAAAATATATTTAATTAAAAAAAAAAATTTCTGAAAATTGCAATAATTGTTAGTAATGCGAAATAAATTCAAATTTATTTATTTAATGTCAACTAAAGGAAGTCGAGCTAAAAATACAGTAATAACAGTAGTTGCTTTAGTCGAGTGTAAAATAAAATCTCAATTCCTAGAAATGTTCAAATGTTCAATACATTTGATATTAACTTCTTGAGTTAAATACAGATTAAAACTTAGCAATTTGATTTAAATATTTTAACTATCATCTAGTATAAATACCAAAATTAAAGCTGCCTATTTGGGTATTTTCTAGCCGAAATACTTCTTTGAGAATATTCATAATTATTGCCGCCTCAAGTGTATATGGCATTGAATGCAGATATATATATATATATATATATATATTTACATACTCATGTCTCTCGTATTGGACCGCTGATGGGGCACGCAATGTCTTCATTCAAGTGGCCCGATGAAAGGTTAATAACACTCCACAAAGAAATGCGCTTTATAATTGGCGCCGTCATTGAATCCCGCCGCATTTTGTTGCGTTTCAATGTGCTACAAGAGGCGACGTTAGCTGCTTTACTGAAAATGGTCCATTGAAAAATGTGCGCAAAAATCCCAATATGCAAGGGAAATGAGGAAGATGGATGGATGGGGTTGGGAATGGGGATGGCGGATGGCTGATTGGGTGTGGAGTGAGATAGATAGATACGGCCAATGTCCATTACGTAATTGCATTTGAAGGCAGCGTGCATAAAACGGGCTAGTAAAGCAATTAAAAAGCGTGTGTGTGTGTGTGTGTGTATGAGCGAGGGGCGTGCGTGTGTGTGTGTGTGAGGGGGGCGTGGTCAAACTGAAATCAATAAAAAGTTATGCACGCTGTCCGCTGCTGGCCAAACGGAAATTACAGAAACAAATTGTTGTTGGCATTTTAATTTATGCCTCGCAAATTGGATTTGCCTTTAAAAATAATAATATTGACCGTTTTTGTTGGCTTAGCGGGGATTAGCTTGGCCCGGCAAACCTGGCTAATTTCCAACAGGATTAACAAATTGAATTGAAAATGAACTTTGCAGCTTATCACCTGACTGACAGCCGCAGTCACAAAAGTCAAAGCGCTAAAATGTAGGCCACACTTTGTGAAAAGCAATTGTAAAGTTGGTCTAAAATTCGAATTATTTGACGAGTCGGGTGGTGGTGTGGGTGATGGCAGCGGCAATATGCTGAATTTACAGCCTGCGTCCTGCAGATAAACAGCTCAAGTGGCAGATAGTTAAACATGTTAAGCTAATGCCAGCAAAAGTCTGCTCGACTTGAAAATACCCTGCGGTAAAACATATTTTAACTTAGAGTTAGAATCTAGCAGATAGTAGATGTATTTAATAAAAATACTCACAAATATGAACACTTCAAATTCACATCATTAAAATCTATTTAAATATTTCTATACTTAATTAAAGATAGAAATAGCAATAGAAGTTAAAAATCTTGTACACATTTTTATAGTTATTAAAAATGTGCAGAAATATTAAAATAAAATCTGCACACTTAGAAAAAACCATGTGTTACTTTAAAAGTAGCTCAAGTTACTCTGTACTCTTTATTGCATTCAGATATAGCTAAAATGTTGTTAGCCACATTATTCAGTCAGAAGCTAAAATTTGAATAATTTTAGTTACTGTTTATTAGCCCATAGACGCTATTAGATAACAGGCATATTCACACCACTTTGTGCACACACACAATGTGTAAAGGGTATAACGAGCAGCATATTGAGTGCCAACAAATGTCAGTTGAGTGTGTTCAGTGTGTTGAGTGTGTTGCCGCAAAGTAGGGCAGCAAGCGGCAATCAAAGGCAGCCAAAGATTGCTGGGTGGGATAATCCATTTTAGAGGTGCATTTACCGCATTTGAGTCTCAATTGGCGGCTGCTTAGGCGACTTGCCAAGCTCATCCTGACACGGCACACTTGTATGTGTGTGTGTATGTGTGAAAAGACACTCAATTTAGCTGTGGCTTTTTCTTTTTATTGGCCCATTTTGCAGGATGAAGGCTGGAAGCTGAACCGCACGAACTACTACCAGGAGGGCTGGCTGGCCACGGGCAACATACGCGGCATTGTGGGCGTCACATTCACCACCTCGCATTGCCGCAAGAACATGGACTATCCACTGCGCACCAACTACAATCTGCGGGGACACAGATCGGATGTAAGTGGTGCATATGATGTACATATGCTGTGCCCCTATTAAACTAAATCCTTGTCACTTGCAGGTTATACTCGTCAAGTGGAATGAGCCATATCAGAAGCTCGCCTCCTGCGACAGTTCTGGCATCATTTTTGTGTGGATCAAATACGAGGGTCGCTGGTCAATTGAGCTGATCAATGATAGAAACACACCGGTGACGCATTTCTCCTGGTCGCATGATGGTCGCATGGCGCTCATCTGCTATCAGGATGGGTTCGTACTCGTTGGCTCGGTGGCTGGGCAGCGTTATTGGTCATCGATGTTGAATCTGGAGTCGACCATTACGTGCGGCATTTGGACGCCCGACGATCAGCAGGTTTACTTTGGCACCACCCAGGGCCAGGTGATTGTCATGGATGTACATGGTGCGATGGTGTCACAGGTGCAATTATCCAACGATGTTCCCATCACATCCATGGCCTGGTCCTGCGAGAAATTTAAAATGGAGGAGGGCGAGGAAGCGGAGCCCGGTGTAACAAATGCCGGTAAGTGAGAAAAATTAACAAAATTATTTATAATTGCGTGAATATATAAAATTAGCAGATTTATTGAGGATTACGAATTTTTTAATATGCTCTACTTTAATCCAGGATTAATTAGAAACTATTATAGAACCATATTTTTAATAATACAGTTTAATAGAGCTTAAAACGTTATTTTAAAACACAAACTAAATTTTAATTCGTCTTAAAAAATGAGTTTTTATACTCTCATTTTTTTAACGAGTTTATTTCTTGTTGGTCAACCATTTTTAAAGATCTAAAGTAGTATTTTTTTTTATAGTTTAAGACATATTTAATAGATAAGCTCAACAAATTTTTATAGAATTAAATAAAAATAATTTAAATGTTAAACACTTGCAGAATCATAGAAAAACTATTTCAATAAAATTGATAAATTGACTATTTGGAAGACCATTTCCTACTAGTTTCCTTTGGAATTATGAATTGCGTCATTTAATGAATTTCTTTTGAGAAAATCAACTTTCTAAATAGCTAATCAGTCAGCAACAAGCAAATTTGTTTATTTCGATTAATGTGTATATAATCTAGGAAATCTCAATCTCTCAAAATCTGTTTGATTTATAGAAAATATATATACATATTTTTAGCACTCATAAATTTCGTTTTTTTTATTTATTTATTATGTAGCCAAGCGCTCGTTTGTGCTGGCGGTTAGCTTCCAGAATGGATATATCTATTTGCTAAAGTCGTTTGACGACGTTTCACCCGCACATATCAACACCTGCCTTAATGGGGCTCTGGGCATGGTCATGGAGTGGAGCAACTCCCGGGAGCTGCTCGCCGTCGCTGGCACATTACGCACCAGTAATTGCAATGGCGTCGGCCCTGATGGCAAGCTGGATGAGCTGGGCACGGCCACCAGCTATAACAATCTGGTCAAGTTCTATACGGAGTCGGGCACGTGTCTCTACCAGGCGCACATACCCTGCAGCAATGCCACCGTCTCGGCCATCACTTGGGGCCACAACGATAAGCGACTTTTTATTGCCACCGGCACCCAGGTGCACATTGCCTGGATATCGAGGCGAGTGGCTTCATTGCAGTTGCTCTGCCGGCTGCAGATCCAGGCTAGCGTTGGCTCCGAGTTACTGCTGCCACTGCTGCCGTTGCCTTCTAGGATTAAATCGCTCATTGGCAATCTGTTTGCTCAAACCATTCGAGTAAGTATCTATTGCTGAATCAATTTAAAGTTCGCCAACTAATCTCAATTCTTGCCCAGTGCTGTGTACCTGATCTGAAGTCGCTGCGCGATTTTGTGTCGCGTCCACCGCTCTGCTCGACGCGGCTGCACTGCACCATGATACGGCACGATGATGACTCAAATCTCAGCTCGGGCACATGCTACACACTCTACTTGGAGTATCTGGGTGGTCTGGTGCCGCTGCTCAAGGGCAAACGCACCTCGAAGATCCGACCCGAATTTGTCATCTTTGATCCACAAGTTAATGGTGAGTGAATTATTTGTAATTAATATTAAAATTTATTTGCGAACTTAAAAATTTAATGTTTTGATAGCTTTATAGTTTTTGTTGTCATCTCATAAATTATTTTGTTTATTTCGCTTACAGAGAAAATATCTAAAAAATTATTAAAACATATTTTATTTGATGATTTTTTTTAATGCCATTTTTAGTGCAAGCGAAATGATTCATTTAGCACAATGCATAAATTTAAATTCAATTTGATTCCATTTGCAATTAAATTTAATCACCAAATAAATTAAGTAAGCAATTAAAATTATGTTCAATATATAAGAAAAAAATAATTTTAACTCATAAAAAAATTCAAATAGAGATCAAATGGAAACATAAAAATATATAAAACTATAATCTCTTAAGATATGTGTGGTTATGTATAAAAAATATACATTTATTTGAACTAAAGGAATTTTTACTAAATAATTTCATATTCACATTTAATTAAGTTCATCGAATTAATTTAATTCAATAAAATTTATGCATTACAACTTGTTTTAATCGGAAATTTGTTATTTACTTTCAGACAATTCGCTGTATTTTCAATATGCAGCGGAGGCGAAGAGCTCCTCGGGCTCCAGTCAATCCACGACGACGGGGAACAGCGGACGTACTGATTCCTCCGACAGTGATTTCGAGGAGCGTTCCCGCTTTGGCTCACCCCGCACGCCCCGCAAGCGTCGTGTGCGCCCCAAGCGACGCAACCAGAATGGAGATCGTGCGGCGAGTGGCAGTGGGGGCAACGATCCGGATAGCCTGGATGAGCTGGCCTATGTGGATACGCTGCCCGAGGTAAGAGTGTAGCCTAAATCAATTTGTTGCCTGCGTTGAATTTGACATCTTCTCTTTTCAAGCAGGAAGTCAAGCTGGTGGAGGTGACCTCAAATATATGGGGCACAAAATTCAAGATTCATGGACTTGCCAAAACCGTCCCAGCCAATTTAGGCCAAGTAACTTATAAGACGTCCCTACTGCATTTGCAGCCGCGTCAAATGACGCTGGTCATCACGGAGCTGCGAGATGATTTTCCAACCGGACCCGATCCCAGCTTCAATCCGAATCTCTTCTCCGAGGACGAAGAGGAGCATAACAATTACAATCACAGTCATAATCAACACAATTCGGATGCAGTGCCGCATGTGAGTGTCACCAGTGCTGCGCCCGATGCCGCCCAGTTGGCCGCCCTGAAGCCACCAATTATGCCACAACGTCGCCTCAACGAAGGCGCCTCTGCGCCGCCCATTGCGCCCATGTCACCACGACCCAATCGCATTCTGGCTCGGCACAAGAACTCCCATTCGTTGAGCGTTAATGGTGCCTCCTCGGTGGGCCTGAGTCCATTGGCACGTGCCGAGAGTTATGACGACGACTCCTCCAACGAATCTCAGGAGGCGGCAGCGGCGACGGCCAGCACCACAGTGCTGCTCCACCAAGCGCCCTCCTCCAGCTCGAACGCCGGACCCAGCTGCAGCAAGAATCTCACCCGGCCGAAGACCATAAGCAGCTTCAAGAACAGCTACAGCCGCTCCAGCTCCAATTCCAGCTGCCAGTCACGTCATGCAATCTCTCCGCTCTACTGCGACGGATCCGTGCCAACGTTGCAGTCACCCAAGAATGCTGTTGCCCCCTCAGACATTATATTCGAGCGGCCGGCTGTGCCGGCTGCTGGTCAGACCACACTGATGTCGTACTCGAGCAATGCGGACTATGCCAACAATGTGGTGCAGGTGAAGAATGCGTTGATGTCGGAGCCGGTGCGGTCGGCGAATAGTCATGTGAATCCGGTGCCACTTAACCTCAATCTCAATTTGGAGCGCATGGACGCAAGGGCTGCCAAGTGCGCGACAGCGAAGCGACGCGACATGCTCTACATTGATGAGGAGACGCAGTCGCCGACACCCACCAACAGCACCACTAACACCACCTCAAATATGAAACGCACTCCGACTGTGGTATCCATTGCGCCCGCTCTGCCCGATTCCATAACGCGCAGCTGCAGCGTTGGGTATCTGGATTCGGTGGCCATAACACCCTCGGATGAGGCACTCTCCGCCCTGCGCAAAGATGCGCCCAACAAGCGACTGATACTGGTGGACAAGCGACGCAATCGCAATCGCAAAAGACAGCAGCAGACGGATGCGAGGCGCCAGAAGCTGCAGCAGACGGGCAAATCGAAGAGTCTGGACTCCTGTGATCTGCTTTCGCTGCAAACGAAATTGTCGAGCAAGGAGCACGAGCTGGTGGTGCGTAAGCTGCAGGAGATCTCCGATAGCAGCGCTTGCAGCAGCGCAGCCAACACACTGTGCTTCAAGTGTCGCAACAACATGAATCCCGCCAGCGTCTGCAAACGTTGTCAGCCGGCTGCAGCTAATAGTTCGGCGTTTGACGAGATTACCACGGTTGCGGCGTCTGTTGTAGTTGAGCCCGCCAAGGAGGCGATTCCAGTGACACCAATAGTCGCTGTGCCAAGCAAACCTACTCCCAAGAAACGTTTCGATGTCATCACTAGCTTTACGGACAGTCCGCTCTTCACGCGCAAGCATCGCTTTGGCTATGGACGCAGCAAGGATCTGGCCGCAGCTGCAACGGGCAGCAGCACAGAAAACTCCACCCCAATCCTAGCACGAAAGCACGAGAACAGCTTCAACTTTGTAAAGCAGTTGTCCGAGGTGCGCTGGCGCCGCAAAGAGCCAACTCCAAGCCAGAGCCAACAGCAGGGCTCAAGCAATGTGAGCACTTTGGAAAGACAACATTCCTGCGGCACTGTGGAAGCCACTCCCGTGGAGGCCAAGGCATCCGTATCGCTGCACACTCAGGTAAGAGCTGCGATAAGATTTACAGATGGATAAGCACAAATGACATAATTATCTATCATTGCAGGCTCTGACCACGTTGGAGAACATCATCAGTCGTTTGCGTGATTTGGACGAGGGTCGCTTGACACCGCCAACGACGCCGCAGCGCTTGCCACGCAGTTCACCCGCCTCACCGGCGGCCAGTAAAAAGAACAAGCGCCAGCAGAGCAACTCGCCGATAAGACACATCTTGAACTCACCACTGCTGAATCGGCGGCAGCGCAAGAAACCGAGCATCATTGAGAGCTCCGACGATGAGGGCAATCAGACGAATGGCTCCGGCGAGGAAATGGGCAGCACCAGCAATGGCAACGGCAAACAGTACCGCGATCTGGAGACATTCCAAAAGGCACAGTTGCGCCAAAAGGTGAGCTGGCATACAATATTTCAAATCGTCAATTGGCGTTACTAAATTGTTGGTCCATTTGTGCAGCTTAAGCGTGGCAAGATCGAGCCAAATGGCAGCGCCAGTTGCGCCATTCCAGCGCCAGTGCGTCGCGAGTTTGTCATGCACAACAAGGCGCCCATGTGGAACGAGATGAGTCAAGTCTATCAGCTGGACTTTGGCGGACGCGTCACCCAGGAGTCGGCCAAGAATTTTCAAATTGAGTTCCGTGGCAAACAGGTAACTAAAAATTACATATTTGTAAATTTACATATATCTGTATGTTACCAAGTTGGCTCAGGATATCAAAAAGCTTAAGTTTATATTGTTTTTCAATAAATTTAAAAAATTATGTTTTTATGCAAACAAAAAATATTTCTAAAAAGAGAAACTTCTCTAAGCGGATCTGAATTTTTTAAAACGTTAAAAATTTACATAGATGTTAAACTATGAAATTTAATTCTTGCGGATTAGTCTTTAAATTAGTTTAAGTCAAATTATATTTATATTTTTTAATTTGAATCAATGGTTTTGTATCTACTTCTTTTTTTCACTTCTGCGTAAAGCTTTTTCGTAATAGGAATAAAATTATAATAAAATAAGGATTAGAAATCTAGGTTACATTATTTTCTGCACAAACTCGATACTTATAGAAGGTGCTCAAGTATAAGCTAATATTCTATATATACTTGGAATGATTATCTGCACAGTTGCATATACTTTGTGACACTTAAACTAATATTCTCCATCTTTTGCAGGTGATGCAATTTGGTCGCATTGATGGCAATGCATATACCCTGGATTTTCAGTATCCCTTCTCGGCGCTACAGGCATTTGCCGTGGCGCTGGCCAATGTTACGCAGCGTCTCAAGTAATTTGGATATTATGAATATATATGGTTATTGCTGCATTATCGTATCGTATTACACATATATTTGTACATGTATGCTAGTACTATATATCGCATCTGCACCATTCGCCGCAAAGCTAATGCCGCAACAGCAATTTCTTAAATATTAATATTTTTTATACGGAATAAGGTGGAGGCGCCTTTGGCTTTTTCATTTGTAAATATGTATGTACTTATTGTATTGTATTGTATTGTGGTCTTTAGGTTTCTGAATACCGTAACATGTATATCGATAATCCGATATGAACTCATACCACCACTTGATTGAAGGTTTAGCAATTTGATATTGGTGTGCAAAAACTCACAGTCCGATCCATTTTTTGTGCAATATTTGTATGACAAACTTTTATGGATTAAGTAAAACGATTGTAATTGTTAAGCATTAACGTGATGTACGAGTACACGTATTTATATATATATATATATATATACATATGTATGTTTCGTATGTGTGTCACGATTTTTTCAATCGATTTTTAAACTAGTTTGTACAACAGCAGCCTTTTTTGCATTGAGCTTCGTTTGTTTTTTCTCGACTTACGTGCAATAAACGACAATTCCTTTCGTTATCAATTTTTTAGCACTTAAGTAACTAAATAATTACAAAACATATATATCTGTATACATATATGTATGTACTTATTATCAGCATAAATCGCTTAAAACAAAAACAAAAAAGGAAAAAAAAAACAACAAAAATACAAAATGAGCAAATCGCTTTGCCTAACATTTAAAACAATTGAATGTGTGTGTACAAGTACTTAATACTAGCATATTTTTTATATTATAAACTAATTGCGAATGTTAACAAAACACATACATTTACAAAACAAACACACAACAAACTTTTGTGCTTTTCCTCTTACTCTCTTTTTTGTAGCTAGGCTTAATTTCAAAGGAAAACTTCGTTATTGTAATTGTTGTGAATATTGAAATAAACTCGAAACTCGAATCGTAAACGATTTAAGCATGCAACTAATTAATTAAATATATTGTATGTGAACAAAAAAAAACAAACAACGGCAACAAAAAATAAATAAATCAAAAAATACATTCTTATTTACATATTTTACATGGCATATTGCACTCAATTGAGATTGGTTTTATCCTTGTTTTGTTGCTCTATTTCGATTTCAGCTTTTTCCCAGTCGGGTATGGATTTCTCCTTGATGTGCCAGGCATCAGTTTTCGGGCCTTTTGTTTTCGCTGCATAAATAGAGTTTGTGATTATTAAAGATAAAGTATATATGATGATACAAAAATTCCATGATAATAATAAAAAATTATAATTTCAATTCATTGAAGTTATCATTTTCGAGTGATGCCTGTAATCTCTGCTTACATGTCTTGAATCGCTTGACGCCCTCATGCGTATCGGCCACCATGGCCGCAGAAACATTCATTATCTCGTTATTTACGGCTAAATATAACCCACGGCGGGCATAGACATTATCCAGAAGCGCATTGCGATCGTGTTGCAGCGCGGACATTGGATACTTGGCAATGGAAAAAGCCAAGTTAACCGCTTGACCCAGTGCAGTGCCTGTGGCCACAACCCTATTCACAAGTCCCATGCGCAGCGCTTCCCTTGCATAGATACGCCGACCAGTCTCTATGATGTCCACGGCATTCGAGTAGCCCACCGCTGCAGTTAAGCGGACAGTGCCGCCATCGCTTATGGGAACACCGAGGCCGCGATTGAAGAAGCCCAGCACTGCTGTATCCTCCATGACGCGCAGATCGCAGAGAAGCGCCAGTTCCAAGCCGCTGGCCACACAGAAACCACTGATGCCGCACACGATTGGCTTGCGTAGGTGTCTTCTGGTTGGACCCACCGAACCCTCTTGACGCAGATAGAAATTGAGACTGCCCCGTTGGGCCTCCGCTTCCAGCTCTTTCAGATCAGAGCCAGCCGAGAAAGAGCCACCCACGCCATATAGAACGCCCACGGGTGATGAATCATCCGTCTCGAATTGACTGATTGCTTCGCTAAGTTTATCAGCTGTGGCCGCATCGATTGAATTGCGCTGCTGCTCCCTGTTGATGCCGATTAACGTAATGTTTACATCTTTCTCGACCAGTATGGTTGGCTCCTCTTTTTGGCCCGTATTCCTGTATTTTGTTGCACTCAAGCATAATTTTCTGCTGCTTTGAAATGCTGTATTAAGTCCGATAACAAACAATTTACTCATTTCAGCTCAGCCGGCATAACAACTGGGTAGTGTTGTGCAACGTTCAAATCGCTTATTTCGTTGCCGCGACGTGCAACACTGCTTGTCAGTGACGCGCTGTCAAAAGAAGGTGTGTGTATGTGTGCGCGAGTGTATGTTTGTGTAAAACAAAAAAATAGCAGAAACGAAAATACAAAAGTCGAAGGGAACACATCGCTGCCAATTAAACATTTATTTATTAAGTAATATAAAAATAAAACATTGCAAAAGATTGTTGAAACGGTGGCCTTCGCGTGTGTGTGCAAGCGCATTGCATTTGTGTGTGTTCGCTACACACAAATTCAGAGATCCAGTGATATAAGCAAAGTACAAAATAAGAAGAAAGAAAAGAAAAACAGCTCGATTAACATTCGCGACTTGAAAATCATACGCTGCTGACGCGAGACAAAGGATTGTTAAGAAAACGGTATTAACCTGGTTGCTTGCATTCAGTAAACACACAAATGCTGCACAACTGCTGCAAATGTGCGGCAGCTGCAGGCTGTGCTGCGGTTTTGCGGCACCCGCTGAGAGCCCAGCACAGAACAACAACAGAGCGAAAGTGACGAATGTGTGTGCGTGTGTGTGTGTGTGTCCAGCCAGTAATAACAATAAAAAAGAGAGCGAGACTGTCGCCTAGCCATACCCGCCCCGCCCCGCCCCGCTCTGCTCTTGCACGTATTGCATGTGGCCAGATGCAATATATTTCTTTTTCACTTAAACCGTAATTGATTTGGCATATAAATTACGGTTAAAGCCCGCCTGCATTATTATAACTTAATTGCATCTATTTTTAACAATGCGCGTCTGTCCAACATTTGGGCGCATTTGTCTGTTGGCTGCCGCCTAAATCTCCCTTTCTCCCCCTCTCTTTCAGCCCCCACCCATTTTCATCGTTCGTTTGTTTAGGCGCACTGGGTTTCCGTCTCCGTCTGTTTAACGTGCTCCATTGGCGCCCCGAGGGGCTCTCTTGTCGTTGCCGCCGCCTATATTGCCATTTTGTGTTCCGTACGTGAGAGAGAGTGAGAGAGTTGATGAGAGCCAGAATGAGTCCTATAATTTTGTGATGAAATATGTCAGAAATGAAAGGCGACATCAGCAATCATGTAATTTCTTCATTCACATCTAGCTGGGGCCAACATAAATATTTGCATTAATGATATCATGTCAATTGCGGTTAGTGGTTTTTATAAGAGCCTGCACAGACTTAAACTAGAATTCCCCGCCTTCTGGAGATCAGGCAGCGGAACACGCAATTTTCCATTTGTCAATTATATGTAAATTAAATACTCAATTTATGTGCATCATAATTAGGAGAAAGGGTGTTTCGACAATGGCATGCCATTCTTCAAATTTATCATATTTTATTTATGATCAGTCGAAAATAAAAAAAGACTGAAATTTAAATCGGTCTCTTCAAAAAAGTAGTATTATGTATAGTATTATTTAGTGAACTTAGACGAAGGAGAAAGGGTATTCTCATGCCGTATACATATTTTCTCTTATTATTATTTACTTTGTGTGCCGCAGTCTCTGACGACTCATGATCTATTTTCGTAGATATTATTTGCAAAAACGTAAAATAAAAAAAAAAATATTCCCGTAGCGAGCATAAAAATTTCGATTTATTATGCTTGCGGTTGGGAGGGACACACCTTTTGATGGCACAACCAGTCCACAGCCTTTGATCGTAAATATATATATATAAATGTATATTTATATATATACTACTTAAGCCTATATATATATACATTTATTCGCCACGACACTAAAAGTAATTAAATTGTGAGTGTGTGTGTGTGATTGCGTGTGTGAGTGCAGATATGTATTTTATTGTGTCACCAGATAAGATGGTGCAGAGTTGAGCTATGGAGAGTTTATTGCCTCAAGTACAGCTTAATTAATTGAATTAAATGCGCACGCATTCATTCACAAAAGATACAACATTTTCTGTGAAGATACAAAAGACACACATTCATATTCTCATTTCGCTCATTCAGCAAATACAGTCACGACTCGACGATGTCAACCGGAAGGCCCATAAAATGTGTCGTCGTCGGTGACGGTACCGTCGGAAAGACATGCATGCTAATCTCCTACACAACAGACAGTTTTCCCGGTGAATATGTGCCTACAGTGTAAGTATTTCCACCTTTCAAAAACCAATATCTTTGATCTTTAATTCGAATTTCCTTTCGACAGTTTCGATAATTACTCGGCGCCCATGCAAGTGGACACAATTCAAGTTTCGCTGGGATTGTGGGATACGGCCGGACAGGAGGATTATGATCGATTGAGGCCACTCTCCTACCCACAGACAGATGTATTCCTGATATGCTACAGCGTTGCGAGTCCCTCGTCATTCGAAAATGTCACCTCCAAATGGTATCCGGAGATCAAACATCATTGTCCCGATGCGCCCATAATCTTAGTTGGTAAGTGGCACTGTTTAAAGTAAAGCTTTCGCTTCTCCAATCTCAAATGTGTTGGTCATATTTGTAGGCACCAAAATCGATTTGCGTGACGATCGCGAGACATTGAGCGGCCTGGCCGAACAGGGATTGACGCCGCTTAAGCGCGAGCAAGGTCAGAAGCTGGCGAACAAAATACGCGCTGTGAAATACATGGAGTGCTCCGCCTTGACGCAGCGCGGCCTTAAGCAAGTAAGTGGTGCCGGCGGTGACACACCCACCATAAAAAAATCGAAAACTGACGATCCGATTCTTGTTTGTGTTTCGATTAGGTGTTCGAGGAAGCAGTCCGAGCTGTGCTGAGGCCGGAGCCATTAAAGCGACGCCAACGAAAGTGTTTAGTTATGTAAATAAGCAGCGTCAAACTGCGACCAAGAATATTACTCGCAAGCAGTAGTAAAGAAAACAGAAACAGAGAGAGAGGAGAGAGAGAGAGCGAGAGACACACAACCACAACACACAACATACAAACAAACGCGTAAACCAATGGAGCGCCCTCATCTCTACCTAAGCGTGAACAAATCAACAACGTGGAAAACTTGAATTCATTGAGCATTATCATTTCTTTTTATTGTCTAAGTTTAAATAGGATTTGCATAATTCATTTTGAAAAACCGCATGGCACAAAACTATGACTCCCTCCCATTAGACCTAAAAAGAAATTAACAAAAAGCAGCAAACGGAGATAATCCATAATTCTAAAGCAGCTAAACATATTGAAATCTAGTCAATTGAATCGAATGTATTGCACTAATTTTAATCAACAACAGAAAGCCGCAACAAATTTTAAGAGAACGCAGGCAATTTAAAAACGAAACGAATCGGAATAGTTGGATTCCCATATCAATGCTGAAGTAAATCAATGTTTAAACAATTCCTAATTTTTTATTAAATGTATTATAATTATGTAGCCAAGGCGTTTCCTAGTTTCAACAATAACCAAAAACACTGGACGATGAGCTCTTAGGGAAAGAAAATTTAATGAATGCAAACAACAAATTTATATGAAACTTTTGCATAACCTTTTTTCAAACTACTTGTAATAATCGCAATTAATTAACTGACGCTCATTTGAAATTGTCTTTTCAAATTGTAACAACTGTTGTTTATTATTTTTATATTAACTTATTTATTGTCCTAACTTTAATAATGCAAATGTATAAACAACTTTTACGGCTTAAGTATAGCGAAAAGTGTATATGGAAATGGAAAAGGATATGAAAATGGCAAACTGCATTTAAATGTGACTTGACTCGAATCAAAAAAAAAACTTAACATAAACAAAGAACAAAAATGCACACAATTTTGTAAACACTTCGAATAGCAAACCCAAAAACAATTTTTTATATCGATTATATAAAGAGAAACAAATCTAACGAAAACTCTCATGTAAATGTCAAATGTAAACGACGAAGGGCTCGCGATCCTTGATCCTTTCGGGATTGTGCAGCAGCAGCAGCAGCCGAAACAGATTACTTATGAAAAATCAAGAAATATATATACATACATGCTGTAATTAATAAAATCAAAAAAACTGTTCGATTTGTGTGCTCAACATTGCTAGTTATTAAATTTTTTTTTTATTTATTTAAATGCCACGTTTTATCATTTTTTGTCATAAACAATTAACAATTTCGGTTTTAGGGTTCAAGTGCCTCGTGCCTCGATTTCAACGCGTTAACAATTCCGTATATATATATATATGTATATACATATGTATGAATATATGTCTATGTAGTATAGGAGATCTTTTCGGTGCATCGGTTGTGCAGCGTGTTGTTGCGACTAGTGGGAACGAAAGGACATCAGCCTCTCTTTCAATTTCTCACTCAATACAAACGGAAGGGCTTCGGATGCATCGCTTGGCCAGGCTTCTTTTTGGCACCGGCGCTCTTCGGACGCTTCGGTTCCGAATTCAGTGATGGCATCGATACGGATAGAACTAAACATTCCGCTGGCAAGGACATCGATGAGGTCAATGTTGTGGCACGTTGTATGCGCGGCGCTTTCCAATACTGTGGACGGGGCAAGCAAATAGAACATTATTTTAGTAAAAATATTAAAGAAACCTAATGGATATTTGTATCGGATTGTGAAAATTCAATTAAGTAATTGGAAATTTATAGGTTAAACTGACTTACAATTTGCGTCTAGCAATATCAAATTTTTGTTCACAGATCTCTGTTTTTGCTTTTGTATTACCAATGTGGTTCCAAATGTGGTTGATATTTTGTGCGCTTTGTGTGGCTTTTGCGACGTGGGCGTGGCATTTGCTTGCTACCAATATAGTTACTCTTAAATGCATCCAAATTAGCTGTCTGAGTTGAGAGAGGAACTAAGTGCAAGAAACGCCAAGTTTTTGGTAAATGAAAAAAGGTTTGTTTTATTACGCTTGAAAAAATTGCATTTGGTTTCTTACATTTTGTAACAGGAGGGTGTAAATAAATTGTGAGAATGATGCATTTTACCTAATTAATATGGATACACGTACAAATTATAAAATATATATATATTTTATATAATAATATATAGTATGCTCAATCGGTTCATTTTTAGTTATCCAAAATTGTTTTTGGCTCAAAAGTAAAAGTATCTAAATTTGTGAATTAATTTCAAATCGTATCCGATAAATGTTATTTTTATAGATTGAATTTACGAATCAACACATTTAACTACACGTAAAGCACACAGATAATACATATATATGCAATCATCTAACGGTATATGCTTTGTATAATTTTCTTAATTCTTTAGATACTTTTTTTTTATTTTATTATTTTTTAATATATGTATTTGTAGTATATGAAATTTGCATATCGTATGTATATATATATTTATATAGTTATGCATTTGCCTTGGTATCTGATTGATAAATAGTGCATATATCAACTAATCATATAATTTTTTTTCATTTATTATTTGCTGCATCGGAGTGTGTATCTGTGTGTGTGAATGTTGTGTTTGTGTGTGTGTGCTTGCACAATTTAATTATCAAATTTGTGAGTAAAATACTCGTATTGTGTATGGTAATTATTGCATATGATTTTCTTTCTTTTTTTTTTCATTTTGTGTAACTTTTTGCTTAAAATTACATTTCAAATAAGCTTTGTTTCAAATTGTTGTTGTTGTTACTGCAATTTGCGTCAAGATAAATAAAAGGAAAACTTCAGCTCAACATACAACTTTGGACTGGATTTAACTTTGTTGATTTAAATTTTCATCAGCGCCGCTTGTTGAAGCCGTCATGGATGGTTGTGGACTCTGCGTTCAAGATACAAATATAATTGCATTTAATTATGGCAAAATTAAAAATCAACGAGAAATAATACAATATATTAAACAAGAAAAAAGGCATAAAACTGAAGGGATGCGAATCGAACGAGCACAGCAAGCAATTTTTTCATATGAAACCGGGACTCTATATGGGTTGATCAAATCAGATTTCATATGGATTTTTTCGTATTTTTTGTTTAGTATTTTTTTTTTTTTTGGTACGGTACGGTTCGGTTTTTGGTACGGTTAGACTATCACAGCACTGTTAAATGAGAAACTCAACGCACACAGTTTTCAACTCGCACGCAAAACTTACGGGGCATCATTATGAGAGAGTAGTACTATTTCGAAAGTATAGTATAAAATCGCATCGTTTAATTATGTAGTACATATATAGTCGAGTCGAGGCAATAATGGACGTAACATTTTTGTGTGTGTTTTGTAGTAAGTACGAGTATACAGTAATTCGAATTTAATGCACTTAGTTCAACGATTTTCATTTTCGTATGACTATGACTAATAAAATGTATACACATATTCCTATAATAAATTCAAATAAAAAAAACAAGAGAAAAATAATTTAAAATACACAAAATGATTACAAAAAATTAATTATGATTATTCTTATGTGGATGAGTTCAAGCCAAACCCAAAAATTCGTATTTGAGATTTGTGTGTGTTACATGTATGAGGGAGCAAAGCATTTTGCATATGCTACATATTTGGTTTAAATGCTGGGCAGACTTTCATAATCATCGTTAATACATATATATATATATAGAATGAGCATTTGTATTGCTAGTTTCCACACCAATATTATTTAAAAATTTGTACTATTCTACATAGTATAAAAGTTTTGACATTCTGCCATAAATAATACTCAATTGGCATTTACGGTTGCTTATCTTAAAACCATTGTCTAAATACTTAACGAATTTAACAAAAGTTTGGCTAACATCTTTGAGACTCAATTTACCAACTCTTCACAAATTCATACACTTTCCAATAGCCAGCACAAATGGTGATTTTTTGGAATGGGTATCAAATAATTCCAGCTAGCCGAAATTAACAATTGTTGTTGTTTTGTATTATTTTTTGTTTGTGGTCTGTATATATAATTTAAAATAGAAACTCTTGCAAACTCATTCGAGATATTTCATTCGTCTTCTTTTTAAATATTAATGTACTTGTGTCAGTTTCAGTTTTGATCTGATTTCAAATTCTAGGTACAGTTAGGTAGATTCCTTTTTTCTATGTTGTTATTGTAATTGGTTAAATTTGGAGTAATTTTTGGTTATTTTGTTTTTGGGGGCGTTTTCACTTAAAAAGCGAGTCAAATATATCGTTACACACACAGTCAGAGTTACAAAGACCGAATTCTAGGTGTATGGTGGCAACCAAGCGACCCTGCGCCGCAAACTACAAATTCCAGATGGATCGAGAGTTAAGTGAGCGAGAGCGAGAGGGCGAGAAAGAGAGAAAGAAAGAGAAGTGAATGTGTGTAAAATGCTCAACACACCGAGTGTGCTCGTAGACGAGAGTATTTATTTTAAAATCTGTAAGTATGAACATGAAGCACGCTTTTTTTTTGTAGAAATTTTTAGATACGATACTCGATTTAAGAGCCAATTAGAATCTCAGTTTGAGTTTGAAAGAAATTCATTTTTAAATGTAACATAAAATGTTGTAAGTACTCAAAAATTAATCAAAATCAAATCAGAAAATAAAGTGAATACTAAGGAAAAAAAAAACACCCGCTATATAAAAAATGTACAAAACTTGATAGTGCCGTAAAATACTTTGACTTAAGTATTTAAATATTTCAATTTCGATGTTATTTTCGTTGTCTTGTGTCGGGCGTTATGAATTGCTATTTTTTGGGTTAATTTAGTTAAAAGTGAAAACCAGTTAGTTCGAGCTGTTTTTATTTTTGTTTATAGGGTGGTTTGTAAGCCATTATGGGTGCTGTTTTTTTGGGTGCAGTGCTCTTCAGATATTAATATGTATGCCATATAAAATACACGTTAATAATGAATAATGAAATCAACAATTATAATTACAATAAAAAAATGAATTTCTTGAAGTAAACACAAAATGGAATATATTATTTTTCTGATGATGTATGATATATGTATGAATAGATGGCATGTTCCGTTCGAATACTTGTAAATGAAACCAAAATTGAATAAATAAGGTTTAAATGGAAATCTACGGTTATTATTATATTGGTTTTGCTTTGAGCAGTTCTACTTTTCGCTTAGGTAGACGTAGTTTACCTGTGTTGGTGGTGTTGTCAGTGCAACAGTGTGATCAACATTTTTCAAATAATCCTTATCATCGAAAATCTTCTTTTCACCGCCACCGGGCTTGTGCTTTACATTATCCAAAGAGCCAACTTTGCTTTGTGCCTTAATTTCTATTTTTTGCGATTGTATCTGAAAAGTAGCAGCACCGGCAACGCACAGAAAATTGATTAGCAACCTTTCGATTATATTTTCGATTGATTATTATTTTTTTTTGGTATGTATAAGGAATTTTTGTATTTGGGCTGGTGGATTATGAACACACGATAATACGATCAATCATAAGTCCAATCCTTGATATAACTGCAATTTAGAATTTTCTTTTTATACTGCGCACACAACACATACAAGTAAAAATTAAAAGACAATGACAAAACATATATTCAACATATTTATAATACAAATATTCTACATATTACGTGCTTTTTAGGTAATTCAACTTTTATAAAGTGCATTTATGTGCTCAAAAATATCATCAAATTGAATACAACGTTTTTTACTCTTACAAAAGCACATTAACAATACAATATACACGTACAGAAAATGAATGTGGACTACTTACATCCTTTGTGTTGTTATCCTTTTTTTATTTTTGGTAAAACATTTGTTAAGGGCAATTATTTGATGGTTAAAACAAAATACAAAATCCATAAATTTGTTTAGTTTCAGTAAGAAATGAAATTAAAAATTTAAATAATAATATTTTGAGAACAAGTTAAACAGTTGCCAGATAATTGTATTGAATTATTTGTTTGGAAACGGTTTCTGAACTTCGACAAGCCGAAGTCAGGAACTCTCCAAATACATCAAAAGAGCTATTTAGAATGGATACTAGCTAACCCAATACAATTTTAGGTACAATGAGGCCCCGTCAATAAGATGATTGATTTTTATTAACACCGTTTTTTTTAGTGCAGCGACTGTAGGTATTTTTTTTTTCGTACCTCTAACCCAACTAATCGTCTTGGTTATACAAATTTTCATCCAGTCGCCTGGTATATGATATCATATTCTTCATATGGTGACTGACTATTTTTGATCCCTCGCCATAGACTATGTTGTTAGGGAATCTATTTGAGAACCTCTGCAAATTTGTCAATTATTTTCGTTTTGTACGCAATTATTTTTCGTTATGGAATGGATAGTATTAGTTGTCTGATGTGACGTGAGAGATTTTTGAGCATGTGCGTAGCCAGTAAAAATCAGAGCATTTACCTCACCTTTGTTTCTGGTTCATTTCAAGATTTGGGAATCTATTTACAACTAATTTGGTATACGGATCTGCTTAAAATATGAAGAAACCGGATTGCAGTAAAGTTTTTTTTAGTTTTCTACGTTTTGATGATGACCTCAACCCTTTAGCTATGATTCTGGCTACGCCCATGGTACATGGAACATCTTAAAACTATAAGTTGAGAGCATGCCATATGAGAAGAACTAAAAGAACATTGCAGCAGTCATGCAGTTTGAGTCGGAACTGGAGCGACACATGCCCATGCCAAAGTTAAGATCAAAGTGGAAACTTATATTATTTAAAATCTTAAAAAACGTTTTACTTTTGATAGTACACTCAAAAAGAAATGTGCAAATAAAAAAAATCGCTTTAAGATTATAGAAATATGTCATTTCTAAAGTTAAAAAATATATGTTTGATTTGCTTTGACTTTTAGATTTTTATGTACATTACATTAGGATATCTCCTAGTCGATCGCTCTTACTTAGAACACGCTTGGTAAGATCGAATGTATCTGTAATCGCTCAATAGTTTCAATTTTAAAATAATATTTTTCACAATGCGACTTTTAAAATTGTACAGCATATTTTTTTCTGAATGTAGTATTGAAGTAGAAATTATAGTTAAAGTAAAAGTATTCAATGGCACTCGTCGATGTATTTATGTCTCTGGGTCAAAATCAAAAAAAAAAGAAGGCATATGGTAAATAGAAAATATATTTGTTGAATTGAGGGTTTACCTTGATGTCGCCGCCACCGGGCTGATACTTCACATTGTCCTTGGAGCCGACCTTCGGCTTGGCCTTGTTATTGAAGTCCATTTTGAGGGTCTCGATCTTTTTATCGCCACCGCCGGGCTTGTGTGCCGCATTTTGAAGCGAGCCAATTTTCGATTTCGCATTCCACTGCAACTTTGTTGTAACTATCTACAAATTGGTTGGTTTTTTTTTGCAAATGGTGATTGGTTGTGGTGGTAGTGGTAGTTCGTGGTTCGTGGTGGGTTTTAATTGCAAATAGATACAAGTTACGGTAAAACGATTAAAAGTCAAGACTTGCAACAGTTGCGATTTCAATGTCAGACGACGCGCCCATCTAGAGATCTAGTTATAGATATCGTATATTAGGTAATATATATGTATGTATGCATATATATGTATGCCACATGAGGTCGTCAAATTATGCTGCTAAGTGTGTAATTGCATACTTCCAACTACAGCTAGATACCAAAGATTGCAGTAAGAAAACTAAATACATGTATGCATTGATACACATACGTAACTATTTATGACTATATATATATCTTGAATCGCAAGTCGACCGTGAAATTGAATTTTTAACGAATACTTTTTTTTTGCGTTTTTTGTTTATTCATTTGCTTGTAAATGTAAGTCTTTGAATCAAAGCAACACAAACTCAAAAGAAATCTCTATTGAAAAATGAATAGATGATAAACGGAGAAATACATATTTTGGTGCACTTAGAGAAAATGTGACGAATTTTTATAATTTAATCCAGCTAACACTAAAAACGAGAACGAAACTCTGTTTATTTTAAAATTTTAAAACGCTTTCAGAGTATGCTAATTTTTTTTTTTATTGAAAACAGTTGGTTTCTTAAAATGTTTTTCTAAATCAAAAAATTGTTATCTGAGTTCAGACTAATTTTGTCTTAAGTTAAATTCCTCATATTATTTCATATACAAAAATAATTTTAATATTTCATTTTTACATGAAATATACTTTTTTTTTTATCTAGAAAGATGAATACTTATTTACAAAAAAATTGCACTCAACTAGAAACGATTGGAAGTAAATTGTTATTAAATTTTGAATAACTTTTTTCTCTGAGTGTATAGAAATACAACTATCTGTAGAGATCCCCCAAGTCTTAGTTAACATAAAACTTACCTTTTTCTCACCGCCCTTCGGCATATACTTGTCGTTCTTGGCCTCGATGCGTGGCCCTGCACCCTTAATTTCAATCTTCTTGGACTCGATCTTGACATGACCGCCACCTGGCTTATAGGTGGCATTATCCAGCGAACCAATTTTGGAGCGTACCGCCTTCAAATTGGGCGAAGGTGCATGTCCAACCTGTACCTTGTTCATTGGAACTGTGAGTGGGAAAAATGGGATTAGTTGAAGCCTTGTCTTCTTGACTATATTTTTGTGGTATTTACGTTTCTTGGCCGGCTCTGGTTCGGGTGTCTTGAGCAGCAGGCGATTCTTGGATGCGCTGCGCGACTTGGATGCTGATTTATTTGAGGGCGTGGCACTCGGTGGGCGCGATATGCCCGACTTGTCTTGCTTCGATGAGCTCGATGTGGGCGTCTTAACCGGCGAACTCGGCGAATTCGGTCCGTTGCGATCCTTAAATTCAAAAACATAGAAATGAGTTAAACATTTCACATTCTAGAGTGGAATGGCCCTATTTACAATTAGATAGCTCGCATCTGCTATTACAACCAAATGCATGTTTGTCTTTGATTTAATTGACCACTTTGAGACAGACACTAAATAGGATAATTATTCCGCTGCCTGTCAACGTTATGCCATTTATGACTCTGGCTCCACACAGAGCGGACCTTGTGTCTATCTGACTGACTATCCTGCCTGGTGCCCGGTGCCAGGTGCGTCGTCTTTACGGCATTCGCTGTCGATGTCGATGTCGATGGCGTTGTCGTTCTCGGCACGAAGCCTTCACATAGTTTATGCATTGTTTTATCGATTGTCGCGGCCTCCGAAACTTCGTGTCGCTTTTTGGATATTTATTTACATATATTTATAGAGTCCACAGCCCCCAAAAAAAACTTAGTTAAACTCCAGCCGAAACTATTCCGTGTTGGCTCTGGCGGCACTTATCTTTGCCTGCCTTGGCAAATAAATCGCATTACATTTGGCAATTTGACAGTACAGTTCTACTTAGCTACAACGAACTCGTGATTGAATACGGCTTAATGCAAATAATAAACAATTTTACATACTACTTTGTCTGGACTCATACCTAAAATCAGACAACTACTCAATTTCTTGTGGACTTGTGCTGAAGGGAAGGAGGAGTTGAGAGCACTTTGACATAAATTCTATTTGCATCTTGGAAATGTGAATAAAATCAGGATAATGGAAATAAAGACATAATTCTAGTTATTAACTAACTTGAACAAATTTATACATATAAGGCTATAGATTTTTGAAAAATGAAATCACTATTTTAAATTTAAAGTTCTTTAAAAACAAAGTTTATTAAAAAATATGACTAATCAAAAAATACGAATATTTTATTATACTAAGATCACAGAATATTCTCAAATACTGTGAAGACGATTTTTTGAATTATTTTAATCCAAAACGAGAACTAATACTTTAAGAAGAGCAACATATTTTTAATAATAATAGTTATATTGAAAAGTAACCGATTATTTCTTAACTTCAAAAAGTAAGTTTAGAAATCAATAAAAATCTTGATCTGAGTTTCTATCCGATAGTACCAATCGCATCTTTATATGACAAAATGGTTAAATATAAATAATTTTTTTAAGAACAATTCGAAATAAAATAAGACATGTTACTTGTGATTTTGATAAATATAACTTGCTAAAAAGATGTCGATTCTTAAAAGCTAGATTTTGTGAGAGTTTAATAATACATTGTCAGGTTTGGACGATTTCTACATACGAAACTGCAAAACAACTGCGAGTTTATAATCAACTATAATATATAATAAACTGATAAGCCGAAAATGCACTTTTTTTAATTTTTAAATTTAAAAAATTGAAATTTTTATAAACGTTTCGTTCGTTTTAGTAACGTTTGACTGTGTTAAGGATTGTTTTGATTTCGACACTGCGCACCTGTAAACTTTTGAGCCTAGACACACAGCAATAACACACGCACACACATATGTATAAATTTGTATATATATATATGTACTAATACAGTAATGAATGGAAGTATCTTTTTGGTCTATTCCGATGCGCCAACTGACGTCTGCAAAGCCACAACTTGGTTTGAACTTTTAGCGTCTGTTCACGCGCTGTGAAGAGCCGTCGTGCTCTGGAGCAGCAACTGAGCTGTCCACATAAGTTGTCTAATGGAGCGTGGAGAGCTCGATGTGATGGCGGGGGCAGACTAACCAATCGACTGCCATTTACAGATATTTATGATTTGTGAACACACATAACGAAATGTGGAAGCACAGTTGACGGTCAACGAAATTAAATTAATTTGCTGCCAGTTAATTTCCTCTCAATTAAGAGCAGCAAGCCAAAAATTAAAAAAAAAAAAACCCAGCACAATCAGTTAACTGTTGTCAGTTGGAGATGGAAACTCACCTTCTCCTGAGTGGACTCATCCACGCCGCTGTCATTGTCACCTTCTGCAATAATAAATAAACAAATACGTTTAATTAATTATGCTGTCAAAAAATCCAACTTCCTTACAACAGTTTTATCAGAATTGAAATGGCTTCATTAATCAACAATAAAAAAATCCGCTTTTCGGCACACCGACTGCCGATATACCCTTCAATATTGGAGTCATGAATAAATTTGATTAGTTATTTAATAAAAGTTGTATAAAAAGCAAACTAAAAATCATTTTAAAACTTGATCAGCGAGTTTTATCTGCATTATATTGGAAATCAAAAATGTTTATCATCTCTCAACAGACAGCCTTATATGATATATAATTCAAATATTAATAATATTCTGGATAATAGTCTGAACATAACTTGTCACTTGCCGATATTTTTAAAGATAATTATAAAAAATAAACGTATAAATTCTCAAATATTTGTTGCTTTGAACGCTTGAATTATTTTCATATATATTCTCTGATTTTACCGATTTCTACAGCTAAGTCTTCACTTTTTAGGATAGACAATTATATATGTTACTGATCGGTTCAACTCTGTCTCTTTTATAATAATAATATATATAATATATATATATATTATAATAATCCTATCAATAACACTTCTTACTGTGACCACTCTGCGCTTTGAGTGGTGCATCCAATGGCGATGTGTTGGTGGTCTCAAATGGTGGCTCCGTTTCCTCTATCAGTGGCGAGCCCATCGGATCTCCCTTCAAGCCGAACGTCTTGAGGGGAGTGAGGGCCTGACCTATGATGACATCATCGTCATCTTCATTCTGTGCGCTGCTAGCCGATGGCGGACGTAGTTGTTGTTGTTGTTGTTGTTGCTGTGGCTGTGGCTGTTGCAGCTGTTGTTGTTGTTGTGGATTTTGTTGCATTTGCTGCGGATTGTAGGGCGGACGAAAGGGCGCCTGCAGCGGTTGTCCAGGCATCGGACGAGCAAATGTCGGCGGCGGTGGTCGCGTCATATTCTGTGGCAGACGAACACCTGGCGGTAAACCTGGTGCGCCGGGTGCCCCTGGTGCACCACCTGTCCAGGGGAAGCCACCCTGCGGCCGCGGTGGTCCCTGTCCGGGTGGGCTAAGCGGTCCAGCCGGGTTCGGCAGACGCTGAGGCTGTGGGGGCGGCATTCCTGGTCGCATGCTGGGTCCCGACGGTGGTCCCATGAGTAAGTTGTTCTTGCTGTCTGTTGGACGCAGGGGTGGCGGCATTCCGCCCCTGATCGCCATGTTGGGTGGCATTGGTGGGCGTGGCCCTACGCCAACCATCGGACGGGCGCCAGCAAAGGGTGGACGAGGCTGGGGTGGCGGACCCAAAGCTGGACGCATCTGCGAGGGTAAAATAAAGTTTGGATTGGGTCTCTCTTTGAGCACATAATCAGTGCTGTTGCTGTTGGTGCTGCTATTGAAGCTTGTGTTCAAGGTGCGTTCTTTAACGGTGCGCTCCTTGGTAGTCAGCTGCTGGGGCTGCTGGTCCACTGGGAGTCTAGTCTTCGGGCGCACTTGCTGCTGGGTAAAGCGTTCTGGATCTGCGTAGTTCACATTGGCCTGGGAATAGTCAGGATTGGGCTGCAAAAATCGCTCGTTGTCTGGTTTCTCCATGTAGGAACGCTGGGCGTAGTCGGCATTAGGCGGCTGCTTTGGCTGCTCCTGAGCAGAGTAGCTTGAAGATTGAGTTGGATTTGGATTCACTTGCTCCTTGGTCGCGTACATTTTGCAGTCGAGCGGTGTGCCCACAACTTGAACCTAACGCCTGCGGTGTCGGTGCAGAAATGTGCAAGTGTCTGGTAATCCAATACCTGGCAGCCCAGCAACACTAAACTCAACCAACAGCAGTTGGAGGAGGAGGAGCATGAAAAGGCGCCTGGCGGCCATTACCACATCATTTGCATACGTGCCTGCATGTGTGCAATTTAGGGGATGTGGGTGGGGGAGGGGATGGTTGTTGTGTACAAATTGTGTGTGGTTTGGTGTGGGTGTGCATATGTGTCTGTGCATACACTGAGAGAAGATTGTCAAGCTTGAGTGAATTCGAAGCTTAGCTTGAACGATTTTCATATAATCCTAATTAAAATCGTAAATATCTTAAAATTTATAATAATATCGAAAAGAAATAAATAAAAATCTTAAATGTTCGAGTTAAGAATCAATCAACAATTGTTGATAATACATTTTTGAGCACCTTTCTTACTTATTATGTTCCCTTACAATTTTTTTGGTTATACCAATTTATATATATATCTTTATATAGTTACCAGTTTCTTGAGATTGCAACTAATATGTAGGATAAATTTTGCAAAATGTTATTTTAGTTATATAGAATAATAGAGTGATAGGATTTTGTTTTTTTTTTTAAATCTTTAAAATTGTTTACAAAGTAAATATTTCAATTATGAATACACTTTTAGAATTTCAGTATCGAAAGCGAAAATACAAATCTATTTGAATCTGTAACTCATAAGTATATTCCCTTAAAGCATTTTTAGCACTACATTTTTAGATTAAAATTACTAATAAAAAATGTCGGTTTTTAGCAATGTCAATCTCAGTAGTTACTAGTTTTTCTTGCTGTGTATATGTGTCTATATAGACACAGGTAGACCGCCACCCACCACCAAAACATATACAATATGTATTGTATTGTCTGGTATCGAGTGGGTCTCTCAAATTTGATGGCTTCTACTTCGACTTTTGCATTTGTTTACAGTTTATTGTTTTGGTTTATTTCGGATATTAGGTTTTGGGTTACCATTAGGGATATTTGTCATGAATTCCACTCGCTGCTTGCAATATGACCCAAATCGTTGCTGTCGCTTATTGATTCAACAAAAGTTCGACAGTTCTAAGACCAGACCAGACCAGACCAGACCAGACCTGACTAGGCCAACTCAACTAAATCAACCTGAATCCTCAATGCGCCATTGGCCAAATTGTTGTTTGATTTTGTTTTACCAAAGGGTTTCCAAATTTTTGGTTAGTTTCAGTTCAGCGCACGGTCTTTGTTCGTTTTATTTATTGTCTGCTTGCTTGGTTGCCACAGAAATTCGCTTCGACATGTCTGGCCCCCTACTATATACCATGCCACTTGCAACTGATTTCCAAGGTCAAAACTATAATATATGTGCAAATATTAATAATGTAAATCGAACTATCGCATCACATTCTGAGTTTCATATTCTGTTCAATTTAACTTTTATTTTTCTAAAGGATAGCAAATGTAGATAAATTTATATTAAAATTCAGATTAAATATGCTTTTCTTGATATTTTCTTTTGGACATAGAAAGTGTTTGAGATCTTAAGAAGAGTTTTAGAAAACTTTTTTAGGTTTCTTTTACTTAAAAAATTTTTGAAAATTTTCAGTTGAACTTAAAGCGGCTTTATAAAATTGAATAAATACTTTGCAATGTTTTAATGTGTTTTTTTTTTTATTTCTCTAAATAAACATTTCGAATATTATATTTCTGGTACTGAGCAAGATAAAAAAATTTATGAGAGATAACAAAAATTGTTTAAAAGATGTATAAATTTAGCTCTAAACTTAATTGTTCGTTTAAGAACAGCAAATAAATATTTAATAAGAAATTACTCAAGCTAAACTGTGAAAAAGATAAACTTGAAATCAAAAACCGCTCAATTGAAATTTCGTTGAAATGCGAGCGAAATGGAAACCCAGAAGAGGCTCTACTTATGCAAATTGTGTTAAATTAAACGATGACAAATTGTATCTTAAATGATATGCTTTGCATAAGTTCGACGATTTTGGTGCTTTTTGTCGTGCTGTTTTTTTTATTGCAATTACAAAAGCAAATTGATAGCAACTTGTAGTGAAAATACAAAGAACTATAACTCACCGCATCGGTATCACTCATATCAATGTGTTTTGGGTTTGCTTTGGGTTTGGGTTTCGGTTTGGGTTTGGGTTACGGTTTGGGATTTGGTTTTTTGAACGGGTTCTCGGCACCACCTGGCAATTAACTTTGGGCAAACGCGCAAAAAAGAAACTTTTGTATTTAAATTTGTTTTTGGCAAATCGATAAAAATGCACACTGAAAATGTACGCAGCACTTTAAAACTATATACTAAGTAGTTAGTCCAACTAAACGGAGCTGTGGCCTTAGCACGTGCAAAGTCACAACTGAGTGCGGCAACAACTTTGCGAGGCGCCTCGCGGGCTTCCGGGCCCAATATGGAGCTGCAACCCCCAAAAACCAACCGCCAATTAGTGTGGCCCAAACTGATTTGTTTTTTGCTGCAGAAATTCCAGCGGTAAAAATGAGCGCAAAGCATTCAACGTTTCATCGTTTTACGTTAACGTTTTTCATGTCAACTGTTACAGTTGTAACAGCCAAATAGAGGACTTGTGGCCAAATTGATTATCAACAACAATTTGTGGGGGCAAGCACGGTAAAGTCATCTACTCGATGCCCTCGCAATGACTGCGCATTTGCTTGCCACACAAACACACACTCAGAAAAAAGATTGTGCATTTTGTATTCCAATTAAAAATATAGGTTGCCAAGGCAGAAAATTTAAAACCAATTTTATTTTTCAATTATGTTTCTAATTGTAAAACTTTTTGAGAAAATTGAGCATCGATTGATTTTCCTTCTATTGACAAATTGTTTTTTTTTTTAAATAATTACAACTTCAAGAACCGATTAATTTTTTAAATAAATAATTAGATCAAGTATTTACGCTATGAATTTAATTACGGTATTCAGCATTGCATATATGTACAAATCAGCTAACTAAATATATTCAATAAAAATATTGAATATTTCTTTTACCTAGTAAATAAAAGTTTAGAAAGTTTTTCGCTTATTTAAATCGAATTGTATTTAAATCCAATTGATGCAACATGTTTTATTTCAATTTATGGAACATTAAAGAATAAATTTCATACCAATACTGATTTGTAATTATTCTGAAATAATTAAATCGATACGATTTGAAAATTGAAATTACATTTTAAATCAGTTTTTCTTAAAGTGCACACGAAAAGAGGTTGTGGCACAAAGACACCTTTGCGTCACCCTTGCGTTTTCAATTAGAATTTTCTCGCACTCGCAAAATGCAAAAATGTTAACAAAACTTTGGCCAATTGATTTCAGTTGCCAAAGTTTTTTTGTGCCCAGGCAATGCAGTTGCGATTTTATCACACACACACACACACTACAATAGTGTGTACAAACAAAAGGCGCATGCCACATGCCACATGCCACACGGCCTTATCATCAATTGTTGCAGCTGGCAGTCTGCAGTTGGCCATAAAGCAGCGTAGACAGCAACAATATCAACCACAAAATCGTTGCCTGCAATTTTGTATCGATTTTCCTGGCCAGAGGGCAATAACTTGGCCAGGAGTACTTTGCCACAGGCTAATGCACTTTGCACTTTGCGCTCTCACAAGGCAAGGATACGCAGCACTTCTCCTCCACTTGCAGCGCCCCACAAATCTCTAACACACATATGAATACAGTTATTACACTGACTCCTATGTATATATATATATATATGTATGTATGTATTTATGTATATATGTATGTTGTTTATTTATACTGCACATTTGGCTTTGATTTAATTTCGTAGTTTTTACTTTGGCTAAGCGCGCCCGCTTTTGTTCTGTTCTGTTTGGCGCGAGTGTTAAAACTCGACTGCTTTTATTTGCCTTTGAAAAATTTCGAATTACAAATACTTAGAATTTGTTTTGATATGAATGCGAACCGAATGCCAAGTCGCCTAACTTTCGACGTTTTGGCTGCGTTTGACTCGTAAACCTAAGTTTTTTTTTTTCTTTTGGCTGGCCCCAAAATGTCCTTGCGCAGTTCGTGGCTCGCTCACCGGGCGATTCAGCGACTCGGTCTACGTCCGTCTACGGCTCCAGTATTCTATTGACATACAAGCTTATTAGTTGGGCGCCGGAGCCAAATGCAAATTCAACACGCCAACAATGATTGTGAAAATGTGGCAAAATAGGGTTCCTTTCCCTCTACCAGTACTCTTGGAATTTTTTGGATTTGTTTATTTGTTTTTGCGTTGGTTTATGTTTTTTTTTTTTGTTTTCGTATGCAAATCTCATTTGACTTGATTAATTTTATGAGCACAAGGAGCGCATTAGACGCGCCTCTGTGCAATATGCGACGGATTCGACCCTTTATTAAGGGCAACATCATGTTTTACATATACAAATGTTGTGCATCTAGCGAGGGCTGTTCGTTAAGTTACTAACATTGCTTAAGCAATCTTATTATTAATTTAATTCTTTATACAATCATCACCTAACAGAAATAATTTTCTCCTAGCTTTATCTTAAAAGTTGTACTTGTATTTGGAAGTAGTTGTGAAAGGCTGAAATGAACACAGGCCTTTTTTTATTTAAGCAATTTTTTATCGTAAATTTAAAATAATTTCAGCACACCAGAAAATATTCTTCTGAGTTTAGCTTCTCAGGATTATGTGTTATCTGTTGTTAAAATTAACTACACATGGAACCCTCGTAGGCAAAAAAAAAATCCACCGGCACCGATTGCCACGCATCGCAATACTTATTATTTTGACTGTTAGTCGAGAATTTTCACAGAATTTGTCTATTATTTAGGTGTTATTGTCATAGGTTGCTTGATTTGCAGCTAATTGTTGTTTTTTTTTTTTATACATATTTTATATATACAAAGATATTTAGATTTGAGCTGCACGCAAGACCCAATTTTATGTCGTGCTTCTATCTTTATACGAAAGTTTACATATAAAGTAAAAACACCAGACGCTGCGTGGGGTTTGAGTTAGACGGGCGGGGGGTTTCGAGGTTCTGCCAGTTATATTGGGGTGTCCATTGCATGTTGCGTTTACTTAATGTCTGACTATTTAGTTTGGCTTTGATATCGCTTAGTTGCTTAGTTCGACTGTCAAGGTTATTATGTCTGCGAGTTCACCTTGTTGCTATTCTAACAAATGAGATTTGTTTCACACATGCACTAGAGTCAATTAAGGGCTGAGCTCACTAACAAAACTGTTGTCTAATTGTTTTTATGCCTTTGACTTTGATATGCTGATGTTGCATATTTTATAAATACCTCCAATAGCTTGTGTATCAACTATATTTCTTCACTTAAATGATCATTTTTATGTCGACTTTTGATATATAATGATTTTTATTTATTTCGTGTAAGAATAATTGTTGCACTATTTCTTGTATATTTACTTACATACCACTTCATTGAAGCCATTTCAATTGTAACTCATCTTAATTAATTATTTATACCTGAAATGAAATCATAAGATTTTCCGTTAGAGCACAAATTCAAAAAGCGCCGCGCAGTGTTAAGAAAACGTACTATATGACATAGTACCATTAGGGTTGTTGTCTAAATAAAAGAGTGCTAAAAGCTTAACTGGTGGTGCTAAAAGCTCATCAAAAGAGGGGTAATACAAACTGTACACACAAAAACAGAAACAAAAACAACACATAACTGATGATGGTTAAGGCAACAACAACAAAAGCAGACCACCCGCATACACACTGGGGGTAGTTCTGCCGCTGCGCTGCTGCTGCTCCTACTACTGCTGCTTCTGCTTTTGACTACTGTTAAAACCGACAGCAAATGTGTGTTTTCTGCCTCTCTTTTGAGCATTTGTTTTGCTTGTTGTTGCGATTTTTTTGGGTGCTGCCAAAGGGGGTTGCGTATTCAGTATCTATCGGCATTTTTGTTGGCTTCCCTTTTGTCACGTTTATATAAAATGTTGCCACACACACCCAAATAACTACATATGAACATAAATATCTATATACAATATTATACATACATATGTATATTAATTTTCCTTTCACTATACTGCGCTCGTTGCAGGCTCATTGATTATTTTCAAACAGTTTATTCCACATTCTCGCACAAATGACACTTGAGGAATCTCTAAAGATGAGAGGCACCGACTGAGTGTTCTCCACATACATACATCTTTATAAGGTACATATGTATTTATGAAAGCTTTTGTGAAACTGCGCATGCATTCAGCTAACAGCCCTTTAAGCCTACGTCGCAAAAGATAAAAAGATGAATCATTGCACTCAAAAAAAGTAGTCCTCAGAAATGAGGAAAAAAATATAAATCACACACATACATTCGATTAAAATCAAATCATTGCATAGGGAACTATTTTCGAATATATACAAATAATGTGAACAATCGAAAGAAAGATTTCTACAATATAAAAAAAATTATTCTCAAGAAAATTAATATATTTTGTACATTTTGTTATGTGTTTATCGATTTAAAAAGTATTTACACTGCTCTAATATATATATATATTATCTAAAATTTATGTACATTTAAAAAAAAAAAAATCTAATCTTAATTTGAAAAAAACTTGTATAATATATAGAGAGTTTTCTTAAAAAATACAAAATAAACTCAACAAATTAATAATAGAAATTAATTTCTCTCACACATTTGCTTACTGTGCGCATGTTTTTCATGGTTTTCCATTGTACAAATTCTCTAAAAAAAAGTTTCTAATTTACGAAGGAAGCTGTATAAAATGTAGAAAATTGTCTACAATCAAAATAAAATTTAAGTGCGAGACACTCAATTGAATTGGGGTTTTCTCTTTAAAACTGTCTATAATTTAAATATATATATAAAAAATTCTCTAATATATCTATATAGATATGAGAAATTTGTCTGTACATATAGTTAAAGAGCAAAAAGAATATAAAGATAATGAAGAATGGGTAAGCAATCAGTCAACCTTTGACTTTATGGTCTAATTGTATTTATAGCCCACTTGTTGGTGGCTAACATTAACATTTGTGGTTATTGACGCACTTCGGTTATTGATTGCCACAAAATGTGGCAACTGCGGCACGCACGCAGCGTCACCAAATGTGGAGATACGAATATGGCCAAGCCAACAACAAGAACAACAAATTATGCGACGGCTACCAAAAGAGGCTAGCAGCATTGGGTAACCAGCAGAAATACGCGATCCACAATCTCACAAACATCCAACCACGATCCAAGATCTCACGTTCAATCTGCTCCAAGCGAAAGTGATGCCATTAAATCCAAAATGAAATCAATGCAATTTCCAAGCAGTTTGACCGAGTTTAATGAACTGTCAACTGGGTGTCGCTTTTAGGGGTTGGTTGGCAGCTCTTCATATGAAAAAGGGTCTTCTTCGAAATTTGCGTGACAAGCGACACTTTGTTGTTAGCAGAAAACAATTAAGCCAACACCCAGCCACATGCAACCACCCCCCCAAGACTACACTAACAAAAAAATATAAAAAATCATATTCGCTTTTAAAAATCTATTTATTTTTTAATAAACTTTTATCATCTTGAAATAAGATAAAGATAAATAATTTTAATTTAAGTTTGATTATATATATATTTTTTATTAACACACAATAAAAATAATCTGCAAATTATTTAATTATTTATATTTTAAATCTTTAAAGTCAATTTATGACGTAGATTGGAATATTAATATAGATACCCAAAAAAAAAAAACGTTTATGTAAGCAAATTCCAGAAACATTGTTGTATTTAATGATCAAGAGAGGAGATAATTTTGCATTTTTAGAAACTACAGAAAGTCTTTAACGAATAATAGATTTATTTAAGTCGAGCTATAACACTTTATTATTTTTTCTCTGAGTGTATTTGTTCACATTTGACGACTTTATTAATGGCCAAGTTACATTTTATTGATCAAACATGTAAATGCCAGGCTCCCAAATAAAAATTAATTAATTAATAAAGCGCAACTATGCGGCAATCCGCAGTCCACAGAATAACACACTCTAAAATTAGCATTCATTACACACGCAAAATCAGTAATCACAGCTCTTAATAAATGAACATGGCGCGCCTTTCCCCATATTAATTGTTGCACCTTGTTGCATCCCAACTACGTGAATCAAGTGCAATGCATTTGTAATCCCCTCAAACTCTTTAAAATCTTTGGGGGTTCGTTGTAAATTGAATCAGCGCATGCTTGCATTCAAATTATGTTTTGTCATCAAGGGTCATTCCACACACACACTCGCAGACACACTATTATTTGGCATAGTTTTCATGCTCTTGTCGGATTCGGCACACTTTTCTACTTTTAATACACTGTTACAAAAAGAACAGACAATATATGACTGACAAATACTCTCTCCCCTCTTGCCATTTTGTAATAAGATGTACGATTTTGTCAATCATATACAAAGCATTATACATAATATTATAATATTTGCCGTTTCATTTAGCTAATAATTTCAGTGCCCTTTTTATATTTCAAATATTGCCAATAAACATTTAAATATGAAAGTGGATGAGCGACCAATTCTACATGATTTACAAACTGTATAAATTACCTATTATTTACAATGAGCCGTTTGATTTCCCAATAGTAACATTAACAAATGGCTTTAAGATATTAAGAACTATTTTTATTATGTCCATACCAAAATAGAACAATGCTTAAAACGGTAAGTTTTCCTCCCAAATACGCTTTCCAGTTATTTGCAGGCAAGCCAAAAGCACAATGAAATAAATCAATTAGTCGACTTAGCACTAATCAAATTAATCATTAATTCCATATAAGGCTCCACGCATGGCCAGGAAATAGTAATCAAATCTTTGATTGATTTTCGTGCTTCAGTTGCTTGCAGCTGGGCGTGGCAAAAGCTAACACAAACAAATATGGAGTTAAATATTTGGTAATTTCGTTTTCTTTTGAAATATCTGAAATGTAGCGGAAATCGTAACAATTAGCAGAGTCGTTCGTGCTTCTTCTATTTTTTACATTTCTTAAAAAAAAAAAGAAATTATCTAGCACGCCCCCAATAAAGCGACAAAAGAGAAGAGGTGAGGGAAAATCAATTGCAATGGCAAGAAGGCAAATTCAAATGAAAATGGGAAATGGTTGCTCAGCTTGCTCAGTGTTAATTAAAAAGCAAATACAACTAGAGAATAGGTGACAGAAATATTGTCAATGTGATCTATTTATAAATTGCAAGAGCTCTCTCACCAACAGATTAACAGTTATAACATCAGAGAGCTTTAAAAATGAGCAGACAAACAGCAGTTGTGTCACAAAGCGAATGACAAAAAGGGAAAAGTGAACAGTACACTTTGAGAAACGGGACGTTCCTAATTTAAGCATAAGTTATGTATAATTTACAAATAAAAAAAATACTGTTTACCTTCTCCTGTTCTTTAATTAAATTTGAGTTTTGTTTGCTAATTTAAGATTCAAGTCATTTGTATTTGATATAAGCACAAATTCTCTATTATTTGTCTGAGTGCACGTATCTTATCCATGCAGTTATACAGTTTAGCTATATATGCACACCTGTTATCAAAATGGGCATATAATATATATGAACTACATGTTAGAAATATTATCAAGCCTCTGCTCTGGACTAACAGTTGAGCAGAAGTAGGCGAAACTGACGTCGACTCTACTGATGACTTCATGGGAACGACAGCAAGGCAAGCCATTTGAGAGAATGACAAAATGAGCGAATGAGAGACGAGAAAGAGAGAGAGATCACTGATAGCAATCAACAACTATATATTTAGTTTTATTATTGTTTTTTTTTTTTTTTTTTGGTTTGTTGTTAGTTTATGTCATTTAGCACTAAGGTAAGATAGCTCAAAAAAACAAAAACAAACTTTGTGATTATTTGACAGAGCCGGTTTGCACTTGAGTTGAGCATTTGATTTAATCAACGGCAGGGTTGTACAACTATGAAAATTTGCAACTTTAGCGATGCGTCTGTGTGGAACAATGCAAACATTTTAAACCACAATTTGTGTCAACAAGACGAAAATATACTCTAAGTCTGATAAATTTAAGCCGAAATTTAAATTCATTTAAGGCAAACAGATTTTTATTTTACCAAAATGTGGATGTATATCATTAGAAACGTCTATTTTTTTTTTAAACTCATTAAGAAAATTCACTTTGTGCAAAAATATAGTATTTATTTGTCAGTATTCTATATTTTCTTTACTTTACAAAATAAACGTACTTTTACATTCTTGTTATACGTTGCTTTTCAAGTGTCTCCCAATAATGTTAATTATTGATAAAAGAGTTTATAATCTCATATCTATGTAGTTTTACATGTCTCAGACTTGCAGTAGGTTAATACAATTCACTTAAATGCCCATTACGTGTTTGTTTAAAATGTTTAACAAGCAGATTATATTTATACTGATAAACTGGCGTTTTTATGAGCTAAACAGACATTTGAGCAATTTAATATGTTATTTTATTTAAGTTTGCATAATCAGATCCGTTTTCAGGTCACCTTTTAAACGAATGCAAAAAAAACACAGACTGAGGTTTAGTTCAGATTTAGTCAAAGATTAACCCATGTGACTAGCTGAGTGACAAAGTAAAGATACCATCGCCAAAATGAATTAAACTTAATTGAAACGAGGCCATGTGCAGAGCGACCACAAACAGCAGCATTATTGAGGGGGCTTGGAAGAGGTGCATGGAGAGCAGCCTAAGCTCAAGTTGTTAATAACTAATTGCTAACTAATAACAATGCATGTGAGATATGGGAACTAAGCATTAAACGCGTCTGACTTGCAGGTCCTTGTTCCTGCGAGACAACAGCCCAACATCCTTAAGCCATGGCTTAAATGTGTGAGTATGGCTCTTCAGACGGTCATGATAAGCGCAAACAACTCTTCGACAGTTGTGCAAACAGCAACAAATGTAAAGCGTAAATCTATTTGCATAACTCGCAAGTCGCAGAATGACGTGAGTGAGTTACTGTTGACTGGTGCTGCATGTTCGACTGACATAACCATCAATTTCATAGGGTGTGCCTGCTTGCCACACTCTGGCTAATTGAGCCATAGATATATGCACTGCAAAGAAATGTTGCCCTTAAAGATATACAACTCTTTGCTAATAATCTATTTCATATACTTATGTAAAGTAAATCCAGTAAAAAAATCTTTTGAGTATAAAATTATCTCAGCTTATTGACAACAAAATGTTTCAGCATTCGCCGAGTGGTATTATTTTTAAATTTTTAATTTTTTAATTTTTTATTAAATGCTGAAGCAATTAAAACAGCTTAAATATATTGTAAGACAATAATTAAAAAAAAAAAACCAAAAACAAAGACAATTTAAGAAAAAAAAAAATATTTTCTACAAAACAGTTTTTTGAAAGCTTCTTTTATAATTAGAAAATACTGATTATTCATTTAAAAAGTTATTTTTTTTAATTTGCTTCGTACAACTTAAAAATATAGAAAAATGTCTGCCTTCCATGCGATTTGACTTTTAGTGAACAATTTTTTTTTTCGAGTGTAGGCTTGCCTATTTTCTGATTGTATTTAAGGATAGTGGTATTTTGAATGCAGTCATAGTTTTAACTAATTGATTTGCCTTCAAGTAAACCCACGGCGTATGCTTCATGGTAAAGTCATTAACCCTCACCTTTTTGCTCCTGACCAGCGCGTGCCGCTGGTACCGGCTCCGTTTTTTGTTGTTGTTGTTGTTGTGGCTGCTGCTGCGGCTGCTGCTGCTGCGGCTGCTGCTGCTGTTGTTGTTGTTGTTGTTGTTGTTGCTGCGGCACTTCCTGTTGCAGTTGCGCTTGCACTGGGTGCATGGGGCGCGTATCAGCGATTACTGCTGGCAGAGCAGCAGCTTCCAGCACAGAGCTTTTCTCCATGACATCCGCCATATTGAAAGTGCCTCTGTGTGTGTGTGTGTTCTTGTGTGTATGTGAGTGTGTGTGAGTACTGCACTCAGAACAGGACTTTGCTGTGCGGCTTAACTTTTTGCTCGTCGTGTGTACTCCACAATATAATATATATATTTTATGTATCTCGGAGGTATATAATTTTTTTCCTTTTGCACTATTCACTGATTTTTTTTTTGGAATGCTTTTTAGTTGCTTTTTTCTAATTCACTTGCCGTTTGAGAGAGTGAGAGAGCAACGCACTGTAAATCGGCCAAATAATATGTACTATATATTTAATAATAATAATGCTGACAATATTTCGCTTTAGCCTCTTGCTCTTTTTATTCACTTGCACTCAGCTAAGTAGGCAAAGCTGGTTTTCTATTATTTATATATATTTTTTATTAAATTTTTGGTTTAACACTGCAAATTTGAAGCGTTAGCGGTGCGCCAAGTATCTTTTGGGTTTGTTATCTCGATTTCAACTGATTTTCAGTTCGTCGAAATTTCTAATTAACGTACACTCGGCAGACGCGCAAGCTGCGTTTATGCTTTTTAGTACACTCTCAGGGGTAACGTAAAAAGAGCTTTTTGCATAGGAGCTTTGAAAATAACCGCCATCTGTTGTTGAGTTCCGTTTGCTGTTTTTATACATAGGGCTTTATTAATACTAAAATTTAGATTTTAATTTCGAAAAGTATGTTGTGTTTTTTAACAACAATACGATATAAATCAAATTCAGCTGCCAAAATAGAAAAATTGAATAATTTATTACTTATTGGATTGCGTTCAGCTATGTTACATATTTTAGCTCTACAAAAAGTGTTGACCAACAATGAAAATGTCATTTGTTTTTCTAGTTTTGGCATAAACTAAGTAAGTAAGTAGTCACCTGAGCTATTTTTATAAACAAATTTTTATAGCTTAACATTTGCTTGCCAAAAGCGCATTTTATTTTGATTCTAAATTTCAAAGTGTTGTATTTTTTGGGTGTTTTGTTGTTAGCCCAGATTGATTTACATTGTTCATTCTCAAATCATTTTTGAAAATTTGTATTTGAAGATATTTGCATTTTATTACAAATAATGTGTACTGTAAATCATGCACCTAAGACGCTTGGTAATGAAATATCATAACCTATATTTTCATTATAAAATGATTTTTTCAATGATTTAAGAGTCTTTAAGCCGACAACCTCAAAGATCCCATATCAAGTATTCCATTGCTGTAATATTTATAAATAAGAGACCTAAAACCATTATCAGATTAAGAACATATGTATACCTATTTATATATATATATATATATATATATATACATGTATCCCGTTGTTGTTGCAACAGTTAAATTGCTTTTGCTACTTGGTTTATTTGCGTCTTTTCAAATGAATAATCATAATTATTGGTTTGCAAATGTGTATGTAACCAAAAAACACAAAATAAACATAACTTAAAAAAAAAATTCATGAACAACAAAATAATTAGCACGAAACTTAGTAGTTGTTTTTTTCAGTTTTTTTTTCGTTATTTTTTTATAATTTAAATTTTTTTTTTATTTTTTAAAAAATAATATTATCTTGAAGTTCAATTTTTGCAGTTGTAGTAGCAGAAGTAAAATTTAATTAAAATAATATACGAGAGAGAGATAGAGAGAGTTAGCGATGAATATAACATCTATGGAGAATGGCTGTTTGCTATAAATTTGTTGTTTGGTGTTGTTGTTGTTGTTGTTGTTGTTGATGGTATTTATTTATAGCGCATCTGGTCTGTCACACATTCTTGCAAGGAATGCTGTGAGAAGAAAGATAAAAGATTATTATTAGCACATATTTGAATTATGAGATAGGAATGACACATCTAAACGGATAGAGACAAGTGGACAACTTACTGTTTAGTCGAAGACGACGGGATCGCTCATCAAGCGCTGGATGAACTCTACAGGTTCAAACCACATCACAAACAACACGACAGAGTGGTGCATGGTGCATGGTGCGTGGTGCAGGTTTGTGTGTGGGTCACACAAAAGAACACATATTGACATATTGAGTGGAGGAGTAGTGTGCAGGGTGCAGATTGTGTTTGATTAATTGATTGGGTAACATTTATAAATGTGCGTAGACAAGTGGGTGCATGTAAAGAATACAAATCACATTATGACATATCACAAATATACAAAAATAATAAATGAGATTTGACTTGAGTTAGTCAAGTCTTCGGATTATACTTACGAGAGTATGGGATCATGCCCTCATCATCCTCGGGATCCATGCAGTCGGCGAACAGATTCTCCACTTGCTCATCATCGAGGCACTCACCTGTTGATTAATACATACATATCGATTAGTGGCGGCATAAGGAGTGGGGTGGGTCTATGAATCCATGTGCACTTACCAAGGGCCAGGAGGGCGTGCTGCAATTCAGCGAGCAGCATTTGACCGTTCTCCTCCTTGTCGTACAGTTTCAAGCATTCAATGAAATCCTCATAGCAGCCCTGCTCCTTCTCCTTCTTCACTTGCGAGTAGATGGGCAGGAATTCGTCCAGCTTGATCTTCTTCTCGTTGCGCTTCTTGGTGCCGCCCATTTTCTCGATCAGCGCCAAGGTGGGGTTCAAGTTCAGAGCGCGCAGAGCATCGCCTAGATCGAAGGCATCAATGCCCTCACCGGGGGATCCCATAACTTCGAAAACGAATTCGACATCTGCATAAACACAAAATTAATTTGCAATTATTAATTGATGCAAATTTACTTATTTGATTACTCTTATGGGATTCAATTATTATTTTATTTCATATTTATTTTTATATTTATTATTTGTTTAAAAAAAAAAACAAATTGTTGAAAACTCTTTTAAATGAGGACAGATTCAATAACCCTGAAATTTAGGGTACGCACATTTTTGGTCATCACGAAAATCTTGACAAGGCGGCGCATTAGTTACGTATGTGTGTATGCATGTATGTGTGTGTGTGTGCGTGGGAGCGTTGCCAACACGAAGAACATACATATACGTATACGTAATCCGACACCCGAACGCCTTCGTCTATGCTAAGTACGCACACACACACACACCACACACACGCATCTGCTCTTTGGCCGTGCGTTTCAACGAAAATAAATTCGAAGAAATATATTGGCCAAAATTAGATCGTGCTCTCTTCCCATATACTACTATATTCAAATAAAAATACACACAAATTTTCCATTGTGAGCGTATTTTTCAATGATGATTATTTCCTCACAATCTTTACACTAGATTATGGATCGACTTTTCTTTGCGTTCGAAAATCGCATATTTTGATTCATTTGAAAACTTTCCGTAATTCCATATATGTATATACACTTCATATATATAATATGTATGTGTATTTGATGATTACGAAATAAATATTTGACATTTGCTGTATATTTTGTGGGTGGCACCCACGCATTTTTGCATAGCATCATTCGGATGGATTCTACTTATAAGTTGAGTTTTTTTTTATATATATATATATCTATGTATGTATGTATATCACACGCGCACATTATGTAATCACTTTTTTTTTTGTAGATACATTCACAATGATAATTTGACCTTTTTCATGGCAATGACGTTTTGTAATGTTTTATTTATGGAGATTTGTAGTCCTCGGACAGCATCATTATTTAACTCTTTTCATTTGGATGAGCAGATATTTTGATTGATTTTAATGTTTGAGGTTAGAATTATAATCCTTTTCATTTTGTGTGTGTTTTGGAAGATGTGGCTCAACTTACTTTCAACTTCACGCTTGGGAACATCAGCCTGTCGAAAGAGAGTAATAGTTTGTGGAATTGTTTAAATAAAATCAAGTTGTTTTTTTTTTGTGGCACAGTTAAAGATTTGCTGATGGCAAGGAACACAAGTGTTGATTTTTTCCCCCCATCAAACCAATGGGCGACGGCACTCACCATTTTGTCTATTGAATGCGAAAAGCAACTGTATCGCGGATGAGCTCGGTCTCGACTGAACGCTATTCGTCAGTGGCAGTACGGCAAGGTAATACTGAGGTGATACCCAGCAGCGATTTTGACCAACTCACACACATGCAGCAACGCACACAACTGCACACACGCACACACACACACAGATACACATGAGAACATCGTGAAAATGCTCGCAAGGCTGTTCAGATACATATAGATATATATATGTGTATATTTATATATATATATATGTGCATATAGAAACATATGCTGGCCAAGAATTTACTTTCATCTGGGCAACATTTTCAAATGGCAGGGCTCTCTCTCTCTCTGTCTTTTTCTGGCTCTCGCTCTCTCTCGATATGGTCGATATGATCTCTCTTTTTTGTTGGGCTCTCTAGTTGGGCTATTTTTAAGATATATATAAATATTCGATTTTTTTTTTCTTTTTTCTGCTTGCAAAACAATAATCACTTGTGGCATTCTCAGCCGCATAGTGTTGAATATCATTTGATGATGTTACACATGATTTTGCAGATAATATTTAACATTGTTTTTATGCGGGCAACCACCACACAAATATCATACATTTGGATATATATATATATATTTATTTTCGATCTGTATATGAATATAGTTGTATATTTGAAATATATATAGCGACCCTGATCCGTCTATTTGGCAAGCTGAACGCATTTTATCGCCAGTTTTCAAAAATTCGCATGTTATCATACAAAATATTTTCGCTGCCGGGTTTTTTATGTTCAATACTCAACAAAAAAAATAAAATACACCTGAATAGCTTTAAACATGGGTTTTTTGAATTTTGATTATTTTTCTTTTTATAATTTCTTGATTTTTTCTGTTATGCTTTTACGAAGGAAGCTATTCCTGTGTTGATCTCTCGCTCGCACACTCGATCACTATATAGTCAGTCTGTCGCTCTCATCTACATAGATGGCGTATTACTAGCCATAGCTCTTTGGCATCCAATTGTATTTGTGTCTACAACAAAATTTTTTTGAATGTGTGCTATTTATAAAAACTATGACACAGATACACCAAATGTATTCAGAGCATTCATCTACAGCGCATATGCTCATGTGGGTCCATTCCCACTATATATCCACATGCATAAATTTATATATACGGCTAATGGATGTTGCTTCTTATATAGAACTTGCCAACTTAAAAGGCATAAATTCCAGTTAGGTAATTATAGCAATTTTGCTGTTGACTTTGACAACCGGCGAGCGGCAAATTTCTAACTGCAGTCCTTGTCCTTGACATCCAAAAAGGGGCCCTTCTTTGACCCACTTTTCCACTCAGCTGTTTGAAACGTGTTCAATTCTCAATGACTCTCATCTCAGAAAATATCTCTTCTCATCTCTTGCCAAGCTTCGTTTCGGCCTTTTGCTGCGCAGCCTCAAAACAATCCACAACCTGTTGCCCTCTCAGAGTGGGTGGGTGCAGGAGTTAAGTGAAGCAGTGGCAATTGATGCATGTTATTTGGGCCGGCTTAAATAAAATCAGCTGTTATCTGAGCAGTGGCCCAGAATCTGCGCAGTTCAAAGTGCGCAGTTCATTGATAAGGAAATAGAGAACAAACATAAATATGTCAGTTAGTTAATAATTAATATTTTATTTTAATCTATAACACACAATTTATATATCCAGCGATGTTTATGCTTTTCCATATGTCTATTTTAAACAATTAAGGTAAATTGGTAAAAAATGTAAAAAATATTTTGATTTTTTTTTTTACAAAATTAAGTTAAGCAACATATCATTGATTAGTATAATAAGATAATATATTTAAATATTTAATTAACATTAACTTATATGAATTAGAAACTTTATTTTTAAGTCGAATGAAAAATTAATCACTAAAGAAATGTGTATTTAAATATTGCCTAGTAGAATTCAATTTACTTAACTGAGACTTATTCAAGTGCATTTGGGTTAGTATTGACAGCATTTATTAGAGCCTATTTAATGGTTCAAGTTTCTTTAGCCAGCACACAAGTTTCTGTGTTTTCATTTGGCCATATTTCATTCCTATCAAAAAGGCAACATAAACACAATAGTGGCTTTAATGAACAGAAGCCGGGAGAGTCAAATAAAGCGATGTTCAAGCGGTTCACACACACAAACAGACAACGTCACGTATACGCAATTTTCAACCCTCACAATGACACAAAACGCCACTTGTGTTATCATTGACAAGTGCGCTAAAAATATACAGGGTGTGTGCGTCGGATTGAAGCTAATGCGTGGTTGCATCTACTGGCTGAGCACCCTGTATAACCCATAAGCCCTTTTTGGGGGTGGCTGTGCGTATACTCAACGCGATTGTGTGTACACATTTGTGCATTGGTATGTGTGTGTGTGTACACGCACTCCTGGCCCACTGGCAACGACGAGGAGCAGCACGAGAAGGATAACGATGACGATGAGAACAGCGTCGTCAGCTAACGACTGCGACGCTATGTCCCAGTTGCATCCGAACGCTCCAGCCGTAAACGTTATCGAAACTGGCAACGCGCAAATCAAGGTACAAAAAAAAATACAAAAAAAAAAAAACACAAAGCAGCACAAAGAAAAAGTTAAAGAAATAGACAAAAAAAAAGTGTGTGTGCTAATTGAACTAATAAAAATCAAACAAAATTAAATACAGCGCGCAATTAGTCAATGTTTATGTTGTGCCATAATTCTGAGAATAGCTGGAATATTGGCCGCAGTCCAAACCCTTTTTGCTGATTGTCCTGTTTGTCAACTGGGTGCGGTCGCAATTCTAACAAATTGCTGGCCATAAACATGGCAAAGACAAACGCTTCATTTTTTGAGTGCGTGTTAAATGTTGGCGACAATTGAAATGGCAAAGAAAAATTATTTTCTACAAAGATTACAAATGTGGTTATATAAGTGGGCCAATACTGTGAAAATTTTCCTTTGCCCCCGAAAATTTGCATGTATACCAAAAAACCAGAATTCTGTATCTATAACCATAAGCAGCGAAGCTGCGGAGTCTGCGTTCTGCGCAGCCGAACGTTCCAAGGAGCAGCAAGGACAATTGAGCACTCAGAGCAAACACAGCTGCTGCGAGATTACAGTCGAGATTTTCCATTGTTATTGTTTTGCTTTGGCACTGACCTATGTTGAAGTCTCTGATGGGAGCAGCGTGGTTGGGGCAAGGATTCCATTGCTGAGACTGCGCACGCAAATACTTGTTGCTGCGAGTGGCATGCTAATGTTGTCCATGTTGTTTGTTTTTTTATGAATGAATCGCTCAACAGTTGCATGTCATTGAATTTGATACATGTGTGTGTGTGTTTGTGTGTGTCCTTGTTTTCCAGCTGTTGGCCACCATGGTGACCAATGCGACGAACAACAACAATCTACAGGCGAACAACAACAGCTCGACGCCGAACAATAATAACGATGACTTTGACATTGACCAAGACGATGGCCTCCAGGATCTGGGCTTGCCGGTTTCCGTGCAAACATTCCTGTGGCGTCAAATAGCGCCATTCATCAGGCCGCGACTCGGCAAGCTGCATGAGGCCAGTTGTATGGTAAGTGTGTCAGCCAAAATAGTTGAAATATCTAAATATCTAAAGCTAACTTTAAACTTGGCCAACGAAATCTTGAAGTGAAAGTGCCACCTAAGACAGCAAAACAAAAAAAAAACTGATTTTAAATAAGGGATAAAAAATATCTTCGGTTTGTCGAAGCTTAAATACTCTTGCAAATGCATGAAAAGAAGAATAAAAAACGAATAAAAATAATGATAATGTTTTGGACAACATTGATTTTTCTTTGAATACATACAAATTGCTGTGTTCATAAAAAATAAAAAAGATATAATTTAAAAGTTCATATAAAGCTCAATAAATCCATACAAAACTGAGAGCTGTTTTGTATAAATTAATTCATATTCTGATTTTAGCCACACAATGTCGATTTGCTATAACAATAACAATAATATTTGATGATTTAATATTATTGAAAATATTTAAAAATAAAATAAAAGCGTCATCCAAAATAACTAAATATAGTTGTCCGATTTGCACACATATAAAATATTTGAAAAGCAAGCGTATTTAATTATAAAAAAATCTTTCACATAAAAAAAGATAATGAAAATGTGCTGTAAATTCGCTATGCGTGTTTGTTTTTTTGAGGATGGACTGTGTACTGTATCTGTACGATTGGCACAACCAATTTTGAACTATGAACTATATTTTAAGTTTGGTTATTATTTTGTATTAAAATTGTGCTCTCGAAATTCGATAATATATTCGATTTAAATACATATATTTCAATTTGATGTTTGATGTTTACTTAATTCATTTTGCATATGAATTTTTATTTATTTTTTTTTACATTTTACTAACACGCCCAAAACCAACATAACAAACTAAGCACAAATACCTCCAACCACTATTGATAATATTCTTATGCTTTAAATATTAACGATTAAAACAATAACAAACGAAAAAACAAACAAAACAAACTGTACAAATTAACATTGTAAAATCTCTCGCAATTTGTCTGAATCTGAATCTGAATCTGAATGTAGTTTTGTCAACACGCACCGGGACACCATGTAAGTTATAAATGTTCTGTGTACGTAATACTAAATGAATACTAACAAATATTAATTGTTTAAAAATTATAAGTATAATATAATAATATAAATTAAGTAAAATTTGTGCTTTTGCATGCTTTGAGCTGAGTTTAATTATATTTCTAGCTGCTAATATGTTTTGTAAATATTTCAAAAACTTTACTTTTTTTTTTTTAGCTTGATTATAGCTGTTTTGAGTTAAAGTTGAGCAAATCATCTCATTTATATTAAACTAATCTTTATGTGTATATTATATCTCTTTAATTGCTCACAAACACACACATCAAAGGAATCGAAAGAAGCCTGCAAGGTAAGCCATATAATTATTATATAATACATTCACTTATATTGATTTTCTCTTCTTGCAGTCCTTTGAGAAGGTGCTGGTGCAGAACATCCAGTTTGGTCTGTCCCCACCTCTGACCAAGGCTTTGGGCGCCATTCCCCGCTGGCGCCTGCTACAGGGTGCCCTGCCTCATGTCATGCACGCCTGCGCAGCTCTACTCTACTGTAAGTTTTCAATATTAACTATCTTTTTTCTGTTTCTCGATCGTATCGAGATTCTTCTATTTTATTCCTCGTTTTAAAATATATATTTTTTTTTTTGAAAATCAGATCAGCAATTTAAATTAGGTCCGCAGAGACATGAAAACAATTAAATACTTTGTTTGCACTTCTAATGCATTTTATAAACTGTAAATAAATAATATGAACTTTTTGATTTCGATTTGGTTTAGGCCGCGTGAAGGACATGCAGGCGATTGGGCCCGTTGAGACAAAATTGCTGTATACCATGCAATGGATTTTACTGTATGCCGCCGAGGAATGCGCCGATGATGAGGGTGGCGATGATCTGGGCTTGGGGGATGCTGCTGATCCTAAGCCCAAGATTTTGGATCAGTATTTGTTCTCGGTGCCAACTATAACAGTAAGTCTTGAAACATTTTCAATTACAGTGATTGGACTTGGATTGGACTTGAGATAATCTTCTCTGCTTGCAGCTGTTTGTGTACTTGTTTGCGCCCATAATACATCATCTGAAAGAATCGGATTTTCAAAACTTTCGCCTTGAGAATGGCATTAAACTGTGGCAGGGCATGTGGGATAATCGGGCACCAGGTGCACCCTGTTTCACAGCACCCGTTAAGCCCAAGGCACGCAATTTGCTCTGTGCACCTACTCCAAAAGGTTCGACGGATGTTATTCAGGGTCGGAAGCACTCGCAGGGCCCCGAAGCCGTATCACCCAAGGCGGACTCGCCCCAAAGCGGCATCACCGACTACGGCCAGCAGGATGATGAGGTATGGCAAAATATGATTATGCTGCTTTTCCGATTAGATTTCTTCTTCATAAGAATAGAAATAGAAACAAATTAATCGTACTTAATCTACTATTACTACTTTTCCTACTTTCTTAGGGTTCCTGGGTATCCTCGCCCAAGGAGTTCTTTCCCGAGACCATACCCGAAGAAGCCTCCAGCATTGAAGATGAACGTGTCGTTATCTTTAGGCTGCCATCAGCTCCACAACTCATGGATAACTCCTTCTTTACGGTAAGCAGGAAACTTTAATCCCTAACACAACTTCAACTAAATCGACCCGATTATTTGCAGGCCGATGCCAGTTTGTTGCAACAACAGCAACAGTCGCAAAGTCGCCGGGGCAGCCATCAGTCGATGAATTCCCGGGAGAAGGATAAGGCGCCCTCGACCAAGTTTGAGTTCGATCAGCAGGAATTGACACGTGGCGCCTCCATGAAGGAGAAACGCAGCGCGTCCGTTGAGAAGGAGTCGGATACGGTCAATTCGGAGAGTGTCAAAGCAGATGTTTCAGCAGCCACCTTTCTGGATGTGTCCGTAATGCGTTGCCTGTTCATCTCGCACTGGCAGGAGGAGGGTGTCTTCTGGAGCCTGCAGTATCTCTACAACAGGTGTGACATCTACTCCAAATTCAGTTTATGGTTGATACAACTTTGCTTTGGCTTGTAGACTCACTGAAATTGGCGATGAGGCAGCAATAACATTAAATCAACCGCGGAAACGTTCCAACTCGCTGCCCATACCACAAATTGAAATCTCCCTTTACCAGGGACCGGGCAGCAATAGTCGCGATAGTCCGGGCAGCTCCGTGGTCAAGGACTACATTGAAATACCCGAGGCAGCGGCAACCCAGACTTCAACACCTGTTGGTAAGCAGAAGAGTTCCATGATCTTCTAGTCTAACCCAAACTCTTAATTACTTTTGAATATTTGCAGAGGAAACTCCGAGCATTCCTAGCAACTCGGAGCGTCGAGGCAGCGAGAAGAAGAAACGCGTCAAAATGGCTGATTTGAGGGCCTTTGTGGAGACGAAAATGTTCTCGAAATCGGAGAAGAACCTGGAAAAAGTAGGGCTCGATACAAACTCTGCCAATGGCAAGATCCCACTGCAACATGCAGTAAGCTATGAAAGCTATCACTAATCAATTAACTAAAATTAGTAATACCTGATAAATACAGTTAGCACGCGTTCGTTTGATAATGCTTTTGAACGCCTGGCACGCCCCCTTTTAACCCCTTTCCATTTGTTGTTACTAAAGTTAATTGTTAGCAAACCAACTGATGGAATTTACTGTCCACTAACTATTCTCATTGATTTGCCCTTTTGTCTAGGAATACCATCGCAGCCTCGACACGGGTGAGAAGAAACTATCACGATCTGCATCAATGATCACCCGAGAGCCATCCAGTAATCTCATCAAAGGAAAATCTATGCCTAGTTTAAGGTAACTAATTCTACCCCAACTTATATAACAAATCCCACCAAATGAATACAGCAACAACTATCACACAAAATTCAACTAACCACATCAATACCAAAGACTACTCTTAACTCAATTGCTATAACTGTATAAATTTCAATTTATAAATCTGTGTGTGTATATTTTACATATTACTTACTGTCTTTTATGAACTAAACAACCAGCTGTCTGCTTGATAGCGGGTGAGTTTTGGTCTACAACCTGGTTTCAATGTCTATACGCCTATTCCTAAACAAAGTTATCCTTCTATCCATCTGTGTCTATCATATTACTATATTTATCTTATCTATGGTTACTAAATTTCAACTTTAAAGTTTTGCCTGATCACCTTCCCCTTGAATACTATTCCTTACTAGCTAAATTTACTCAAGAAAACCCGTTCTCTCATGACTTCTTGTAAAGATCAGAGCTGTTGTCCTGGAAAATAAATACTCTTTTCGCTTGCTCATTGTGATTGGAAGTGCAGTTTTGCATAGTCAAATTTAACTCAGCAAATAAAGTTAATTCCGACAACTTATTAAATTTACAATAAGCTTGAAAAAACGGGCTCAATTTAATTTTGAACTATTCCAAAAATTGCTCAAGTTTTTGCTTTTGCCGTTGAGTTTGTCGCACTCCGTTTTTACTAATGCCAAGCACATTTCGCCTTTTGCACATCTTCTGGAATATACCAGATCTTACAGATGTGTTGAGCCACCCAAGGCAGCCGTCAGGCCACCACTGGCCACGTGTCCACGTTCCGCGTTCTATCCACGTAATCCAATCATTACCGTCACAGAGCACACCCCCACACCCTCACCGGACTACATGAAGCGGCAGGTGAGTTGGCAGATGATTCACTGGTTAACCGCTTGCTAATGATACGTTTCTTTCGAAGGGCTCCATCGATTCGCAATTGGATGCACTTAGCAATGGCGGCAGTGCTGCCGGTGCAGGTGGCAATGGTAGTGCTGGTGGTGGCAGCTCCACCACACGCTATCGTGGACCCATGCTGCGCTCGCATACGGATTCGCACATTGACTACACAGGCGTCGATGAATCGGAGGCGCCGGGCTCCTCCTTCTACATAACACGGGATGGTGGCCTTGATTATGAGATTGTGCTGCTGGCCGTGAGCAGCGTCTTCAAGCGAGATCCATCACAGCTCTGCTCGCTGCGCGTGCTCGAGGCGGGCCTCAACATCTGTGAGCTGCTCATCGAGATGGGCGTGCTGAAACTGGGCGAACACGCCCACGAGATATCCATGGGCATAACGCGACGTGCTCTCCAGGTTCTCGGCTGCCCGCATGGCTGCAACGAGGGTGAGTTCCATTTGTATTTGGTGTTAGGAATATCTTCTCAAATCTGGTGTGGCCTTCATTTTAAACATATTCCTTTTAACTGTTTATTTATTTTTGGCCATTACAATTTTAGGTGTTCGAGGACCGCCCGCTGATTTTCTACGCAATCAATGCCAGAAGATTATGTCTAGGATGCTGCGGCAGGCTGGTCAGCGCACAAAGCGCTATCTGCAGGAGATGGTGAAGACCTCACCACTACTGGAGCTCATCGATTACTTCCATGCGTTCCTCGCCTTCTGCGTGGATCCCAGTTCACTGTTGTCACCCCTGAGTAAGTGCCACGAATTCCGTTTGTTAAATCGAGTTTGTATGTTGAGAGCAAAATTTCGATAATGCACCAATTATTCCCGATTGCAAATATTTTAATTTACCAGCAAATTACTTATTCATGCGTTTCATTATACACTTGCAGAAAAGTTGTATACCTTCAGAAAATTATATCAGATTTTAAAAGTTCTGCTTCCTATGCAAAGATTTACTAATGAATATTTTATATTTTTTTAAAGAAATAATTTTTATTGGAAATAATTTTGATAATTTATTTGGCTTAAATAATATATCAAATCTAATTTTAGGTTCTTTAAAATGTCAAAAATTGAGATTTTGTTTGTTGTTTTAAGTTTAATATTATTTTTTTGTTAAGGCAAACGAACTTATTAACTGCAAGGGTATTAAATATTCGGTGTACCGAAGTGAACTGCTCTTTTGAATTCTTCATTTGCAAATTATTCGGTGTGTGGTTTTTTATGCAGTTTCTTCTTGTTGCATGCGACGATTTTTGCTAATGCTTTTGAGTTTAACCCCCTCTTGCCACTGATCCACCAACAACAATTACTCGTACGTTGTATATATATATATATGTATATGTATGTATGTCTGATGATGCAAATAGCTCATAAACGTCAGAGTGGATATAAAAATGTTAACACCGATCTTGGCGGTGTACCAGGTCAGGGCGGTTATTCCACAAATTTTAGCGGCGGCATGAGCGGTGGCGCCGAGGGTCAAGTGGTTGGCGCCGTCTTCAAGCAACTCGTCAGTCGGTTCGTTGAATCCAGCAAGGATCTCAAATCACCCGAGAATGTCGCACTCTATGGGGACATCCGACAGCTGGTCACCTATGTGAAGGGCGCCCACGGCGGACCCTTTCGCCTGGTGGCACTCAGCGGCATTCTGGCAGTGACACCGCGTCCACACAAGAAGGGTCCAACGGCACAGACGACCAGAGTGATCAGGTGAGCAAAAAGGAAAAATTACATTGAAATTTAATTTAATTTATATAAATTATTTCTTTGATTATTATTTTTAAATTCTTTTATTAATTTATTACTATTTAATCATTTACAAATTTCGGGTTCAGGCACATACCCCAGGCAGATGTTCCGCATGTGGCGCAAAATGATGACAAAAGCTCCCAGCGCCGACTGCTTTTAAAGAAACGCAGCACATCCTCTGCCTGCGCCGTGGTGAGTCTTGTTGCTAGCCACTAAATAAATCACTGATCCGGTTTATTTCGTTTGCACAGAGCCTGCTGGAGACGGAGACCTGCGATGAGCACTACAAGACGAGTCAATCGCCGTTGAGCAACTTCAGGCGTCGCACCACCGGGGTGAGGCCAACGTTGACGCCGCGGCACAGCGAGCGGGCGCTGCTCTCCGATTCCACGTCCAGCTCGGAACGCAATTCGCTGGGACGGCTCAGCGGCTTGGTGCGCTGGTTCCGCGGCACGCCCAAAGAGGCGTCGTCGATTGATTTGGAGATAGGCTCACTAAATCCAGAGATATCGTCCACATTCATGCGGCACGCCTCGCTGAAGATCCAACGTGGTCGCTCCAGCGATGGCATCGGCCGTTCCATTCAGCGCGCCAAGCGTCGCGTCGAACGACGGCTGAACCGTTTCGGTGGCATTGTGAAGGGCAAGAAGAAGGTGGGCGGCATCGAAGAGACAGCGGACTACAGTCGACGCAGCTCCTCCGACATGTGTGACGGTCCCCGCGAATCCGAGGTGGTCATACTCAAGGAGCGCAAACTGGTGCCCATTGAACCGGTTCGCCACGGAATGCTCCGACTCTCTTTTCTACTGGAAACATGTTCGCCTGGCTCGTTTCCCGATCCACAGCTGATCGCAGCCGTCTTGGATTTGGCAAGTGCACATTGAAAAATTTGGAGTTAAAAATATAATTGTAAAAATATGGATTGAAGAATTGAGAAACTTTATAAAAAGTGCAAAGTTTAACTTAGAATTGCTAATTTGAAAATCATATTATTTAATTATTATTAGAATTTAATTATTGATTATTCGCAAATCCGTGAAATAATTGTTGGACATTCATTGTATATCCAAAATCTTTAACTTCTGTAATTTTTTCAATTTTTTATCATATTTTTACTGTTACACACTAAATATTACCTTAATATAATATTGTTCGATTTAGTTATTGGAAATTATATCTAAAATCTTCTAGCTTAAAATAATTAAATTTGTTATCGAATTTCAGCCACAAGCACCGTTGGTTGCGCGGGCGACTTTTCTGCTGGAGTGCGCCCACTTTGTGCACCTGTGCAACAAGGGGCAGTGGCCCATTTGGATGAAGCAGAATGTGGGCGGGTATCGTGCCTCGGGCGCCAACATAAATCCCGCCCAGATGCGGCAACAGGTCAGCCAGTCGAGCGCACGGCGCACACACATCCTACTCCGGGCTGCCGGCAAAATGTTCCATCAGTGGGCGGAGATGGTGGGTGCCCGTCTCGAGGAGATCTTGTTTACCGAGCGACTGCAGTACGAGGCGCTCAACGCGAGTCTCACCGATCCGGAGAAGCAGCGCGAGCTGCTGCAGCAGGATGAGGAGGAGGATTTCCTGGACGAGACCTCCGTCAATCCGCATGGCAATGACTGTCCGCATGCCTTGAAACTGATCGCCTGCGTGCTGCTCTTCGAGATCACCGCCTTTCTGCGGGACACCTACATCACGCTGCCCAAGACCTCCAAGATGTTGCACAGGGACAGACCCGCACCCTGGGAGAAGGTGTATCGCGAGGCCAATCGCCGCTGGTCCATGGCGCTCAGCTCCATGGGTCACTCGCAAACCTCGGCCCAAAGCCTCCAGTCGATAGCAGCGGGCAACGATGGCGCTGGCCAAACGGAGCGCAAAATATCCTTTGTGCTGCACGAGCCGGACAACGAGTCCGAGAACAGCAGCAACACCACTCTAACCAAGGAAGGCGAGGAGGGTAAGTAATGCTTATAGACCGAAATTTATATATATATATATATAAGAAGTGATAGAAAAGTGGGATTTTAATGGCTTTAAGACGGATTTTTAAGAGAGGCAACTCCGAGGGGAAAATACGCTAAAAAATTTCACAACATTTTTTTTTTAAATTTCTCTCAGCATTATTTTTAATTTTAATAATTTTAAATTTTCTTAAATATTTTCTTAATTTACTTTATTTTCAAAATCATGCAAAGATTAATTAGTTAATTTAAGTTATTTTTAAGTAAGATATATAAATTTAAATACGATTTAACAAAGTTTGATTTTTAAAAATTGTATTATTATATTTAATATTTTTCCAACAGTACCTCGACGTCCCGCCGCCTCAGCTGTGCGACCATTTTTGTTGCGACGTGGCACAGCCACCACAACGGGTGGTTCCTTCAAGCGACGCTCTTTGAAGCTGAGACGCAACACCAAGGACAGCAAAGAGATCGAATCAGATTGTAAGTGGATCAGTTGCGTGAATATAGTTGAATACCACTTTATACATTTTATACTTATCGCACACAGTCAATATGCAGTCGAGGCGTAAGGTGTCCTCTCTGTCGGATCGCAGCGATACATCGGAGCAGGGTATGGTGAGCGGGGGCGAGGAATCGCCGGGCATACTCAGCGATGATCAGCAGCCGGAATCGCCAACAGACTCCAATGAGAACGACGACACGGCCAAGAACATGCCCTGGCTAAAAGCAGTCATCGACCTGATCACCAGCTACAACTACTACTGCACCCACAAGGGTTACTGTCATCCCTTCTGCTACAAGCGTCACATGCGCTCCTGCACACGGCTTATTAAGGCCACCCGTAAGGTAATAAAACTTGATTTTTTTTTAATATTTTACATATTCTAAGTTTATACAAATTTACCATCGAAATTGTGGCTATTATTGCTATCGAATATCGATAACAATCGACATTTGCGAAACAGTGGCAGTTATTGATAACATGAAAAATATTCTAGCTGCAAATTTGAATTCAAAATTTTTGTATAGTCTCTGATCCGATTATTCGAACAGACCAATTTTTAATAAAACTCAGAGTATTACAAATAGAAAATAAAAGCTTTCTGGATTGCAACAATTCCTTTTTAAAATTTAAAAATAACAATAAAACTATTTTCAAATTTTAATTTTAATATTTTTTCAAATCTAAATCTCATAACTTTATTTGGCCTTTTACAGATTTATGGCGAGGAGTTTGGTTTTACGTTCGATGCAGATCATCCCACGGTGGAGCCTACGGTAATAAATACCGTTAAGCCATCAGCTCGAGCCCGTTCGACGCGCAAAGTGTCGGAGCAAAGTTCAACGCAAACTTCTCCGTCCAAGCGCAAGGACAGTCTGTCTCGCAAGGATCGGTAAGTTGTCAGCGCACATTGACTCCCCTCGTGGAGTCTCATCTCTAATTTGGTTTCCGTTTGAGCAGCATTAGCGATGATCCGGACATTGAGATGGCTGAGAAGTTGGCGCGAGCTTTCCGCCAGGAGAAGGAAAAGAAGCTGCAGGAGGAGCCACCAATATTAAAATTCATACGCATTCACATACGGAATCTGTTCCACTTTCCACTGGCCACAATGCTCAAGGGAGCAGTGGTGCTCAGCGAGGAGCTGGTCATCGAGGCCATGCCCGCCGCCTGGGAATTGCTCCTGGAAACAAATCATGACACGGCTACTTCCAGTGCCGCCGTCTTCCTGATGGGCTCCGTGAAGGCGCAGAACTTCGCCTTTGACATTATGCAACGGGCGCTGAAGCACAAAAATCCTGATATACGCATTGGGGCGATACAACGCTATCTGGTGCTGTGGAAGTGTCGCTTCCATGTCTGGCCACGCATGGAGGATAATGCACATGATGCCACCTTCAAGGTGCCCCCGGGTGGCATAGAGTTTACACTGCCCTCGCCCAAAATTGGCATCGAGAGTCTGCCCGTGGTGGATCCGCCTTGGATGCCAGTGCAGCAGACAAAGGACATGGACATGACACTCAACCAGGACCGACATGTAAGTGCCATCTGAACAAACTTTTTTTTGCTTTCGTTTATAAAATGAACAATTTAGAAATAGTTAGAAAATAGTAAAAAATCGTTAAAATATAAAGTTCAATTTCGCGCACTAATTTATAAATTATATTTATGAATTTAAATAAAATATTAAATTAAATTTGGTATATCTCAAATGCTTGACAAATTTATAAACTTTTTTATTTTAAGAGAATTTAGATTGAAAATTTAATTTATTTTTATGTCAATTGGAAATTTGATTAGGCAAGTTTCAAATTTGCATAGGCAAACTTAAAAAAAACTGTTTTAAAAAATTAGAAGTTAAAATTTAAATGAAATTTATAATTAATAAATTTAATTTCTTGTTGATTTGAATTTAGAAATGTTATCATCTTCGTATTAAACTTATCTGAACTTTCCACAGCGTTCGCTGGTGACTGCCACAAAGAGTCGCAAGATGCAGCAAACGGAGGCGATACGCAACGCCCTGCGACAGCAGCGGGACAAGCAGCGTGCGGAGCGGCACAGTTTCCTGATCACAATGATACCAATTAGTCAGCAGGCCTCCCATGAGCCGGGCATGGAGCATGAGGATCACGAGATCGAGGAGGATCTCGATGGCACACGCACCTCTTCCCATCTGCATCACGCCCACTCGCTGTTCCCCTCGGTGCTGTGCTCCTCGGTCATGCAGATTGTGAGTTGCCTGGACGATGCAGCCATTGGCTCCGATGGTAATGCGGTGTATGAGGTGGCCTATCAGGTGATCTGGGTGTGCCTCGTCGAGGAGTCGGCACTGTTCCTGCGCTATGTGTTCGAGCGCCTGACGCGCGATCGCCAGGATCAGATGTTCAAGTTGCTGCGACATCTAATCCGCTTTGTGCCACGCCTGCCGCAACAGGCAGCCTTTGCTCTATACAACTCCATCATTGGCTACATTATGTTCTATGTGCGCTCCTCCAACGAGCTCAAGCAGGAGGTGAGTTCGATTACCAATGCTCAAATAGTTTCTGCTAATCCCATTCGTTTTCAGCTTGTGGGCTCAGCTCTGTCGGTGCTGTGGATGGTGGTGCACTCGGTGCATGGCATCATGTTCAAGGATCTAAAGCAGATATTGCGCAAGGAGCAGTGCGATGCATCCATTTTGCTCACAGCCAATGTGCCCGCCGCCAAGAAGATCGTGGTGCATGGCCCAGCGGATGACGACTACAATATACCCTCACAATTTCCCGTGCAGGAGGACACCTTGTTCTGTCAGCTGCTGAAGGAGGCACTGGACTATTATCCCATTGATGAGAAGAGCATCACACACTATTGCCTGGTGGACTACAAGAGCAGTGAGTAGAGTGCGGGGAGTGGGAGTGGGGTAGATGCCCCCTTTTTCATCTCAACTTTGCAAAGACTCAAAATGATTCGTATAAAAAATTAATTAAAGGAAAAGTTTGCAGTTTTAAATAGAACCTTTAACATAACTGTATTTATATAAAGTTAGATTTATTTTATTTTTATATATATTTTCATATTTTCTTCAATTTATCTATATAATATTTTACAACTCATAAATTTGTTTGTATTTATTATTTACCTTTAAAAACCACTTCAATTATAATCCGATTAGCTGATTTTGAAATTATTGATTTAGTCTTAAATTGTGATTTATATTTTTTTAATTTATAATTTTTTAAGTTTAATTGCTTAACTTTATATAAAATTGTATTCAAAATTAAATTAAAATTAAATTTGTAAAATAGTGATTTTTATTTATTTTTTAATCCGAAATGGTTTTTTTTTATTTAACAATTAAACATTTATTGCAATTTAAACTTTAAACTGTATTTTCTAAGTATTTCTGGCGTTGCTCTAAAATATCAATCCATTCCAGGCAAAATACTAAATCCCAACTGGTATATAAGGGATTTGTATTTCTTCAAGCGCTCCCAGTATCCGGAGGTGCGTTTAATGCTCATGCGTCCGGAGGAATCGTTTCTAGCGCTGCAAAAGCAGGAGTTGACCAAGAAGTTTGTCGAAATCGGCAAGGTGCATCTGACGTGGGCGATTCTCAAAAATGTGGACATGGTGGTGCAGCGTGTTGTCTTCCTGCACGAGGAGCTGATGAAGTTGCCCTCGTTCCCCCGCAAGGCGCTCGAAGTTGACCTTGATCTGCATCATGGCGGCGAGTATGGCAAAGTGTTGCTCGGATTGGATGTGCTGCACAAGTTCATGTGGGTGCGTCTAATTGCCCGAATGTTTGAGGCAATGGCCGGTAATTTTGCCTACTCAGCGGACATCCAACTCTTCCTCAATGTGCTGTCCGGTGCGTCCATACTGCATGCGGAGGATTCGTGCATTATGCGCTATGTGATGGCCACATTTATCAATGCCGCCTTCAACTTTAAGAACATCTTCTCCACGAATGGCTACTTTATGATTATGCCCACATTGCTGCAGGTGTACTCGCTGCACCAGACCAACAAGCTGATAACCACCACCATCGAGTATGCCGTCAAGCAGTTCTATCTGCTCAATCGGAAGCCCTTCATTCTGCAGATGTTTGGATCGGTGTCGGCCATCCTCGACACCGACGAGGATGGCACCTATGGCGAGGCGCACAAGGTGCAATCGAGCTGCCTGTTCAATCTGCTGCTCAGTCTAGAGGATCCCTCACCGGATCCACTCAACATTGCCGAGCTGGTCAAGGAGCCCAAGCCACTGAAAGCCATTGATTTCTGTTACCACGATGAGGATGACGATGTGACCGTGCTCGACTGCATCACCTTGTGCGTGATGGTCGTCTCCTACTCGGCGGAGAGCACACGTGGCTATCAAATGCTGGTGAGTATCTAATGTTTCCATCTTACAGCTCCTTCTGTTACTCCACTGCTCTGCCTTAGATCATTCTGGAGGCGATATTGCCATGTTATCTGCAACAGATTCAGTCGCCCAGCTATATTCCGCTGCAGGGTAAATCGGAGCGAGACATTATCCTCCAGTTGGCAGTGGCCACCCGGACGATGGTGCATAACTGCGAGGGTCTGGCCAAGAGCTACAACGGACCCTATCGTAATAGTCCGGAGCACAAGGGCTCCTCGCAGCGCAACTGCAGTCGCGGACCACCCTGTTCACCGGGCATGGACTTTGAGGAGGAGTCGCACACAAAGTACGCAACAGATCCGCGCACCAAAAACATGATGGACTCCGCCGAGGATTCGGAGATGATACGCACCGAGTATCGGCGGCCGCGAGATGTGCTGCTCTCCGTCGTCGCAGATTTCCTAACCAAGTCCACCACACGGCTGGGTGAGCTGGCCAAGAAGCTGCCGGCCAACGATAACAAACCCACCGAAGTGCTGGACGCCAAGTGTCACATCCGTTTGGCGGACATCGCGCACTCGCTGCTCAAGGTGTCGCCCTACGATCCGGAGTCCATGGCCTGCCGAGGCTTGCAGCGCTACATGCAATCGGTGCTGCCACGCGCGGAGTGGTCAAATGATACGTTGAGGAATGCACTGGTCACAGTGCTGCGTCGCATCGATAAGGTGTTCCTGAAGATCTCGAAGAAGCCATCGATTCGGCGCAATACGGATTGGGAGGCGGCAGCCGGGCTGCTCAAGGGTATACACGAGACGATCATCCGGCATCCGTATGTGCTGCACTGGCAGCAGATGAAGACGCTAATCTCGACGGTGCAGAATCTGATTGTCAATGAGCCGGGCAGCGGGATACCGGAGGGCGTGTCCAGTGCAGGTGCAGCGCTCATGTCTCAGAATCCGCCGGCCTTTTTCTGCTCGGCCGTGGTGCGTCTGGTTGCGCTCCAGGTGGTCAGTCCCGTCGACTGTTTCTCACTCGTTCAGATCTGCGGCGGCAGCGCCGAGTTTGCCACGCAGGAAAAGGCCGAAGGGTTTCTAATGCATCTGATCATGCCACTGTGCTTGAAGGTCTGCTCCGGACGCGGTGTCTCCGATGTCGGTGAGCTCAAGATGACCGATGTAACCTTCCTTCTAAACGCCGTGCTCAACGCCATGAGTCCGCCAGCTGGCCGCACCGGCCAGGCGGTCTCCCAAATCAATCGGGTCACCGGTGATCTGCGCGCCGGCTCGCTCACCTTCACCGGCAGTCGAGATGCCAAGCGTCCGGCCCGCATCTCCGGATCGCTGTACCAGGCCGCGTTCCTCGCGCTGCGCATCGTCTGCATCTGCTTCGAGAATCGTCTGTCCAGCGATTGGCCGCGCATTGTCCGCGTCATGCGCGACCTGGGCAGACGCAACGAGGCTGCTCCCGATCTGTGGAGCTTCATGGAGTTCGTGGTCACCCATCGCACGCCCCTCTACATTGTCCTGCTCCCCTTCATTTTGCACAAGGTATGCTCACACACACATGTACAGTGCTCACTCGTCACTCGATGCCAACCAGGCTGAAACTCTTCTCATTAATAATTATATATTTAATTAAAAATTTAATTTATTTATTTTTCATTTTTAATTTGCAAGAAAAGGTTTCAATCGGAATCGAAATCTATTTTTTATATTCAAGTCTTTTGAGGCAGTTGTGAAATCATTGGGTTTTTTTTTTCAATTAAATATATTGAATTTATACATCAAAAAAGTACACTCAGAAAAATCGGGCTAAAATGAAAATCGCTTTAAAAATTAGAAAAATATTCAAAATCTTTTTTAAATGTTGAAAATTAAATTGATAATATCTAGAAAAAATAATTTTTTAAATATAGAAAGAAATGAAATAATTTGTGAATTTGAACCTTAGGTTTTATCAATTTAGATTATATGAATTTCATAAAGTATTTAAAATGTTTTTTTTACAATACTAAATCTTAAATTTTACTATAAGTAACAAAAACTAAATTTTAGAATTTTGTGTACAGCTATAAAAATACTTTAAAAACTAAAAATAAATATTTATTTTCAAAATTTTTAAAAAATGAACAATTAAAAGAGTAAAATTGATTTTTAGAAAAGCCTAGAAAAATACTTTCTAAATATTAAGTTATCAAAAGAATGTTGAAATTTTAGAGCGATTTGTCCGAGTGTATTTTAATTTGCATAGTATTAATTTTACTTAAGTTTTATGTAATATTTTGGAATGTTTTTAATAATATTTGATTTGTGCACAGATATCGCAGCCGCCAATTGGGGATCACGAGCGGCACATGCAGTTCATCATCAGGGAGCGGCTGCGGGGAACTCCGCCACAGGGTGGACTCAAGTCGAAGGGGGCGCTGCTGCTGGAGCTGGCGCGGGAGTTGCGCGACTTGCGGGACGAGCTGGAGGACAAGCGATATGGTATGCTATGAGCGAATCTAAGCCGACGACTCTTGTCACTAGGAACACTTGCAGTTTCCACAGATCGCGAGAGTTCCGAGCAGAAGAAGAGCGATACGCCGGCAGCCACCAGTGCTGGCGATGCACACAAATCCCAGCAGAGACCGTCGCTAATCTCCATTTTCACGGGCACCACAACGGGACAGGCCACACATTCGCACGTCTCCGCGGTGCCCATCGATTCGCGCAGCGGCTCGGGTGGCATTTGTACTCCGAGCGATACGCTGTCGCAGCAGACGTTGCATCCGCCGCGCGAGTCCTTGTCGAGCAGCTCGACGGGTCGCGATCCGCACACCACGACCAGTGAGAGTCACAGCGGCGAGGGAGCAGCGGGCTCAGCGCCGACGCTGGTGGGTCAGACGCCAGGCAGCGGACCCAGTGGCTCGGGACATGGCATGAACATTGCATCGGCCCTGCCACCGGGCATCGCCTCACAGCTGTCGCACTCGCAATCGCTGCAGCAGGCACCGTTCAAGGCACAGCCGCCAAAGCTGCGCTTTGTGTCATCGGTGGAGTTTCGCCACTCGTCGGGCGAGACCTCAACGACGCCCCTGTCACCGGAGAGCCCTGCCGAGGACAGCTCCGGGGATCACACACGCTCCCGCCTGCAACGCTCCAAGGCGGCCAGTCGCAAGACTTTTCGCCTCAAGCGCAGTCGTCTGACGCCCATGGAACCGCCAAGCATTGTAAGTTAAAAGATTACGCTCCACTCAATTCCCTCTCAATGTTGGTCACATGCAGGTCACATCGCTCTCCCAGGAGGAGCATCAGCCGAAAGCACTCGGCGAAATATCCTGGGACTCGGTCTCACAGACATCGTCCACATCCGGCTATCGGGATAACAACAGCCTGCAGACGGGTCTGCTTTCGCCAGACGGTTCGCTCGGCGGACTCACATTGGGCCGCTCGCCCTCGCAGCACTCGCTCCTGATGGTCTTCGAGGGGCAGGACGAGGACACGCTCATTTAACAATCACAGAACGGCGACCGGGCCTACGAGCTTTAGGACAGCCTAAAAATAAATTAAATTAATACATTTATAAGCCGAAATTTAGCACCGAACTTTTAGCTAGCCTTAACAATTAATAGACATAAATATGAATATATAGAAAGTTGATGTTAAGTTTTACATATATAGCCAAGTAGTTGTTTTTCCATTATGTGCCCAGATTTTGTATGTTTCTTGTGTAGCTGAATAAACAGTTCAATAAATAAAATTGCTGGTCGTTCTACAAAACCAAATGTTGCCATATAATCTTTCACTATTAGTGCCAATTTTGCAGCGAACGAATGACCTGCCAGTGTATGGCAACATTGCCAGCGTTTTCTCTATATTGGTGCGTGTACTTGCTATCCTATACAGAAACCTACAAGCCAAACAGACCCCTAAAAGTGTGCTGCAATTTCTTCTGTTTTAGTCAACTCAGTTTGTGTAAGTGGTGTTTTGCACATGCTATACACAGCATACAAAATAAAATATAAGAGTTAAAAACTAATTTTAATACACGTATTATTTCTTGTTAATCGTAACTAGATTTGTATTTCCTTGTACAAGTTATGATATAGTTTAGCATGAGGGCAGACGGATATCAACTAATTATTTCTAACTACATTTTACAAGCTAAGGCACTAAGAACACACAAAAGCGGCTTTTGTTACTAATATTACTTATAAATTCACCTGGCATCTAATATTGACTTAAAAAAAGGTCCTTGTAACTTTACTTGCAAGTTGTTTGCAGTTTGCAAAGCAGATATTATTGTATTAAGCAGAGAAACCAAATTAAATAAAACACCGTTTCAAAATGGGCAACAAACAAAATACCTTAAAATACCAAAATATTCTTATTTTATGTTATCTAGCAGTGAATTTTACTGTGAATACAGTGACGGCTTGTTCTGTTAAGTGTTATACGAATTGTAAACTACGCACGTGAAACGGAAGCAAATAATTTAATGAAAAGAGCAACAAGTAGCAAATTTTGCGCAATCAGACAGCTGCCAGTGTTAATAGTATTTGATGTGGCACAAACTTTATACAAAAGCAATCATTAAAGTGATGAAGAACGCTGCCAGCGGTAAAACAGCTGCCAGTGCAGGAAAAATACACCGGTCGCAATATTCATAACAAAGCACACATACACACACACAGACACTCACTCGACACACACACATTCGCAATTGAACATTTTTGTTGAGATTTAATGAACAAATTTACAGCTTAATGGCTGCGAAAGAATCATTTCGCGACAGACAAACACAGGAATTGGAAGTTATAAAGGTAAGATAACAATTGCTGTTATCTCTGAATGATTAAATAAATGCCGGCTCTGTTCTCAGTCCATATTCGGTGTTGATGTCGAGGATCTGCGACCGCAGAGCACTGCTGCCATATGGAAGCCAACAGACATTCGCATTCTCCTCACACCGCTGCGGGACTCGGCCAGTGGACAGACACAGGCCTATGTCAGCACCAAACTGCACGTCACCTGCCCCTCCAAATACCCAAAGCTGTAAGTGTTAATTTTGGATGGGGGGAGTGGGTTGTTCTGTTGACAGAAATGGGTGCAACTTTCCAGAGCCATAACGTCGTCAACATTAATTAGATTTTCAAATAGACTTTCACACCTGAAATAATTACTCATTTAAAGTAGAAAACCAGATCTCAAATTTAATCCCAATTGAAGTTTGTTTTGTTGCGTAAATCTTTCCAAAGCCATACTTTTCTTATAAGAGATTTATTTATTTATTTATTAAAAATGTGTGATTTTTTTGCAGTGCACCTAAAATCGTGCTGGAGGAGTCGAAGGGCATGTCGGATCAGATATTGGAGGCGCTGCTTGCTCAGCTGCAGGCTCAATCCCAGGAGCTGCGTGGCGAAGTCATGATATACGAGTTGGCCCAAACGGTGCAGGCCTTTCTGCTGCAGCACAACAAGCCGCCTAAAGGCTCCTTCTACGACGAGATGCTGCAGGCGAAACAGAAGCGCGAACAGGAGCTGCTTCACATGCAAAAGGAGAAGGAAACGCTCGAGCGTCAGACCTTAATTGACGAGGTGGAGCGTCGCAAGGAAATGTTCAAAACGGAAGCAAAGCGACGCGGCGAACCCAGGCGCAGCATGAGCGAATCGAATAATCGTCATCCGAGCTCGTCGGAGAGCTCGGAGAACTCGTCGCCCTACTATCGAGGGCATATGTATCCCAACAAGTGTCTCGAACATCGAAACGCCGAAGTGCTCTACTTCCACAAGATGGGCAGGCAAATTCAGCGCGGTTGCTGTTTAGGTAAGCAGAAAAAGGATTTTCTTTAAATGTGAAAAAGATTCATTATTCATTTGCTGTTGCAGGACATTCACAGCGGGGTTGCATTGCGTACTCTGGCGTCGATATGCACAGCGGCCAGTTGCTCTATATCACCGAGTGGAGCATCAAGTATTCACAGCTGGAGCAGCCCTGCAGTGGCAATGGCATCTGTCGTTGGAGCGTCGAGTCCAAATGTGCGGGTAATCATCGCGTCGAGGATTTGGTTGCATCCATAGAGAAACAGGTTGCGACACTGGCGCAGCTGCAGCACAAGAATCTAATTCAGTACGAGTGCGTGCTGTGCAATAAGCGCAAGGAAGGATTACTTATCTATCTGGTGCAGGACTTTCTGCTCGGCACCAGCGTCTTTAGCATCTCCTCATCGCTGGGCTGGTGCATGGATGGTGCTCGCATGGTTGCCCGCGGCGTCCTGGATGCTTTGGTCTTTCTGCACAACAAGGGAGTCGCGCATAGTCATCTGTTGGACTGCACCGTTTTCATGGACAATGCGGGTAATATTCGCTGCACTGATTTCTCGCTGGTGCCCAGTCTGCTGGAGCTGATTGGCGGCGATGGTCAGTGCAGCAGCATTCGTGGCGATTTGCCAGCATTGGGCGCCCTCGTCGAGGCCCTGATGCCCAATAGTAGCTTTGAGATGCGCGACTTTATCGACAAGTGAGTAACGATGCTATTTCAATTCTTGTCCAGCTATCATTTTTTTCCGCCAATCCAGATGCAATTCGGATCGTACGTTGTCCGCATCGGAGCTACTTGAGCATCCTTTTCTGCGGCTCTATGACAACGGACAACAGCAGAATTTGACGCTGCAGCAGCTGCATCATCGCAGCTCCCTGGTGCCGCCATCGGATCAAGCCGTGTTGGTTGAACGTGTCGTTGTCCCCTTTCAAATACCCACTCTGGCGCTGAGTCAATCCCGGCTGCGCACCGAATTCGAAGTGCTCATGGATCTGGGCAAGGGCGCCTTTGGCGATGTGCTCAAGGTGCGCAACATTCTCGATAATCGCGAATATGCCATCAAGCGTATTCCGCTGCCGGGTCGCAGTCGCCAGCTGTACAAGAAGATGACGCGCGAGGTGGAGCTGCTCTCCCGCCTGAACCATGAGAATGTTGTGCGGTATTTCAACAGTTGGATCGAGAGTGTCAGTGATGCGGATGCCGCTGAAATTGACAAAATCCTCGGCGGCGATTGGTCTCAGAGCCAGGAGTTGAGTATCAAACCGACCAAGTCACCACAGTTGGGCATCGCCTCCGAAGAGGAGACGGAGAGCTCGTCCAGCATGTGGAATGGTTACATGTAAATAGCCATAATACCAAAGAACTTGGGCATTTTATAATCTGTATCTTTTTTGTATCCTCTATGCTAGGAACAATAGCGTCGACGACTCCGATTCGGATGGCATTGAGTTCGTTGACTCGAACGGCAAAGTGGCCGTTTACGATGACGATGACGAGGATGATGATGATGATGATGATGGCGACCAGCGTAAGGAGGGTTCATCGCAACTTAAAATCAACTCACCGCGTCCACAGATGCAAGTGATGTACATTCAAATGGAGTTCTGTGAGAAGTGCACCCTTCGGTGAGTTTTAATCCCAAGCAGACACCTTAGCAGCTTCGCTCAATTCCATTGCTATTCTGCAGCACTGCTATTGACGACAATCTGTTTGAGAACACAGATCGATTGTGGCGCCTGTTCCGTGAGATTGCCGAGGGCCTCTCACACATTCATCAGCAGGGCATCATCCATCGCGATCTGAAGCCGGTAAACATTTTCTTGGACTCGCATGATCAAATCAAAATTGGTGATTTTGGTCTTGCGACCACCAGCTTTTTGGCTCTGCAGGCACATGGTAAGTGGAAGGATTACTAAGGTCTTAAGTATCAACTAACTTTGTTGTATTTTAGCGGAGTACCCAACGCAACCAGTGGCACAACATGCAACAAGCACCGAGGATGGCACCGGCACAGGAAAAGTGGGCACTACGCTCTATGTGGCACCGGAGCTGACCGGCAATGCCTCCAAGTCGGTGTATAATCAGAAGGTGGATATGTACACGTTGGGCATCATATTGTTTGAGATGTGTCAGCCGCCCTTTGATACGAGCATGGAACGTGCGCAGACCATAATGCAATTGAGAAATGCTTCCATTCTCATCCCAGAAAGCATGCTGCAGGATAGTAAATACGAGAAGACAGTGAAGGTTGGCATTGGAATCTGTCTATCTACAAATTTATATATATATATATAATATCATAATTATAAATACCCATTATTGTCCAGATGCTGCGCTGGTTGCTGAGTCATGATCCTGCTGAGCGACCCACTGCCGAGGAGCTGCTCGTCTCGGATTTAGTGCCGCCAGCCGAACTGGAGGCCAATGAGTTACAGGAGATGCTGCGACATGCGCTGGCCAATCCCCAGAGCAAGGCGTACAAGAATCTGGTGGCACGCTGCCTGCAACAGGAGAGCGACGAGGTGCTGGAGCACACTTACCATCTGAGCAGCAGTCGTTCGATGAAGTCCTGGAACTCGGCGATAGTTACCGATGACATTGTTTCGCTCAATCCACTGATTGAGTTCGTCAAGGCGAAGGTGGTAAATGTGTTCCGCAAGCACGGAGCCATCGAGCTGGATTCGCCGCTGTTATCACCGCTGTCGGCACGCAACATCAACGCCAACTGCAATGCCGTCCATCTAATGACGCATTCGGGCAGCGTGGTGCTGCTGCCCTGCGATCTGCGCACCCAGTTCGCCCGACATGTCACCATGAACGGAGTGAATCTCATACGACGCTATTGCGTCGATCGCGTCTATCGCGAGGAGCGCGTCTTCAACTTTCATCCGAAGCAGAATTACGAATGCTGCTTCGACATCATCATGCCGAGCACCAGCAGCCAACTGGTGGACGCGGAATTGTTGTCGCTCGCCTTTGAGATTGCCAACGAGCTGCCCAGTTTGCGGAAGCGGAACCTCGCCATACGCATGAACCACACGAATCTGTTGCGCTCCATTCTCATGTACAGCAACGTGCCGCGTTCCCAATATGGGGCACTCTTTGAGGGCTACATGGACTTCATTGAGGGGCGCATCTCGAGGTTTCAGTTCCTATCCAGCATTATGTCCATTGTGGACAAGTCGCGCAGCTCCGCACAGAATCTGATGGATATGTTGCTTGCCAACTTTCTGCTCCCCGGCTCCAGAAGCAGCGTAGATGAATCCGCGTTAAAGTCCCTGATGCGTGGCAAGGGTGAGGCCGCTTCCTTGGCATGCGGCGCCTTGCGCGAACTGGAAACGGTTGTGGGATTGGCCCACAGTCTAGGAGTGACGGTGAGTCAGCTTTGTCCATAGCATCTATAGCATAATCACCATCTTTCGAATTTTGTCTGTAGTGTCCCATTCACATTTGGGCTGGTCTGCCCATCAGCTTTGATCGTGCCAGCACTGGTGGTATCGTCTGGCAAATGACCGCAGATCTAAAACCGAACCGCTCGGGGCATCCCTCGGTGCTGGCGATGGGCGAGCGCTATGATGCGATGCTGCACGAATTCCAGAAGCAGGCGCAGAGTTTTAATGCTGCGCTGCCGACACGTGGAGCGCTCAGTGGTGCTGGAGTCTCGTTCTCGCTGGACAAACTGGTGGCTGCTGTGGGCATGGAGTATGCCAAGGATTGTCGGGCCATCGACATTGGCATCTGCGTGTGTGGCACACGACCACCGCTCAAGGATGTCACCTACATCATGCGGCTGCTCTGGTCTGCTGGCATACGCTCCGGAATTGTGGAGACGGCCAGTGGTGGTGGCGACGAAGCCCAGGATTTGGCCCGACTTGGAGCACTGCATGTGATACTTGTCGCCGAGAATGGCTCGTTACGTGTGCGCTCCTTTGAACGGGAACGATTCCAGGAGCGGCATTTAACCCGTGCCGAACTGGTCGAGTTCATTCAGAAGATGCAGCGCAGTGATGGTATCAGTGGAGGTGTCGTCGGCTCTGCCGGAGATTACAGCAGTCAGTTGTCCAACATGAGCAGTGGCCCAGGCAACAACGGCCTCAGCCAATCCGCCTCCAACGTGAGCATCAAGAACAACTATAGCCAGCTGCCCGATGTCCAGGTGACATTCCACACCCACGACAAGATGACGGCGAACTATAGGCGAAGACTGGAGAATCAGGTGGCCCAACAGATGAGCTCAACGCTGGCCCAGTTCAGCAAAAAGGAATCATTTGTGGTGCTGGTGGTGGAGATGCCGCCGGGCGTTGTCAATGCCATTGTTGGTGCCATCAATCCGCGAGTGTTGCGCAAAAAAGAGACTGAACCCGAAATAAATTTTGTGATCGAAAGGTGAGCAAAATTCTTAACTTCAGCTGCACTTGACTTGAACTAAATGTTGCATCTTTTGGCAGATTTCCAAAACACAAACGTTATATATCCGAAATACACGAGGAGATTGTCGATTATCTGAGTGAGGCCAAGACACCCATTTTGGCCATATACAGCATTTCCGATTCATATTATCGTGTCATCATTTGAATTTCAATAGGAGCAACTGCATCGAACTTATTAAAGTCTGCCCAAAACGCCCACAAAATTAGCTTAAGCCTTTTGTTGCCTGCAATTAATGCAGCTCATTGTTTTTGCTAAAATTGCACTTACCAAAAAGATTGGAAAATTTTTTAAGACTTTCAAATATTGTTTTCACAATGTGCCAAGCAGTTTTTCAAAAATTGTCTCAATTAATTTTAAAAAATTCTTAACAATAATTTACAATCGACGAAAGTCCAAAATAAGGCAAACTGAAATCTGTTAGACTTAAAAAAAAAAAATATAGTTGAATTTGTTGCAGCGTTTTAAATGCTTAAACTAAATAGTTAACACTAATTAATTGTAATAAGCCATTTTGTCACAAACTTTACATAAAAATGTATTTTTTTAAAAGAACTATTTTACATGGTAAATTACATCATAATAAGCTGGTTTGCTCCAATTTTGAATGTACATACACAAAAATGTAGGACTTAAAATATAGTTGCATGACAACAAAACAAACGGTTAACTGTACAACAACTGGATCAATCAGGAGGTGTCCTCCACTTTATTCAGACTGCGCGGAATTCCTAGCGCCGGGCCTTGGAGCACCTTGCGTGAGAGACGCATGAAACCGGAGACGGGATCTCGTCCAAAGTATTTCACTTGCAGTTCCTGGCCCACCTCCAAGCCAAGGGCCGACGGATGCGCAATCTTGCGTTGATCCAACTGCGAATTGTGCAGCAGCGCTGGCGGCATACTTGGATACAGTATTACCATAACGCCCGTATCCCGCAGCTCTGTTATCTTTGCCGAATAGATGCCTCCGAATTCAAGTTGAGGCACACGTTCCTTCTGCATGAAGCCATCGATGAGCTCCTTGGCCTCGTCGAGCGCCGACTGCGAGGGTGCAAAGATTGTGAAACTATTCTCATCGGCAGCGGTTAGAGTAGTGCCCGTCTCCAGATAGATGCGCTTTAGGTGCAGACCACTTGGCCCGATAAGTGAGGCCCGCTGATGCGGCTCCACGCTCAGAGTTTCGCTGACGGGCCAGCAATCCTTGCGGTATTTTCTGTGGGAGAAAGCAAACCGATGAAGATTAATCTTTAAATCCTACATCTGATAGAAAGTCCATTGGACTTACCGTGGTTCCCTGATGGTATCGCCCATGATGTCCAATATTTTGGCCTTGGCATCGGTGGCCTTTTGCAGCGACTCCATGACGACCTTAAGCGGAATGCCCGGGATTTTGAGATCCGCTTGGATGGCAGTGAATCCTTTTCGCGTGCCCGCCACCTTCATGTCCATATCACCCATATAATCCTCAATGCCAAGAATGTCTGTGAGAATGCGATAATCCTGCAGATGCTTGGTATCCTCGTTCTCGTACTTGGTGACGAGGCCAATGGCAACGCCGGCAGCCGGGGCTATAATGGGCACACCTGCATCCATGAGCGCCAAGGAGCCACCACAAACGCTGGCCATGCTGCTAGATCCATTCGACTCCAGCACCTCGGAAGTCAAGCGAACTGTGAACGGATAATCGTGTGGCAATGTGGGAAGCAGTCCACGCTCGGCCAGAGCTCCGTGACCCAACTCCCGGCGACCCAGTGGTCCAATGCGACCCACTTCTCCAGTGGCATATGGCGGGAACTCGTAATGGAGCATAAAGTTTTTGGCCTTTAGGCCGCCGCTTTCCAGCGCAGCCAACGAGTCCAGCTTCATGGCGCTCTCCTGCGAATCCAAACTGACTGTGCAAAAGACCTGCGTCTGACCACGCTGGAATAGAGCCGATCCATGGAGCGGTTTATACATATCCACCTGGCAGTTGATGTTCCTTAGACTATCATAGTCCCGGCCATCGCAACGACGATTGCTCTCGAATATTAGCTCCCGGAATATGTTGCGACACGCCTTGTTGAACTCCTCACCAATTATGGCGGGCTCTGTGTCCGGATAGGACGACCACACCTTGTCGATGACATTCACGCGCACCTCATTGACGGCGGTGTCACGCGAAATCTTGTCGTGCTGTGCATCTTGAAATATATCACGCAATCGCATCTCACACATACTCTTCACAGCCTGCACCAGTTCCGGCTCCGATTCGGGCAACGCATCCACATCCCTCTTTTGTCGACCATACGATTTTTGCAGGCGTTCAATTTCGTGTATGATAAACTGCGCCTCACGCGTTCCCTGCTTGATGGCCTTGAGTAAGTCCTGCATGAGGACAACGTTGCCCTTGCCCTCCAGCATCACAACCAGATTTTGTTTCGTTGCCGAGACGACCAAGTCCAGTTGCGAGGATTGCAGCTCTCGGCGTGTTGGATTGATAAGCACCTCGCCATCGCACAGGCCAACGCTGCAAGTAGTGATTGAGGCTAGAGATTTGATTTATACTCAAATAGAAGCTGCTTACCGAACGGCGCCAATGGGTCCATTCCAGGGTATATCGCTCACAGAGAGAGCCATCGAGGCGGCGTTGATGGCCAGAATGTCTGGCGAGTGAATGGCATCCATGGCGAGCATATTGCACACCAGTTGCGTCTCATTGCGATAGTCCTTGGCGAAGAGCGGCCGCAGAGAGCGATCGATGAGGCGAGCCGACAAAATCTCTCGCTCCGATGGACCCAATTCGCGGCGCATAAAATTCATTGGAATGCGACCCGAGGCGGCGTTCTTCTGCCGATAGTCCACCACCAGCGGCATGAAGTTCTGGCCCGGAGTCGCCTTCGCCTTGGCCACCGCTGTGACCATCACAGCCGTGTCACCCATCTGGCAAACAGCAGTTCCATTGGCAAAGCGCGCCAGTTTGCCAGAGCTGAGGGTCATGTTGCGACTGAAAGTAGCAAGAATATTCATTATGAAATGTTTGCATTGAATGCAATTCAAATTTGACGTACCCATTGCTGAACTGCACCTCGACAGTGGGTGCATCTCCGCGAGCGCTGCTCTGTAGGTAGCGACGATTGCACTGCAGTCGATGGTTGAGTAATTTTAATGCTTTTCGTGTAACAATCATAGTACAAAAGCGTGCAAGTTACTCAAGTTATGCCGGTTGTCTTCAGCTGCGACGAACCGCGTGTAATCTTCACACACAATACGTTAATAATAAAAAATTTATATATGAAAGTGCGTGCAAGCGTTTAACCAAAATTCTTATTAGGTTTTAACGTGATTCAATAACTTGTATATACACATTTTAATTAAACAAACTAATAATCTAAATATTACATTCACTTGTGACGTCACATCGATAACAGCCAATTTGAGTAGTGAACAAATGTAAAGTAACAGGAGAATTCAAACGCTTAACAACATTTATCGAAATGCAACAGAGCCGCTACGCTCTCGATAGAGCTGTAATCTTACACGATGTTAGCATATGCAGCCTGTTAACTAACAGCATTTGTGTTACGAACGGACGTGGGTGTATACCTCTTTTTGCCAAGCGCGGACGTATAAATTATTGAAGTAAAGCAATTGTTAATTTCAGATACGCGTGTGTTGCCGCAAATTGATGCATATTGAAGGTGTGTGTCTTCTGCCAACCAATTAAATCAAGTGCTTAAAATATTTATTGGCATTTTCTCTGTGCGTGTGTGTCAGTGTGTGTTCGATCGCCGCCGTGCTCTCGCTTGTGCTTTTAGTGTGTGTGTTCAGCTGTGTGTGATTGTATGAGTGTGTTTTGCTGCGCGCAAGTTGATTGTGTGTGCGTGTGTGTTCTTGTAAGTGTGCGTTTTGTTGGCCAAAAGCAAAACGCAAAGAGAGCCGCAGCAGCAGCAACAACAACGAAAACAACAACAAAAATAAGAAAAACCAAAATCGACAAATGCGGTCAAATTAAAAAGAAAAACAAAAAATCATAAAAAAAAGTATTGGTGTCGTAGCAGCAGAAACAATAACAGCAGCAACAACAACAGAGAGCAGAAAAAACCAAAAGCAAACCCAAAAAAAAAAATAGGCAAAAAGCAAAATCCAAACTTGCCGAGAAAGCGTGCCGCCTGAATTCGAAGCCGAAGTCGACGTCGACGTCGATGTCAACGTCGCTACCAGCGTCGTGTGTGAAAAGCCGGAAAATTGCTTCACTAGGCGTTGTCGTCGTCGCCTCTGCCATAATTCTTAATTGCGTCTGCTCTGAGTTCTATTGTCTGATTCGGTGTTATCATAAACGCAACACCTTTCTTATCAGTCAAATAATATTCTGATTGTTGCAGAAGTAGAAACCAAGAATGTCATAAAAACACATGCTAAAAAGCCAAGTTCAAAGTAAAAATCAAAGGAGCCAAAAATCAAGGTATGTTTAAATATTTCTTACCACAAATTATTTGATGTATTTTAGCTATGCTATTTCTATTTGTGTTTGTTAATTTTGAAAACAAAGTTCAGAGCTGCAATTTGTTTAAAACAAAAATAAAAAAGCTTTTAACATGAAAATTAAAACAAAGAAATAAAATAATTTACTCGAAAATATATTCACATTTTTTTATTCTTTGCGGTTTTTCAACAATTTTGAAATATAGATGAGCAAATATGATTTAAATTCTAGCATTTGAATTGCATTTGGTAAGGGTATGCAAACTTTGATAGCTGTGCGTTGCTTGTTTAATTGTCACACCTCAGTAGGCTGCATAAGTGTTTCAAAGTATTTACCGTAATTTACACGCTGACTCTGATACTTTGCCACTTTGCCACTGATGCATTGCGACGTTGCCGCTGCAATTTCATTAACTTAATCGATGCCGCTTTAATGATGTTAATGTTGCTGCTGCTGCTGATGTTTGCTGCTGTTGCATATGCATTGAGTGCTTCATTTACTCACTTTCTGCCTCACTCGCACACAGCAAACACTCGCACACACACACATACGCACACAGCAAACAGCTTCAGCAAGAGTTAAATCAACCGCTCTGTTTTTAAGCTTATTCTTATCAATGTTGTTGTAGTTGTTGCTTTTGTTCATGTTATCTGCAAGGCCTTTTCAACCTCTTTCTGGACCTCGTTGCCCCGCCAATTCCAAAAAAGAAAAAAATAAATATATATATAAATATATATAAAGAATAAATAAAAAAAAAAGAGAAAAAAAACGTCACTCATTATGCTATGCGCACTTCCGCGCTGTCTCCGCTTGTTTGTTTTTCAGCTTTTGTCATTGTTTCTGTCTGTTGCTTAACAAGAGTTGACTGGGTGATAATCGATAAAGTTTACTAAACGGCATTTATATTTTTATATAAGCATGCGTATAAATTATTATAATTTTCCCTATTGCTATAAGTAGGCACGAGCCACAATGCAGAATATATTTATAGAAAGATATTCTTAAAGATCTCAAAAGAAATACAACCAAATTAGTGCTTATGCTTTCAAAGGAAGCCAAATACATTTTATAAAAGTTAATCTCCTGATTTTTAAATTTTTTTTTTAAATTGGGTATACGCGAGTTAATTAAATGTATATTACAGGCAGATGGAGGCAATTTCGAACCATTCAGTGTATATATTCTTGATTTGTTTCAAGAAAGAAAATCTTAGATAAAGACTTGAATTCAGCAGCATTCTTCCAAATAGATTACCAGTCGATTTATTGATTATTTTCTAAGTAGATGCCAGATTAGTTTCAATCTATTAATGCTGCTACGATTTTGACACTCACTTGTAAATCAATTTAAAATACACATAAACATTAATTTATTTAATTTAATATTCCTGCAATTGAAACTGAAATCCCATACATATATCATATGTATGTATTTATGTAATTATCATTTTAAATAAAAATTATGCTCGAAAGTTGAGTAATCGTTTGAATAACTTAAAACATTTAATCTGCTTTGACCCGAACGGGTCAATAACAAAAAAAACTGAAATCTTATTGTGTGTGATGTATGCAAACATTAGATTAAACATATCTCACGCTCTAAGTTTGAGTAGACGTTTGAACAACTCACGCCAAGTGCTCAATATTTATTTATTTATTTTTATGCTGTTGCGGATGCGTTATTTTGTTATCTGCAACTTAGCATTTGTTGTTGTTGCTTGCGGTTTTGCTGTTGTTTGTGGTTTTTACTGTGTGTCATTGTTAGTGACACTGATTGCCGATTGGCGATTGCCAAGACTTTGGGCATGCTGCAGGCTGGCCAGGCTGGCTGCATAATTAGGCAGAGTGCTTAGCATTCGCTGATAGCTGATAGCGTCAGCCGCTTCCGCTTCCATCAACACTAGTTGAGGCAGCAGCAGCAGCAACACTAGTTGAGGCAGCTGCTAAGGCAGCAACAGCAGTTCCGTTTTCAATTTCAAATAGCATTATTGAATATCCAGCGTTTTGTTGGCCACATGTGGAGTGTTCGGGTGTCCTGATGTCCTGCCGCTGGGTCTTTCGTCATATACCCATTGGCATTGCCATTAGCAGTGCGACCCCTTCCACTTAGACCATATTTTGCTATGTGTGTGTGTGTGTGTGTGTACATAAAAAGCATTCAAGTGCTGTTCGTTATGCGTCACACATTTGCACCAAAAAAAGTAAATAATATATATAAACCAACATATTTGTGACTTGGATATACCCCGTAATCAGCTAATAAATTTTCGATGGTAAAATAAAACTGTGGTTTTTTTCTTCTTAAAAAATTACGTGCTGAATGATGGGTTTTTTTTTTCTTCCAAATTTAAACCAAAACCCATTAAAAATGGCGGTAAGAGTATTATAATGTCAGAAGGAAGATCGTCTGACTCCACAAAGAGTATATATTGTTGTTCAGTACTCGCATATAATACGCAAATCAAATTTATTTAATTTCTCGTTCGATTTTCGAAAACAATAAAATTTAATGTGTAATTGAGTTTTATTATCATAAGATCGAATAAGAAAAACATTTTGTTAACCAAAACGTATTTTCATATTGTACAAACTACAATTAAAAAAAAAACCAAAAAAAAAGTCAGGCAAGATCTAAACAATCGAATCAGATCTATTTTCTAAGAAATTTCGTAATTAATATTGCTTTAACTCTTCATATATCATATGATTATGGCAGCAGCAGTTTCATGCAATCCAAAAAAGATGTGCATTTTTATGTGGATACCTTCAGTATAAAACACCGTCTACGAACTTTAAATGGCTACGAGGGTATATGGAAGAAGAATAAAAGTAGGAAAACATAATGTGTATATTGTCAGACTGCAAAGACAATAAACCATCAATGAGCAGGCCAGAAGAGCTGTGACAGTTGGTGGGAGCAGGAGTGCTAGCAGTACTAACGGTGACCAAACCCCAAAACAAATAAAACTCGAATCGAATCGAATCGAACGGAATGGAATGGAATATTATTATGATCAACAAGGACAACGACGCGCCCCGAGAACAGAAGAGCGAACCCATTCTCGACTTGGGCAATTGGGGATTGGCCACATGCTGCTCAGCGTTTTGCACGCGTCATGAGGCGCGACGGCGACTACCAACTAGAGTGTTTGAAGTTCGAACGCCAATCCCGACACCGACACCGAAACCAAACTCGAACTCGACCCGGATCCCTCCAAGTCCCTTTAGTAATTCCAATTCCAATAGTCGGCCCACTACGACACTGCTCTTCGCACGCCTTGTCCCTTGGCTTTGCGCTCTAATTTGGCGCGACTTTGACACTTGTTAGCCAATATGTTTTCGGTCATGTTAATGGCCAAAACGGAATTGATATTAATTGCCACAAACGCCCACATAGCACAGCAGTGGGCGTGGCACAGTTATTCTACTTCGTTGCCGTTGCTAAGCGCACCGAGTCCATTAGCTGGCCACAAAAATCGCATGAAAATCAGCTTAACTCATTTGTGCGGCGAAACTCCAAAAAAAAAAGCATTGGCTTATACAATTTACGCCCATAGCATTTTTTGTTAGTGGTCGACGCACCCAAAACGTTACACTTAACGAAAATGTTATAGACAAAAAAACGACAACTGTGAATTTTGTTTGTAGAACGGGAATTATTCAATTTTTAAACTAAGATCATGATAAAAAAAAAAATATTTGTTCATATGCAAAATATTATTTTTCTGTAAAATAGTGAAATGTTAGAAGTTTTAATCTGTTTTCACGTTCATTCTTTCTTTCAGTGCATGGAACATTTTTATTAAGTTTTATGGTTTTGTTGTGTTATTAACTCTTGAATGAATTTACGAGCACCGCTACCTGAAAACCTTTATATGAACATTTATGCCACGATTGATTCTACAGATTTGGGTTTAGCTGACTTTCAGTTTTCCTTGTTTCTCGTATTGTGTTTCTTCAATTGAATTAATCCTTGGTTTTTTGACCTGGATACAACCCCTGAGAAATTTATTTTATTACGCTTACAATGTATATACCTATATATTTTTTTTATATTTTATATTTATTTTATATATGTAATTGCATTTTCGTTAAAGTGCTGCTTGTCACTTTCACAAAACCATTTCTTTCATAACTCAAATTCAATTATAGTTTCGAGAGTGTGGCTAAAAAAAAAGTTCAAATGAAATTTGAGAAAAGTTTAGGGATGGGAAATGCCCAAGTTGATTTTAATACGTTTCCAAAGCGATGACTCTTGGAGAAGTGCATGAAAAACATAAAAAAAGATAAGGTATTTTTATTTGGTATGCCAATGCAAAGATATTTAACATCAATTTGTTTCCTATGCTATAACATTTTACAAAAAGATAACATTTTCATTGTAAGTCGTCTCGTTTTTTGCATATTAACGAATTTAAAACTTCTGCCCAACAATTATAATATTTGCATACAATTTGCATGTAATTTGTGAGAAAATTAAAATACCATCAACAATGGTTAAAGGCTTCTAAGATAATTTTCAACTTTGTTGTTTTTAAATATTCACATCTTCAAATTTGCCACTCAAGAAGTATAATATTTGCATATAATTTGTGGTGCAATGAGTTTAACTTTTACAAAGGTTTAAGGCATCTAAAGTATTTTACACAGGCAACTTTTTCTCAGGTAATTTCAGTTCATACATTTTTCTTTTAAACAATTATAATATTTGCATTTAGTTAGCATTTTCAGAGAACATTTTCTGTTTTTTATTCTTTTGTATTTTCTTTAACTTTTTTTAATCTCAGACACAGTACAAGTTGTGCTCGACTGAAGTGTAGTTTTCTCCATAGAAACATGCTTCACTTGAATGAGAGCTCTCCTTAAAACCAACTATGCGTTTCCTTATGTTTTTCACTTAATTTGCTGCATTCACCAAGTCGAAGTACTGTGGATTTTACCTGGTCGTCATTTTGATAAGAAATAATAATAAACTGAGTTGGGTCGTGAAATGGCAGGGGGAGGGAGAGCAACCCACTGTAATGACCTTGATAAACTTTTCCGTTTCAGCCTGTCTGTTAGTCAGTCGTTTAAGTTGGCTGCCTTTTGCTTTCTTAGCATGTGTTCTGGATTCTTGTTTGGCTTAGCGTTTTTTTTATACTCCCTTGTAGAGGACATTATTATATTGTCGTAAAGCTGGTAACGCATTATCGGAGTCATCTGCCATCCCATAAAGTTTTTATATATTTAATCAGTCTGACAATACCAAATAGGAAAATCAGTAGGAAGAAGACTGTTTTGGTTTTACAAGTAATCACAATTACTCTTATGCATGAATGAGAAACTCAATTCAATAATTATATTAATTTTTTCAATCTAGTATTTATGGTAATTTTGTATAAAATAGTTTAACGTATTTATAGAGTAATGCATAATTAAAAAGATAGAATCCATAAACGAAATAAAAAAGGAATAAATGATTATTGTATTTTAACTATTCCATACTAAATATGCCACTAGTCAAATTAAGTTGAAAAAACATGAAATAAATAATAAATTAACAACTACAAATACCTATAAATATGTAAAATATTCAACAACATTGAAAAAAGTTTTGGAGCTTCGATATAAATATTATTTTGCAAATTATTCTCCACACATTTTTTTTTATTGCGAACCCTAAACAGGGTATGAAAAATGTGTTTTAAATTTTTTTATCCCCTCATTTTTTGCGTCCTTTTGTCGGCTTAGGCTGGCAGGACGGATTTTGTTGTCCGGTGGTTTTCTGTACATTTTTTTTTCACAGTATTTCCCTTTCACTCAATTTTGATTAAAGACAAACCCTCGTTCCATTTGGCATGGCTTCGATTGAGTCTTATTGCCACTTTACCACAATACAAACATTTTATGTCCCTGCGTCACCTGTAATTGATTTTCATTGTTTTAGTGTCTACAGACAAATCGTATCCATATGCGATTAGCAATCCCAAATAAATCAGTATCCACCAGCAAATACTGTCCCAAAAATTATTCAAAGCAACGGTTTTTTTGCGGCAACAAAAGATCACCAAAAGTTAAATCATCAACTGACCCTTATACTTCCCGGAGGTGGTTAAAGAATATGAGGGTTTTAACTCCATCTTGAATTTGAACGCGCTTAAAAACCAATCATTTGTGCACTGAACTCCGCCCCAGAATGTTGACAATGCAGCGCCATGTGGCCAACACCTTGACACCAAGTGGCGGACCTGGCAACAGCAAAAAAATGTTTAAAAAAATAAGGCAAAAACTCAACAACAAATAATCTACAGTCATTTTATGCAAAACAAAAAAGGAAAAAGAGACAATATTTTGCTCACACCGAAGTTTTAACACCTTTGCATAATTGAATATGAAAACTACTTCACTTGCTTTGGAATATATTAAACAAATAATAAACGTCGAAATCAGACCACAATTTAAAAATCCTACTTTAGAAATCAAAGAAGGATCATAAATATATATAAAATAATCACTTCGATTCCCATCAGCATTCGTTTTCTAAAAGATATTCAAAGTGTTCATTTAGTCAGTGCTGTTGAGTTTCAAATTATAAAAAAAAAACAAACAAACATAAAGCTCTTTTCATGCCAATGCGTTACACGTTTGATGACAAAATTTGAATACTCTGAGCGAGTGTAAAAAATTGCGCCAGGCAGCTGCGATGCTGGCCGGCGAAACTGGCTCATGAATTGCCTTTGGTTGTAGCTTTGGGCCCGGTTGAAGCACCCGGCTAACGTGTAGAATTCATTAACAATAATGCGCAGCGAAGTCGAAGAGAATGAGAATATTGTGAGAGGCGGCTGAGCGGTGGAGAAGAGAGCTGGCTTACTTATTGTGCTTGCCGCTTTGGTTACCAAGAATTCTCCGTTTAAGCTGAATTCTGGGTGGTCTCCTTTGGCTTGACTGCACTTCGTTATGTGAGTCGTTGCCATAAAGGATTTTTATATTTTTTCCAATATGTTTTGGTGGCAAAATGGCCAAAGGGTCCAGCAGCTAGCAAAGAATTTAATGCGTCCAGCTAGTTACAGTTTTGTATTTTTGTATTGTTTCTTAATTTTGCACAATTTTTTTTTGAAGTATTTTCCTTAATTGACAACATATTTTCCTTATTTGCAGATACATAAAACTTGTTCATTTAAGAGTTCGAGGTAAGTTTATTTTTATTTAAACTTACTTAAAATAGTATATAATTTTAATACACATAGTTTTATTGGGTTTATCATAGCATAAAGGATTGAAGTAATAAAGTTTACTTGATTTTTTATTTTTGTAAAGATATTTTGACTTTATATAAGCCCATAAAATTAAATCGAGCTCATAGCCAGAGTTAATATAAATTCCTTGATTTGCGTGTACATTTAAGTTGATGCTAAATAAAATACAAAAATCTAATAAAAATGTTAAAAAATCTGATTAAGGATAAGAACTGTAGGACTGTTATTGAGCACATGGATTGCTACCAAAGATGAATATTAAGAAAAGTAGAGTGTGATGGAAGTTGCTCTGTTTGGATTCATTTAAGTCTTCTTCTATTTCGAGCAAGTGAGTTAAAATGACGCTGACGTTAATTAAGGTGCTTGCTGCAGATTAAATGAATTGAGTTTAATGTTAAGGTTCCTATGTTTCATTGAGTTTCATTTTACTGACGGGTTTGCTACCAAAAGTATGATTATGGCATTGATTTGAATCAACTAGAAGAAAGTATCCTGAATCCAGTTGGTAAATGCAACTTGTCTGGCGATACGCTATATTTAATATCTTTATTTTTGTTTATCTTGTTTATTGCTGTGGTGCTGTTGGTGGTTGTATAAGAATAATTCGAGGTTGGAAATGCAAAAACCTTTCGCTCTTTTGCCACCCACAGCCAAATAGCCAAAATAATAAGCGATTAAATATTTGAGAATATTCTACAATATTCTAAGGCTGAAAAAACTAACGCGTTTGACTGCAAGTCAAGCAGCAAAAAATTAAGAGAGAGATAGCGAGAGAGAGAGAGAGAGACAGAGAAAGAGATCAAGAGATGGGCAGATATTAGGAGAAAGAGGCAGACAGTCGCACACAGATTTGAAGTGTTTAACTTTCTGCTGCCTTTTCGAGCTATTTTTTTTAGTGTCTTTTTTTTTTTTTTAGTGTTTTGTTTTTGCTTAACATTTGTTTTCCCATAAACTTTTGCCTTTTGTTACAATGCTGACATTTTGCGCACTCCTTCAAGCCCTTAACCCCTTTGAACGCATTTGTTTGTTTGTTTTTTATTACAAGAGGAACAACAACACAAAAACTGCATTTGTTGGTTTTGTGCACAACTTTGACTAAGGTAATTGCCGAGCAGTTTCATCTAAATTGTGGGCGAATATTTGCGGTATATATATATATGTATATGTACATATATATGTATATGTACATATATATGTATATGTACATATATATATAATCCAAGAAAACAAAAAAATATTTATATATATAAATATACCCTATATATTTTTTATGTTTGCTGTTTGTCAGTAAAAATATTTTTAGCGCTTCTAATAAAATATATCTATATATATATATTACTAGGTCTTCGTACAACTTTTCTATACAATTTTTAAACTTTTTGTTATTCCAAATAAAATAATATGCATTTCATAAAACTAATATACCTTTTTAAAAATTAGGTTTAGTCTAACATAAAACAAAGTTTTGCAGCCTACGACACTTGACAGCTTTCAAACAGCAAAACCAACATATATGTGGGAAAATATGTGTGTGTAGAAAACTTTCATCATGTATTCCATGGGGAAGGGACGCAAATGCTAAAGCTAGCTTTCAGCTCTTCACTTTTTATACCCTAATTCATTGAAAATGGTGAAAAGAGGGTTTACTGAATTTATATGAATATATGCAAAATGCCGAAGTGAGCATTTGCGACACTATAAATGTAGAGACTTTAAATTTATTTAGTTGAAGTTTATTACATTTTATGATATCTTTCTCCGATTCCGAGATATAGATAAAAATCGTTTCTTGATCGATTTCTTTCGCAAATTGAAAGATTTAGTTGGTATCAACAACTAAACTGAATACCTAAGATTCGTATTCAGGATATCTCCCAGTCGAACTCTTTTTGACAGAGTAGACTAATTGTATTTTTTTGATATTTGCAGCTACTTTTACAATCGCACTTGGCAAGTTTATGGAAACGAACGAAAAGTTAAAAGTTATTCTTACACGTTTGTCAGTCATTGTATTTTGCGTTGGAGACGCGAAAACTGAGAAACTGAGAAACTGCTCGACTCTGTCGTTAAGTGCAAGTCTCGCTATTCTCGCAAGTCTTGCACAATTGCCGGCGACATCAGCTGACGTTTGGGCCCTTTATTATTATGAGTTTCGCTTGAAATCTTTATGAGCCCATAAATTTTTGTCAATCGATCGAAGCTGTTCGCCTCTTCTCGTCTACCTGCACCTGTGGAACACAAAAAACCAACATTCCATTTGCTATTTTCGTTACCATACCTTACCTTTCATTCCATTCCCTTTGTTCTTTATGGACGACTGTCTGACAACTTTTGGTACTGTTGTCGTACATCAAATTAGGACGTCTAAAAATGATTGAACATTTGCATTAAGCAAACGAACACAATTCCGTAGAAATAAGTTCCAGAAATATGAGTAGATGACGGTATGAATGCTCTTGTAATAACTTCTGCGACTTTTCTCTATTATTAGTGAAATTGAATGTTTTTCATGTGGTATAAGTGAAGTACTTATGCAAGCTCTGCGAAAGCCGTCAATTTATTAAAGAATTTCAGGTATATAGCAGGACTAAAAGAAACGCAGCACAACAAAATGCTTTATATACATACTCATAAATCTTTTTTCTCTACGCGGCTGAACATTTGAAATATTTAATGTTTGTCTGCCTGAGTCCTGTGGGCAATTTTCAAAAAGCCAAAACAACAGCACTTGACAATGGCGGCTGCAAGACTTTCAGCAAATATTGACTCTTATTTTTTTGTGGTTTTTTTCCATTGGATGTTTTTTTTCTTTTTGTTCATATTTTCACCCCATACAATTTTGAGTTGCTTTTATTTTGTACATAAGGTAAATAAAACATTTCACTCTGCATATTACATAGAATATGGACGTCATCTCTTTCTCCCGTTTTCTCTCGGTAAAAGACCCTTTGTGTGCTACATAGTTGTGTCCTTGTCTGATAGCCGTCATCATGGTCGGCTGCGGTCAGGCTCTGTCTGTTGGTTTAGTTGGTGGCCTCGGATCGTCGCGCTGCCGTCTTTTGCCTGTCAGTTATATTTGCTTAACGACCAGGCCTGGTCTGGTCTTGCCTGGTGTGGACTGGCATGGCCTATCCAAGGGCTCGGGGTCGAAAGTGAGGCGGAATAGGCTTAGTCAGCTCGCTGACATCTCAACCTGGCACTCAAATGTGCTGCATCATAATATTTATTTAAAATATATAAATGCATTTTTTATCGTCTCTATGAAGGTCAGAATTTGATGCTTCGCTTAAATGTCAATTATAAGTTAAGTGACAGCTTCATATAATACTATGTATACATATTTTTAGGTACTTTTAATTTTGTAAGCAAGATAGCTAAAATTATCTAGTCAAGAGAGATCGACACAGAGATATCATCATAAAGATAAATTTTTAATAAGTTCAAGGTAAAAAAAGAATATTATCTGCAAAAATTTTGCATACAGTATTTGATTTCTTAATCGAATATGGTTAATTTTGCATATTAAATATCAGAAAAAAAAACATAGTTAATATTATTAAAACTTGTTCAGTGTATTCAATTCTGCATCTTAAAGTTATTTACTTGCAATAGTTTTGACATTTAAAAATTTGCATAAATTATAAATTTTGTAAATTGCAAAATAATAATGCCTTAAGATTTTGTTGGATCTAAACTAGAGATCTTTTGTGTTAAAAATGTTGTAAAATAATTCAAAATTGAAACATTGTTTTCTCAGAACATGGACTAGTGTTTGATTTTCACCATTTTAATTGTCTGCATAACTTAATTTTTAGCTTTCAATAACATGAAAAATATGCAATATTCTATCTATAAAATGGGGAAGTTAGGCTTAACCCTTATGTGAGTAACTCTTCTCTATAGAAATTGCTGAATAAGCTAGAAGAATAACTCAATTTAAATGCAGGCTACGTTACGTGCTCAGTTAAATATTTGGACAAATGTACAACACACAAGGGACACACATTCATATGTATATCATATTCAAATTTGTGTAACTAAATATAAATTTATATATTGCTGAAATGAATATATTTAATTTATTTATTCATTTGACGTTAGTGATTGCAATTTCAATCGATTGATAACTTTGTTAGCTGGCACATGCAAAATAAAAATTAGTTTTCGCTTCACTTTGCGTTGCTATTTGCAAATAACATTGTAAAGCAAATTTACTTGGGTCGGACGTGCGAGCCAATTTGATTTTCACATGCCTGTCTATATGTATAATTAAATATATATATATATATATATACATAATATACATAAATCACTTGCTACAAATTGTTTTTATAATGAAAAAAAGAAACTCTTTATCGAAAACTATTTCATAAGTTATACTAAGAAGTGTTTCTCTGAATGAAGCAGCTCGAAATAAAATCAATATTATTATTCTTGACTCTACGCGTTAAATTCATTGGCATACCAAATGTAGAAAATTAGTTTGCATTCGGTAAACTACTAATTAACTATAAACAACATCGACAACACTTATTTTTAAAACTTTGATCAGTGCGAAACACATTTCGCTCAGTAACAAAGGATTTGTTCTTTTTGTTTTAAATGGAGTTTATTATTATCAAGAATTTATTTTTAATTCTGAGAAATGTGGTTCAAGCTTTGAATTTTTGTTGACTGCACTGTAAGTAAAATATATCGATAGATATCAAGTGTTATGACATTTGAATTAGCAGTGTTTGTTTAAGTTTGTACCGTTATTTGTTTATTTACTTATGCATTACACGACCTAATGCCGAACACGAAAAAAGGTGAATTGATCAACAACCATTCATAAAGCTGCAACAACAACAACAACAACAAACAGCCACGAGCAGTGTTCATTTAACGCAATTGTTAGCCTTGTGCCAGAAAGCGGCAATAATAATAGTAGTAGTAATAATGCGAATAAACGCAAAAAATAAAGAAAAGAAAAAAAAATCGACAAGCGAAAGAAATCAAGAAATACCGACGCAAATAAAACGAATCACGAATCAAAATAATAATAAAAACAACCGCCAGCAGTTTAATGAACATTTCAAAACTGCGCCAGCACTTTTGTGTTGGAAATTCAATTAAAATGGCCGGCGTAATTAATGCAAATGGCAACCGAAATATAACTAAATCAAGTAATAAGCCAGATGCTGATTACAACAACAGAAACAAGAATTGGTAAGCCGAAGTTTACATACCCTCTGAAATCGAAGAGTCTTTTTTTTCTAAATGTGAGCTATAACAATCAGTTATAATTAGGCGTCATGCACAGTTTTGATTTGATTAGCCTGGTGAATATAATTTATTCATTAATTAATTTAATGTAAACTTAAACTTTTTAAGTATTTGAAATAGAGTTTATGAAAATAAAAATTGTAAATTAGATTTAAAAGTTAATTGAGGCATAAATGAGAACAAAAAAAATAAATACATATAAAATTGAAACGAAAAAAAAAATCAGAGTTAAAATATATATTAAAAATTACAATAAAACAATTTTTAACAATGATAGCTTTGTCTTGAAAGTAGTTTGTCATGAGTAGAAAGTCGAATATTATTAATGACCGCAATATGCATATCTGTGTTGAGGTTCGTACATTTTTTAATGAGGGTATATCCAAATGCAGATTATGAATTACAAATGCCTTATGGAGTCATTTGTAATCAGCGATCTATATTGACCTATTTATACTACCCGCTGCGTAAGGGTATTAAAAATGGAACTGGGTGACTAAAGAGAGGTAGAGAGTGTGGCACATAATGAATTGCAGATGAAATGTAAACACACAAAAGCGCTGGCAAGTTAATAAAAATATTTTGGTCATGCCAAATCTACAATATTGAAATGAAAATGGAAAACACAAAACAAGCGCCCATTATAAATAAGAAAATATTTGCACAGTGTTGTAAGAATTGAAAATAATAGCTAGAAAATGCAACTGTAACAATAAAAAGGCCACAAATTGAAAACATTGTGTAAAGCATTTATTCCAATAAGACATGCCAAAAAAAAATAAACAATCGCATGGAAAACCAGTTATTGACAAGACAACGCTTAGACACATGTTTTTTTTTTCTTAATACAATGATTTAGTTAATGTTTATGCCTTGTTATTGCCGTCCATATATACATATATATATTCGCAAATGACGTCACAGTGACGTCAAAGCGATTCGCTTTTATTTATAGCAGGTGCTTCGGTGCAAAAAGCGGAGCGCAGTGAAAGGCAAACGCCAAATTAAAACATACACGCAGTGTCAATAAAACATCGTCATAGTATTTAAATGAGGTTTGACAGGCACACTAATACATATGTGTATAAGGCTGTGTGTGTGTGTGTGTGCGTGTGTATGTGCATATTATAAATAAATACTTGTTGTATTGATACAGGTGGCCTTACTCAGGCCCAGACCCAGGCCATGCCGGGCCAGGCTGGGTCAAATGCGGGCCAGCCTTGGCGCAATGCGGGTCTGTCTTAGTAATATTGTTATTGTTGCTATTGTTATTGTTGTTTGCTGCTGTTTGCTTAATACTTCATGCCTAGACACATATTGAATGGACATTTTCCAGCAACACATTTGATTTGATGGATTTGCCATAAGCCAAAAGGTGTTCGTTTCATTATATGTATCTATATATATATATATATCTTTTTAGACAGCCCTTGTCAAATGTGCACAATTATTTCTGCTAAGTGGAATGGGGGAATGTATTTTTCTTCCTTAATTTGTATGTGTTATCTGCATTTATTGCTTTAATACCAATTTTAATATTCTATTTTTGTGATTGTAAAGTTTATTCGAAATGAGTTTCAGTGGTTGTACTACAAAATTAAATCAGAAACTGGAATCAACAATTGGCTTAATAAACTTTACTCTAGGATGACTGATTTAAACTGTGAGAGTTTTTAAATTTAAAAGAAATACAGAAAAATAAAGACATATTTTTTAGATTGTTGTATTCTCGTTGACTTACTGTCGTAAAATGAATATTGTCATGATTGTTGTATTAAAAATTTGAGCAAAAACAAAAAAGTAGTAAACAATATGAAACATCCAAAATAACACACGATAAGATTATACATAGAATCATTTCATATTGTGTTTAACTCAAGATTGTAATTTTAAGCGCTGAGAATGAGGCACATTGTGTGTAATTCAGTTGGATTCGATTGGCGCAATATGGCATCGGAATGTTGTAGATGTTTATTGTTATTGTTGCCCCCTTTGAGATGGGTTGCGACTCGTAAGAGCTTTTTTCTCCATCCAAGCTGAGCGGTTCCATTCATTCGTAATCAGACAGCACAGATCGCATTCCACTGTGGCATGCTTCACTCAACGGTCGCGTCAAATGTTTAGAGGAATTGTGCTTCTTCTGGTTAAACATTAAATTGTATTGAGCAAGTTATAATGGCGAACCGTGTGGATTGCGACAACAGCAGAGCAAATGACTCTGCATGTGAAACATTCCAGTGCCATTGGTATTACTCTATAATTAATTAATGAGCAATCATTTGCATTAAATACACGAATTTTAATCATTTTCAGCATAACCGCAACATGTATTTTAATATTTTAATGTGACAGAATTTAATGTGTTAATCAGCATTTCATATTATGCGGTTAGGTTTATTATTAAACATTTGTAATTATTTCGAATGAACTTTGCTCAATATATTATTTAAATTAATAATAAGGTCGAGTCATAAACGAAAAATATTTTTAGAGTTAAATTAAAGTGCAAATATTAGATATATATTTATAATATAATATATATATATATAAAGTGAACTAAAATTATTCAATGTTATTTTGATAGCTACAATGTTATTGTTAAACTTGAGTATCAATTTACACATCTATATAATGACATCAATCATAAGTAAAAATCAGTTTAGCTTGACTGATTTGTGCACAGACCAACAATTTTATTCAGTAACTATTCGACCGTGAAATAATTCCGACTGCTTTAGTGACACACACACTGCGTTGTTCACACCCACGTTCTACGTAATCTTAACAATAAACTCGATGGTGATAATGAGTATATAATAAAAATGCCTTATTCAAAGTGACCCAATTGCTTTTGACTGTATGTCGTGCGATGATAATTTTCACACCATGCAAATTGGCAGGCAATTTTAATGCACTTTGAAATTCAAGTTTCGAATTGACTTTGTAGTTGCGCTGTTTCTATTTGAACATTTCAATCACTGAGTCACACACAACCAAGTTAAAATAGAATACAAATTATCACATGATTATCATATGATGTGTGCTTTTTTTTCAATCGTCTCATTTGCATGTCTTATGTAACATCGTCGGGCAAGCTGGCCTTTCCATGCCCAGCCATCGGGGCAGACTTCCCTTGATTGATGTCTGCGCTCCAAGCAATCAGCCCTAATGGGCAAAGCCAATGTCGATTTCTGATGGGTGCGCCAGGCTCTAAAAGAAACCAAAAGCACAAAGAACACCAGCGAAGAGCCGAGGCCAATGACTTCTTTTTTTCTATTTGAGCCCCATTGGAAGCGACGGCATCGTGTTCTCATTTCATCTAAACACTGCATATTACCCCAAAAAAATAAAAATTAAATAAAAGTGATGCACACTGAACGAAAAGCACGCAACTGGATTAATCGATTAAATTTTTTGCGAACCATTTTTAACAGGTTGTTACGACAGACCCCTTTGAACTTCAAAGCTGCAAATTAATTCCTAACCGATATTCAAAACCTTTCAAGTATCAAATCTAGGACCAAACAAAATTGTATTCGCTTCTGATCTCGTTTCATAAATTAAGGAAGCGCAATCCACAAATTTTAACCTAAATGGCCAACAATCTTCTAACCTGCCTTAACCTAAGCATCATTAACCTTAACTTATATTATTAATAACGCTTTATTTTAAAACTTTTATTTTGATATATTGTAGATGGCAAATAGAAGCAGATTACCGAAATTGATTTGGAAAAAAATTCAAAGAAACTTAAAATTTCAAATTACAGAACCGATATCGAAAATTTAAGTTATTTTTGTGTGGCACCTTTATTTTTTCATATTTAAGATAATTTAAAGCAGGATTTGTTTTTTTTTCCAGATTTTGTTCTTTCGTCTTTTAAAATTTGTTCTTTCAGTGTTCAAGTGCAATTCGGGTTTTGCGGAACTTGGACAAAGTTGCTTGCCATTTTTTCCCCCTTTGGCTATGTTTTGCTGATGTCGCTCCTTTTATGCTGCATACAATAGATTTTTGCTCAACCGTTGTTGTTTTCCAATGTTGTTTGCTCTTATAAATTTTTTTTGCTGCATATTTGTGTTCATTTGCAAGATTTCTTCCCTTATTTCGTGCTGAGGGCGCGACTCGAGGTGCTGGCAAGAGAGACGCGGCACATGTGCTTCATACGAGTAGGGATGCTTGGTGCATGTAGGTGGTGTGTGTGATGCCATTGAAATTCAACCAAGCATCTCAGCTGCCAGTCGCCTGCCCCAAAACGTAAACTCCTCCAACTGAAAGCAAAGAACCGGTCTCGATCCCGTTGCCTTTGCCGTTGCCGTTGCAATTGTTGGGAACAGTGCTTCCTGCTGCATAAATATAACGCTACTTGCGCGTGCTGCATTTCACTGCAATTTATTTGGATTCAGTTCCCAGACCTGCATCCGAACAGCCAAGCAGCCTTTAGTTGCAAAGATTTTGTGTCGTGCTGGCAGCGCTTAAATTAAATTTTATGTGAGATTCTATTCTTTCTTTTTCTTTTTTAACTTTTTTTTTTGCCGCAACGCACATTGAATTAATGCCATAGAAAATTGCACAGCTCCAGACAACACCCAGTCTAGAAATGTTTGCGTGTCGATTTTGTTTTTCCACAACACGAACCTAAAAGTTGCTTCACATGTGGTAATGTTTATCTATTAATTATTGAATATCTTTCTTTATTATAGTCGCACAAATTAATGCACTAGTCCGTGAGTCATTCTTAAATATCTGCTTAACTTTGACCAAAAACGGCTTATGAAAGAAATTCTCTGTTATTTATTTAAAGCCATTAAACTTTATATTTCTAAATGTATGCTAAGATAACGATTATTGCTGGTTTATCTTTTGGTATTAACTTTTGAATAAAATTTATTTGATTTCTATACGATAAAATACTGTTATTGTGCTTAGTTGTTTCTTATGGATTGTTTTTAAATCGGTATACCTCATATCAAACATAAATTTTAATTTTCAAATAAATTTTTTTCATTTAAAATGCTAAGTCAGATATTATAAAAGCTAGACTTTGTAATTTGTTTTATCGAGAGCCGGATTTTCAAATTACTAGACAAAAAATATCATCTGGAATTTATTTAAAACATTTAAACTATAAATTTAAATACCTAGGATAAGTTTTCTATATTGATTCGTTATTTGGATTCGTGCTTTTCACGCGTCCTTCTCTAGTCTAAAATCTATGAATCGTGGTTCTTGGCTCTGTTGTGCTGACACGCATCAGAGGCAACTGGCTGTCTGCTCGTCTGCTGATTAGCAGCCAAACATACGTGGCAGCTTCTGTATTATCTACGCAAAGATAGACCAGGCCCGAAACCGGGCCAACAAAACAGCAGCCAGACAGACGGGCAGCTACCACATAGATGAATCTAAATGGCAAATTTCTGGTTGGCCTTTCTCCGGTTGCTGTTGCTCTGTTTTGCTCATCAATTTGGGCTACGTGCAGCTGCTTTTAATGTGCATTCATGTTGGCTCCTTCCTCTGCGCATGCAGCTAACTTTGTTGCCAATCTTAATTGCATATAATTATCGTGTTGACAAAGCCAACTACTATTGCAGCTCTAATGAGAGTTACTGCCTCTGTTACAGCTACTATTACTAAGTCATTGGAGTACACCGCTGTCATTTGCCAAGTTGATTAAATTGGCAAGGGTCTAACTTAATTTAATTACTTTACATTATGCAATTGAAAGTCTGCATATAATTAAGTAATTCATATAGTCTATAGGTTCCATAGACTGTTAAAGGTGTTTAAGGGTTGGCAAAATAAAATGTGAATTATAAAATCACAAATAAAAACCTTTGAAATATCAAATTCATTATCACTTTTGTCATAAAATGTGGGGAAAAACATTTGAAATTTCATAGTGCGGAATCAAAAATAAATATTTGTCTTTGCAGAATTTGGAAAAAAAATTTCTGATTGTGGAAAAATAATATTTTATTATACGTACATTATTTAACTTCCGATCAATACTTTACAATTAACCTAATAGGTTTTTTTTATAAGTGATGTGCATATTTCTAAAGTTATATCATAATAATTTCAGTAGTTGTATCTACGAGTATATAAAAAATTCATCAAGTTCATGATAACTTTTTTATTTTTGTTTAAGTGCATTTTATGTTAGACTTTAATTTGATTTTATTTCTATAACATTTGACAAGCTTGTTTTACTTTCATATGCAAATTTGTATCCATTAAAATTGTAGTTTTGCCAAAAAAAGCTAAAAAAATAATTTATTCGAAAGCACATTTAAAAATGAACCAGAATTTTATGGTTTTGTATATTTTTATTGCAACCGCAAAACAGTAACAACAATTTATGCATGAATAAATTAAAGTAAATATTGCAAGTGTCAAAAGCAAAAATGCATTTAAACGAAAGCGAGTTACACATATAGTATTTTGGTTATAGAGCTGGAATGTGTCCAAGCATAAAAGTTGAAAGCGATTTATGTATGTGCATAGGAGATGTGCTCTTATGCACAAAAGCCAAGCAAACAAGCCATGGCATGCAGGCAGAAATGGCAATAAAACTGAAACTAATAAAAATATCCATGTCGGTTGTTATTTTTCTTGTCTCGTAAGCGCCGCAGACACAGAGACGCCACTGCGAAGTAGGCAACATATAATGTGTGCAACATCAAGGATTATACTCGAATGGGGAGCAGGATTTATTCTGCTGCTCGTTGCATACCAAATTCTGGTCATCAATAGTGGGCGTCCCATTAATGTTGTCAACGCTGAGCGCAATTTATGCAACTGCTGCTGCTGCTGCTGCTGCTTATAGCCATGGCCCAATTATGACATGGCCAACTCTATGCGATCCCCAATAATAATGCAACACTTTCTCTCGCCCCGTCGCAAATAAGTGGCGCCACTGAACTGGAACCCCACTGGCAAAGTAACAAAATGGGATTTACAGTAGCCATTAACTGACCAACAGTTATGCAACATGCAATTAAAAACGAGCGACCTTATAAAATGACCATTTAAATGCTTCTAGTATCTGCGATAAATGGATGAAATGAACAAATCGATTTAATGGTTATTTATACATGAATAGCTATGAAAAGTGCTGCTATTAATATATCGTTAAACTTACTTAATTTCCTGTGGAAATATTGTTAAATTAACTGCTTTGTTCTGCAATAAAATATTCAATATGGAATTTTATTTGAACTAAAGTCTGGTTTATTTTATGAATCAGCTTCCGTTAAAAGCTCACAAAAATAAAAATCGTTTCAATGGATTTTTTTTTGGATGCAAGCTGAGTGGTTCTGTGTAGTGAGCCACACCCTTGGCCACCTTTCTTGCATCATATTTCAGATGTTCGTTCTAACTCTTCTAATTTAATTACATTTAACAGTCAATTTAAAGTTTTCGTTTCATACAATTAAAAGATGTGTATTTAATGTAGAATGTTTGTGTTATATGGACACATCTCGTAAATAGTTTACGAATAACACACAAATGGGAATAGCAAAACTGATGGGGCCAAATTGACTTAAATATATTTACATGAAATGCTCTAAAAGTTTATTCTAATTTTGTTATGGTCAGTTGACTTTCACTTTTAGTTTTTCATTTAGTTTGAAAATAAAAATGTAACTCGCTATTTGGTGCAAACTCGCACACAGATAGTGGCTAAGTCGTAGTAGCAACTAAAAGTCGCGTAATTGAGTTTTGTGGAGTTATCAGCAAAGTTACGACTCATCGGAGGGCGCACACAGCACCAAGCACATAGCAGAAAATTAAAAGTATTGCGTTGAAAACGGCAACGTTAAATATTAAACAAATAAATAACCAAAGGGTGCGGTTTTAATTTTGTATTTTGCATAGAGCTAAAACAGCTTTTCTTTGTAGTGCTTACGCAATCTGCATGAAATCATGTTGTACATCAACATACACATATATATATATATATATATATATATATATATAGATATATATGAGATATACCCACACGCTGTGCTCCACTGAAAAGTCAACTCAAGTTGTTGGCCATTTAAGTGCCCGCACAATTTTGCAAAATTAAATCCAGTTCAATCGTAATGCTTTGAGAGTTGCAAGAGGGCAGCATCCAATGACGACGACAATGCCATCAACAGCCAGCCAAGTAAATCCTCACGCTGTTTGGCTTAAATTGTCTGAAAAAGGGTTTATAGTCATGCCGGTTTTATATACTGCTACCACGGCTACCACGATGGCTGGCCGGCCAGCAAATGAGAACCGAACCCTAAGCACTTATCTACATAAAATAGTGAAAATATTTGCCAGACTCTCAATTTATTCTCTCTTTCTCCCTCTCTCTCTCTCTCTCTTCTGTCTATCTGTCTTGGTCTTTATTGTGATTGCCTGGCCTGCGTAATAAGCATCTCTGGGCGTTGGTAGCATCTTGGAATTGTTTTCATCATGTCATACAACTGCCAAATTGTCTGTGCTTCGCCTGCAGCTTCTGCCAAAAGGAGCAAAGTCAATGCTTTTACTACTGCTACTTTTTCTGCTTCTTCTGCTTGTTCTTCTTATTTTGTTTTATCTTCTTGTATTTATTCTTCTTTTTCTTTTTCGTATTCGTTTTCTTGTTTTAGTTTTAGTTTTTGCTTTGTTCTGTTGATTACAGCCACATGCCCTGCACATTTCAATTAAAATGTTGCCCACAGCTTAAAAGCATTTTTTTTTTTATTTCTTTCGTCGTCCAAAAAATTAGAATATGTAAATACACTTGCGAAAATAGTGGATTAAGTTAAGAATGAAGCTCTTATTTCGGGAACTAGTGCAAATTGTACTTTGAAGAACAAATCGATAGAAACTCTGCTCTTATTGGATTTGCATAAGAAACATCGTTTTTTTTTCTCTGAGTGTACTCATATCAAGGAGGAGAAATTTTTGTTAGTCATTCAGGCCTACCTACCATTTATTTTCGGGACATTCTACAATCGAATGCCCGCCTCAGTCACAGACACTCTCAAACACACACAACCAAGCACACACAATCAAACACACACAAACTCACAGTACTCCATTGAGTAAAACCTATGGGCGGAAAGAGATTGGAACAAGGACATATATCATGGATGGGGGAGACATATTCAAACATGTTTCCGCTTTTCCACAATGTCTGTCTGTCTGTCGAATTCGTCTGTCTTTCTGTCTGCCTGCTTCTATTTGTATCTGGCATTTGCCATTGCTGCTACATGTTTTTCCAATTCTAATATGCGCTCATGGAATGCCAAAGCGTGGGTTGAGGCTGTTAAATGATTTCAATGTCTGCCAGCTGACATTTATATATATATATATGTATGTATATATATATAAAATAATATATATGTATGTATTTATTGAATGTACTTATGATTATGAATGGCATGCGCCGGAAACTGTTTTCCTATCTGTGAGGGAAGTTGACATTTTAAGCAAACTATAGAAAAAAATTGTAGGTCAAATCTTTATTTATGAGTATCATTTTTAATATTGTTGATTTTGTGGGAGTTTCATTACCAAATATGAAATTTACATGCAATTAAGCCAGCGAAAGTTGAAATTTTCATATCCTGGAATTTGAAACTACATTTTTTATTTAAATATGAATAAGCGGATGAGAAAACTATAGACACCAAATTTAAACATTTTTGTCTTGAAACTACATTTTTTTTAGATTCAAAATACGTTCTATTTTGTATAACTTTTCAGAGACTATAAAGTTAAGATATATTTTAGAATTTCTATAATCTTTGCCCAAACACAGGTTATGAGTTTGTTACAGATAGTCTTTAACCTCTAACCTCTCCTCAGTATAATGCTAAAAACCATATGCCCACCTAGAGTTATTAAACTTAATATATGTGTTAGCACGAACTTAACATAACTTATGTTAACTACACATATAAGTTATTCCTAACCACACTCCTGAAATACACAAAATATACACTTTGTTTGCTGGCCTATCCGTCAGTCGGATCTCCGACTCAATAGAAGGTGGAGCTGAGCATGGGTCTTGTTTACAATACCATTTTTCCAAGTCACTCGCACCTTTAAGCGATGTTTTTGGTTTCATTGTTGTTCGCTGTTGTAGAAATTATGCACGTGCTATTTGTTCTGAGAGGCTTTGTATAAGTAAAAGCTGCCGCTTTAACTCAAAGATCTCACTTGTGCATGTATATTTTAATGTAAATACGTTTCTATACCAGAAATGGGAGGCATCGTTGTGTTGTATTTGTTGTTTTTACAACATTTGGCGTCGTTTTGTGTGCGCTCATGAATAGTTAAATCCGCTTGCCATTGCCAAAGTTGGCCTGGTCGAGAGCGTCTATCCGTCTGAATGTATCTGCCTGCTCTCTGCCTGCTTTCTCCCTGCTTTTTGCCATTTTCCACTTTTTTTTATTAATGAAATCTCCTGGCTCAATGAAGCGTAAATTTCGCCCCAAGCAGGCAAACAAAGTATTGTGTGGCAACAACTAGACAGGCATTAATGTCTCTTGCTTATAATGTGGCAACATTTTTAGTGGGCGTCTAAGGCGGGATGGAGGTGTCATAAGTGGCCAAAACGTGGCTGCTTCAGCAACCCAGTTTGCTATTGCGCATTTTATTGATGGCATTATATTTGTATTTTTATTTGTACTTGGATTTATGTTTATTCTTGGCATTCTATTTGTATTTGTCATGGTCTCAAAAATAAAATAATCAACACCAATAATTTTTCGCTTATAATGTGCTTTACTTCTATTTCTCATAATGAACATTTTTGAAAGTGAATTATAATTTGTAGATTATTTTAATAATCTTAAGAGTGCGATTCAGATTATTATTATTATTAACACAGTTGTTTAAATATTTCTTTAGTCGTTATTTCAAAAAGTAAAGTGCTTCAATCTATTCAAATATAGCCAAAAAATAAAGTTTAGTTTAACACTAATTCGAATTAGATTCTTAAATCAAATTCAATATAACCAAGAATAAAGTTGAGTCCTAAAGCCAGCTTTTGTAACTTTGGACACAAAAATTAGTATTTTCTGCTTGACTTCAGCATTTCTATATTGATGCAACATTAATGAACCTTTACACAACGATTTGTAATTATTTAAGAATTAAATGTATTATTCTTCTCTGCCCATTGTATTTGAATTAGTAACATTGTATTGCGCTGAGTGTGTTAATTGAATTTGATTCCAATGGTGTCGACTTTGGTTATTGACTGCTAAAGGCAATTTGTCTGAGCTGACAGGCTAATCAGCATCGAGCCAAGAGTTTTGGGGGTTAAAGCTATCCAGTAGTCGGCAGTTGGCAGTTGGCAATCAGCAGTTAGTGTTAGTAGTATGCAATCCTTTCATCCTTTCGCCGGCCAGCCGACAATTAAGGCAAACACACTGCAGCATATCAACGGCGAAACGGGGCGAGAGGAGGAAAGGGCGAGTTTCGTCTATACGCACGACTGGCATCAAATAGATTGAATAACTTTGTGGCTGGCAGTATGGCGAAATGGACGAGGATGCTGATGAGGACGTGGTCGTGAACGTGGCTGTTGTCGAGAGCAGCGCCTGCGGTCTGAATAAATGTTTCATTGTCTGTATTTGCCTATTTATTTGCAGCGAGCCATGCGGCCAGTCAACAACGGCACCACTTCGCATTTCCAACTTTTCAACCGCAGACATTTTTAGCTGGGTGGTTCTCGAAACATTCAACCATTCAAACCCACACCATCATCTTCACAATCATTTACAGCGTTGATTGTTGAAGGAGCGGTGCCAATTTTACAGTTGAGTTCCTTATAAAACTCGTTTCAAAATGGCGAAGGTAATCGTAATATTCTCAACATTAATACTACTTTATGGGGCCAGTCGTAAAGTAAGTCTAGCCCCTTAGTGAAAATGCCTAAAACATCTTTAGCCGCCGCTGTATTTGCCATGAATTTGGACTTAAATATTTAACATCCAATTGCTAAAGCTCTTACACCAGGAGAAACTTTTACGTTTGAGTGTTCTCCATTTCAAAATCGATCTTTCATGAAATCACATGTAGACATATTTGTACCTAAAATAAATAACTGACCTAAGAATTGCTTGGTTAAAGTTATTTTAGTTAAGATTATATTTGATTTAATTTTAAAACTTTGGTGTTTAAAATAGAAAAAGAAGTAAACTGCTTAATGAAATTTCTGGATATGTGCTTAAAATAAGTAAAAGATGTTTATTAACTTAATTTACTTTTGTCTAATGTATTAAAATTTATTGCTTGAATGATGAAGTTGCCATTTTACTGAAAGTTTTCAAGTGCTTGATATCAGAATTTAACTTTTTCACATTGAGAAGAATAAATTAAATATATTTCTCCACATTGTGTTGGCAATTTTCTTTTTTTTCAGTGTACGCGTAGCTTTCCTTTATTTTGTAAATAATTTACGCTTCATGCCCCTCAAATGTTTCGCATGCTATGCGTCACATTCCCCAGGGTTCAGCGGTCTCTCTCCCTATTCAATCCCCTCTCTATCACTGTCTCTCTCCATCTCTCTCTCTCTCTCTATCCGTCTTATCTTTTTGCTTGCTCTGGCCTCTTATCTATGGCGTTATTTATGTTTAATGCAAGGTGTGAGGCGCCACCATGTCGCAATTTTAAAAGTGTGTCCCAAGTGCCTCAAATTTTGTGTAATTCACTTAAGTCTGGGCACCGCTGACAAAAAAAAAATATAATAAATAACAAAATATAAAAAAATGCATAAATTTTTAAATGGAGTTCATTTTTTTCTGCCATGACATGTTCACGTCGATACATACATATAAAATACAGCCAGCTATCCAATAAATAACTAGAGTTAAAACGAACATTAATTATTAATGAAGTGATAAATTAAGTAACAAGAACAGCAAAGTCCAATGGGATTTGAATTGTTAATGTATTCGTGTATAACTCTAAAAAAAAAAAAAAAAAAAAAACGTTCTCAAATATTTGGCAGTTCATTGAGCAATCAAGAGTTCTTATTTCACTTTCTGTTTTTTCTGAGTTTTGGTAGCTGCACAATAAATTCTTGATGTTGTTTACTTAACCCACGGCAAATGCACGTCAAATGAATGCCATTTATATGGCTCCGAATGCTTGTTGATAGACTTTTAAGCTATGTGCTTTATTACGGGCTGCTGTGCCTGATCAAAGGCAGCCACTACAAAAAAAAAGAAGAAAAAAACATCATGCTGCTTATTAAAATTTAAATGGAAAATTGGTTTTTTTATTCTTGTTGTTTTTTTTCTTAAACATTTGAAAGACGTTTTGCTGCTGGTTTATGGTGCGTCTTATTTTTTTCTACTCGGCATCCCATTTAATTTTTTATTGTGTTCTCGAAGCTTCTTCCGGGTCAAAATAACATTGGTTTATCCCGGGAATTGTTTGGCAAGTTTTTCTTTGACATTTTTTTGGTGTTCGCTTCTTGTATGTAAATCGTTTATCCATTTAAAATATGCTATCTTTTGTTTAAAAAGTCTTTGCAAAGGACCTTTAGCCTGTGGCCAGCGGCCTGCGGTTTATAATTAAAATTTGTAAAAAGATAATAGAATTGAAATTGATTTGTCTTAATAAGTTCACTTACAAATTCTACTTTAAGTATTAAAATTTCTTAACTCTGTCAAAACTCAATTGACTTTTTTTTATAAATAAATATCTTATTTCAAGTAAGCAATTTATTTTCCTAACCAGAGTTAACATTATTGATATTAATTTTAATAATTTGGAATATATTTAAAATAAGCTACGGGGTATCTCGAATGCCCTTTGATATTGCTGATTTTTGCATTTTGTTGTTGGCTTGTGTGTTTATGTGTGTGTGTGTTACCACACAGAACAATATGTTTGTTTTATATATTTCACTTTGCATGTTGACAGCTTTGACCCACAAGCATAAATCATAACTTTTGTGTGGAGCTTTTTCATAGACAAATATTGAGAAATTGATGGCATAGAATTTGTGCTGTATACCAAGTTACTTGCTATCGGTTGAAAACCCATGCCATTGCTGCCACAGCTGTGGACTTTGATGTTTGCACAAGTTTTATTAAATAGAAATACAATAAAAGTGAAATGTGGTCGACTTGAGTTTTACATATTTGAGCAGAACAATTTAAATGGGTCTCCGCACAGCAAATAGAACATTCTTTAATTGAAATGGAATCTATGAAACGCATAAATTAAACTCGAAAACTGTGAACTGAGACCGTTCTCAACGCTTTGTCAAAATCTAGATACAAAATTGCATGAATATGAATATGAAACGATGCTTTTAACAAACACACCGACCAAACCGGACAACATTCACACTCGACACATCTCTCTCTCTCTCTCTGTATCTCAATCTCTACCCCTGTAGGCGGCATATGTGAATGCAAATTATTCATAAACACACACTGTGAAAAGATAGGCCAAAATATATGTTCTGGCGGCAACATTAGGAAAAATTACACAGGATACACTGTAAATCAGATGCCTCATTGCGCTAGAAAACATGCAACAGCTTTTGACCAAGGCAAGAATCTGATGTTTGTCACATACACATACACATTCGCAACTGAGTATTTCTTTTGTTTATTGGCAGCATATGTCAAATGCCAATGTCAAGAATCGTTTGCATTCTTCTTCTTTGCGTTTATAGATTATGCAGCATCATGGCTTGATGCATGCCGCCAACTGTTACTTGGCTGCTTGACAAAATGGCCTGCACATATATAAAAAGTAAAAATAAAATCTTTGTTTGGCATTCCTCAACTGGGCCATACTTTGCTGCCAGTGTAAAATCAGCACTTAACAAAGAATTTTATAGTTGACAATATCTTTAATTAAGTCTATGCCAAAATGAACTCATCCGAAAACTGTGACTTTAACTTTGCCTTATGAATCTGCACTTGTTTTTTAATATTGGGCGTGGCAACAAAATGTATTTAGCCCTCCAATTACAAACAAAAAAATTGGACAACAGCCAGAAATAACTAAAACTTAAATACAGCGAATCAAGTCTCGCCACACACAAAAAACACTCGGTTTGTTCACCCTTTTGAGAGCATACAAATATAAATAGTAAGAATTGTGAAACTACTCTCGCCTGACTGTTGCAGCCAGGATCTGGCCTTTGTCCTTGGGGCAAACTGGGTCAGTTTTGGCCTGGTTGTTTTGTAGGCTTATTGATTGCCAGGATGAGTGGCGGTGACTGGCTGAGACAAGGATAACAAAAACACGAAGTTTGCGCGAGGACACGCCATGTCCTGAAGCCTATTTAACATACTCGCCGCTGCAGCTGAGATTGCTGTGATTTTAAGCACACAACAATCTCAACAAGCGGCCAAGAGCTCAATTTGGTAATAGGGATTGGAAATGTCCTCAAGTACAAACTTTGTCTCATTCAAGAGGCATAATTGAAATTTAGTTTGACTGCGTTTGACATGTGCGTTGAGGCACAGCTAAACTATTATCTATTAAATATTGCATTCCAATGTGGGCCTAACTGGACTGCAAATTTAAAGCTGTTGAGTATCTGTTGAATATTACATGCGAATGTCGTCCTAAGTGGACTGTCCTAATGTTAATGACGTTGATGACGATGATGCTTTTGGGTAGAGGCTGCTATCATTTCCGATTATCATACGTCAATCACAAGACCCAAAACTAACCACCAACGCCTATCGCATTTATGTGGCTTTACTTATCTCTTATTTCTGTTTCTCTTCTGGCCTGGCCTTAACTAAGCGTCATCTACACGTCTTTTGCGGTTAACTAACGCTTTTGTAACTACCTTGCTATGTGTGTGACTGTGTGTGTGTGTGGGTCTGTGTGTTTTTTGTGCTTTTGTGTGTGTAACAGCTGAGGTTTTTCACATCTACTATGCTTTACTCTTAACCAACATGCTCTTAACAGTATCGTATTCAAGTGGTATTAGCACGGATTGTAACTGAGCCAAGTATAATATTATTTTCGTTGCTTGTTTGCTTGAATGATGTGATAAATACAACTGTTTGTGGCATGGAATGCATTAAGACTCACTTAAAATATAAAAATATAATAAAAATTATAATTCATCACATTTATTCTCTTTGATTAAGTAAGTACCCTGGCCATATTGCTACATCAATATAACTGATTGACGGATTCACTAATTGATTGACCAAATAAATTAATGACTTAGTGTTTATATGTCTACTAATTAACTAAATGAAAGTTTCAATGATTGACTGAATGACCGACTGCTTGACTGATTGATTAATTACTTGATTTGCTGATCAAACGGGTTCGCTGACTGATTGACGCAACTAACTAACTAGTTTGCTAACTATAATAATTATTTAAAAGCCTAAGGAAACCAAACTCAATAATATTAAAAAAAAAAACCTTTAGCTTTACATAAATACTTTAACTTTGCTTGGAAATCCATCTTTGAGTGAATGGCCATTCAGCAATTATAATGCCAATGAAAAGACCAGACCACTTATTGCGTATTATATATATATATATATATAAAAATTTGTATATATAGTATTTTTGCTCTCGAAAAGTTAATCGAGTAAATTGCAAGCAATTGCACTGATAAATTTTCAACTTATCGCAAACTTTGTAATCTTTGCTGTGTGCGCATAATAAAATGCTTTTAATTCATTGACTTGAACAGCAACAAGCTGGGAATGCTTACAGTGGAGCATGCTCAACCAGCAGATACCATTTGGCCATAAATTTGTTATGTGATGAATTGTTTTTACATTTCCTTAGTCTAAGTCGTTGCGTATACTTAATTTTATTTTATTAATCTTTGGCTACAGGGCATAAGCAATATATGCATTTGCTTGCATATTATATTTATGTGCAGACATAAGTTATTTGCAAATATATTTTGCAGGACCTGCTGCATTCAGCACAATTCTAATTTACCTTTTGCAAATGGATGATTTAATAAGAGCTGATTAAATTTTGCAACGACTGCAAATTAAAGTGAAAACCATTTTAAGGGCGTCTCCACAAAATGCAAGGCAGACATTGCGTTTGCTTCTGGGTGCGGACAAAAGTTGATCCTTTGAGTTCTTACACTGACACTGACACGCACACATACTCCCACATGTGCACCCACATACACGAACATACACACACACACACACACGTACACGTACACACACGTTCAAGTTTAACGCAAATAAATTGCGCATTCAGAACAAAAAAAAATATGGGATCAGGTCTCAAAATAAAAACTAGCAAGGACAGCTTTCATGGGCACGCCGAAGTTTATATACACTAATGATATACCTATGGGATATGGTATATATATGTATATATATATATATATATATATACAACCTAGTTGTGAAAAGTATATATTCTAATTAGTTAGTTTGATTAGAATATTCTTGCTCCACAAAAAAGTTGATCACGCCAGAAGCTTTATCGGGTTATTTATATATATAATAAGAACACATTTAATGTAGACTGTCCTGTGTAAGGGTATAAAAAACAAAAATAGCAAGATGCAACATGACGAAGCATAAAAATAAATGAAATCCACAAAAAGGCGAAGAAAAAGGATAAATAAAAGCCTTTTGCCAAAGCCATAACCAAAAGTGGTCAAAGTTTGTACACAATTCTCTGGGTCATTCTCTTTTTGGACACGAAACAAGGTGTTGGCGGAGAGGGAGAGCATCGCCCAGATGGGGAAGGCAACTTCATAACTAATGCGAGAGCAGCGGATATCCGTTTGGGTCATTGGACATCTTTTTGATTGGACTTTCTCAGTGCTCTCAGTTCGAAGCTCAAATTTTTTTATTAACTGGGCACACACACACACGAACACACACAGATATATATATATATAGGTATACATATGTATTTACAATCTAACGGAAGGTATTTCTTTTTGAAGCTCACTTGGATATTCAGGCAGCGTTCCACTGACCCGAAAGCCGCGCCTGGCATTCAAATTGCCAGCATTAAAATTGTCTATCAGGCAGGCTTTTTGGGGTTCTAAAAGCGTGTCCGACAGGGCCTGTCAAAAATGTGATAAGGGCCGCCCAAAAACGTTAACAGGCTTTGTTTAGCCCATATTGTCTGACTGCAGCTTAATTAATAAGTCAATAGCTGCTTGCTTAAGGCAGCTTAGCATCTGAAGGAGCTGAAGGCTTAACGGCAAAGTCACAACCAAATACAAAAAAAAAATAACTAAACATATTCAGTGAGCCCTGATATAACCAATTTGTTTAGACAGAAACACATTAATTATTTTGTGAAGTGTGCGTGACTTGCAAATGCCATTTTCTAATATTTACTTCTTAAAATTTAAAAGTTTTTTTTAAATCTAAATTGCTTACACATAAATAAATGAGAATATTTTAGCATTTTTGGATATTAATTTTGTATTATTTTATATAACATTTTTTATCATAATTAATTTTGTATTTCTCTTTCGATAGTAGTAGTTAAAGTTCGAGCTACACAATTTAAAAGATCGCAATCTATTGGTTTATATATATATATTTTTTTTGCTATCCTTTGTGGATGCTTCCTGCCTGCAATTGGGGTGTAACAAGAACGTCATCAACAGCATTCGCAATGAGCACAGTGAGAACACAATTTAATGCACTCCAGACACACTGAGAAAAATGTCAAGGCAATGTCGGCCATTGGTTTTCATTCGTTGTCTCGTTTTGTAGTTGTTCTTATTGTTGTTGCTGTTGTTTAATTTTGTTATGAGCTTTATGCACATTTACGCCATTTCATAAAATTTTCATAATGGCTGCCACGCATATATATATATGTATATACATGCATGTGTGTGTGTGTGTGCGTGCTAGTGTTAGTGCGTGTGCCATGACTAGTGACTGACTGACAACGTCGTTTGAGTTTTTATAACGTCATCGTCACGGGATCTGCTGCGTCCCGTTGCCAGTCCTAATGGCGCAAATGTTCAATAAAGTGGCTTTTAGCGCATTTGCACACATAAACATACACACACACACACACTTGCTAACACACATAAAACGACACACATCACACTCGGCCGGAAGGCGGAGCTCATGCGTTCGTTTGAATTTGTTTTGGCCTCCTCAGAATCTGCGCCTCATTCTGTATTTTTAGGACGCGCTACACGCACATTATGTGCTTTACCTTTTCAAATAAATTGAATGGGCATATTCATTTAATGCATCACTGTGCTGTGCATAAAAAAAAAACAAAAAACAACAACAACACAACCAAGTGTGAATGCTGGCACTTTTGCACTTGTATAGCCCCGTTGATAAGCACTTTATAGCACAGAGATTTCCATTCAAGTTTAAACCCTAAGGGGTAAGATTTTAAGCTGAGTGCTTCTGTGAAATTTCATTCAGTCAAAATCGGTTGAGATAAGTCAAATTAACTAACTAATATCTATATAAGCTTATTCCTGCTTGTTTGTAAGCCTTTTGTTAGCACAAAGGCTTGTTTAATTGATGCAGAATATTCCACATCTAACTTTATTTGAAATTTGAGTTTTAGCATGGCTAAAAGTTTATACATATGAACAAAGTTAGATTATAATCTGACTGAAATACTAAATGTTAAAATTTAGTTTTATGTTTTTAGGTTACTTGATAAAACTGACCGATTTTAAAAATGCTCTTCAGCTTTAACGGGCTTTGAGAACCTTACTTAATTCTAATCCTATTTTAATTTTACATACTGTTTTGTACAGAAATATTTTTTCTTTTTTTTGTTTCATTGAGTATTTTTAAACTGATTTCCTAAGTGTTACTAGATTTCGGATAGTATGCAATCATAACTTTATATTGTATATTAAGAAAAAAATTGCTTTATTTTTTTGTTGAATTATTTATTGAGTTGCATACAGCGTATTTAATAGCCGTATATGCCCGTTGCTTATTTCTCTTTAGGTTTATTTGTTTTGCAACGCATTTGAAAAACAATTAATTTGCCTGCTTGATTGCAGAAATTTGTCTGTGCTCGGAAATTTGTTTTGAATGTAAACACACTCAAATGGACCAGACATCACCACAATTTTATGCTTCGACTGATATGCGCCGACTTCCATTTCCAAATCCATCACCAGCTCCATCTGGTCACATGGTGCGCTTCTGTTGTCCATTATTATTAATGTATTTATATATAAATATATATATAGATTCGCTTGTACATACATTTCTATAAAGCATTCAAATTGCTATATAGCCATGAGTTCATTTTTAATTAAAAACTGCCTACAAAGGCGACGAGATATATCACTCAATAAAAGGTTGAAACATGACGCACGGGCCAGTTGATAAATAAAAAATAGCTGAAAGCGTCTAAATATAATACCAAACTATTTCCAGAACTAGCTGAGAAAGCTATGGCGTATATATAAATTACTAAATATGCGCACTGAGAGAAAATCGTTTGTAGAAAAGCAATTTACAAAAACTAAAGAGAACTTAAATTCTTAATACAAGTTGATTGCTCTTTTGCTGTACACAGAATTATTATTTTATGGATAGTTCATGAATGCGTCTGGTATATAAGAAACTGGATGATGATGCCACCACCAGGATAACTCACACCACCATATCCTGCCATTCAGTCTTGGCTGACGAGGCTTATAGAAAACTTGTGTCATTCAATTATTTCGCTATTAGTTATTCGTGACGCACCACTTAAGCTAAAGCATAAACTCACGTACGCCACGCCCCTAGCTTATCCGTCACTCACCGCCCACCCCCACACGTCTCCTACTCTGTTCAGCTGTCTATCTGCATGCTCCATCTCTGGTTACAGCTGCTGCCAAGTTGTTGCTGTTTTGCTGCTCTGCTTCTCTGCCATTTCCATTTCCATGATTAATAAATGTCGACCGCAACATTGCTGACACCTCAACGGCAGCAACAACAAAAACTTCGCGTCGCTTGGACAAAATATGTTGCGGCTTTTTTCGAGCCAGAAAGCGCCGCCCTTGAAGGCGCTTTTGTTGCTGCTGCTGCTGCTGTTGCTGTTGCTGCTGTTGCTGCTAACCAGGTCTCAACACACATTCAGAGATACACACTCCAAGTGCACTTTGGCTGATACAAACGTACGCAGCTCCTTTGTCAGAGACAGAAACTGAAAGAGAAGAAACAGGTGACAACAAGTACACGTATTCGCAACGTGCAACAACTGCCGCAAGAGGTGGCAGTTGCGCAAGTGGCGCAGCCATTCAACTGAAATTTTAGAGCAGTAGAGCAATATGTATTCATGTTACTTTATATATGTATATGAATATATATATATATATATATATATATGAATATATATGAATATATATGTACTTGTACATAAGCAAATACCTTGGTCTTTGTTTGTTGAGTCCTTCAACACCTTGGGAAATGCATAACGAAATTTAATAAAAGATGCTCTTTTCTGTAATAATGTTGAGGGTCGAGTAGAACTTTAAACTCCTATACTTTATTTCGAAACATTCTAAGTTTTTTAACTGTGTCTATTTTAATATATTTATAAATAATACAGTTTTCGCATATTTTATATGTTTAGTTATATGTTTATATGTTTAACTGAAAAATATGTACATCAAAATATTAAAAAAAATATATTTTAGTCACACTCAAACTGAAAATAAGAATATTTCAATCAACGCGTGCTCTTAATAAGATAATTTATGAGCACAAATATTATTTACATTATCTGCTTAATTTTAGCCCCAGTCAATTTATTAATAATTGCATCATTTTATCGCATATTTATTTACAGATAACAGCGTCAATCGATAGCCAAGTCCATTAAGATAAAAAGGAGGATAGAAAAGAAATCCAAGATCCAATCAAAACTCGACAAACATCAAAGACACGAACAATTTCGTTTTGTTGGCCCCAAACCGAACTTTGGAAACTAAATGAAGCCTGTGTGCGTAACTTGGCCAAGTACCGCAACGCTGGATCTTAGACGACGGCAACAAATCAGCCAGTTTGCCATACACCTGCAAGCTTGAAGGAAAAAAAGGCAAAACAGATATACGCAAAGCTTGTTGCGTTTAGCTTAGCGACATAAACAGCTTCAGGTTCATCAGGATTCAGGATTCGGTTGCGTTTTGTGTTTGAAGGCAAATCCAACTGTTTTCATCCATCACCAAAAAGCCGGCAGGCATACGAGGTATTTTTTGAGAGCGCCAAAGGATTCATTAAAAAACCGCCAACCTGGAACTAATGGAATTAGAGAATATTGTGGCCAATACGGTCTACTTGAAAGCGAGAGAAGGTGAGTACAAAATCCAAACAAAAAAAAAGAAACCCAAAAAAAAAAACTATCTACGAGAAAGTATGAGAGCCCTTAGGCATCAAATTCATGGAGGAGCGCGTGCTGAAGTGCTTCCTTCGTGTTGTCACCTTGTCTTCAATGCCACAACTGAGCCGCATCGATTTTTGTTACTCTCCTACTCCCATTAAGGGCGGGTGTTAATTGTACACCAAGCCAAAAGTTACACTCTGAAAAATTAGAGAGAAACATGCTTGAAATATTGTTTTTTTTGTTCGAGTTAAATTAAGCAAATTTTTGCACATCTCAAAAAGATAACTGAATTGTTTGTAATGTTTTTGTACAAACTTTTCTATCAACTTCTACAAAATGAATTGTCGATTTTGAAATCAAGAATGATTTATGGTTTTTTAATGATGGAATACACTGCCACTTGTACTCGCATTGAGTAAGCCATTGGTTTTTCTAGGTGCATAACCCACCCCCCCCTCAGGTTCTGTTCGGTTTTGTGAGCTGGTCTGTCCTCTTGTTGCCGTTGTTTGCGCTTTATCTAAAGTTAATGAAGCGTTAAATGTTTGCGCTCCAGCAACTTATTCATTTTCATGGTTCACGTTACAGCTTTAAGTGCTCTATTTGACTCCGTATTCTATACTCGATAATTCTGTTACGTCGAGGTCACACTTCAATTGCAGGACCAACGTCCAGTGTCCTGTTCTTCATCGTCATAGTCAAGTTCAGTGTCATAGTTGGGAGCGTGTTATGTAGCATGGACAGAGCAGGGCAGGACTGGGCAGGGCAAAACAGACAAGCAACCCCAGCATTCATGCAGAAAGTTATTGTTGAATTATGCAGAGCATTTCTTTGAGTATTTCAACTGCCTGAAGGTGACCTTCATTCATACCCAATAACAGCTGTGCGCGCGTGTGTGTGTTATTGTGGTTGGGTTTACGCTTAACAATATATGTTGATTTTATGGTTGTGTAATGCATATACAGATTGCATGCATGATGACTTCTAATGACTGACTGCACACGTGAAGGAATCGCTTAAATTACAATAGCAACAACATGTGTGACATGTGCTTATCACTCGCTTGTGCTCAATCAAATATATAATTTTTCTGTTCAACTTTTAGGTAAAAATAACCAAGCGAGACGAGCGCCCGACAAAATGTATCCAACAGATACATCCAACAGATACATTTTGCACGACGTTCAGCCGCTCAACAGATTTAAATGACAGAAACGTGCACAAAATTTCAATTTCCTCCAACAATATAACATTTGAGAACAGTTTGTTAATAGTCGAGGGGAACGAGCAAAAGAGAGTGAGAAAATATATGTATATATTTGCAATAGATTTAACGACCCAAAAAAAGTGAGTTTTTTTATATATATATTTGAAAGCAGCAGCAAAAGCGAAGTTTGCAGAAAAAAATTCCTTTTTGGCCACTAACTTTTCTATTTGAATTAATTTTTTTCACTTTTGGCATTGACTTGGAAAAGTTGCCCCTGCACAAATGTTACTGCAAACCTTTACTTTTTTTTTTTAATCTAAAAGCATAGCCGAACACAGTTGCGCCTTAATACATATTTATCGAACCCAAAACTAAAAATAATTTTAAAAAGAATCAAGAATTTATGAAGGCACAGTTTCTTGTGTTTGCTTAAAAGGTAAAAGTGTAAAATTTTATGCCCTGCTTTAAATAAAGTTGTGCAGGAAGTGGCCTGTGTAGTCAGTGGGAAGTTTTTCCAACCCCATAAAGTAGATATATTATCATAATCACAGTGCATTTAGTAATGCCCGTCAGTCTGTTTTCTTTTAAGTCTGTATAAGCTTGTCATTCTCAGAAACTATCAAAGGCTGGAAAATCAGATAAGATAACTTCGATAACTTCTTTCGTTTCCCAAATATCGGTATAGATATAAAATAAAACCATAGTCACAAAACATCAGGGTAGCTCTTAGTCGTCTTTCTTCTTTATGCTGAATTTTAATTTTATAAATAAAATACTGCTTTTATGTTTATCTAAAGTATCAATCAATATTGCATTTGAGTGTTCGCCTAACAAAGTTTTTTTTCAGTCAATTGCGGGTCTAATTTTTAAAAGTACATCAACAATAACCACCCAATCAGTCAATCAAAAATAACTGTCATTTTTTTTATATAGATTTTAATTTGGACATCGATTTTATTGAATATATTCAATTTCCTAATTCTAGTCAATTGTGTTGTCAAAAAATCCAACGACACTTTAAATTCAATTGCAGTCATTTTGAAAACGTCAATTAACACTGAGGCAATCCATCAGACTCATTACGCAAGAGGAGTACCACACTTTAGAGGGATATTGCTTTTTCAGACGTAATACTCTCAAAGCTGTTCAATGGGCTTTATTTAATATGATAAATGACGCACTTGCACTGAGATTAAAAAGGGCTTTACAAACTGGACTTCAATGGTCTTTTGGCATTTACTCAAAGCTAAAATTTAACCCGCTGCTATATTCTATATACTATACTGAAACCATACAAAGCAGCGCAGGCCTAAGCTTGCAACTTTCAATTCTGTATATACAATCTACATACACTCAGAAAAAAAGGCTTGTTTTTTTATTCAAAACAAGTGCATGACGTAAATAAGTTTCAATCTTATTTAGGCATGATTGTAACAACATATATAAAATTATATCCAAGAATATTTAAGAACTATTGTAATATCAATCAGTGTTTTTCTCTGAGTGTACGCACCACATACATCACACGCCTGACTTATCAGCAAAGCTGGTTGCGGCTGCTGTGGCCTTTGATACTCAGCTGAGCGCATTTCAATTCGCTAGGCTAAAAGTTATCAGGAATTTCTGGCTAATCACTGACTGACCACGCCTCAAAATGGAATTCGCTTTAAAAGCATTTCAATACATTCCATTCTTTGTCCCACCAAGCTCTCAAAGCATTTTTAGTTTTTTTTTTTTTTTTTGTGTAGAAATTATGTTTGCATTTCAATTTTTGTAGCTTTTTTTTTACATTTTTGCATCAGAAAATGAGAACGCATTAAAATGGACGCAGTTAAGGCGAAGGAACAAGCTCGATGGAGATGGAGTAAGAAAAAAATGTTGTCGCCTGCAATGACATAAATTTGGCCTTAATGCGTTGCCATAATGCTGATTATATCTGGCAAGGAAACTGCAAATGCAAATGCCAACTGAATCTCTTTCGAGGTTAGACAGAAGAGAAAAATGTAATTTGATCTTCGCTGCTGGTAAATAAAAATTGAAATTTGTGGCCAATAAAATGCTATACGAATGTAAGGTTCACACATCGAAGTCGTGCAAGCAAAAAGACGGCATTTGAAATGCTTTGAGGCTAAAAAAAAGTGGAACATTTGGCCAGTTAAGGAAAATCACTTAGTTAATGAAGATAAGAATAATTTGCTTTTATTTATATTACATATACATTCAATGTCGATTTGCTGTAAAAATTAAATTGAAATAGATATTTTCTAGTTAATTTAAATTTATATATTTTAACCCTTTGGATTAGGAATCACTTAGTAATTTGCCTTTGCAATTTAATATCTTATAGAGCCATCTGATTAAATGGGCGTCTTTTAATTTAATGTAAATATTTAGCCAAAGCACTTTGGCACACAAGTGGGGTAAGTGCATCCTGTTTGGTAGCACTTTGCTGCCGTTGGTGCTGTTGCGCCTCTGTTGAGGCATCCACGTTTGCTGTATTAGCCCACTTGAGTTGTGTGTGCCCCCCGGAGCCCGGAGCCCGGAGCCATCGAGTTTTGGTTCAATGACCGCTGGTCAAGTCAACAACTCGCGTCGGCAACTGTTGGCAACTGCTGCCTACTACAATACACGCCAATTCATTTTCAAGTGGGTGTGCGTTTGTGTGTGTGTGAGTGTGTGTGAGTGTGTGTGAGTGTGTGTGAGAGTGTAAGTGAGTGAGTGTGTTGTTGTTGGCATTGTGCTCTTTATCAGGCTAACAAGGCTTTAGTTATGTTCTATGCTAAACAGCTAAATAGAAAAAAAATATGTAGAAAGCAAAAAGTGTATAAACCAGTTGTTAATTATCGCACGCAATACAAATGCAACAAAAGCAGTAGTGTGTGTGTGAGTGTCTGTGTATGTGTGCTTTTGTTGAGCCCGTTCTAGTTGGTCGTACATTTTCAACACGCTAATTACTTGTAACGGTCCGTCAGTCAAAGGCGTCAGTCTGACTGACGTTTAATATTTCAGTTAGCATTTGAAGTTTTCTTATCAACAAGTTGCGGTCCACAACAAATCCCAGCTATAGAATATGAAATATATATAGATATATATATATATATATAACGAAGGCAGCACGCCAGGATCAAATGTCGATGTAGACTTTATTCTTGACTGTGCTAAGATAAGTATAAATATAAAATTTTAATGACTGATATTAATTACAAAAAACAAAGCCAAAGCCCTGAAGTCCCAAGTAAAAATACAAGCAGTAATAACACAATTATATGCGAATCTAAATTTAAGAATTACTCATTTTGTGGTTAAAAAACTTAGTTGATTGTGTACAATCTTAAATTAAGAAACAGCGGTTAAAATCACAACAATATTCATGGACTCATTTTAAGATTAGGCTTTGATTTATATTTTAAGGCACTTTACAATTTTTATCCGTTTTGTAGCTGTTTGAAGAGTAATTTTGTTTTATTTATGTATCGAATATAAGCTCAACAAAATGAATTATTAACTCAGTGTTAACAATAGGCCCACCAGCTGAAAGGGTGATCCAAGTTTGTATTCATGTTTTTCTATTTCTTTTGCTGACTGTGTGTGTGTGTGTGTGAGCTGCTGCTGCAAGTGGGTGGCCCTCATCACGGTGGGTTTGTGCTTATCTGCAGTCGCCACACGTAGCATCCTCAATTGAACAGTTGCATCATTTGCAGTAAAAGCACCAGCAGCAGTAGCAGTAGCAGTAGCAACTGCTTTTGCTACATGCCCCATATGCAATTACAAATGCAATTGCGAGTGGCCCTTTTGCATCCGCATGCGTAATTTGCAATCAAAGCACTTGTTGTTGTTGTTGTTGTTTGCAAATCGCAGACTCGTTGATTGCCACCAAATGTCATCAGAAGCCATTCTAATTATATGCAAAACACAGACAATAAAATCAGCTTTAAACAATCGAAAGGCAGCCAAGCTTCAAGTAATATTCTTTCGATGAACATTTCCGCTGACGCGCAGAATTTTATTAACACTGCATGCTATTTTTTAATGGCGCGAATCAACGATTATTGTTGCGTGTCCATGAAATACAAATTTATTCTATTTAAAGCCTGTCTATATTGATGTCAATTAGAAGCTAAGCGATATATTTTTTTGGCACCAATCGAATATAGATTTCACTTAAAATGTCAATAAGTCAAAACGGTTCTTAAGCGGTAATTGTCTTAACTAAAATGATATCAAGGCAACAAATTCGATTTTAAGTTCTGTCTTAGCTGTCGGTAGTATTTATTGTAATATATTTATTTAATGCCAACAGTTGGCACAATAAGCTTAATCTTATCAGTTTTATTATTGAGTGAAATGTTAAATTTCTTATGAAACCTAAAACAAAATCAATCAAAAACTATATTTAGTTTAGCTTTATCAATTTGTGGATCTCTTTTAAATATACTACGACTTTGCAAAATGAAAATATATTAAAATATATGTATTTTTCTAACAAATCAAAGTTGTACAATTTTTTTTAGAGCATTTTAAGTTCGTTTATTTAACTTGAACGATTATCATTTTTGTTTCTTTTAAGACATTGGCGTCAAAAACCGGTAGTCTCTAAGCAGATGTTGATGCTACTTTTACTTAGGACTTTGCACTTTATTGCTGTGTTAAACTGTTTGTTGACGCAGGCAATTAATAAATACTAACACATTTTGGACAATAAAAAGAAAAGGCATAATAAACACTGTAAAAATATGTGCTATGGTGACGCGCTTGCTGCGTCAGCAAATGAATATTTAATCGGCATATTTAATCAGCGGTCCCCGGTCCCATTCGCAATCTGCAAAATTATGAATACTAACTAGCTGGTTTAAGTTGCTTGAGACTGGTTCAATAAATGCTATGAAACAAGTCTTGTGACTCTTGTATACATGTATATGTAGGTTAGATGTGATCAGAATTTGTGCATTGCGATTATCTTTTAAATTATTTATTGAATTGAATTTGTGTTTTTTTTTTTGTTTTCCTAATTCCGACACTTGAACTTCTGACGTTTCATTTTTTACTTATTGTTTAATTTCAAGCCAAGTCAATTGATTGTAATAAATATTTCAGATGTGTATCGTTAATTGTTGGTCTCCGTCGCTTTATTCGACATTTTATTCGAGTGTCATGTTGGATTGAGTTCTGTCTTGATTGTCTGTCTGTCAATTAAATGCATTACCCGTAAATTATAGTACATTTTTGGACTGCGACGTTAATGTAAATTGCGTGTATTGTGTCACTTATAAGTGAGCAAAGAACAATATTGCATATTTTATGTGGAAACTGAGAGAATGCCATTTTTATTGTAAAAAACTGCCATTTAAATAAATTATCGAATGATGTTCATTCGACTCAACCAACTAAATGGCTTAATTAAATGTGATTATCATATTATCCATTGAATTAAATATTTGTAATCATAATTGAATTTCTCTTTCAGCTTACAGATTCCATTGCAACACATTCCCTTTACTATAATTATTGACATACTAAACTGAAAGCGATTTTATAATAATAATAAAGGGGTATTTATAAATATTTCACAAATATTCTTTGAATCAGTTTAATAATCTGGGTTTGATTAGTATATCTAAATATCAGAGTTTTGATTTTTGCTCAACATTCATTTTATAAACAAAACTGTTTTGATTATTTTTTCACGTCTGAAAAAAAACTACATCTAAATTTGGAAACACGATTTTCGCTGAAAGTTTATATTAATTATGGCTGCTAGGGTATTTCCCAAGAAACCCAATAACAAAACTTGATATTTTGACACTTTAACACTTTGTTGGTTCACTAATTCGTGGAACGCACTTACCAAATACAAATATAAATAAAATTCTTTGAACCCATTAAAAAGGGTTCAGCTATAAACATATGTTTTTGACAGTGTATATTGTCATTTCACTATTATCTAATAAATGATCAAAAATCAATATGAATAATTGCACATGACCTGCCCGCAATAATAACAAAACCAAATAAACTATTTAAAACAACAAAAATAACCCGCTGCTTGCTGTTTGATGTTTTGGTTGCTGTTAACTAAATTAAATTATGCACAATTTGGCACAGCACGTGCCATAAACTCAAATTTATTGATTGTTTTGAAAATTAATATTTTTATGACGTGTATTATTTATTTGACGGTAAAATCAAAGTCTGACCATAAGCAAACTTATGAAATGTTGATGTGCAACATATTTAATTTCGATTTTATTCACAAAAAGTGTAAAGGAGCTAAACCATTTTTCGGACGGGGACGATTAATTTTTTTTGTTAGCCTCAGCAATGAGGCGAAAATGTTTTTCTATTTGGTCTGGAATAAACAGCAGTCACCCTCGACAGCAGTAACTCTCAACTTGGATACTGTTCCTGCTCCTTTACATATGATTGATGGGCAGAAGGTGATGCCGGCTTTTGGGGTGTTTTTATGAGCACTTAAACAACAAGGCAGAGTTTGGCTGGAATTTAGATGCCGTTAAATAAAAGTGACGCCCATAGTTTGCAGCTCATATGCAGAGAGCATGCTCACGTATATATGTATGTGTGTGTGTGTATATACACATAAATATGCGAAAGCACTTCTCTTTGGTTCACCCAGTTTCGGCGTGTTTTATGCGGAAGCATAAAAAAATTACAGGGAAGAGAAGGACATATTTCTAAGGCACAACGAATATTACATTTCCTTTCCCTAAAATTAGCTATACAAGTGATATTTAAAATAGTATATTAAAACGCTACTTTACAGATTGAAATGAAGAATAGAAATTTAATATATTCGGTAAAAACAAGTTACAGAAGCTAATATTATTTTTTAAATTAAAATCATTGAAAACCATTTCATAGCCTTTAACCGGAATTTTAACACTTCTCTAATAGGAACCGGAAATGAGCTAAAAATCGATACAGATTAAAAATATATTCAAATATACATCAAGATTGTAAAGAAAACATATATACTCAGTTGGTGTGTTATATCCAAAGTGAAAACTTGGCATATTTTATGCTTATGCCCAAGTCATGAAAATGTAAGTGATGTGCTCTAAACCATTTTGCTGATGAAATGAAATTGAGTTATTCCATGCGGCACACTGGACGCCGAAAATAAGCATCAAGTTGAGATGTGTATCTAGGATTTTTCCATGTTGCGTTGTTTGTGTTGGTAACACTGTGCAGCAACGTGGCGTATGCGCAATTTTGCAATATAAATGCCAACATTTCAGGTTTATGACATGTATGCGTATCGCATGCGCCTAACGCATATCACTTTCAATTCAATTTTTGACAGCACACATTTCGCATGTGTGCAACAGCATTTGCCAAGACGCATTTTACTCGTTTATTTTGCTTCTTCTAGTTTTTTTTTTTGGTGTCAGCTTTTTCAAATGTTGTCAACAACTTCGCCATTTGCTGTGGCATCAACCATTCCCCAGGGCAAATATATAAATGTCAACGACAAAACTAACACGAACGCGGCTCGCTTTGGGCTTATGTTGTTGTTGAGCCTTAAAATCAATTATAAAATGCAAAGCCTTGTTTAAATTAGTACACTCAGAAAAATTATAGAATTTTGCTCAAAAACTAATAGAAATTTATTTGAAAATGTATTTTATATTCACGAGTTCTTATAAGAATGTTGCAATTAAACTAAACGAGCATAAACCAAGAATTAACATCATAAAACCAAATTTTTGAGTGCTTTTCAGCACATAAAAAAATATGCTTGTGATGCTTTTTTTTTTATTAGTTTATTCTATCATTTTTATGGTTATTTGTGTGGCATAAACATTTATATTACTATATAACTAGTAAACATTGAGATTTATTTGATATTTTACTACACCGCTAACTTCAAATAACATTTTTTTTTCGCAAAGTGTATGCGTCTCTTTTGTATTCATTCGTCAGCTTTTGCAATTTAGCAATTGAAATTGCATTTCTGCTTCATAAGCATAAACACAATAGAAGTAAACACATACAAATAAACTGAATGCAACGAATCCTCACGTTTTGAAGTGTTTGCTTCTGGCTGTCAAGTGGGACTCGGTGGACCCAAACGATGAAGAAATAAAGAGAATCTGTTTTAAATTGATTTTATTTATTGATAACAAACATAACAGTGTGACAAAAGCGACAAAGCTCCTTTCTATCTCTGTCCCTCTCTTTGCAAATGCAATTTTCAATTAAATTCTTGAATTGCAATTTCAACAATTTCAATGCAACGACGTCAACGCTTTGGCGGCCATCAGTGATTTGTATGGCGTGTTGGTTTGGCTCGTCGGATATAGTCGAATACGATTGATTGCTTGGCTCTCCCAGTTGGTCCCATGTGGCCACACTGATGCCATATATACCAATATACATATATATATATACGTGTTCAAATATAGCAGCAAATGCTGCAAGTGCAGTAACTAAAACAGACATAAACTATAACAACAGACAGCAACACAATGGGACATTTTGAATGGTTCTTTGACACACATTACTTATTCAAAATGGCAAAATTGTATATTGAAATTGCAAAATGTATGAAAAGACAGAATGATATAGATTTTTGATCAGTGGGCGAAGGGCGATCCGACCCAATTTATAATCGCCTGTTCGCCTGTAAAGTTTAATCGATATACGGAATATAGAACTAAATATATAATATTCCATGATTTATTATTGAACAACTGTAAAAATATAATTCACATCCGATAAGAAACACACTGATTTAGCCAATCTAAAAGCATATTCATATTAAGCAATCTACGTTCAACATTCTTATTATGTTTTTAAAAGCTTTTCTCAGTGTAACTCTTTGTCAAACTGTCTCGACTAGATTTTGCTTAATTTTTCAAAATCTATAATCCATAATTTATATTTATCTCAGCTTCATACACTAAACATATTTTAAACAGCTGCAAACAAATTTAACAATCAAGAAAAGAATATATACATATTTTTATTATTTAACAAAAAAAGCCTCTGAAACATAATTGCAAAAAATTATTATCAAACTTCCATTAACTTTGCCCGGAGTGCACTTAATATTTTTTGTTTTTTGCATTTCCCTAATGGCTATCATATATAGAAAAATAATTTGTTTTAGCTCTCAATGCATTAATCTTTCTCTGCTGTTGACCTGCGTTTTAACTCCCTTTGCGGCCCATTGCAATGTGATTGTGGCATTTGCACAACCAAATGCAACGAACATGCAATCAAACATAAAATGTTAACACGGCACTGCGGGATGCAACGTACGCTTTTGCTGATTGTTTGGGGGAGCGAAGAGTTCGTCGGTGGCAACTTGCAGTCTTGCCACATCCCACATGGGCTCAATCGTTCAGTTCAGTTCTGTTCTGTTCTGTTCAGTTGGTTGCTTTAGCGCGAAAGCTGCTGTCATCGCCATATGTGCAAGTTGTGCGCTTCGCTCGAGACTTGAACTCTGAACTACAAGCTCTGCCATATGGCTATGTTTGCCTTGTTGTTATTGCTATTTGCTATTTGCTCGGCGCTGCATCAAGCAGAGCGCATGTTGAAAGACAGTAGTTGTATATGTAATTTAGTTGCCAATTAATTTTCTGTTTTGTTTACACCCAACTCACACAGAGTGTTTTAGTTTTCCTGTGGAAGTGTGGAAGAGCACAGTTTAAGTTTCTACAGAGTAAAACTATATCATTGCAGCCATTAACTAAGATGTGTTTTAGAATGAAAAATGTTTTTGAATGTACAAACTTTCTAGTTATGAGTATGGAAATATGGGAGCAATTCGTAGTCCTCCTATATGAATAGCCAAATTTAGATGTGGGCACTTTGACAACGTTCTGCAAGTGCAAATAATATTCGGCGAGCTGCATTTTTGTTTTGGTTTTGGTTTTGGCATGTTTACATCGCAATTGCTAATTGGTCTTGTTGCGGTGTCTATTGTAATGCGGTGTGGCATATTTCGTATTTAAGGAGGATGCCCATTTCAATTATAATTCAACATTTCGATAGTATGCTTGACCAGGCACAACGGCGCCGTATGAGTGATTACGTATTACGCATTACGTATACGTATACGTTTACGTGTTTGCGCAATTATTATTGGACTGAGAGCGAATGGTTATGCGACTTTAATTATAATTACGCCAGCCACACTAATGCCTTTCTGCGGTTTATTGTGTATAAGCTGTTGTGTGTGAGTAATATGTAAAAATAAGCAGGATAAGCCAACTTATGTAATTGGTGAACGGCTGCACAGAGCGAAAAGTCGCACGTTTTCCAATTTGATGTGTTTAATTGAATTCTTATCTTATTTCCAATATGATTTCAGTTGTGAGCAAACGCACTATTTAAAAATATAGAAATTTAATATAGTATAAAATAATAATAATAAAAAAATAATAAATAATATACAAAATTAAATATTACCGTTTATATTTGGAACTTGTTTATAATAAAACACACGTTACAAATTTGATTGCTGGAATTGCTAGCTCAATCAAAAATAGATTTCACACCAAGTTTTTCTCTCAGTATACAATGCTTATGCGGGCTTGCAGGCAGTTGCTCAACTGATGCATAAGCGCCTTTTGCCGAGCACTGATAGCGTTGTGACGTATTCGGAAGGCAGCTGTCAATGCATTCTGCATTGTCATTTGACAACAGACGTCAGACAATCAGACAGACAGTGCGACAGGGCGACAGGGAGTCAGGAGGAGACGGACAGGCAGATAGAGCGCATTGGTCGCATTGTCAGATTGCCAGTCAGCGATTTGGCTTGCTCTTTGCCACCTTATGCTAAATATACCGCACAATGTGAACGTAAATAAGCTCCGTGCCCAAGGCGACAATAAATGTCATAGGGCACATTTGCCGGTCACAGGTTGATAAGCGTCTTTCGTTCCTTCAATTTTAAAGCAAAACATTTTGTGCCTGGCAACAGACCCACAAAACTGGTTGCCTCTTTTCTGTTATCAGTTGCACGCACTGCTTGAAAAAATTTCTTCTCTTTATTAACTTTGCTTTGGGGCTTAAATTTTGGTTGGCGTTAACGATTCGCTTGTTTAATGCAGATTAAGTAGATGAATTAATTTTGTAAAACAGACAAGGATTATTTAAGTTGAGGTCGCTGCTTTGAATTGCAATTAAAACTAATTCATTAATAGCATCATTGCTTTTTATTGTAGTTTTCTATATGAAATTATAATTTCAATCAATTTAAAATTATTGCATGAATGTGAGAGCAATGCTCTACTAGTGGATGTCATGTTTATTAAAATCCAAATATAAAAAATTAGATTCATGTAGAATATTTATATGTCTTAGTGATGTATTTCTCTACATATTTAAGTAAAAAATTTTGGACACTTACAGAGTATCTACAAAAGTATCTATCTAAAGAGTTATTTTAAAAGTCACTTTAATCGGTTTTGTATAACAAGACTAAAGCTGAGAAACTTTGCAACGTCAAACAAAGCTAAGAACAATTTTCAGTTACACGGCACAAGTGGCAACCATTTCCAGTTGCACGGCACAAGTGGCAAACGAGCTCGATCAATCAAATGGCTTGCTTATGATAACGAATGCAAATGCAGCAGCAACAGGCAGCAGGCTGAACAAGCCAAAAGGCAAACAGTAAACAGTTAGTGGCAAACAGTAACCCGTTAACATCGATCATGTTGTACGCCTGTCAAATGAGGCCAAAACAACGCAAGCCGCAAATGCGTGAGAATGTGGCATGTGGCTAGAAAGAACCTGCTCACGAACGCATTTATTATAACCATTTATCTACTTACAATCTGCACACTCGAAAAATCAATTTAATAAACTAGAGCATGATATATTAAAGTAGTAGTTATTATTTAAGTGACATTAATGAGAAATTTTATAAATTAATATTGAGTTTTTTGCATATATTTTAACTTGGCTTGCTCGCATAAATTAAATAATGCGACGAGAGAACAAAATAAGTTTCTTATTACAAGAACGTTGGAAATAATATTTGACTTGAAACGTTTGAAATGCGTTGCAATGAGATAAAGTTTTCTTTAAGTGTGCGTACAGTGGCATAGTCTAGTCAATTGGCCAACTTGCAGTCAGACAGTTCGTTAGGCATTTAGTTCGCAAGTTAGCTGGCTGAGTTGGCTTGTTCGCCTAAATTAAATCAAATGTTGAACAGAATGTGGCGCATTTAATTGACTAACAACAAGTCGGCGCCCGGCGTTGCAATTAATGTCAAGTCACTTCAGCTTGCCACAGTGCGGACGCTGATGAGTCGCCAATGAGGGCAACTAATAAAATTCATTCATAAATAATTCAATGGAATGCCTAAACAGCCAACAGCAGCTACAATAACAACAACAACAACAAGAAAAAACATTAGCAATAGCAATTTATAACAATTTCGCATATGCTGTCAACTTAACGACAACAACGAGAACTGTGAAGCTTAATTGATTTGTTTTGCACCCAATTGCGAGGCATTTGTTTACCAACCAATACATACAAACATATTATGTGCATGTCTATAAATATCTATTTGAACTTCTTTAATTTTTTTTTTTTTGATTGTGCTATGTAAATGTGTGAATGACCATTGCCAAATTGACGCAGATTGAGAATAATTGTTTATTTATCTATTTTGACCAGCTGCCCGACATATTATATTTTATCTTTTTACCAACTAACAGTCTGGTACCTGTTCATTGCTATTAGCCCATTAGCCTTGTCGCAAATTTATTAGAATTTTATGCACCTGAATTCAAGTTAATAAATTCATAAACCAACGTAATAAAAACAACAACAGGATATATATTTTACCTATTAACATATCCCTTTTGGTCTGCGATTCTTATTAACCTAAGGCATATTGGCAATAAACTACAGCTGATTTCACATTAATTTCGTCGATTATAATTGATAACTATCGATTGTGCTATTTTTATTCTAGTTGAATTCAATTTATTATTGTGGACAATAAGACTCTTGATAGATTATAATCACAATTATCGATTGGATGGTTTGTGATAGGACATATAAATACAGTAGAGTAGAGTAGATATTGAGTTTTTGTTTTTTTTAGATTATACTCAATAAATTTTGATGGCGTGATGGTTACTTGTTGATTATAATCGATATTTGTCTGACTGACGATTGGCATCTCATTATTTTGAGACTATTTTTATAATTAAGTCGCGATTTTTTATTAGAAAAATATATATTTTTATTTTGAAATTCAAATAATTAATAATTTTTGCATTTAGTTCACTTTTCTTACTGAGCCATGCACATCGCCCATGGCTATAAGTATAACTCAAAGTGTTTCAAAATACTATATACGATATATATAACCCCCTGTTAAATCATTTAATCTTTTTTATATCCTATCGACTACAAACCAAAAAATAATTAATGGATTCAAAAGTTTGAGCCAATAAAACATAAAGTTTAGCAATTCAACAGTTAGGAAATAAATAGTTTTTTTAATTTCGCAAATTCCAATGATGTACAAACAAACAAAACTAAAAGTCAATTTCAATTAAATGGCAAACTAGTTTTGACCAACACTAGCCGCAGAAATGCCAAGCTTGGGAATATTAAAGCATCTACATTTGTCCGTGCTTATATATCAAATGTGAAAGTAACGAACAACACAACACAACAAAAAACAACACAAAACAACAGCAACTGGCCACAGGGGAAACACTTATTTCAGAATTTCAGAAATGCAGTTGCGCTGACATCGAAATATGCAACATTTTGACAAATGCTCTGACAGATGCAATGCAACTTTGCAAAAGGCTTCCCAGCCACCAGTTGTGGTTTTTTTTCTCCCGGCTAAATAGCTAGCACACTCATAAAAAATATTCGGAATTTTCAGCAAAATTATAGGATTAAACATTCTATGTTCTTATGATGATAAGTGTAACCAAATAATGCTTAAAAATTAGTAATAAATATTTTAATATGGTCGTTAAAATATTCATTAATTTTAGGTGCTTTGAGCACAATTTTAAAAATTTTAGCTTTTAGTTGCTTATGACTCAAGGTATTATGGAATTCTCTAAAATTAACGATAGATTTTGAAAAATGCGTGTCTTGAGAATAAGAAAAAATGTTACATAAAATGTTAAAAACTTTTTCGTTGAGTGGAGCTAGCCAGTTCTAGCCAAGTGACCATTCCAAAATGCTAGCATTTTAAATCACAACGCTGAGCTGTGCACGTTCAAACTGTCAACAGTTGGCAAAATTATTTAAATTATGTACAAACTGCTAAAGTTGAGCGCAAAAGTTGAAATGCAAGACACGCGCCATGTGTCAAAGTATTTTTGTTGTATTTGTTTTACCATTTCAGTTTTTAAATTTTCGACTTGTACTGTTGGCCGCAAGAAATTGCATTTTAATACATAACAAACAAAAAAAAATCTTGTATATTGACGAGAGGAACGTGCAATGTCTTTGATGTAGTTTGCAATTCAAACTTTTCGGCATGCTAACAATATGTTGTGTGTGTGTTTCAAATTTTGTTGTTGTTGTTGTTGTGGTTGTTGTTGCACCGACGTAACCATTAAAAAGTTTTTGCGAAAGGGTGTAATAAAGTTGTGGCAACATTTTTGAGCAGCTAAAAACAAAATTAAAAGTTTGTTTGATCATAAAAAATATTTATTACCGATGGAAAATTGTTTAATAAATTAAGTGTATTGCAGCTTTGTACATAGGGAACGTTTTTTCCAACTTGATCTAGTCAATTTGTTGTAATTTCGTAAATAAGTTTCACTTTTGGTTTTTAAGTTAACATCTGCTTGATTTTTATTAATCATCATATTTGAGCAAAATTAATAATAATTGGATAAAAATTAAACTAAAAAATGGTTTAAATTCCATTTATATGGCAGAAACAATTGCCTAAAGTTATAGTTCATAATAGATAAATTCATTCATGGAATTTTATTGATGTAGATCTATATTTTTATATCAGATGCAATTCACAATCTATCTCCAAGTATTTTCTAACTTGTTGGAACTTAATATTTTAAACGTTCGTTGTGCCATTTTTGAGGGCTTATGGAATCCTAAATAAAGTTAGGCAAGGTTCTTTGAAGGCCCTTTGATGTGCGTTCTGATGATGCTAAGGCTGAGGCTTTTGAGGAGCAACTGGTGCCTAGTTACAGCAATCCACACTTTCACACTGGCAAAAGGATAACATTAAGCAACGGACCCATGGCAACAATTTGACAGTGCGGAAATTACATTGAATTCAGTTTCGACGTCACACAAATATTTTACTCTTTGCAGGGTATTCAGCAAAAAAGCATTCTTATTTTTTACTTTTGTTTTCCTTTTGTAACTTTTTGCGGCTTGGCTTTAAATTTGATGAGCGTCGTCGTCGACTTTTGGGTTTTTACTTTCTTACTTGGCAGCCAAGTTCTGTAATCATTTTTCATATTCACGCCTTCACATCCTTTTTCAGAGTGGGTTTTTCCTTTTTTTTTCTTTTTTTTTTCTCAAATTTCTTCACATTATGTTTGCTGTCAGTAATGTGTTATGAGTTTTGTTGTTGGTGCGTTTCGATGTATGCGTGGTTATGGATAAAGTCTTCTACTTTGTATTACATTTTAATATGAGGGTAAATATAAAACAACATCAAGGGGTTTTTTAGAAACTTGGCCAGTTGCCAGTTCTCATAAAATCAATATTTACCCCAACAATATTACACAATATAAAAAGTAGTTAACTTAATTGAGCCAATAAACGGCAGCGTCGGTAGTTATTATTAGTGCACAGAGTAATCTGTTGCAAAAATTTATCAAATCTGAATAATATTTTATTTATTTGAATAATTTCAAATATATTCATATTCAATATAAATCTTAAATCGACCGTTAAAAAATATCTTGATTCAATATGTAATATTCGAAAAGTTTTTACACACGATACAATTCACAATATTTTTGAGTTCTGCTTCGATTCCAAATAGTTCCTTGCCAACAAATATGCTCGAGGAAAAGTGGTCAAGGTGGGCGCGTTGGCCATCATTTCCGTTTCCGCAATCAAAATGATGATGGGAAAACATTTGTGGCAAGCAGCTGCAAAACATAGAAATAGAAAAAGAGTAAGGGAAACATGATCAAACAAAAAAACATCGAAAAGAGAGAGTCTAAGGAGGGAATTAAGAAATGTCATTTAATAAAGCTTGGTGACCATGGAAACTTGATTGATTGTGATTGCTATGCTGGAAAATATTTCTTTATCTGTTTGGATTACAATGTTAACCAAAAGAAAAACGGCTTTTAAATTCATTGCCAAATTGAATGACAGTTTAAAAGAAAATATAAATCTGTCACAAGTTAAGGGTTATATTAGCAATTCAGTTTTGTTTTATGTCAAATATTTAAATACCTATAATATAGAGTACATTACCGTTGGCATAGTTCTTATTATAATTTGAATCTTTCATTCCTTTATTCATCTTGGATTTGCTTGCTTCTGTCAACTTCTTGTTTTCTTACTAACGATGCTTATCTGCAGGCCAGCTGATGTAGCATTGAGTAAATACTTACTTAGTTGCTGCAATTGCGCTGCAAAATGGCATCAAATGTAAACTCGCACACAGACACACACACAAACAGGGTTACACCTGATTTACTTTAAAAGTTTTTACAACTGCAGCTGGCAGAATCTGTTAGCTGTCGCGGCACAATGCAATTTATGAAACTATTTGCTATTTGGTAGGAAATTGGAAAACTTGAGAACCAAAAAAAAATAGACAGCCAAAAATGTTGCCAGCAGCAGTAAAATTGAAATCAATGAATGAAGAAGGAGCAGCACGGGAACTAGGCGGATTTGAAGTATAATAATTGCAATTCCGAAATGTTCGAAAACATTACTTGCAACGGCTAACAACGAATAACGCACAGCAAATAAGAAAATAATGTGACAAAAAAATAAATGTTATTATTTCAACCAAAGTGTACAACTTTTGTGAGCAAAAGTTCAGATCAAATACTTTCAAATACAATGTCAGCCACATAAAAAGCGCAGCGGTTTTCCAGCATGGCTGTTGCTTATTTAAGCTATGGCAAATGCCGTTGCACACTGTATTAGCCATATAAATAGGGTCATAATAAAAAAAAATATAATAATAAAATTTTAACTGCTTCACATGATTTTCATCTACAAAGTTGCCTTGGCAATATTATTTGCGTCACATCTTCATTAACAATAATAAACAAGGTTTAAAAACATAATTAAAGTCACAATTATAAAAATGACAGTGCCTAATTAAATGACCATCACTGTACGAAATACACTCGCACACATAAGCAGCTAAATCTCAAGTCTACATCGTCGCCGTCGTCGACACACTCAAACATGCAGCGACAATTTTTCTGAGTGGAAAATGAGAAGCGTTCACTTTTTTTACACTCTTTTTTTTTTGTTTTTTTTTTTGGTCGCGCTTGTGTAATTTTTATTATAACAACAATTGCAAAAGCGAGAGCAGAACATTATAACGCGAAATGCACTTCAATGTTGCAATAACGCTGAATAGGGGCGTGGCGTGGATGGTGTCGCCTTTTTTTGGTTTGGCAAGGAGTCAGTGGGTGGTGTAAAAGTATTGCGCTTATAATACTAATTGAATAAATTAAAAACTTGAAAGTTATGCTAGATGTTCTTTTTCCCCGTGTAAAACTGTAAAAGCTGAGGGCTTTGGAGGGGTTAAGGATTGGCCGGGTTAATGGAATGTCAGAAGAAAAGTTTAGTTGAGCGTCAGCAGGAAGAAAAAAAATAAAATGGGGGAGAAGTAAATAGAAAACGTTAAATAATCATAATAAAGATAAGAAAACAACTTAATAAGCAGAAGAAGATAAGCAAAAATGAAATGCACAAACGTAATTAAAATAAATAAAGCCTTAAAGCAAAAAGGACAGAAATGTCCTAATTAGCAGACAGGTGTCACAAAAGATAATTAAATTGCTTTTAGTAAAACTTAAGGTTTAAAGTTCAAATTGATATGTCAAACTGTCAAATACGTTGCATAAAAAACGTAAACGATAAGCGAATTCAAGTATTCTAGAGTTTGCTTTTCTGAAATAAAATAATATGTTAATTTATTTTATATGCCCAATTCACACCAAAAGTTTTCGTCAGCAAAATATTATGTAATAATCTGAAAATGTTTTTTCAGATTTTCACACGCAATTTGAGTCTGCTTGTTACATTAATTATACAAATAAAATATTCATTGTCTCAAAAATACAGAGGAGTAATTGCTGCTGGGTCCAAGTGCTGGATTAGTCATAAATACCAACTATAAAATTGCCTTTAGGCCTTCTTATATATATATTTATATTTATATATATATATATACCTAGTTGTTTACACATGGCTTTTGGCTTCAGGTAAAGGCGTCTTTTCTTCTGCGTGTGTGGGCGTGGCATGTTTACAGCCCTGTGCCCTTGCTCTGCCTCCGACCACCGTCCATGTCAGTTGTGTCAATATCTATTTAGTATGGACTCGCACACAGTGCGTTTGGTTTGTTTAATTAAAAGCGTCACATGGCATAAAACTTGCTCGGGCCACAAGAAACCCACATGCCACACATAGACGCGCCTCACTGCTTCCAAGACGTGGTTGGGTTGTTTTTTTTTACAAGAACGTTAACTAAAAGTTATAAATTCGTGTACACAGAACTTAATTCTTCTGCCAAATTTAATTTGTATTGTAATATCGATATTTATAAGTGCAACACTGTTTCGAGATAAGTTGAATACGAGCAAAAGCAATATTATCTTATTGATTTTATTATATAACGCTTGAAATTGCTTTCTAACGCATTTTTCTTTGAGTATACCGCATTTCAGAATTTGTTAAGCATGTTTAGAGTGCTGCTCTTGGCTCTTGGAAGTATTCTTAAGTTGACCCCAAGTACATATATTGTACATATCCTATATATATATACTTATGTGGTGCTGGCCATTGTCTTCACTCGACTTCGACTCTGGGTTCAGAGCTGCGTCGTTAAACAATAGAGCGACCTCTGCTCATGAGCCATATTCTCGCAGGTAACTCACTGGGGAGCCATTAAGCATACGCAGCGTTGTTTACGTTTAGTTTATTGTGGTTTTTACGACAACCAGTGCAGCATATAAAGAAACCCCAAACGAGGTTTTCTTTTAGCCAATCTTCGCACATTTATCGTTGCACAAGTAGCAAATGATAAAAAAAAAAATATTAAAAAAATCACTAAACTAATAAATGTTGCAAAATTTTATAAGCAGTTTACTCTTTGATTCCACTAACAATGCAATGAAGGTGCAGCTGTAAGTAGCACAACACCCGTGTGAAAAATATTATTGTTATGATTTGTTGAAGAACGACAGCAACTGAAAAGTTTTTGTACAGCTACTAAAATCTGTGAGCTGCTTATACTGCAATTTTATTGTTGGATCCGGAAAAAAAAACTCGCACTTATTAAAAAAAATTTGTAATTAAAAATAAATTTACTTCAAGTGAGAGTTTTTTTTTCTCAGAAAGACTTTGAAAATGTTTCTACTGGTTTTGAGTACGAAATTGTCTATTTAATATTTGTGTGTGCACAATTAGCTAATAATTATGTTTGCGTCACTTTAATTTCAATGGATGATTTAATATTAATAATTTAAAGTCTGATTTATTAGTTAGTGAACACATTCTCTCTTACTCACTGTGTATCTCTCACTCTCTCTCTCTCTCTCTTTCCTTCTTTGCCATTAGCCAAAGTTTAACTTTTCATTCATTAGTTGTTAGGTTGTTTTGGCTGTGGGCCATCATTATGAAACCGACACCAGACACCATTATTGTGTCTCGCTGTCAAATGGAGCTTGAAGGAAAAATATGAAACAACTGTTAAAAGAGGCCACGAGGCCCAGCAGCCAGAAGAATTGAAACGAATTAATAATAATGCCCAGCAAGTTGGCAATAAAATGCTTTATAACGGCTGCAGCAAACATGCTGCTGTTTTATAGCCAGACCCGTCTAATTTAACTATTGATCTTTTTTTTTGTGTGAAGTGGCCCCAAACAATTTGCATACCCACTGAACCGAAGTGTGCCAATGTGAGTGTGACTGTGGGAATAAGTGTGGAAGATTTTTAAACAGTTTGGATACCATCGACACTCGAATTCACAAAAGGGGGTTCATAGGGCAGAACTCTTCACTTCTGTCTGTATTTTTAATTCGATTTTTTGTATGATATGCTTTTCAAGTTGAGTTTAAGTCGCACATTAGCAAAAGATTTTTACTTTCCTCATTACAGGTCATCTTTTAGTCTAACACACCCGACTAGAGCATTGTTTTTTTAATTTTGAAGAGCTATTGGCAATTTTGTTATGCCTTTTTTATAGATTCCGAGCCGACGCATGGAATTTTAATGAAGAAAAAAAAAATCAGCAATTGAATTTGAAATTGTTGTTAAAGTCTGGCAGCTTGTTGCTGTTGTTATTGTTGTTGTTGTATCTGGCTGCTGCTTAAATTCTGCATTTGTTTTATGTGCACAGCTTAAATTGGCCTTCAGACTTCAATATGCGTTAATAACTTAAGTATAATTAATTTGATGCTGGTCAACTGCGCATCTTCATTGTTTCATTTACATTTCCGGCTGCTGGTGCCATTCTATTGCTGTAATAAATTGCATTTAATGACCTTTGCTCTTCATTAATTGCTTTCAATATGAAGCGAAACAAATGTGCACAGTACAAAATAAAACGATGCATAAAAAGAAAATCCAGTATCTTGATTCCAGATTAAAAAGTCTTAAGATGTAAAAGCTTATTGAAGCCAATTCATTTTAGCCAAAAGAAAGTAACTCCAGATAGATATATACATTTGGTAAATTTTTTACCTCGTTATTTTTCTCTGTGTACGTCGTAAATACAGTCTAACAAATGCGGCGTATGCGCAATATATAAAACATTGATTCGGACCGAGCGAAATGAATATTTAAATTGCTATTATCAAAAGTCAATACTTTTTATAGCTATTTACACCCACATATGAAACGGCCAGTTATGGGCACAATAAAAATTAACGGGGCTCAGGGGGCGTGGCAGTTTGGACCACCCACGGCGAATTCATGCCTTAAAAAATCCCAGAAACGTTTTTCGACCGACAATAAACTTTTTGCCAATAATTTTCGATGCTCAGCGGTGTTTTATTGTATTGTATTTTTAACAGTAATAATTAATTTAATGTGCACTTTGCTTTAGGTAAATGGACTGTGTGACGTCTGTCAGAGTCTACCACTTCCCCTCCGCCAACCAATTTGCTACCACAACAGCGGTTGCCTCAAGTGTTTATTTGCTTTTCAGTTTTCAAATTTCTATGGAAGCTTACCAACTTTTGCTCGCTGTTATGATTAATTAATGAAAGCTGTTTGAGGTTTTTTTTTTATGATTATGATAGAAAAAACGATGGAATATTTTTACAGAGTAACAGAAACAAAAGTTTTTAAATAAAGAGCGTTAATAATGCAAAAAAGCAACGAATTAACACAGTCAGTTAATCAGATAAGGTAAAACTTTTTATAGATTCTATTGAAATGTTTACAAATATTTGTAGAGGAAAATACGATATTTAAACTGCTTAGCTTTTTACTATAAACTCAAAACATTTTCTAATTTATCTTGCTATGAACAATTAATTGATAAATGGAACAGTTAACCTTGAACTAACTTTATCACACTATGTTGCACATTGCGCATACGCCACGTGCAGTTCATTTTGAGCCGGCATCAGCCAGTAGCCAGTAGCCAGGAGTGACAGCCCCAATTGAAGACCGTCAGTGGCCTGTGGGCCAGCTGCTTATTAACGCGTATTTAACCTCAGTGCGCGTCTTGTCTCCGACTGACTAACGAGCCGCTCATAAATAATTACAGACAACTACTGCTATATCTCTCTCTCGCTCTCTCTCTCTCTCTCAGTATGTCTCTTTCGTTCTCTAGCTCTCGTTGGACTCAGTGAAGCGCTGCGACGCTGCTCATCGCACTGAAAAATGAGATAAAATTATACAAAAAGGCACTGGCCGAGTTGAGTTGGTAACAATTTGACACTTATAAATTATGTCACATACTTCTTGGCGCTCGGCACAGGAAAAATTGATCGAATCGCTAGAGTGGCCAAATGGCAAATTGGCCAAAGTTGTTTGGCCAAAGTTTTAATGCTTATCGATAAATTTGGAAACTCTTAAAGTGCCGGTCAAAACCTCGTGATCTATGCGACTCACTCTGTTGCTCAACTGCTCGCTAATCTAGTGCCAGCTTGTTGAGCTATAAATATGCTCCTCCTGACAGTCTATTGTCCTGTCCTAGCATACACTTGACGAAAAACCGTGCATCGAATTTTTAATGTGTGTTTTTTTTTTAGATTACGAAAAGTTTTTCTTACGTTAAGCAATTCGTTGTGTATTCTAGGAGTGAATTCTGACAACGTTTTTACTGGATTCGTCAGGAGTGTGCTATATCTTTTTGTCAGTGTATGTGTGTGCATTGTGTGTGCTTTTGGTTGGCATTGTATTCTTTAGTTTAGTTTTTGTCGCCGCCAGTGCGACTAGTCAATTAGCCGCTGGCGTTGCGGTCATTGCAGCTGCCTGGCGACGACGGTGCTGACAAATTGCATTTGTTGCCAGTTGACATGCAGACTACTGCTACTGCCACTCTTGCCACTTTTGCCAACGTTGGCAGTGTTGCTGTTTTTAGTGGTTTACTGCTGCGCAGGTGGTGGTGGTGGTGGTGGTGGTGTCAACAGGAAGCAAACGCAATTTTTCCCATTCATTGGTTTTAATTATAGAAGCCATCAAACACAAATTAGCCTTGAGTCTTCATTAATACTTTTTGTTTTTATAGCCACTCACATTTATTACGCACACACATCCACACCCTCATATACACACACATTTCGCCTGGCACTTGGCATGCTTTTCACTTTTAACAACTAGTTGCCAAGAAAAATGTATTTTATTGTTTTTGTCAAAATGTTTTTCAACTTTTATACTTTTTGCTTTTTATTATGCCGACAGCAGAGCTTTAAAATCTGAAGCTGTTGCTTCTTTCCACTATACAACAAAAAAAAAAACGCTGACAATGTTTACTTTTTGTTGAAATTTTTTAAACAGCTGTTGAGAATAAATAATATAGTTTTTCTTTAGCCGAAAAAAAAGAATAATTATTTATATTTAGTGTATACATATTTTTTTTTATTATTTTATTGTGCACAGTCTGCAGTTAGAAAATTATTTCAGTTAGCCAAACTAGATTTTAATTGATATTCAGAACAGATTTCTAAAGCACCACTACAAGATATAATTCTCATGAGAATAACATATTTATGCGAATAATTGAAATGTGCAAATAGGCTATCTTCAAGTCGAGCACTCTCGACGCGTAATCTGCTTAGTTCACTTGCCATGTTCCATGTCATTTGTCGGCACTTGTCAGTATGGTCGTTAGAGCAGCTGTCTGAAACTTTGTTCTCTGGCTGCTGACTGTCAAGAGTGGCAAGTAGCAATTTGCAAGCGGCAAGTGGCAAATGCAGCTCAGCCATGAGAAAAATGGCGCACACTGTGCCGCTTGCCACAGACATATTAATGAGCTTGATTTCGCCCATTCTCTAGACTCTGAATTTATATTGCAAATTGTTTCCTGCCTAAGTGACAGCCATCGTCTATAGCCTTATAAATCATTAATTGGATCTTTTTGGATTTCTGCGAATTGAAAACTTTTCCACTTCACATGCTTTTATATCTGCAACATTTCTATTCCCAATTGCTACCCACTCGTGTCATTTCATATTTACTTCAGTTTTTAGCTCTTTGTCTGTTAATTGTGCTTTGTAAAAGTTAGCTTGGTGCTACTCACACCCACGATCCTCATGGCTACCACGACCACATCCTCCTCTTCCAAGGATTTACTTAAGTTTATCAGACACTTATTCTTGCTTCTATGTTGCGAGCTTAGCGCAAAGTTTTTCCTCATTGGCAAAAACATTTCATTTCATTTGCTGAGCCAAGTGAAAAGCCAAATCAAAACTCAACGCAACAGAAATGGCCAACTTCCCTTTTCACGATAATCCTTTATCGTGATATGACATTTCACGATAAACTATTATCGTGATATCCCTGTTCACGATAATACCTTTATCGTGATATCCCTTTTCACTTCACACTTTAATCCGACTTACCTCCTCCTCCCCCTTGATCGCCCTCTGATCTCTTGGCTTTTGTTGAACTTTGTCTGTTGCTGTTACTGACCAGCTCGCTGCTCCAAGTTTCTCAAGTTGATTTTACATAATTGCACTGGCAGTAAATTAAATGCGCACGCACAGCAAGCAGTCGGGGCCACGCCCCCTTTTCGCCCAAACGCCCAGCTTAGCTGGCAAAGTTTTAGCGAGCAACTTTAAAGCGCCAAAAAGTTTGCGAACTTGCGCTCGTTAACTTAGACCAATATCAAATGTTTATTCATCCATGTGTGTGTGGTTGTGTGTACTTATGTGTGTGGGTGTTGTGAGTGTGTGTGTGTGTGTTTCTGTGTATAGGTTGCTCTGCTGTCAGAAGCGATGCCAATTTGCTGTGCAATTTGTGTTTTCTGTCACGAAATATTCACGAGGAATCAATAGGGATCTGAAAAAGAAGAAAAAGGAAGGCAGAAAACCAAAAAATATATCCGGATTACTTTTATTTAGAAAAATGTTTGTAAAAGACATTTTTTTCATTCGCACATCTTTTCATAAGAAAATAAGAATTTGTGCCACAGAAACACATTTTCGTTTTAATACTAGTTTCTGTAGGAGAAAGTAAGTTCTACAAACTTAAAGAAGTAAAAGTTAGAAAAATATTTGACTTTTTAGCTGCACTTGTGCAAAGTAATCGAAATGTAAAATGACTTTTAATATGACCAAATATTAAATGCATAAAATATGCTTCGAAAGACAAAAGTTATTCGTTTTGGAGAACTGGTTTTTGATACGATGCTCATCTGTAAATGCAGTCAAATTGTTCTATTGTTCAAATTTAAGCAATTCTTTACGCGAGTCAGTTTCACAAATCTGATAACGTGTTCTATGGGATTTATGGCACAATTGAATCACTCGAAACTGGGCTAAAGTGGACAGCATGTTGAAAGCATGGATTAGTTGCAAACACCAAAATATGTAGCATACTTTTCAGTGCTCACAAATGAAATGCTATTCGATTGAGTTTTTCATCGGTTTTGTTTTTAGCCTGGCCTTCGCATTCTTAAACACACAAAAACGCACTCACACACACAAACACGCACTTACACACACAAACACGCACTCACACACACTCACACACACGCACATACACTCGATATTGTTGCCAATTTCAAGCACACACGCGCTGAGTTTGATTTGACTGCTTTTGACATTTATGCCCCGCTTCTGCTGCCCCTTCTGCTGCCTCTTCTGCTGCCGCTCCTGCTGCTGCTGCTGCTTCTGCTGCCATTGATTTTGACTGCGAGCATCCTTTTTCTGCTATCCACATCATTTTCTTGGTACACTTTATGGCTCTACTATTATCGACAGACTAGCGAACGAGTGTGACAGCCTTTGATTTAGTGATTTACCCATAGCAAGTGTATCTTTTGTGTGGTCTCCTGTTGTGATACCATATAAAATCATCTCAACTGAGCACTCAAGTTCAATGGATAGATTCTAAATTCTGACTTTCTGTTGCCCATTGTTCTACTTCATTCTGAATTTAATGCTACATAAATAGAGTAAAATTCTTCAAATTGTTTGGCTCAAGTTGATTTAGTTGTATTTAGACTTTAAGTACTTAAAATTGAGAAATAACAACGAACTTTAGTTTTTCAAGAATTTGTTCTTAGAAGTTCTTGATTGAGCAAACAAAAACTTTCCACGACAACGAGTTGTATTTAAAAAAAATTTAAACAGTTTTGTTTAATAAATCTAACGTGTTTTACTAAAGCATTTATTTTGACAACATTTGTACTTGATTCAAGTAAATTTATTAATTCATTCACCTGCAGTCAGCTCACCTAACTTCAAAGACGAAGCATGCCACCTTAAACTATCTAGGGACTAACGGCAATTTGCTTTTGAAGCCACGCCCACTCACCCAGTATGCCCATTTAACCCCGTGACCCCCCGCCCGTAGCCTGTCAGGGATCTCCTAATGTCAAGTTTCACATCATGCCAATTCTGAGCTGAGAACTGAAAACTGACAACTGACTGGCAAAGTAAATTTTAGCAAATATCTGCTTGCAACTCAGGGGCGCGGCACGTGGCGACTAAAGTCTTGCTTTGATTACTTAATAATATAGAATTATTATTCGCATAAATTGCTATTATAGACTGTTTCTGTGCTCCATTGGGTAACAAATATGTTAATTAAATTGTCGTTGTTCAATGAACTGTTCCGCTGCTGGCCATTGCCCTCAATACTTGATTGCGTTTTATGTTACCTTTGCCAAGAACTAAAATAACTATATGTGAATCGGAAATAAACCCTAGTCCAAGAATAGATGCGAAGACAACATTTGTGTTTGTGTAATTATATTTAAAAATACACACATTAAATTTCATTGCCACACAAATATAAATAGTGCAAATCAATAAAACATTTCGCATAAAAATCTGTCTTGGTTTGCCTTGAAACAGCATTTAATGATAAATATTTATGTGTCAACATTTTTGTCGATGTTTATTGCTCAGCCAACACTTAAATTAAATCTCATTTATATAATTTTAAACATTTCGTTGGCAATACAAATGGGTCAATTAACCAATGGTCAATAACAACAACTGTTTTGGAAAAATAATGCATTTTCTTTTCAAATCATGCGACACCCTTTTTAATTTGTAAACAATTTAGCAAATGTTTTAAATTTCATATATTTTTATTTTTATATATTTCAGGTGGTTCGGACAGCAACAAGGGAAAAAGTAAAAAATGGCGCAAAATATTACAATTTCCACACATATCGCAGTGCATCCACCTGAAAGACAAATTAGGTAAGCTGACAAAGTCAATTTCAAGGAGTTATCAATTATGTAATTAACGTTTATCGATTTATCGATAACCATTTCAGACATAAGCTATGGCTACGTGATAGATATGCAGCCCATTGGTCGTGAGTTGTTTCGCCAGTTCTGCGAGAACAAGCGACCCGTTTACTTTCGCTACATTACCTTCCTGGAACAGGTGGTGAAGTAAGTGATAAGAAGGAGAGTTCAAGTTTTTAAAATATGTTAATATATGTGTAATGTTTGCAGATATGAGATCGAGTATATTGTGAATCGGATATTTATGGGTCATGACATTGGGCGACGCTTCTTGGACATTGAGCCGCTGCTGTCCAATTTTGAGGGCGGAGATGAATTGGATATGGAGACGCGGGAGGAACTGCTGTATAATAGCAGCAATGCCAATCCAACTGAAACAGCTGAGACTGAACATTGCAACAATACCACCGCAAACAACTGCAACAACATTAACAGCCGCAGCAATCACAAGAAGCTGCAGCAGGATACACACAATCACAATGGCGAGGATTCAACGCTGAATGGTGTCGGAGCGGTCGATGGCTGCGCGGAGAACGATGGCGATGAGGGTGTCGAGTGCGAGGGCAGTCAGGATGCTGACAAGGGTGTCGGCTCTGGTTCGGGCTGCGGCTCTGGTTCCGATGAACTGGTCCTTGACGTTCTCAACGATGATCTCATTGCACAAGTGCGACGAAAACTGAACAGCGGCGGCAAGGATCTCTTTGTCCACTGTGTGAAAGCAGTGAAGGCTTTCCTCGCCGGCGAACCCTTTCGCGAGTTTGAAAACTCAATGTACTTTCATCGGTGCGTGCCTACCATTAGTGTAATCCAATCACTTAATTAATATCCAATCTACCCCAATCCTTGCAGCTACTTGCAGTGGAAGTGGCTCGAGGCGCAGCCAATTACATATAAAACCTTTCGCATGTACCGTGTCCTTGGCAAGGGCGGATTCGGTGAGGTGTGCGCGTGCCAGGTAAGTTAGCAATTGGATACATATTGCACTACACACACTGACACACACACATACACCCATACACACACTTTTATATGCAAAGTCTCATATGTCCCTCCCATTTTTCATTCTATTTTTACTTCGTTGTACCATGATGCAATTTGAGGTATATTAACTTTAAGCAAATTGGTTTGTTCTAGAAACAAAAAACTAGTTAAAAAATGACAAATCAATACAACCTTTTTATACAGCCAGATCAATATATAATCATGCGCTTTTGTCTCAGTGTCGGTCTCAGTTCCAGCCATGGTTTCAATTGTTGTTCGCCTAACTTTGCTCCAAAAGTTACAGAACAAAACACCATGAAAGTTCAAGTTTTGTACGAATAATTAATTATTTCGTTGCAGTCAGAAGTTTTATTTTGCAAAACTTATACATAGATATTAATCAAATTTGTAGATTCACTTAAGTTAATTGATTACTTTAATCCTCTTTTAAGAAACGTTAAAAAAAAAACTCTCATTTAACTTATACTCAAAATAAAAAAAAGATATTTTTAGTAAATGTTACTTAATATGTTTATTTTTCATTATTTATTATGTGTTGTAAAGTTTTAACGAATTCAAATTAATATAATTTTTAAGAGCTTGAAACAAAGATTCCCAATTATATTTTTTTAAAATATTGAGCAACTTTTATAGACACATTCACACACATCCTTATCACTTGCAAGAGAGTTCATTATCAGCATTAAGTACAGAGTTTTATTAAAGTGTAAAACAGTCGGTTATTTGTGACTTCAATGTTTCTCATCTGTTTTTATTTGATTTTTTGTAATTGCAGGTGCGCGCCACTGGCAAAATGTATGCGTGCAAAAAGCTGGAGAAAAAGCGCATAAAAAAACGCAAGGGCGAATCCATGGTGCTCATCGAGAAGCAGATACTGCAGAAAATCAACTCACCCTTCGTTGTCAACCTGGCCTATGCGTACGAGACAAAGGATGCCCTCTGTCTGGTCCTAACCATAATGAATGGTGTGTATTATGCCAGTTCTCTATTTCATTCCCATACCTCAAGCCCCTCGCCCTGGGATGAACACAACAAATACAAATAAAAACAATGCAAAACATTGGATTTGCAGGATACCATTTGTTGTTGGTCTACCTTTTAATATCCAGGCGCGCTAATTGGTTCTACAGAAATGAACACACTTTTTCACAGACCCACACACACACACACACACAGTAATATACATATATACTCGACGAATATATATACGCTGTCCGGCCATCATTAAACCTAATAAGCGCACATCAATTTCCATTTGGCTGCATTCATTAAACAGATAACGAATGTAACGTGAATGTAATGGCCATTGGGATTGGAAATGGATGAAAGTCAATCATCAGCCTTTTTTTTGTGTTTTATCCTTGTAGGGGGTCATTATAATTTAATTACGAAATGCTTAATTCATTTAAATGTGCAGAAAAAAAATATCTTTGGTCAGCATCTGCTACCATCCCAGCTAACCAGCGAGTTTTTGTGAGATATGACTTAAGATGGACATAAGTCGGCATTTCTGCTGAAACACATAGATATTACCGATTCATTGTGTGACATCTCATTCAAATTATATGCTTTTATAACATTTTTCAAAAGTGGTAATTTCACCAAAATTATATCGCACACATTTTAATTAAATCCAAAAAGGGTATTTAGTCTTCGGCAATTTACAGCTTGCAATTTTTGGCTTTCTTTTGCTGGACAGTTTTTCATTTTAATTAAATTTCAGCATTCATCGCATACATCAATCATACATCAGCATACATCAATCAGCACCTAATTGAATTTGCATACAAAGAATCAATGTCCATTTGCTTGCTTCTCTTTTAATTAGCAGCCTTCTCAATATACCTTGTCCATATTCTATTTTTATTCATCTATTGTATGTATTTTTTGCAGGCGGCGATTTGAAATTTCACATTTACAACATGGGCGGTGAGCCGGGCTTTGAGCTGGAACGAGCTCGCTTCTATGCCGCCGAGGTGGGCTGCGGACTGCAGCATCTGCACAAACAGGGCATTGTGTATAGGGACTGCAAGCCGGAGAATATACTGCTCGACGATCATGGGCATGTGCGCATCTCCGACTTGGGTTTGGCTGTGGAGATACCTGAGGGTGAAATGGTTCGTGGACGTGTCGGCACAGTGGGTGAGTAACACAAGCCAGTTCTTAAATGTGCTTAGTAATAAAATCTATTTTCTTATTCGTTTCTTAGGCTACATGGCGCCGGAGGTGATTGATAATGACAAATACGCTTTCTCGCCGGATTGGTTTAGCTTTGGTTGCCTGCTCTATGAAATGATCGAGGGTCAAGCGCCATTTCGCATGCGCAAGGAGAAGGTGAAGCGGGAGGAGGTGGACAGGCGTGTCAAGGTGCGAATTGCAAAAGCCTATATATATATTTCAAATTCAAATATATTTTATTTTCTTTGAATTTGTCAGGAGGATGCCGAAAAGTATTCGAGCAAGTTTAATGATGAAGCCAAATCAATGTGCCAACAGCTGTTAGCTAAATCGATAAAGCAACGTTTGGGTTGCCGCAACGATCGCAAGGGTGCCCAGGATGTGATGGCCCATCCATTTTTCCACTCCACACAGCTAAACTGGCGACGCCTAGAAGCAGGCATGCTCGAGCCGCCATTTGTGCCAGACGTAAGCCATTCCTATATAGCCCCACTACTGATCCCAATTTTAATGTTTCTACGTATTCTACGAGAATAGCCGCACGCCGTTTACGCCAAAGATGTGCTCGATATTGAACAGTTCTCGACCGTGAAGGGCGTCAATATCGACGAATCCGATACGAATTTTTATACGAAATTCAATACGGGCTCCGTTTCGATTTCATGGCAAAGTGAAATGATGGAAACTGAATGTTTTCGCGAGCTGAATGTCTTCGGACCCGATGAGTGCCCAACGCCCGATTTGTTGATCAATGCCCAACCCGAACCAGACAAGGCCGGCTGTTTTCCTTTCAGGCGCAAGGTATGTCGAGCCAAAAATATCTAAATATTAATTAACAAACATTGAATATATAAGCATAATCCAATTATCGATAATGGCTAAGCCTAAAATTGAATAGCATTTTGTCGTAATTAATAAAGTTAAATTGGAATTGATACTCGCATTGCTAGCCAAATTGTGCGTAAATTAGAGCACCCAAAAGCGGAATTTTAGTTAAAAACGCAAACGGAAAACTTAGGAGCAATTTGATAGTCCTTAAAATTGAATCAGTTAGGCTTAAATTTAATTCGCATTTTGTTTTCATTACAACGAATGGAAAATTTGCAAGAAAAAATGTATAATTAAAAAGGTTTGCTAACAAAAAACTTAAATTAACTTTACAAATATATTGAGAATTTAATTTTAGAAGAGCAGTTATTAAATATTTTTATTTAATAATGTCTGCTAAATAAAGATAGACGCAAGTAAATAAAAAAAACCTCTTTGAAGAGGAACATTCAAATGAATGTATGACTTGGTTTGGATCCAAAAAATATTCTGAATAGCAACTGGTAAAAAGCTTATCTGATTGTTCCTAATCTCAGATCTACGTTGAAATTCATTAGAAAAGTGCTGCCTTCTCTCAGAAAAATAAATCCAGTGAGTTGAAAATAAAAATGTAGACAGAAATTCAAATTCAAAGCCGTACGCAGTAGTAAAAAATAAAATAAATAAATTAAAAAATATTGTTAAGCAGCGAAAGCATAATGTAATCAATAAAAATATATTTATATTTAAATTATTTAATATGTTGTTATTTTATTTTGTCATTCACAGAAGAAGCAGCCGGCTCGCACACAGCCAATACCCATTCCTGAGCACCTGCTAACCACTAGTCACAGCGTGTCATCGACGACAGTTGAGAGCTGATAGCATAGATTAGGAGTAGACACCCAATGCAACGCCTAACTAACGTAAATAGCACAAATTGCGAACCAGAGAAGCGCACAGATAACCCCGAATTTTTGGGTAGGTAAATGTTGCACAACTGAAACTCATTGCAATTCACGAACAACAACACAACAACATCATAAAAAAAAGACGACGAGGCGAGAAGGAGCATTTTTGAAATAATTACTTACATATATATATATATCTATATATATATATGCATATACATACACATGTATAAGTGTATTTTTTACATCAATTTTCTAATGAAAATATTTGAGTTAAACAAATTGAATGCAAGAAAATTTCTAAAAAAAAAACTACAATATAAATACAGTAAATAATTTATATTTATAAATGTTTTCAAAAACAAAAAACAAAAAAAAAATACAACATAAAAAAAGAAAGACTCACACAAAAGAATAAGATAAATACACTGAAAGAAAGAAGAGAGAGCGCACATTAGGTCGTTACTTAAATGATATACCAGACACCATATATCATACTATATATACAGTACTTACTTAATATACGAGTAGGTTTATATATATGGTAAATTCAACAGTTAGAAAGCGAATACTAAACAAAAAAAAATAAATAAATAAATAAAAAAAAAAGGAAACGTATAGTAAAATAAAATAAATAAAATGCCGCAAGCCAAATTGGCCGTCAGTTTGTCATAGCACCTAAAACTAATGTTACTTAAAATGCATATGCTATTTAAATATGTATACTACTTATAATTAATATACATACATATGCATACACCTACACACACAAACACACGCACACATACATTTCTATATAGAGGGAAATCTAGAGGCAATGCCAGAGTAAACAATGTAAAATTTGTAAAGTACTTTCTGTGCTCAACCTTTTTTTTGCAGGGGAGGGGTTCTGGAGGGGCGGAACGGGAGGAGACATAAGTGTTTTTTAGTTAGCATGTTTAAGGCAGATAAGCAAATGACATAAATACTCGAAACAACTTTAATGCATTTTTATTGAAATACTTAACATACATACATACATATAAACATACATATAAGTATATATAGCTATATACACAATCTATGTAAATGTATGCATAAATATATATATATGTGAATGTAAATTTCTTCTTTTTTTTTAAATTCCTTTTTGTTGCCGCACACTTTTCCCTCTTCAATTCTAAAATTCTGTTGCCTATGTTTAAGTTGACTGCGATTTGTTCATTAGGAATTTTTGAGAACGTGATTACTGATATATTGTTTTGTCATGCAATGCGTATACTTAGATATGTACATACATATATATATATATATACGTATATGAATTTGCATACTGCAAATAATGCCAGATAACTGCTAACTGAGACGTCAGCTAGTGTTTAAGAGTTCTGTGTATAAATGTGTAGTGTAGGCATTTTTGTAATTAGCAAACAATAACTAATAACAAAACAAAACAAAACATTGCAAAACAAATACAAAAATTTGGAGAATTTATTATGTTACACACTCATTACAAATTGAAAGATCATCAGTTCGCCACCCCATTTAGGAGACAATGATATTTAGTTACAATTGAATCTGTTTTTGGCACAGCTAATAGCTAATTGTTAGGGTATACAATGGCAGAAAATGAACACGAATCCAATAAAACAAATGAAAAAGCACAAATAAAGCAAACAAAACAAAAACAAAAATAAAAACAAAATAAGAAACGCCACAAGCTCGATAAAACATAATTGAATTTTAGCACAAAACAAAAATGGAAAACAAAGTAACAAAGCAAGCGCCGAAATATTTATCTATAGTAATTAAAGGCATATTTATAGATCATAATAATAGTATTGAAATACCAGATATACATACATAAAAGTCTACTGTATAAGAGCAAATAAATACAAAAATAAAACTGCAAAACAAAACAACAACAAAAAAAACACAAACATTAAAAAAACAATAAACGTATTTAACTACAACAATTGAGCAATGTTTTATTTTATTGCTAATGACAAATCAATCAAATGAAATGCACAGGATTAAAGCATATTTTTAGGAAGACAAATGCTAAATCTTCCTTAGAAATAGCTCTAACACGGCCATATCCTTCGAATTCATACGGATTACAAGGATCAACTCTAACAATTGCCAATCAAGGTTAAATGGATCTATAAACCAAACACATATAAGGATATTACCGAGATAAGACTGCACAGAAATACATTTTAAATAAATACTTGGTAAATTTCTGACCCGTTTTAAAATATTTCTTTTGAAACTAATTGTTGAAAGCTAATCAAATTTTATACAAATAAGAGTTCAATTATATTTTAAGTTTGTCTTCAAATATATTTAAATCGAATTCATTCCACATACAATTTGCACTTAATGCTCCAAGGGTGTCCTTCTACAATTTGTAACTCTAGTGGTTAGCCGGTTACCCGTGTATTGCAGATCACACTCGGCGCCGTTATTCTCAAAGGACATCTCACCCAACATAAACTCGGGGTTTAGAGCGACGCGCAGGACGTATTTTTGGTTGATGGGCACGGTGGTAACGTCGACCCACTGGCAATCTAGGGAACGACCATAAACATCGGCGCAGCCAGGACTTATGCCTAGCAAAATAAGTAAAAATTAAATTTTCTTATGAGATAATCGAACAGATTAATAGCAAAAACTTACCCTGGCTAAAATTGCCACAGGTATGCCTGGCGCGCACGCCCGCGATGCACTCAGAGTCCATCAAACAGAAGGATGCCTTGTGACCCTGAGCGACCTTCCGGTTGCGCTGATTGAGCACATCGAACGTGGCAAATACGTTCATGCTGTGATAGTGCATGTGGCATTGATGCCACTCCCAGTCTCTGTAGTTTGCATAGGGACTCACATCCGCATTGCCCACGTTGGAGGCCTTCACAGAAAAGCGGAGCAACTTACGCAGTGCACTCGGATTTGTTTGCCGTATCACATACGCATCCCGTGAGACACAATTCTCCTCCATGGCGCAGGTGAGCCGCGTCATAGGCACCTCCGCCAGATATGCGCTTCTCTCAATATCAGCAAGGCCAAGCTCAAGATCTGCAGATCTGGGAACACATGCCACTGTGCTCACATTACGGTTGTTGGCATTGCAAACCAGCGGTCTAGTTCGGTCTCGTTGACAATCGGAAAGTTTAGACTCTGTGCCGCGACACCGGATACCAAACAAGGTCCAGCGATTGGCGCGACTGTTGCCATGTACGGTGCTGGGCCCGGCCATTGATGCATATCCGTATCCGAGCTGCTTGCACACAACATTGCCCTCCCTCAATGTCCAGCGGGTGCTGCAAATGGTGCCCCACGTCACGCCTTTGTCAAAGCTAACTTCAACGCGACCCTCACGGCGGGGTGGTCGATGGGATGTTGTCCGTTGTGAGCTTTCCAAACGCACCTGCATAGTCCCACGATTACTCTGGCCCAGGCCCACAAAGAGGGGGGAAATCAACAGCAGCAGCAGCATAGTGAACTCCATGTTGGTGGCTAGTGAAGCACTCGCAGTGATCGCGCGGCTTTAAAGCCAAATTTAAACAAAAGGCGACAACAACATCTAAACAAACAAGGAACCAGAGCTGGCTGCAGCACACCGAAGATTGGATACTCTGTGGGAAACGTAGTTGAACTGCTACATTTAAATAATTTTTCCGACTTTTGTATTCACATCTAAATATTATTCTTTTCACTTTTGAGTTTGTGGAAGAAATTTTATACTTATGTTGTGAAAGATTATTTCTATAACAGCTTCATCATATAATTATTCGATCCTGCTGCGACTTGAAGAAACAATTTTGAAAGACTCCGCCAGAGTACCCAAAAATAAAAACACCTGTCTGGGTTTTTGTATTGTTGTGATAATAATGTGCATTGTATTTTTTTGTTGTGGTTTTTTTTTGTTCATTCACAGCCGACTCACATATACAAAAGCCAGCTACCCGATTGCCCCTGCGTGTTCGTAAGTGTGTTTGTGTGTGGGAGTGTGTTTTAGTTTGTGTGTGTGGTGCCTTTGACAACTGGAGTGCTTTCATTCAACGCAATTATTAAGAACATCAACACAAGCAGCAACAACGAGAGCAAAAGCCGTCATCGCTGAACCTGTTATAACTCAAGCAGCTTGGCAATTTCATCCTTTAGGGTGGCCGGCTTAAAGACTCCATGCTACATAACATACATACATAAAAGTCTACTGTATAAGAGCAAATGAACACAAAAATAAAACTGCACAACAAATAAAAAAACACAAACATTAAAAAAAACAATAAACGTATTTAACTACAACAATTGAGCAATGTTTTATTTTATTGCTAATTACAAATCAATCAAATCAAATGCACAGGATTAAAGCATATTTTTAGGAAGCCAATTGCTAAATCTTCCTTAGAAATAGCTCTAACACGGCCATATCCTTCGAATTCATACGGATTACAAGGATCAACTCTAACAATTGCCAATCAAGGTTAAATGGATCTATAAACCAAACACATATAAGGATATTACCGAGATAAGACTGCACAGAAATATATTTTAAATAAATACTTGGTAAATTTCTGACCCGTTTTAAAATATTTCCTTTGAAACCACTAATTGTTGAAAGCTAATCACATATTATACAGATAAGAGTTCAATTATATTTTAAGTTTGTCTTCAAATATATTTAAATCGAATTCATTCCACATACAATTTGCACTTAAGTCTCCAAGGGTGTCCTTCTACAATTTGTAACTCTGGTGGTTAGCCGGTTACCCGTGTATTGCAGATCACACTCGGCGCCGTTATTCTCAAAGGACATCTCACCCAACATAAGCTCGGGATTTAGAGCGATGCGCAGGATGTATTTTTGGTTGATGGGCACCGTGGTAACGTCGACCCACTGGCAATCCAAGGCATGACTATAAACATCCGCGCAACCAGGACTTATGCCTAGCAAAATAAGTAAAATTAAATTTTCTTATGAGATGATCGAACAGATTAATAGCAAAAACTTACCCTGGCTAAAATTGCCACATGTATGCCTGGCGCGCACGCCCGCGATGCACTCAGAGTCCATCAAACAGAAGGATGCCTTGTGACCCTGAGCGACCTTCCGGTTGCGCTGATTGAGCACATCGAACGTGGCAAATACGTTCATGCTGTGATAGTGCATGTGGCATTGATGCCACTCCCAGTCTCTGTAGTTTGCATAGGGACTCACATCCGCATTGCCCACGTTGGAGGCCTTCACAGAAAAGCGGAGCAACTTACGCAGTGCACTCGGATTTGTTTGCCGTATCACATACGCATCCCGTGAGACACAATTCTCCTCCATGGCGCAGGTGAGCCGCGTCATAGGCACCTCCGCCAGATATGCGCTTCTCTCAATATCAGCAAGGCCAAGCTCAAGATCTGCAGATCTGGCAACACATGCCACGGTGCTCACATTACGGTTGTTGGCATTGCAAACCCGCGGATAAGTTGGTTCTCGTTGACACTCGGAAAGTTTTGATTCTGTGCCGTGACACCGGGTGCCAACCATGGCCCAGCGATTGGCGCGACTGTTGCCATGTACGGTGCTGGGCCCGGCCATTGATGCATATCCGTATCCGAGCTGCTTGCACACAACATTGCCCTCCCTCAATGTCCAGTGGGTGCTGCAAATGGTGCCCCACGTCACGCCTTTGTCAAAGCTAACTTCAACGCGACCCTCACGGCGGGGTGGTCGATGGGATGTTGTCCGTTGTGAGCTTTCCAAACGCACCTGCATAGTCCCACGATTACTCTGGCCCAGGCCCACAAAGAGGGGGGAAATCAACAGCAGCAGCAGCATAGTGAACTCCATGTTGGTGGCTAGTGAAGCACTCGCAGTGATCGCGCGGCTTTAAAGCCAAATTTAAACAAAAGGCGACAACAACATCTAAACAAACAAGGAACCAGAGCTGGCTGCAGCACACCGAAGATTGGATACTCTGTGGAAAACGTAGTTGAACTGCTACATTTAAATAATTTTTCCGACTTTTGTATTCACATCTAAATATTATTCTTTTCACTTTTGAGTTTGTGGAAGAAAATTTTATACTTATGTTGTGAAAGATTATTTCTATAACAGCTTCATCATATAATTATTCGATCCTGCTGCGACTTGAAGAAAAAATTTTGAAAGACTCCGCCAGAGTACCCAAAAATAAAAACACCTGTCTGGGTTTTTGTATTGTTGTGATAATAATGTGCATTGTATTTTTTTGTTGTGTTTTTTTTTTGTTCATTCACAGCCGACTCACATATACAAAAGCCAGCTACCCGATTGCCCCTCCGTGTTCGTAAGTGTGTGTGTGTGTGTGTGTGTAGGAGTGTGTCGTGCCTTTGACAACTAGAGTGCTTTCATTCAACGCAATTATTAAGAACAGCAACAACGAGAGCAAAAGCCGTCATCGCTGTACCTGTTATAACTCAAGCAGCTTTGCAATTTCATCCTTTAGGGTGGCCGGCTTAAAGACGCCATGCTCCGTTATGATGCCAGTGATGAGGGAGGCGGGCGTTACGTCAAAAGCGGGATTCCAGCAATTGATGCCCGGCGCCGCAATCCGATGTTCGCCGACATGGGTCATCTCCCTGTCGGGTCGCACCTCAATTATAATGTGCTCCCCGCTGGGTATCTGCAGATCAATTGAAGTCAGCGGTGCTGCCACATAGAAGGGAACACCATGATGCTTGGCCACCACTGCAATTTGATAGGTGCCAATTTTATTAGCCGTATCACCATTGGCAGCAACCTGTAAGAATAAAAAAGGCAGTTCAATTGGGATTCTATCTGGTCCAGCAATCTGCTCGCATTTGCTGAACTCACCCGATCTGCACCGACGACGACAGCAGCCACATTTTTGACACGAAAGAGCGCCGCTACCATGCTGTCCAGCACCAGGGTGGCGGGTAGCTTCTCGTGCACCAGTTCATAAGCGGTTAAACGGGCGCCCTGATTATACGGCCGTGTCTCAGTGCAGTAAACGTGCTCTGGAAAAGGCAAAAAGAGCGAATGGTAGTTAAATAGTTGCTCTCATCCGATTATTAATAACCAAAAACTTACCAAGCTTGCCAAGTTCGCTGAGGTGCCGCACTACGCCCAGCGCTGTGCCGTAACCCGCTGTTGCCAGGGATCCCGTGTTGCAATGGGTCAGGACACGCACAGGACTCGCCGAGCCGGGTGAGCCAGTTGCCTCGGCCACGCGTTCCAGTATGGCCTTGGCACCATTCGAGCCAATTGCCCGATTATCGGCAATATCTTTGTCTAGCATTGCCTCAGTGGCGTCCAGGAATCTTGAATAATATTGGGATAATGGCTGCGCCATGTGATTCTTTTGTTTTAGCCACGCTAGCAATAAAATGTTCTGTTACCTTTGCTTCATGTTGGCCACAGTGACGTCATCGTTCTTGCTTAGATCATTGGCCAGCGTGATTAGCTCATCCGCAGACATTTTCATGTTCACAGCCGTGGGCCGAGCGGATACCAAATAGTTGAGCTTGCCTTCAATTTCCTGGCGCAGGGATTTCTTCGTTTCAAACTCCTCCGGATAGATCTCAACGGCCAGCGAAAGGCAGCCGACAATGGCAATCGCCGGTGCCCCTCGCACCTGCAAACAAGTAAACAAACCCCAAATTAATGAGCAAATGCAAATGTACAAGTACACTCAGAGAAAAACGAAGGCATTAATACAATAACAATCGGTATAGAATTCCTAGCTTATTGCTCTTAAAATTAAAAATATAATGCGATAATAATTGTTCCTTAAATTTCTTGTTGGTTTTATAAAAAAAGTGTCAAATATATTTTAAATTATATATTAAATTTTGTACACAACATCTATAATCAACAAAAATATAGAACCTAAATTTCAGAAATTTCTGATTAAAGATGGTACTTAAAACATAAATTATTTAACGCTAACTAATCAAGTTTTTTAGTTTAAGAGATAATTCCGAAATTACTTTAAAAGTTTTAAATGTGGAAATTGAATTTAGATTTGTTCATACACAACAATTTTAAAATGTAAAAAGTCGAATTTTACTCAATGCGCAAAATTTTAAAATTCTAATTTATATAATAATGCTACTGTTAATAATATTTTAAGCGCAGTTGAAATAATAATAATTTCATTCCAATGTGTACTTAAATTGAGTACAAAATTTCGTAGTTTTTCTGAGTGCATAATCATCTGCTGCTGGTGCTCCTGCTGCTGCTGTGTCAACGCTCTTATCTGACCATAAACACTTTATGTGTGTATAATGGTCCACGTGATGAGCGGCGTGCGTGCTGCTCTTTGCACAAGCTAAGGCAACAGCAGTCGAGGAGGAGGCAGACGCAGAGGCAATGAAGCAGGCAGTGGAAGCAGCAATACACATTACTGTAAACAGCTTGGAAATTATCTCTCCCGTTTGCCGATTCTATTTGCTCAGCAGCTAGAAATGTGACTTATCTGCACTGTGCCAAAGATTAAATACGCTTGAAGGCTAACATTTTTCTTGGCTTAACCAACTAATAACAAATTTCCAAACAAAAGCACTCTTATATTAAAAATATCAATAAAAAATAAGCGATTTTCTTGCTTAATCTTGATCATATTGGTGCCGAAGATCAATATTAAGTCCAGATATATTTACTATAAAAAAATCGAATGTCGATTCTATACTGAAGAAAGCTATTGATAGAATATAATAAACTTGATCAGTATATGGTATACGAAAAGCAATGTTTCAAAAATATTCGAAAAGTCTACCACTTATAGACTCTGACAATAATGCTAATGAAGAACATGATAACCTTATGTGGATGCTTCTAATGCCTGTTGCACACTTTTGCACAACTTTATCATAGCCAATTTTGGGCAGATAATGTGAAACTTGCTGTATTGAATTTCGTGACAAAATTAAAACAAAGACCAATTAATAGGTAATATCCAACAATAAGTTGAGAATAGGCCACTTAAGTATTTCAAATAAACAAATTAATTTATGTTTTCTTTCTTCGATATTTTTTTTTTTGGGTAACAAATTTTTAATGTCGATGTGGCAAGGGTTTTGTACTTGGCAAACGTTTAATTGTAAATTAAAAATGTGTAGCGAAATTTTAATTACGTTATTTTTAGCGAACGACACTACAAGTGAAAAACATATTTTAGAATGATTTGTGAACTGAGTATGCAGACAGGAATTTAAATGGGAAAGCTAAAATGCTGATTGACTTTGATTGATTTATAGATGGCTGCTTACCTGCATTTTATTGATGACCTTCCAGCCATCCTCGACGCCGCGCACCGGCAGATACTTGGAGACGACGGGCAACAGGAGCTGATCAAGGATCTCCAGACTCCCTCGCTTATATTTGATCGATTGTAGGCTCATCTTCTGTGTTTTTTTTTTGTTTAGTTTTGCAAATGCGACTAACTGTAAGAGAAATGTACGAGAAATTGGTGAGATATATTAACAAATTGTATTCGTCCAAAACAAACCGCTTCAAAATTTGGAGGGCGTTGATTTTGTGTCGAACCTCCAACATTTGCGACTGTCACAATTTATGGCCAGTGCCCAAATCAAATATATGTATTTATCAATTGATCAATATTAATCAAATAACACGTCAAACTGACGAAAATTCCTCTCAAGCTCGGGGCAATTTTTGCAGTTGCTGTTTGTCGACGTCCGACAGCCAAATGCTTCCCTTTGCAACTGAAACGATTTCAACTGGGAATGGACCGCGACCAAATTCAAACAAGTGAGAGTACTTTAAGCGAGAGAAAACGCTCGACTAGCAGTTACCCTACTTTGGGGTGTGGAGATTGGTAATATATAATTTACAACATTATTGAAAATATTTACAAAAATAATCACACTCGTTAAAATCTATTTAGATATTTTCTTGTGGGATCTCTTTTTGGCTTGCAAAATCAAATTACTCAAAGTTATTAAAGAGATAAATTTACAATTAATAAATTTAAAATTGTGGTTACTAAATAATTGATATATAAGTAATATCAATAATTTTAAAAACATTAAAATGACACATTTAACAGACCAATAACTCACTAAAAAAATACCATTTTCTTCAAAAAAGAATCCTTGTATCCTTTTAAATCCTTGTATAAATTCAATTAAAAAGAGATATTAACAGCTATTTAAATACATATAAAATACACACCAGCAAACAAATAAATCCAATTAAAGCAAATTTTTTCATCTAATTTATACCTTGATTTTAGGATTAGAAATTGCAGGGTATAAAAAGTATTTTGGCAGAAGAGAGTAATCAGCATGCAATAGGCAAATTAACAAAAAGAGAGGAAGAGATGCTCTCGTAGTGTGTGTGTAGCGTCTAGATGGCTAAACGATTAATTCAACTTGTCACAAAGCTTGCGTGGATCCGTTGCAAATTGATAAAGGCAGGCAACGATGCCAACTATGACGCCGAAGCTGACGTTGACGCTGGCGCAGACGTTGACGCTGGCGTCGCTGTAGCTGTCAGAATTTTGTCGAGCTTTGCAATTTCTGTGTTTTTATATGACAGCCGAACAGCAAAATGGTTAGCGGCGACGACGCTTATCTTCAAACTGAAATAAACACATATATTTAAAGGTATATGTGTGTAAAAATAAAATCAAATCGTAATGCCTTGATAATTCTCAGAGAAGCGTAATTTACGCGCCTGCAATTAGTTGTGCGCGTTGTAACTGTCAGCGAAGAACTTGCCACCTGGTGCATTGCCAAATTGCAGTTTAAACAAAATTTTTGCACACACACACACAATGACATAAGTGTAACTGTAAATATTAGCGGCATGCAACTGGTGGTCGGTTGGCCATAACATTGACGGCAACCGGCTGACGTATTGACGACAGCTGCAGCTTATACACACATGTATTTAAATACTGATTTTTACTTGCCTATTTTATATAATTTTGAAATTGTACATCAATCACTTTCAATTCACCTCACAGAAATTAAAATAGCAAGCAAAAAAATGTAAACACAAAAAAGGTAAACAAACTAAATGAAAATGTTAACGGACAGTGTGACCATTTAGCACTGGCATGTTAAGTTTATAGAGTGCAAAAACATCTGATTGTCGATAGACACCGCTTCTTACTTAAAATAATTGCCAAAATGTTATAAAACACGCCGGCTTTTCTTTTTTTGCTTGTTGTTGCTGTTTGTACTCACTGTTAAGTTTTGACTGTTAAGTTTTGACGTTTCATCTGTTGCAATATTTGGCAGTAACTTTTTGTTTAAATTATTTATAAATTCGTTTAGGCAGCAAGTGGTCGATTTTTGTTCGAACTTTTCTTTTCGCGTTGTTAATTTAAATTTAACGCGTAGCTAATACGTTCGAAAAGTCCAATTAATTATGCACTAAACTTGTGCTTTTAAAAGATCACAGCGTTTAGTTGAATGAAATGAATGAAACACGTAACAGTGTATTAACAGAGCGCGTTTTTTAGCATTGATTGTTAACAGTGAAGTCGATAACGATAAGTGGCGAACATACAAGCTGTTCAAAAAAGTGCTCATTAATGCCAATAGAGGGCGGCTGCTTTGCGGGAGTATTCAAATTGAAGTTCAAAATTTTAAAACGTAAAACCTTTTGAATTATGGAGAGAAAAATTTCACATAGCCTGTATCGTCTAGAACCGTCTAAAACCCTATTTCTGTTGTGCGACATGCAGGAAAAGTTTAGACCTGCGATACCATTACTTGACTCAGTTATAAAGAATGCGAAGAAATTGGTAGGTTTATCGGGAATCAGTGATAATAAAAGCTAAAAGTGAATGAGAATTATCCGCAGATAGAGGCTGGCAAAATATTCAATGTGCCCTTGGTGGTCACAGAGCAATATCCGGAAAAATTGGGCTGCACAGTTTGCGAACTGGATGTGGACCATGCCTGTTGCATTTTACCAAAAACAAAATTCAGCATGTTTGTGCCGCCCATCGAAAAGAAGATGAAGGATATCTTTGGTGATAAGCCCAAGACAGCGGTGCTTTTTGGTATAGAGGCAAGTTCGAATCAATTTGAAAATAATAGCGTTTTTTTACAAACCTTTCTATCTTACATAGACGCATGTGTGCGTGGAACAAACTGCATTCGATTTGATCAACAATAATGTGGATGTTTGGCTGGTTGCCGATTGTTGTGCCTCTCGCCTCAATCAGGATCGGAATTTGGCACTGGAGCGATTGCGACATATTGGCTGCACAATTGCCAGCTCGGAGAGCGTCATCTTCAATCTACTAAGCGATAAGGAGCACACGGCCTTTAAAGAGATAGCGCCACTCGTGAAGAAAGTGTCTGCAGATGTGAAACTTTGACTGCCAACAACGAAAAAAGCCAAAACATAATTTCTCTTTGATGTCTGCCGATTTTTGTATTACATTTTTCGAATTTCTTGGTGTGTCCGAGTATAGCTCATAGGAAATTATGAGGAAAGGGAAGAAGGAAGGATAGGCCCCGCCTGTGCATCGTCAAAAGTCATAAACATTTTCGGTCAAGCGGACAGTTGAATGGAGAGCGGTTCCTTATATGTTAACGTGGCCAAGAGCAGCATTCGGTGGCAGCATTCCTGCTGCCGACTGCCCGCTGCTTGCTGCTTGCTGCCTACTGCCAATTTATGCAAAAATGCTTGGAGCGCACAACTTGTAAATACCAATGCAGTTAAATTTCATGATGCAATCTGTGGCAAACAATCTGCGCTTGTTGTTTGCCTACGCGCCTCGAGGCAACAACCTATAGCTGTCTCTAAAATCTATAGTCCCTGTTCGGTCTGTGGTCCATAGGTGATGGTGACAATGTTTCCAGGCAACACGCGTCTGTCTGATTGACTCATAACAGGCAAATGCGATCACAATCTCAGTCAGCCAGCAAGGCTAGCAATTTATTTGCCCAAGTCCTGCCAGCAGCCTAAGTGAAACTGATGGCGATGACACTCAAACACGCGATATGCTAAAACTTTACGCAAAACACTATCCCAAGTAATTAAACGCTTCGATTCTGAACTCTGGCCAACAAAATTCATTTTGTATAACTTACATAATTTCGACTTCCTTATTGAAAGAGTTATGTATTTAATTCGTAATGTTTTCACACCTTTTCCTTAACCTTAACTGAATATTAAAAAATAATTGCATCATAAAAATTGTAATTGGCAATTAATTTTATGGAAAGCGGATTGTTTCTGTATATTCTATGAGAGCAAAGTCAAATCCTTTTGTGGTGTATTTATATTCTTGATCAGCATCACCTGATATTCTTTATCCACTATATCACTTAACAGCAGTAAGAACAATCTGTAAAATTATGAACTCTTGTATTAAAATGTTGTTTATTTACCAAGTCATAATAACGAATCTATAATGAGAAAGAAAAGTTGAGATATTTAATAACAAACTTGTTGAAAAATAAAAATAAATAAGTGAAGATATTATTTTAGAATTTCAGGTTACTTTATTTAAATATAAAATAAAAAATATTTTTTACTAACTAGCTTTAACCTTATTAAAGTTGCTTAAATGTTTATCGTTCGAAAAAAAAATTTAAAAACAATTCTGAAAAGGGAAAATTAACTAACAACAAAAATGCCGAGTGAGTGAGCTCAACTAGGAGATACCCATAAATAAAAGTAACAGTCTTCCATAATCCAAAGCAAACAAATGAAAAATACATATATTGTATGTTCATTTGTGATTGTTCAATTTTGATAATTATTATTATTTCATTATTAATTGATCAGCAAAATATAACTTTTTTAATCTGCTTTACTCAATAATAATAAGCAAATGCGTTTCAGCGCACTGGAAATGAACATATTGGAAATGCACAAAAAACTAATTCGTTTTAAATATAAGAGAAATTTTAATATACTGCAAGTTGGAATAAGAATATTTACAGTGGAAATGCACAAATTCGTTTTAAATATAAGAGAAATTTTAATATATTGCAAGTTTGAATAAGAATATTTACAGTAAAATTACATAATAATCAAACCAGTCCATCTGCAGCAAAAATACGGAACAATTTAAAGTTTAATTAAGATAGTTTTGAAACTGAACTAGACATATATTGAAACGACTAACGATGCTGATAAATATGATTTATAATAGAATGTGCACTTCATGTGGTCTGGTTAAAAGTTAAAGCATAATTCGAATAGATTAGTTTTGAAAGGAAATTAAACGGATTGGAAGAAATCACAGCTCACTTAACCAATCCCCATTAAAATGCAAAGCCGAATTTAAGCTTGGTGCGATATGCCAATGCGTAAAACTTGTCCAACTGTAAGATGCGTAGAAGTTAGGCTAAAAACTGCCAGCTGCCAGCTGCCACAGGCAAGAAGCTGTTTAACAACAGGCCATAAATTTGCAGAGTCGATGCTTGCAACTGGTTTTTTTTCTTTTCTTTTGGGCAGCGCAGCAAACGCGAGTGGCATATTCATAAATTTCGGCTTTTGCAGCAGGCGATAAAAATGATAAATCTGTGAAATTGCCGCACCATGTGCAAATTAACCGGCGAACAGAAAGAACATACGATGAAAAGTTGGAACGATGAAAAGTTAAAGCCAAGCTCAATGGCTGAGTCTGCTGCCTTAAAGGATATTTATGTGTCTGCCGCCAGCCAAGTGGCAAGTGTTGAACTGCAACTGCAACTGCAACTGCGTCTGGGCGCCTAGATCAAATTTCGTAAAACCCTATAAACGAACCGATTCAGGTAATACACTAACTCAGTTTTCAACAAAAAATAATAAACTATTCAAATTAATTTTATAATTTGGCAACAGTTAAGTTAAATTTAATTACTATTCACATCAATAAGTTATATATGGGTGCATCGAATGATTAATCAGTATTAAATACGAAATAACTAAATTTAAAAAAAAAAACTCTCAAATAAGTAAAAGATCTTGCCATATGTGAAAATTAAGCGTAGAACATTTTAACTAAAATGATTATTCACATCAATGTGTAAAGCTTAGTAATAAAAATAAATATAAAGAAAACTATCACTAATTGCCAGGCAGTAAACGGATTCATGTAATTAAAAAAGATAATATAGGAATCAATTATATAATGTAATATGCTAGGCACTTGTCACGCTTCTAACTGTACTTATAATACCCATTTCAAGCTCAAGTCTGGGCTTGTTGCCATTGCCAAAGATATCAGGCCTCCAAATGTGTCCGATGTGTTTTGACAAATGTGAGAAAAACGAGGCGGCGCTTCAAAGAGCCATTTGGCTCGTCCTCTATTTGCTGGAGTTGCATTATTTATCGACTGCTGTTGTTGTTGTTGTTGCCCAAATTAGCCAAATCTCGCCCAGAGGTCAAAAGAGATTATAGCGTTTTTGTGTAATGAGAGAAAAGCAACAGCAGCAGCAGCAACAGCAGCAACTAATGAAAGATTGTTTAAATTGGGAATCAGTTGCATTTCCCACAGTGTAAGAGATAATTTAGTCATTTAGAGTGTTTCACATGCAGCAATTAGTTTCATAATTTTATGCTAATTATGCGCTTTACAAAAAGGCTTTGTTCTTAAGCACTACCAGTTTTGGGGGGCGTGGCACCGGAAAATAAGTAAGTAATTTCCGCGTCACCTGTTAACCCAGTAAAATGCAAGAGTCGACCGTTGACCAACAATTAGTGGGCATCCCCCCCCCCCCCCCCCTAAGTTAAGATCTGTATCTAGCAATGTACAGTGAGTACCACTTACCGAGTACCATCCAATTAGCATATGAGTTATACGACCACAGACTCATAGACTCTTAACTCTTGCCTCTTGGCACATTGGGGCGTTCACTGGGTGTGTGAATGTTTGTATTCTCGTCTCTGCTCGAGTATTATAATTAAGTTAGAGATCGAGCTGGAGGGCCATGCTAAGTGGCTAGCAACAATCAGGCAAATATTGATGGGAGGCCAAGACGATGCCTTACAGTTAGATGATTAGCTGCGATATGAGAATTTCCTATAAAATGCGGTTAAGTAATCAAAAAAAGTGGGGTATGTAGAAGGATTGCTTGAAATGCATTTGCAGCTTGAATGTTTACTTAATCTGTTTCTAAATCGATTTATATAGATTTCTAAATTTTTGCTTGATTTTCTATATATGATACTTTATGAAAATTCCAGATGAATATGTGCAAGGATATTGTGATTTAAATATTAACGCATTAATATTAAATAAGTTATGGTTCGTTGAGCTGCTCATCCGAATATCTCTCTTGTTAATATGCAAATAAGCGTAGAAAGTAAACGTAGTACAATGAATGCATATTTAATTTGCTTGGCCAGCAGGCTGCATCGGGCTACTTGAAGTATACCCAAGATGGCATAAATTTGCGAACTGTGAACAAGTGAAATTGACCAAATTTGGCAACTGCAACTGCATAACTGCAAGTCAAATGGGACTCAAGTCACTTTGATGTGGCCAACCGGGAGAGATGGTGAAGAAGACCAAGGAGAAGACGGAGAGGAGGAGCTGTAAACCGGGTGACAGAGATAAAGCACGCAAATGTGTTCAAGTTGGCCAACATTTTGGCCAATTGCCCATATAAATGCAACTACTAACAGCGAACTTTTAGCATAAATTTGTAAATCTTTTCTAACGTTAGTTTTTTCCCCACTTTTTTTTGTTGTACCTTTTGGTTTTATTTGACATCAAGTCGACGCACTTTTACGGTAACTTGTCGCAGCCAAAAAAACAATTTTAAGCAAATTACTTACACATGTAAATACATATACAAATGGATTAATGTGTGTGATTTTGTGTGTGTGTGTGTGTGTTTGTTGTATATTCTTTAAAGGCATCAAACAAACGGACAATGTACAAAAAAATAAAAGACTAAAAGAAAAACCGGAACGGATATCTGTTATAGAATGGAGAAGCCTTTCACAATATTGTCTGTTGTTGTTATTGTTGTTGTTGTTGTTGTTGTTATTGTTGTTATTGTGTGCTTTGATAAAAAGTGAAGATAGCACACTCGGTGGCTGCGGTGAAAACATTTAAAGCTTTGGTGTAAACATCTAGCATAACATATTATCTTAACTGATCTAGTTTCAGTCAGCAGTTCAAACAAACAACACAGATAGAAATCGCTGACAGCTGCTCTGCTAACTGATTTTTATCTACTGCACATGATTATTCAATTCAAAGAGAAATCCAGCTTATCCTTAACCAGTTTAGAACTTGACTCTGTACTTGCTACCCTTGCACAGGGTATCTGCTGGTCTTAAACACTCTTTTATATCTATATATATATATATTCTCTTACTTTAATTGATTTCTATACCAAGGGAATAGGATTAATCTTTGAGTCATTTAGTCAGTCGCTTTCTTTCGCTGCCCAACCCAGTTGAGAAACTCTTTTGGCCAATATCCATTTGCCAAAATATCAATAGGCAGATGATGTTCAATCAGAGATCGTTTGCTCCTTTGCCGGCTCATTCATTCCAAGGTTTTGAGGCTCAGTCAAAGCATTTTGTCACGATTTGCCATAAACACCTTGTAACTAACCCGAGTGCCAATCGATTATTGTTTATTAAATCGATGTGATTTGTGCAGTGTGGCACAAAAGAAGCCGCCAACTCCAACACTGGCTAACTAAATAAATAGAAAGTGAACTTGTGTGCCAAGAATTTCAAAATTGCAGGTCACTCCAGATCAAGATGCAACCAAATAAACGAATTCACTTTTAAGACGCAAATTCTTCTGACATTTTGTGGATAATTTGAATTGGCAACTTGATAAACGAGGAGTATTTCGTTATACACATTATGACAGATTTATAATACCGGCTGGCAAAGTGTAGACAAATACCGAAAACTGAAAACCAGAAAACCAGAAAACGGGCTAATGATAATGTTCAAATTATTCCAGTGCACCAGGGCCAAGCTCAGCTCACACTCGGCTCAGACATAATGAATGCTATTACGTTGAGTTACCGAAATTTGGTGTCTGCTCCGATTTGTAGACCCACACGGCTCCCACAATGTACGGCTTCTGTCAAATGCAATCTATTAAGGTTAATTTGCCGTCACTTCCCAAATGACGAGCCCAAATGGGTCTGGCTCTGGCTCTGGGTATGGGTCCGAGTCTGGGCCAGAAGCAGCAACTGACAGATAGATATATGTGTCAGTGGCATTGGCCAAAAACCTTTTGCGGTTATGATTTGTGAAATTCAGATTGCTCTGCTGACCACAACTCGGCACATGCCAACACTCTATGGGCCGTGATTAATGGCGTGTGGAACATAAATTTGGCACAAGTTTTGTCTTGTTTCTCTACTTATTTTGTTGTTGTTCTTGTTGTTGTTGCTGTTGAGTTTGTGTCTTTCAGCCTCGAGCGATCTTTGCGGATTCACAATGCTGATCTTGTATGCGCCGCATGCAATTGCGGACTTTGATTTTAGCACAAGAGCTGTGGCCAGTGCTGTGGTAGTTAGACCAAGTTGGCTCGCTTGTAGGCCTGTCAACCCGCCTGACAAAACTGACAGCCAACATTGACAATGGCGAAGACGACGACGACGACGACGCCGACGACGACGATGAGAGCGCATGGACAATGGGACAAGATCAACAGCAGCCCGCAACAGCAACCTCGACAGCGACATTGGCCAAAACGGTAGCCCATGTCTGACAATCAAATATGGGAACGGTCTGCTCTGTCTGCTGTTATTGTTGTTGTTGTTGTACTACCTGCACCATGACCTATATCCGACGTGACTCTTTTCATTTGGCAAAGTTCAGCAGGTCGTGTGCAGGCATTTAGCATATGGTATATGGTAACCTATATGTACATATTTGTATGGATCTACACAGTGAAATAAATTTCATAGTTGGGTTTGTGTTCTACGTATTAATTTATTCAATTAATTATATTTATTTATTCATTTTTTTTTATATTCCTATATATTCATTGAACGAAAGAGTTAATATTAATATAGTGCAAGCTAGATTTTTCATTAGTTTTGTAAATATATTTTTATCTGAATAAGATTAAAGAATTGTTTCTAGTGGTTTAATTTGGATATATATTTTACATTTTATTACGTGTGATTAAATACTGTAAAACTATGTTAATCCCAAATAAAAAGAAATTAGACATTACTTTAAATTTAAATTACAACGAAATAAGATTTTGTCTAGTGTTTGGCGGCGTATGGAAAGTGAAATTTTGCGGCCTGCAGTCAATGGCCCGGCCAAAATTGTGCTTAGACAATGGCCAACATGTTGTTGGTAAGACTGCAAGATTGACCCCAATGAACGTCTGGATGCACGCTCCAAGCTGGAGCACTTGGTTAGCGAGTGAGTGAATGAATGAATGATAGCCTGCCAGAGCCACTTGCCGAATTGCCAGTTATACGTTTGATTATCAGGCCGGGTGTTGTGTCTGTTGTTGTTGTTGCTGTTGTTTATTTTTGTTGTTGCTGTTGCTGTTGCAGTTTTTGGCCGGTTTCGCTTGGCACATAAAATGTGTTGACACGAAAGCGCAGAGCAGCCAAAAACTGGGAATACGAAAACAACAGCCACGTTGGCAGGCAGTGAAATGCCGAAGCGCTTAAAAATCTTATGCTGATTGCCAGCCGTAACAGCTGCCTGTATAATTTGGGGCTGGCTGGCCAGAAACCAAGACCGAAAAAAAAGTGAAGGCGTCTCCAAAAGCGCATCTTTCGTTGCAGCACTTTCATTAAAAACCACTCGCTGGCCAATTCGAAATCACTAAATTGCTGCCAGAATTTGGCGCAGCTTGTCTTTTTTTTATTATTATTTTTTTGTTGCTTCTTTTTTATTTGGTCATGCATCAAATTCGCGGCTAAGAAACCAAAGACACAAAAAAGTAACACAAAAGACAAAATCAAACCACTCAAATGAAAAGCACTCAATTCTTTTGTATTTGCGGCTCCGAAACGAGTTTATGTGGCAACTGGGTGCAGAGTGTTGGGCCTCAAGCTGGACTCGGGCTTTCCATCAAGTGTGGCGCTGCTCTTTATTTTAATTTGCGCACCAAAGTAAATGCAGCCAGCAAAGTGCTAATGAGACATAACGACATGGACGTCACCAAGGCCAGATGATCATTTATTATTATTTTTAGCAAATAGCAAATAGTAAATACCAGCTGCGCGGATGCGGATGCCAATCTTGCCTCAAGCAATGGGCGTAGCCAGGGGTAATTGATTGAGGGGACACAGAATATTTTTAACAAAAAAAAAAAATGTAATTTATGCAAATTAATTTGAAAATATTTAAAAAAGTTTTACTTGCGTTGCAAAACACTTTTTATAAGCTGAAAAAATTAATAAAAAAATAAAAAAAAAAAATAAAAAATTTTATAAATACTGGGAATGTTAAAAAAATAACTTTAAAGTAAATTTTAATTTAAAACACCTAATGTTGTTACTTAATATAATTGTCGGATTTATAAGTCAGATAAAAAAATTGTTAAATGTTTTTTTTTAGGTTGAATATAAACAGAGCATCGATAGTTGGAGTTGGCTTGAATTAACGGCTGGCATACCAAGTGCCTTGGGGGCTTCTGATGATGTACGTTTGTCAGGAATGGGTGCCCCCTGCTACGCCTATGTGCGAGTCTTTGCAGCATTTGGCATGCCAATATTTTCTAATATTCGCAATCATTTAATTTAATGTTCGCTCATTTATTTTGCGTGCAGAAGTGCAATGAGTTCTAGTCCTAGTCGGAGTCCTCGTCGAATCGCAACGTTCATCGGAGCTGAGCAAACACAAACAACAAAAACAACAAAAACGCCACAATCCCACGATATTCGCTAATGAGCCTGGCCAACGTAATGTGGGCGTGCCGAACGCGCTTCTCCATCGTGAGCCACCAGCGTTACTACACTCACAGAAAATACAATGATTCAAGTACAATTGGCAAATATTTGATTTTCAAAATATTAACTACATCTTGCTAGTGAGTATTCTTGATATTAGTACTTAAGATCAGTTAAATATTTAACTATAATCTTGCTACTAATCAAATTCTTAATTACAAAATATATTTTTAGTTGACATTACGGCTTGCTGGACAGCATACAAATTCGAATCCCGTATAACAAACAATAGACAATCGTAACATTTCATTTTTTTTTAAGTGTACCAGCATCAAAAGCAACAACAAACAATTCAATTTTCATGGTCAGCCGAACGGACAGAGCAATTTATTACCTAATGCTGCCAGCGTGCGTTAGATTGCACTCTAGATTGTGGCCAAGGACTGCGATCGGCTGCCTGGGCTGGTAAATATTTATGAACGGGCAGCAGCTGGAGATGGGGTCTCTCGCACCCAAGGGCGCTGGCAATTTGTCACTTAACTGAAAACGAATTAAATGGATTGCAAGTGACGCTAAAGAGTGTGAGAACCGTTAGATGCATTTCAGCTTAAAGCCATCTTGCCGCCAACAAACAAACATAAATGAAAATGAAACGTGAAAATGAAATCGTTTGCAGCAGCGGCAACAAAAGAGAATCCGCTGTGCAACGTTGTGGGTTAATTTCAAGTGTGATGGCTGTCAGTCAAGCGCTCGGACATAAAAACAGTCAGACACTCGGACAGTCGGACAGTCAGACGGCCAACTAGCTAGTGTATGTCTTCACATTTAGGGCTGTGCGCACTATGTGGGTCAACTATTTGCAGCCACTGCGTTTTACCGATTTGTGGCTAAAATCTAAAGAAATACCAAAAACAATGCAGAAAAAAAAACACATTTTAATACGTATCTTAGCAGGCCGAAGTTTACATACACTTCGGAGAAAGAAGTTGGCTTTTTAAGAGCTATATAATATTGTTGCTTGATGCTTCCCAACAACATATCTTGTGGGTCAATAACAATTCTTGGTGATCGCAAAATCTTTTCATTTAAGAATTCGTCTTTGGATTGAATGTTTTCAAAAATATCTCAAGTTTCTCAAAATACACACAGTTTGTTGGAATGTTGAATGCTTTTGATGTCGATGCGTTACACACGTCTCCAAAATATAGTATACCCCACAAAAGTAGTGCGTCGAAACAAAAGACTTAAGACACGAACTTGACAAAAACGCACTTGTCGAAGCAATAGCAACATCAGCAAGTTAGTCGCTTGGATGTGTTGACTTCAAAGTGGCCGCGAGTGAGAAACGCGTCATAGCCCACTTCCAACAACCAAAAATCAACATTAAATTATGGCAACAATAGCAAAAAGCCACACCAGAACAACATTGATGCTCTCTCAGTACCCCCCTCACACACACACACACACACACACACACACACACACTCAAACTGCCCATCTCTACCCACTGAAATGATGATAGCACGCTGTGAAAGTCTCTGTGAGTGAATGACAAGAAATTCTATTCTGTATAATGAGGCTTATAAATGTTTTTATGGTCGCTGCTCAGCTGTCAGAATAACAAAAATACACTCGATAACATTAACAATCGCATGCGTTCTACAACAACAACAACAACAACAATAGCAACAATACAAATAACAATAAGAACAACAAGAATTTGGCATGTGCACATTTATTAAAGTCATCGTCGAGATTTATAAAAATTCGCAATGTGCGGTTGTGTGGCAAATTGGTTTTTTTAATTGCTCAGTTTCATCTTTAGTTTTCTTTGTTATATTATTTCTCTCTAATTATGCAGCTGTATTTGAGTGGACTTTTCTTTCGACTAATCATTTAACAGTTTGAAATCGTTTTTTTAGTAAACTAAGTCATTTGGTCTAAAAGTATAAAAATATTTGAGTAATTGGTAACGAAAGAAATTGGTGCTAAGTATGTGGAAATTGTGAAGACACGTGTGTATAATTGTTATTATTTTCATCTATCTGTCATTCTTAATAACATAATCTAAGTTTGCCTTCGACAAACATATTTTCAGCATTCATATAACCATATTTTATTTTTAACTCGTTTATGTTTCAATTTTTATACGTTACATTTTTAACACTAGTTGAAATATAGATTTGATAATATATGAATAATATTAAAATCCGAGCTAAATAAAAATCGTTATGTGATTATATAGATTAATTATAGAGAAGGAATCTACACAAAGGTTTTTTTTTATTGTCTATATCTGTGATCAAATTTGTTCAAATTATTTTGAAAGGAAATATACAAAGTTTATATATAATTTAATAACTTATTGGAGAGCTGTGATAAATGAAAATACTAAAAATATTACAAATTTAAAAATGACTAGCAGTTAGGCAGGCATTCAGGCAGTGGATAAAAAATCAATCAGGTTATAAAGCCAGCAAACAGACCCGTTACAAAACGTGTCAAAGGTGACAGCAGCCGTATTAGAAATCAATTTGAGATGAGCTACGGCAGCTAACAGTAAATAGTAAATACAAAATGCCAAATGGGTAAATTGCGAGGCCTCAGAACGGAACTGCAAAGCAAATCAATCTCTATACATGTGTGTGTGTGTAGCAGTAGTAGTGGTGTAGTAGCAAACGAATAAGTTTAAGACAGAGATGAGAAGTCGAGAGTCCAATTCCAATTGTGATTATGCCATAGTGAGGAGGCTGCTGCTGAGGAGGCAGCCAATGCACTTGGTCTTGGCCACCTGCTGGCCCACCGAGCCAACTTAATCTGAAGAGTGGGCCAGCAAGGCAGCTTTCAACTCTGTTCGTACGGCTTGCGCAAATTATTTTCAGTTACCAAGCAGCCAAGTTTGCCACAATCAGCCTTGTGGTCAATGCCGTTTGCCTGGGTGGTGTTAATTTTTCCACAACTAATTCTTGGGCATTATTCGCCAGTCAGCAGCTTGCAGCCGCTGATCGTCGCCGGGCCTGTCAGCCGCAAAAGTCATAACCCAGGAAGCCAACACACAGCTAGAAATCAACTCACATTAACTGCTCATTGTGATGTTGTTTGCCTGATGTCTGCTCACACATGCGGAAGAAGTGGTCAAAGCCGGCAGTGGTCCAGGCACACAGGGAAACCAACAATTTGCCTGAGAATCACTCGGCAATCTCTCGTGACCAGCGCTTATTATTATATGGTGCTGACAAGCAAATTAAAAAGATCTAATAGATGCTCGTGAAATTAAGGAATAAAATAATCTCGTATCTTTTGAAAATCAAAGATACTCATTATACGAAATTTTATTGATTTTTGCCGTTTAAAATTCATTTCAAATTTTCTAATTATATTCATGGATCTAATTCATTATAAAGATTGCAATCATGCAAAGTCAAAGTTTTCGTTCATTGAATTTAATTGATCTATAAGCGAAGCTCAAACTAATCACATGAAATATTTGTGCATTACTATGCTATAAAAAGAAACAGCAAAATGAAATTCTGGCGTTTTTGGAGTCGACTAGGAGGAGTGGTTGAGTTGTAGTTGAGGCATTTACAGCTTCGTCACACGATTTGTTGCGAGTCGTTTTCCTTTGGCCACACAGCTGCAATGCAATGGGGCAATCGTTGCAATCGACATGTAAGGCCCTTAAAAGTCATGTTTGTGGTTGTGGCCTGCTTTGGGTGATCTGGGTGGGTGTGGCATTTGGTCAGGGGACTGGGAAGGGCAGTGCAGGACAGGGCAGGACAGGGCAGGGCAGGGCAGGACAGGGCAGGGCTTAACAGCAGACCGCACAGAGCAAACGTTTTTGGCAATTATCAAGATCATGGCTCTTGCCTCTTGTTCTTCTGCTTTGACTCTTGTCTGCGATAGTAGTTCGTTAGACGTTCGGACCATGGCTCTATTTTTTTTTATTATTATTTTTGTGTTTTTTTTTTTTTTTTTTGCGTAGGCATTTAGGCTTGGGTGCGCCCTTGAGTCTTTGCGCTGAGTGGTGTGCTTCAGTCCGGCCTTCTGTCTCTTATCGAGGGGCCATTAGTGTGAAATCGTTAAAGTTTTAAATGCCACCACGTTTTCGTATCCCTTGTTGTTGTGTTCTGATGTGTTCTAGTTCTTCCTTCAACACACTGCGAATATCGTACCAATTAAATTGACCACAATAAACCACTACCAGTCAGTGCGGAGTCACATTTCAAGTGCTTCAGTCCTTTGCAGAAGGTATGATAATTTGGTCACGACATCTTTAACGCAACGCATTAAGGACTATGCATTTCATCGACTCAACATTACCATTAAGAAAAGGAAACTTAAGAAATCTTTATGCAAATACTAAACCGCTACTAATTCGATTTTTACGCTAAGAAGCCAAGTAATTGATTTTAATGTCCAAATATTTATGTGAAATATGCTAAAATAAATCGCTAAGACTAAATAGTAATAAAAAAATAGACATTAAAAATAAAATAAAAAAATGATGTAAAGGAGAGAATCATATTTTTTTCAAATCGCAATCGTCAGAATTTATTATATAATTATATATCGCTTATCTGGTAACATACTTAAACAGTCCAGGATTGGTCTTCTTTCTTCAATAAGTTTTGTTTTCAGCAGCAATCAGCAAAAATTATAAACAGTTCAAATGCAAGATGTACACTATGTCAAAAAAAAAAAAAATAAAAGTTAATTGCGTGGCAATAAACCAGAAATGGCTTGCGTACAAATATCATCAGAATTGTCTCTTGGACAATGCTGGCAGTGCAACATGTGCCGCCAATTTGCTCCGACTGCCAATGTCTGTCAACGGCTACTGTCGTCGGCCCTTAGCAATTGGCAATTGGCTACTGGGATTGGTATTGGTAACTGGTAACTGGTGGCTGGTGACTGGGAAACTAGCAAACTGGCATTTGGCATCTGTGGCATCTGGCAATTACATGCAGCTCACGTGCTGTCAAAGTTGAAAGATGACAAATCAACTTGACAGCGACAGCGTTACCAATTTGCATGGCAAAATGGCCAAAGCAAGAGGAGATTCAACCGAAGTGATGGCAGAAATGCAAAACGAGAGCAATGCACTCAACTCATATGTGTGGTGCTGCCATGTTGTTGTTGTTATTGTTGTTGTTGTCATTGTTGTTGTGGTGCCAAAGCAACTTGACGCCTGGCATTGTGTAATAATTGGCAGTTCGTGGAAAGCTACGATTTTGATAGCGATTAATTGGCTCTCTAGCTAAGAATGTAGCTAAGTAAGTTGAATATCCCCGCTAGCCTCCACCCGCCAGCCAACGCCAACTTGCCACTTAAATTAGCATATTCATTTATGGCAATTGCACCCATTTCACATTTCAAATTTAATGCTACTCTCTCAGCTGCAATCCTCAGCCTGTAGTTGAGTAATTGCAATTTGATGCTGCCATTATAGTAAAATATTATGACATACCATATAAAAGTGAATTGAATTGGGCCACCGCAGTGCGCCACTGGAGAGAATTCGACGACAGCTTCCGTCAATTTTATGGCCGGCAAGTTGCAAGTTCTGCTTCGCTCCTGGCTCCTGGCAACTCAACAGGAGTAGCTAGCTGGGAGCATCAGCTGGTGGCAAGTTGTCTGCACCCTCTGCCACATTTCGCAGCGAACTTGATTTTGCGCGTTTCATTGCCGATGCCGCTGCCGCTGCCGCTGCCGCTGCCAATGCGAAATTTAAATAGCCATCTAACATGTTACCTAAGCAGCTGCCACGATAAAAAATTATTATTATTATGCATTTGGCGTCTTAATGTATAACCCGGTAAAAGTCCACCTGCTAACTGTAAAGTTTCGTAGGTGAAAGAATATTCTTTCTTCTTTAGAAAGAATCAAACGTACTTCAACACATGATAATTATTGAAAGCGCCTGAATATTTTCCAATATAATTAATATGTAATAGTTGATTTATTATATCAATCGGTTAAAAATGCTTGTTATCAATCAGCCCTGGAAACAACTTGACCTAGATACGTAGTTATTTATAACTATAAATAAATATATTTCACGTATTTGTAAAACTGTATATCTTTCAGATTTTATTCAAGTCGAAGCTTTAACACACCTTGCGTATTGATATTAATTTGCGGGTGAAGGATACAGAGCGAATAAAAAATGTTTTGAACCTGAGTGAATTCCTTTTGTTGAATTTCTCATGTTCGAATAGTTGTTGGAGCTTTCTTCTATAAGATTTATTTCTCATTATAAATCGTTCATCCCATTTCTTGCAAAATACTTTCTTGTTGTTTTTTTTTTTTTTTTACTGACTGTTGGTTGTTTGATGTTGGATGTTGGCTGCTGCTGCTGGTCTGGTACTGGTGCTGGTGCCTTTTACTGGACTCTGTTTGTCTAACTGGGCTGACTGTTTGTTTCTTTGCCTGTTGTTCACACGACTTTCATGTTAAAAGGAACTTGCTGTAACAGTAAAAATCAATAAGTACCTGCAGTTTATTACGTCGCCTAAGCACTGAGCTAAATAACTTTGCTCACAGTGCTCAACATGCAGTAATCATCATTTAGTGATGATGTTGTGGTTGTTGGTTGCCAGCCAGTCTCTCGTTGTTGCTCTCGTTGTTCGTTCGTTTAACAAGCCATTTGGCATTAATATTTGCCCATATGCAATGCCCACAGGAATACACCAGGGACTGTCTCTCAGTCAGTCTCTCACTGAGCAAATATGTCGCACAACTCCACGACTCGCTGGCGACGACAACAACTACAACAACAACAACAGCAACAACAACAGCCACAAGAGGCACGACAACGTCAGCAAATTAGTGACATAACTCGGTTTACCAAACACGACTCGAATGAACTGCAAGCTGGGAGGCCAGTTCACAGCCGAAAAAAAAAACTATATTCTTACCTCACAAAATGCACTAATTTCCAAAAAATAATAATAATAATCCAAAAACATTGCTCGTGCGCTCATATTTGTCTGACCCTTCTGGCATAGCCACCTTTCACCAGACAAAAAGAAAAAGAAGAAGAAGAATAACAACAACAACAACAACAACATCAGCCAGCAACCAGTCAACTGAAGCCTGAAGCTTTTTAGCTTATGTAATATAGAAAGAACCTCTCTTTTGGGGTTAAGTGCTCATTACAAAGAATTTTGCAATGGTCAGTTAAAAAACAGCGGATGTAATTTGTTTTCAAATTATTGAAGTCGAGCAGCGATTGCTACCAATTTAACCACATTAAAGTAACATAATGCAAGACGTGTGGGTGGTTCGAGGTCAATATAACCAAAAACTGCATTAATCGAGTGGTTGATGCTGCGGCTGCTGGTCAACCCATAAGTTAATTGCTTTGATTTCAAAAATTGTTTAAATTGAGCCGACGATACATGACAATTTTCAAATGATTTCGATTTCACATGGGAACAAATCTTTTTGTTTAGATTTAAGTTTTATTTAAATCAAAAAAGAGCTTACATTTTTTTATTAGATTTTGCCAGCAATTTTTGACAAGAATAAATGAAATATTTCTCCCATGCTGGTCTAATAAATTAAATAAAAGTAAGCAATTTTAGGAGAAATAAATAGCTAATTAAATAAAAGTTAACGGTACTAAAGATTGAGAAAGTTATCGCAAATTTTTACAAAAAATTTAATCATGTGATTTTTAATGTGATTAATGACTAAGAAAAACGCAGCTTTTACTTGATCTCATATCTCAACTTAACTCCAAAATTAAAGATTTTGGATTGAGTGCACCCTTCTATTGCTCCAAGTTATCATGGTTAACTTTCATATGGAAGTAATAGGTGTATCCGTTTTAGTTCTTGCTGACTTAACAAGTAACTGATATCAGGTATTATATATTATTTTTATAACCACATAATCTTAAGTATACATTCACGATCTTAGTTTCATTAGTTTTAAAATTTTCATAGCTATTTCAATACCGGTCAAGTGGCATCCAACAATGAGCATTTAACGGGTTGCACATACTTGAATGCATTTCGGACTCGTAAAGATGAATGAATGTTTGCACCTCAATCATGTAAGTGGGACAACGAAACTCGAAACTCGGCAAAATATAAATAAACCTTTCTCGCAGCAGGCATAATTTTACACACAGATGACATGTACACAACACAAAAGGTTTTGTACAATCCTAATGGACAGTTGTTCATTATATGAAATGGTTGAAAGGCGCCATGATCACATTCACTATTTAAGTGGGTACAAGCAAAACGGGAGCTAAGCTATATAAGCTCTTAATTAAGCACCTGCGTCAAGTTTTTGTCTTCCATCCTCCTTTTTTTTTTTTTTATGAATCCAAAGCAAAAAAACCAATCCTAGTTCGCTGCCTACGTCTTTTGAATTGACTGCATAGCCAAGTAGGTCAGCTGGCTAAAATTTATGCCAGGCAAATTTTCTTGTAAAACTATTTGCCGGACAAGAGCCGTTTGAGCATGTGCATGCATAAATAAATATCATATGCGAAAAACTCCGAATTTGGCCATGGCCAAGGCCTGAACGTTGTGGCCGGGTTATGATTTCCAAACGAAGAGCCCGGCTTATTCATGCAAATTGAAATAAATATGCCGGCTGTTTGTTTTGCCAAGAGAGCACAATTTACAATCCGCACACATGCTGCGCAAGCCAGCAGGTTAACCGAATGCCAAACGAAAATGAAAATGCACTCCAAACAGAGACTCCTGTCAGCGGATCAACTCTAAGGAGGCCCCCAGTTGCTTGATATGACAAACCTAACCAAGCCGCAAGTGGTCAAAATAACAACAGTTGCTGCACACTCGGCAGGAATTAGTGGAATTTGTAATCAAAACATGTAGAAAAGGCGTCACTTTTTAGAATTCTACACCGAAAATAAATTTCCTTTATTTTTGTCTTCTATAATTAGAAAATTCCTGGCTATTTCAAATATATAGAATAATTTAAGTAAGAAAATTAGTTCTTGCCTGAAGTACTCAAGATCTTAGCTCAAGCCCAAAATAAATATTTGTAACATAACTAAAGAATCTTATTTTACAAGCAATTTTCAAATGAAGAATAACTTCTGTATTTATTTTCAAAACTAAATTGTACTTGAAATGCTTATGAGTTTCTGAGAGTATGTCATTGTGGGTACATGATTTTGTGTGTTGTTTTTACTTTCAAAAATCATTACACATACACATTTTACTTAAGCTTTTGTATTTTATTGCTACAATTTGGCGGGCATGCGGAAATCATTAGCCCAAAATCATTAAGGTCAATGAATTTCATGGCTGAGATTTGCTTAAATTTGGCGATTGCTCGACGCATGTGTCACAAAAATGGGCACTACTTTCAAAGTATAAATAAAATTTCGCTAAATAGTCCGAAAAAAATGAAAGCGTTTTGATGTGAATGACAACATATTAGCATAGGTTCAATCAAACATAAGAAACCGCTATTAGTTTATTATCTAGAAGGCTGTCACTTAAATCTGAAGTTGTGGACCTTTTACTTTTCATTTCTATGCTATGCAAATGGAGGTGAATCAGCAGGTTTTGGATTTAGCCCATCAACTCCTAACAATAGAATCAGTCGTTGCCATGATAAATTGTCTTAATTTTCTCTTTTCCTGTTCTTAATGTGCGTACTTCTTATTCTTTCGAGTGCTTTTCATTTAATGTGCGTGTTCCACAACTTTTGGGCGTTGGTGTCTTCTCTTTATACCCTAGCCAAGAGTGTTATTATAATTCGATGAAGAAAGAATTAAAGCACTCTGGGCGAATCTAGAGTTCTAGCCATCTGCTTACGTCGCAATGTAAGATGAGTTTTTGTATACGAAACTCTGTTGGTTTTCTCAGCAAGGGTACCAAAACTGCGACGTGACAAAATCTAAAGTTCTTTTGTGTTTCTTTTTCGCTTCAAGGTTATTTTTGGGCGTCTTCGTGACATGATGTGACACTTTCATTTCAAGCCACCCAACAGCGAAAGCCGCATTAAAAAAAAAAAAACTAACATATTTGTCTCTGAAAGTGGAGTTTCTTAGCAACTTACAGGTTTAAGTAGCTTAACGCGTAGGTTCCAAATCGGTAGTTGATGCCGTCAATCCTTTCACTTTCGAACACAATGTGTAACGGTACATGTAGCGATAAGCGATTGAATATAAAAATAATAATCAAAACAACATATAAAATTAATCAGAAAGCAATATACATATGAATGCAAAGACCGAATGTGTTAGAGTTTCATTCCGCATAACATTATCATTTGAAATTTCTCACCAAGAATTAAGAGGCTCATCCGCAATTAAAAATCAGGTAGCTGAGCAACAACAACAACAACAACAACAACGTAAACGAGCTGTTTAAAGTGGGCGTTTCGATTCGGATCAAAACGTCTTACAAATTAATCAACACATAAACGGTGCTTCGGCTGTGGGGGCCTGAGGCCTGAGGCAATCAGATAGATTGAATCGCACCTCAGCAGCCGACCTTTGTGCCAGTTTTTTTTTGGGAAAAGCACGCCAGCTTGAGATGCGCACATATGAGGTCAACTAATGGGCTTTTTATTGGGTCACAAGGCGACGCTATTCACACAAAACACCCACTTCAGACACACAAACACACTGAGAGAAACAAGTGACGAACATACTATTTAGATTGACTTGAATTTTATTCTTTATGTGATATCTGTAGACCACAATTCATAATATATTTTCTATTTTAGAATGAGAATTCTTTTCTTCTGTCTGGATATTTAAGTTGAAAAAACAAGTGTATTTTAAGCTTGAGTAAAGTTGCAGAGGGTTGTTAAAGTATTTAATAAATATTTATTTTTATTTATATTCTAATAAAATAAAGATCTATGATAATATATTCTTTATTGTATAGTTTTGTAAACTATTACTTAACTTGACTTCATTTAGACCTCATTTGTAATTTAGATATTTTTCTCTGCATGTAGACACAGACACCTACACCTGCTGCAGACCCACATTTCAGATAATTGCCGCTTACCAGTGAGTGTCGTGAGGCGTGCCACAAAATCATGTTAGGAGTAGAGTTGAAAGTGCAACAGAGTCAAGTAGTGCTACATGCATTATGAAAAAGGCATGCTAAAGTTGTCAGGCAATTCAGAATAAATCAAAAAATATAGTTCGAAATCTCATTAACCGCATTTGGACTTTGACAGCGTATGTGGCCAGTGATGGAAAGAAGACAACTTAGCAGTCTTGAGACGATGACCAGTTGAAGGAATCTTTGGCATTTAAACCAGATTCTGGAGCATCAATTAAGCGCAATATATACTCCTAACGATGGCCATTTCAAGCCGAACATATGACCAGGTATGGCAAACAGTTTGCTGCACTAATTTGCAATAAAAACTCAATCAGCAATCGGCGATGACAGGTTAAATACCCACTTCTATGAGAGACTCTTCAACAACAGCCAAACGAGTACCTGGTAATTGCCCTCGGGGTCTGACAAATCTGTGGATCTCATTAGGAGTGAAATGAAAGTGCTTCATCGTTTTGCTACATTTCAACTTTTCACTTTCATCTCTCAGCCACACAGCCGACCCGAACTCGAGGTCAGCCTAATGATTTTGTTCACATACAGGTAGCTCACATGAACTCACTCATTAGACACAGAGGAATCCAAATATGAAAAAATAGTTGTGTATACGGGATAACTCTCACTTACCCAATATGTCAAATCAATATCTATAGCTGGTATATAAAAGCCAAATTTATGTTTTGCCCCAAAGTTCTGCACTGCAGGCACTTACGAAACTCATAAATTTGGTGTTCTAGCGTTAAATGAGTAAACGTGTCTGGAAACCGCAACTAAATGAAGACATTTGCTTGAGTCTGGTCAGATGCGAATCAATAATGAAATGGCCATGCTAAATTCTAGGCACAACAATCGGTTAAAAGCCGCCTCGGGGAATGCCGCCGCACGCCGCAACGGTAAATCTGAGGTGCTAAGATGGAGACTTCTACGTCGACGTCGACTCCAACTTCAACTTCAACTCATGACTGCAGATACTCGACTTTAGATTAGAATGAATCATTTCCAAGCATCCTAATTGAGTTGACTGCGGCTGCCAGCTGAAAGACAGCTAAAAGGCCAAAATATTAGCACAGCCGCCTTCACTAAGGTGTGAGACTATTTAGCCAAGCTATGACAGAGTCCGAGTCGGAGTCAGAGTCAGAAGTAGCGGCGATTGGTATGGCAGCTGGAAGCTAAGCGCGTCAGGGAAGGGCGGGGTGGACGACAAAGGTTCATTTATCAAGTAGACACAAGCGAGCTGCTCGTATATCGTCTCTCTGGGCAAGTTAACCGTTCTTTGACTGACTGACTGACTGACAGACTGACGGACTGACTGACTAATGGACTACTCGACTCCAGGGCTGCCTCCTTCGCATTAATTACTCATTTAATGTTGGAGCGCTGATCTCTACAGCAGTCCAACTTCAAGAGTACTACTCGAAAGAATCTTCAGCGCACTTCTTCTGCTTCAGGAGAAATGTAGTTCTCTGGGTCAATGCGAGTACCTTAACTAATCAAAGACGAGACGAGAGTCACGCGCTGTCCCCTCCATTCTCAATTCTCCATTCTCCATCCTCCGTTCTGTCATTCGCATTGTCAACAATAAGTAACATTTTTGCGCTTTCACAAAATACGAGCGAATATTTCAAAAGGCATTCTACGCAATAAACTAAATGAAAGGCGAAGAATCTTAAAGAATTTCGGGGCTTAAAGAGAATATGTACTGCGATAAATGAATTCGATTTGTTTGCCAGCGAGTGACAGAAAATCTAAAGAACCAAAAGTACATATGTATCCAGTTAAATATGTATATTTATTAGGGAATATTCTTATTTACTTGAGAGCGAGAAGATGTTCTGAAGTTTAACCTCACGTTTTGGGCACCATAAAACACAATGAAGCGTTGCAAGTTTGTATTTGCGAGTCGGTTTGGGCAGGTTAACAAATGTCGCTGTTCTATTGTTCAATGACCATGGCTGGGTTGAAATTTCGGCTGCTTTTATGTTTATGCATGAATTCCAACATGAAAATGCATGAAAAACAAGGAAGAAGAAAAATCGGCGCCCATAAATCAAATTGGCCAAAATGCATCCTCAGATATCCGATATCCAAACCGGCAACGCAGTCATGGCCAACTGATTGAGCTGTCGCGTATTTGGGTGAGATCGCCCAGTGTCCAATATGTGCCCAACAATCCTCTCTCCTCCACGTCTTCCGTTGCAGACTCTCAAGATGAATGCCATTTGGTTTGTCATTTGAATTTCGTGCCTGTTTTTACCTTTGGTGGCCAGGCCGACTGGCCAACTATTTTGGATGCAAATCTTCCGTTTTGGCCAGTTAAAAGGAAAATTTCCATAGTTCGCCAGTTGAAATCCAAGTCTGACTCTCTTTCTCTGTCACCTTGTGCTGCGACTTATATGGCGCAAGATAGCTTCCATATTAACAGATGTTTGTCATATTTAGAGGCACAGACCGCCCACAAATTTCATTTTGAATAACTGCAGCAAAAAGCAAGTAGGTCAGTTAAGAGATTAGCTTATGGACGGGAACAGCAATTGTGCATCAGCCAGCGGAAGCAAGTCCAAATGATTGTATTTATATTTTATTAATGGTCTCGAGTCCAGTTAAAGGCTTGTAGTTCTCTCTTCACTGACACAATATTGAGTAAATGTTATTCGAAATTCAAACCAGGTCGCGAATCCCAAGGCAAGTCCATGATATCTTATATCATGTTTAAATAAATCTAAGCTCTAATCGATATAGCGTTTTTCTCTGAGTGCAGAGAACGTTGCTCAATAGCAAAAATATGAAATGATTTCGTTGAGTTGATTCTTATTCTATTCTATTACAAATTTTATTACACTTAAGTGCAGTGAATAAACCCAAATGTGTGCCATGAGTGGGGCAATATGCAATGGTTGTTGCAATGGTCTCTGAGCCATGCCTAATCCCTGGCGGTTGCTTTCTTTGATGCTTTTGGATGCACTGCGATGATGAGGCGGAGGTTGCAGCTTGTAGCTGATGTAATGTTTGCTCGATCTCTGGTCACGTTGCACGTAACCGCAGCGCCTTTTATTTAACGTCTGGTAATTGCATTAATGAAAACTTAATATCGTAAATTATATTGTACAAATCGTACAAATTGAGCTGCGTTCAACAATGAAAGCGAAATTGTTTGATTTGCTGCGATTGGGTGCCGCCAGCCCAAATGATTTTCAATCAATTTACGAACAAAAAAAATTTATATAAAGAGTTGCACTCCACTCTAAACATGTCAAAGATTATGAACTCCTCATCGAACTTCAACATCTTCTTAGCCCTGGGCCCATAATGTTAGTTAACGACTTTAAAAAATGTAGTTAATTTTATTACTGTGTAGAATTATTAGTTTAAATTTATTACTCCTACGTGCAGCCTAAAGTACAGCTTAAAGCTACCCAAATTCAGATGAACAAATTCCGTATCTGGTAGCACCTGTTAATTCGAGTGTATGGCAACAATTATAACTAGCAGCGGATGGTTATTTTTAATTGTTCAGGTATAATTTCGCTTCCATAATCGATAAATAACGAGCAGAGCCATTTGACTAGACTAAGAACTCTCCTCTCTCTTTTTTTCTGCTCATTTTTGTAGGGATATTAAAGAAAACCAGCATTTACTTCCTGGAAGAAACATGCAGATTTATTATACTTGTTCTTGATTCAATTAAAATAATTACATAAAATGCCAACTCTTTTGTGAAAGTTAAGTAATTCTAACAAGAAGAAGCATTTACATTTTTAATTGTAGACAATTTTTATGATCAGTTTCATTAATTAATTTAAAAAATATTTATTTAAATATTTTCAATTACAGCTCTAAATAAATATTTATCGTAGTTACAGGAAATATAAATAATTTAAAATTAATGTTCTTATCATTTTTTAGTGCGTATATCATATAAAAATGCTTGCTACGATTCGCACTGCAGCGGAAACTGGAAATGGGGCACTGAAACGTGCATCAATATGTGGACCTCAAACAGGCATTGTATAGGTACATGCAGTTTGAGAGTCTATGCATATCGATGTCTATGAATAATGAGGCATTGAAAGACGCTGGAAGCCGAGGATGAGCAGAGTGTGGAAAAATGGAATTCTGCGGGTCGTTTGGGCATCATCGGGCTCCGGAAAGTGAGAGTCGATTGGCAGATGAATCGATTTGAATCTAAGCAAACAAATGATTTATGTTTATGTTATGCATAGTCATTGAAAGAATCATGTGAAAATTGTAAAGACGCCTCCCCAAAAAATAAATAATAAATACGAACTGACAAGCGTCCGCTTCACTTTCATTGGTCGTCGTGAACCTCGAACCGAACCTCAAACCGTGTGGGAAAGCCACAAAACATATTTTCCAATAAACATGAGCAGGGAATTCGATTAATTTGAGGACCTCCGCACAATTACCAGTTGCGCAGTTCTGACCCACATTAATTTGCAAATTGCTGCGCCCTGGGCTATGGCGGAAATTAACTAAGCCGCACAGATACCACAAGTGGAAAACAGTAATCCAAGGAACACTTAGAGAAAAAAGCGGTTCCTCAGGTCCAAACGGAACTAAATTTGTAATCATTTTTATATTAAATTTTGCATACCTGAAGCTACATAAGTATATAAAATATCAGAATTTATTTAAGCACTTCACTGTTTCAAATATGAATTAAATTGATTATGTTAATTAAAGATACCTGTAGGTATCGGGTGCACATAAATGAAATAATTTATTATATGATCTCGGTTATTCGACCTCTTTTTGTTCAAGTGTAGTGACTTCAAACTATTTTTTAGTTGCTGCTGCGCACGCGCCACCAAATCGACATTATAACTCAAAAAGCTGGCGGTATCGATTTTGTTACATATTATTTATTATAGCGGCTGCATCGTAACAGCCAGCCCCGACGTGCATGCAGCACCCGTGGGCGTTTAACGGCTCTTGTCTGTGTTGCATATGCTGCAGCAGCAGCAGCAGCAGCAGCAGTTGGAAGTTGGCAGTTGGGAGTCGATGTGGAACTTCCTATGAAACAAGAATAGTAGTTGTGCTGTGTTGCACTTGACTGGCAGCTTAAAGCAGTGGGTGTATATGGCAAGTTTTTAAGTCATTGGTTAAATTATGCAAAAATTCGGCGTCTAGACAGGTGGGTGTGCCCCCAAAATGTGGGCTAACTTACACAAGAGCAGGCAACGATGCGAGGTTCAGGCTCAATGCATAAATCTAGGCTGTCTATTAGTGCTGGTTTTGTTTGCACTCAAGCTGTAATTTTAAAACAGGTAGTCGTGGTCTTGCTAAAATTGATCGACATTATTAAATTACCACAAGGCTCCTGAGATTATAGCATTTAAAAAAATTTATTTTTTATGGTCGATCAGGAATAGTGTCGTATGTGATGCATTTTCACACACTTAAACTATTGTTAGCTTTCTCTGGAATTAGGTTTACTGTTATAGAAAATCTTGTAAATATAAATAAGTAAAAATACAAAGCATTTTTATAATCTTCTTATCACAGCAATAAATATGTACCGGAAATATCTAAAAATTCAACTCAATAGCTGCAAATATGACTCTCTTTTATTCAATTTTTATTACAGATAAAGAATGCTTAATGCCTTTTTTTTATTAGTATTAAAACCATCTTAGTATGTTCCATATAAACATTTGGCAATAAAGAATACGTTACTTGGCTTATTAGCGTAAGAGACTAATCATTAACGGCTTGGCATAATTTATGTGAGTTGTCACAGCCACAGACTGAAAAGCTGGCTAACAAGCAGCTTATGTGGCCTGGCCTATAGGTCATATCTAATGTCCATCAGTTCCCAGACGACATTTGTAAACAAGTTAATTAGACGACAAAAGTGTCGTGTCTTTAAGAACCTGTCAGAATGGGACTGGCTTCATGTGAAAAAACTGAAAGTTTATAATTGAAAGTTGTCTAGAAAGTAGCATCGGGGTGCTAATGGGGGCCATTCATACTTAATAAAATGAAGCATGTGTGATAAGCACACAAATCTCTTAACTTTTATCAAACGGGTCTCTCTTTGCCCCTCTCTCTGTTTTTCAATCTGTTAGCTGGTTGCACATTAGCGATTCTTGTGTTCATTAGCTTCTAACTGTAATTAATTTGAATGAGCCTCATTCGCATAACAATTTATTCATTTATTCCATTTACAGAAAACTGCAGTAGCAAACACAACTTATAATTGTCTTTTATCTGCTTAAATTAGCATATTAGTTAATCATGTTTGTTTTGTTGTGTTTTGATTTAATTATTAAATTTTTCTCCCAGGGGCCCTTTAATTATTGTAATTATGTATACCATATAAAACTCATCCATCATCATGTGTGGCCAAAGAATAAAACGTGTGCATAATGTGAATCTGAGTATTATTATTTCTTCGAATTAAATAAATTGTACAGCCATTGACCTTTAGTTGCGGTAATTGCATTTATATAGCATTAAGCTGTCTCAACATTTATATTCTCTTAAGTGTATTTTGAATTGAACAAAAAGATACCTTCTGGTGTATTTTTTTTATCACTTAGCCATTAAGCCTTCTTCGTGATTCTGCCTTTAATCCCTGCTAATTGGATTTGATATGGTACCTAAAAGAATCAAGAATCTTTTGCAGCCCATTCAGCTCAGCTAATGTGTCTTCAGATCATTTTCATTTATATTCGGCAAATTTACTAATGATAATTTAAATTACAAATTAACTTTTGATGCTACAGTGCAAATTCACATGCTTTTTTTATTGAAGGTAAAGAAGGTGTTAATCGGATTACATTACAAATGGTTTGAAGGACAAATGTATTTTAAATTTATTAGGCTTAACCAGAGGAAAGAATTCAGTTATTCTGTTAGATCAAATAATTCAAAATTTCTTTCTAGTAAATTTTAAATATGACAAATACTATTAGCTTAAAGTTTCTCTTAAATAAAATTAAATTAAAATTACAAACAATTCACAGCTTGCGTTTAAGAAGCTGCCCTTTGGAATGTGGAAACTGCATTTTCAGGTCATCACTTCCATGCTGTATCATTCACGTGGCATTAGAGAGGGATTAAGCGGCGATTACAATAATAATATTTTCAATGTCGATACGGATGCCCTCAATTATCTGGGCTTGGCCAATAACATGTTGCACAAAACTGAATCCGGATATTATAATCATAGCAGAGCTGGGTTTCAAAATTTTTTAATATATTTTAATTTTTCATAGGATGTTTCGGGATTGCCCACATTTTGGAGTAGTTATTAACTATTCGTATTATTATGCAAGGTCGATGAAGACATTTTGAGGTTTAAGTTCCTTAATGAATTCGCTCCGGACATGATACAACTGGAGGAATGCTACGGCTGGCTGCACTCCGGGCCGGCCTATTTCAGCTGGAAGCTGGAAGCCTGAATGAGTTAATTACACTGTGCTTCGTCCAGTTATAAGTAATAATATCTAAAATCTGAAATCAGGAAGTTTTATTTTGAAGTTTTTAGCTCGAGAAGAAGGAGAAGAAACCTGACGTCAAATGAATTTTTGCTTTTTATAGAAGCATCATGTGGAAACTTTTGTGAAACACAAAAGTAGTAATTTTGTTTTGAAAATGCTTGTTGATTGAGATAAGTATTAAAATAATTTACAAACATTTCCCAGGCCAGCTGCATATATATATATATATGATTTGGACATTTCCGATATATAATCTACAGCAAAAGGACGGACAAATTTCAAGTTTCATAAATATTACTTTCACATATCGGGACTAGTTTGCATATCAATGAATGACGGACAGACAGAAATGGCTATATTGATTAGGCTATATTTATTATATTGGATTAGCCATATTTAAGCGATTTTAAAAAATTCTATATGCCACATTACTTTTTGCCTGCAGGGGTATTTAAACTTGTGCACTATTCATATAACAATTGCTGCTTGATTTATTTGTTTTAGATCCGTTAATTGAAAGCAGTTTCAAATTGGTCATGTTGTGTAATCTGGGGCCATTGTGTAGGATAGGATGGCTATTATTGACATAGTCGGTTCGATTAGTTAGTTAAAGTTAACTGGCACAGCTGAAAGAACAACGGTTTTGGTTGCTGCCAGAAAACGGCTTTGGCCGCGATTTGTGGGCAGTAGCAAGTTTGCCAAAGAGCCATACAGCCATGGAGCCAAAGCAGAGTTATATGGCTGTTGGATCGTAATGCATCGCATCGAGTACCAGTATGCGAGTATTGGTAATATGAATGTAGGTAAACAAGGGTATGCTTGTTGTTTGCACTCGGCGCATCGATTTGCTCAATAACTCATTTAAAAGCGACGTCCGTATATACTGGCATCCAATAATGAACAAATAAAAGCCGAAATCTTCCACATCGAACAATGCAAGCATAAAATGCCAATGAGCCCCGTCCAGGCACTTGGCTCAGGTTTAGGCCAGGTCCATGCTAACGGTGCACATGTGTGCAGCGAAAAAGATAGAAAGAGATAGAGAGACTGGCCAATTGACCGCATTTGTGGCACACAAAAACAATGCAGCAAGAAAAAAAAAGCGAAAAGGATGTCAGTCATAAGCAAGAAGATACATTGCCGCCGACTTGTAGGAGTAGGTAATATGATATGGCCAATATGATACAGCCGCCAAGCATAAATCACATATGTACGTACATGTGCAAGCCAGCACCAGAGAGAGAGACAGGGAGAGGGAGAGGGTGAGAGAGAGAAGGGGGTACTGTGAGGGATTTGGGCAGAAGAGTTATGTCTGCACGTCGAAATGAAAATGCGCCTGAGAAATGTGCGCAGATTGCATGCCAAATTGAAAAGTTGATTATGTCCGATTTACATAGTCGCGAGGAGTACAATTCAATTGAGTTACGAGTCGAGTCGCTCGTCTTACCTGATTGTGCCCTTAACCTACTTTCATCTTTGGCCATTTATTTATGACAAGTCGTAGAGAGTCTGTCTCCCTCTCTCTCTCTCTCTCTCTTTCTCTCTCTCTTTCTCTGTGTTCCACATGCATGACACCCGCAAATAATGTAAACCAGAAGACACAAGACAGGCAGCTCGTGCTTTAAATGATGTTGTTCCCTCCATTCCTTCATCCCTGCCAGCTGCTGCTGGACCTTTGCGTTTCACGGCATTTCATGCATAAATTTCCCCAAAATGCTATCAAAAGTGTGCATCTTACGCCAATTGTAAATGGTTTGTAGAAGACGAGCTCACGCTTAACCCACGTCAGAACTATGGCAAATTTGGTAGTATAGAATACTTCAACTCCTCCTCCTCCTTTGCCTTCTACATCTTCTTCTCCAGCACCTCATTCACCTCTCCAACGAACTTGCATGTCTATTTAAACCTTAACATGTCGCTGACAAAATGCTCAACAATGAAGACAACAGCAATAAAAGCCAGAATAAGTCGCCATCCTTGGAATGCCGAAGATTGCATACCCTTGCAGACTGCAATCCACCGATAACTTTACATAATAGTAAACCCATCTGTCCCAATCTATTGTCTATAGCAAAATGTCTGATATATCAGATGCTAAACACTAATTGAAATTTCTATATTTATCTTATAAGTCTGATTTTGTCTGAATTAACTTTACTGCACATTTATAATACCTTCTGTGAGGGTATCAAATCAGCAGCCTGCCTGTTGTTGTGGAATTGTGCCAGTAGTGTTAGTCAGCGTTTGGGGCATCTAACAGGAGCAGCAGGATCAAGTCTTGTTAGTGCTCTCCATCATTTGTTGCATGTTGCTTGTACCCCGTTGTTGCCGGTTGCTGTTTAGACGATGTCTCAGCACTGATAGGCAACGACGCTTGCCGGGATTCGGATTTGGGATACTCGATGCTCGGTTCTCGAGTTGAGTTTTGCTGCATCGGCTTAGGCATTCATAGTATTAGGCAACCAGTCAACTAGTCAGCCAGCTCCCAACGGGGCACAAAGTTCACGACACTTTTCTGGCTTCTTCTCCGACTCCTTCTTCTCTGAGGTAACTTTGATGTAAATTCTGCTTGTATGATGTTCTCAGTTGTGGGCCAGAGATTCAAGATAAGCAAATTTGTGTAAGCTGATTGTGAGCATTCTTTTTGTACACATCATTAATCTAGCAGAAAATGGGCGAAAGACAAAAACCTTAATCGTGCGTAGCAATTAAAACTGATCTTAAAAGAAAAGGCTTTGCTGTGCTTATTCTATTAAATCGATTACCTTTCAATGCGATTTTAATCGACATAGTTTCAATATCTGTTAGCCTCCTATCATTTAGCTATCATAAATCATTCAACAGTTAAGTGAACTGAGCCCTACTCGAACTCAAAAAGAAAAGCAAAAGTTCTGTTCCATAATTAAAATCTTTCACTGTGGGTCATTTTAGGCCAAAGCAATTTGAGCTGTGGCCGTTTCGCACAAGCTTTATGATTATTTGCATGAATCTTTAGTGGCAGATGGTGAGCTGAAACTTAAGAGGAAACCCCTCGAAAGTTGTGGGAAACAAAATGACATTCCATGGTGTTAATGATAACTGATACTCTCAACTTTTGACTCATGGCGAACTGTGAGACACGTGCCACACAAATTCTTTTGAACTGTGAACAATTATTGGCTATTAGCGGTTTCACTTTTAACTGAAATAAAATGAGAGGATTTATTTGCGAAATAATATCGACTTTTGTAACTTTCTGTTGCCAGTTCACAGTTAATGGTAATAGATTCAAATGTATCTTATGGCAGTCACCACATTTGACCAGGTTCAAATGGATTCGATTAACATGCAAAGTGATGCATCCTCGATGCTGATGTGGTTCATCTTTCATCTGGTCAAAATCGTGACATGAATGTGAGAAATGGGAACATCGCAGCCAAGGATGTTGCCACTGAGCAACGGAGACCTTGGATGTGTGTCGCTGTTGGATGTTGGATTTTGATTTAGATGAGAGCCGCTTTTGTTTGACACTCGACATGAGTGAAATGATAAGCATTGCGAAGAAATGCGAAGAGAGTTCAACTCTGGTCTGGACAAAGAGAGATTGAGATTCTACTGCTTGCAGACATTCTCCTTTTCGATTACCATTATTTCATTAAATTCATGTGATTAGAATCACTTTCGAGTTGCGAGTGGCGAGTTGCAAGTTGTGAGTTGCATGAGTTCGCTGCAAAGTGAAAACGCACTCTCGATGGGACGTGAGACAGAGCTGAATGATGACCAGATGACCACAATCACATGAGCTGACTGACTGACTGACCACTGAGAACATGTGGAACATATTTATTGGCAAACAATGAAATAATATGGGAAAGGCCCTGGGACAGAGAACCGAGCGAGCAGCAGTTGCCAACTCGCAGCGAACTGGCTACGACGCAAATAAATAAAATGAAAATTGCAATGAATTTCACTCTTGTGTGAAGAGGAGAGGCTCTAATCAGAGACTCTATACTCATGGCAAGGGCAACTGGAAAATGGCAACTGGCATTTGGTAACTGGCAACTGGCAACTGGCAAACAGGCAATAGGCATCTGAAAACGTTGCCAAAATGCAACCTGAGCCACATGCAACATGAAAGTGGAAGCGAAGTGGAAACAGAAACCGACTACTGACTCAGTGAGTGTGGGGCAACTGAAAAGCCAAAGTGGCAATGGCCTGGGAATTGGGCTAATTGATGTTTAGTTGCACTTTTACCCAAAAACCGTTTACACAACTGCCAATTGCCAACGGCAGCCAACTGCAGCAAATGAGACTTCTGCAGATCCATATCTAAGGGCTCCAATACGACAAAGAGGAACACACTCACACGTATATAACAAGACTATAAATTGGATCGAGTGTAGGCAGTTCCTCTGTCTCTGTCTCTCCTCCTCCCTCCTCGTTTCCCGTCAGCGACACGGATGCATCTTAATTAACTCAACTGGGATTGAGATCAGGCTTAAAGGCGGGAAACGTGTTTTAATTGAATTCAATTAATTATTGACACATTTCTCGAAGTAAGGAATTCCAAAGCGAGTTCTCATCTCTCCTTCTCTTTCTCTTTCTCTGTGTCTCTCTTAGTGTCTCCTCCCTCGCAGATAAGCGAAAACGTGAGCAAACTCAGTTGTGGAGTAAATTTAGTGGCTTGGACAACCCCGAGATGCGATGCATATGGAAATGCACTTTCTAAGGCGGCAGCTGTTCGTCCAATGGAAACGTTGCTAATATTATGGAAATTGGAATTTTAACCCAATTTCTGGGAATATATTCACCCACTGACATACTGACTAAAGTCTATACATGATTTCAATACCCTCTGTTTCGGTATGAGCCGCATTCTAATTGCCAATTTTATTAGTGGGTAGCTGAATAGAAGTAGTGGAAGATGCTATTGATATGTCTTCTATATTCTAAATAGAAGTAATGGAAGATAGATATTGATATTTCTTCGATCTTCTATTTAACGGTAGCAGAAGTGTTTGTCTCATTGAAATACGCATTCACATCTGGTGACAGGTACAATGGACATTTGTTACCCTACTCAATAGCAGACAGTAAAGATGCTGTCGGTAAGAAGAGAAATAAGTAAGTAGGAATAGGAGTAGGATTAGGAGTAGCAGTAGCAGTAGGTGTAGAGGAAAGAGACATTGGAACATTGACAAAGACGGGCAAACATTTCAAACATCTGCTGCTGCCTGTTGACGTTGAAAGGAGAAGATTGAGCCAATAGCAACAGCAACAGCAACAACAACAAGAACGGCAACAGCAACAGCAACGGCAACTGCACCAGCAATGCAAACAGCTTCAACTAAAACACATCTCAAACGGTTTACTTTTCTCACCCAACCACGACTCTCGAGTCGACCACAGGCGTCCACAGCCAGTTGGCCAACAATCGATTGGAATGCCAGTTGCGGGTGTCGTTTGAATCGAAGCTGGAGCTGAAGCTGGAGCTGAGCTGCTCTTGACTTTACTTTTGGCCAAGAGATGTGACAAAAGTGCAACAAGTGCCGCCCACTCCTCCCCTTCGGCACCCACCCGCATCTAGCGCCCCCAATGGTGTCATTTGAATATCAACATTTGTCATCGTGTGTCGTGTCGCATTCCGCGAGCCGTCGCCAGTTGCAGTTGCAGTTGCGGGCTTCGAAATGTGCCCAAAAATAAACAAAATCCAATTAAAGTCAAGTGGAACATGGGCAACAGGAACAGCAACAGCAACAGCAACAGTTGCTGTTGTCATTGTTGTTTCGAGTTTTTGGTCTTTTAATTGAGCATCTCTAAAGTAAGTAAGAAATGCAAATTTTGGTGCCCCACACTGAGACTTGGCTACTTAGAAGGATTTCAGCATTGGACTAAAATGGCAACTACTTTTCGGGGCAATTTCGAACACTTTCCCTTGCCAGAAATAAGAGACGAGAAAAGAGTAAAACAGATCCGAGCAATCCAATAAAATTCGGGCTAGTAATTGAAACGCATTGTGGCCAAATGGTAACAAAACAACGTTGGCAGCTTTGTCTCTGGGCTCTAATGGGCGTTGGCAGAGATCTGGCACCAGGACAACAGCTCAAGATTTCAACAGCAGCAGCAGCAGCAGCAGCAGCAACATGACAACAACAACAATGCTTGTAGGCGATGACAGGCCAAGAAATTGGAAATTGGAAACCACAGTGACTAAGGCTAGGAGTGGATTGGGGAAGGGGGAAGTACGCACAAGGGGCCAAGATGGGAGATCTGCGAAAATGTTGCGAAAAGTAGGTGAGGCAGCATCTAACGAACTGAATAACTGGAGACTCTCCAAGTGCTGGACGGTATCAATGAAAGCCAATCGGACATGGGTGTCGCATTGGCAGCCAGAGGAGAATGCCTACTAGGCAGCCAGTGGGAGGCAAGCAGCTCACGCACTCCTTAGGAGGGAGCGGTGAGAGAGTGGGGAGTGGGAAGTAAGAAGGACAGATCTGGGGCTGCCTACCAGTTGGAGGCTTATAAGGCAAGGCGAACAGCAACCAACACAATGTGACTCGATTTGTTAGCGATTTGGTTAACGCAAATTTACGGCTGAATGTGGAATATTTTTGGGATTCCCCCCTATAATCAAATCCAGCTAGGTGGTCCGAAGGAGTGTCGAATTGCGTTCTACACGAAGTTGACCGCTGCAGGAGTGTCCTCACTTGAGGTAGATCTGCTGTTACCTTCTTCATTTGATGAGTGGGCAATTAGGTGTTAGCGAAGCAATTACAAATTTCTACAGCTTGGAAAGAAGACTCTTCCTTAATATTTCTCTCTGGCAGCCCATTTGTCATATGAATAAGCATTAGTATTCACAATCTAACAGTGCCTCTTAAACATATGGCAATGATTGCCATTGTCAGAGAAAGAGAGAAATCTGGAGGTAGAGGAAGCATCCTCACTGACAATGGTCACGCGCATGAGAAGTAAACGACTTAACCTTTTTTGGCATTTTAGAGGCAGATAAGAACGGTATGAGATGAACACTGATCACTGATGATAGATCAGACGAGGGACATAGACAGGAATCATAAAATCAGCAAAAAGTCAAAGTCGATAAGTACCATAAGCATGAGCAATTAGTTGATGAAAATGATGATGATGATGATGATGACGACAGTGGGGGAGAGAGGAGGTATTAATGAAAAGCTGCATCCTGGTGCAGAACGTTGCGTTGTCGTGAGGGTAACGGAGATGCTGATGAGGAGCACGACGGTGCCTTATTGGCGCAAAGAGTGCCACCGAATATTCCCTGGATCGTGATGAGTGTCCCGCTTGTCATTTGTTGCCTCGAGAGCAACACAAACAACAACAACAACAACAATAAAATTCTTATCTGAAATGCCGTTTAAAATGAAGCGAACTCACAAAGTTTTCCAGTCCCACACGAAGAAACCGAAATCAGAATACGAAACAGAATCATAAATTAAATCTGAATTTAATTCGCAATTATTCTGACCCCTCCGCAACTCGTTCGCGGTTGTTTGTCTCTGCTGAGAAAAACTGAGATCCCATCTACAACCGCAAAATGAATATAAATACAAACAATTGCCCCCTCCCCACCCTCCCTTCCCAACTCAACGTCTTAGATGCTCGAGAGATGACCCAAATTCTGCATAATTGTTTCTCCGATGCAGTTTCTTGGTCCACTTTGCCTCTTTCCCACCAACAGAACCAACATAACCACCTGAAGCACGAGACCAAACATATCGCACTGAGATACCTCCAATTCGCCCCAAAAGCGAGAAAGTTCATAGAGATCCGCCCCATCATCTCTTGCGGATCATTTGTGTGGCGTCGCGACGGCGTTGCCTGCATATTATCCTGACACCCGCCTTAGTCTAGGCCAGTCCGGTCCATTTGCTGTGGTGGACGCACAAGTGGTACTTGACCATCCGACACTGAGCTTGCGTGTGTTTTATATTTCTTGGCTCGATTCGGTTTTGGATCTCGTGCTTTGGCCTTCTCCACTTGAGACTCCAGTTGTATCGAGTCGGTTCGAGGCGAGGCGAGGCGTTAGACTTTGATATTATAACTGCAATTAGTCGACATGGTCTCGAGTGCTATCACTGGAATCTGCACTATGCACAACCCTCCCTTCTTAGTCCTCCCCCGCCCAGCTCACAGATGAGTGTTGCAGTGAGAGTTAGACTCGATTTGATTTTCTTGGATTCCGCACTCTCGCATGTCTCGAGTGTCAGATGATTGGACACAAAACATTGCATTTGCAGAGTGACTCCGGAGACAAGGAAACTTTCGATTGGACTCAAGATATGCACCAATCTAGGGGTCAACAGCACTAAAAACGGGAAACTCAACTCGGATAGATGCCATTGAACCCGTCCAAGTTAACAAGCAAACAAACTTCGTTGTCAAAATGCTAACTCTTAATCTTAATCGAAGTAAGCTGGCTAAAAATATCGTAAGAGAAGTGGGGGAAACTCTATGAAACAGTTAGACGCCGATTGGTTGGCTTCATAACAATTTCCTGCCAATCAGAGCAACAACTGAGACGATTGCCAAGTCCAATCCCAGACATCCCTCCAGGCCAGCCTTCTCTGTCTATGAAGTCGCGCTTGGAGTGTGACCGAGTCTAAGCACGCAATTAATTAGTGGCACTGGCCAAGATGGGGCATTCTGTCGAGACGAAACCAACTGACCCAACGAGTGATCCACCAAAACGGCAGCAGAGATCATCAAGCCACCTACGCTTACGGTACTTCCATCCGAGACCAAGACTAAGACTACAACTTGGACGACAGTAAATTAATCGGACTGTGCAGCGTCTCGGAATAATGACAGACCTGCAGAGGAGAGGGGATTGTGACCAGCTGGCAGTCTCGCCGCGGGGCTGCCACACTTTTGACGTCTTTTTGGAAATGATTCGCAATTTATCATCGCTCTATTTGTTATTTTTCAGTTCGTCAACTGAAAGAGTTTGCTTAAAGAGTAGTCGGGAGACAGGGATAAACATGTCGATTTGTTGTCCTGAGGAGTTGAAAATGGGTCAGTTTGGGTTTGCTTTTAATTAATTTGGATTAAAATGTTAGAGCAAATGGCAAGGGAGCTGTCGGAGTGCCTGATATGCCAAAGAAGGCGTTGGCGGTTTACCGTTTGCTGGACTCACCTGAGCGAACCGCTTCAGACTGTGGTTTCTGTTTGTGGTTCTCTGCTTTCCGCATCGGACCAAAGGCCAGGCGAATTTTGATATTGAAATTGCTACCTTGGCACAGCAACAACCACAACAACAAATACAACAAACACTGAGGAAAGCTTCTGCCCGAGGCGAGGCCTTGATAACATCAGCTGAAGTGCTTGAATGTCAGGGTGAGGTGTAGGTTGAGAGAAGGGTCGGGAGGTGGAAGTTGGGAATTCCAGCTCCCACAACAACGGAACAGAGCCGAACCAAACCAAACAGAACAAAGACAACAATTCCATTTGGTAAACGTTTGCTTTGAACAGAGCCAAAAAAAGAGGAGGGCGGGAAAATGCAACGCCAAGAAAAAATAAGGTAAAATAAAATGAAATGGAATGAAAAATAATCTACAGTTTGCGCTGGGCTTGAGTTAGTTTGTGCTTGACTTTGGCCAAATGTAACTACAATTTAAATGCTAATCTGGCATCTGTTGGCGGTCGCCAGTTGCCAGTTGCCAGTTGCCAGTTGGCGGTTGGCGGACAAAGCCCAAACAACTCCGCCCCAACAACGCTTCGAAAATGCTCCAAGTGAGGGTGGAGACTGTGTAAACAAATTTGCAAAGGTAAGGAAGGGGGGGGGGGGTGGATATGGGAAAGAAGAGCAGCATGTTTGCTCATTAGTTGCTAGAGAAATGTCCAACCCGGTTTGGTTTGTTGGTGTTTTATTTATTGTGTAATTGTGGCTCCTGTCCAACCTCTGCTCAGACTGGGATCGCTCTGCTCTTGGGTTGTCTAATTAATGTTCACGCCTGTAAATTGCCGACTTAATTTGTGGCGGATGCCTGCTCTGAATTCGGAATGCTTCCAAAAGATTTGCCGCAGAAATGTTGCAACAGTTCCGTTTGCCAGACGAGGCTCATAAGTTCAACGGAAAAAAGTACCGCTATGAGCTAACCTCACCTTCGTCTTCGTCTTCACCTCTCCCCTTGGGAGAAAACCGCGTCAGCTCAGTTGGGGGACATTGTAAGTGGAAATGGAAGCAAAATCAAAACCAAAAGAACATTTGTAAGCTGCCAATTATTATGAAATGAGCAGACAGCAACAACGACGACGACTGCAACAACAACAACAACAACAATAGCAACAGAAACAGAAACAGCGACATTCAAGCTTGGACCAGAAAGTCTCAGACTTGGGTTCAGACCTGGTCAGAATCCCCTCTGAAATCGAAAAGCGCGTCACGCCGAAATCCGCTGGCTCGTTACCATTTCGAGGTTTGAGCGCCGGCAATCGGAAGAATAGACTCTGTCTATTGGTTTCCCTACATCACGTCCCATCCCCCATCCCTCCCCTACTCCTATCCACAGTTACTTTCCTCACAGTTAGCTCACAGTCCAGTTGTTGTTGGGGCCGCCTCGCGTGCTGCCAAACCGCCAATTACCGAACATCAAAAAGCAGTTTCCCCCAGCTTCCCTCAGTTGCCCTCACTCACTTTTAGCTGCTTTGCCTGCCTAATAATTTGCTCTCTGACTTTGTGTGGCTTTGTTTGTACATTTTGGATATCTCCCCTCCCCAAACCCTTCCACGCCCCATCCCATATCGTACCCTTTCCGATCAGACAAAAAGCAACCACGTTGGACACCCAAAAAGGTGTTCGAAATGTTAAGAATCTTTGGCCGAATCACGCAATGTTCTGAGCCCTGAGCCCTGAGCTCTGAGCCCTAAGTTCTGAGTGAAGGAAATGAAAATGCAAATGCCAAATGCCGAATTCTCTCTCTCTTTTTGAGATCTCTCGTGGCTCACGCTTTGATACATTTTCGGGCAAGTGACACGCCCACAAGCGAAACAGAGCTTGGAACTGAAATTAAATTAATTATATCGGGTATAATAAATAAAGAGAGTGAGTTACCCAACGCGCTCACATCTCTGGTGCGGGGTCACTTTGACATTGTTATCACGTCAGTCAGTGGCCTATTTACGAGGTGTTTGGTATTCCCCTTCTTCTTCTTCCTCTTCTCCTCCTTGTCACCAACAGAACAACGATGCGTGACAAGCAAACAACTGCAACACGTTTCGGGTTGTTGGATCAACCAAATTAGAAATGAAATTCTGTAATAACAATAATATTATCTGACACGATACCAAAACATTCTTGAGTATATCATAATATATACAAAGACTCTTTAGAGATCAATAAGCGATTCCATAATAAATAATTATTGTCATCATGTCACATTTGTTGTGATAATGATCAGTAAATGAACAGAGAACATTCTTGGCAATCAATACTGGTATTACGATAAACAGTTGTGATTATCAACCCACTGATCCATAAAAACAAACTGACTGAGTGTAAATCAATATTGAAATCGTTTTCCATTCTCTCTTATTTTAGATCCCCAGCATTGAGAAACTCATTACAGAGGTGAGTTCTCAATTGGCATCTCTTCGTTTATGCGACGAAAGTCCTTTTATGATCGTCTTCCTTTGATGGGATCCGCTTTGCGTAGGCTCCTCCACTTCCAATTTACAATGACAAACACGTTCACAAAAATTGCAGAAGCTTTCATCTCTCATCGCACATCGCTCATCTAGCCTCATCTCGTCTCATCTCATCGTTCACGCCTGTGGTGCATCTGCCGCTGCGATCTTGGAGAGCGGCTTGCTTGCTAATGTGCGAAGCTAACTCGAGGATCGCGTGGGCCGATGAGTGTTGATGCAACAGTGTTGCGGCAACAAGTCGCTGATTATCTCTCGTAGCTCAGCAGTTGATTGGAGCAGGCTCGAAATGAGCTTTATACACATAACTGCTACTCCAAATTATGCCGCTATTCCCATTGTACCGCATGACGTCGTCGAATTCGCAAACATTTCCAAAGCCTTTGAGAGAGAGTCGGAGTCGGAGTCGGCTTTGCTGGTGCAAATTATTGGCGCTGAATGGGAATGAACTAGTCTTTAGTATTCGGAGCATCCTGTTTGGATCGGGGCGATCGACGGGGGCTCCATTTTATTGCTGCCTTGATTTATGCAACATTTTCCGCAATAAAAATGCCATCGTCTTGAAGAATTATTACATCATCACGTAATAGGCCTCGTCTCCAGTGTCCAGTGTCCAGTGTCCATTGTCCAGCCTGCAGCCTCCATCCTCCATCTCAGCTTCAGCCTCAGCCTCAACCTGAACCTTTGCATCGGCGCCACGCCCGTCTTTGGTCTGTTGGTAGTTGGCAGTTGGCAGTTGGCAGTTGGTGGTGCCAAATTACCCTCGGATGTATCTATGCAGTGTTCTCCAGCGATCCTCGGTGGAATCTTTCGCGCTGTCATAAATCAGTCGCCAGCCTCAAGTTGCCTCAAGTTGCAAGTTGCAAGTTGCCGAGGCATTAAATACTCGTACTCTCCTCTTAAATTGCAGGGCACGAACAGCTGGCAGACCTCTGCACAAGTGTGTGCCACAACATGAGAAACAGCAACAACAAAGCGACTATTAAGTGTCGTGTCATCCTCAGTGATCCATCATAGCATAGAAGATATCTTCTCCTTCCTCAACTTCTCCTTCTTCTTCACCGTCTTCTCTTTAGTGTTTGGTAAGAAACAGAATGGAAAATGAACTTGGCACGTGTCCATCAACTCAAATAGAAGTCGAAGAAGTGCAGCAGTGTGGGAGAGGGATGGGGGGAGGTGTTAATGTGTGAAGAATTCAACGAAATGCTGTAATAACTAGCCAAATTAGGCATCAGAAAGCGCGGGAGATTGCATCCCGGTCATATCCAGAGACGTTTCTGTTTACTATGTGGCAGTTGCCCGATTGCTTCAAATAGCCCATTGTCCCAGCAGATAGAAGTGAACCCAATGCGGAAGTCGAAGCTGAGGCTGAGCAAAATATGCAGCAGGAGCACACTCCCCAAATGCCCATTTCATATAATTTCTATTATTTCTGGCAGCTTTGCCAACTTGTGCCACCAGGTGACAGTTACAATGTAGAAACAATATACAACAACTACTAATGCCAAGCCAGCTACGATCCCACTTCGATCGCCACTGATCGCCACCGACTAAGAATCGTACTCAGAGACTCAGACTCAGAGTTGGATTCGAAAAATGTTCTTCAGGCATGCACTAAAATAAACTGTGGGATGTGGTATGTGGTCTGTGTTTGGGGACATTGCCACCGTCTAGGAGCTGGCACTGTCGCAGCCATAATCGCCGAAATGATCATCATAATCGTGATCGTTTTCGGGTTTGTGGCTTTGCGCTTTGGTAAGTCTTTGTGGTCCGTCCGAGGTTGTTGTCTTGTCCTCGGAGAGCCATTTTTGGCATGCGTTCGGCAGAGAACACTTCCTGTGGGAACTACTCAAGAACTTGTTCCATTCTGGATGTTTTCTTTTGCAGCCCAGCTAAGTTGCAGTTGCAGTTGCAGTTGCCATGTTGCAATGTTCCACGTCATGTTGCCTGACCATTTTATGGCTGCTCTCCATGAAGGCTGCACCCACAAGAAGTCCAAGTCCTCGCCTAGCCCCTCCTCGCCTCATCTTGCCATCCTCTAACTATTACCAATTACCATTTTGATCGGTAAAGAGTATCTTCATACGTAGTTCATCTCATATACCATTCGAGCATAAATCAATTAGTGAAGTGCAACAGTTTTGCAACGGGTTCGCTTTGTCTTCTGTGTTCTGCTTTTGTGGCATGTTGAACGCGAGGCGAACATAAATTGTGGAAGCTAATACCTCTTTTATGTTGCAGCAAATTAGAGCAGATTCTTGATTGGTCTAAAATTTATACAAAATCGAAGAATCGAAGGGAAGAACTTGTTAACACCTGAACAACTTTTCGTTAACTAGGCCGATTAGTTCTCTCTTTAAAATATATCTCGGGATTACTATCTTTTCACCTCAATTGCGCATCCGCAGTTTGTGATGGAGCAGCTCATTAGAGATGAGGAGGTGTGGGATTCAAGGTCGCATTTGGCTGGAATAGGGAAAAGTTGCAAGCAAATGGAGCATCAGATGATCAGAAACAGGTGTTGCCACTATTGACAGTTGCTTGATTGCTTTGTGTGGCATGTGGCAAGCTTTAAGCCTGCTCGCCAAGAAACCAAAGCAAAATACTTTTCCAGCTGCCGGCAACATTATTTGCGTCCACGCCCCCCTTTCTCGAGGAAGAAGACAACTGCATTTTGGGCTTAGGTTGTGGTTGAAGCAGAGGAATCGTCGCCTTGTCGACCGAGAGAGCTGGAAACGCCCAAGGCAAACACTGCTTGATTTATCCCTGCCCCTCCCCCCGTAGCCCCATTTGGATTCCCGCCCAGCAGCGGGCGCAAATATAAAATAAAATGTGAAAGAGATTGGATGGAATCGATATTGCATCATCATATCAGATCCTCTTCAAATGCAATGGCATCAATTTGCGAATATGTGTCCGCCATCAAATGATGACCAGGAAGATGATTGAACTAATGAGGATGAGTGCCAATTTGCATGTTTCGACGCAGTTATGAATGAAAGGTGCACCCTAGAAGGAGAGAGAGAGAGAAGCTTTCATCTTTGTCCACTTAAGGAACGAGCAACCCAATCGATTTCATGTGACACCTCTGCGTACCCATAACTCATAAGGTTCATATCAAACCGGACTGGCAATAAACAAGAAGAGCCACAGCAAAAAACAACAGCAATTAGAAGAGGAGGCAGAAGCTGGCGATGGCCGATGGCCGATGGCTGGTGATTGAGTTGCAGCTCAGGTGGCTCCACTCCACTCCCCGTTCCCGATCCCGATTCTAATTGATGGCGAGACGCTCTTCTCGCGATCCTCCAACGGACCAGCGGGCAGATAGCAAACAGGAAAATTCATATTACGAAAAAACTGCATCGTTTAAGTGTCATTATTGGGACCAGAATCTCAACAAGTCGCTGCCGTTGTCGTGTCTTCAAATGAACATGGAGCTATAGCTGGAGTTGAAGCTTGCGATGGGGTTGCAGATGGTTGCATTTGGAGATGGAGATGACTACTTTCACCGCTCAACTCAGAATTCCTTTCTGCGAGCGTGGCTACAGCCAGACATCGGTCAATCCGCCATCTTCTATCCTTCTTCCCCTCGAACACATTCAAGATCTGTTGGCCACAGCCAACACCTCCGCAGCGTCTCCTCTCGTTCCTCTCTCCACTGAGGTGGGGCCATCGCTCAGCTTCAGCTTCAGCTCCAGCTGCTGCGCAAGTGCACCTTACTGGTATTTTTGTCTTTCTTATCTGCTCATTGCTCATTGCATATGGCTCATGTGTTGTTGCCAGGTTTGACTCTGTGGTTTTTACACCTTGCTTTGAGTTCGGCATATAACTGCACAGATCGAGAATTGCAAAGTGTGTGTTGTCGCTGGGTTTAGTCGTGTTTGGTTTATGTTGGTGTCTTTGGTTAAGGGCGTTAACTGGGTTAAGCGCTCGTTGACAGTTTTATGTTGACAGCAGGGAAGTCAAGAATAGACCACAAGGCAGGCGTTGACGACGGATAGTCAGTCAGTCAGTGGCACACACCAAACGAGAAACTTATTAAGAGTGAAAATTCTTGTTGCCTTCTAGAAGAATGAGTTTTTTGTCTCTGCATGGAAAGCTGAATCGAAGAAGTGCCTTAACTGCAATTAGTTATATGGCCCTGGAGGGAAAAAGTGGTGGGCAGCCCCATCGAAAAGTGAAATAAAACAAATGACATGCGGTGCAATCAAGAGAAAGGTTTTTACAGTTCTAGATCCAGTTGAAGTAATCAAGTTCGTCGCCTCAGTCATTCGATTTTATTTCCACGTTGGATGTGGGTCGAGTCTGCGCTGCACTTTCAACTCCGCTGGCGCCTCTGATGGCAACTTTCATTCACATTTGCGATTCTTATCAGCAATTAGGCGTGGATTGCGAGTCGGAGATTCCCTTCAGATTTTACCCACTGAGTATAAATCTTCTTTTGCGAATTCTCAGTATTCCTTTCTCCCGTTGCATTCCAAGCGAAAGTATCCAGCACATATCGAGTGACGTCTGTGGTGTGTCGATCCACATCTAACGAACAACAACAACAAAAATCCAGAAATGCAGCCTGAAGTGAGGCAAACACACAAAACAAACAAACAAACAAACAGACGGACAAACAAAGTCGATCAATTTACAAACAACAATGCAACAATGAACGAGAGTTTGAGAGTCGATTGATTGCCGGAAATATAAACAGTCGACAACCTGCAATAACTCCTCCCTCTTTCAGACTCCCCTCTTCATCAGTGTTCTCCTGACCGACCTTCTCGGGCGAATCTCAATCAGCAAGAAAGCAACGCAGAATGTGCGAAAATCGAAAGGAAATTTGCATGTCACTCAATTTGGTCAAATCAGACCGAGAACAGAGCGACACAAATCTATCTGAGGAGGGTTTTTAGGCCATGTTTGCTCTACAAATGAACTCATAGTCGTTGTTGTTATTTATCTTGTTATTGTAGTCACTTTCAACGGTGAGCTTGGCACAATTCCCGAGCTTAAGATTGGCAACAAATATATTTGAATATCGATGTGACACCAAAAGCAAAAGTCAGCTGTCGTTGTTGGCCTATTGAAATGGCTTATTGACTTCCTCAGATACACAGATAAGATAGGAATGAGCTAGAAATAATTCACTTGACCCAAGAATGACCTGGGAACTAAGAACTGCTATTCTTAAACTATTTCCAACATAATTCAGCAAATATTTCTGACAGATTTAATTAATTCTTGGGAACAACACAATTTTGGGTAGCGATCTGTTTTAAAGATTACAATTAGAGCACATATTTTGCAAAAACAACCACAATTACTCAATCACGAATAAACAAGAAGATAAAGAAGAAGAAGAAGAAGAGAAGAAGTGCCTCGTGTCTGACTTTATTGCTTAATCAATCTGCAGCACAGAACAGAACCAATCTCAGCCCTAGAAATCAGCAGAAATCAGAAGCGTAACAAAATCAGAACTCGATGAATTTTCATTCACACGGCGAGGGAAACGGATGGCGATTGCAGACTTCCTGCTGCCAAAACGCTTTTCCGAAAGACTAAATTTCTATAATTGGTTTATCAGATTCATCGCTTATTGTTGAACAAATTGTATAATTCAGTTGAGGCGTCAATTATCTGGCACAAAAGCGACAAAAGCTGATGACGTCGTCGATTTATCGCCACAGAATCGAAGAGTTGTTTGTTGTTTGTAGTTTGCCCGAATGGAAGTAACAGTAAATATATAGTATATATATATATATATGTAACTGAATGCAATACAATTGCAAGTGTAACTGAAATGCATGAGAAATTGGGTGGAAAAAGTACGACGAGTGCATTTCGCTTTGCTTTCGTTGAGACTCTTCGATAATATTTAATTGCACTATCAGTCTGTGTGTATGTAAGAGTGTGTGTGTGGTGTGTATGGTGTGTGTGTGTGTGTGTGTAAGTCTGCTTAGAGTGACGAACAGTTTCAATCAGATTTGACACATGTGCAACTAGTTGACTTGTGGTTTTTGTTGAGGCATAGGATTTGTTTGTCTGCCAGTTGCGTAACTTGCATGAAGATGACTTCAGGTACCTCCCCCACTCCCTCCACTCCCCTCCTCATCATCTGCTTATCCTCTGTCCATGCGACAATCGGTGGCCTCATTAATAGCTTTGCTTAGCTCCGATTTGATATCTCGTATTTAATTAGCCATGCGTTTGGGTTAATGATCATCACAGTTGCTGTTGTTTTTGTTCTTGTTGTTGTTGTTGTTGTTTTTGTTGTTGCAGTTGTGGTTACAGCTTTGGCCATTAGAAAGCTGCAATGTTCTTTTATAGCTGGCTGATAAAGAGACAGAGCGAAGAGCGTCTCTTTTGATGAGCTCTTTTGCTGTCTCTTCGTTCGATTAATGCACCTGTCTGCCTCCAGACCTGGAATTCAACGAATATGCATCGCAGTTGTCTGGCCAAAGATGAAGATGAAGCTGAAGTTGGAGCTGCGTGCAATGGAATCGCATTAGAAAATCATTTAGCTCGACTGCGATAATTGCATTTTATTGCTTCCGACAGGTTGTCCGTTACAATCTTAGGCGTTCAGAGAGAGGGGGGTGACAAAGTGAGAGAGAAAAGCTTTGCAGCTCCGAAGAAAGTGGCAGCAAAGAGCACAGCTGAAGAAGAGAGAGCGCGAGACATTAGTGAAGAGCGAGTACCATTAGCTTTCTGGCCGGTGGTTTTTTACCGGTTTGCGTGACTGCAGAGAGAGCTGCCACAAAACGTTAGTTTGTTGTATCTTCTGCTGCTGCTGCTGCTGCTTCTGCTGCTGCTTCTGCTGCTGCTGCTGCTTGCTGCTGCTTGCTACCAACTTTTAAAGTTTTCCGCGGCCTTCGAAGCGAACATTCAGTGTCAAGGTGCTCGATCTGGCAGTCGCAGTCGCGGTCGTCTCCGAGTAATAGAAGCTAACGAACTTTGGAGAGCATTTCGATTCCATTTTTCCCAGCATTTGTAATTCTGCGTAGAGAAGCCGCTCACATAAGAACCTATTGACGTGTTGCATGCGCGGCAGTTAGGCGCTCCACTTTCTCGAGTGCAGACGGTCCATCGGTCAACAAATTTTTTTCCAATTTGCGTTACTCAAACTACAAATTTGAAAACGAAAAACAATTTTTGTGTGTGTCCTGATCGCGTGCATTGTGTATTAAAATCCATTATTTAAATAATAAATTTAAATCAAAATAAATCAAATTTGCTTTAGTGCAAATAAAGCAAGTAAAGGATTAAATTGCTACAAAACTAAACAAAACAGAGGTAATCAAATCAAATCAAAGTCATTCAATTCGATTCTGTGCTTCTGCAATATTTGGTATCATATTCGTGCCATCTACAGATGACAAGGTGTCCATGCTTTGAGCCGAAAAGAGCTGAACAGGATGTGTCCACATGTCTATCAATTAAACGAAAATGGTCAATCGACCAGCCATTAGAGAAAGCCTTGAGTAAATGTCAAGGCGAATAGACCAGAATTTCGCCCGGCAAACAGTCCGTCAGTGCGTCAGTCCGTCAGTCTAGTAAACAGTCAGTCAAATAACAACGAGCCAAGTCATCCTCTAGTTGAAACGAGTCAATGTGAACCGTTAGCAAAATCGTGTGAGCGAAAAACTAAACGGAAAATCTTTTTTTTTTGTCATCTATCCAAGACACTGCTGACGAAACATTTCCCAAATGCGCAGAATTTCAGAGGCAATTAACTCTTGCCGGTTGTCAGCCGCACACGCAGTCACCAGGAATGAAAAAAAAAAAAAATATTCATTGCGCATTCCATTTGGTATTGCTGACCATTCGCCGATTTGGGTCAGTTGGGCTGGGTTGGACGGGTCATGCAACGGTTGTGATACAATTGAAGACAATTAGCCGCACACAGCGCGATAATCTAGCTGGCTAAACAACAGTTTAAATCTTTTTTGAGAATCTATTCAACAACTTTCGCTGCAATTGGGCAGACAAAGAAAAGCGTTTCCTGCGGTTTGAAAATGTTTTGTTAACCTTTTCAAAGTAGGTTTGAAAAGTGGTCTTCCATATTTGCATAGATTAAACATTTTTCACTTCAGTGATTATCTTCTTGCTGACAAATTTGTTTGCTACGTGCACCCCGTCAATAGTCCACAAACCGTAATAGAAGTGATATATAAGTCGACCATATTTCTTCATCTTATGACTATTACCACATCAGAAGCTTTACAAAAAAAATAAAAGCAAATACATAAATTTCAAATTAGCATGAAGTTCATTATTATGCTAAAGGCAGCTCAGCTTTTATTTTTTCTTTGTACATTTTTGACTATCCGAATTCGTTCACAGTTAGATCCCTCGACTGCGGTAGCATTTCAAAAAACGAAGCGTGATCTAAAAAATCATGTTTTCATTTTACAGATTACAGATTTTCAGCTGTTGTTTTCAAATGGTGCACCTTATTTGCCGTTAGGTTTGGCTTGTCAAATTAGAAGCTAAGCTTATAGTCCAAAAATATGTTGATTTTGTTTTGTGTGAGCTTAAACAAGTTTGTCGCCTAAGTCTTTTGTGTTTGGAATGTGCATTATTTCACTGGCTAATGTATTGGGGCATTTGTGCATTTGTCACATAGCAAAATGCCCGCACACATACAAACACACACACACACACACACACACATCTATATATTTATAGATATTTCATGTAGAAATTGGCTCAAATTGCTAAAATTTCAATAAAAATAACTTTGGCATAGCTGACAATGTGGGTCAGCAAGCAGCTCCTGTGCGAATGGCCTGCGGGTGCACTCTCCAAATTGCCCGTGCCAGCCAGGCCGGCAATGTGAAATGAAGATAGCCAGCCAGGCCACAAGCAGGCGGCATAGCTAAAGCCACAGCTATTCGTGCCTGCCCGACTGGCATCGCTTGCGCATTGCTTACAGTTACAATGACTCGCGCCTCAATTGAGATAAGAGCCAGCGATCGCGCCTGCCTCCGACTCCAGACTCGCGACTCGGCAGTTATGTCATTCATTCATTGCTGCACTCGCAGAAAAACTTAAGCAGTTTGTACCTAGGTGCAAAAGTTAAATTTGCTTATTCATAAACAGTTAACGTAATTCCAAAATTAATAAGTTTTTAACAAAAAAAAAAAAAATTTTTTGACTGTGAAAATTTGGTGCTTTATTCAAGTAATTTAGTCAATTTTTGCAATAAAGTATAATTATTACTTCTTTAAGCATAGTGAATAATTTAAATTACTTTCTGTGTTCAGTGTACTTAAATTAAGAACAGCGATTTACTCTGAGTGCGTTTGCCTGCCGATTCTGCGAGTGCAGAAACCTGACACAGTTTTTGCTTCAGTAAAAAATAAGAATATTTTTTTTTGATTACTTGCAATTTTAATCAAGAAATAACATGAGCTACTGTCCGCCATTCGCTGTGAGACAAGTTTGTATTGGCTTCGACACCTGACAGTCGACTCTTTTAGATAAGCCGGAATCGCTACCGTTGCTGATTCAGCGTATTAGTCTAAAATTGTTATCCCCTCATAATGGCTCTGCATTTGCCATGTAATAGATAATTTACAAAGCAAAAACCTCAACATGCTGTCAATTTTAAACGTAAATAGTACACAAAAAAAAAAAAAAAATAGTAGGAATACATCCAAACGAAACAAGTTTAGCTTCAAAATCGAATTTGCCCCATTCCCGTCGACAAATAAATGAACACACATGTAAATACATAAATAACTCTGCTGGCGAACTTCAATTCAAATGCTGATGCAGTGTCCTCTCAAGCAGCAGAAGCTGCAACTGCAACAGTCTTCCAGCAGCAATGCCAAATGGAAATTTATGTGCCTGGCAACTGACCGCGATTACTACGTTTGTCTTCCACATCGAGTTGTGGATTTAGTTTATTGGCCCACTAAAGCGACTGACCCACAACGTTCAATTGTAATTTGAGTGGGTAAACATATTTTGGTCCGTAGTCTCGTTTTTTTCTTTTTCTTCTTTTTGCTAGCCTACTTGTTCATGTAAATATAAATCAGCATCGAGTTGGAGTTTGACTTAATTAGAATGCAATTTTGGCATCTAAAGCTGCAACTTTTGACACCACACTGTCGTTTACATATATTCGACGATAATCTCAATTTTCAAATCAAGCACAAATGAAAACTAGTTATAGCTGGTTTTTTTTTTGCTCTGAGAATATCAATATTAAATAATATTCTTTAACCATCAAATATGGAAATAGCATGTATTCTTATGTAAAATATCGCTGTTTGGCTTGGAATTGCTGTGTTGCTAGTTGCTGTTTTGTGGTTTTGTGACCGTGTCATTCAGCATATAAAATGCATGAAAATCGATTTGCGAGCAAACAATTGCATAATCGATGAGTAGTCGTCAGACAGAGAACATTCTATTCTATTGTGAAACCGACTCTCCTCATTAACCATTAGCCACCTCTAACTGCAACTTGGACTCTAAAGTTGTATCTCAAATGTTGTCCATTTCGATTCGATTTGTATAAAAATCAATCTGATCGTCAGGCAGCTGTTGAGTTGTTGCTTTGTGATTTAACGCATATTACACGTAATTCATTTTTCATGCCACTTCGCCAAGCCGTGCGTCGTTAAAAACCGCGAGAGCCACCAACATCAACATCAAATTCAAGTAGGAAACTATTGATCTCATGATCACATAGGTGCAATAGGAATTCAAATCAATTTTTTTTTTCTTCTCTGCATTATTCTGTAACCTGAACTATGCAGAGTTTCGTGTGTTTTTACCCTTACGTCTTTTTCAAACCCTGCAGAATTGCAGAATGAATTTGTCGTGAAGTGAAGAAGAGTTTATATGTATAAACATATATGTTTTTCAGATCAGCTGAGACCATGAGATAGTTTAGGATTAAAACAAGATATTTGTGCACTAGGTAAAGAATTTAATTAGTTTTTAATTAATGATTAAATTTAGTTGTGAGCAGTTGGAAAGGGTATGCAGGTTTCGGAGTGCCGTTGTTGTAGTTTGCAAGTGGCGGTCTTTGAATGGTCTTGGGTGTGCGTGCACCAACTGCGTCTCATCATCAAGAAAATTGATTTTGCATCAGGCGAGCTCTGTGTTTTTTGTTTTTTTTTGTTTCGTAATTTCTGCACAATTAATCACAGGCACTTCGTGCCAGTGGGCGTTGCTCTGTTGGGCTGGGAGTGTAACTGAAGCTGGATCTCAATGCCTGGGGCTGCCTATTAAATCCATTAGACCCATTATTAAGGTTTAACTATAACTGTAGCTGGCAATTAATCATTAGATAAGCATGCAGAACTGCAGAACTGCAGAACAACTGAAATGCTAATTAAAAAACAAAAAGACCAAGTTACCAAATCATTTTTGCCATCTTACAGCTAGGAACAACAGCGGCAATAAAAAATGCAGCTACGGTCATTGACAACAACAAAGCGAAACGGTCGAGTCACCATGATGACGAAGGCAACAGCAGCCACAACAACAACATCAAGAACAACAATGCTATATCTGGTGCTACTGGTCGGACTGCTGCTGGTGGACAGCGCCGCCTCAGCCCGCAAGCTGCCCAAGCGGCCGGGAAAACCGTTGAAGACATTTCCGCGCAACAACGCAACGCCAACAATTGCAGCCGGAGCACTTGCTGCCTCTGCGGCAGACTCGTCGAGCGGAAGCGAGCTACCAAAACCGTTGACACCACATGCGAGCGAACAACAACAACAACAACAACAACAGCAGCAGCAGCCAGCATCGGCATCGCCAGCGGAAACTGCTCTAGCGGAACCTGGAGCAACACCTGTCAATGGCGAGAGCAAAATCGATGATCTCAGCAATGCAACCGCTGCGCCACTGGGCACCAACCAGATAGACGAAGACTGCGAGCCGGATATGATTGGCTTTGAGCTTATAACTGGGTAAGTGATCAGCTCTTAAACTAGGCATATATATATATATATATATATATATATATCGTTTTATTTGTGGCATTAAGTTACAGAGCAGGAACATTGCCAAAGGCGCTTGGAGTCATTAATTAAGCAGACACCTGCTTGCACATCGTAAACATGCTTGAGGAGATACACAGAATTTGAATTGATTACATCAATAGTTGTCGATAGAAAATTCCAACTTTGGCATATATAAATTGTGCAAAAGTCAATTGAAAATTCCAACTTAGACACATATAAATTGTGCAGATATGCATAATTTGCAATGAGAAAAACGCATTTCATTATTCATTTACTCATTTGTTATATAAAAAAAATTATGATTAAAAAACTTGGCTTTAGGCAATTGGCTTTGTAGTTTTCAGCTAAAAGTATACATTTTTGTATTCAAATTAAAAATTTTTAAACATACCTTTCGCACCATTTCACTACTTTTTAACAACACGTTGTCCAATATACAAAACACAAAATGTATTTTCACTTTTCAACATCTTCAAAGAATATGCCGCACATGCTTTTTGGCCACAAGCTGTAAATTCCAGCTTATTAATAAAGCTGATCATTAATAAAAAAAATAAAAACAGTTAAAAAACACATGAGAGTGTTTTATAGTTTTGAATAATTTAAAGTTAATGAATTTTTATGTGACTCTAATGTCATGTTTAAGAAGATGAGAAATTTTAAAGCACATATTTTCTACTGTTGTTAATAAAGGGACAAGAATTAAATATGATAAATGAATACTTGAAAATACTAAAATGTAGTCAACAAAATTATTACTTTTGAATAGAAAGAAATATTATAAATAAAATTTATTGGAATTACTAGCAATAACTCATTTAATATTGCAAAAAAGACTTGTGAACATTTTAGAAATGCGAGCATGAAAATCACAACTGTAAATTGCAACTGTAACTTGTTTAGTGTCAATTAGGCGTTGCACGGCAACATTAATTAACGGCACGCCTACTCGCACAATTGTAAAGCATTGTAACAGCGGGGATAGCCCATGGAATTACCAAGACTCCACCTTGACTGCCAATTTATTGTTTCGTGTTCCTTTAATGTCAACCAACAAAAAACTAAAAACTTAAAAAAAAAGAGAAAAAAAAAAGAAACCAGTTGTAAAATTAATGTGGTGTATTTTGTGCTAACCCGAAATGGCCGACAGGTACGTGCTATCGGCGCCATCGAGGCAATTGGAGACGTTGCCTGGCACACTGATGCTGACCGACTGCTTGGAGGCCTGCCAGGCCAATGAATCTTGCAATGCGGTTAACTATGAGACGGGTCTTTGCGTTACGTTCCGCAGCACTGCCGATCAGCTGCCAGGTTTGTAATACTTATTTCTTCTTCTCTGTCTGCATCTGCTTTGTGTGTGTGTATGTGTGTGTGGGCCTGTGGTTTTCATTTATATATATTTATATATATTTTTTTATTTGTTTTGTTTTTGTTATTTGTTGGCAACGCCTTCTACTTAAATGCAGGTTCACTTTCGCGCTCGCAGTATCCCGTTTTCACGGTCTACGCACAGAAATCGTGCTTCGGAGTGCGTCCCTGCTCGAAGGCCTGGTGCATCGATCGTGTCCAGGGCTACCGTCTACCCGAGCATGCCAAGTCAAGCCAAAGTGTGGCCACGCGACGCGACTGCATCGAGTTGTGTCTGGGCGAAACGGAGTTCACCTGCCGGTAAGTGCTTGTCCCGTTACAAGAATTCCAGCTCTGCTCTGCCAGCTCTGCCAGGTTGCCCATTTCGCAGCTCGTTCATCTGCTTTGTCTTCATCGTGTTCTTTTTCTTATTCTCTGACTGTTGCCTGTTTGCAGTTCGGCCAACTTTTATGCGCACTCTGGCCTATGTGAACTGTCGGACATGGATCGCATTACGCTGTCGGAGGAGGCAAACATTTTGGCATACGATGGCGCCGAATATCTGGAAAATAACTGCGCCGAGGAGCCAAGCAAACTGTGCGAGTTCAAGCGCATCGCGGGACGCATTTTAAAGACCGTCGACTCTGTGCACCAGAACGTCCAGAGCATTGACGATTGCCGTGACCTCTGTTTAACCGCCCCCTTCCGCTGTCACTCTTACGACTATAATGAAACCGGTGAGCATGTCTGCCGTCTCTCCCATCACAGTCGCGCCACATTGAGCGATCTCTCTGAGCCCTATCTGAACATCGAAGAGGCGGCCACCTATGAGCAGTCAGCCTGCTACAATGTCTCCATCGATTGTCGTTCCGGTGAGATGATCACCAAAATACGCACCTCCAAGCTCTTCGACGGCAAGGTCTACGCGAAGGGAGCACCCAAATCTTGTGCCGTGAATGTCAACAACTCGCTGGAGTTTGATCTGCGCATGCGTTATAATGATCTCGAGTGCAATGTGCGCCAGAGTGCCTATGGTCGGTATATGAATGATATTGTCATCCAGCATCATGATATGATTGTCACCTCCTCCGATCTGGGACTTGCCGTTAGCTGTCAATATGATTTGACTAACAAGACAGTTGTGAATAATGTCGATCTGGGCGTCACTGGCGAAATTGAGTCGACGTTGAGCGAGGAAATAATTGTGGACTCACCGAATGTCATCATGAAGATCACCGCACGCGATGGCAGCGATATGAAGCGCATTGCCGAGGTCGGTGATCCGTTGGCACTTCGATTCGAAATTGTCGATGCAAACAGTCCGTATGAGATCTTTGTGCGGGAACTGGTTGCCATGGACGGCACAGACAGCGCCGAGATTACGCTGATCGATGCCAACGGCTGTCCCACGGATCAATATATTATGAGCGCTATGCAAAAAATGGCCAGCAATCGCAAGGTGCTGCTCTCACAATTCGACGCCTTCAAGTTCCCCTCCTCGGAGCTGGTGCAATTCCGCGCCCTTGTCACGCCCTGCATACCGCGCTGCGAACCGGTTATCTGCGACAACGATGAGAACGGTGAGCTCAAGTCTCTCCTATCCTATGGCCGTCGCAAGCGATCCGTCCTCAATGGCACCGATGGCGGTAAGTAAAACGTTTGCATTTTGGTAGTCCAACTACTGCCAGTGCTGATCAGCACAATCACTGCCCCATGATTTATCACTGTGACTTTTGGGCCCTCATAGTGCGCAATGCGCATACTTATCGAGTAATGGGAATTTAACTACCTCACATAATTCTTGTAGCTTGGGCACTTGATAATAAAAGAGCTTCTTCGCAAGAAGTGTGGAAGATTCACTTCGAAATATTGTAATTCGCAGTTTCAGTTTTCAGTTTTTGTACTTTAATCGTTCGATAGTTAGCTCTAACTGTAAGTTAAAAAAAGAGATATTGAAAGTTTTGTAAATTTATAAATATGAATTGAGTGGGAACATTGAGAAAACTAAAAGTAGTTTGAGTTACAGTCACCGCTTTAGATATCGCCATCACTTTGGCCAATTGGCTCCCACACATATCGCATCTAACGATGTTTCATCACTTGTTATCCTCTGTTGCTACCTTTCTACAGTTGAGCTGGCTGTTATGTTGGAACGCCAAAAACGTGATGTGAGTCATCAGGCGGCCGATGAGAACATTTTGCTGGTGCAGTCCATACAAATCACCGATAAGTTTGCCTTCAATGGCGCCGATGCGCAGAACACCGATGCTGATGGTCTCAACGATGGACTGGCCAAGTTGCAATTGGAATTGGCCAACAAAACGGACACTTGCATAAACGGTTATGGTAAGTTTCTTTGGTAGCTGCTACACTCGCACACTCAAAAAAAAAAAAAAAATGGCATGTGTTTTTAGAAAGTCGACTAGAAATAAACTCCTTAAAAGTTCAAACACTACACAGTCAAAAAGTATATTTCTAAAAACGTTTCTCAATATGCAAATAAATTTAGTAATTTAGTATACAAAATAAGTAAGATGCGTAAAGTAAATCGATTGTTTTTCAATTATATTGAATTCAAATTTTGTTGAGTGTATGCACACCTAATCTGCACTCAGCTTAAATGCGCCAAAATTTATGACTCAAATCGCGTGCCGTCGAGAGATATAAGCAGAAAAGGCAATGCCGCACTTACTGGCTGGCTGGCTGGCCAGCTAATTAAATAAGCCCATAAATGTATACTCATCTCACTCTACCCTCCTCTCTCTCTCTCTCTCTCCCTCTGTCCATCAATTTTGCATTTTACAACTATATTTGCAGGCTTCATAATTGCCGGAGCGCTGTTCCTGCTGCTGCAGCTGACGGTGATTGCCGTTTGGGACAACATGCAAAAGCGCACGTTACACAAGCGATAAACCGGCGGCTGGCTGGATGTGTGTTTAGCGGAAACTAGCATGAAATTCTCTTTAGCTAAAAAACGAAGTAAAATGGAAAAAAAATAGAAAGAAAAACAAAAAACAAAAATATAAGAAAGAAAAAAGACAAACAGAAAAAAACTTAGCAACGCTCATAATCTAGTTAGTAGCTGTACGAACGAAATGGATCCTCCAAATGTGGCAAGCGGCGTTGTGGCAGTTGTGGCATCTTCAAAGTCATTGTGCGCAACGTAGAGCTGGACTTCTCTACACCACCACCAACATCACCCCCTCGTCCCAAATGGCCAATGGAAAATGTGTGGCAATGACTGAACACACATATACACATACACAACACACATAGTACACCCACACACACACACACACACACATTTTGGTAGGACATTAAGAACTGTAGCTTAATATTTATACATACATTTGCTAAAAAAAACAACTCTATAAGACTTACTGCTTAAGACTACTCTGAATACTATCAGCTTAAGACTCGAAAAAAAAGCTCCTTAGTCGTAGTGCGAAGAACCATTCAAACCTCTCAATTGAGCAGTAGGCGATTGTAACTGTAACTGAGTTGCAGCTGATGTCTGATGTATCTGTCTCATTTGAGAGGTTTGACTGTCTAAATAAACTTTAAACATAAACTTATACACAACACCATAGGCCTAGTAATGCAATGTAAAACACTAGACAAACTTCAGATGCTATAAAATGAAAAAAAAACGTCTATAAAAGTAAATAAACGTATTAGAAATTAAACACAAATTTGCATTTGGCTTTTACTTTTTTTTGTTGCTTCAATTTAGCTGTCAATTCAATCGGCTGTCTGATTTTTAACAAGGCCAAGACCTCAAGTGTGCTCTGATTGTTGGTTTTGGCCTAATCAACGTTGATACAAATCAATCAAGAGCATAGGGCCGCAAACACTTACCAGGTGGAAAATTGGCACGAGAGAGTGAAACTGAACTGAACCAAAGGCACTTCAATGCTGGCCAAGTAAAAGTGACAAACTAATTGAGACTGTAAAATGTGGACAACAAATTGCAGTTAAACAACTTCATTTTACATTGATTTCACCTACTTATCAGCGAAAGGACTTAGCCATTTGGCTCTTGGCAAATATTTGCAGCTGTCTTAAGTGCAAATATTTATAGATCTGTGATAAATGGCAATCGATTACACAGTTTATTTGAGAATGCCGCCTTTGATCAGCATCGACTGTGAGATGTGGTCTTGAAAGCTATCATTAGTAAGCTAGGTGCTTGGATATATGATATGAGTAGTGTGTAAGACTCAAGCTGAGTAGTCCCAGGGCAACCAGCCAAGTTAAGATAGAAATTAATATTAAGCTTTACAGCGTTGAGGTTATTAATGATGCCGAGTGGAGAGCGAATTCCAATCGAACTCAAAGATTGCATTTGAGCATAATGTCTGCTAGATCCATCATATTATTTAGTAATTAATCGCCAAGATCCACTATTGATTTTAGTACTGTATGGGAAGTCATCCATATCATGGTCATTAATCTATATCAAAGGTAGAGTTATATGTAAATTAATTAATGTTATTCAGATATAAAATTTTTATATATTTTTGCAAATTGATTATATTGGATATAATCTGTACTGCAACATAGCAATTTTATATGATATATTAAAATATATATATTCCTTGATATATTCAAAAATGATAAAATCTATATCGTTGAATCGCTTTCCGAATTTCTTTCTCTTCTTCAACTTTTACTCTTAGTTATGAATATTTGTGAGAAAAAATTAAAATTTACTTGAATATTTGTTCATAATTATTTTATGTTGAACTGTTTGCTTGACAACGATTTTTAACGACTTTCAACGTTCAGTCAGAAATTTGAAATTTGAAAGGAAATGCTGTACATTATCTGTGAATCTGATGCTTTGAACTCTGCGCCACTTGCCACATGCAGCAGAAACATATAAAAGCTTGCCAAGTCAAAAGCTGTCACCCAACATGACCGTCCAAATTTAGACAAAGCCTCATTGCTGAGGCTGAGGCCTCCAGAGGAGCCATGTTAGTACCAAAGGAGCCTCTCAGCGAAAGTCACTGTTGTTTTTCATTTGGTTGGGGTTTTGTGTTTGTTTTTGAGTTTTGACATTGGCACGACCATAGAAACGGCCTCCGACTGTGGCACGCATAACATAAATTTTGCAATGCGTATCTCAAAAATTGCTAACGCTCGGTGAAGCAAACGCTGAGGAGTGGCGGAGAGAGTGGTAGTAAGCGGAGCGGTTCAGCTCTGTTCCTTGGCGTGTCGTGCGGCGCTTATAAGGAGCCGAAAGAGATGCCGTGGCCATTCAGATGTCCGCTGGGCAAATGTTTATGTCAAACGCGCTGCAAATAAAGTGCTTGGCTTGACAATGTTCGGCCGGGGCCAATGTCATCGAATGCTCTATGCGGGTCTCAACTGTGCTCTGTTTGGCGGCCCTTGGGGACCAATCTGGGTGGTTATATTTTTTTTTTTTCATAATTTTCATGAATTACACGTTGCGGCATGTTGTGACTTTGCCATTGAAGTTTTGCTACCGTGCAATGCTGTCAATTGATTTGCTCCAAACTGACGGAAGTCAACGACTCTGAAATGCACATTTGCAAACCTCGAATTTCTCATTTCGCATTTCTCACGCAAAACCCATCACAGTAGCAGCAAAGAAATTGTCTAATTGGAAAACCTGTGCAACAGTTGATAACAAATCACAATAACGCCACTTTGCAAGCGCACGCACAAAAGCCAAGGCCCAAATTAACTTGAAACGAGCAAAAAACGGTTAGCCTAGGTCAGCCGAAGATTGCATACCCTTTGTGGAACGGAGTTAATGTGTTGGTTCAATAAAAAATTAATTTTTATCTATTAATTTTTAGCTTAAGCAAATATATCGCTATAAATACTCAAATCGACTGGCAGATTGTTTCAATGGCAGCGGTATAATATATTAGTCCGATACGCTAGCCGGACGGATATATACCAAGTATACATCAAGTTAACAAATCAATTATTAAATTAAGAATTCAAGACAAACAGATATTGCTAATCAAGAATATATATATACTTATTTGGAACAGAGACTTCTACACTAATGCGTTACAAACGTGAAAATAAAATTAGAATAACCTCGAGAAGAGTATAGAAAAAGAAAAACTGATTGGATCGTTCGCTCATGTGATCTGCAAATGTCGGTAGTTGAGAAATTGTTGTTAGTTAGCATCGAGTGGCTTTTGCGGTTCTTCTGAAAGCAGCATGGAAAATGCATTACGTGTAATATGCGTTAAATCACAGAGCAGCCTCAGCAGCTACAGCAGCCACAGCAGTTCTCAACAGTTCTCAACAGCTCAACAGCTCAGCAGCTGCCTGTTAAGTTTTGCCACATGCGCCTGACGACCAGATTGATTTTCGCGCTAATCGAATTGAAATGCACAGCATTTGAGATACTATACAGAGTCCAAGTTGCAGTTAGAGTTCGGGCAGCTGTGCGCCATTTTGGTGCCTAATGGTTAATGATGAAAGTCGGCCTTAGAATATGTTCTCTGTCTGACGTCTGACTCTTTCTGCATGCTGTGTGTGCGTGTGTGCTGTGTATGTGCTGTGTATGTGAGCTCATAATCATCGATTATGCAATTGTTTGCTCGCAAATCGATTTCCATGCATTGCAAATGGTCAATGACACGGCCAACAACAGCTGTAACCACAAAACAGCAACCAGTAACACCAAACAGCAGTTCCAATTTCATGCATACATATGCACTTGGAAAAAAGCTATAATCTTTGTACGCAAATCCTGACTAAAATAAAAATTCTTAATTAGAGAATAATATATAAATAAAATTATTTGATAATGGTTTCTTCTCATATTAAAACATGTTGATTTTTCTTCCAATCCAAATAAAATATTATATGCTTTCTGCAAGTGTAATTTCAAATTGGTTTTGGACAACTCCAAAGCTGCTAATAGCTGCACAATTTGGTCAAGCATTCCGCACTGGGGCGTCAAAAGTCGCAGCTACAGATGCAAATGGCATTCTAATTATCCCAGTTTACTTGGCCTAACTTGGGGCTGACTTACAAGCACGTGAACAACAACAACAACAACGGTTGCAACAACAATAACAAACAGTAACAACTGTAACAGGCTGCTGGCCAAAGAAATGCAGTTAAAATGTTTGCCCACTCAAATTACAATTTAATGTTGTGGGTCAGTCGCTTTAGTGGGCCAATAAACTAAGTCCCGCTTAAATATCAGGCATGGGAGTCGCAGTTGCAGTTGCAGTCGCAGATTCCAGCCACAATAAATTGCGGGTCGCACCGAATGTCTATTTGATTGTGAGGCGATTTTCAATTGGTTTGCAGGCGGTAGATTTTGGAACGCTTTTTTTTTTTGTTTTTTTTTTTTTTGTATTTTTGTTGCAGCCATTTGAATCCGAATTCGAATTCGATTGGCGATTTATTTAGGCAAATAAACAAATGGCATGTGCACAGTGCTTATTTATCAAGTTGGCGGCCGGGACCATTGAAATTGAGTGCGAGAAAATCACTTTGGAAACGGCGGAATTTTGCGGCTCCTGTCTATGGGCATATTTATGGCCTGGCTGCCCATTTTGTCAGCTGCAACTGCTTGCCATATATCAGCTGTACATATCTTATTATTTTCAGAGCGGTTAATGTATTATTGGCTATGCATTTGCCACTGACCCAACCGACACTAGCAATGCCACAGCATTTTTCCACTCGACAACGCAATTTCAAAAGATTTAGGCAATGAACTTGAAATCAATATTTCAATAGCAGCTTAAGAACTATACAAATAATACCAGTTGTAACTAAAAACTTAATAAATCTGAGTTAAAATTTATAGCTACTTATGGTTATTCGATGTGAAAAGTATTTTATTTCATGTGATGTTTTTCCAGATTTTCTCTCAACCCTATAAATGCATTTTCGATCAAAATAATCTGCAAGGCAATTTGCATTTAAATAGAATATATATAGATTTGCTGACGCACATAATCTTTTTGGCTTTGTTAAAGTAATCTGAAGCAAGACCCCAATATCGAATTTCATAAAGAAATCTACAAAAATTAGATAAAAGACTAACTCCCATTAAAGCAGAGGTACACATCTAAAAGATGTAAATACTATTTTGCCAAAGGTTACTGTGCAAATGCTAAACAATAACAAAAAATTAAAAAAAAAAAAACGGAAACTTTCCAGCCACGGTTGGAGTATCAATGGTAACCGCAGGCTGATAAAATGCATACAAAAGGTTTTGTTGGTCGGCAATTCAATTGCAATATTTTTGTTGCCTGCCTTTTCAATTTAAAGGCAGTTTTATGTGATTGCGACAGCGATGACACCTAGACAAAAGTTTTTCGCTGCTGGCTGTCATAACTAACGGAATCCATTAACCGAAAAAAAAAGTCTGGCAACTAAACTCTCGCTGATAAGTTATATGCTAGTATATCTTTATCTTCCAGCTAAATGCCGGCAATTGTTTCATAACCGTTGCCTGACCCAAGCCCAAAACACAGATAACCCAAATCGCTGGTCAGCGCGCAGCTCTCGACGACAACACTGAAAAAATTATAATGCTGATGAAATGAAATTTGTCATTCTGTTTTGTCAGCGTGTGGGGCAAAGAAATGGGCAAAACTTAATTGTCTTAGAATTCTGCGCATTTGGTTGGAAAAATATATGTGCTGGTGTTTTCGTAATTGTGTCTGTGTGTGTGTGTGTGTATGTTTAGATGACAACAGTTTTCCCGAAGTTACGCAGTTTTATCGCACGAAATGCCAACGGTTTTTACTTAGCATCCGTTGTCGAACTGGAAGATGACATTGCGATTCTGGATTCGCAACACAAGACATTCACCCATGGCCAAAGTCAAAGTCGACAACAGAGTCGAATGCCGAATGCATTCTGCAGCTTTCTCTATATAATAACAACAGCAACAATCATAACAACAACAACAACAACAAAAACAACCAAACAGAAACAACAAGAATCACTGCCCAAACACTGACCATTTTTGTTATGCGGCTGATCTTCAATCCAGCCTTGTTGTTGCCGGTTGCCTGTATGGTCAGATCCTACTCATCGTCTATTTGACGCACGTACGGTCTATGTCAGTCCAATTTGCTGACATGATTATGATTTTGCAGCCAACCAAACCAAACAACCAAACCAACCAAGGCAGGAGCCAAAGATGCCGATGCGACTGCTGCTGCTGCGCTGCCGGCTGCAGGCTGCCATCAAGTGAATGGTTATAACCAATTCCATATGGTCGAGACGAATTGCGAGAGTAGCGCGCAAAATTTGCGGATTACATATGTAGATCATCTTTAGTGAACGGAATTTTAATGGAGTATCACTGCTTATAAACAGTTAGGCAATACGTTGACCTGTTCATCACAAATTTGATGTGATTTGATTGTTTGAACTAGTCAGATAACAAATGGTTCTAAGACTAAGATTTGCTTAAGATGTGGATTTTAATATAACTTTAAAACATTGGTTATCCACATAATATATACGTAATTCAAAATTGTGCTATAATTTCTTATACTTGTAATAATAATTTAGGAAAATGCGCTTTCTTCTTTCATATTTATTAGCACTTCAAATTAGATAGCATCAATCCAATTATATTGGTCATGATTATCGTTCGCTTTGCAGCACTCACAATATAATTAAACTGAAGCATTCAGGTACTCAGGGTAATGCAAATACATCAACAACACAGGTGGGCTTTAAGTGATAATTCTAATTCGTTTTAATAATAATTTTTAAAGCATATTTCAAGTATTTTCATTCTTCGTATTCTCTGTGTAAATAGTTAACTAATTGGAGTAAATAGCATATATTAATCCACACATGAAATTTACTTAAGATATTTAAAAAGTTAAAGTCGGCATGCTGTATGAAGATCAATGCTGGATTATTTATGCGATTAATCTTTATTTGCACTTACAACCAAATAACTTAGGAAACCCCCCAAGGCAACCCGGAATGGAATACTCTGGATTACTTTAGATTTAGCGGCCACATGCTGTTTAGTTTGTTTGATTTAGCGCAAGTTTGTTGCCGGCAATGTTAGCCAAGTTGTTGCTGCTGCTGCTGATGTTGTTGTTGTTGTTATTGGCTAAAAATGTTTGAAACATTTTCAAGCAGCGATAAACCGCATTGCCAAGTGCGGCAGGCGGAAGTCGCTGTCACATGTGCCGCTGACTTGGGCGTCGACATAGTTGCATTTATTAATGCAAATACTTAGTCCATTTGGCCATTGCCAAACCAAATTTCAACTTTATGAAAATATGTAACTGTTCCATGGTCGACTGGTAAAATGCAAAAGCTTCTCCAACCACGTCTTCGTTTCGTCAACGACGAAATCTTTCAGAGGCAAAGACCGTCAAGAAAACTTGGCAGTGACACGACAGCGCAGCTGCAGTCAACGTTATCGCGGCACTCTCTGAAATTTACTCTTAATTTACTCTCTTATTTGCTCTTAAATCATGCTCTTAGAACTTTGCACACGATAATTTTGTGTCTCAGTTTTATGGTCGGAAGTAATAAAACGAAATTATACGAGTCAAGCTTAATGGTTCTCAAATGCGGGTACACGCATCATCATCTCCTGCTTTTGAGAATTGCGATGCATATTCTATGAATTTTAGATCTGGAGGCAGACAGGTGCATTAATCGAATGAAGAGACAGCAAAAGAGCTCATCAAAAGAGACGCTCTTCGCTCTGTCTCTTTATCAGCCAGCTATAAAAGAACATTGCAGCTTTCTAATGGCCAAAGCTGTAAGTGCAACAACAACAACAACAACAACAACACCAACCGTGATGATCATTAACCCAAACGCATTGCTAATTAAATACGAGATATCAAATCGGAGCTAAGCAAAGCTATTAATGAGGCCACCGATTGTCGCATGGACAGAGGATAAGCAGAAGATGAGGAGAGGAGTGGGGGAGGTATCTGAAGTCATCTTCATGCAAGTTACGCAATTGGCAGCCAAACAAATCTTATGCCTCAACAAAAACCACAAGTCAACTAGTTGCACATGTGTCAAATCTGATTGAAACTGTTCGTCACTCTAAGCAGACTTACACACACACACACCACACACTACACACACACTCTTACATACACACAGACTGATGATGCAATTAAATATTATCGAAGAGTCTCAACGAAAGCAAAGCGAAATGCACTCGTCGTACTTTTTCCACCCAATTTCTCATGCATTTCAGTTACACTTGCAATTGTATTGCTTTCAGTTACATATATATATATATATACTATATATTTACTGTTACTTCCATTCGGGCAAACTACAAACAACAAACAACTCTTCGATTCTGTGGCGATAAATCGACGACGTCATCAGCTTTTGTCGCTTTTGTGCCAGATAATTGACGCCTCAACTGAATTATACAATTTGTTCAACAATAAGCGATGAATCTGATAAACCAATTATAGAAATTTAGTCTTTCGGAAAAGCGTTTTGGCAGCAGGAAGTCTGCAATCGCCATCCGTTTCCCTCGCCGTGTGAATGAAAATTCATCGAGTTCTGATTTTGTTACGCTTCTGATTTCTGCTGATTTCTGCTGATTTCTGCTGATTTCTAGGGCTGAGATTGGTTCTGTTCTGTGCTGCAGATTAAGCAATAAAGTCAGACGAGAGGCACTTCTTCTCTTCTTCTTCTTCTCTTTTTCTTCTTGTTTATTCGTGATTGAGTAATTGTGCTTGTTTTTGCAAAATATGTGCTCTAATTGTAATCTTTAAAGCAGATCTCTACCCAAAATTGTGTTGTTCCCAAGAATTAATTAAATCTGTCAGAAATATTTGCTGAATTATGTTGGAAATAGTTTAAGAATAGCAGTTCTTAGTTCCCAGGTCATTCTTGGGTCAAGTGAATTATTTCTAGCTCATTCTTATCTTATCTGTGTATCTGAGGAAGTCAATAAGCCATTTCAATAGGCCAACAACGACAGCTGACTTTTGCTTTTGGTGTCACATCGATATTCAAATATATTTGTTGCCAATCTTAAGCTCGGAAATTGTGCCAAGCTCACCGTTGAAAGTGACTACAATAACAAGATAAATAACAACAACGACTATGAGTTCATTTGTAGAGCAAACATGGCCTAAAAACCCTCCTCAGATAGATTTGTGTCGCTCTGTTCTCGGTCTGATTTGACCAAGTTGAGTGACATGCAAATTTCCTTTCGATTTTCGCACATTTTGCGTTGCTTTCTTGCTGATTGAGATTCGCCCGAGAAGGTCGGTCAGGAGAAGGCTGATGAAGAGGGGAGTCTGAAAGAGGGAGGAGTTATTGCAGGTTGACGACTGTTTATATTTCCGGCAATCAATCGACTCTTGTCAAACTCTTGTTCATTGTTGCATTGTTGTTTGTAAATTGATCGACTTTGTCCGTCTGTTTGTTTGTTTGTTTTTTGTGTTTGCCTCACTTCAGGCTGCATTTCTGGATTTTTGTTGTTGTTGTTCGTTAGATGTGGATCGACACACCACAGACGTCACTCGATATGTGCTGGATACTTTCGCTTGGAATGCAACGGGAGAAAGGAATACTGAGAATTCGCAAAAGAAGATTTATACTCAGTGGGTAAAATCTGAAGGGAATCTCCGACTCGCAATCCACGCCTAATTGCTGATAAGAATCGCAAATGTGAATGAAAGTTGCCATCAGAGGGACCAGCGGAGTTGAAAGTGCAGCGCAGACTCGACCCACATCCAAAACGTGGAAATAAAATCGAATGACTAAGGCGACGAACTTGATTACTTCAACTGGATCTAGAACTGTAAAAACCTTTCTCTTGATTGCACCGCATGTCATTTGTTTTATTTCACTTTTCGATGGGGCTGCCCACCACTTTTTCCCTCCAGGGCCATATAACTAATTGCAGTTAAGGCACTTCTTCGATTCAGCTTTCCATGCAGAGACAAAAAACTCATTCTTCTAGAAGGCAACAAGAATTTTCACTCTTAATAAGTTTCTCGTTTGGTGTGTGCCACTGACTGACTGACTATCCGTCGTCAACGCCTGCCTTGTGGTCTATTCTTGACTTCCCTGCTGTCAACATAAAACTGTCAACGAGCGCTTAACCCAGTTAACGCCCTTAACCAAAGACACCAACATAAACCAAACACGACTATGCCCAGCGACAACACACACTTTGCAATTCTCGATCTGTGCAGTTATATGCCGAACTCAAAGCAAGGTGTAAAAACCACAGAGTCAAACCTGGCAACAACACATGAGCCATAAGCAATGAGCAATGAGCAGATAAGAAAGAAAAAAATACCAGTAAGGTGCACTCGCGCAGCAGCTGAAGCTGAAGCTGGAGCTGAGCGATGGCCCCACCTCAGTGGAAAGAGGAACGAGAGGAGACGCTGCGGAGGTGTTGGCTGTGGCCAACAGATATTGAAGCTGTTCGAGAGGAAGAAGGATAGAAGATGGCGGATTGACCGATGTCTGGCTGTAGCCACGCTCGCAGAAAGGAATTCTGAGTTGAGCGGTGAAAGTAGTCATCTCCATCTCCAACTGCAACCATCTGCAACCCCATCGCAAGCTTCAACTCCAGCTATAGCTCCATGTTCATTTGAAGACACGACAACGGCAGCGACTTGTTGAGATTCTGGTCCCAATAATGACACTTAAACGATGCAGTTTTTTCGTAATATGAATTTTCCTGTTTGCTATCTGCCCGCTGGTCCGTTGGAGGATCGCGAGAAGAGCGTCTCGCCATCAATTAGAATCGGGATAGGGATCGGGGAGTGGAGTAGAGTAGAGGGGAGCCACCTGAGCTGCAACTCAATCACCAGCCATCGGCCAACGGCCATCGCCAGCTTCTGCCTCCTCTTCTAATTGCTGTTGTTTTTTGCTGAGGCTCTTCTTGTTTATTGCCAGTCCGGTTTGATATGAACCTTATGAGTTATGGGTACGCAGAGGTGTCATATGAAATCGATTGGGTTGCTCGTTCCTAAAGTGGACAAAGATGAAAGCTTCTCCCTCTCTCTCCTTCTAGGGTGCACCTTTCATTCATAACTGCGTCGAAACATGCAAATTGGCACTCATCCTCATTAGTTCAATCATCTTCCTGGTCATCATTTGATGGCGGACACATATTCGCAAATTGATGCCATTGCATTTGAAGAGGATCTGATATGATGATGCAATATCGATTCCATCCAATCTCGTTCACATTTTATTTTATATTTGCGCCCGCTGCTGGGCGGGAATCCAAATGGTGCTACGGGGGGAGGGGCAGGGATAAATCAAGCAGTGTTTGCCTTGGGCGTTTCCAGTTCTCTCGGTCGACAAGGCGACGATTCCTCTGCTTCAACCACAACCTAAGCCCAAAATGCAGTTGTCTTCTTCCTCGAGAAAGGGGGGCGTGGACGCAAATAATGTTGCCGGCAGCTGGAAAAGTATTTTGCTTTGGTTTCTTGGCGAGCAGGCTTAAGGCTTGCCACATGCCACACAAAGCAATCAAGCAACTGTCAATAGTGGCAACACCTGTTTCTGATCATCTGATGCTCCATTTGCTTGCAACTTTTCCCTATTCCAGCCAAATGCGACCTTGAATCCCACACATCCTCATCCCTATTGAGCTGCTCCATCACAAACTGCGGATGCGCAATTGAGGTGAAAAGATAGTAATCCCGAGATATATTTTAGAGAGAGAACTAATCGGCCTAGTTAACGAGAAGTTGTTCAGGTGTTAACAAGTTCTTCCCTTCGATTCTTCGATTTTGTATCAATTTTAGCCCAATCAAGAATCTGCTCTAATTTGCTGCAACATAAAAGAGGTATTAGCTTCCACAATTTATGTTCGCCTCGCGTTCAACATGCCACAAAAGCAGAACACAGAAGACAAAGCGAACCCGTTGCAAAACTGTTGCACTTCACTAATTGATTTATGCTCGAATGGTATATGAGATGAACTACGTATGAAGATACTCTTTACCGATCAAAATGGTAATTGGTAATAGTTAGAGGATGGCAAGATGAGGCGAGGAGGGGCTAGGCGAGGGCTTGGACTTGGACTTCTTGTGGGTGCAGCCTTCATGGAGAGCAGCCATAAAATGGTCAGGCAACATGACGTGGATCATTGCAACATGGCAACTGCAACTGCAACTGCAACTCAGCTGGGCTGCAAAAGAAAACATCCAGAATGGAACAAGTTCTTGAGTAGTTCCCACAGGAAGTGTTCTCTGCCGAACGCATGCCAAAAATGGCTCTCCGAGGACAAGACAACAACCTCGGACGGACCACAAAGACTTACCAAAGCGCAAAGCCACAAACCCGAAAACGATCACGATTATGATGATCATTTCGGCGATTATGGCTGCGACAGTGCCAGCTCCTAGACGGTGGCAATGTCCCCAAACACAGACCACATACCACATCCCACAGTTTATTTTAGTGCATGCCTGAAGAACATTTCTCGAATCCAACTCTGAGTCCCACTCTGAGTCTGAGTCTCTGAGTACGATTCTTAGTCGGTGGCGATCAGTGGCGATCGAACTGGGATCGTAGCTGGCTTGGCATTAGCAGTTGTTGTATATTGTTTCTGCATTGTAACTGTCACCTGGTGGCACAAGTTGGCAAAGCTGCCAGAAATAATAGAAATTATATGAAATGGGCATTTGGGGAGTGTGCTCCTGCTGCATATTTTGCTCAGCCTCAGCTTCGACTTCCGCATTGGGTTCACTTCTATCTGCTGGGACAATGGGCCATTTGAAGCAATCGGGCAACTGCCACATAGTAAACAGAAACGTCTCTGGATATGACCGGGATGCAATCTCCCGCGCTTTCTGATGCCTAATTTGGCTAGTTATTACAGCATTTCGTTGAATTCTTCACACATTAAAACCTGCCCCCATCCCCCTCCCACACTGCTGTACTTCTTCGACTTCTATTTGAGTTGATGGACACGTGCCAAGTTCATTTTTCCATTCTGTTTCTTACCAAACACTAAAGAGAAGACGGTGAAGAAGAAGGAGAAGTGGAGGAAGGAGAAGATATCTTCTATGCTATGATGGATCACTGAGGATGACACGACACTTAATAGTCGCTTTGTTGTTGCTGTTTCTCATGTTGTGGCACACACTTGTGCAGAGCTCTGCCAGCTGTTCGTGCCCTGCAATTTAAGAGGAGAGTACGAGTATTTAATGCCTCGGTAACTTGCAACTTGCAACTTGAGGCAACTTGAGGCTGGCGACTGATTTATGACAGCGCGAAAGATTCCACCGAGGATCGCTGGAGAACACTGCATAGATACATCCGAGGGTAATTTGGCACCACCAACTGCCAACTGCCAACTACCAACAGACCAAAGACGGGCGTGGCGCCGATGCAAAGGTTCAGGTTGAGGCTGAGGCTGAAGCTGAGATGGAGGATGGAGGCTGCAGGCTGGACAATGGACACTGGACACTGGACGCTGGAGACGAGGCCTATTACGTGATGATGTAATAATTCTTCAAGACGATGGCATTTTTATTGCGGAAAATGTTGCATAAATCAAGGCAGCAATAAAATGGAGCCCCCGTCGATCGCCCCGATCCAAACAGGATGCTCCGAATACTAAAGACTAGTTCATTCCCATTCAGCGCCAATAATTTGCACCAGCAAAGCCGACTCCGACTCCGACTCTCTCTCAAAGGCTTTGGAAATGTTTGCGAATTCGACGACGTCATGCGGTACAATGGGAATAGCGGCATAATTTGGAGTAGCAGTTATGTGTATAAAGCTCATTTCGAGCCTGCTCCAATCAACTGCTGAGCTACGAGAGATAATCAGCGACTTGTTGCCGCAACACTGTTGCATCAACACTCATCGGCCCACGCGATCCTCGAGTTAGCTTCGCACATTAGCAAGCAAGCCGCTCTCCAAGATCGCAGCGGCAGATGCACCACTGGCGTGAACGATGAGATGAGACGAGATGAGGCGAGATGAGGCGAGATGAGCGATGTGCGATGAGAGATGAAAGCTTCTGCAATTTTTGTGAACGTGTTTGTCATTGTAAATTGGAAGTGGAGGAGCCTACGCAAAGCGGATCCCATCAAAGGAAGACGATCATAAAAGGACTTTCGTCGCATAAACGAAGAGATGCCAATTGAGAACTCACCTCTTTAATGAGTTTCTCAATGTTGGGGATCTAAAATAGAAGAGAGAATGGAAAACGATTTCAATATTGATTTACACTCAGTCAGTTTGTTTTTATGGATCAGTGGGTTGATAATCACAACTGTTTATCGTAATACCAGTATTGATTGCCAAGAATGTTCTCTGTTCATTTACTGATCATTATCACAACAAATGTGACATGATGACAATAATTATTTATTATGGAATCGCTTATTGATCTCTAAAGAGTCTTTGTATATATTATGATATTCTTGAGTATATCATGTTTTGGTATCGTGTCAGATAATATTATTGTTATTACAGAATTTCATTTCTAATTTGGTTGATCTAACAACCCGAAACGTGTTGCAGTAGTTTGTTTGTCACGCATCGTTGTTCTGTCGGTGACAAGGAGGAGAAGAGGAAGAAGAAGAAGAGGCATACCAAACACCTCGTAAATAGGCCACTGACTGACGTGATTACAATGTCAAAGTGACCCCGCACCAGAGATGTGAGCGTGTTGGGTAACTCACTCTCTTTATTTATTATACCCGATATAATTAATTTAATTTCAGTTCCAAGCTCTGTTTCGCTTGTGGGCGTGTCACTTGCCCGAAAATGTATCAAAGCGTGAGCCACGAAATATCTCAAAGAGAGAGAGAGAATTCGGCATTTGGCATTTGCATTTTCATTTCCTTCACTCAGAACTTAGGGCTCAGAGCTCAGGGCTCAGGGCTCAGAACATTGCGTGATTCGGCCAAAGATTCTTAACATTTCGAACACCTTTTTGGGTGTCCAACGTGGTTGCTTTTTGTCTGATCGGAAAGGGTACGATATGGGATGGGGCGTGGAAGGGTTTGGGGAGGGGAGATATCCAAAATGTACAAACAAAGCCACACAAAGTCAGAGAGCAAATTATTAGGCAGGCAAAGCAGCTAAAAGTGAGTGAGGGCAACTGAGGGAAGCTGGGGGAAACTGCTTTTTGATGTTCGGTAATTGGCGGTTTGGCAGCACGCGAGGCGGCCCCAACAACAACTGGACTGTGAGCTAACTGTGAGCAAAGTAACTGTGGATGGGAGTAGGGGAGGGATGGGGGATGGGACGTGATGTAGGGAAACCAATAGACAGAGTCTATTCTTCCGATTGCCGGCGCTCAAACCTCGAAATGGTAACGAGCCAGCGGATTTCGGCGTGACGCGCTTTTCGATTTCAGAGGGGATTCTGACCAGGTCTGAACCCAAGTCTGAGACTTTCTGGTCCAAGCTTGAATGTCGCTGTTTCTGTTTCTGTCTCTGTTGCTATTGTTGTTGTTGTTGTTGTTGTTGCAGTCGTCTACGTTGTTGCTGTCTGCTCATTTCATAATAATTGGCAGCTTACAAATGTTCTTTTGGTTTTGATTTTGCTTCCATTTCCACTTACAATGTCCCCCAACTGAGCTGACGCGGTTTTCTCCCAAGGGGAGAGGTGAAGACGAAGACGAAGGTGAGGTTAGCTCATAACGGTACTTTTTTCCGTTGAACTTATGAGCCTCGTCGGGCAAACGGAACAGTTGCAACATTTCTGCGGCAAATCTTTTGGAAGCATTCCGAATTCAGAGCAGGCATCCGCCACAAATTAAGTCGGCAATTTACAGGCGTGAACATTAATTAGACAACCCAAGAGCAGAGCGATCCCAGTCTGAGCAGAGGTTGGACAGGAGCCACAATTACACAATAAATAAAACACCAACAAACCAAACCGGGTTGGACATTTCTCTAGCAACTAATGAGCAAACATGCTGCTCTTCTTTCCCATCTTCACCCCCTCTTACCTACCTTTGCAAATTTGTTTACACAGTCTCCACCCTCACTTGGAGCATTTTCGAAGCGTTGTTGGGGCGGAGTTGTTTGGGCTTTGTCCGCCAACCGCCAACTGGCAACTGGCAACTGGCAACTGGCGACCGCCAACAGATGCCAGATTAGCATTTAAATTGTAGTTACATTTGGCCAAAGTCAAGCACAAACTAACTCAAGCCCAGCGCAAACTGTAGATTATTTTTCATTCCATTTCATTTTATTTTACCTTATTTTTTCTTGGCGTTGCATTTTCCCGCCCTCCTCTTTTTTTGGCTCTGTTCAAAGCAAACGTTTACCAAATGGAATTGTTGTCTTTGTTCTGTTTGGTTTGGTTCGGCTCTGTTCCGTTGTTGTGGGAGCTGGAATTCCCAACTTCCACCTCCCGACCCTTCTCTCAACCTACACCTCACCCTGACATTCAAGCACTTCAGCTGATGTTATCAAGGCCTCGCCTCGGGCAGAAGCTTTCCTCAGTGTTTGTTGTATTTGTTGTTGTGGTTGTTGCTGTGCCAAGGTAGCAATTTCAATATCAAAATTCGCCTGGCCTTTGGTCCGATGCGGAAAGCAGAGAACCACAAACAGAAACCACAGTCTGAAGCGGTTCGCTCAGGTGAGTCCAGCAAACGGTAAACCGCCAACGCCTTCTTTGGCATATCAGGCACTCCGACAGCTCCCTTGCCATTTGCTCTAACATTTTAATCCAAATTAATTAAAAGCAAACCCAAACTGACCCATTTTCAACTCCTCAGGACAACAAATCGACATGTTTATCCCTGTGTCCCGACTACTATTTCAGCACACTCTTTCAGTTGACGAACTGAAAAATAGGTAGATCAAATAGAGCGATGATAAATTGCGAATCATTTCCAAAAAGACGTCAAAAGTGTGGCAGCCCCGCGGCGAGACTGCCAGCTGGTCACAATCCCCTCTCCTCTGCAGGTCTGTCATTATTCCGAGACGCTGCACAGTCCGATTAATTTGCTGTCGTCCAAGTTGTAGTCTTAGTCTTGGTCTCGGATGGAAGTACCGTAAGCGTAGGTGGCTTGATGAGCTCTGCTGCCGTTTTGGTGGATCGCTCGTTGGGTCAGTTAGTTTCGCTTCTCCTCGGTTCAGACAGCCAGACTGTTGGACAGAATGCCCCATCTTGGCCAGTGCCACTAATTAATTGCGTGCTTAGACTCGGTCACACTCCAAGCGCAGAGGAGACTTCATAGACAGAGAAGGCTGGCCAGGAGGGTCGTCTGGAGTTGGGCTTGGCAATAGTCTCAGTTGTTGCTCTGATTGGCAGGAAATTGTTATGAAGCCAACCAATCGGCGTCTAACTGTTTCATAGAGTTTCCCCCCACTTCTCTTACGATATTTTTATACAGCTTACTTCGATTAAGATTAAGAGTTAGCATTTTGACAACGAAGTTTGTTTGCCTGTTAACTTGGACGGGTTCAATGGCATCTATCCGAGTTGAGTTTCCCGTTTTTAGTGCTGTTGACCCCTAGATTGGTGCATATCTTGAGTCCAATCGAAAGTTTCCTTGTCTCCGGAGTCACTCTGCAAATGCAATGTTTTGTGTCCAATCATCTGACACTCGAGACATGCGAGAGTGTGTGCGGAATCCAAGAAAATCAAATCGAGTCTAACTCTCACTGCAGCACTTAGCTGTGGGCTGGGCGGGGGAGGACTGAGAAGGGAGGATTGTGAATAGTGCAGATTCCAGTGATAGCACTCGAGACCATGTCGACTAATTGCAGTTATAATATCAAAGTCCAACGCCTCGCCTCGCCTCGAACCGACTCGATACAACTGGAGTCTCAAGTGGAGAAGGCCAAAGCACGAGATCCAAAACCGAATCGAGCCAAGAAATATAAAACACACGCAAGCTCAGTGTCGGATGGTCAAGTACCACTTGTGCGTCCACCACAGCAAATGGACCGGACTGGACCAGACTGGCCTAGACTAAAGCGGGTGTCAGGATAATATGCAGGCAACGCCGTCGCGACGCCACGCAAATGATCCGCAAGAGATGCTGGGGCGGATCTTAATGAACTTTCTCGCTTTTGGGGCGAATTGGAGGTATCTCAGTGCGATATGTTTGGTCTCGTGCTTCAGGTGGTTATGTTGGTTCTGTTGGTGGGAAAGAGGCAAAGTGGACCAAGAAACTGCATCGGAGAAACAATTATGCAGAATTTGGGTCATCTCTCGAGCATCTAAGACGTTGAGTTGGGAAGGGTGAGTGGGGGGGGGGGGGGCAATTGTTTGTATTTATATTCATTTTGCGGTTGTAGATGGGATCTCAGTTTTTCTCAGCAGAGACAAACAACCGCGAACGAGTTGCGGAGGGGTCAGAATAATTGCGAATTAAATTCAGATTTCATTTATGATTCTGTTTCGTATTCTGATTTCGGTTTCTTCGTGTGGGACTGGAAAACTTTGTGAGTTCGCTTCATTTTAAACGGCATTTCAGATAAGAATTTTATTGTTGTTGTTGTTGTTGTGTGTGTTGCTTTCGAGGCAACAAATGACAAGCGGGACACTCATCACGATCCAGGGAATATTCGGTGGCACTCTTTGCGCCAATAAGGCACCGTCGTGCTCCTCATCAGCATCTCCGTTACCCTCACGACAACGCAACGTTCTGCACCAGGTTGCAGCTTTTCATTAATACCTCCTCTCTCCCCCACTGTCGTCATCATCATCATCATCATTTTTATCAACTAATTGCTCATGCTTATGGTACTTATCGACTTTGACTTTTTGCTGATTTTATGATTCCTGTCTATGTCCCTCGTCTGATCTATCATCAGTGATCAGTGTTCATCTCATGCCGTTCTTATCTGCCTCTAAAATGCCAAAAAAGGTTAAGTCGTTTACTTCTCATGCGCGTGACCATTGTCAGTGAGGATGCTTCCTCTACCTCCAGATTTCTCTCTTTCTCTGACAATGGCAATCATTGCCATATGCTTAAGAGGCACTGTTAGATTGTGAATACTAATGCTCATTCATATGACAAATGGGCTGCCAGAGGGAAATATTAAGGAAGAGTCTTCACTCCAAGCTGAAGAAATTTGTAATTGCTTCGCTTTACTAACACCTAATTGCCCACTCATCAAATGAAGAAGGTAACATCAGATCTACCTCAAGTGAGGACACTCCTGCAGCGGTCAACTTCGTGTAGAACGCAATTCGACACTCCTTCGGACCACCTAGCTGGATTTGATTATAGGGGGGAATCCCAAAAATATTCCACATTCAGCCGTAAATTTGCGTTAACCAAATCGCTAACAAATCGAGTCACATTGTGTTGGTTGCTGTTCGCCTTGCCTTATAAGCCTCCAACTGGTAGGCAGCCCCAGATCTGTCCTTCTTACTTCCCACTCCCCACTATCTCACCTCCTACCCGTTAAGGAGTGCGTGAGCTGCTTGCCTCCCACTGGCTGCCTAGTAGGCATTCTCCTCTGGCTGCCAATGCGACACACATGTCCGATTGGCTTTCATTGATACCGTCCAGCACTTGGAGAGTCTCCAGTTATTCAGTTCGTTAGATGCTGCCTCACCTACTTTTCGCAACATTTTCGCAGATCTCCCATCTTGGCCCCTTGTGCGTACTTCCCCCTTCCCCAATCCACACCTGGCCTTAGTCACTGTGGTTTCCAATTTCCAATTTCTTGGCCTGTCATCGCCTACAAGCATTGTTGTTGTTGTCATGTTGCTGCTGCTGCTGCTGCTGCTGCTGCTGCTGCTGCTGCTGCTGTTGAAATCTTGAGCTGTTGTCCTGGTGCCAGATCTCTGCCAACGCCCATTAGAGCCCAGAGACAAAGCTGCCAACGTTGTTTTGTTACGATTTGGCCACAATGCGTTTCAATTACTAGCCCGAATTTTATTGGATTGCTCGGATCTGTTTTTCTCTTTTCTCGTCTCGTATTTCTGGCAAGGGAAAGTGTTCGAAATTGCCCCGAAAAGTAGTTGCCATTTCAGTCCAATGCTTAAATCCTTCTAAGTAGCCAAGTCTCAGTGTGGGGCACCAAAATTTGCATTTCTTACTTACTTTAGAGATGCTCAATTAAAAGACCAAAAACTCGAAACAACAATGACAACAGCAACTGTTGCTGTTGCTGTTCCTGTTGCCCATGTTCCACTTGACTTTAATTGGATTTTGTTTATTTTTGGGCACATTTCGGGGCCCGCAACTGCAACTGCAACTGGCGACGGCTCGCGGAATGCGACACGACACACGATGACAAATGTTGATATTCAAATGACACCATTGGGGGCGCTAGATGCGGGTGGGTGCCGAAGGGGAGGAGTGGGCGGCACTTGTTGCACTTTTGTCACATCTCTTGGCCAAAAGTAAAGTCAAGAGCAGCTCAGCTCCAGCTTCAGCTCCAGCTTCGATTCAAACGACACCCGCAACTGGCATTCCAATCGATTGTTGGCCAACTGGCTGTGGACGCCTGTGGTCGACTAGAGAGTCGTGGTTGGGTGAGAAAAGTAAACCGTTTGAGATGTGTTTTAGTTGAAGCTGTTTGCATTGCTGGTGCAGTTGCCGTTGCTGTTGCTGTTGCCGTTCTTGTTGTTGTTGCTGTTGCTGTTGCTATTGGCTCAATCTTCTCCTTTCAACGTCAACAGGCAGCAGCAGATGTTTGAAATGTTTGCCCGTCTTTGTCAATGTTCCAATGTCTCTTTCCTCTACACCTACTGCTACTGCTACTCCTAATCCTACTCCTATTCCTACTTACTTATTTCTCTTCTTACCGACAGCATCTTTACTGTCTGCTATTGAGTAGGGTAACAAATGTCCATTGTACCTGTCACCAGATGCGAATGCGTATTTCAATGAGACAAACACTTCTGCTACCGTTAAATGGAAGATAGAAGAAATATCAATATCTATCTTCTATTACTTTTATTTAGAAGATAGAAGAAATATCAATAGTATCTTCCACTACTTCTATTCAGCTACCCACTAATAAAATTAGCAATTAGAATGCGGCTCATACCGAAACAGAGGATATTGAAATCATGTATAGACTTTAGTCAGTATGTCAGTGGGTGAATATATTCCCAGAAATTGGGTTAAAATTCCAATTTCCATAATATTAGCAACGTTTCCATTGGACGAACAGCTGCCGCCTTAGAAAGTGCATTTCCATATGCATCGCATCTCGGGGTTGTCCAAGCCACTAAATTTACTCCACAGCTGAGTTTGCTCACGTTTTCGCTTATCTGCGAGGGAGGAGACACTAAGAGAGACACAGAGAAAGAGAAAGAGAAGGAGAGATGAGAACTCGCTTTGGAATTCCTTACTTCGAGAAATGTGTCAATAATTAATTGAATTCAATTAAAACACGTTTCCCGCCTTTAAGCCTGATCTCAATCCCAGTTGAGTTAATTAAGATGCATCCGTGTCGCTGACGGGCAACGAGGAGGGAGGAGGAGAGACAGAGGAACTGCCTACACTCGATCCAATTTATAGTCTTGTTATATACGTGTGAGTGTGTTCCTCTTTGTCGTATTGGAGCCCTTGGATATGGATCTGCAGAAGTCTCATTTGCTGCAGTTGGCTGCCGTTGGCAATTGGCAGTTGTGTAAACGGTTTTTGGGTAAAAGTGCAACTAAACATCAATTAGCCCAATTCCCAGGCCATTGCCACTTTGGCTTTTCAGTTGCCCCACACTCACTGAGTCAGTAGTCGGTTTCTGTTTCCACTTCGCTTCCACTTTCATGTTGCATGTGGCTCAGGTTGCATTTTGGCAACGTTTTCAGATGCCTATTGCCTGTTTGCCAGTTGCCAGTTGCCAGTTACCAAATGCCAGTTGCCATTTTCCAGTTGCCCTTGCCATGAGTATAGAGTCTCTGATTAGAGCCTCTCCTCTTCACACAAGAGTGAAATTCATTGCAATTTTCATTTTATTTATTTGCGTCGTAGCCAGTTCGCTGCCAGTTGGCAACTGCTGCTCGCTCGATTCTCTGTCCCAGGGCCTTTCCCATATTATTTCATTGTTTGCCAATAAATATGTTCCACATGTTCTCAGTGGTCAGTCAGTCAGTCAGCTCATGTGATTGTGGTCATCTGGTCATCATTCAGCTCTGTCTCACGTCCCATCGAGAGTGCGTTTTCACTTTGCAGCGAACTCATGCAACTCACAGTTTGCAACTCGCCACTCGCAACTCGAAAGTGATTCTAATCACATGAATTTAATGAAATAATGGTAATCGAAAAGGAGAATGTCTGCAAGCAGTAGAATCTCAATCTCTCTTTGTCCAGACCAGAGTTGAACTCTCTTCGCATTTCTTCGCAATGCTTATCATTTCACTCATGTCGAGTGTCAAACAAAAGCGGCTCTCATCTAAATCAAAATCCAACAATCCATCCAACAGCGACACACATCCAAGGTCTCCGTTGCTCGGTGGCAACATCCTTGGCTGCGATGTTCCCATTTCTCACATTCATGTCACGATTTTGACCAGATGAAAGATGAACCACATCAGCATCGAGGATGCATCACTTTGCATGTTAATCGAATCCATTTGAACCTGGTCAAATGTGGTGACTGCCATAAGATACATTTGAATCTATTACCATTAACTGTGAACTGGCAACAGAAAGTTACAAAAGTCGATATTATTTCGCAAATAAATCCGTTCAATTCGTCTCATTTTATTTCAGTTAAAAGTGAAACCGCTAATAGCCAATAATTGTTCACAGTTCAAAAGAATTTGTGTGGCACGTGTCTCACAGTTCGCTATGAGTCAAAAGTTGAGAGTATCAGTTATCATTAACACCATGGAATGTCATTTTGTTTCCCACAACTTTCGAGGGGTTTCCTCTTAAGTTTCAGCTCACCATCTGCCACTCAAGATTCATGCAAATAATCATAAAGCTTGTGCGAAACGGCCACAGCTCAAATTGCTTTGGCCTAAAATGACCCACAGTGAAAGATTTTAATTATGGACCAGAACTTTTGCTTTTCTTTTTGAGTTCGAGTAGGGCTCAGTTCACTTAACTGTTGAATGATTTATGATAAATCCAGGAAAAATATATGTGGTTAACAGAAATTGAAACTATGTCGATCCCATTGAAAGGTAATCGATTTAATGACAGTACCAGAGCAATGAATAGCTTTTAACTTCGGTTTTAATTGCAACGCACATAATAATTAAATAAACGAAAGGTTTTTTTTTTGTACGCCCATTTCCTGCTAGATTAATGATGTGTACAAAAAGAATGCTCACAATCAGCTAACACAAATTTGCTTATCTTGAATCTCTGGCCCACAACTGAGAACATCATACAAGCAGAATTTACATCAAAGTTACCTCAGAGAAGAAGGAGTCGGAGAAGAAGCCAGAAAAGTGTCGTGAACTTTGTGCCCCGTTGGGAGCTGGCTGACTAGTTGACTGGTTGTCCAATGCTATGAATGCCTACTCCGGTGCAGCATGACCCAACGAGGGAGTCGAGCGCCGAGCATCGAGTATCCCACATCCGAATCCCGGCAGGCGTCGTTGCCTATCAGTGCTGAGACATCGTCTAAACAGCAACCGGCAACAACGGGGTACAAGCAACATGCAACAAATGATGGAGAGCACTAACAAGACTTGATCCTGCTGCTCCTGTTAGATGCCCCAAACCCTGACTAACACTACTGGCACAATTTCAAAACAACAGGCAGACTCAGAGACAGACAGAAATGCAAGTTCTCCCGTTGCTTTTGCTATTGCTGTTTTTATTGTTGTTGTTGTTGTTTTTATTGCTAAGCATTTAAATGGGCGGCAGCCAAAAAAATGTTTGCAATTCAACATTGGTGGCTTAGTTAAGTGTTGTGTGTTTTATGTTCGATGTACTTCAAGTTGTAGACGAACCATTTGCGACTGCCTTAAGATGCACACTTTCGATAAAACGTCGGCAAATTTATGCAAGTCGCAAAAAAAAACCCAAATAAAAATTTCTTTACGGTGGAGATTTTGGCAAAGACAATATTATTTGGAACGGTTGATGGTGGGCGGGACAAGGCAAAAATCCCAAAATGCAAATCTCATTTGGTATGGCCAACGTCTCAAAAGGGCCACCGATGATTTAGCAATTTGTGTACTTTTTCCTTTTATTTTATTTTTTTTTTATTTTGTTTCGTTTTTATTTTTGCAGAAGCAAAGAATTTAATGCGATTTGTTTGCATCGTGTGTTTTTTTTTTTTTGTATACGTTACTAAGCGGATTTTGGTAATTGCCAGGCAAGGGCTTAAGAATATTTTCAGTCGCTTGGACCACCCGAGTGGTGGCTTAACGACAAAACAAATGTCAGGGGGCTGGCCAAAGTGTCAGCTATTTAAAGATTTACAGTCGTCTTCCTCCACTCACACACACAGATAGCGGTATTTTCGTAATAAAAGGAAAAAAAAAAAAGTCGCAAGGCTTTAATAGCCAGCAAGTTGGACAACAATTTAATTCGTTGACTTTTGGCTATCTGCCAACTAACTACAACCAGCCTGGCAATTACTCCAATCACTTTTGCGGCTAAGTACCGAATGTGCTTAAGTGCTCACTAAAAGAACTCGTCTCTGGCTCAGATATATATATATATATATATATGTATGTATGTATATGAATTGCCGTTTTTCCAATTAGATCTTGCAATATGCTAATTGAATCGGTGACAAGTCATACGGCTAAGCAATAAATTTTATTAGCCAAAACCTCGCTAACGGTAGTCATCTATTTAAAGCTCGATTCGTTGCCGTAAGTCCCAAGATTTCACCAATAAATTGTTGTTAAAATATGGAGCATATATATTTGTACTTGGATGCATAACAATAAAGTGGCATGCGTAATGAAAATGTTATAGTTAAATGGAGCACTAATTATAAAAAAAACAGTTGCAGAAAGAAGAAAACTAATTAGAAAAGAGTTATTATTATTATTATTTTTTTTTTTGCTTTATTTTGAATTGCATCTATAAACCATATGGTTGCTAACTAGGAGCTAAGATTCCTACTAAGATACACACAGCATCTTCATAAATAATTGAATTTCATTCTACACGTAAAGTATGAATTTCAATTTAAATTAGGCCCCATTAAGCTTTACCAAAAGATAATTAAAAAGAAGTCCATTGACTTTTAGTTTTACAAAAAGACAATTAAAAAATAATAATCAAAATACTCTTCCTTCTGACCAGCATTTATTACTAGGCTGTAATTCTTTTGGCATTTGCGCAGAATTTGCTTTTGAAGAATTCCTAATCGCTTTACACGAGTATTAATTTAAACAAAAAAAAAAAAAGATTGTTTTTATGTTTGCCGACGTTTTGCTAAGACTTCAATGCGGGCTTTTGTCTCCTAATTAGAAACTCACTCGAGGTGGTCGCTAAACCTCTTCGAATAGTGGAAAAACATACAAAAGCCACAATCATTAAAATTGTACGAAACGTTCCGCAAAAATCAGATGCTTCAGAATATATTCTTAGATGGAGTTTATTTAGTCAAGAAGAAACAGCCTTGAATTATGTTTTTTTGTCGTCATCATTTGAATTTTGACAAACACTTTGTGGAATTGAGATAGGTCATTTTTAAATTGCGTCTTTAATACATATTTCACATTTTAAGATTTTCAATAAACAAAACATAAAAAGGGGGTAAATAACAACCGTGTGAAGTTGCCTTTGGACAATTCGTAACGGAGCAGAAACTTCTCTCAAAGAGGTGGCAAAGTGCTTCGTCTTCTTCTTGTCTGAGGTGCCCAGTTTTAGTGAGCCCGTTAAATTTGTGCCATAAATTTGGAGAGTAGGACGAACTGGGAGAGGCGATCGTTTAAAGTCAAGCAGCTCGGCTATAGATGGCATTGACTCGATCTTTACTGTCCATCTGGGCAATGAAGTTGCCGTCTTTGTTGTCGACATTGTTGTTTCTGTTGTTGTTGTTGTTGTTGTTGTGGAAGAGACGAGATGCCGCCGCTGCCGTTGTTCAGCGATAAGACTTGAAATATGTATTTGATGATGTTGACAATCGATCAATAGATCTTTAGCGGGTAGCACATAAAGTACGACAGCCGATCCATTCTCCTCCTACCTCCCCCGATCTACACGTGGACCTGGCCATCAATTTGAAAGGCGGTCGTTCAGTCAGATGAGAATCAATAACAATTTGTTGAATGCCGCTTGAGGCATTGGAGGCCTACTTAAGCAAAATCTGTGTGCTCGAGGTCCCCAAACGGAAGTGAGTCTCATAAAAAATGAGTTGCATAAATGACTAAATTAGTGAATGACATACATATTTAATATTTACAGTTAACCGATAGAGTAACAACATTAATTAATTCGCTCATTTTCGAAGATCTTTACACTTTGGGGAAAACTGGTTAATATTTCTAACATCAAATATCGTTGTTCCATTTAATGTATGTACCTAAAGTGTATGTAGTTTTTTTTTTGAGTGTAAAAAGAACATAAGCTGATGCGATGACACTAATGTTCGTCTGCTATAAACTTTCATTTTCTTAATGACAAGTGTGGGCAAAAGGAACAAAAACACTTTCCAACTTTCAATTTTTTAAGCGAAACTAAATTCTAGTTTGGCACATGAAAATTAAAAAAAAAAAAATTCTTAAATGCTTACGCATAAAATGAGAATATTAGAGTAGGTTGTCGTCAACTTGCCTGACAACTTCAGCTGAAAACTTGTTAGCCATGTTAGCTGCTGACCTTCAGTGACTTCTGCTCGTAAATCTTAACTAAACTATGAAAAATGAAAGTTTGATAAAGTTAACCCTTTTATTTGGATTTGGATTCCAATGCATAAGTTATGCAATGTCAACAAAGAAAACCAGATACCAGATAACCCATCAAAAAGCTTCTAATTTGAACAGTTTGGGAACAAAGCCTTATGCTAACCGTACAAATGAAAGTTATGCCAACTCTCCCATTGAAAGTCTGAAAACTGTTTACAACTAGCTCTCTAACCAGCTGCATTCATATTCAAATCAGTACGCACTCAATGTTTTTTCTGCAGCATTTCATAGCTGGCGGTTAGATTGGACTCTTTTGTTCGAACTCTCACTTTCATGTGCCCCAATGTGCCCCAATGTGCCCCAATGTGCCAGCATTGAACTCGCCACCAATATGATTAGTTTGTTAATGTTGCTTATGGTTGCAGGTTCAGTTGCACATTTCTTCTCCAACAACAAGCTGTTAACTTGTTCAAATTATTTTGTGTTGAAAAGAAAAGCACAGCACAGACCGCATGCCAAGAAAAGCCACATGAATTTTACATTTTATATGATTTATGATAAACTAATTGGAATACATGCTGTCACCTGCCAAGTACTTAGGAGAGCCGGCTGACGACCCCTTTCAACCAATTTATCTGCACATCTATGAGTTAATCGAGATGCAAGCAAACAACCAGACAAGGGACATCAATTGCATCAATGCAAATCCATTATTTGTTGATTTCCACAGCTGTCTATTGACACAAAGATCGCTAACCGAAATTTGTATACACTTTTATATTGCTTGAACCGAATTACTTTCAATTATATATATGTTTAAGCAATTTCTCTCCAAAATAAAATAAATGGATTTTATTTTGAACTTCATTCTGAAATAATAATGAATTTTGAGTGAAATTACTTAAATTAAAATTTATTATATAGTGTATAATATATATCACAAACTAAAAATATTTGACAGTAGAAAGAAATTCCATTGCTGGAATTTCTAATTACTTGGATAAGTATTGTGATTGTCCACAAGCTGCATAAGAAAGCCATAATGCCCCATACACTTGGCAAAACTGCGCAAAAAGATAATATGCAGAGTCATGAAGTGCTGCATCCTCAGCGTGTGCGAAGATGAGTAGCACTAGAGAAATTGGCGTAGGCAACACAAGCAGCAGCAGCAACAGCAACAATAACAACAACAACAGCAATAACAATTTCAACTACTGTGTTGGCATTGGGTTAGAATCGTGAGTGGCAATGTTCATACAGTTATGCAAATGAATTTTTGTATTGACAAGAGTGACACTTGCCGCAAGTTGCATAAGCAACATTGCACAATAATTTTGACTAATTGCAAGACAAATTGGCAAAAAGCAAAATAAATATGAGAACTGCACAAAGTCAACCAGGACCAAACCGGACTGCGTTGCGGCTTTAACCGCTATTCTGTTTGGAGGCATCTTTTATTATTATTTTTATTATTATTTATTTTTTGTGGGCGTTTGTGGACTACAAAAATTTGCTTGCTACTTTTTCGATTTGAATTATTGAACGTATCGTTGCCTGCGGTCAGAGCTAACTGTGCGCACAGAGCTGCTTTGCAAAAATATTATAATCTGTATGCATAAATTCACACACACACACACACACACACACAAACACACACACAGAGACAGAATGAAGCAGGCTCGCTGTTTGAGTCTTTTGTTTGCGCTCGCCGGCTATAAATAGCCATGGACCATTGAATTTTGTGCACCAGAAACCCAATTTTCGTATAATACGCAAATGGCTCTAATGGAACGTTTAATTAGCCATAGATTACAGTCTCTTTTCATTAACCCAATTGTGATTCATGTGAAATTAGGTGAGTTTATACAATGGATTTCACGTGGATAGGAAAGGAATCTACGCAAAAAATTAATAAATTATTGCAAATGATCTTCGCGCAATTCACATTTCATGTGTCCATCTATATGTCTATTCAACTATATGAACTGATTATTCTAGTTTAATTAAATATAATATATTATTCAATGAAACAAGAATACTCAACTTAAATTTAATATCGCAATGTAAAGTAAATAAAAAGTATTTTTAACATTCACATTGGACTCATTTAAGCTTATTTAGTGTTATAAAATTTGTAATAGAACCGGAGACACTTTGTTTTGGGAAAGTGCTGTAAGCCTTTAAGTGGACTTAGTCCTATTAATAAGATATGGATGCAAGCATTTGGACTTGTTTGCGCTGGCCGATGCACATTTGCAAAGTCCCTGTCCATGCGCTGATCTCTAATCTGACCTACTTGCTTTTCGAAAATAATATCTGTGGGCGGGCTGTGCCTGTAAATCTGACAATATGGTAGCGATCTTGCACCATATAAGTCGCAGCACCAGGTGACAGAGAAGCAGAGTCAGACTTAGATTTCAACTGGCAAGCTATGGAAATTTTCCTTTTTGCCAAAAAGGAAGATTCGCCACATAAATGGTTACCAAGCAAATGTAAAAACAGGCTCGAAATTCAAATGACAATGACCAAATGGCATGCAACTTCAGAGTCTGCAACGGAAGACGTGGAGGAGAGAGGAATGTTGGGCACATATTGGACACTGGGCGATCTCACCCAAATACGCGACAGCTCAATCAGTTGGCCATGACTGCGTTGCCGGTTTGCATATCGGATATCTGAGGATGCATTTTGGCCAATTTGATTTATGGGCGCCGATTTTTCTTCTTCCTTGTTTTTCATGCATTTTCATGTTGGAATTCATGCATAAACATAAAAGCAGCCGAAATTTCAACCCAGCCATGGTCATTGAACAATAGAACAGCGACATTTGTTAACCTGCCCAAACCGACTCGCAAATACAAACTTGCAACGCTTCATTGTGTTTTATGGTGCCCAAAACGTGAGGTTAAACTTCAGAACATCTTCTCGCTCTCAAGTAAATAAGAATATTCCCTAATAAATATACATATTTAACTGGATACATATGTACTTTTGGTTCTTTACATTTTCTGTCACTCGCTGGCAAACAAATCGAATTCATTTATCGCAGTACATATTCTCTTTAAGCCCCGAAATTCTTTAAGATTCTTCGCCTTTCATTTAGTTTATTGCGTAGAATGCCTTTTGAAATATTCGCTCGTATTTTGTGAAAGCGCAAAAGTTTTACTTATTATTGACAATGCGAATGACAGACTGTTGTATTTAGAGAGCGGAAAGGGCGGCGGGTGCCTTGCTTGACGCGGATTTGATTAGTTAAGGTGCCCGCATTAACCCAGAGAACTACATTTCTCCAGAAGCAGAAGAAGTGCAAGAAAAACTCTTTCGAATAGCAGTGGGATTCTTAAAGAGTTCACCTCCCAAACATTAAATGAGTAATTAAAGCGAAGGAGGCAGCCCTGGAGTCGACGAGTCCGTTAGTCAGTCAGTCAGTCAGTCAGTCAAAGAACGGTTAACTTGCCCAGAGAGACGAGATACGAGCAGCTCGCTTGTGTCTACTTGATAAATGAACCTTTGTCATCCTCCCTGCCCTTCCCTGACGCGCTTAGCTTCCAGCTGCCATACCAATCGCCGCTACTTCTGACTCTGACTCCGACTCGGACTCTGTCATAGCTTGGCTAAATAGTCTCACACCTTAGTGAAGGCGGCTGTGCTAATATTTTGGCCTTTTAGCTGTCTTTCAGCTGGCAGCCGCAGTCAACTCAATTAGGATGCTTGGAAATGATTCATTCTAATCTAAAGTCGAGTATCTGCAGTCATGAGTTGAAGTTGAAGTCGAAGTCGACGTCGAAGTCTCCACCTTAGACTGAGTCTGGGCTTTAGCACCTCAGATTTACCGTTGCGGCGTGCGGCGGCATTCCCCGAGGCGGCTTTTAACCGTTTGTTGTGTCTAGAATTTAGCATGGCCATTTCATTATTGATTCGCATCTGACCAGACTTTAGCAAATGTCTTCATTTAGTTGCGGTTTCCAGACACGCTTCCACGTTTTACGATCATAGCGAAATTTATGACTTTTATGAGTCGTAAAATTGGGTCTCATAAAAAGAAGTAATTCCGAATTTCGGATTTAATGCATGTAAGATAACTTGTAGTCCAAAATAATCTTAGTTTAGTTTGGAACATTTTATACAAATTTAATAAATAAAATTAAAATTGATTACCAACTTGATTTTTTTTTAATTTATCAAAAGAGAAATGCGTTGCAATCAATTAAGCACGTTTAAATTAAAACACTAAATATTAAAATTTATGATCAAGGAAAACTATAATCATAAATATATAATTAATTCAAAAGTGAACAGAACGGCCAAATTATGAATGAATCAATTCCACATGAGTGAATGACTAATTGATGAGTTAAGTGAGTGACTTTTATGTGACTGGGACGCCATCATTAGTTGGACTATAGCCGGAATCATCTGGTTAGCTTTGTGGGAGATGAAAGTGAAATGCGAAGTAAATAAAAAAAATATCGAGGCAAATATCTTTTCAACTCGGACTTTCATTGCATTTACGAGTTAAAAGGCAGGTGAATTTTTTAATATTTTTTTTTTTCAGATAGCGCATCTGTTTATCGGTTCATCGATGGTTAATTGAGTTTTGATTGCGAATTAGTGCAGAGCAATGAAACCTGTCTTTAATATGACGCTTTCGTCTGGCAATTAATTTACTCATTAGACCATTTTTAGAGTCGCATGCATCTGCCACAAACGGCACTCGGCCAAACACGTCAAGAACGCGGCATGCAGCCTTCATGTCCATCATGGGCGTTTCTCGGAAAAAACGCCGATGATCTTGTTGTCATTGCGACCAATGCGACCCAGAATCCATTGCAAAAATTCCCAGGAGTTTGTCATCTGGCTAAAGGTTTTTGGTCATTCAAATGGTTTGCTTTGAACATAAACATAACGTATCATAACTTAATTAAGACTTGGGTTGGAGCTGGCCAGTATAAATATGCATTAATATAACAGTAAATGCACTTAAAGAAAAAATAGTAAAATTATAGAAAGTAGATTGAATGTTTTATATCAAACAGATTTTTGATAAGATACGATTATTAAGATTTTAATTTGCTTGAATCATCCTTAGCTGAAACTAAATTTAATTAAGTAAAAAATGAAGATTTAAATAAAACTAGTTAAAATATAATTTCAAAAACACCTTTTCACATTTTTTAATTTTAATTAAATTATTTGTATTCTCATTATTAAAAATCTTAAGAATTCCATTCCCAATTGAAAATGAGGTTTTTTTTCTAAGTGTAACAAATCGAATTTAATTGTGTTTTTTTTTTAACTTGGAGTGTGTGTCACCTGTCTGTTGCTGATCCGCCGCCAATCGCATATTCCCACTTTTCTCCACTTCTTACATCCCGATAAGCTTTGAGTTAAATATTGTTGGACATTGCGCTAATGAACAAGTGGACAGTGCCACAGATGGCTGGTCAGTTGGTGGCGAGGGGCAGGGGTAGGGGCAGGGGCAATTCACAGAAGATATCCAACTAAGTCACCGCCATATCCATGTCCATGCACATGTCCATATCTGTGTCCATGAGTGTGCAATTGATTGCGCGACAACATGTGTTAATTACCGCGGTTAAATGGCATTGATGCAACGTCAAACGGTAGCAGCTACTTGTATATCCATAGACTGGTTATCAAATCACTAAATGCTTATGAAATAGTTGCGTAGAGTGTTTGTGTGAGTTGTCTCTAACCCGTTGAAGGAATAATTACTAGATAAATCCGCACTGACAAGGATGGTCAAGAACGTGTACCCTTAAAAAAAAATCGACTCTGACAACTGCAATAAGAAATGATATGTTATTGACCATGTTGTTAAAGTAACTGGACATAAAAATTACACATTCAAATCCCCAGCGGGCAAGCACAGCACATAGCAAAATACATAAATCTGTTTTGAGCCAAGGTACCTGAAGCCAGTGTTGGCTATACTAGCCATAACTCAAACAAAAAAAATAAAAAAAATTATATTATTATATGGTTTACATCCTAAAAATAGTAATAAATAATTTAACTGAGCTGTGAGAACGTCAAAGGAAAAGTGTCACAAACTCATATTTGTTAGAAGATCAACTAGACTAACCTTGAAAATCAGCGCAAACATTAAAAGTGGCACTTTCAAATGCCGCTTTTGGGCAGTCGACAAACTTCAATTCGCACTGCTTTTGGCACACGAAAGAGAAATTTAAGCACTTGTCGTTTTTATTTGGCAGTAGCCCACCAAAATGAAAAGAAAGCCCCCAATAAAAACAAACAGCAGCAGCAGCAACAACAAAAGCAACAACAAATTAGTTACAATTTGTGGCTTAGGCTTTGCTTTAGTTCTACGCTACTTTAATTTCGCATCGAGTGTCAATAAATTTGAAAATTATTGTACTATCGACACGTGAAGAAATCACATCTCACACATGTTTCGAAATACGCTTACTCATCTGCGGTAGCTTGAGCTCACAATGATTATCAAAACATTCAAGCTGAAAACAAATTAAACACAAAATGAACCGAAAGTAAATTAGCTTATAAAAAAAAAAAGAATTATAATTACAATTTTAAGCGAATTTCCAATTGAGCCCTTGATATATTAGACTATATCCTACAGTTTCGTAAATTGGCTCATTTCGAATGCAATCTGATAACTTTCATTTCATTCACTTTTATTCACACCTTGTATTTGCTATTTTCTTTGGCATTAGCACAATCGTTGCCCAAATCTTATTTATTGCCCCAAAGCAATTTCATTCATTATTCATGACGTTTAACTTTAGATTCAGTTTTTATTTTCTGAGCTGCCAATCTGATCAGATCACACGCGATTTAATTCACATTCACACATAATTATTCTGACATTTTAGCCGAATGTAGTTTTAGGGTTTCCGAAAAATACCAGCCAACATTCTCATCACATGACAGATATTTTATGGCTGCATTTAAATTGTGCACTCAGCATTCTATTTAAATTCAATTTCCGGTTATTGTTACTACTGTTGTTGATTTCTGTATTACATCTGTAAAACATTTTCACTTTTTCTACTCCATTACCGATCACTTGAGACCCCAACGAGATTCGAACAATGATGCTTCAGAACTCTTGCAGTTGCATCTTGCATCTTTTAATGTTTACATTCGACAGCTGTCAAGTTGTATTGTTAAATAATTTACATACGCATTATAAACAATTCCATTTTCATAAGTACATGTTTGTATATATGATTATGTTTTTTTGGGTACGTGAGAGAATTAAAAAGATATACAAACTTTGGTGTAATTTGTATGAGAATAGATTTAAGTTTACCACAAACAAATATTGAATAACATTAAGCACAGTTTGTATGAGAAAAATATTCTCAAACATTAACAAGTACCTGACAAAGTTCGAAATATCTATTTAAATGTTAATTAGCTGCTTGATATTTTTAAAATAACAACTAAAGATCCATAAAAAAAATCAATATATATAACTTATTATGCCACCAACTCAGCTTTAAGTTTCAACAATAGTAAATTTGAATATGAATTGACTTTTAAATGCCTACTTAAAACCCTAAAATATGCGCTTAAAAATGATACAGCAACATTGTTTTAGTTTTCAGAGGTTTGATTAATGCCCCGAAATTATTCAAAGCGTTTAAATGAAATTAAACCACAATTCAATAGAAGCCAAAAAAAAAAAAAATATTTATTTTCAGAAAATGGTTTCGATTTAAGAGTTTAAAAAGTGTTTACAATTAACTCGTTTAAAACAATTTTGGCAGTTGCACAACACAAGACAATTTATATGTCTTACATAACAGAAGAGTTGAAAATAACAACGAAAAATAATTGTTAACAGTAATAAATTTAATGCCCAGGCAGCACGTTAAAAACAAAAAAAAAAATACCCTAAAAATAATATGCAACACATATATAAATTTCTACAAAATCAAGTATAGTTTCATTGCTTGAACGAGCCAAATGGACGAACCTAGGTATTTAAGCCAAATTGCGTGTACAAGCCAACGTCTTCAATCTTTTATGGCCAAAACAGAGTTGGGCTAATTGCAGCTGGCAGTTCGTTTAGTTTGGCTTTAGCCATTGACAAAGAAAGTGCACAAATTCAAGCAAAGAAAACAATGTCAACCGAGTGCCGAACTCCATATATATGTATATATGGTCACAGTTCAGAGTCTGGTACACTTGCAGAAAAACTCTTGATTTTTGTGACATTAGATTAAGAACTTGATAACTGTCGTTAAATAATATTGAATTAGTTCTGTTAATTTTAGCTCTATTTTGACAAGACATTATTCTGAATTTGACAGCAAACTTATAGCATTTCTTTTAGTGTACCTCTAGCATGGCCAATACCCTTTTGGTACGGTCTCTGCAGTTGCCGCGTGCCACAACGCGCCGGCGCTTAATACACAAAAAAATAAATCTTTTAGGTATTATATGTTGTTTACTTTCTTTTGACTGACGTGAGAAATGACCGAACACGTGTACATTAGTGTGTATAAGTTAGTGTGCGAGTGTGTGTGTGCGTGTGTGTGCGTGTGTGTGTGCAAGTGTGTTTGTGTGTTCATAAAATTTTAATAAATTTTTACAGATATCCAGCAGCTATAGGGATAAAGACAAGGGCAAACCGCATTCGCTGCAGCGTGAAATCTTTTTAATCATCGACCAAATAACAAACCTAAGCATCGAGATGAAACATATAGATTCCGATGTGAAAGTTTAATGACAGGCCTACTGAAAATATCCACTTACAACACATAGATATATATATATATGCAGTGCATATTATTCACACACGTTAGGCTCCAGATTATGATAATCTCCTTGATAGCTGGTCAAGGCAAAAGCAGAAATGCAACATCTAATCTAGATGCAGCTGCGGATCTCTGCCAACTTGTTAGCCGTTTTTGCTTTGCCATTTTTCTGTTATGGGGTACATGCAAGTATTGGCATAGTTTAATAATTAACATTTAGAATGAAAGAAAGAATTTAAATTTTTACGATTTTTCAACTGTTTTTTTTTTTTTGTGAACGCATTTTGTTTTGTGTATAAAATTTATATTTATTGTCAGATTTTTAAAGCAATCATTTTATTTATATTTTTGGAATTTTTCGCAAGTAGATTTATTTGTTTTTTATGTCAGATTTTACTGATGCTGAAAAATGTGATTTTTATGGGGGGAAATCTTATAAACACACAACGCTTATGGTCAACGTTTTAGTCTAAAAAAAAAAACCGCAGCAAATTTGTTCATTAAAAATTTTACTCTTGACTCCCTCACAAAGTTTGTGCGCTCTATTTTTATACGCTGAACCCATTAAAAATGGGTATTATTTTTTTACTTTTAACCAGAGCTTCACCTAACCCCTTAGGTTAGGTTTTTGGTAGTTGGTGCTTGTAGGAGAAAAAAAAACTGCCCCAACGACCCAGTCAAATTTCACTTACTGTGCTATATGACAGCTTCACAGCTGCTAAATAAAATATTCCCTCTCTATTTTTGTTTTTACTCACAATTGAATTTAATGCGTGATATCTTTAAGTCGATCACTTGGAATTTTCGAAGACATGAAACTTCATACTTGGTTTTTAATTGAAAAATGTTAGCGGCACTTGGCCACTTTGCACATAACTGACAAAACACCGCGGGTCTGGTACGGGTCTAGAATAGGAGTCTATGTTTGGCTCCAGCTTCTAATCTTAATCGCTGCTAATCACAGGCGATCAATTTTGTATTTCTAGTTTCTTATGCAGTTGCACTTGTTGTTGTTGTTGTTGTTGCTGGAGATGTGTTCGTAATTTGAAAAACGATAGAACCGCGTGCCTTCTGCTCCATTTCGAGGAGGTGAGAAGCATTCAATTGGGCTGCCGCTGCCACTGGTTGCAGCATGCAACTGATGTGATTTTGCTAACACGTCTGGTGCAAGGCACCTTGCAGTTAGTTGTTGCATCGCCTGTTGTTGATTGTTGCCCGTTGATTTGATGCATGCGAGCCACAAACAACTGACCTTGACTATGACTGCCAATGACTTTGAATACACTCAGAGAATAACAAGGCATCTTAAGCAGCAACGAATTCCGATCAAATTTCAGACAGAATTCAATTTGAGGTATTGTAAGTTAAGCATTAATCATTATTTACTTTAATAGGAGATACATTTGTTAACTCTAACTTTAATTTTAAGCAATATTTTCCATAGTTTTGCTCTAAGTGTATGCCTGACGAGAAGTACGTAAATATAAATGGCACTCTGTCTTTCATTTTAACCATGCCCAGAAGCCACACACGACATTTGCATGGCACGCAGCAGCGATCTATCCGATTTATGCTTTAGTTTTTACCGTGTTTTCTTGATTTATGTGCCACAAGTGTGACTGCCGTTAGCTGGGGCGTTGCACTGTTGCACTGCTGCACTGCTGTGCTGCTGCACTTTAGCTTAAGTCATGTATGTAACTGCTGCACAGCTCAGATTATGCAATATTGATTGCACAATAATTGGCGAAAGGGCGCAATCGCCATACCCCTACAAGGTGTCGAACTCACTAACGAGCTGTTAGCCAAATATCGCCCAAAATGCAAAAAAAAAAAACAACAACAAAAAAAACAACGAAACAAATGCTGCCATAAACTTCATACGAATCGTCGGCGATTATGCACAAGTACTCGATACTTTGTACAACTTCCGCCATTGTGCGGTGAGTTGTGAAAGCGGTAATTCCTACACAGCGAAAAAAAACTTTGGCACTCTATTTACTCAAGGATGAAATCTTTAGATTACGAGTGGCCTTCTTTAGGCAAGCTGAAAAAAAAAACCTTTGACCAAACATAAATTATATACCAAAAATATATTTGTTGTGCTTACTATATAAGCAAACTTTTTAAATTTAGTTTTCTAAACTCTAGGAAGAATTATCCAAAAATGGAATAATAAAATAAAATTTAGATTTAAAATCTTTTTTCTACAAAAAAAAATCTTTCTCTAGACAAAAGATATCAAGCTCGTGTCCAGTCTTTCAGCTATTACATGTTTTTATTATCTTGGATAAAAAACTCATATCCTTAAAATCTTTTAATCTTCAGCGAATCGAACGTATTTATTCATTGATCTAGATAAAATATTTAATTTGATGTAAGAATTGGTTCTTCAATTAAGATAAGGTAAAAAAAAATACTTTTTGTTGTGTGCATAACTGTGCCTGTGGACTTCTTTCGTGCACTTTTCCTGTTGCACTTTAATATGATAACAAATTATGGCTTGGGACTGCTGGCCGCGTGGAGTGCGGCGCTTTTAATACACATATGTATATAGTAGTCGCTTGTGTCCAGCAGTGGTATTCAGAGGTGGTTGCAGTGCCACAAACAGTGGCGAACAGTCAGCGAACACACATATATGGGGAGAGACAACAAGCTGTTTGGCTTTTTATGATTATCATGATATACGAGTGCCCATTGTTTTCGGGAGCAGGCAGGCTACTAAAAACCGACTTACCAAAAATGGCCAAGTCAGATGCTTGTAAAATTTAAATGAGCAGTGCAGAGCCGTTTCACACAAGCTCAATTCTTGGCAGCCAACAAACAGACAATTTGTTGCCTGCCACATGCACCACAGCTCAGCTCAATAGCAGCAGCAGCAGCAGCTCTGCATTCTGCATTCCATTGGGCTTATCAGAGCACATTAGGTGAGAATTGTGTCACCTAATTAGCGTAAATGTATCAAAAAGTCAACGGGCACTTTGCCAGCCACCAACCGCCAACCGCCAGTCTAATCCAGCAATCTTCAGGTGGCGAAAACGTGACGATCCGTTCACAAAAACTGAACCACAAAATGTTGCAAGTTGCCTTGTTTTGGGTTCTGGGCTAATTTCGTGCGTCACTCGAGTTGCATAGAAAATTTGTGTGCTAAGCAGCTCAGTAAACGTGATTGGGAGTCCAAATTTAAGTTGACAGCCAATTCTCGGACCCCGAATCACATTCCTGACTGCCTCCGTACTTATATTTGGCACTGCTGTCATTTACAGAATTCGTATATGATTTATCGAATAATATGTATAGCCTAAAGACTATACTCAAATATAGCTCGAATATCGCGTGTATTTTATTATGAAATGTACACACTGCTTATACGGCAATAAATCGTTGCAAATAGCGTGCTAAAAGCTTATGCAGAGTAGAGAAAAAAAACCAAAGCACAACTTCTTTACTTAACTTAGAACATGAAAAAGGTGTGTGTTGTGGTCAGCCGAATATAAAATACTCAGCAACTATTTGATCTCAGTCAAAGTGTGTACAACTAAGATAAAATTGTAAGAAAAAATGCTAGTAATAAAATCCGTTCAAATCAGACATATTTTCATAATAAAAATAAAAAAGACTTACTTTTAAATTAGATATTGCTAAGACTCAGATTAGTACTTTTTACGAATGTATACATATATATATATATATATATATATATATAAATAAATAAAGATTACAAAATTGAAAAGTTTCTTCATTTTCTTATGCAAATAATTATTTGAAAAAAAAGTTCAAATAAATATTAGCAGACAGACAGATAGATATGTATCTATATCCTTATGTTTCAATGCTCATTTCACTTTAATAAAGAGATTGTTAATTGAAAAGTGTATCTGAATGATCACAAGCTGAAAAGAAGAGTTCGTTTAATTAATTTGCCCAGCGAGCAAAGAAGAAAAATAAATAAATGATTAAGGCAACTGAGTTGCACAACTTACTTACTTAAATCTTAACTAGCCAAGAGGGGCCTGCATAGAAATTCTTTACACAGAGCATGACAAAACAGAAATGCCCACGGGAAGGGCATAAGAGGGGGGTGCACAAAAGTATTTTGTTCTTATAAGCATTCTTGGATTTTTCTTTTCAAGTACCATTGTAGTAAATATTGTAACTATTATTATTGTCTATTACTATTATTATTTTTGTGTTAAGCTATGCGACGACGACGACGGCATGCCACATTGTACTTAGTTACACGTGCGATGCTCAATAATAATAATAATGATTATTATCTTAATGATGATGATGACGATGCTAATGATGTTCTTGCGGATGATGATGATGATGCTGATGCTGATCAGTAGATGGACTGCCGAAGCAGTTGCCATTTGTCGCAGTATTGAGCACAAAAGTTCTTGTCATTGGCAAAACGACTTTCACCGCGATCTTAGAATGCTGCTACGGCTGCTGTATTCTGCTGCCGCTGCTGTGACATCTTTTGCTTGCAAAAATTTCTTTTATGAGTATTTATGGTTTTAGCTGGCTGCCAAGGTCTCACAGTTGTTCGCGCGCCGATAGTTAGGCCGACCGAAAGGGCAGCAGCAGCTCGAAAGAATTTCTAATTTAATGCTGTTCGAAAACCACAATTGCCCCGCGGCTAAAAACCAGGCTGTACACATACCTTAAGTAGACAATTAAGCGGCCCTGCCCCGTTAACCAAATTGCATCATTTATATGGATAAAATTTCACTCGAGAAACGGGCCAACTCGTTGTTTCCGGGTCACACGCACATTTATCCAGAAAAAGAAAAAGAGCCAAACGCATTCCCCATTATACTCAGCCCACTCCATCACACTTACATGCATATTCGATTTCGTTGCTGGGGCAACGACAAATTAAATTTTGCAGCAGCACAACCCACGGCAAAAGAAATGAAGCAGCTGCATTTAAAGGGCCCGCGCCGAGACCCAGAAGACACAAACGAATTATGGTCAGTAATCAGCTTTAATTAACGCAACGTTTCATCTCTGGAAATGCAGAGGTAGCCCAAAGGGCAGGCACAACTTTTATACACTTGTAAAGGGTATAACACACATTTCGTGAAGGAGTCATCATTGAGCTCATAAAGTGTACACATTCCTGATTCCAGCAACAGTAGCCATTAAAGTGATTTATCACTAAACAACTTTATTAAAATTTTATTGATTTTCTAGTTGAAAGGGTATATGATTATCGGTGAGTTCTTGTTCTTTGTTAGTCTTAACCAAGAGCGGGGCGTTGAACTTTTTTGGCAAAAGGCGTTGGCCATTGGCACAGCATTCAAATGGAATTTCCACACTAAACAATTTATGAACAGAGATTCGATCTTCAATTATGAATACAACTACAACAACAATAAGTTATTGCCGACCCTTTTATTGTGGGTAAATGCCATCGCCGGCAAAATATGTGCTAAATGTTTCAACAATTATGAATGCTCTCAATTATTGTTGGACGCTTTGATCGGCACACAATGCAGCATATAGCATATATATATTTGATACACATATAAGAATGTGTACACACAAAACGATTTCATGCCTCTCAAAATAAGTGCGATCAGCAACAATGGTTAATCAAGCCTCAATGATCTTTCACAAAAATTGCTAGCAAAAACCGTTCATGATATATGCTTTGAAATGTTGCCGGCAAGACGAATTCTCCAATTTTGCAAACTTGTTGTGATCGTGTAGTGTTATAGATAACTGAAAAACAAATTTATTACATAGAGAGAAGAATCTAAGCAAAGTCAAGCTTATTATTGTTTAAAGTATAAAACGCATCAAAAGTTAACCAGAATTTAGACTTGAGTTAAATTTGGCTGTCTTTCTACAACTAAATTTCATTGCAGAGATTAGTTGGAAGACAAGATTATTTTATTAAGATTTTAAACATTAGGCTGCAAATTGATTTATTTTGAGACGATATCGCCCTGCAGCAGTTGGTTTAGATTAAACGATGATGTAAGCAAAGCGTGAGCGTGTTAAAAATAAGAACCTTAAATGCCATTCCAACAAACTTGGCCATAACACTTAGCGGGAATGGCTCTCAGGGTTTGCAGTGCATACATTTAAAATTCAATGCTTGGCACACAGAAAACAAAGCAGAAATAAAATTTTCTCAGCTCATATTTCACCCAGGCTGGGCATAATATTACGCCCAATTTGGCGCTGGCAACGGTGCTGGACCTGGAACACGTCTTGGGCAGGGGCCCCTTGTTAACAACCAGCCAGTTACAATGGGACAACGTTAGCTGTCTTTTTTTTTTAATGCTCTACAATCGAGACTACGTGGGTATATTCAGTTTGTACAAGGGTCCGTTAGGGTCAACTCGATTCAATTTTGCTAGTTTGTTGAAAAGCTGGCAAATATAATTATTATTAAAAAAGATTATTGAATAGTAAATATAGCGAAAACTGAAAAATTCTTAAAAAATAGTGCATAAATAATACAAGTTTAAATTTTAAGAGCCAAACATAAGTATTTTACGTAATTTCTTAATTTTGCAATTTTTGTGGGCCGAAAAAATTAATTATTAATAGATTTATTAGGTTTATGTTAACTGGTCAGTAAAATATTCAGAAAATCAAAGTTTTTACATTAAAAATATATTTTCAACAAAATATATAAAAAAAAATACTGAATATTATCAATAAAATTTAAAGTCATTTCCTTAGCACTTTAGATCGATCTAAAGGATGGGATAAATATGAAAGTTCATTTAGGAAAAATGAACACAGGGTATTCAGCTGTCATTGCTAAACAATTTGCGTTTCTGTCTTGCTTTGTATGTTTTTGGCAACTTAATCAGGCAGGCAAAAGCAAACTTAACGGATGCTTTTAGAATTTACAGAGCCGATAGTGAAGATGAAGAAGATGAAGCGAGAAGGCATGGAAACACGACGCTCAACGAGACTTTTGGTCCACGACCCAAACCAATCCAAAACAGCCAGGCCAGCCAGCTGGAGCAACGAATGGTGGCATGTAGGGGGAGGGGAAATAAGTTGTCGACAATTCTCATCAGGTAGCCGAAGAGAGAATTTTTATTGAGAATTTTTTCTTCACCAAAGCCAAAGCAATGCGTATGAGTTGCAATTAAAAACAATTTTGGAGTAATTAGTTTGTCAAAAAGTATGCGAAGAAAATCAGATGACTTAGGCAACGAACTCGAATTCAGCGACATGCAATTTGCAGCTGCTAACAGAAAGCGTCGCAACTTTAGTTTTCACCCCGAAACGAAAGTGAGCAGCGAATTCTATTACTACCACTACTACTACGTCTACTATTTTGGCAAATAATGCACCTGCTGTTTGGTCAAATCACTTGTCAAATCTGCGCAGCTCATCAACAAAATCGTTGCCGCTTGAAACAGCTGCCTTTTCTTCGGGCTTTGTCATTGACGGTGAAATGCAAATTGCCTTTCCCAAAAATACAAAAAAAAAAAAATACAAATATCAAAATAGAAGAATTAACAATATACTAGGAAATAATTGTCAATATAGATTAATAATGCTTTTGTATTTCCGTTTGTCATTTATTTTTTGCACTTCCATGTGCGACATTTCACTATGTTCATTGAGCAATTCTCGCCTTAGTCGCCGCTGCTGCTTTCTCCAGATCGTGATGAGCAGCCAAACTAATCAGTATGCGTGGGCCATTGTCACAGCGAGTCATTGATTGAAAGCGAAAGGTCGCCGCAACAGAAGATCTCACATCAACTTGGAATTGATACGTCTCAAATAATCCATGATGAGCCGCCTTTTTCTTGATGTATGTTTACATAGCAGTATTCTTTGCATTCGATCGCATAATCATTAAATTTATGAGCCGTATATGCAAATGTGTTAATTTAATTGTGCCTATAAATTGAACTTTCGATTTCACACACAGGAATCACTAAGTGGTAGGTATATATTTCAACTTTCTTCCGCATAGACATCTCACTCAGCCAAGTACCTGGTAGTTAATTTAAATATTAATGCATATATATCCAATATTCTACCGTTACCTTTCACTTCAAACTGACTTCGTTTTGGGCTCCTAATTCACTTAAACGCTGCGCTGCGGCAGTTTTTACAACTTTGTGGAGCAGAAAACGCACGACGCCTTTTTCTTACTGACCACAGCTCAAGAACATGTGCAAAAAAAAACGAAACAAAATAGATGCATAATTATAATTTTCATGTACCAATAACTCAAGTAAGTAGTAAGTAGTATCTTGAGAAATTGATTTTCCTTTGGAAAAAAAAACTTCTAGACAGACTTGCGCTGGTTTTAATTTAATTAATGATTTTGAACGTCGTGTGCCCGTTTTGAACAGTTCCCAAAGTGGATTTTGTAATCACTTCGGTAGATGGGCTACGAAAATTATGAATGAAATCAGGCATATGGTAAAAAAGAGAGAGTACTCGCAAGCGTACAATGCGAGAGCAAGCGCCGAAGAGAGCGCGACGCAAACAGCTTTGTGTGCTCGAGTGAAAAGCGACGCAACCGCAAAGACAAAAGTCAACGTTTTCCCTCCACTCAAAGACCAAAGACACACCACACACAGACAAAAGCAGAGGCAAAAGCAAAATGCAACTCAAACTCAATGTGACTTTTGAGCGCTTTGCGTCTGCGCGCGCTCATTTCTTTGGCTTTCTTTTGTTTGGTTTGCTTTGTGGCTTTCTTTCGCTGCGGCCAAAAGCAACGCTCGCCGCTCAGCAGCAGCTCACAACGATTGCCATTGTCAAGGCGAGCGCACGGCCAGCCGGAGCAACAACAGCAGCAGCAACATTTACAGCAGCAGCAGCAGTGCATCAGAAGTCTTCAAACTTATATAACGACCGATTAGCTCGACGTTTACTTTAGTTATTCGGTCAACTCTCGACGGTCAAGTTCGCAGCGCAACTCGACTCGACTCGCAAAGCTTAAAAAAAAAAAAAATTCCACAAAGCAATAGAAAATAATTTGCGCAAAATATATTCGCACATATATTTTTGCCAGGAAGTGCGTCTTAACTTTGAAGTGCAACTGTAACAAAAATTTTAACTCCAAGTGCTAAGTGACAAATACCAAAAACAGTGCTACGGTTCTTAAAAATTAATTTACAAAATTTATGCGAATTATTTTACAAGTATCTAAAGGATATTTTTGGCATCGGCTCTGACTTCGACAAAACTGCAAATATCAAGTGAGTGTTTAAATTAATAAAAAAAAAAATACAAAGATTATAATTATTTAACATATTCATTAATTCACTTAAGGATATTAAGCTATAATCCTTTTGAATAATATCTTGAGCAAATCTATGTCAAGGTGAAATATTTCAATTTATTCTTTAATTTGTATTCAGAAGAAGGCTTTTTTGTGAGGCAAACACATAAACCTAGCCATTGAATCTTTTCCGAAGCATTGCGAATATTTAAAAAGAATATTCAAAGAAATTTTTAAATGAAATAAAATATATTTTGCAAGGACCTGATATTTATATATCTATTCACATATGATACTCTATATAAATACTTGTAAGCTCATTGTTGAATGTGGTTGAACTTGGCCATTGTCAATTGGAAACATATCTGGTTAAATCTGGTTTTATTTAACCAAGATTTCCACACAACTATTCTTCTGAATCTTTTGTGGAATCTTAATCAGCCTTTGGCAACAATGTGAATTTCTAAGCGTTGCACATAATTGAAGGCAATCATTAAAGGGCCAGCAGCTGCACTTAAATGCAATTTATGTGCCCATTTGAGAGAGGTAACTTCAAGAAAAATATCTCGACATATCTCGCAGGGTACCATAATTAAAACAACACACACATCTCTCAAGCGAGCAATTAAATAAACTAAAACCATTGATAATTTTTTAATGTGGTGCGAAATGTACAACAAGAGGTGTCAAAATGCTAGGGTCTTACCTCAAGCAAAGAGATGGCCAAAGACCACCAGCCGAAATGATGCATTGAATGTCAGATTGTAGCAGCTACTGTGTCTTTGGCCAGGATAGGGTGCCATTACCACTACCATTACCATTACGATTACCTGCCACTGTCATGCAGATGCCACCACAACGACAGCAACAGCAGAAGTGGCAACAACAACCTGCTGCGCTTTATAAATTTGCTCACATAATTGCGCTTTGCTGTGATGCAGTTGGGAGTCGAGCATCGAGAAGTGGAGCCGCATCATCGTCATGATGACATGACAGTTACAATACAAAACCGATGGGTAATCTTATCTGCCGGGTGGATACACTCAGCACAAAAAAAAAACACAAATATGTGGCTAGTCAAGGTCGATAGTCGAAAAGCAGCAAATGAAAATCATATTTAAAGAAAATTTGTATTTTTAAAATACCAAAATCCCATAAGCTCAAAATTGATCGCATTTTCAAAAAGTTGAGGTATTATATAATAAAAGATTTTTTTTGCATAAATCTTGTCTACAAAATTCAAACTTTACTTATTTAAATAATTTTAGTTTTAGAAGTACTCGAATCAAAAATATTTATGATCGATTGAAAAGCAACTTCAACTAATACTTAAGTATGACCATTGAAGATAGTACCTTAATATTTCTCTGAGTGTATGTTAGTTTGTTGCTGACTTCCTTGGTTGGTTGCCTGCCTGGCAGCTATTAATTTACGCAACCTGCCAGTTTCTGTTGATTAGACGAAGCGTGCGCATTAATTGCCCCCAAATGGGCAAATCTGCAACACGCTCTTAGAGAGAAGGCTCTTGCTCCGGCGCTGTTTGGGTTTGACTTTGTAATTTGTCATGCACATTTAATATTTGCCCAGCTTACATAAAAAAAAAATGAAAAAAAAAAAATAAAAATAATGCGAAGGCTGCAGTGGAAACAATTTACGTTTGTTTGTCCAGCTTGTTTGTTGCAGTTAGCGTTGATCAGCGTGCAGAGAGGCTCAATGCCAGTGTAGGTTTCATCGCAATTACAGCAATAGCAACAGTAACAGCAACAGCAACAGTTCCTTCAACAGCAACAGCAGCAGCAGCAGCATCACCATTTGTTGCAGCTGCTGTGGACTGTGGCACGCCTCTTGGGCAGCGTTTAAGGCTGCAGCTGTCAGTCAGCAAAGCAATTTTCATATGTTCAAACACACAAACAAGCACACACACCCAAATGTGCATGTACACACTTTCATATTAGAGTGGACCCACCGCATTCTGCTATGAAATTAAATAATTTGACATTTGGCGGATAGCTTCCTACATCATTTCAGCTAACTGCTTACATGACTTTTACTTGCCCTACCCTTGCAGCCGTTATTACTTATTATTTTGGCCATCGGCAAGGATGAAACATTTTTTTGGTTTAGCTTTTCTTTCTAGTCTTTCTAAACCACTTTTTATTAATAATTACTTGAACATTCTATAATTTACTTTTGCGGCTACTGCTTATTTGTCGCGCACGGACTAATAATGCCCATAATGACACTCAGCAAACTAATCAAGTTGACGTTAAAGAAATCGGCATGGATTCTGAGTAAGAGCCGCAAAATTGTGAAGCGTACGCTCTGACGGCAATTGTGATGATTGATCAAATTATGTGGCAAACAGAAAAGAGGAGAAAAAAAATAAAACAGAACCGCTTCCGTTTTAGTTTATCAAAGACAATTGATTGAGTCGCCGGCAAAGAAGACAGTTGAAGAAAAAGATAAACAGAAGAGACTCTTTCGAAATTGCCAATCGATTTTTAATCGCCTTTTGCTAGAACATTTCACTTCTCAGATGTTTGTGCTTCTTTTTTTTTTTAGTTGCAAATCTCGTTTTTTTACCGTTTAGGCGGCATGCGCTAAATTTCCGTTTCGTTTATCAACTTTTGGGTCAGATTGTAATAGCGGTCGTTTTGGTTGGCCATCAGCAATTAGCAAAACTCTGTTAACAAAGTTGTTGTCTTGAAAGCCTAACTGTCTTGATGATTGAGAGAATCTTTTTGGGCTTTATGTCGCCAAATGGGTTAATGCTTTTGTGGCTCGATGGCTTAGGGCCATTTATTTTGCGGCTAATCTACGGCTAAGTAGCAGTGTAATGAGAAATTTTATTTTTGTCGTTTTGCGGACGGAAATGTAAGATTATACATAATTTATATGCAAAAAAAAAAAAAATACGATATACAAGTAGAGAGAAAACAATTAGACGATGGGCAGATAGGTCTGCAGGCTGCAAGAGAAAGCCAAATGTGTTACGAGAAAAACTTAATCAAAATTTGCGGAAGTTCAAAATAAAATAAAATCAATCAATCAAATGATTTTATGTAAGCCGTAGAAATCGCCTCACCAAATTAGCCAAGGTTTTCAAGCACAAATGCTTATATAATCCATATAAAAAGAAAACTTTGTTCTCAAACGAAAGCAGATCAATTAATAAATGTTTTTTTGAGATATTCGACCTAAAAGGATTTGCTTTGCACCTTGAATGAATCATGAGTCAAATATGCAAAATGCCTGTATCCACGGGGGTATCCAATGAGGTCACTTGGGTTCGTTTGCCTTTCGCTTATGGGCAATCAGATGGTCCGGCCGTGAAACCAACCCACATTTCAGCTGTCACTCAAGGAGTTTGCTGACTGGAAAGAAGCTGAGATACTGAGAAGCTGAGAGTGAGACTGAGACTGAGACCGAGACTGAGGCTGTGGCAAGCTGCTTGTTTGCCACTTGATTGGTTTGCTGACTGACTGGCTGGCTAGCTGGCAGGCAGGCAGGCTGGTTGGCTAGCTAGCTGGCTGGCTGGCTGGCTTCGCTTTCGTTGTCTGGCTGGGAGCTTGCAGCTTCACTTGCTTGACTTGACATGCAGTTTGGCTAATTCATCCAGAAGTGCTGCCCGAAATAATTTGCGGCTGTGTGAAAGTATATATATATATATATTTTTTTTTTTTTTTTTTTTGGTTTCATTTCGTTTTGTATTGGCTTTCTTCGTTTTTTTTTATCTATTACTCTCGAAGAGTGTAGCAATTAAATTGAATATTAATTGAAAAATAAAAGTCTTTTGCCACATGCAGCAACATCTGCACAGCTGGCGGCCAAATGGCATACAGATGCCATAGAAGTTCATATCTGAATGCAGATGCTGCTTTCAAAGAGTTTCACTTTTCAAATATCAATGAACTTTTGCACAGCTGAACTTTTCCCCGGGCACACAGGATTTTTGCACGCTGCCAAACGCCCAACCCCCAACAAACACCAATGACATCAAATTTCAGCAAAACAACATCACGACAATTTTTTTTGTTTTTTTTTTCCCTTTGGAGCAGAAGCCACCGCCGCCAAACAAAGAAATTACCAAGAAATAACCGCAGAAGAATTTGACTTTCGCTTGTGTGTCGAGTGTCTACAGTTTTTGCCATAAATAAAACCAACCGAAATGCCCCCCCGAAAAGATTTGTGATTGTCGCCGATTAAATGCGCGAAAAATTGCCAATGAAATGCATACAGCCAAAACGCTATGGGCTGCCGACGTGGCAATAGCCATGCCTAATCGGTTGGTTAGAGGGGATGGCGGCGTGAGCGGAGTATGAGGATTAATGGTAATAATGATGCCTCGTCGTTTGTATTTGTTTAAACTTTGACATTTGGCAGCTGGGCGCATACATTGCATGATAATGCCAATAAAAAGGACACACGAAAAGTAAAAGCTCATTCATTCGATGCTTATGCAAATTGACTGGCAGCTGTTTTGGCCAAATATGTTGAATGATTTGAACAAGCAGCAAATGAGTGGAGTTTCATTTGAAGATAGAAAGAAACTTGACTTGGAAGTAAAAATACAATTGGCTAAATTATAAACATTTATTTTTTTAATGTTTTATGTTGTTCAACTTAACTTGAGTGTAAAAGATAAATTGTTAGGTGTTTATCTATGATTGATGCATATATATTTTATATATATAAAATAATCATCTAGCAAATTTCTACCCGTATAAGTAATTTCAGTTATAGAATATTAATGATAAGTTTTGCAAGTTTGCAAAGTTGTTTTAGCTGTGCATAAATTCCCCTTTAAAATTTTATTGATCGCTAACAAAATTGAATAGCTGTTAATTTTATTACTGGTAGCAGCTATTTAAGCTTGACCCATGACTCATATTTATAAAAAAAAAAGGGGCAGCACCTCGACACAAAAAGATTTTACCTCTTCTGATAACATTAAAATTTCGCTTTCAAAAATTGACTCATTTTTTTTTGTTGGTGTTTTGTTTTTGTTTTCTGCGCTTCTTGTTATAATGACAATAATCCAATAAACGTTAAGTGCGCCGGAGTCGTGACAAAAATTCGATGCCTCGGCGTGAAAGCGCCAGCCAAAGACCAAGTCAAAGTTTTACTACCCAACCCTCCCGCTCCCCTCTACCAACCCAACTTGCCACCAGACTGTTGTGTTTGTTGCGACCGTTGCATTTAAGCGTTGTTAACATTTTGACATCAACGCGTTCCATTAAATAAGAAAAAAAAATAAAAATGCTTTTTTTCTCTACTGACCCCCTGAGCACATTAATAAGACCCGATTTTTGGCGCAGTGCTTAAAGCCGTTAGTTGATGATGCTTCGTATGCTTCTGCTGCTGCTGCTGCTTTGGAATTCAGCTCGTTGCTGCGGCAAGTTGGCAACGTGCGACGACTGCTTTCAGCGCCTTCGTCTTGTGTATTGTGGTCTGTTTTTTTTGTTAGTACCCATGCATGTTGGCACTTGGCCGCCTTTACGTCTTTGGGCCACAACGCACACAGGTTGTTGCTGCTTGTTGCGTTTTGAATTTTTCCCTTGACGCTTTTGCCTCATTCTACGCCCATTCAATGGCATTCTTAAGTAGACCTTTACTATGGTTTTCATTATTACTTCGTTGACCCTAATAGAAAGTGTTACAGTTCAATGTCTGGAGCTTCCGCTGCCGCCACATTGTCCGTTGCTTGTTCACAAGTGGATACAGTCTGCAGTCTGGGAGTGATGAACTTGAGGATGCTCTGTAATCAGCAACAGTAGATAATAAAATACTTAGACGATATATATATATCTCATATATCAGTATTCAGGTTGTCTCAATAACCAATGTGCCTCATCTTCCCCATTTGCAACGCTTACAGGGTGTTCAAAATAAAATCACTTAGCACTCCATCGAAACTGGTCCGTTTGTGTTCGAAAAGCAAAAGTGCAAAAATCTTTTCTTGCAAACAGCTTGTTAGAATGCTCGACACTCAATTTTTGGTCAATTTGCATTTGGAAGTGCACAAAAGAAAGTTGCCAAAAAAAACGAAATTAAAAATACAAATAAAATAAAATAGTTGAGAAAACACTGAAATCATGGAAGACACTCGAATCGCTGACGGGCGCGTGCGCTGCATCTTTAATTGTATATATTTGAGAAGTTATTTAGCTCGATAAAAAAAAAAATAAAAAGCGGCGAGTGAAATTGCTAAAGTGTTCAGCGCAGAGTCCTAGCGGTTTTTAGTGGCAGATGTGTTGAAATTGGCAGCCATTTTAAGGCAATTGGCAAACGCAGTTGTTGTTGAATATTTTGTTGTTGTTATGGTTGTTGTTGTTGTTTTTGTTGCTACTGGCCATATTTAATTTCGTTATTTATAAGCAAATTTGCTGAGCTGAGTTATGCCCCAAACCGAAGGCCTAGCGACACCGTCGACTAGGTCAACTTTCGCTAGCATGGAATGCGAAATACAACAGCAACTGCTGCAACTGCAACAAAAGCAACAGCAGCAGCAACAACAGCAGCGGTGGCAGCAGCAACAACAACAGCCACATTGTAGCGACATTGCACAGCCAATAATAAAGCAAAAGAAGTGCTCTGGCTCTGACTGACATTGTGTCTGACTTGACTCTGAGACGCTCTCTGTGCCACAGGGAGCTAATAATACGCCAGAGTCGGGCCTTTTTTGTCCGGCACGAATCTTTAGACAAAAAAAAAGCGGGTTTTCAGCTGCTGTTGCTTCGTTTAAATAGTTGCAAATAAATTGTGTGGGTAGCGACGAGACGAGAGAGATGTGCAACTGCAACAGCAACAGCAACAACAGCAGCATCCAAGCAACAACAGCAGCAAGTAAATTACTTCAATGTCACCTGCTGATGATTTGAGTCGAGATAAGCGCTCCAAAAGAAAGAAAGAACGTCGTCGACTTCATCGTCGTCGTCGTCGTCTTCGTCTCTGTTGTCGTCATGATGGATATTTTCCAGCATTGCAATTGCATTAAGTTTTCTCTCTTATAATAAAATTATCGCTGCATCTCATTGTTTGAACTGTTTTTTGTTCGCTGTTGCTGCTGCTGTTGCTGTTGTTGTTGCTGTTGCTGTTGCTGTTGCTCTGTTCTTGCTATCTGTGACTTTGTGGTAAAATTATTTATTTTGTTCTCGTTTTCACGTTAAACGTTGTCACACTAAACTCAATTGCTGAACCACAGCGATGCCTATCGTCAGTCAAGCCACTGATAACAGCATCAGCAGCATCAGCAGCATCAGCAACATCAGCAGCATCAGCAGCAGCAGCAGCAACAGCAGCAAACCGACCACCCCCTGCACCTCCCTCTACATTTTTCCCCTGTTTTTCTGTATTTCGTGCAGCTGAAAACCTTTTAAGTGGGTTTCTGGCTCAGTACGTACATATATATATTGCTCTGTCTTCAAGCTAATATTTATACAATTTTTATTTGTTTGCATTACAGATCACACACACAACACACACACATCATATATAAACGAATTCTTTGTCAGACGAGTTCGTGGTGGGGAAGCATAGAGATTTGAGAAAAACGTTTATTTGGCCAACGACAACAATTGCATTCAGGTAAGCAAAGGAAAGCAAAGATAACAATAAAAGGTTATGTTAAGTTCAAATTACTATTTTTATCAACATAAAGTGCCATAAAGCATTTAGATGCATCTAAAAAAAAACAGTTGCCTGGTTGCTCAAGCCGATAAGCGATTTAATAATCGATAACAGCTCATTTCAAGTACGAAACTCTAATGAAGATTGTAAATTGCAGCAGTAATATTTTTTCAGTAAAGTGATAAATAATTTATGATCATGCTTCTATGCAATACGAATTTAGCTGCAGGATTACCTTAACTAAATAGGGGAATATATATTTTTTAATTCGATAATGGCACTTTTACAATCGATAAACGCTCACTCTAGCCCTAAGTTATGGCAATTAATGTTTATATTGCCAAATCAAACAATTGTAGTCTTTTATTTGGTGTCTGCCCATAAATTTAACGCTTTGCTGTTAACTGAAATGCAATTCTTAACATTAAACACTTCGCCGAGGCGAACTCAACAACAATTGGCTTACAGCGATCAGCGCATTTCATTTAACGGCTGCTGCTACCAACTTCACTAAAAATCTGACAAAATTATTTACTACAGATTTTTATGATCAACTCTGAAATAGTCGTTTTTTTATTGTTTTCCTATCGGTACGGAACAATTTTCCAAGCTAATATTTATAAACATAGGCGTGCTGACCCACAGACATAAGAAAAATCGAGTCAAGCCATAAGCCCAAAACCCAGACACAGCAACTAATCCAAAATGCAAATTGAGAGCTGAGAAGATCGAAGACGACCGACGGTGGTAATTCAAGCTCAGGTTCGCAACGTTTTTTTTTCTTGGCCAAATCTATGGGCCATCGATAATGTTTATTAAATGCAAACAAAGTGAAATCCGTTTTGGCAAACTTCTTTATTCAGACACAGGAAATGTGCGCCGGCTGCTTTGGCTTCGACTTCGACTTTGTCTTCGTCTTCGGTTTCGGCTTCTGCTGCACTTTGCAACATTCCAAGCCGGCTTCGAAGACCCGGCTGCATATCATCGACCCAGTTTTTACAATTTTTATTTTAGCCAAGTTGTGCAGAGCAAACCAAGGCGTGCTAACTGGACGCTGAGCACAGTGTTTAGCTAAACAGCAAGTAATTTGGCGTGGGCCGCTCACAGATATAAAACAGAGCAGAGAACTGGGTAAAGCATCCGCCGTTACACACTAAAGTAATTCCTTCTCTTTTTTTATACTCAACAAATAAACAAAGCTATAAAACTACTATAAAAAATAATTAGTTGGTCTAATAAGGCCGCAATAATATGGAGACATTTTCGATTTTGAAAAGAAAGTATAATAAAATCCTATTTATGGTAGTTAAAAATATTTTTTACTATACTTTCTTTTTTTTTTGCTTAACAATTTAAACTTTATATATTCAATATATATGCGTAACAATCTTAACGTAAATTATTTTTATAGTTAAATTTCTGGGATCATTAAATTTTGTAGAGTATTTCACAGAGTCGATGTCAGTTTTTAACACTCAACTGGATCAATTCCTGCTTTTGGATTTGCTCTTTTCACACACTTCGCAGACAAACACCGAATAAATTAGCGTGCAATACATATACATATATATATATGTATGTATGTATATGAACAATATGTATATTGTGGTTGTGTATATATAAGGCAAGGCGTAATTGTGCAATGGATATCAACAGAAATGGGAGAACAATCTGAAGTAGTAGGCTCTTAGCCAAGATTGCATGCGCCTGCAAAGCCGTTGGCTTGTGTCCCACTTGTGTGCGGCCTTCAGTGGTGGTGCTCGGTGGTGCTTGGTGGTTGCTGGTGCTGCTACTCGTATGCCAACAATAAACAGCACGCAGAGCAGTGATTCTAATATTTATTGCGTTTTAAAAGATGCATCCAAGAATGGGCAACTGTGTGCTGCTGAATGCCAGACTGGCCTGCCAGCTGGCCATAAATCTCGTCCAAGTTTGCTGCAAATTATATAATGGGCTACTGACCATTTTTGGCCAAAGTGTTGCCGTTGTTCCAGTTGACCAAATTGCTTTTATTTCATTGCTACTTTTCATCTGTTCAGCCTGTTCCGCAAACACCTGAGCCGGAAGTGCGAAAAAAATATAAAATGAAAAAAATGGCATTCGCAAAGCTGCATCTGAGATATTGATTTTGATTGCCTAGGAACGTTTGTTGTGTGTGTGTGTGAGTATGTGAGTGTGTGTGTGTGTGAGTGTGTGTGTATGTGTGTAGCATGTACATAATGATGGCTAATAAATCAACAGAGATTGCATGGAATCTGGCTTCACGTCGGCGTCTTTTGTCTGCCGTTTCCTGCACGGCGTTGCCAATGCCAACAAATTAGCGCAACGGCGTCGGCACAGGCAAAATCATAAGGCTAAAGCCAAGAGAGAATAGCAGCGAACACTCAGCACTCAGTCTATCAATCAGTCAATGCAACTGGCTAACAAACAAATGCAATTGCCTTTGTTGTTATTACACTGCATTTCTGTTGCTCTTGTCTTGTGTTGTGCTGTGTTGTTGTTGTTGTTGCTTTTGTTGTTTTTGTCTTTGGCGTTTTACCTGTTCGCGGCGAGACCAATCTTCATGTTTGTGCAGCCAAGTGGACAAGACAGCTACAAAAAAAAAAAAAAAAAAAAAGAATTTAAGAAAAAGAAAGAAAAAATAACAAACTTGTTGCTCTTCTTGTTTGAGCCTGCCGAATGACCGCTTAACCCATCAAATGCCACAAAAAGCGCAAACAGCAAATAGAAAATATTTTCGTCAATGGACAAAAGTTTTTCTTTTAATTGATACCAAAAATCATAAACTTGCCACATTTGAAGTACATTGTGGAAAAATGCTTGCACTCAACACAGAGGCTTATGGCTCAAGAGCTGGCCAAGAGTGAAGTAAGTGTGCTTTAGTCAAGATTACTTCACTGCTTGATACATCCAGCTCCACGCAGAGTTAGTATTTGCACACATTTTTCCATCTATTTACAGTTTGTAAACATATGCAAATAAGCGTCAAGATAAATATTTACGGTTAGCAGCAGGTGCATATATATATATATCTAACTGTCTTGCTATTGCTCAGATGAATTTTGTATATATCATGCGATTAAAATTAAATTTTTATAAATAAAAATATATACTTTAGATATTATGAAATAATATAAATTATAAAAAATCCAATCTATATGCAAAATAAATCACACATTTCTCCTATATATATACGATTCATCATTCTTTGATCGTCATTAAATGTTGAAATGAATTTTCAACTCGCTTGTTTAGCTAAACGCACATCAAATTTTTAAGTCAATAACAAATCTGCAAATCTATTAACTCTTAACTCAGAGTTTACTGTAAATGCAAACGTTAAAAGAATTTTGTTTTGAAACGACAAGCGCAGATTGTTGTCGACAATTGAATTATGGCCTTGCCTCACTGGACTTTTGTCAATCGCTTTTAGCAATTTTTTGTTTGGCGTCAAGCGGTTAAGGCCAAAAAAAAAAAGAAAAAAAAAGAAGAAAAAAAAAAGACGAAAAAAAAGAAGACAAGTTGTATGCAGTTTGAAAGTTTTGTCGCCTGTTTGTTTATTTTTGCTCTGTGCTCGCAAAGATGCTGAGTGCATCTGCTAAGCTCTGCCAGTTGTAAATGGGTTAATGGCACATTCTAATAGTTAGGGGCCAGGAAAGTAGGCAGGCCATCATTTCTGCTAACAAATTTATTAGTCAGCTCGGTATGCAGCTCAACTCCATTTGCTCCATGAATATTGCGCACGAAATTTGCTTAAATGCCAAGCGTTAGGCAATTAGCTGCGCTGTCGTTGGGTGGGTGGTACAGTAGGTAGAGCCAACAATTTACAGTTAGTTTGCGCCATGTTGACAGTTACGTGCACCAGTAGCAACAATTGCACGTTGCAACCTGCACCGAAGCATTGGTCTTGCATAAATTAGCCAACAATATGTGGAGCAGTCAGCCCGGCCGCATTGTTGTTCTTGTCTTGAATGTCGCCGAGGGTGGGTGGCGGGGCGTGGTAGTGGTCCCGATGCTGATGCTGCTCTTAACACAATTCACAGCCTTTTGTACTTGCGTAATGCATTTTCACGCAATTTATAACAGTTTGAGGAAACGAGGTCAGCAAGAGCAGCAGTAAAAGCCGCAGCAGGTGGGCCGCCCCCAAAAGAATTGTGCTTTAAAATGCACTTTGCGTTTGCAACGCACACTCACATACACACACAATTGTACACTCAGAGAAAATTCTGCTAACAAGCTAGTCAGAATATGTATTGAATATGTGAACAAAAAATTTGTATAGAAATTATACTTAGCACAAATACCTGAATATTATTTATGCTAGACTGAAGAACTTAATCTAAGAATTTGTGTACTTTAAACAAAATTTTAGATAAGGCACATTTAAGAAGTTTTCATACATAATACTTAAAATAAAAATAAAAAGTCGTGCTTTTGAATTTAAGAAGCTTAATTTCAGTTTTAAGCTGATTTCGTTTTATTTTTAAAATGATGAAATATACAAGTCATAAATGAATTAAAGTAGTTTAAATATAAATAAGAATGCAGTTTATGCTTTTGACTTAAGGCTGACTTAGATTTATTTTTGAAAAACATATGTACTGATAAAAAAAACTTTAGTATCAATGAAACCTATAGCTTTACTTAAGTAGTTTTTTTATTTACAAAATATTAGTAAATGGTTGAAAAATGCAACATTAATTTCGATAACTGACTTGGAGACTCCTTAAACCGTATTTTTCCGTAATAAGTTGCTCAATATTATCGCTCAGTGTAATTGCGCTGCACATGCTACAGTTAGACATAAATCTTTCGAATGTGGGAGTTGCCACCCGTTTCGTCGACATTCTGGTAAAAACATTTATGACTGCAACTTTGCCGCGCCGACCTGATTTTAACACAGCATCATTTCCAGAAACCGGAGCCAGTTGTTGCAACTGATGATGATGCGGCTTTGGCGTGCGCTTTTCAATTTACTGTCCGAACCGTTTCCTTTTGATTTTTTTCTTAAAGTTTTTTTTTCTTTCTATTTTTGGTTTTCGACTTTTGTGGATTTATGTGTGGCTGTCAGCTTTTTACAGCCTTATGCATTTTTACTTTTAGGCCAAGAATTTTAGAGCCGCGTAAAACCAATTATACGACACGTGCTAAGCTCGAAACGACAATGATTATAAACGGCTTACAGTTAAAAAAAGTGTGTAAATATGTGTGTGTGTGTGTGTGTGTGTGTGAGTGTGCTTGTGTGGAAATACACTATTTTGCCTACTGTTAATTCTCGTTCATTTAATTGGCCAGCTTTCTAAATATGCATAATGTATATGGATTTGAGCTAGTTTTCTAGATTTTTAAACGTTTTGTTATTGGCTCGCATTAGCACTTATGTAGAATTTGATGCCAATCGACAGCCAGACAGACAATCTAATGAAAGTGTCAACTCATTTATTTTCCTATAGAATTTGTGTGGCACACACAAAAAGAACTAGAATACAACTTTCTTAAGACGCGACCGAGCGACCCCATGCCTCAGGGCCTAAAAGCTCAAAGAAAGCGAAAATAGTGTTTGCGGCACTTGGCACACGCTGAAAAAAGAATGCCGCAGAGCCCTAAACCAAAAAAAAAAAACAAACAAAAAAAAAGAACACAGTTGTCATAAAGTTCTTTGTCACGTACCTCAAATAAAATGTGTTTTTATGGCGCGATTAGTGATGTATTTTATGTTGCCCAAAGCATATCACACAAACACCAACAGCCAAACAACATTATCTGTAGGAAAAAGTGAAAAGAATGTCAAGTGTTAATTGCCTTTGTATGGACGTGTCTTTGTCTTCAACTTTGTCTCCATCTGCCTCTGCTTCTGATGAAGATTAAGTTGTAGCGTTGTGTCTTTTTATGGTTTTCAAAGCGACATGGTTATGGGCATGCCACTCGAGCCAGCTACTCAGCATTTGTGTGTCATTGGATAAACGATCATAAGTTATTATAAATGGCAAACATAACAATAATTTAACTTGTCAATTGCCTCTGTATATTCTACAGTCTCTTTCAAAGCAAAAAAAAATTAGATGTTATAATAACTAATTTACGTACGGGTTTTCCTCTATTATAGCTATTCCTCTGCTTGTACAGACGATTATTAAATATATATATATATATGACATAATAATAATTAATTATGTCAATTGACTCTGTAAAATTAAAAGCGATTATTTAAAAGCACGTTTTATATTAATAAAGATTAAAGTTTATCAACTTATTAACCTGATTGCACATGATATAAAGTCCATACCAAATCAAAATTTCAGCCTCATTTTTTCAGTCTTTCTCTGTCTGTCTGACGAGCACTCAAAATTAATTAAAATTCTTATTAATTGTTCAATAAACGAGAAATAAATTAATAAATGCTACGCAATTTTGCCGAATAATATATAATAAAATTATGGACAAACAGTTATAAGTATAAATGTAGATGTATATGCAATTGATTTGGACGCAATGCCCGCAAGTGGTAAAAATTGTTTAAATTTACATTAAATGAATGGCAAATGTTAAATGACTTTTGCTCCATAAAAATCAGCCAAGTAAAGTATGGCTATAAAGAAAACTAACGGCAGACTGAATACATTTTTTATGCGCTCAGCACAAGTACAAATGCAGCGCAGCGCAATATGAGATATTAAGGCAGCAGGAGGACGAAGAGAGGGTTTCATGGATAATAAATACGAAGCGGTGAAAAATGCACAATTCAAACTTGCAACAAGCCAAGAAGGAAGCAGCATATTAGCAGAGCCTAGAGTCGAGCAAAGTACGGAGTCAAGCGGCATTCAAGTCGGCGGCATTATCATAAACTAAATATAGCAGCAAATATCAATTTGATTGTGAATGAAAGAGGTGTAGGGGGAGGGTTGTGAGTGAATGGGGTGGGGTGACTTTAGCCGGCAGCAAATAGAGTGCAGTTCAGTTGCGGTTGCATTGTTGTTGTTGCTGTTGTTGTTGTTGGGAAGTACCGTTGAAAAGTGTGGAGCACAGTGCACACAGTTCACGATCATGTCCGGCTGCTGGCCAGTGATAAATTAACACTGTTGGCCTGGCCATTAGTTTATTCGGAAATGTACGAGGTGTACGCGAAAATGCTCAACGGGCCGTGTTACCAATTCACTTGACGCCAAAACTTATTGCCGCGCAATGAGAATGCGCTTTAGCCGGCAATTTCAGCGACTTGAGCACCACAATCATGACCATGGCCAAGGCGTTGGCGTTTATTATGCAAATATTTCAGAGTCTGGTAAATTAATATGCTGGGCTGAGTTTGAGTTTGAGTTTGAGTTCGAGTTTTCTTTGGCTTCAGCTTTTCGGTTGGCTACACAATTGTCGCATTCATTTAACGGCACTTGGCTGATTGTTATTTAAAGTTAAGTTCATAACAATTGTTGCTGTTGCACTGTTGCAGTTGCTGTTGCTGTTGCTGTTGCAATTTATTGCTTAGCATGGTTAACAACTTGATTGGTAACGCTGGGCACTTGGCTGACATTGAAATGTAGGCCTGCCATTGATGCCCGCCAATGATTGTCCTCCATCTTGGCTATTGTATCTGTTGTTGTTGTCGTCGACAATGTTGCAGTTGTCATGCTGCATAAGTGGACTCCAGCTGTTAGCTGATGCTTTTGCTGTTGCTGTTATTGTTGTTGTTGTTGTTGTTGTTTGTTGCATAACTAACAATGTGTGCAGCGCGCATAAATACATAGGCCAACAACTGCAACCAGCTTTAAGTTAACGGTAGCCCGTTTGACATGCAAAAGAATTTGAACAATGTGGCGGCAAGATTACTATGCGGGCAGAGAGTGAAAGATGCAGAACGGGTCCATCCATTTAGCAATGCAAATGGCACTGTTTAAGCTTATAGATAATGTCATTCACAAGGCAGCAGAAAAACTCTCGCAAATATGGCTAAAGAACTTGAACATGTTTCGGATTCTGCATTCATGATAACAAACACAATCGCATTCGCTTCGACAGTTTGACATGCAAAAACAATTAGTGTGTGTTTTGCTGTGTGTGTGTGTGGTTGTGTGTGTGTGTGTGTTTTGCTGTGTGTGTGTGTGGTTGTGTGTGTGTGTGTGTTTTGCTGTGTGTGTGGTTCTTTGCTTGTGTATGTGCGTAGTGTAATTAAAGCGCTTTCCTGATTAGCTCGACATGAACACGCGAAAGTTTGTTGCCCAAGTCATTTGTTTTAATGGCCAGCAGCCAATTGAATTTGATAAGCCAAACTGGCTTTCGCGTCCAATTGAAACTCAATTTAAAAAAGGTTTCGTGCCTGGAGTTGGCAAAAAAAACCATAAAATGGGCTAATGGCCGCGCCAGAAGTTCATCTATTCCATTCACGGTAGTAAAATTGCACTGGCCTAGGCTAAAATATCAATCCAATATCAAGTTCGCTGCCTCAGTCTTTTGTTTGTGCGAATCAAATGATTATTGATTGAGGCGGAAAAAAGAAAAACTCATTAGGCCCAACGTTATGGCCACAGAAGCCATCAAGCAGCCCTTCACTTATGATTATCTTATGGGATTAGCTTAGTCTGCTCTAATTGAAGTGTGCTTGACCAGAACCTCTGCTACCGCAGGCGGCATTAAAGGGGAGTATTCGACATTCACAGAATTGGGCTCCCCATTCCACAAAATTAAAAACAGAAAAAGACAAAAATAATAAAAAGGAAAGACCAGAATACAGACTTGATTGATAGATGCGCCGCCGTTGCAAGAATCCATCGCAACTATCGGCTCCCAAGGCGGCCGTCTTGTTAACGTTCAATTAGTGAAATTGATAGACATATCTATGAAAAACATCAACGAAAACCGAAAAGTTGGAAACACAAAAAAAAAAAAAAAAAAAACTCAAAGTCCAGAATTCAACAAAGTAGCTAGACCCAAAAATTATGTTGAACGCTAATTAAAATGTTTTCTTTTATTTCTGTCCCGCACCGACTTTGATAAAAATCAGTGGCATGGAAATTCTAGACTCAACCGCAAGATTCGATTCTAACCGCATGCCACACACATGCTGCATATGCGTGTGTACCGTTCATTTCGTAGTTTTATTATTATTATTAGTTTGTTCTCTTTTTTCCTCAGTTTTTTCCGTTTTTTTTTTCTATTTTCTTTTTTCTTTTGGTCAATGGCTCATTATATTTGTGGGTTAGCAGGTGATCTTAAGGCCGCGCGTAAAAACAATGAAAAACCTTTCGTTGCCCGAAAAAAATATGTATATATATATGTGGTATATATGAATCTATGTTTATATGTGTGTATACAGCCAGTGGCGTTATTAAAAGCGTGTCGGTCGATGGGACGCCGTTTGCCTGGGCTGTCGGCCTATAATTACCATAAATTCATTCATAGAACTAATTGCAAGTGGAAGTGAGCGTTCCCGTAATGAACCAGGTGCCAGCTGAGCCCGCACTTTTCTCCCTATCCACATATTTTTTCGTAGCTTTTCTTATTTTTTCGAGTTTTTTTTTGTTTTTTTTTTTTGTTATTGCTTTTTTGCTGTTTTGTATTTTATGTTTCAGTTTAGGTCTTAAGGCATGTTATTAGCTTAACGGTACTCGCTCGCTAGTATTTTCTATAATTTATGTGTGAGCAGTCGGCAGGCGTTGCACTTGTTGTATTTTGCATGCCCAGCAGCCAGGTGGCGCAACAAAATCTGAGCCCCCCATAATTAATTATGTAACACAGCTGCACTCATAATCTGGCAAAGAATTCCTGCTCAAATCTTTCTCACGCCGCCCCCCTTATTAAAAAAATAATAATAGAAAAAAACGCTTGCCTGTTTGCAAATAATGAGCAGAGATTATCTCATAGCTGTTGCGCCTGATGCCGCTGGAAACGCCTTGAAAACTTGTGTGCGATTTTATTTTTTGTTTTTTTTTTTACACTCCCACACACAATTGATCGTTAAGAAGTTGCCATAAAGATGAACACGTTTCAAAAATGTTACTACCATTTTTTACATATAAATTGTTGCCTCCATGTTATCTTTTTATGTGGCAGGCAATCAAAGCAAACGCTCGCATTTCACTTTCAATTCTTTTAGATTTATTAAATTGATGATAGCTATTAAAATAAAAACGACACTTGTAATTTGCCCACATTGCATAATTCGTTGCAATGTGAAAGTTGAAAGGATTTACAACTAAAGAATTTTACACTGTAAAGAAAATAGTAAAAAAAAAGCTATTTGGATTTTCATACATAAAAAAACACTAATTGCTGAGTTTGCGTGCAACAATTATTTACATTCTTTTAACCAATAAAAAAGCAAAAATGGAATAGTTTCTGGTTCTGATTGCACAATAAATGCAACTTGGATGTAAAAACTTTAATAGAATGTTTGCGTTTTTTGAGCGTTTGGCAACCCACTTCTGTGGTTTTATGTAGTATCGTAAAAAATGATTTGAATTCAGAGAGCTGGTGAAACTGTGTGTCTCCCAGCGTGATATTCATTTCAAAAACGCCTACACGCCCATATCTGGCTGGCTGTCAGCATGTTTCACAATCGCTCATTGGAGACCAGAAAAAGAAGCAGTCGAGTGTTACCTTTCCCAGGCGTCAACACATTTCACACATTGCAACTTGTTGTCGGCAGCGCCGGCCTTAAACCTTTCTTTTTATTGTGGTTGCTGTTGATGCTGTGGTTGTTGCTGTGGTTGTGGCAATAACAAGCAAGGCGAACATTGCTAGCCACCAGTTGCTTTAATTAAACTCTGATAGAATTTACAAGCCAAGCAATTAATGTACACAACACACAAAACATGTGCAACAACAAGCATAACAAATAACAACAACGACAACATCTGCAAACAGAGACAGAACAGAAGAGAATAAAAGTGCCGTTTTCGTGGCATAGCTAAATATGCAACTAATAAAGTGCACAACAGGAATTACTTAAATTACGCGTAACATGAAATTAGTTAGACTCATTAGCATTTAGCCAATGCTAAAGCCCCAGTCAAAAGTCGATGCCAATTCGTTTCCTCTGCTCTTTTATTTGTTGCAGGCACAATGTTTCTACGTCGCTGCACTTTTCTGCTGTTGCTCTGCCTAATTGCGAGTGACGCCAACGCCGCTCGCAAAACGAAGCGTCCTGTGAAGCCCGCCAAGCAGACACTGCCACGCACCAACATAACGCCAGCGCCAGTAGCCGCATTAGCTGCCGCAACAGCAACACCAACAACAACAAGCAGCAGCAGCAGCAGCTCAACGACAACCAGCACCAGCGAGCAGAGCGTTGAAGTTGCACCCCAACTGACAACGGGCAGCAGCGGTGGCTCAAACAGCGCGATTAGCAACGCTGAGCTGCCCAAGCCGCTGTTGCCACAAAACGATCCACAGCCGGACTCCAAGACGGACAAGGCCACCGAAACGGAGGAGGAGTGCGATCCAGATATGATTGGCTTTGAGATAATTACGGGGTAAGTGTCGTAAAATCTACTAGTTAAATAAACACAGACCCTTAATTTGAGGCATACGCAATTGAGACATTTACATCTGTTACACTTTCACAAAATGTACACTTAAAAAAAAACTATATTATTAATTCTTATGGTGTAACAGGAGAATACTTTACAAGTTTAGATTCACTATAAAGTTGTGCATAAAATTAAAATCTAGTCTAAAGTTATCAATTGCAAAAGTCTCCAATTTTATTTGCAGTGTACACATACAATTCGAGTTCAAGTTAATAAAACGAAAATGAACCGTAATGAACTGTAGTCAAGTCTAGCATTTTAGCCAATTAGCCAATTTGCATAGAATCGAGTCTTAACGGTTAACCACCAACATGCAAATGTGCTGAGTTTTGGCGGAGGCGCGGCCAACTGGTGGTGGTGGTGGTAGGTGGTAGGTGGGCGTGCCATGTGGGCGAAACGAGGCTTGTCTAATCGCATAGTTTGTTTTGATGTCAGGCAGCCCGCGAGCTTGTGCGCCGAGAGCGGCAGCTTATGAGCTTTCTTTCATTGCGCCGGCGGCATGCCGACAGCAAGTTTGTTGCCTGAGTCTTTTGTTTTTTTTTTTTTTTTGCCGCTTACTCATAAGCCAGTTATCTTTTTGTCGGTGAGTCTGGGTTTGTGTGTGTGTGTGTCTGTGTGGGGAGACACCATGACGTTATATTTGTATAATGCGATTTAGGGTCACTTTCAATTTCCTTATACGTCTCGCCTCGTTGGCTTGCTGACTAATCAATTCAGATTAGCTGCATAGATAAAATCAATTCAAATAAATGTTTACAGTTTGAAAATTAAAATAAATTTGATTTTAACTAAATATTGATATAGATGTTTGACGCATACAAGCTTAAAAAATAACTAGTTCAAAGCTGAAAATGCTGTTAAATATAAAACAATTTTATGGATTTTGTTGCAACATTAATTTGAAGCATTCATCACGTTTTCAATGGACATGGACAGGTTTAAAAAACAATTTCCTGAGTTTCCTGCGCTTCCTGTGTTAAACATTTGCAAATGTTGTTTATCGTTTTTTTTTTTTTTTTTTTGTTTATTTTTACAGCTACGTGTTGTCGGCGCCCTCGAAAATGTTGGATACGCTGCCTGGCACACTGATGCTTACGGACTGCTTGGAGGCCTGTCAGAGCAACGAATCCTGCAGCTCTGTCAACTATGAAACCGGCTTGTGTGTGCTGTTCAAGACGACCGCCGATAAATTGCCAGGTGAGTTAGAAAGTGTGAGAATCTCAACAGTTGCTGCGGCTGCTGTACTGCTGATGCTGCTGCTGATGCAGCTGCCTGTTTAGTGTGCCAAAGAAAGTTCAATAATTTTGCCTGGCCGGCTCATTCATTCAATTACTGAGTTCTAGTTCACGGTGGCCACGAAACCCAGGCGCATAAATCACAGGCAGTGGCAGTGGCAACACAACATAAAAAAAATATAAAAAAAAAAAACAGAATAAACCAAAAAAATAAAATAGCAACACGCCTTTTGCTTTTACGCATGATTTGGCAGGCAGGCACAAACAGGCCGACAAGACAGTCGGGCAGACTGTGGCAGAGACGGCTCCAAAGTTGGCTTTGGGCCCAGGCAAACTAGATTTTGCCTATTCTGCAAACTGGCTTTTGGCAAAGCTAACGCATAATTTCCAAGCCAGCCTTGTCGCCGTTGTTGTTGCTGTTGTTGCCTGTTGCAGTTGCAGTTGTGGTTGCAATTTTGCGTTGCGTTGCGGCTGCTGCTGCGTTTTTCTCAACGCCTGTTACTTTACAGTGAAGGGGCGTGTGCGTAAAACGCACCACACGCACCACTTCAAGCAGCAGACACTTGCTGCACACAATTTTACTACTAACACCGTTTAATGTGTGTTTCGATTTCAATATATTTTTATTTTATTTTATTTGGCTTTGCAGGTTCACTTTCGCGCTCACAATTTCCGGTTTTCACGATCTACGCACAGAAATCGTGTTTGGGCGTCCGTCCTTGCTCCAAGGCTTGGTGCGTAGATCGCGTTCAAGGTTACCGCCTGCCCGACCATGTCAAATCTAGTCAGACGGTTCTCTCGCGCCGCGACTGCCTGGAACTCTGCCTGGGTGAAACGGAGTTTACTTGCCGGTAAGTTAACACCTGAAGATGAATTCGATTGCACAACACAACACGTTAACAAGTTGATCCAGTTATCGTAGCATAATATGTCCCATCATGTTATTAATAGTATGCTAAACTAAAACTGCAACTCTCAAACTGGTTCAGACTCGATAAGTGTGATGAACTGTAAAACATAATGACACTCGCCGATTCGATTTGTGATAACGAGCAGGGAACAGAAGAGTTACCTGTCACACTGGTTCAGATTACGAATATAGATAAAATACAAGACAGCCCCATAGACAGCTGCACATATAATATCATAAGCTAACAACTAGATTAGAGCTGCACAGATTATGGCGAGAGAAAAAGTCTATAAAAACCTGTAAGTAAAAAAAATAAATATATATAAAAAAAAAGTAAGCTGAGATCACCTACTAAAATGTAGCCTGAAGCAAAAGCAAGTAAATCGTTGGGTTTTTTCTATGTTGAAAAGATTGTATGCACGCAAAATTCTATCTTACTCAGCCTGATAGTAGAAAGTTTTATATATATATATATATATCTATAATACAACTAGAATGCAACCATGTCAGACAGCTTACCAGATATAATATTTCCAATTATTTAAAATAAAACAAAACTAAATTTCTAAAAAATTTCAATAAAAATCGACATAAAAGTTAAGGAATATAGGAAGCATAAGAAAGTTATATATTTAGAAAAATGATATGACAAATAGCACTTGAAAGAACGATTTCTGTAAGCTTATGTTTTCTATATGAAAGTTTATTTTATATATTATATTTTAAGCTAACTAATATCGATTAGTTTAGCTTAGAGATACATCTTTAAACTGTTTTGAGCAGCTATCTTCTATGCAACTACACTTATCCTACACACTGTACTCAACACACATATATATATATATATATATATACTCTGATATATCTGTATGCATCTTTAATATCTACAACTGTCGTTCTATCTTTGTCTTCCCTCACTCTAAAACAATTACAACTTCAAACTTCAAATTCCACTTTCTAACTGAATGCGAACAACTCTCTGCCGCTGATAACTCTCGACTTGTGCAGCTCGGCCAACTTCTATCGCCACTCGGGTCTCTGTGAGCTGTCTGATATGGATCGCATAACCCTTTCGGCTGCCGGCAGCGTGGAGGCCTATGACGGTGCCGACTATCTGGAGAACAATTGCGCTGAGGAGCCAAGCAAACTGTGCGAATTCAAGCGCATCTCTGGCAAAATACTGAAGACAGTGGATTCCGTTTATCAGGACATTAACACCATTGATGAATGTCGCGATCTCTGCCTGAACTCGCCCTACAGGTAAGCAAGCAAGAACATCAACGAATCCTAAATACCCTTGCAGACTAAAGTATTTATATATTTTAAATCGATGTGAAACCAATACACCATCTGCAAGGGTATCAGAAAAAAGCTTTGGCATTCTAGTAATCCACAATGAATGGATTCTTTTCACACAATGTGGCTCACTCTGCGTCTCTTTGACTCTGACAGATGCCACTCGTATGACTACAATGACACTGGCGACATGGTCTGTCGCCTGTCGCATCACAGTCGCGCCACATTGACGGATGTGATGGATCCCTATCTCGATGTGCCCGAGGCAGCCACCTACGAGTTGTCCGCCTGTTATAATGTATCGATCGAATGCCGTTCCGGTGAGATGATCACCAAGATACGCACCTCCAAACTCTTCGATGGCAAAGTGTATGCAAAGGGTGCACCCAAATCTTGTGCCGTTAATGTGAACAATTCGCTGGAGTTTGATTTCCGCATGGGCTACAATGATCTCGAGTGCAATGTTCGCCAGAGTGCCTATGGTCGCTATATGAATGATATTGTCATCCAGCATCATGATATGATTGTCACCTCCTCGGATCTTGGTCTGGCTGTTAGCTGTCAGTATGATTTGACCAACAAGACGGTTTTGAATGATGTCGATCTGGGCGTCACTGGCGAGATCGAATCGTCGCTTAGCGAGGAGATTACCATCGATTCACCGAATGTCATCATGAAGATCACATCACGCGATGGCAGCGATATGAAGCGCATTGCCGAGGTCGGTGATCCGTTGGCACTCCGTTTCGAGATCGTTGAACAGAACAGTCCATATGAGATCTTTGTCCGCGAACTGGTTGCCATGGATGGTTCGGACAGCGCCGAGATAACGCTGATCGATGCTAATGGCTGTCCCACAGACCAATATATCATGGGCACCATACAGAAGCTGTCACACAATCGCAAGGTGTTGCTTTCTCAATTCGATGCATTCAAGTTTCCCTCCAGCGAGGTGGTTCAATTCCGAGCACTGGTCACTCCCTGCATTCCCCGCTGTGAGCCAGTCATATGCGATACCGAGGATGGCGCCAGTGGTGAACTGAAGTCACTGGTCTCCTATGGCCGCAGAAAGCGCTCCATTGTCAATGGCACCGATGGTGGTAAGTAGAGCAGGCGACGGCGCCACTGCGACTCTTTACGATTGCTAATTGCCATCAAATTTCCATAGGCGAGTTCATGGTCAGCAGCAGACGCCAGCGTCGCGATGTTGGAGCCGCTTCCACTGATGATAACATACTGCTCGTGCAGTCCATCCAAATCACCGACAAGTTCGGCTTCCAGGCCGAGGACGGCAGCCAGCTGCAGCATCCCATGGATCCCCACGAGAAGGCCTTCGCGGGCGTCGTCCAGGACAAGCTTACTTGTCTTAATGGCTATGGTAAGTTTTCATTTATTTGTTTTTTTTTTTGTTTTTTTTTGTTTTTGGTTCCCTCCTGTGAAAATAGCCAATCAACAGCAAATCAAAAGCAAGCACAGCAAGGCTAAGCTTCTATGTTGATTTCCATAGACAAGGCGTGGTAATACACTGAGCGAAAAAATGTGTATAATTCAACTTAACTTTCAGGAACTTTGCAGGAAATAGTTTCAAATTTCTTAGCTTGATTTGACCATTTTGGCAAATTTGGAATTCATTTTAGGTGGCAAATTTCTTAACTTAATTTGAAATTAAAACATATTTGGCATTTTAATTTTTCTGAGTGTATGTTGTGTTGGACGTCGTGCTGCTTACACCAGCGGGTGGCTTTCGAATTGAGAAGCTGCGTTTGCAACTGCACCCAGATGGCTGAGTTTTGCCTGCCTCGACTATTGCTGCTTGCTTGCCACAGCACACAGTTGTCTGCTGCGTCGTGAGGCAGCGGCTTGTTTTCGCCATTGTTGGCTGCTCGCTAATTTTGATAATGAATCAATTTTTCATCATTGCCACTGCCTCAACTGAGGACTTGTGCATGTGAAATAAATTGGATTATTTCTGTGTTGTTGCCTCATGTCCAGAACGTGTTCCGCTCCAAAACTGGCAACTGGCAACTGCCAACAAGTTATGATGCAGATGCAAATTTTGACGTTTGCCGGCTCACGACCAGGTCACTGGTTCACTGTGATGTGACTGTGGCCACAGCTGGCTGGGCCAGGATGTGATGAGTTGAGATGCCTCTCGCTGAAGGCCTCTTTCTGCCTGCCTGCCTGCCTGCATTGCTGCACGCCTCATTTTCGTGCGGCGTGAAAAAAGTTTGCACAGTTAGTTGGCAAGCCCGCGTCCTCCCCTCCCCATCACACGCTTCTTGGCCTGTACTTGTAAAAAAAATTAGGTTATTGATGAAACATTTCGGACATGATTGTGGCCAAGGTCAAACAAAATGTTATCTTTTATTATACAAAAAATTCCCCAAATGTATACAAAATTCATAACTGGATTAGTTGACGAGCAAAAGGATTATTAACTGGTGTGGCTGGAGTCACGTTTTTTTCTCTGAGTGTACGCAGTCCGTTGTTGTTGTTGTCATTGCGGAGCTTTTTGTAGAGCAATTGTCATGCCTTGCTTTGGACATGGCGCATTAATAACAAATGCAGCGTTGAAGCGTTAAATTTACAGCTTGTTAGACGGCAGCAGGTTCTGCTGCTGCTGCTGCTGCGGCTGCTGCCACAGCTTCCAGCTGGACCTAAAGCAGCTGCCGCAGCAGCCACATCAATTTCTGTTGCAATTACGCTGCTGTTGCCGCAAAAGCAAAGCGCGTCCGAACTCATTGGCCGCAATTAGAGCAACGGTTTTCTCTTCACCGCTTAAGCTCATTTGCCACACACATTGCACCTAAGGCGAGAGAGAGAATGAGAGAGAGAGAGAGAGCGCCGTCATAATATTGAATGCGTGTGGCAATCAATCTAGCGGCCAATAATAATTCCATAAAATTATACAAATTTATTTGAATTATGCCTTCCACAATGGCTCAATTCTCAAACGTTTTCGACTGTTATCTCGACCTCTTAACATAATTATATTTCCAAGTCATCATTTTTTTTATTTTAAACTGTTCATTTTACAGTAGTCCACATTTTGTTGTTCATGATTAGATCACAACTCAGCTATTATTAACATGATTTTGGTTCAGTTCTAGCGTTTTTCCTTTATATGAAGATCATTTTCAGCTCATGTTATTACCCATTTTGATAGGCAGATAGGGAAAATGATGTGCTGAATGCGGTTTCTTCGTAATAATTTGATTTCGATTGATCCGACAACCTTTTGTATCGTTCTTTTATAGAACCGGTTTTGCTCTAGATTAACAGCTGCATCGATATAAAAAAAATAGCCAAATCTTTACTTTGCACACTTTTAGCTTATAGAATCACTCGTAAATTGAATGTTCTCATTTTTTTAGGATAGTCTGATTTCATATCCGCTTATATATATATCACATTCCATTTATAAAATGGGTCATACTAAGTTAAATATGCACATTAAATAATTTAAACATTGCTTTAAGAAAAACTCGCTCAACTTTCCACACTTTTATTTAATATCCCTTTTCCTGATTACCTGTTTACTTCTCACTTTCTACAATTAATAAGTTGGATGTGCAACTTCAGGTTCTTCAATCTTCAATCAGTTTTTACTTCGCTTTCATTTATCTATTTTCGTGCTGCACATCGCACATCCGATTTGTTGCACTGGTTCCCATAGTGTTAAAGTTCCAAAAACAACAACTACAACAAAAACTGTGGTCGTTCGTTGCTCATTGTTCTGAAAATGTTTTTTTTTTTTAAATATTTTGAAATTGTTTACAATTTGATTGCATTCCATTTGTTGTTTTGCCCCATTGCTCTGGACCCACCGACTCTCCACTGAATTACCGTTTATCGTAATTGTAATAATTTCATGTAAACTTTTTGATTTTTTATGGTTGTTAAATGTACGCACGACACTAGAAGAGCGAGTGAGACAGACAGACAAACAGATGTAAAGGCAATGCAAGCACATAAACAAAATGCTTGAAGTGCGTGCGCTTTGTTATTGAAACTCGTTAAAAGTCATTGCCAACAGGCCACGACAACGATGACGACCACAACAACAACAACAACAACAACAACAACAATAACAACAACATTAACAAAAACAACAATAACAACAACAAACATCGCTTGTATGTTGAGTTAGTTGCTTTTTGGTTGGTTTGTTTGTGTTTTGTTGTCGGCGCTTACTTTTTATGGGCATTTGATGTACAACAACTGCAACAAAACCAAACATGCATATGTACCCGCGTAATCTGTGATAGTCATCAGCAATGCCATCATCATCATCATCATCATCATCATCATCATCATCATCATCATCATCATCATCATCATCATCATCATCATCATCATCATCATCGTAATCATGTACAGAATTTCGTGAACTGGACGACAAAACGCATGCAAGCCACATTTCAGTTTGGCGGCACTTTCACCTCGATTTCTATCCAATTCCTCCAACGGCATTGGCATTTCGAATTTCCTCTTGCTCCAATCTACCATCTCTGGTCTCTGATCTTATTTATGTGGCATGTTGCACTTTTGAGAACCCCAAAAAAAAAAAAACCAAATACCAAAACAACATAACCCAAACCGCATTTCGTGTAGGAGAGCTGCATGAAAAGTGAAGCTCGACCAAAACAAAAATAAAAAAAAAAATAACTTAGCAAAAAAAAAAGAATTGGAGAAAAATATGCAACTCATGCACTAAATTGTCGCTGCTTTATTTCTCATTGTTTTTTGTTGATCTTCAACTTGCCGCTGTCAAAGTTGGTCACTTGGTCGGTCGTTGGTTTCATTTTGCCCAGCAGCAACAGTAACAACAACAACATCAACAACAACAGTAACAAAACAGCAACAGCAACATCAGCAGGCAACACTTTTTGGTATCCCAACTGGGTCAAGTGTCTGGTACACTTTTGTTTTCTTTGATAACTTAGTCTTTTCCTTGCTTGCTACTTGCACTATTTCCAGTTCATTATTTATCAATACGATTTTTTCCTGTTTTCTTAAGCTTGCCGTTGAACCAGTTCTTATCTTTTACCCATTAAAATTGACAGATACAGACTGAATTATGAAACGTTCGCTGTATATCAATTGTACTACTTACGATAGCCAAAGATTTGAATAGAGGCTATCATCAAGTTTTCCTCTTTTTTCAATAAGCACAAAAAATATCAAATACAGGTTTTCAGATACGATTTATGACAGGTGTGAAAGAAGATAGATCAGAACTTAGCATAACTTTCTCAAAAGTGATCCGAAAAACCAGTGGTTTGACTCCTAGTTAATTACAACATTTAATGTTATAAATGCGATTCTGGTTTGGTTTCCATCTTAATATTAACCTCAAAAGATGTACAATACTAAATCCTCGATTTCTCTTTATTTGCAGGCCTGATTTTTGCCGGCTCCCTGTTTCTGCTTGCCCAGCTCAGTATCTTTGGCATTTGGAAGACTGTGCAGCGACGCACTAAGAAGGAGCGCTATCTATACCAGCAGGATCCCACGCCCACTATTACATACGGTGCACCCACAATCCTTTATGGTCCACCACCCCCGGCCGGATCGGTGTCGGGAGCGTCGCATGTTAGCAGCGCCAAGGATACGCTGAGCAAACTTTATGATAGCGGCATCAATGGACGCTATGGTCAGCAGTTCTAGACAGGGTATCGGATAGCTCTCACAATTTAGCTGGGAACAAACGCAATATGCCTCGAAAGCTTCAAAAGATTCGATGAGACTTGAATTAGCACATACAAAAATACATTTTTATATGTGTGTATGCATTCGCAGCAAAAAGCAGCGGAATGCAATGAAAATCATTTGAAAAATTCTTAGTTTAATTTTACGTAAAAAAAAAAAAGAAAAACATTTAACTTAAGTTTTAGCTTAGTTTAAACATTAATCGTATACGCAATTGGAATTTGATAAACAATTTAAATGCGCACTTTTAAATGCTTGTGGAAATTCGTCGATAAATTTTCCAGCATTTTAAAACTGCGCATTGCATTTATAGCCGAAACTGAAGCAAAGAAAATTCAAGTTTTAGCAAATTTTTTTAGACAGTTCTTTTTTTCTCTAAACAATTATTTAGCAAAAATTAGGCTAATTTTTTGTCGTGTGTAGTGAAATAAATCTCCAAGGAGTATCTAAAATCTAAGTCTATAGCTGAGGCAATGTGAAGTGCATTTATAACTTTTATCTACTATATTTTATTTATTGAAGTTTGTATTATTTATTGTTGCTTCGAGCTGCTTTATAATATGAAACGCAGTCCAAAAAATCAAAAATCAACAACAATAACAATTCCCTTTTGCAGATTTGCCAAATAATTTTGTATCAAAATGTTTGTGTCAAATTCTTTTGCACTCGGACTGCGTTTCACATTTTTATTTTCTCGAATCAATCTACATTTATTATACTCAACCTAACTATTTATTGCTAATTTATTTATTGCTAAATGCTATTTGCTAATATATTGCCGTAACGCAGAGAGGTGCTAAATTTTAGGAGAGGTGCTTATTAAAGGGATAAAAAAAGACAACAGCAAATTAAAAACACAATCAGCATAAAGGCTAAAGTTTAAGGATCTTAAGTTTTAATAAGAACAATATTTATACTTATATATTTTTCTAAACAAATTGTACTGATTAAGTAAATGCAATACACTCTACACATAATAATAATAAACTCTATATACATCTATAAATATCAATTGTTTTTTTTTTCTTGTTTTAAATCGAAATAATTGGTTGGAAAATGGTCTGAAAAGTATTTTGTGAAATAAGTAAAAGATTTAATGTTTTACGTCTTGTTTTGAAAATATCAACTAGATTTTTATTTATTTTTTTTTTTCCACCGACAATTTATGTTGTTTATTAGTAACTCTTTTGTATGCATTTAAATTAATTTCATTGTTGATTCCCAACATGAGTCACAAAAGCCGCATCAGCAAACAGCTCCTCCAGCAGCAGCGAGAATTAAAATTCAAACATTTTACTTAAGATAATTTGTTTATGTATTATAAGACTTAAAAAAAAGAATACAAGAAATAATGACTATATTGTCACGCCGATGAATAGGCTTGTTAAGCAAACAAAGATTTTTCATATTTCACATATAGACAGTTGGTATTTCAATTATTCAGATATTTTTCCAACATAATTTGTTGCCTAATTGGCCATTTACCATGTGCCATGTGCACGGAGCATTTCTTCTGATATATGTATGGTTTTTTTTTTAAATTTCTATCTTACGCAATCATTCAATGTACTCCGAAGTCTTTAGCTCTGCAGTGCGCGTCTTGCTAATTAAGATTCTGTGGGCCAAACTGGCTGACAAATTGCTGGTTAATAAATTTGTAGCCACATGTTGCTTTTGCTAGGAGATAGAGCCAACGCCATTTCTACTAATGGATTGACACAGCGTGGACAGTAGCGACCCTCCGATACGGCAGTCAATCACCTCCAATCATTCACAATCCCATATCGTCTCAATTAGTAATAAGATAAATGGGAAGCTCATTTATAGTTTGCAGGTTAAGTGAATTGCTAAAATTCCAACAAATTGTATTCATTTAATATAATTCTGTAAAACAAATTAAACTTTAACAAACTACCAACAAATCATAGCCTTAATTGAGTAGTCTTTTTTCTAATATTATAAATACAATTATATGTAGCTGTAAATATCTAATGGTTCATTACTTAGTGATATTTATATGTTTTGAAGGATGGTAATTAATGATTGTTTGATTGATGGATTAGTTTTTTATAAGTTGCTTAGAGTTGGGGCTTGTTTAAGTGGTTTAGATTGGCCGGAAAATTTTATTGGTATCAATAAATTTTAAGAAACCTGAGGAAATCGTTCAAGCATTTTTTTGTTCGGTTTTCCATTATGTCTATTTAATGTTACAATCTTCCCATGTCTAATTGAGTTCCATACTACAGAAGCAATGTTTTCCAACCATTAATCTGATTATGGAAGGAAATTTATTTTAAGCTATGTAAAAAATATTTGATACAAAGTATTTTATGTAAAAGCAATAACTTTAACTTGTACGATTTCCAATTAGTTTTTTTTAGTAAAAATTAAAATTTTAAATCAGTAAAGCATTTGCTAAAAATGTAGTTGGATAAAACTTAAACGAATTGTATTTAGACAAAAGCATTTCAAGCTCGGTTTAAGTATAATTTGACTTATTTGTAGGCACTTTCAGCAAAGTGAACTTTGATAAAACTTGAATATTTAATAACTTAATTTATTTCCAACTTAATTTTAATATAACTTTAGCTATTGCAAATAATTATACTTGAAATAAATTAAGTACTAAGAAAATCAAGTAATTTACATCTAAAATTCATTAAATAAATACTTTAGTAAAAAATGGTACTATTAACTATTAAATAATATAATTCGCAAAGACTAAACCCTATTATATTGCTGTGTATGTGATACGATTATGAAACTGAGCCAGCAGACAGAGCAGAAAGTGTTAATCAAATTATGAAGCATGGCAAGAAGTTAAGCGAGGCGTTTTACGATCTCTTTAACGCTTCAGCTACGCACGCCATTTGCTGAGACTGGGAGAACTGGGAGAACGTCTGATCAGAGATGCAGAGCGGGCAGCACAAGCGGGCCACCTTTTGCTGAGAGCTGAGAGGAGGCGGCGTCCAACCATTAATCAAGAGCATGAAAGAAAGACGCGTGCCGCTGTATGAAGACATCGCCGGAAGATGTGCCAACCTGCCAAGATGAGACGGAGTCGGGTGTGAAAAGAGGCGTGCGATGTGCGTTGGCTGTTGAATAATACACGCCCCTATTAAAAAACCATCAACAACATCACGTTGACAATTTATATGGTCTAACTATATGTGCGTATTTGGTCTTAGTTTGTGCAGTTGGAGTCACCACGTATCGTGTCTTAGTTTTGTGTGCGCCGCATGTGGCAACTGTGCAGAGGATGCAGGCCGGCAGCACGACGTTCCGACGACCAAGTGTGGGCATTAACGTTGACAGCTATGCAAATACCTGACCATTAGGTCTTTGTCATTTAGCAATGTCTTTTAATTAGCGCTATAGCTTGTGGCCTGTTGGCCTCAAGTTTCACAGCTCCGCTGCTGTCCAAGGATCCCACTTTCTAAATACAATAGCACTTCGACTTGCTACACTTGCAGAAACATACAAATATTGAAAGTAGTTCAGAAATATATTTTGCATATGCTTCAAGTTTGAAATTCGGCGTATCAAATCAAAATTTAAGTACAGAATCGAAATCTAATATTTTTTTTAAAGAAACAGATTTTATTAGTGCACTGCCTGATTTTATTCGGTTTATCAGCCTTCTTAAACGCATTTTTATAAAGCGAAACACACAATCCTTAATTAGTAAGTAAGAAAAGCTGCTAAATTTATAAACTAATAATATATTATTTATTTTATTATATTAAGAAATAGTTTGGTTATTCTAAACTGAAAATTAGGTTTGTTGTCATCCCACTTCTTAATATTATTGTAAAAAAAGTTTATCCCGTTTTAGATCTGAACTTAATAACTTAAATTTAGAATTGCAGCTGCATAATTTCTTATTTAAGATGATATCAGAATTCATTTAAAAAACAAAGCAAACTAAAATAAATAAAAAAAATACTTGTTTTAAAAAATATCAAAAAAAAAATTATTTTTTAATTAAAAATAAAAGCTTTTTAATATTTATAAATTTGTTGACTTAAACAAAAAAGATATTCAGATCGAAATAAGAGTTTCGCTTTAAGGCAACATTTGTGCATATCACATATATGTATATATATATTTCGCTCAGTGTAGTAACACCCACACACTTCTTTTGACACTCTGAGGTGACTGGGCCGGTTGGATTGCATTGACAAACGTCTTGCTCGCTTTTTGGCCCACATCGCTGCATAAAGCTCGCATTGAACACCCTCACGCTTTATGGCCATTTGCATTTGCATTTAAATGCTTTTGACGGAGCTGATTTTGTTGCCAGCGAGCGCGTTCGCTTCCTGAGAGCATCCGCCAGCTAGCCAGCTAGCCAGCCAGCCAGCCAGCCTGCTAGCTCTTTTAGCCATGTTGGCCACATCACGATTTTCGAGGCCCGGCCTCGTTGGCCGCCTGTTGCTTTTGCAGCTTGTTTGTGGGGCTTTTGTTGTTGTTGTTTTATTTTTTTTTTCTCAGCTCTATGTTGTTTGTTTACAGCTGCTCGCATTGATTGAAAAATTATGCACTTGCCATGACGATGGGCAATGTCAAATGCCAAATGCTAAAAACGAAAAAAAAAAAAAACGATGAAAAAGACCAAGAGTGAAATCTGCACATTCGGCACACCGCACCTTATATGCCTAATCTCGGCATAGATACATATATATCAATACTCCCACAGAGCAAACTTAAAGGGCATCAAATATTATTCCAATAGTTGTCTTTGCTTGACAGCAATATTTATATATATATATTTTTATTATGATGGCATCACAATGAAAAAGGGGGAAAGTATAGAATAATGTTAGAAGAGATTTATTTGCATTTTTGGGAGTTATTAAATATTTATTTTTATTGTTTTATTGATTAAATATCTAGAATTAGTTGCATTTGGAACTGCCTTTATTTAATTGCTTATATTTTATATTTTTATTATTTTTTAAGATCGATTTTTTAAATTTGGAGTGTTTAGCAGTTTACTTAAATAGGGAAGCGTTTTTTGATGAGTTTCGGCTGATGGCAAAAGTTTATGTTTGGTAAGTTATACCATATTCGCAAATCCAATTTTATAGCTCCCCCAAAGTTGATGATTGATTTTTTAGGCTTAAACAAATCAAAGAAGCTAAAAACTAATAAAGCTGAATTTTTAAATAATGGCTTTAAATTGTGTGTCTTTTCAACCTTACTCATTGCATATATAATATATAAAATTGCAATTCAAGTTACAAACTAAAAAAAAGAAGCAAACTAAGCAACAATAAATTTTTAAAATTTTATATATTATCATGAAAAAATTCACAGCAAACTGTTTAAAAATATTTCAATACCCAGTGGGGATAGAGTATTATTACAGGCGATAGTAGCTGGAATTTTTTAGCACTTCGCACCGCGAAACGATTTCCATTTTTGCCTGCTTACTTTTCTTTTCGCCAGCTTGTCCTGCTCATTAGCAAAAGACGGCAAGGCGGCAGCCTTTTTAGCCATGGCCAAGAGCAGAGGCAGCCACAACCGTTTTGGCGACAGCTGTTAGCCAGTTTTCACCTAATTAAGCAAACAAACGTGTGGGAAATCGCTTCACTCCTTCCACCAACTGCACCACCCCGCATCCTGATAACTTTCGCCTGTTTTTTTTTTTTTTGGGCTGGGTCCAAAACTAATTGCCTGGAACATGAGGTTTAAATAGCCGCAAAGGAATGCAACGCGAAAAACATTTGTCTCTAATTGCACCATTGCCCAATTGGGCAGGCCAAATTAAATTAAATGCAGACCCCGGCTAACAACAACTAAGAGCAACAAACAACAAATACAAATTGGAACATTTGGTGCTGGAACCAAGCACACTGTGAGAATTTATGGCCCTACCTGGGGTCACTTGCCTCCACCGGGGATAACATCTGTTGACGCGTCGTGCGCATGCAAGGCCCACCAACCAAACAGGCAACTAACCAGGCAACCAGGCAACCAGCCAGCCAGCCAACCAGCCAGAAGGACATTGACCAGACATGGCCAAAGCAGACGCAACCAGCCAGACACAAACAGATTCAGTTATACTCAACCAGGCAGACAGACAAAACCGTTGTAGTAGCCTCCTCATGGCGCAAAGCCATTAGAAATCGTAAAATGCTTAAGTTTTTATACCCTGAATCCATTAAAAATTGCTTAAAAAGTGTTTAATGAAGCTTTGCTTAAGTGTGTAACGGGCACAGAGCCAAAAAGCCAAGTGGATCTAGCCATGTCCATTTGTCTTTTTATATGAACTATAGAATCACATACCAGAAGCTGACAAAGTTCATACTGATAATGATTGTGGATTTGATTTGTTTATATCTTCATAATATATAATTTTATAATATAGAAGATGATCTGTAAATACTCAAGAACTCTAATATTCATATTTTACACACATAAAATACATATAATAAATATCTAAAATTTGTACGACTTTGGTACAGAGTATCTGCTAGTCGAGCACTTTAAATCGCATACGTTTATTTGTTTATGTTACCAATTGGTACGCCTTGGCCAACAAGCAATGGTCTCAAAATGCCGTTGCACGTAGATTAGGCAGTCGAACTGTGTCTTTGAAGTCTTAATTCACAGGATAACCATGTGTGAGAACATCCTTAATTTAGTTGGTAGCCAGTTGGTAATCGGTGTAATATTTGGAAATTAATTTTACGGGCACTTAACAAGAGAACATAAAAAAATCACTTTAACTCTAAAGTTAAATTAAAAAAATAAATTTTTAAGAAAATTACACTTGTTTTTTTAATTTAAATGTGGTCGCTGCACTTTTTAGAAATATTGTGTAAACATCAATTAATATTTGGAAAACCCGGTAAACTTAACATTAAATGTCTAATTGTCATGACTATTTCATTCTTAAGAAAATACCTTAATAAACTTCAACACTATTCCAAACTTCCATCAATCAATCAATCATTAATTTCCAACCATCTAAATTGGGGAATCAAAGCGAATCGAATTTTGTTTCCACATTTGATTCTGGCTCTGAGTTTCAATCTCGTAAATCGTTCGGTTCTGGTTTTCAACAAATCAGGTGTTGACGGATGTTTTTGAATGTGAATCGGTTAGTTCTGCAAAATTTAAATATTTCACTTGAAGCGATTTATGTTTAAGCTGTTATTGAATATCAATCAAATATAACAACCTACAAATCTGTTCTTAATAGAATAAATAATAATGAATAATTATTAAAAATCAAATATATATTTAAAATATTATAAATATAATGCAAGTCGTTTTGATATAACGCATAAACGCAATATTTTATATTAAATATAAAAAAAGGGCCTACTGAGAACTAAAGCGGAAATCGTTTTACAGTTGCAGTGATTAATTGAGTCAGTTTTGAAATGGGAAAAGGAGAAGCGAGAAGAGCAGCGAGAAGAATCTGAAGAATATCTTATGGTTGCGTAACCCTGGGCAGAGTTACTTCCGCTGAACGATCTTGGCAACTGTGCGACCTTTTGTGCAAACCTTTCCCACTGCCTGCCTCTGCGTATTCAATTTAGGCCTCGCTGGAAGCAGATGAAGAAGACGAAGCAGATCTTCCTTTACACTGGGTTTGACTTTATGGCTGCAGAAGGATGGCCGCTGGCAAGATGTTTGGTCTTCCAGCTTTGCGTCTGGGTTTGGGGTTTATGGGGTTCAGGACAACAATCGCAGTAAGTGATTACGTAACCAGTGCATTGTTCTTTTTTGGCTGCGTGTTTTTCATTTCATTGAACAGCAACGCAATCTTTGAGGATGAAGGAGGCGCGTCTGCTTTTTTTTGTTGTTTTTGTTGTTTTTTTTTTTTGGCCCCAGCCTTATCACCATCATAAAAAAAAGGGGCGCGTGGAGCCCGTGCAGGAGCCTGGAACCTGGATGGAAAAATAATTTATTCACAGCCATTATGCACTGCGAATTTATGCCACTTCCTGGTGGAACAACAACTACAAATAGCCATTTAAAATGCGATAAAAATAGCGCCAAAGGCAACACACTAACAAAAGCCAACAAGTAGTATTGGTCCAATCAATCCCAGCATATCTAACAGATACTCTCTAGACCAAATATATTATTTATATATATATTAATATTATATTTATGCAAAAAAAATAATATTGTTGAATAATTTTATGCATTTTTATAGTAATTTTTTTATTATTTTTACTGCAATTGCAATTAAATATTAGATTTTTATTCCGATTCTAGAATGAAATAAATCAGATCAATGTCTACTACAAAAACAAACAAATTTTATATAAAAACAAAAATTTTTTGAAACTTTTCTTATAGCCAAAGAAAATTTGTTGTTTTATTATTCGAAAACTTTTTGCCTGTTTTACTTTTTACATAAGCGCTAACAATTTGATGATAGCCGCTGCTTAGACCATTTTATAGGGTATGTCGTATGGAAAACGAAGATACTGGGGGCGTGGCTGGGTTCCGGGGCGAGGCGGGGTGGGGCCGGTACGAGTGAGTTGGGTACTAAACCAGGCGCAATGACTGCCAAGCATGAAACCGTAAAATGGTTTTTCAATAAACACAGAAACACGCTCAACAGCAGAGAAAGAGAGAGAGAGAGAGCGAGAGAGTGAGAGGGAGAGAGAGAGAAGAGTTAAGCAGAGAAGAGAAGAGAGAGAAGAAATGTGGCCAGCAAACAATGCGACTAATATTTGAATATGTTAATTAGTTTGGGCGACGTTGCTGTTGATGTTGCTCTTGCTGGTTATTGTTGTTGTTGTTGTTGTTGCACGATCAGTTCTATCGGCGGACGTGCATCGTTGCAGTCTAATTTCATGTGTTTTTTTTTTTTGGTTTTTTTTTTTTGGTTCTGTTTTTGGCCATCTCTTCTTAGGGACAGTTAGAAGCAGTTTAGCCATTTTTCACACAACAAACACAGCCAGAGGAAGGGAAAGGAAAGGAATGGAAAGACTAACGAGCACTCGTCTCGTTGTTGAGGCACTTAGCCACTTGCAGCATGCGATTCATATTTACGAGCTGTGTGCCACAAGCATATGAATAATGGGTACACATTCATATACATATTTTCGATTGGTATGCCACAGAGACCACACACACGCATGCCAAGGCCAATAAAGCTGCCAATGAGCCGTTGCTAAAAGCAAATGACAAGCGACAGCAAAAACAACAACAACAGCAACAACAACATAAACATCTGAACTGCCTTATAAAGCCATAGGCCAAAGTCAAACCCAGCATATTCGCCATTTGCACGCAAAGTCGAAGGCGACTTCTCTCACAGATGAAGAGATGAAGAGATGCTTCACCTGATCTCAAGTCGAGGTGTGTGTATATTCTGTGTGTGTGTGTTTGTGTGTTGGATGTGTGCCAGTATTAAGGATGAGCGCGTGTCGTAGTTTTAACAGCACAACACGAGCCACAAGTCGAAAGCAAGCAGGTGAAATGCAGAGTGAGAATCACTAAACTCAACACACCGAATATTGCATACACTTTCCTTCAACTCTGCAGCATTTAAAAAAGTGAATTTGGTTTGCACATCCTTTGAAACAAAAACTCATATTTCATATTAAAAAATACATACAAAACATAACAGTAAATTCGTTTGGTATGTTTTAGTGTTGTGCAACGAAAAATGTGTAACGTTTTCAATGCCAATTTTGAAGTAACAACATTTGCATCAGCTGCTCTAAGCGATTTATATTGGAATTGAAAACTCTTCAGTATATAAAATATTGTTGTCTGATATTTTTTTAAAGGCGTTTTTGTGACTTTTGTACTTATTATAGAGTGAAGCCTGTACTTTGGTTAAAAATAGTGTTGTACATTGAAATGTTGAAATATTTAATATTCTGCAAGAATCTTTGGGCTGACATTAAAACTTAACTTTTTGAGGCTTAAGAATCCAGAAGTTGAATTTTACTAAAAATATTCGACGACATAGTTTATTAAAAAGAAAAGTTTTACTAGGCTTTTATTGTGGCTTATTGTTAACAAAGGCCAAATGCCTTTATTCATATCAAAATTGATTATAAACTTTTGGTTAAATGGGTATTAAATATAGAATATAATAAAATAAATATCTAAGTATCTAGAAACCCATTCGATACCTAATGTTTTTTAATTTCATGTTTAGAAACTTGTTTAATTGTATGAAGGAAATAAATATAAAGAAATATGTTTAAAAGAAAGAAACTGGTTCTTAATTAGATTTTTATTTATAATCTTTAACATAATATAAAATAAACTCGCTTCGTCTTAAATTATTTTTTGCAGAAAATATTGAATTAAAAATTAAAATAGCGACCAAAATGAAGTCACGCGCTCAACTCTATTGTGCTAATAAATGCACAAGTATATATGTATCTACGTATGTTTGTATGTATGTATGTATGTAGTGGTGTGCTTACCTTGCGTGCCGCTACTGTAGGTGTTGCCCGGCACCGGCTGATGGCTTTGACAGCTACTAAATTCTACTTAAACCGCAAGGCGACACAAGCAGATGTAGAAAAGAGTGAGAGAGAGCGAGGGTGCAGATTAAAGAGAGTGGGCGTGAGAGGGAAGAGCAACGCGCGTTCCTTGTCCAATTTTGGGCAGCAAAATAGCAAATAGTTTTTTGCCGGCGCTTATCGTTTGCCCATAAATTTATGTACGTTCGCTGTTGCTGCCAAATATTGCCAGCTCGGAGGTCCTAGGCCAATAACTTGCCATGACACGCAATGAAGTTGTTGCCTTTGCCTTTGCCTCTTTTTTTTTTGTGGTTGCAACGCGCGGAATTTTTGGCTTGGTCGAAAAATGCAATTAACGGCACTTGTTCGTTTTGTTGTTGTGTTGACTGTTCTTGATGTGCATTTGCTGTGACACGACACGACACGACATGATCGTGCATATTAAAACACATATCGCGTTTATATTTACTGCCAATTGACAGTTTTTCCATTGCATTTCATTAATTAACTATTTACACTTGCAAAAAAAGTTAAAAAAAAAAATAACAGTAAAATGTGTTGGTTCGGTTATAAGCTAAGTGTTAGCATATGCAACAACCCAGTTTCAGTGCTGCCAAGCTACTATAAAAATATTTAAACTAAAATCCTTCAATTCCACTAAATAAATAATTCGATAATGAAATAATAGAAATTTTAATGCATTAAATCACACAAGTTTTTTTTATAAAAACCAGTTTTGGGTCACAATAGATATGCATTCGAGAGTTGCCATATCAGCAAATAAATGTTAGGTGTTCAGCATTTTCTATATCAAAGTGGTATTTAGGGCATTTTTTGTGTGTAGACACAACGCCATTTTTAGCACATTTTGAATGTGTATTACAGTGAAAGGGAAACCTGCGCCATACAAGTATCAAATAATAAGCTAGAATTCTTACAATTAAAGAAATAAACATATTCAAACATAACTAAGAAGCGACAGCTAAACGCAATTAGGAAAATGTGTGGTGGTTTTACCTGCTCGAAGAATGCGCTAATTGCGCTCAACATTTTGTATGTGGTAAGTAGGCAAACACCAACAAAAAAAAAACTAAACAACAACAACAGCAATAATATACAAATTGCGTACATACAATACAGAAACAACAACGAGAAAAAAAAAGGTTTGAAATTTGTTGTTGTGTCTGCTTTGCCAAAATCGCGCAACGGTTAATGTTATATGTTTGGTATTTATAGAGTAAACAGTTGTCATCGTTTCTCTCTATTTTTCGATACCCCCGCTGAGTAACATTTTTATTTTGTTGGAAAGTAAAAGACTAATGTTTTTGTTTTGATTCTGATCTTAAAAATATTATTTATATGTGAGTAATATATATAAATAATAGCTATAAAAAATAGATGTATACAATATTTAAAGTGCGGTGCGGCTATATTGTTATATTCTCTCTTTGTTTCTTTCTCCTTTCTTGTAGATGATTGGTTTCTTGCTGATTGGCGTTGGTGTCTACGCTCGGGCTGCGTCGGTCGTTACAAATCTGCCAATTGTTGGCGGCATCCTTGCCTGCGGCGTGATACTCATCTGCATATCCATGCTGGGCCTCGCTGGCGCTGTCAAGCATCATCAAGTGATGCTCTTCTTTGTATCCTTTTTACACAACACAACAACCTCAATTACAACTACAACAATGTGCATGCATGCTTGCACCGTTATGCAGAACTACACGCACAACTGCACAAGGTCAACGCATGTCGAATGCCGTTCCAAAATACCCTCTTCCTCATAATTTTCACTCACTTGAGAAACGGTACACATGCATTGTGCATGCTAGTGTATTAGTGCTGTTTGAGGTGGGCTTCATAATGACACAGCGCTCTTGGCATAAATCAAATGACTTTGTACAACACTTGGCCTGGCACTCAGAGCGCTTTGCCGTCAACTTCCGCAAGTCTCGTAATTGCGTCAGCTGGAAGGTTATCAGCTGCTACCGTACAACATGAACTGATAGCACAATATTAGAACTACGATTATGTCAGCTTATATATATAGCTTATACGTTTTTCAATTCTCACTAACTGTTTGGTGGGTATGTAATATGTAGAAACATATTTATGTGATAATTGCCAGCTCTAAAACTATTTCTATGAAATTTTGAATGATTATTGAATTTTATGTCAGTTAAATGGAAAGTCTTAATGTTTGTAATAATGGAATACGTATTAGGAAAATTGACATGTATAAAAAGATCTTCATTTATAGTCTTTTAAAAGCAGTTAAGAGTTTTCTTCTATAATTTAGACAAAAACTATTATTAATAATATAATTCCAAACTTTCCCTATCTTCAGGTAAATTTATTAAATTAAACCATCCGTCCGAAAATTGTGTCTTGACTAAGAACAGACTCTTTTAGAATATCATATTACATTTTGAGTCAATTAGTTTAAAACAATACGAAACAAATCAAATGGCTTACCAAAAATACTTTGGTTAATAGTTTTCTCTTCAAAACTCAACAAATAATTTAATTTTTATTATAAAAACAATCAATCAAAATATTTGTTCATAGTTTCCTCCGAAAATTACGAGTTTAGATTTTAGTTTTATCTCTGCAACAAAGCAAGAGCAATGCATAATAATTATATCATAAATCCAAACTTTCCCTTCTTTTCAAGTCATGTTTTTCAAATAATATTCATGCCAAGCATCCATATAAAACAATTAGCCAGTTAACTGAAAGGTTAAATTCAAAACAATATATAATATTATATTACCATATTTGTAAGCATTCTATTTAAATTATAATCTCTTCTATTATTATTGGTTTGCAACTTAACTCTTGAAATGTATCAAATACATGATTTCAGTACATGATCATTCTGTTCATGCTGTTCCTCATTCAGTTCTCGATTGCCAGCTCCTGTCTGGCTGTGAATGCCGAGCAGCAGCAACAGTTTGCCGAGCAGGGCTGGAAGACGGTGCCGCCAAAGATGCGTAAACAGGTGCAGGATAGTTTCCTTTGCTGTGGCTTCAATGCCACCACCACACCAGCCACCACAATCACCACCACCAGCACCATAACCAATATCAACGATGAGGAGCCCAGCTGCGATCTGATTAATCGGGAGTGTTGTGCCGACTCCAAGGATCCGATATGTCATTGTGGTCCCTGTGGCCCCCTGCTAGAGGACAAGATCGACTATGCCTTTAAGCTATGCGGTGGTCTGGGCATCTTCTTCAGCTTCACTGAGGTGAGTTTCCTTTACATTCATTATCTCTTATCTCTTGTCTCACATATCGTACGGATTTTTATTAATCCACTTGTCCTGTTCTCATATTTAACATGCTGCAATCTCAGTTCGTTGGTGTCTGGCTAACAGTGCGTTACCGCAATCAAAAGGATCCGCGCGGCTTGCCCAGCGCCTTCCTCTAAATTGCTAACTAAAACCCATCCTTAAACACTCCCCCCACAAATAAAAACGAAAAGAAAAAAAAACCAAAAAAAAAAAATTAATAAGAACAAAAAAGTTTTAATGTCAATGTGTAAATTTAATATTCATGTAACAATCGTGGGTCTTTTAGATCAACCTTTTGTGGTTAGCTGCTATCATCACACAGACACACACACTAATACACACACACTTATACACAAATACATCTATATACATTATACATTAAATATATATTTATACGAGCATCCCTACATATATACTTATATACATATTATGTGCTTGAATACACAGCCACAAGTACAGTGTACACTCGCTAAATCTTTTTTTGTATTTGTTATAGTTTTGCAAATTATAACAAAATATTTTCTTTAAAATTATAAATTTGCAATTTGTCTAAAATATATTTAAAATTTGACAGTAGTTATCCTTTCAAAATTAAAAAAAATCGATTAATTGAAAATCATCATTTGGTAAATTACTTTTAATAACTAAAAGTTTCTTTTCATAGAAAACAATTATTGTACCGTATTAAATAAAATTAACGAAATATTTACCTAGCGAGTGATCACTGTACACGGCATATATACGAGTGTAGGCAGGCAAACCAAAGCAGTACGCAAATGCATTGGGCCATACATACATTTACAACTTTAGAAATATATTTATATATATCTATCTATATACAATACATATATATACACGATATGTAGCAATGTGTTTACTCTTCTTTTTAACAAAACGCAAGCAATCAAGTGTTATTCGAACTGAAAATTTCAACACACACACACACATATACACGCAAAACAATCACACACATATGCATACATATAAATCAAATGTATACGTGAGAAATATTCATTCAAATTCACTAACAAATTAAATTACTTGGACGACGTCTAAAACTAAGAACACTCTTTAGAGAATTTAAACATGGCTAAGAGAGAGCAACTGGTGAGATGTAATTCATGTAATCAATTAAATTATGCTTTAATATTTATTTTGTATGTCTGTTTAATTTGCTGCTGCATATTTTTCTAATCAGTGTTTTTTTTTGTATTTAATTGGCAACAGGTCTTGGCTGTTTTCTTTGCGCGTCGCTATCGCAATCAGCACGATCCTTGCTATTTGCCCGCTCGCGCCGTCTTTCCACACAACTATCAGTACTAAAAATAAGGTGCAGATTTGGTGCAGCTGCCACAAGATGATCAAAGAGAGCCAAGGCGCAGGCAACACTTTTAGTCAATGGGACGAAGGCTGATTTATAATTTTTACACAAAACTTCCTAGCAAGAACTGAATTGAGTGGAAGTCGAAATGCATTCTTGAATATTTGCTTATGTTACTAATATATATATATATATATATATATATATATATAAATGCTTGCTTATTCGGTTCTTAAATTTTAGCTGTGGAAAAAATCGAGATTAATTTAAAACATACATATTGAGATTATTTTTAATTAATGGTGTTCATTTATTGTGTAAATTTCTTTGTGTAATTGTTTGTAAAATTATTGTATTATTTGTAAGTAGCGTTTTAGAAATAAACACATATATGTTTTATTTGCAACTGGCAACAATCACAAACTCAACTCAAAAACTGCTGTACAACTACAAAAAAAAAAGGAAAGAAAAACCAAAAAAAAAAAGAAAGAAAAAATCATTTCGAACCTGATCTTAAGCGTAGAACCAAGTCAAATGTAACTAGCAAACTGGCAACTGTGTTTTAAACATACACATAGAAAAAAAAAATCTTATATGCATATACATACGATCGATATAAATATTTATATATATATATATATACAAACATAATTCAATATATATATAGATGTTAGATGTGTGTTAGAAAGAAAAGAAATTCTTTGAAATTAGCAGTAAAAGCAAACCTATAAAAATACATGTCAACAAATATTTGATAAGTTTGAAAATAATATCACAAACACCTTCCAAAGAAACAAAAAAAAACACAACTCGAGCTTTATTTCTGCTTTTTCTCGCTGCCTGCCTTCTAATCCCCCCCTCACACCCAACTCAACACCCCCTCTTTGCAGTTATCAATACATTTCACAATTTACACAGCAGCGCCTTCAACTTCTACCGCTGACTACTTCTAACGCTTGCACCCACGCAAGACTTTTCTCGTTTTTCTCACACACACACACACACCCACACACACTCACACTCACACTCAACATAACTAATGGCTTTTCTCTTGCGTTTCAATTTCATATTTCCTTTCCAAGGCCACTAGGTAACCCTGAAATAAAAATTCTCTGTATTCTGTGCTGTGATTGAAGTAAATATGATCTTTAAAAAACTAAATAAATTCTCGAGTTTCATTTCCCATTCAGCCCAATTAAAGCCACTAACGAGCACAGCTGTTTGGCTAAAACCGCACACAGTTTCAGCTTACCAAAAAAAAAAATGGGATAGCTTCACCTCGTTATTTGTGGTAGTTGAGAAGTTGCAACTGTGGTGGCAAACAGCCAAGGAAAAAAAGGTTATTGCAAAGAAAAAAAAATCAGCTCACATTGGAAAACAAAAGAAGATAAAATTCTTGAGTGCTGCCAGAAATTGCTGCAAATACTTTATTTTTATGGAGTACAATCAACAAATTCGATTAATAAAATAATCGGGACAAGGTGGATTTTATTCAACATATTATATAAAAAACTTAATTGAAAATGATGTATATTTTTGAGACGTTTTATTTAACAATTGGACTGCAAATATAAAGAGGGGGACGTAAGTTCTTGAGTATTGTCAGAGTTAGCATAATCTGTATATTATACAATTATTATATTTATATTTGAATCATTTACAATCTGCCAAACCACAATCAACAAATTGTATAAATACAACAATCAGAACTTTAATGAGTCAATTTATATAGGTAAATCTTATATATAAATTTGTTGAATTTTATATTAGATTTATGTGGAAAGTAAAAAACATGATAATTTTTCAGCCGTTTAATGTGAATAATACAATTTAACGATCACATTTTTGTTTTTTTTTTGGCTCTCGAATAGAGCTACAAAAATAGAATTTTTTCGCTATTGCAAATGAAAAAGCAGAGCCAGACGAGAGAACATATCTTTAAATTAAATCAATATTTTAGCGCTTACTAAATTTAATAAACTGGCTGAAAAAGATAAACCAGTCGTTTATCTATTGCCCAAAAGTTTCAGATTTAAAATTGTACTCAATTGCATAAATGCAACGCTAGAAAACTCAGTTCCCAGCCGAATAATTAATGGCTTCAATCCAATTGGCAGCTATTTTAATAAGTGTTTTAAGAGATTAACGCAAAAGTAGGCTTTAGGCAGCTCTCTAATTAAGCTTGCTGAACATGTTGTTTCTTAACAGGTTGGTAACTTAGTTAGACAAATCCATTATGTTAAACAGACCCACGGTGCACAGCACAAAGATGCCACCAAAGGTCCTTCGTCCTTGCCACCCCAGTAAGATTAACGCACGCATTTTGTTTGACACGTCCCTGGGGAGGAGACGTGTAAATAATATTTTTCGGCAGACCTAAAAACATTTTCGGCAAAAAAGGAACAAAGCTTTTCACTCAAACTTTTTGGCCAACAACAACTCAACAAGCGACAGCTCGAACAGGGCCAAGTTCAATGCACTGGAAATGCTTTCTCCGTGAGAGAGAGAGAATGAGTTGAGGTGAGATTCACAGAGATAGAGAGAGAGCGAGAGAGCGTAAGCTTGAGAGTGCGCTGAGCGAGCCCTTTGGTGGGCCGAGCTGGGAGCTATTTGGATTATATAACGATTGCGCAGAGTTGGGTGGCCAATAATGGGGGTAGCTGGTTTGACAGAAGTTTTTCTGGGTGTGGTGTCCCAAAACGCATCCGGATGTGGCTGACGGAATTTGGTTTTTTCGGCCTCAGCAAACGGAACCGAAGGGGGGGTTGTGTGTCAACATTTTCCGCCAGCAGCCAAATGTTCTTGATATGTCGTCCCAAAGCAATGGACAAGATATGCACAGCCACAGCTACAGCTTTAAATACAAATACAAAGCACACACTTAAAGATACAAAAATTCATGTTTCGACTAGAAGGTGCAAATGGGTTTTCCACAGGTTTCTTTAAAACAGTAAAAGAAAAAACAGCAATATGTCCATTTAAAAAATAATTAAATTGACTAATTGGATATTTTGATTATCATCTATAAACCAAAGTTTATCTCTCTGTTTATAATCAGAGCATTTTCTCAGCGAAAGTTATACATTTAATCAATTCAATTTATATATTTATATAATGCGCCTGGGGCATTGCATGTCCTCATTTGTGTCCTTTTGTGGACACGTGTGTCTCGAATGTGAATGTCGAATTCAAATTGAATTTTTATTCGTTACGTGATTGCCAGCTGCGACTAGTTGATCGCTCAACAGTGCGTATTAGTAATATTGATTCAGGTCTGAAGACACTCGATGCTATTGTTAACTAAATACTGAATATGTTATGCATATCTGCGCATATATAAATAAATAAAATATATATTTGCCGCTCTTATGCAATGACACATTCCTTTTGTTGTCTTCATCAAAATTCCTGCCCGTTTTCCAAAAGAAAATGAAAAAGGATAGAAAACCCATTAGCTGCCTACTTCAAGAAAAAAAGGGATTACTCTGCCTTTTGTAAAAGGAAGCCCAAATAAGAATTTTTTTATTCATTGAATCTAAGCCACTCTGTTTATGACGGGTCACATTTAATAAGTTATGTGTTTCTGATGTTTTAAAGCAAAATTTTTGAGGCTATGATGTTAATATGAATTTTGAGCTAAAATCGCGATTTAAACGTTAAATGTGGAATTAATCTAGATGCCTAAGAAGTAATATTACTATTTTGTTATAGCTCCTTTAATAATAATCGTGTTTGTATAACAGCAGGATTTTTTATTTTTTCGCGACCTTTATAACAGTTGGAAGAGTCGGTTCTAATTCCAAAACAAATATATATAATATTTTTTTATTTTAATTATATTAATCTGAGATATGGCAAACTAAACTAAAGATTCTAAAGAAAAGTTTTTTTCTAGTCGAACTCTCTCGACTAGAACTTACTTACCTGTTCCAGCATCCAGCTAATGTAACAGTTAGCTTCTCCTGGAGCTATCTGTCTCTTTAGTGAGGTTTACTCAATTCTGAAAGTATTTCCAAACTTCTGCTAACATTGAACTCTCTTCTCGCTTAATGTCTGCTCTCGTTAATCATACCCAAAATAAATGTATTATTATTATTTGTCTGTATTTAAGTGCCTCGTAATTGGTATTTACTCTGACCATCTGTCAGGCGGCACATGAAGCGTGGCAAACGGCTAGTTCTGTTTTTTTTTTACACAAAAACAAAACAAACAAAACATATTTGAATGCCAATGTCAGATGGAAGTCAAACTGTTAATTTAGCTAACCGCACAGTTCCGATAAGGTCGAAAGCTCGAAATTAAATGTTTGAGTTTAATTGAGAACTTCCGCAGAAGTAAGACTCATATTTACCAAAATAAGCCAAAACAAAAAAAAAAGCTGCGAGAAATGTGTACATTAAATTAATCCACTAATAAATAAATATCAAGCAAAGTGCTTGGAATTTGTATTTGTTTATTCTAAACAAAGCAAAAATTGTTTTATATGAAAATATGTTTTTTTTTTTTATAAATTATATATATGCAATATGTGAATTTTTAGAAGTGTACTGGGAACTCGTCTGTATGTTTTAATAAATACTCATTAAATTTTTTGCAAATAAGATATAAGGAAATTTCTGCATTACAAATTTTAGTTAACCAATTACCAAATATAGTTTCTTTAACCTGATCAAAAATTTAATTTTAATGAATTCGAAATGCTAAATGATATCTCAAACTCTATCAACTATAGCAGTATAAAAACCACCTAACATTTAATATCGACATATTTCGTCAATAAACAATACAAATACACATATGAATAAACAAATACTTATATTTTTTTGTATTAGCCCTAAATGTTTGCCGCAACAATAATTATATATTATAAATAATTTTCAGTTTAATTGCCGGCGCATGGAAACAACTCGACTATAAAATACCCTGAAAAAAGTTGAATATATAAAAAAAAACACTTTATTGCTTTCAGTTCGATTTTTATTTGTCTGCTCAGTTAAAGATGCTTTTCTTTGTAGTTCAACCTATTTGATTATCATCTGAACAGCATTGTTCGTTGAACTTGCTTTAATTGACCCTGGGGATGTCCTGATATGACAAGTTCAACCATGATAATTCACAGAATTTCTTCAGCAACTCTTGATAAGCAAAAGAAATGTGCATATATGAATAATATGTATAATACTATATAATAACCAGTCGAGTGAGATTCTCAATAAGTTTGGTTTTGTACCCTCAATTGCAATGAATATAATCGGAATATTAATCCTCGCTCTTTGTTGGGCATCGTTTGTGTGCTGTCAAAACGGAGAAGGATTCAGAATACTGTCGGAACAGGACTGTGGCAATTTTAATTCAAATGCCCAGACGGTTGCAGGAGATGTCATTGAATTAATGTCAAGACCCTGGCTGGCTCGTCTGAAGATCAGGAAAATTGACGTAGATGACTTTTTCTGCATTGGCACACTTATAACAAACCGTAAGTAATCCAAATCCATCTTAGTTGTGTCATTAAGCCCTATTCAAATATATTTTAAACAGGCTTTGTTTTAACTGCTGCGCATTGTTTAAGTAAACAGGAGCTGTAAGTAATACATATTTATCTTCCAAGATGTGTTTGTCCAAATATGGTTTTTGTTATAGAGTATCAGTGCGTTTGGGGGAGCACAAAATATCCACAAACCCAGACTGTTTTGCCAATACTGGGAAATGTGCTCCACCTGTTGCCGATGTTCTTTTTGATCAAATCTTTGTGCATGAAGGTTACACAAGGAACTTGGCTGAAAATGATATTGCATTAATAAAGCTATCAAGAGAAGTTGGCAACAGTCGTAAGTTGATTTCTTAGCACCACATTTAGTTGCTGAATTTTAATCAATATTTTTACTTGCCACAGAGAGCATTAAGCCCATCTGTTTGCCACTGAACAGAACACTTCAGCAACAGCCCGAAGAAATTGAGAAATTCCGTATAACTGGCTGGAGCCAAGTCGGAAACAGGCAGTTCGATGAGCCAAAGGAGGCGACTGTCAATAAGGAGAATCGTGCAAACTGCCAAAGGACCTTCAGAAGGGAGATTAAATCGAGCCAAATCTGCGCTTTTGAGTCATTCACTGTCGAATCTGGTGCTCCACTATCGTCAACCGCTGAATATAATGGTAGCCAACGATTTGTCCAGTTTGGTATTGCCAGCTATGGATTGCTTCAGTTAGATAAGGCTGTCCCAGGTGTCTATACAAATGTTGGCAGCTTTATTCCCTGGATAACTGAACAAATCGCTAAGTAGCTTGCCTTTTTTTTTAAGCGGTTTGATGAAGAATCCAATTTCTGCAGTTGTGAATGGTAAAAAGTAAATCTGGGACGAGAGAAACTCCATTAACAGGTCGAAAGATGATAATTTAAATAAAACACTTGCTTAAAAAAAAAAAAACAAAAATTAGCGACAGACATTTGAAACAATTATAAATATATTAAATAACATAACTAAACAAATTTGAATTCTATATAAGTAAATGCAATTATCTCAGTTACAACTTTAATCTTTAGACGTGTTTAGTTTGAGTTTTTTTTTTGTAATTGCCGCAAATTGTTTCGACAATCAAAAGCAGAATTGTTAACTGATTTCCCTTCTACGATTGCTTTCCATAAATTTCTAAATTATATTTTGTCATAGAACACAAAATATTCTACGATTTTTGCTGTCCTGTTGGTGAAAACATACTTCAAAAAGTGAATCGAAACCCAGTTGTGGATGTTCTCTTTTTGAAGGTACTGGTAAAAACAATATTACATTAATAGAGATACCAAGAGACATTTGCAACAGTTAAGGGTTTTTTCACAAACAGTGACAAAACTAAATATTTAACCGTAGCCGATTGGCCTGTGCCCTCTGTCAAACGACCTTTGAAAAAGAGGTCAAATAAAATCATAACTGTGCTGGCCAATTATGCAATGCTGGTTGTTCACTATCATATCCAGCCGAATATAATGTAATCTATCCCTACATTAAGATTGGGATATTTAACTATAATTTGCGTGACTGCGCTGATGGAAAACCAAATGCGTACACAATTGTTGGATAGCTTGGGAATGTGGCATGTGTACTTTATTGAGTTTTTGAAATTCTTGATTGTATTGCTCTGCAGCAATATATTGAAGAAAATGTTTATATATATATTATTTGTTTTTGCCTTACTGGCTGTATACAAATAAAACACATTTTGCTCGTTTGAATCAACAGTTTAGGTAAAAATCAAACAAAAGTTTTTCTATTATTTACCTAATTATTTAATTTGTACTAAAGTCAGTCGACACGAAAAAGCACAGAATGTATTAAATTGAGTTAAATTATATTTAAAATAATTATAATTTTGAAATAATTATTAGATTTCTGACAGTGTTTATTCTGAACTGAAATCAATAGGCATAAACAGCATACATCAAAAATATGTTAATTTTCCAACATTCCTCTTTTTGGTACTCTCGGTGAAAGAGAAAACACAATTCAAAAGAAAATATTTTAATTGAAATCACGTGGCGTTTGTGCAACGAGTGCTGCTCAAAATTACCCGGACGCTTTGTTGGCTTCAAGCTGGACGTTAATGCTGCGACGTAATTCAATAAGCGGCACATTTGGCGCTTTAAGGCAACGCTCAAGGCATTAACGGTAAGGAGCATTAATTAACCGTCCTGCAGGAAATCCACAATTAAGCACACGAAGCAGTCGAAACGAGAGCAAAGAGAAATGGCATCCTTGCTGCGCAGCTGTTGCGTTTCAGCTGTCCTCCCTTCCCTCTTTAACTCCTGGCCATGTGACCTGCTTGTGAGTGAAACTTGCCCGAATCCGTAAACAAAAGCGATGCAATTATTTTCTTCTTTTTAATGTTTTTTTGTGTTTGGTAATTTCATTCAAGGTTCATTCTTGTTTTACAGTTTATAATTAAATTTTGTGGTTGTGAGTTAACAGTTTAAAAAAAATTCGATCGACTCACCGCTGCCGATTATGAGCAATTGTGTTGGCATTTTAGCTTTTCAATAACAATCTACTTTTTAAACTTTTCTTTTATTTATGATAAAAACACAGAAATACATTTTATAAATAAATATAATAAATTAATAACAATAAAAATAATCACTTGGATGAGAAAAACAGTAGCACTTTAATTGTTCTTGAATTAGCTTTTTTTCCCCACATAAGCTGGCAACACTATTTAGCCGCCGCTTGAGTGAATTTCATGAGCTTCATGTGGAAAGTTGAGTTAAGTTGAGTTGCGAACAGCGACGTTGACTGCGACTGCGACAGCGGCAGCAGTAAGCAGTATTTGAGATTTCGTTTGTCCGCTCTCTCAGTCAGTCAACGTTGAACTTCGCGCCGCTGCAGACGTCAACGTCTGGTCGTAGAGTGTGCTAGTGTGCGTGTTTACAATAGTCAGAGCGTCACAGCGAGTGGAAGAGACACGCAGAGAGAGAGGGAGAAAAAGCTCGTGCTAAGACATTGCCGTTCTATTTACACGTGAGGCGCAGCAGACCAGCAGATAAACAAAGCAGCAAAAGCACAAATTGTTTAAGGGAAGGACGTCGAGGACCTTAGCTAAAAGTCAAATCAATTTGCGTGTTTCGCGGGTTTTTCTTCTTCATTCGATCGCCGAAAAGGTAGCAAACTTTATGTAAGTACATCAAAGTAAACTTTCTGTATTTTTTACATTGTTTAGTGAATAGCTCTATCGACTCATCATTGGTGCCTTGGAAGAAAAATAAAAGCGTTGCTCGTATTATTTGTTAGAAAATCAATAGCTTGTTATTTGCAGTGCACAATGCGCGCTCCTCTAAGTATGCCGTGCATTCTCTTCTCCACTTTAATCTCTTTTTCACTATAACTAAACTTAAACATATTTTATTTTTTTACTAACAACAACTAAGTTTTACTTAGCAGAACATTAATTGAAAAAGTTCCTGACACCCTTTGGGTGGTTTGTAGTGGAAATTGCAAAACAGCTGAAAAATTTATTTTTCCTGATGACTCTGCGATAGTTTATTGAACGGTTCAGCAAACGTTTTCAAGGTCTTTTGCGTTTATTGGGTCACAAGCACAGCCTGCTGCACAACAGAAAACTCGTCTACACATTTTTTTCTTTCACTGTGTGTAAAAAGCGCAGCTGCTAGCTAAATGTGATGAGAAATATGCTTTGCATTCAAATTTTTAACAATTTGTAAAAAACAAAAAAATAACTTATTTAATAACACACATAAATTCATCTAAATTATTAAGCCATCAATTATGATATTTCTATATCTCGTGTAACCTTAACAAATTACATAAAAATGTATGTCTCCATCGATTCCAATTTCTAAGGAAAAATAGGATTGATACTATTGGTCATTTTAAAAATAATCAAATTTTATAACAATAAAAAATAGCATTAATAGACAGACATAATTAGCATAATGATTTACTAAAATGCACATGATTTGCATAAATCTTAAACTACAAAACGTTGAAAAGTAGGCAATGCTTTTGATAATTTTGAATTTATTTAGGAAAGGCAACAAGCGCTTTAATATTTTCAACAACGAACAATTTCCGGTTCAAACATACTTAATCGAAGCCGCGAGTTTTTGCTTCAGAAAAGTAAACAAAAGCAACAAGCAACAAAAAAGTTTTAATGTCAAAGTTTGCGACTTAGTTGATGCCCTACAAACTGACTATGTTCTCAATCCTGAATATTTTATACTCTTGCAGACCTGATTCAAACTGCCAGTATTAAATTATGACTATAAATTAAAAATACAATCAACTGCTTATACAAAATAATTAACCGATCTCCATATTTTTTTGTTTAAATGTTATGTGCAGGAATTCGGCAGAATAACTTGTTTAAGAATAAAGTTATTTATACAAGAAGACATCTTTCGACCGATTGTTCCTATGGCAACTTTTTACCTTTAGCAAAGATACAAATATATAGAATGTGCCTGTGACGCTGACTAAGCATATAAATACTTCATTGGGGCCGGAAGACGCCTCCTTTCCTGCCTAAAAAGCTTAACGATATAATTAAAATACCCTCTGCATGGATACTAAAAGGGTATATAAGCTACCACGTCGCTTGAGGCTGGTCGCTTCAATTTTCCCTAAACGTGCTTAATCAAACCAAATCTTGTTTGCCCAAGGACTTTATACGAAATGCGCCCAAGTAATAAATCATCTCAGGAATTTTGACATTTTTGGATGGTCGCAAGACGCGAGCATCTGGCGACCGCAGCTGTGAAATTTGTTCAAGGACTCGAGTCCTGTGCGTTCATACGTCTGTCTGTGTGCTACACATAAAAAACAAAACAACAAACACGCAGACAAATAAAAAATCCTACACTCAAAAAAAATCCCTAAGAGCGAAATCCTAAAAATTTCTTCATGATGCACAAAAAAAAATTCAAGAATTTGTTGACTTATTTCAAGTGCAAAACGCTGCAGATCAAAATATCTGAAATAGTGCATTTAAATCAAGTATTGATAAAAAAAAATCTTTATCATCTTAGATAAGTTTTATAGAATTATTTTTAAAATACAACTTTTTTCAAATCCAATCAACTACAGTTTTCGCTGAGTGTACAGCTATCCGTCCAAGCCGTAATGGCAACTGACATTTTGCATCGCAGCTTTTTAATTAAAAGCTGTCAAATCGCTTTGTGTGCATTTCGTCACCTTTCCCCTAAGCCCAGCAAAGCTCATTAGGCCAGCAGCAAATTTAGTATGCAAATTACTTGTGTTTTTTCTGTTTGTTTGTTTTTATTTATGGGTTTTTTTTAACATACTTGTGTAAAACAAAAATAAAGTTCATAATTCTTTTTTAAAAATTACAGCGTTTATTGCAAGATGTCGCTGCTAACGGCCAACAGCCACTCGCTGTCTGAGGAGGAAATCGATGAGTGAGTAGAAGAACAAAACAAGCTAAATAACATGCCCTTGAAAATCTAAATACCCCCAACTTAAACAAGTCGAGCTAGGTCATCTAAAATATACCCTGAACCCAAATCTTTAACTATTAAAACGAACAAACGGAAAGTAATCGATCAAAAGAAGTTTTATATTAAATGAAATATAATTAATATGCGTATGATATAACTTATCTCCCAAATTCAAAATTGGTTGCTTTTACACATATTCTTAATCGTTTTATATAGACATTGTTTAAGTAGTTGAAGTTATCGATAACATAAAATATGCTTTATATGCGCATGTTGTAAGTTTTCTAATAAGCCTCTAGCTCATATAGCCTCTGAGATCGGTGGATAGGCAGACAAACGGATATCGCTAGATCATATATATATATTTACTTTTAGACATTGGACATTGTCGAAAATATTGACAAATTTGTCTTCAATGTGTAAGACTTTTTACACGCAAATTAGCATACCCTAATCAAGGGTATCAAAAGCCAATCCCAATCCCTTAAAGTTTCACACAATCAAATTAAATTGCATGGCTCGAACTTTTCTTTAGTTAATTCTCAAAGATATGAAGCCAACAAGAGTTTGTTCGTCATAGCCAAACAATTTGCACTCTGAACTTTGCGCTGTTGGCTTTTAGCCGCGGGTGGCCAAAACTGATGCTAAACTTTTGTGCTGCATGCAAATCATGGCGCCAAACTTTGAAACAAGATTCAAGAAAGCAACAAAGACATGAATAAAAACAAAAGCAAATTATATGTTGCATGTGAGACAGAGAATTTTGAGAGATTTTCGCAAAGGGTAAATACAAAATTCTAAGAAAGGTATTTTCCAGCATTCTTTTTATTTTTATTTAGTGCCCTTTACAAAATTAAACTTTACTTGTACATTTCAATAATGTGACAACGATTAATGCTAAACCCTATTAAATTATCGTAGTTTTACACATGTAACATACTTTTTGGCGGCCAGTTATAAAAATTTGCCAAAATCAGTTTTCAAATGATGTTGTGTTAGTTTGGTGAAAAACACAGACAATCGATTAGATTAGATTTTGTTCAACAACTTTGAAGGTCATCGAAAATGCGATGAATCCTATAATTAAACATATGCCACTCCCATTGCTGTCTGTGATTGGAAGTGGGTGTTCGGTTAAAGGGTGGCTAGGTGGCGTGTGAAGTGTCGAACAAATCCCGATAATAATATCAAACCCACACCATTGGTATATATATATATATATGTGTGTATGTGTGTGTTTTTGTGTGAATTTGTAAGCATAATCACATTTATATTGTTCATACGCAGAGTAGCGCAAAGTTTTAGCATAACAAATGTGCACGACTAGAAAATACCCATTAACAAAACCAAACTGTAATTGAAATGGAACAAGAGAAATTCTGATATTTATAGCAAAATTATAAGCTACTTGTATCAAAATCAAAAAATTTAATATATATAAAAAAAGTAAAAAAATGTTTTTTATTCAATATGTTTTAAACATTTGACATATGCGTATGCAGTATGATTATTATAAATTATATATAAATGAGTAGTACACATTGAAGGAAAACAATTTAATAATACCCACAGCTATTGTGCTCTAGGATGTTTCTGCCAGACTTGGCCACAAAACAGTGTTAGCATTATCGATTGACTTTGGGGACATTCTATTCAAAATTCATCCACGTTCGACGTTTGGTCTTTTGTCTGCCTTTTGAAATATTGTTTTCAATTTGGTTGCAGTCACGCGTAAGTAATGCAAACTCGATTGATAGGATTAGGGGCGAGATTGGAGAATGGACATTCTGACACTTGCCTCCTAGTGGCAAAGCACAGACTTTAAGCAACAGTATCTCAATTTGCTGCAAAACTTTTACACATGGAAGGATACATCTCCGAACCCGTTATGTATTTATAGTATTGATCAGCATTTATATAATTTTATATATATATATATTTATACGAAATCGGCGCTTAATTTTTTTAAGCTCTTGTTACATATGTCGTAGTATTCTGCATCGGATAGGTATAAGATGAATTTTGTGATGAAAAACTTGCATGTTTTAAAATATATTCACATTAAACTGAATACTTTCACATCTCCTTAGAATTTCACGTTAAATCATCAGAATCGGTCAACTTTATCATATTTCAAACATTAGGTTGGTTTCTTTTTTAAACTTATGGATATATTTATTTTATTTCTACAAGGATATAAAATCTTTGCCGTTTTTGCTTGTTCATTTGACCTAACGTTTTATTCTACTCAATTGGCTACTTTTACTTCAAGTTCAAATAGCCTGACAGAAATGAACTTCAACCTTACTCGATAAATCGGTTGCATAACTGCAATTTGTCTGCACTCAATGCAATTTAGATTATAAATAGATACGGATAATCCTGTCTGAATGAGTGACTGACTGATTGAATGGAAAGTAGGACTAGCCTAACGGCCACGGAAACGTCTGCTAAATCAAAGAAAACTTTTCATATTTCCGACTGCCATAACTTTGAGCATAATAAACCGATTTTCTTAAACTAGCCTTTTTATTATAGTTTTTTTTTACCATTTGGTTTATAAACCAAACCAAAAGTAATTTATCTAAACATTTAAAACCTCCTAAATCGCATAGTTATAATTGAAAACCGATAAATATACGTATAAAGTAGCAAAAAATTCGCATTGCTGCCTGTTGTATCCAAATTGTATATAATCTTCTCTCATATATATTAAATATGAGGGTATTAAAGGCTAAAGTTTTGCTCTGCAAATTATGTCATTTATTAAATGGAATACACAGCTTAGCATTTGATTTATGAAATTCAACCGAAACTAGCAAAAATAAAAAAAAAACATTCAACTTATTTGGCAAAGGATTTTCTTCTTATTTATATTAGTCATGATAAATTCGAATGTTATTCTAACTGCCAGCTGGCAAACGAGTCGATTCGGAAAATGGGAAAATGCATTGGCACATCTGTTGTTTACATTAATACTTATGCATGTGTATATATATATATATATATATATATGTGTGTGTGTGTGGGTGTCTGTGTTTGTGGTAGAAATTCTAAGCAAACACTTGAAGGCTACGAGCATTGAGGGCTAGTATCTGGTGACAACTTGTAAACAAATTACAGTCCACTATATTCACTTTAAAAAACATTTATTTAGAAGCAAATAGATCAGGCAAACATTAAGAAAGTATTTGTGATCCAAAAATTTCAGTTTGCGTTGGTTTTTATTAAAAATCAGTTAAATTCTTGAGACATGACAAATATGGTATAAATTAAGAACTTAACTGTTTTGTACTTATTTAGATACTCAAACATTCAAAACAATTCTGATATTATAGTTAAATATAACTAAACGAGACTTGAATCTCTTCATTAACATTTTAAAAATTATTCTTGTTATTATCTTATGTTTCTCTATTTTTTAAACATTAAGCATGAATTTAACATGAAGTTTGATTTAGACTTACCCAAGAATACTCAAGAGCGATTCTTGAATGAGTTTTGTCAACTTTCACAAAACAAACCTATTTGTTCAGCTTTTTCTCTCTCTGTATGTAGTACGCAATGTCTTCAAAGGGCAGCGTTGAGTGCTCAAATGCCATTAAAAAGACAATTACTTGTGGTCTTTAATGGTGGTGAAGGTAAGAGAGGGGGAGGAGGAGTAAAGCTTAGCTGTAAGTGTAAAAACGAGTTTTGTACAAAGAGTTCAAGTGCAAAAGCTGCTTTTAGAAATAAGCGTGCAGCTAACAATGATACACATACATATATACACACATGCAATGACCTACATATGCGAAGCGATTCCACGAAAATACTAATGGGAATTTCTCCACAATTCAATATTGATAAATCAATCGCACAGTTAATACAGCAAAACACAATATTTCACAGAAAACTGATAATCACTAATGACAAAATTAAAAGTAAATGTAGTTTGACTTTGTGTAAGTCAAAATATGTACAAATATATGTATGATTATATGTCGGCATGCATGTACATATATATCACGACTGTTTAGCACTTTAACTGTTGCTTAAAAAGCAATGCATAAGTTATTTATAATTTTTTTACTCCTTAAAATTGCTAACGCTAAGTCTGTTATGTTTCTGTTAAGTTTTTGACGTACTTTTTAACTGTAACGTCCTTCGCCAGTATTTACCTGCAACTGTACATTCCAATTGGCAAATATTGCATAAAACGTGACCTTCAAATGTGGTCGCGACTCGCATACACACATATAAATAGCTAGCTGTAGCAGCAACTCCCTCTCTTTTTCTTTCTCTCTCGCTCTCCCTCTATGATTATCGCTCACGTCTTAACAATCTCTTCTTTTTTATTGCTGTTTGGCTGTGCTTAAGTCGAGCCCCCTTTTTCGTGTTACTGTACTTGCTGTGTCGTAAGCTCATGCTCAACGATTAAATTTTTTCTGTTTTGTAGATTTGACTCGCGATACGAGTTGTTTATATTTTTTTTATTTGTTTTGTCCGACTGTTTTGGTAGATGTGCAAATAATGATTTGCTATAGAAAAAAACTATATATGTACCTATATATATGTGTGTATGTTATATGTTATATATATGTTATAGCTATGTACATGAGCAGCTGATGACGCACTTTGCATCCTTCTTTGAATGAAATCGCTGTTAAATACAACATAGTTCTTTTTGACAACTACAGAGTATGTGAATAAAAAGAAAAAGCGAATAATATTTAATATATAATATTGATAATAAGTTGCAAAGTATGTATGTATGTGTGTGCAAATAATGTTTAATTAATACGAAAAGTCTCTGCCAAATATCAAAATTAAATATTCAAATTAAATTTTAAATCGCAGACCGGTTAAAATTCGCTTGGAATTCATTAAATTTGCACGCGCGACGTTCTTAGATGTATGTTTCTTTATATGTTTTGAAATAGAACTATTCAACAAACATCTTGTACCAACATCAGACTGTATCACCCTGTATTTTGTTTTACGCGCAACAAGCGCAAATTAAAGCAAAACTTTAATTGTGAAATGACAAGTGCATTGCACGGTTCAATTACGGAAAACAGTTATACATGCATACATATGTAAACAATTTTATATATGTATAGATTGTGCTGAGAGCCAGTTTAAACTGCAATCAATTACAAAAGAGACACGAGTGTGTTTGCAGCAGACAACAGACCGATTTTTCTTTAATCAGTTAGCCTTGTAAAATAGTAGAACACGTTTTCAGTGCATATCAGAAAAATAAGTTATGCACACTAAAAAAACCATACCCTTACACAGCGAATAGTTGTTGTGGTCACCAATGCGTTTCATACGGCTCAAACAAATTATGCTACCCGCTGTGCAAACAAAAGTATTCTAGTATAACACGCCATTTATAATGTGTTATATTTTAGCGTGACCTCTGAACTTCTGTCAATGGTTCTTATCTGTGTGTTATACAGCGTCGCCGCTAACAGTGCTGCTAACACGCTGTTAACTAATGCCTATATTTACATAAACGGTCAGGCAACCGCAACCGGTAGGCATGCATGCGTGTGTTAGTTGTGTATTGCCGCCTATATAAAAGTCGTCTGCGACACAAGAAATTTTTTAGTTTCTCGCTATTCATTGACGTGTCCAAATCGTTTCTTGTGATTGTTTACGTTTGTTTTTGAAAGTCGAGAAAATAACAACGTTTCTAGTTGGAGAATAGAGTTCAAGGACATCATGTCACCCACAATAAAATCACGTCACCCACAGGACGAGCAGCGGGACGATGGCGATGCCTTCGTGCCCCATGCAACGCGGTAAGAATTTTAATTGTCTGGCGAAACCGGTCTATAAACAAAATACTTCTAAAGACAGCTGCAAAAATGCCAGGGGTAGTTTTTTTCTGCGTTTTGGCAGACTGCCATTGGCTTACTCATCGAAACCAAATTAACGTAATTCACGTGCTGAGTTGGCAGCTGACGCAAAAAGTATGTTACTGGTCGAAACAAACAAAGCAAAACAAAAACAAAGAGATAACGAGAGAGAAAGAAGCGACAAAAAGAAGTAAAGAGAGCGCTAATCGACGAACAGATACCCTTTACTCAATTTTCTTATCTTGATTAGTTGTTGTTGATAAAGTCTTAATGATTCTAATGATGATCTGATTTAAAATATATATATATATATATATATCAAGCTACCTGATTCCCACGCTGTATAGATAAGTTTAACAGAGATTGCAACAATAAACTTGCACCACAGAACTGTCAAATTTTATAACTTTTCGATGGGTGTGTCAATCAGATAGGCAGAACCGGATATGAAACGAGTCCACCAGACCTATGTACACCTCTTGTTATAACATACACTTTTATGCGATTTGATTTGATTGTCCACAAATGCTCAAATTTCATTCACGGAATGAATTTTGTTTTCTGATAAACCTGACACCTCGCTGGCAATTGGCTTGTGCGTTGTAGATTTGTTTACTTCAGATTTTCTACCAAAATCTAATCAATCTTAGAATTGCGCTATAAAGGTCAGCCCTGTCCAAATATACGCATATATATGATGTATGTATTTTCCTTCTTCTTTCTTTTTTGTTGATTTTCGTTTGACGCAGATGATATAGTTAATCGAATGACGATGACAGTTTTTTGGGCTTAGCCTCTGATGTGCGGCCCCCACATGGGGGCTTCATATCAATTTATAAAGGTTTCGCATTCAAGTTTCAATTACGACAATCCCCTTAAACTAAAATCGTTATGCTGTAATACTTCAATCTTAGAATGATTATGAAAATAATCGTAAATTTATTTTACATATTTTGATGACTTTTTTGTTTTGAGATTCTGAGATTAAAAGTGGCGCGTTTTCCATAAATTCCTAGGTGGAATCTTTAAAATCTTTTTGCTCTAATGTATGCACTTTTTTTTGTCAGTGTATAAATATAGACAGAATGCACTTGAACTTGTAAACTGGTCACGTACACAGTGTATTTCTCGGAATAATATTACTTATCGCATTTTATTGCTCAATATAAATTTTTTTTTCCCTGTTTACATTTTTAATTAGAACGTTACTAATTGTGATGATTATTCTATTAATTATTATGATTACTGTGTGTAGTTTGTTTCACATTTATAACAAATACTGTTCTTTTATTAAAATATTATTATTACTTGCAGCTATTCCGATGGCACCGTCAGATTACGGAACTCGAACATCGAGCTAATGGATCAGGATATTCTCTATCATCTGGCCCTTGGCAGTGAGAGTCACGATCTGCAGGAAATGTTTGGCGATGTTAAGGTGAATTTTCAACAGGATAAACATTTATTATAATCTATAATATTAAAACATAAGCTATTTTTTTTTTTTTTGTTTAATGTGTATTTTTGAACCAATATTACAATTCATATTTCTGTAAATAACTTGCTAATCAATCGGCCACACTTTTTATTGGTCAAGCTAGTTAAAATTCAGTTCCACTCAAAATGCCTTAAGACAACTAAATTATGGCATATAACTAAACCGGTAAATTGCGCAAGTGAGATTTATTAAACTGGTTTTTCACATTTGCAGTCTGGCTTGTAGATGAATATGCCATAATTCTAATATAGACTTAATTACCCTTGATTATAATCAAGTTCAAGATCAATGTTAAGTTCAAGTATTTCAAATTTATTCTTATCATAATTTTTGTATTTTATTAATGGGTTCTTATCATCGACTTTATCAACTCCCATTCACAACGCCAACCAGTTCGTTTGCATGGGCGGGACACCAAAGCGCATGGAGAACTTTGCACACTTCATTATGGAAGATATCGGTTATAAACTGCCCGCTGGCACCCAGCTGCAGGATATAAGCGCTTACTCGTACCGCTATTCCATGTACAAAGTTGGTCCAGTGCTTTCCGTTAGTCACGGCATGGGAACGCCCTCGGTTAGCATACTGATGCACGAGATGATCAAGCTGATGTATCATGCCAAATGCATTGATCCCATCTTCATACGCATTGGCACCTGTGGCGGCATCGGTGTCGAAGGCGGCACAGTCATAATCACCGAGGATGCTCTCGATGGACAGCTCCGCAACTCGCATGAGTTTGTAAGTACATTTTTAATACTTATTTTTCTCTTGTTTAATGACTATTTTTTAATTGAATTAGCTAGCTTAGGAATTTATATTAAGTGAAAAATAGCTATTTTAAATTCAAGTTTATCTAAGATATAGAATTTTTAATATTTTGTCTTGCAAATTTCATGCAAAAACTGTAACTGGATTCGTTAAGTGAAATTAAATATTTAAAATTCAGAATCACAAATAAAATTAGAAAGGAAATTATGCATTTCATGCGAATCAAATCAAACCGGAATAGTTAACCGATTGAGAACAAGATGGCAAATTGGAAACAAAATTAGACAGTTTCTAATTTCCGTACAGGGAATCAAATTTGAAACTTAAAATGTTAACAGAATTTTTTTAAATAAAAATAAAAAATAAATAGAAACCAAAGTTAGACAATGCTTTATTCTGACCTGACCTCAAATTAAAACGTAAAACGTAAAAGTTATCCGATTAATAAAACGAAGAAAAACAATATTCAACATTTACTTATTTCCGAATGGGTAATTAAATTGAAAGCGAAAGTGCTAACAGAAAATTAATAAATTATATAATTAATAATAACCTGTATCGGACCCGGAACAGACAATCGTATTTATTATTTTGCGAAGCTTTATTAAATTTACAAATAAGAGTTTCATATTTTTAGTCAAAGATTTCCAGCTAAATATTTAAAATTCGTAAAAAGAATATTTTTCAACTAGTGCCTCAAACTGAGTTATTTTTTTAGTTTACCCAAACTAATGTTGATTTTTTTTTATCGGCAACAGACAATTCTTGGGGAGACGATCCATCGGCCAGCCAAGTTGGATAAGAAGTTGGCACGCGAACTGAAATCGTTGGCAAGTCCCGATGATCCATATGACACCATTATTGGGAAGACACTGTGCACAAATGATTTCTATGAGGGGCAGGGACGTTTGGATGGCGCCTTCTGTGAGTTTAGCGAAAACGACAAGATGACGTATCTGGAGAAGCTGCGGGACAACGGCGTCGTCAATATCGAAATGGAGAGCACCATTTTTGCGGCGCTCACCCATCATGCTGGAATCAAAGCTGCCGTTGTTTGTGTGGCGCTGCTTAATCGCTTGAACGGGGATCAGGTCAATGCGCCCAATGAGGTGATGCACGAGTGGCAACAGCGTCCACAGATCCTCATCTCGCGATATATACGCAAAGTGCTATCCCAGAATGGACAGCTGAAGTCGTTCTTTGGACATCAGGGATCGATAAAGTCGCCGCGTCGCTTCAAGCTCGTCCAGCAGGAGTCCCAGGCCCATGATTAGATAATCTATATGTATATGTATATCTGATATAACATCAAGTTACCTTTATTGGCTCTAATGTCCAATTTCCCCCCTAAAACATACTCTTAATGTATGCAATTTATTCGACAACATTCCTTAGTTTAATTCTCGCTTTAAGTTGTTTAGCCTATTTTCTCTCAGTGTATGTACTTAATGTATATCAAATCCCTCATTAGCTTATTTAACACAACTAAATATTTAAATAACGTTAATAAAATTGTTGTTGATTGCACTTCAATAATAAAACAAAATACCGAATCGAAAAAAAAAACGATCGAATACAAAAACAGTGAAAATATTGTTAATTGTTATGTTGCATATGTTCTAAATGAGGCAAACCAAAAAAAATATGTATGTAATTCTCTGATCATAATATAAGATTTCATAAATTATTATATTACACACATATTGTATTGTAATTCCTAAACATTTGTTATAATGTTGCTAATCTTAAATTTATACAACAGTTACTCTTATTCGATTCTATATATAAAAACGAAAAACAAACCAAGCTGAATACAATTTAAAACCAAAAGCGTTAAGCGTTGCAATCGGTCGTAACCGACTGCTAAATACTCTGATGCCAGCTGACATTTGATTTGGTGACTCTAGCTCTGAAATTGTGGAATATCAAAAAATATCTATACAAAATACAAACATAGGTTTCCAAAGTGTGGCAACTTACAATTCTCGCCGATCTTTATAGGAGCTCACCTTCCATTTTGGTGTCAGAGTATAGAATCGGTTTGAGCGCAAAATATGAACAACTTTATGAAACTAATTGGTATATATTAAAAGCAAAATGTATTTAAACAATGAATTTGGTATTATTTTACTATTGGGTATACAAATATTTATGTTCGAGATTCTTTGCTTTAATTATATACAAACGAATTCTGATTATTTCGCTTTTTTTTTAAATTTTATAGTTTTTGATAATGTGAGTTTGAGTACGAAGAAACTTATTATATATGTATAGAAGTCGAACATGTTTACAATATATATTTAACTTTATTTTAAAAAGTTTTATTTATCTATCAATATTAATTTTTTATTAACATTCGAAAACGCAACCATTTTTTTTCATTTAAGTGTTTACTGCTTATATTTGAAAAGCTGCTAAGCATGTTCATTCAAAATATAATTTGATACTGAAAACTTTTCTAAATTTTCTAATAGTCAATTCAAAATTTGTATTTAAATAAAACAATCGCAAGTATGGCAGGCAAAGATCTCGAGAAGGATGTCTGCGAGCTGAAGGGTGAGTGAACATAATGATTTGGCCATTAGACAAGCCAATAAATCAGAGCCATATAGAAATGGTTAAGTCGCAAAACAAACGCATTGATGAACTCATCAAGCACATCAAGGAAGGCTGCAATGCGGCGCAAGCAAAAGAGTTGAAGTCCACATTGTGCAACATGAATCCATATCTCGAATGTCTCGATCCAGACATTTTATACCATCTCAACCTCGATACGCGTGCAACGGACTTTCCCAAGGTCTTTGGCGATGTGCGCGTAAGTCGAAAGAAACACGAATTTGACATACATATATATTTTTGCTAGGAATATTCGATATATTATATATATATCGATGTTGATGATTTATTTGCCAAGTTGTTGAGAACTGATCAGCAATCCTTAAGCTATAATTAGATCGTTTGAAATATCCTAGTCAGATAAATATAATAGAATAAAACACCTTCCATATTAACAAAATTTTACAAATAGATGAGCAATATTTAAGTTATTGTTCGATTGATATTTTTTATGGTAGCTTATGATATGTTCCAAATTGTATCTAGTTATCTTGAGTACTAACAGTGTTCGAATAGAGTTCGCTAGATAGATCTTATCTTAAATTTATATTTATAAATCAAGAAGTTACATATATAAGAAGTAAATTGTTTTGTACTTATCAGTTTGTGTGCATGGGCGGAACGGAGTGGCGCATGGAACAGTTTGCCGCCTTTATTATGATGGAGATCGGACTGAAGATAAACAAAGCTGTTAGGCTGACAAATATCGCGGCAGAGGCACATCGGTATTCTCTGTTCAAGGTGGGGCCAGTGCTCTGTGTGAGTCATGGCATCGGCAATCCTTCGATCAGCGTTGTCCTCCACGAGCTGTTCAAGATTATGCATTATGCCAAGTGCCAGAAACCGGTTTTCTTTCGCATGGGCACTTGTGGTGGCATTGGCATTAAGCCGGGAACAGTGGTCATCACATCGGAGGCTTTGGATGGTCAATTGCGTGCCGCTTACGAGGTCATTGTGCACACTGTGCCCCAAATGCGACCGACTGTGTTGAATGGGGATTTAATCAAAGAGCTGAAATCGTTGACGGAGCCCTGCCTGGATGGCTATGAAACCGTCACTGGCAAGACAATGTGCTGCAATGATTTCTACGAGAGCCAGTCCAGAATGGATGGCGCCTTCTGCGACTATAAGCCCGATCAGAAGTTGGAATTCCTCAAGCACATCTCACAGTCCGGTGTGGTCAACATGGAAATGGAGAGCACCGCATTTGCAGCACTCACGCATCAGGCTTGCATTCCTGCTGCCGTCGTTTGTGTGACGATCCTAGATCGCTTGGAAGGTGATCGAATTGAAGCGTCTCCCGAGCGGCGTAAGGATTGGCAGCTAAGACCTCAAAAACTAATTGCTCGCTATATACACAAGGTGCTCTATCCCGATGACGATAGTGATAGCTGTAACAGTCGGTGTTGACTTTGGTCTCAACAAGCACTGAGAAAAATACTCAATGTTTTTTTAGAAGAAATATAAATAAATAAATAAATAATTATAGAAAATTGTAACAAATTATTCCATTTTCTTTTATAAAAGTAAGCCATATTAACTATACATCATTTTAATAATAGCTTATCAAAAGTAAAATAAATGTTAAGAATCTGCAATTTGGCACAGTTCTTGAAGCATATTTTATGAAGTTTTGCAATAGTATATAGCAGGCAGAATGATGTAATCAAGTAGCTTGCAGTTCTTGGAAATATTATTCATATGCAGCAACAGCAAATCTGATTACGGAATGTACGTCCGTCCATCTGTCTGTTCGCCCGGTCAACAATAACAAGTATATCACGTATTTATTTAGTTTTATTCATTATTGGGTGCAATGTGTGCAATTTCCCTCATGCTGTCCGTTCACTAGCTGACTAAGAAATCGATCTTATGATAATTCAATTAATAATGCAACATATCTAAAATTGTATAATGGCTTTATTTTCAGCAGTTTCTCGAGTTAGAGCCGTCAAATTTGGTAGGAATATTACAAAATAGCCTTTAAGAAATGATAAAAATAAAAAAAAAATGGCATAGCGTGCCCACACCACAAATCGACATATCGAGAGGTGTAATCCGATATAACAGTACATCTCTTAAGGTAAATAAAAGAGTATTTCGCAGTCGGTTATACCCGACGTGTCACGTGTGGTGCTTACACAAGCATAAATACATATGGACACTCAAGATGTTGAAATTTTCTTAAAGCAAGTCCTCAGTTTATCGCGAGCGCTCGTCGTAGTCGGAGCAGATCGGCAGAAGTCAAAAATAAAAATATAAATATACAGTTATATAGATAAGATTAATAAGTTTGCGATTAATAAGTTTTCCACGCGTGATCTTTGTTGTTTATTTTTTTATTGGTTAATAAATACATTATATATACAGGCACAAATTTAAAATTAAAAACTGATATTAACAGAGACAGAAACATGTGAAAAAACATGGTTGGCAAATGTTAACAATATCTGATTAAATAAATATATATATACAAATTGTTAAAGCTCGGCACCTGGTCAAAAGAACTTGTGAGATGGTTCGGATGGGGCTGAGCTGAGGCCACCAGGCGGTTCGCGGGTTGCGGATAGCGAAAGACCTCCCCTCGGGAAGGTTAGCTGCGAATAATACGAATTTGGTCTTAAGTAAGCAGTCCCGGACAAACAGCGGGTACGATAATGTAAATCGTACTGACGAGGCGTTTGTGTCGCCTTCTCAAAAGCATAGCCTCACACAACCCCAAACTTCCCTGCACGAGAATACCTACCCCTTCCCTAACCGCACATCTCACTCCGGGCCGGACTAAGGTGTGATTCTAACCGTGCCGAGAGTTAGCCTGGCTGAGGGCCCGGGTTAAAAACTAGCCCAGCCTCTTACGGTGAGCTCAGGCAAATGGCGACCGCCTGTTCTAATTAGCCTTACCCGGGTAATGCGGATCTCTGCTGGGGCGGACATACCTTTCTCTGCAGTACGTGGGACCAAATATAAAAAGTCAAAAAAATATTAATATACCGCGTAATCTTCCCGCGGAGCATGTCGCAAGACATCTGGAAGACCGAACCATCGAGAGGGTGAGGTCGTCTAATGTGGTAGACCATCCTCCACAACGTGCTACTCCAGCACCACATAGGAGAGTGCCGCAGGCACAGCGTGCCACAACTTCATTGCGCGGGAATGTGGTGGTCGGACCACCACAATCGGCAGTGAATCGGAGGGCAAGAAAGAGGGTAAATCTCCTCCCACCAAGAGGACAACTCCGGCAGCCACTCCTAAAAGAGTGTGCCCGGGGGCCAGGAGTGCAGCCTGCGGACCGCGCTGGGACATACCACCCAATAGATGACTGAAGTCATCAACACTGGGCTAGCCCAAGTAAACATCCATCACGCTAAGGCGGCTTCGGCAATCTTAGCCAGGACGTTCACCAAACAGCACCTTGGGCTAGCCCTGGTACAGGAGCCATGGGTGAAAGGCCTGTACACGGTCGATTCAAAGGTAATCTGGGATCAAAGAGACCCAGCACCCAGAGCATGCATTATGGTAAGAAGGAGTATTAACTATACCATCCTTTCAGAGTTCCTCACCAGAGACTGTGTCCCGATACCACTACAAGCTAGTGGTAATGTTAGAGAGTTGGCGGTGTCTGCTTACTTTGCAGGAGACGTAGCCTGCCCGCCGCCAGAGTTGGAGAGACTGGTGGACTATTGCACAAAGGAGAAGATGCCAGTGTTAATCGGTTGCGGTGCCAATGCGCACCACACGATATGGGGCAGCAGCGACATTAATCTACGAGGTGAGAACCCCACAGAATTTATATTTAGATATAATTTAGAACTTGGCAATGTCGGATCCACACCGACATTTGTAAATATAATCAGGGAAGAAGTCTTAGACATCACCCTTATTAGTCGGTCACTAAAACCTCATCTAAGAGACTGGCACGTCTCATCAGAGGAATCAATGTCTGACCATAAAACCATCCTATTTAGGTTACCACTAAATATAAATAGTAGTGTGCCAAGTCGTAACCCCAGGAAAACGAACTGGGAACAATTCAAGAGGTCCCTAGAGCTCAATTTATCCAGTGAAACATATGGTGTTCCAAAAAATTCCCTGGACCTAGAGAGAGCTATAAGGAATCTGAACAAAAGCATAATTGATGGTTTTGAAGAAAATTGCCCGGTGGGGAGAAGGAAAATGGAAAAAGATGCCCCTTGGTGGAACGCCAGTCTTGAGAGGCTGCGTCGAACTACACGTCGTCTCTTTAACACAGCTAAGAGAGACGGAGACTGGGCACGATACCGTGAAAGTCTGACCATCTACAACAAGGAGATCAGGAAGGCTAAACGGATGAATTATAGGAATTTCTGTGAAAGCATTATAAGCACCAGCGAAGGTGCTAGGCTTCACAGAGCGCTTGCCAAGCGAGCGCCGGAAGCTAACATATTATTGAAACGTAATGATGACTCATTTACGAGCAATGATATGCAAAAGCTAGAGCATATACAAAGCAAAGTACATTTTTAATACTTATTTTTCTCTTGTTTAATGACTATTTTTTTAATGAATTAGCTAGCTTAGGAATTTATATTAAGTGAAAAATAGCTATTTTAAATTCAAGTTTATCTAAGATAGAGAATTTTTAATATTTTGTCTTGCAAATTTCATGCAAAAACTGTAACTGGATTCGTTAAGTGAAATTAAATATTTGAAATTCAGAATCACAAATAAAATTAGAAAGGAAATTATGCATTTCATGCGAATCAAATCAAACCGGAATAGTTAACCGATTGAGAACAAGATGGCAAATTGGAAACAAAATTAGACAGTTTCTAATTTCCGTACAGGGATATTAAATTGAAACTGAAAATGTTAACAGAATTTTTTTAAATAAAAATAAAAAATAAATAGAAACCAAAGTAAGACAATGCTTTATTCTGACCTAACATCAAATTAAAACGTAAAAGTTATCCGATAAATAAAACGAAGAAAAACAATATTCAACATTTTCTGATTTCCGAATGGGTAATTAAATTAAATTAAAGTGCTAACAGTAAATTAATAAATTATATAATTAATAATAACCTGTATCGGGCCCGGAACAGACAATCGTATTTATTATTTTGCGAAGCTTTATTAGATTTACAAATAAGAGTTTCATATTTTTGGTCAAAGATTTCCAGCTAAATATTTAAAATTCGTAAAAAGAATATTTTTCAACTAGTGCCTCAAACTGAGTTATTTTTTTAGTTTAGCCAAACTAATGTTAATTTTTTTGTATTGGCAACAGACAATTCTTTGACGTTTGGATGGCGCCTTCTGTGAGTTTAGCGAAAACGACAAGATGACGTATCTGGAGAAGCTGCGGGACAACGGCGTCGTCAATATCGAAATGGAGAGCACCATTTTTGCGGCGCTCACCCATTATGCTGGAATCAAAGCTGCTGTTGTTTGTGTGGCGCTGCTTAATCGCTTGAACGGGGATCAGGTCAATGCGCCCAATGAGGTGATGCACGAGTGGCAACAGCGTCCACAGATCCTCATCTCGCGATATATACGCAAAGTGCTATCCCAGAATGGACAGCTGAAGTCGTTCTTTGGGCATCAGGGATCGATAAAGTCGCCGCGTCGCTTCAAGCTGGTCCAGCAGGAGTTCCAGGCTCATGATTAGATAATCTGTATGTATATGTATATCTGATATAACATCTAGTTACCTTTTTTGGCTCTAATGTCAAATTTCCCCCCTAAAACATACTCTTTGTAGGAAAATTTGACTTATAATGTCATTTCCTAAGGTATGCTGATGGGTTTGTATGCTACCGGTTCCTGTACCAGTAACAAAGTGTCGCCGCAATCGGTAATGGTAACAAATTGGGCTACCCGATGTGAATACGCAAAGAGTTCTTTATGTACTAGTTTATTTCATGAAGACTGAGTGGTTTATATACAAAATTCTTAGACCTAAATATGCTGAAACAGCAATCGTCTTTGCAGCTTATTGTACGGCGAGGTTCATTATTCCCAGACAGTGATATTTGATTCTCATAAACCAGCTGAGTAGATAAAATGTGGCAGCCGTGGGAACAGCAATCGTCGTTCCATATGACACCTTGCCATAAACAATTCGCTGAGCTTTGCATGTAAGATTTTCTGCTTTTGAAGAAATTATACATACTCCCGGCCGTTGAATGCAGATTCAACCATCATTTAATCTAATGGTGAAACGTTGATTTCCAGAGGGAAGTTCGCATCTGGGTGTCATTGATGTTTCGGCTTGCTGAGGTGATCCATTTTTTATGCTCAATTTTTTGACACAATAAATTGTTAGCATTGTCATCAGAAATGCTACTCCGATGTACATTGCAATATGTTGGTGCTCGATTGGTTGGATATTGTGTGGTAGATGAAAACGTTTGTTTGGTACGAGTTCCCGTTGTAGTTCCTGAAGCTCGTTGTAGCCTAAAATACTCACATCCTTTGTTGTTGTAGTATCCGGTCGTTTGGTAGTTGGTTTATTGTCCTCCACATCTCCAAATCGAGCGTATGATGTCAACAATGATGTTTCCATAACGCTTTGACTTGTTACAGTTATTAGTGAATTGTGTATGGTACATCCTGCCCTTGCTGTTAATAGTCCAGTATCATGTAACTGGATCTCTGATGTTCCATCGGTGCAAACTGTAGTTAATTTTAACGGGATCTTAGTTGCAAATATCCAACGGTTCATTCTATACATTTTTTGCCACATAAAGGTTTTATTGATATTTTCAATCTGGCATGATGCGTCTGTTTTATTCTGGAACAGTTGCATTTCACAGCTCAGGCTGACAGAGAACAGTGATTGTTTACTGTAGCAAATGAAATCATTTGTAGATCTTGGGTGACAGTTTGCCATGTCTTCCGTAGTCAGCTCTACAAATTTGTCTCGATAATTGTTGATGGCAATGAACGGGGCTCGAACTTTGAATACTTGAAATCCATGGTTGCTTGTAGCTGGTATAGGTATCATATTGTAAACGTTTAGTATTGATGTTGATACCAATGGCAATGTTATTTTAATGATGACATGATTGTCTACCACAGTGCCTTCTGCGTTCATCATTTTGTAGGCCATGAGCATATTCTCTGAGGTGACAGGGAGCATTTGATCTGGTTTTAAATGATTCCGTATTTTGTCAAATTGATCTCTTAACTGCTGTGGTGACACTAGGCGAGGGCTTATGGTATTGTGTCGTACATCAGTCAGTATATTAATGATCCTCGCCTTGCATACGTTGAAGATTGGACGCTAACGCCGTGAGCTGTGACGTCAGCGTAATGTACCATTGAAACGAATGATGATAAGAATCATCTTTCAATACATTCTTAATTTGGTCTTCTAAATGATTTAATCGCTTTAAGTAAGCTACTTCATCTCGCTTCAAGACGTTTATCGTGGAGTCAATTAACGATGTTTGGTTTTGCAATAACTCCAGGAGATGGTTTTCATTTGCCTTTACTTCCAGTATCGTTTTTGACATGTCCTTTGCATATGTCGAATCTAATACGCCAAACAAGCTACTGGCGATGTTTCCCACGATGTCCAATGGTGCTCTTTGTTTGCGTGATTTAGTTAGTAACATGTTTTCCATGACTAATTCTTCTTCTATATGACGGAAGTTTTGATGCATTCCCTTGCAAGCAGGGATTTCAATAACTTTGGAACACATTTGTCCAATCTTTGTAGTGCCTTTCGAGAATGTGTCTATATCGGTCCAGTAGGGTTTTAAGTCCAAGTAGGCGACTATCGTCCAATCAGCTACTGCTAGTTGTGTTGTTCCAATCCTTTCAAAAAATATGCCAGGTTTTGATCCGAATTGAGTTACGTTTATCGATTGTGCCCATGTTAGTGGCAATAGAAGCAACATAACCAATGTCATTGTGACCAACGAACCGATATTACTCTGCCCCCTTTTTATGGGATGTGAGCTTTCATCTGATTCCTCGCTGTCTATAGGATCATCTACTGGATGTTTGTAGGTGGGTTCCTCTTCATTAAATAGAGGAGCTAGGCGTTGAATTTCTCGCTTAAAAGTTCCTTTGGAGGTTTTTACGTCTACAACCCTCACGAAATTATCCTTTCCAAGGTAGACTTGCACAATTCTACCCATGGGCCATTGTAATACTGGCGTGTTGTCTTCCTTTAGTAGAACCAATGCTCCTACCTTGATGTTTGCTGACGATCTTCTCCACTTCTGACGTTGCTGCAGTTGCTGAAGATATTCATGGGACCACTGTGTCCAAAATGAATGTTTTAACTTTGACACTGCTTGCCATCGTTGTCCTAGCGTTTTGGGTTGCTGGGACGGCTCACTGTCCGCTTGCGCGGTTAGTGGTTCTCCAATTAGAAAATGCCCTGGTGTTAGTGCAGTGATATCATTCGGATCCTCTGATAGAGGCGTTAAAGGACGAGAATTGAGTATAGCTTCTATCTCGACTATGACTGTTTCCAACTCTTCATATGTCAAATTTGCAGTTGTCACATTTTTTAATAGTAGATGTTTTGCCGACTTTACTGCAGCTTCCCATAGTCCGCCAAAATGTGGTGCTCGAGGAGGTATGAACTTGAATTGAACTCCTTTACTAGTGCATTCCTGAATTATTGTAGACTGAGCCTTTTCAGTAAATATTGCTGTCTCTAGCTCATGAAGCTTGTTTCTTGCTCCCACGAAGTTTGTCGCATTGTCACAGTGCAATGTTTGACACTTTCCACGGCGACTAATGAAGCGTCGTAGTGCTGCTAGAAATGCCTCTGTGGTGAGATCGCTTACCAGTTCCAGATGAACTGCCTTTGTGGCGAAGCAACAGAATATTGCAATGTATGCCGTGTTGGGCTTCTTTCCACGAATTTTGTAGTGGATTTTAAAGGGTCCACAGTAGTCAACGCCAGAGTTCAAAAATGGTCTGGCTTGTGTGACCCGAAGTGGTGGTAGGTTTCCCATGATCTGACCCATCAACTTCGGCTTTGACTTAGTGCACTTAATGCAATTTTGAACAATGTTTCTGGCCATGCCCTTTCCTTTCAGGATCCAGAATTGCTGCCTTGATAATGTCAGCAGAGCTTGGGGACCACAATGCATACTTTCTTTATGAATTTTTACCAAGATTAATTTTACTATTGGATCATTGGCTGGTAATAGCATCGGGTGCTTTGCGTCAAACGAGAGATTTGCTGCTTCCAGTCTACCTCCTACTCGCAAGATTCCCTCTTGATCCAAAAAGGGGTGCTAAGGCCTTAATTGCACTGTCCTTTTGCGGCTCCCTTTGGGTTTTAATTTGCTTTATGTCGTCCATAAAATCATTCCGTTGTATGTTACGGATAATGATTTTTTTTGCTTCGTGCAGTTCATCGAACAGTACAATTTGGCTGGTATGTCTTTTTTCCTTTCGGAACCGCATCATATAAGCTATAATTCTGACTAGCTTATTGAATGAACCATTATGCCGAACTTTATAGATGATGTCCTCCTCCCTGGTGATAGCCATTATGGATTTCTGCATTATTTTTTGGGGTTTGGAGTTCTCCTCCTTATTTGTGACAAACGGTGGTGGCCAGTTTAAAGGTGAACCATGTAAGAACGATGGACCATCAAACCACTTATTATCTTTGGCGAATTTCGCAGCAGCTATTCCTCTGGATAGTACATCAGCGGCATTATTTTCCGAGGCGACATGCCTCCATTCCTTTTGTAATGTTAGTTCCTGGATCGTCCCAATTCTTGTGGCAACAAATTTGTCCCGAATGGATGCTGGACAATTAATCCATGATAGTACAATCCTTGAATCCGACCAATAATAAGTTGGTGCGTTTTTCATTGATGTGTCTTCCTTGATTTTTGCCACTAACTGAGCTCCCAATACAGCAGCCTTTAGTTCCAGGCGTGGTAATGTTATTGTGTTGATTGGGGCTAGGTGTGATTTGGCACATAACAATTGAACTGTTGCTTGTTTGTCCTTATGTGTGGCTCTTATGTAAACAGCAGCTCCAAATGCCTTTTCTGAAGCATCAACAAATGTATGAATTTCTGTTGCTACAGGTAATTTTCCACGAAATATGTGACGTGGCACTTGAATAGTGTTCAGAATTTTTAACTCCTCCCTGTATCGTTTCCATTCCTCTTGAAGAGGCACTGGAAGGTCTTCTTTGTACTCAAATCCTTCCTTTGTTAGATGTTGCATGAATATTTTTGCCTTCGTGACCACTGGCGAGAAGAGTCCCAGAGGATCGAAAATTCTGAAGATTTCGGACATGACATCTCTTCTTGATATTTTATCTTTATTGATAATATCTGTTTTACCACATAGAAGATCCAATTTGGGTATCCAAGTGATTCCCAGGGTCTTAATAGAGTAGTCCTCATATGCAGTATCCTCCAGCTGAACATTTGAAATTGTATCTTCCTTTGGAATTCCTTGTAATAATTCGTTGTTATTACTACACCATTTTCTTAACTTAAATCCAGAACTGTCCAGGAGTTTATTTAGCTGTTGCTGTCTATGTAGAGCTTCTGATATTGTATCTGCTCCAGTTAAACAGTCGTCAACATAGAAATCATTTTCCAATGCCGCAGCTCCCAATGGAAGTTCTCCCTTTGCCTTTTGTGCCAGATATTGTAGGCATTTTGTGGCTAAATAAGGTGCAGCCTTCGTTCCATATGTAACTGTTTTCAATCTGTAGTACCGTAGATCCTCTGATGGGTCGTTGCGCCATACTATGGTCTGATAATACTGGTCATCGGGATTCATCCATATCTGACGATACATTTTTTCCACGTCCGCTGTGAATACATATTTGTGCATTCTGAATCGAAGCAAAATTGAAAATATTGAATTTTGCACAGTTGGTCCCTTGTGCATCAAGTCGTTCAGCGACTTGCCGGATGACGTAATTGCAGAAGCATCAAAAACCACTCTTAACTTTGTTGTAGAGCTATCGGGTTTTACCACACAATGATGTGGTATGAAATAACGTGCCTTTGCTACTTCCCTGGTGTGCATTTCCTTCATGTGTCCCAGGGCTTCGTATTCTTTCATGAAATGGATGTAGCTGGCCTTAATCACCGGATCCCGCATGAGTCGTTTTTCCAAGCAAACGAATCTTCGTGTTGCCAGATCACGACTCTCACCTAGGGCTGAGGTATTCTCCAAGAATGGGATTCGGACGATGAATTTCTTGTCTACTGCACTTTTGATGTGTTGCACAAAGTGGTTTTCACATTGTTTTTCCAATGGCGACGGGTAAGATGGTTTTGTTTCACAAGAGTCCAGTTCCCAAAACTTTGTGACTTGTTGATCGACCATATCTTCTTCAGTCAGCACTGAACATGTGCTTGGTGTGGAAGATGCATCTGACAGTTTTCCGGCGATGATCCAACCTAATTTCGTTTTCTGTAACTTCGGCATTCCTCTTCCAATTGTTAAATGGTTATTTTGAATGATTTCAAAATAATGCTCAGCTCCGAGAAGTACATCAATCCTTCCAGGCTTATCAAACTTGGGATCCGCCAACGTATGGTTTGCTGGGAGCTTCCATCGAGATGTTTCAATTTTCTGGGCTGGTTGGTCAGCTACTACATGAGGTAGTACGATCGCTTCTAGTCTTGAGATAAAATTGTTATGCCGTGATTTAAGTATAACATTTACTCGTGCCTTTGATTTTTGTGTTCCACCGCCAATTCCATTAATGTGAAGTTCCGATCTCTGGCGCTTTAGATTCAACATGTTCAATGCCCTCTCCGAGATGACATTAATTTGCGAGCCTGAGTCGAGCAAGGCTCTAAACTCTCCTACTTGTCCATTGTTTCCTTCAATAAGGACTCGTGCTGTGGCTAAAAGTACATACTTTGCTTGTACCGTACTTGCCGATGCTGTTGTTTTGGATTCTGGCTTGACTTCCAAATGTAGAAGAGTGTTGTGTCTTTTATTGCACTTAAAACAATCTCTTTTCTGGCATGTTAATGCAGTATGATCGCGCTTAAAGCATTTTACACATAATTTGTTTTTTTGAACCCAATTTAATCTTTCTGTTGGGATCATCTTAATGAACTCATTGCATTTAAATACACAATGGTTCGGTTTTTCACAGAAATAGCAAATGATTTCTGTTCCAATTGATGCACAAATATTTTGTTTGGTGCTAACATTTTTCTTATCCGCACTGCACGTGGCTTCTAATGTAAGAAATCGTTGCTCCAAAAATGTCAATAACTGACTCAGTTGTTGTAATTTTCTTGAATCTACAACAGATTGTTCATATAGCATATGAGTTTGCCGATCCAACTTTTTGGTTACGATGCAAAGAAGTATTGGATCCCAGGCTTCTGTTGTTATCCCAATGTTATTTAACGAAGATAACGTTTCATTTATGTTATCATGCAAAGCTTTAATAGATTTCGCCTCGTTAGTGGTTGTTGGCTGATCTAATAGCTTATTGATTAATGCGTTACTTAGCACTCGCTTGTTGCTAAAACGCTCTTGCATCATATTCCATGCTGTCAAATAGTTTCCTTCGGTTAAGGAAATATGGCGTATTAGACGTTCCGCATCTCCAGTGACGTTGCTTTTTAAATACCACATCTTCTGAATAGTCGGTAATGTTGATTCATGAATCATTTTTTTGAAAATATCAAAAAATTGTTGCCACTTTAGATAATCTCCATTGAATTTGGGAATTTCAATTTTTGGCAGAGGTAACGCAGTATTCATTTGAGACGTACTGCTATGTCGCTGATTACTCTCTTCTCCTGATGTTATTTGAATTGATATAACAGCATCTTCAGCAGCCACATATCGCCTCTCATCATATCCAATCCTTTTGGGATCCAAGAATTTTTTATAAATTTGGATGTGGATGTTTCTTATCTCACTCCAATACTGGCTGATGACCTTTTGAAAGCCTTGGCGAGTCTCATTAGTCACTTTGATCATTATTCGATCTAAACTGTCGAGCAATACATTTTGCTCACGAATCATTGGTTCTAATTCCATTTCCTCGTTCATCGTGGACACGGACATCGTTTCTAATTCCGTTGAGTTTACTTCACTTTGAAATTTTTGTTTGTATTCAAGTACTAAATCTTTTATCTGTACATAGTAATTATTCAAAAAATAGCTATGTTCAATTTCCTTTCCTTGAATAATTTCTTGAAGCTTATTTTCTTCCTTTGAAAACGTCTCCCAAAGGTTGTTTAATTTTATGAGCCGCTCTTGAACATATCCTGGCTTAGCCTTCCGATCCACAGGATCCTTTTTGTAATTTCGAATTACCCTTTGAATTTCCTCGCCAGTAACCAGTTGCCTGTCCAGGGATGCGTTCAGCTTCATTGAATCCATTTTGTTCTTGTTATTGATACCAAATGTAAGAACTTTTTTTTTTTTATGAGAAAATGGTTGCCAAGTTAACCAAATTCTAACTATTTACCAATGTACGTCGGGGTCACCTACCACTCGGTAAAGAATGGTTGGTCTCCAGTTGACCACTTTATGATTAGTCCGCCAAATGAACTAATCTCAATACACGTCGGGGTCACCAAATGTAGGAAAATTTGACTTATAATGTCATTTCCTAAGGTATGCTGATGGGTTTGTATGCTACCGGTTCCTGTACCAGTAACAAAGTGTCGCCGCAATCGGTACTGGTAACAAATTGGGCTACACGATGTGAATACGCAAAGAGTTCTTTATGTACTAGTTTATTTCATGAAGACTGAGTGGTTTATATACAAAATTCTTAGACCTAAATATGCTGAAACAGCAATCGTCGTTCCATATGACACCTTGCCATTAACAATTAGCTGAGCTTTGCATGTACGATTTTCTGCTTTTGAAGAAATCATACACTCGCTTTAAGTTGTTTAGCCTATTTTCTCCCAGTGTATGTACTAGATGTATATCAAATTCCTCATTAGCTTATTTAACACAACTAAATATTTAAATAACGTTAATAAAATTGTTGTTGATTGCACTTCAATAATAAAACAAAATACCGAATCGAAAAAAAAAAACGATCGAATACAAATATAGTGAAAATATTGTTAATTGTTATGTTGCATATGTTCTAAATGAGGCAAACCAAAAAAAATATGTATGTAATTCTCTGATCATAATATAAGATTTCATAAATTATTATATTACACACATATTGTATTGTAATTCCTAAACATTTGTTATAATGTTGCTAATCTTAAATTTATACAACAGTTACTCTTATTCGATTCTATATATAAAAACGAAAAACAAACCAAGCTGAATACAATTTAAAACCAAAAGCGTTAAGCGTTGCAATCGGTCGTAACCGACTGCTAAATACTCTGATGCCAGCTGACATTTGATTTGGTGACTCTAGCTCTGAAATTGTGGAATATCAAAAAAATATCTATACAAAATACAAACATAGGTTTCCAAAGTGTGGCAACTTACAATTCTCGCCGATCTTTATAGGAGCTCACCTTCCATTTTGGTGTCAGAGTATAGAATCGGTTTGAGCGTAAATATGAACAACTTTATGAAACTAATTGGTATATATTAAAATCAAAATGTATTTAAACAATGAATTTGGTATTATTTTACTATTGGGTATACAAATATTGATGTTCGAGATGCTTTGCTTTGATTATATACAAACGAATTCTGATTATTTCGCTTTTTTTTTAATTTTATAGTTTTTGATAATGTGAGTTTGAGTACGAAGAAACTTATTATATTTGTATAGAAGTAGAACATGTTTACAATATATATTTAACTTTATTTTAAAAAGTTTTATTTATCTATCAATATTAATTTTTTATTAACATTCGAAAACGCAACCATTTTTTTTCATTTAAGTGTTTACTGCTTATATTTGAAAAGCTGCTAAGCATGTTCATTCAAAATATAATTTGATATTGAAAACTTTTCTAAATTTTCTAATAGTCAATTCAAAATTTGTATTTAAATAAAACAATCGCAAGTATGGCAGGCAAAGATCTCGAGAAGGATGTCTGCGAGCTGAAGGGTGAGTGAACATAATGATTTGGCCATTAGACAAGCCAATAAATCAGAGCCATATAGAAATGGTTAAGTCGCAAAACAAACGCATTGATGAACTCATCAAGCACTTCAAGGAAGGCTGCAATGCGGCGCAAGCAAAAGAGTTGAAGTCCACATTGTGCAACATGAATCCATATCTCGAATGTCTCGATCCAGACATTTTATACCATCTCAACCTCGATACGCGTGCAACGGACTTTCCCAAGGTCTTTGGCGATGTGCGCGTAAGTCGAAAGAAACACGAATTTGACATACCCTTGAAGAACCAGACATATCTATTTTTGCTAGGAATATTCGATATATTATATATATATCGATGTTGATGATTTATTTGCCAAGTTGTTGAGAACTGATCAGCAATCCTTAAGCTATAATTAGATCGTTTGAAATATCCTAGTCAGATAAATATAATAGAATAAAACACCTTCCATATTAACAAAATTTTACAAATAGATGAGCAATATTTAAGTTATTGTTCGATTGATATTTTTTATGGTAGCTTATGATGTGTTCCAAATTGTATCTAGTTATCTTGAGTACTAACAGAGTTCGAATAGAGTTCGCTACATAGATCCCATCTTAAATTTATATTTATGAATCAAGAAGTTACATATATAAGAAGCAAATTGTTTTGTACTTATCAGTTTGTGTGCATGGGCGGAACGGAGTGGCGCATGGAACAGTTTGCCGCCTTTATTATGATGGAGATCGGACTGAAGATAAACAAAGCTGTTAGGCTGACAAATATCGCGGCAGAGGCACATCGGTATTCTCTGTTCAAGGTGGGGCCAGTGCTCTGTGTGAGTCATGGCATCGGCAATCCTTCGATCAGCGTTGTCCTCCACGAGCTGTTCAAGATTATGCATTATGCCAAGTGCCAGAAACCGGTTTTCTTTCGCATGGGCACTTGTGGTGGCATTGGCCTTAAGCCGGGAACAGTGGTCATCACATCGGAGGCTTTGGATGGTCAATTGCGTGCCGCTTACGAGGTCATTGTGCACACTGTGCCCCAAATGCGACCGACTGTGTTGAATGGGGATTTAATCAAAAAGCTGAAATCGTTGACGGAGCCCTGCCTGGATGGCTATGAAACCGTCACTGGCAAGACAATGTGCTGCAATGATTTCTACGAGAGCCAGTCCAGAATGGATGGCGCCTTCTGCGATTATAAGCCCGATCAGAAGTTGGAATTCCTCAAGCACATCTCACAGTCCGGTGTGGTCAACATGGAAATGGAGAGCACCGCATTTGCAGCACTCACGCATCAGGCTTGCATTTCTGCTGCCGTCGTTTGTGTGACGATCCTAGATCGCTTGGAAGGTGATCGAATTGAAGCGTCTCCCGAGCGGCGTAAGGATTGGCAGCTAAGACCTCAAAAACTAATTGCTCGCTATATACACAAGGTGCTCTATCCCGATGACGATAGTGATAGCTGTGACAGTCGCTGTTGACTTTGGTCTCAACAAGCACTGAGAAAAATACTCAATGTTTTTTTAGAAGAAAAATAAATAAATAAATAATTATAGAAAATTGTTACAAATTATTCCATTTTCTTTTATAAAACTAAGCCATATTAACTATACATCATTTAAATAATAGCTTATCAAAAGTAAAATAAATGTTAAGAATCTGCAATTTGGCACAGTTCTTGAAGCATATTTTATGAAGTTTTGCAATAGTATATAGCAGGCAGAATGATGTAATCAAGTAGCTTGCAGTTCTTGGAAATATTATTCATATGCAGCAACAGCAAATCCGATTACGGAATGTACGTCCGTCCATCTGTCTGTTCGTCCGGTCAACAATAACAAGTATATCACGTATTTATTTAGTTTTATTCATTATTGGGTGCAATGTGTGCAATTTCCCTCATGCTGTCCGTTCACTAGCTGACTAAGAAATCGATCTTATGATAATTCAATTAATAATGCAACATATCTAAAATTGTATAATGGCTTTATTTTCAGCAGTTTCTCGAGTTAGAGCCGTCAAATTTGGTAGGAATATTACAAAATAGCCTTTAAGAAATGATAAAAATAAAAAAAAAATGGCATAGCGTGCCCACACCACAAATCGACATATCGAGAGGTGTAATCCGATATAACAGTACACCTCTTAAGGTAAATAAAAGAGTATTTCGCAGTCGGTTATACCCGACGTGTCACGTGTGGTGCTTACACAAGCATAAATACATATGGACAATCAAGATGTTGAAATTTTCTTAAAGCAAGTCCTCAGTTTATCGCGAGCGCTCGTCGTAGTCGGAGCAGATCGGCAGAAGTCAAAAATAAAAATATAAATATACGGTTAATAAACAGCGGCACACCCCAAATATAAGATTAGCAAATACTTTGTTTCATAAAATATTACTAATTATAAATGTCACAATATATGTACATTTGTGCAAACGTCAGCATTTATTTGTTTATATAGATAAGATTAATAAGTTTGCGATTAATAAGTTTGCCACGCGTGATCTTTGTTGTGTTTTATTGGTTAATAAATACATTATATATACAGGCACAAATTTAAAATTAAAAACTGATATTAACAGAGACAGAAACATGTGAAAAAACATTCCAACTGTCATTAATTATGTTCAAGAACATTTCAATTTAAAACTGTCATTTTGATTGAGTCTTTAAACTATAAATTAAATTATATTTATTTGTTTTGACTAATTTTTCTTTTTATTTAAATCTTTATCAATTTTGAATTTGTTTTATAATAAAGTCTGATTGACATATTTTCGGTTGCATCTTTGAAGCAATTTTGTATCTAAAAATAAGTTTGTTGTGAAAATGGTTGGCAAATGTTAACAATATCTGATTAAATGAATATATATAAAAATTGTTAAAGATCGGCAAAAAAAAAATATATATAAATTCTGAGTAAAGTTCAAAGTTCATAAGGCAAAACTATAGAATGCAAGTAATATGTGTTTTTAAACTTTTTTACTTTTGCAGCATTTATAAGAAACTAAAATTCGAAAATGTCGAATAGGTGTGTAAAACTTAGCCCTTGATTAATTAATTGCTAAACTCATAATTTTTTGGACTTTAAAGACTTAAAAAAATTTAACTTATGTGTTTTAGCAAGTTTGTTAAGCTAAATAATCCCAATCTCGATGGAATGCCCTCAGATTTTCTATACCATCTGAATATAAATGTGGCAAACACCAAGGACAATAAGGATATACAAAAACAGTTTGGAGATGTCAGGGTACGTTATTCTTCTTATTTTAGTAGAAGGAATAAATGTTTTGCAAATAAACAGAAATTGCTATTATTTTTGCGCCTCATCGAATCAGGTCATCTGCATGGGCGGCACTGGAAGACGGATGCTGGAACTGGCTAAATATCTGCGTACCCAACTTGAGGGTATAAATGACGAAGGCGAACCGATCGATTTATGTGAGGCAGGACATCGCTATGCCCTCTATAAGGTTGGACCGGTACTGTGTGCCAGTCATGGTGTCGGTTCCCCATCATGTTCCGTCGTCCTGCACGAGCTGCTGAAGCTGGTGAAGTATGCCAAGTGCCAGGATCCCATATTCCTGCGCATTGGCACATGTGGCGGGCTGGGAGTTAAGCCCGGCACAGTTGTGGTGACCAAGGATGCCTACAATGGGTACTTGAGAAACGAACATGAAATCGTAAGTATTCTAATTAAAATCTACACTTAAAAAACCAAATTCACAGCTTTACACTCAAATAAAGCCCACTCACAAAAACAGTACAATTCGATCAAAATGTTTTATTGATATAACTTAATATTTCTTATTCTTAATCATAAAACTTAATTTCTGATATAATCTTAAAATACAATTAAATCATTTTTAATTATAGGTACAAGTACAGAAAATATTGTAATTAGTTTTTTTGTTAATTGAAACATTTTTCCTCGTTTTCATTTTACAAAATTAATATTGATTTTATTTCCATAAAAAGCATTTAAGGAAAAGAAATTCTATTTTCTAAGTGTATCTACGTATTTCTTGAGAATGTATTTAATCCCCATATTCAATGTTGTTTTTTCTGTATTTTTAGCCGATTCTGAGTGAGCGTGTTGTGCGACCAGCCAGTTTCCCCGAAAAACTCATTGAGGACATTCTAACATATGGCACCCAAGCGGATGATGGTTTCGATACCATCACTGCCAACACGATGTCCACCGACTGTTTCTATGAAGGCAAGGCGAAATATTGATTTTGAATTGGTATTCCTTGTATGAAGAAATGTTTTTAATATTCTTACAATAAGGTTAAAAACTACATTTAAAGTTGAAAACTCAACACGAAACCAATTTTTAAAATTCAACTTTTATATATATATATATACATATATATGTATATATATATATATATGTATAGGAGTAGAGTATTGTATTTGGAGCTATATAACTTTTTTTTTATGTACAGGTCAGGGTCGTACCGATGGCGCTGTGTGCCAATACACAGACGACCAGAAAATGAAATTCCTGCGTACTGCTTATGAGAAGGGTATCCGAAATATCGAAATGGAGGCAACAATGATGGCCTCATTAACCCACATGGCTGAAGTTAAGGCCAGTGATATTTGTGTAACTTTAATTAATCGCCTAAATGGTGATCAGGTGAGTCTTATCTAAAGCTTAGCCACACACATTTATAATTTATTACATTGATTTTTATTTTATTTTTGTACAGGTTACAATCACAATGGATGAAAAGTACGAGTTCGAACAACGTCCATTTCTGATTGTGGGACGTTTTATTAAGCATCTGCTGAACTAATTATAATAATATATATATATATATATATATATATATATTAAATGTGTATTATGTATTATAAATTACACATCCACAGTATGCATTTATCAAATAAGACACTTTTTATATTTCCTCTATAAGAAGTTTGTTTTTGCCAGTTTTGTTGTTGCTTTTTGTCAGCGGTAGACGCAATTCTGGCTGTGATGTGGGCATTCCCTGGTGCATCATAAGTGGCAGCGGCATCTGTTGCTGTTTCTGGCCGGCATTCAAATTTGGATTGGGATTGTGATTGCTTCCCTTTAACTTGCCGAGCGCCTCAGCTGCGCTAGCTATTTTGCTTTTAACCACACGATTCGGCTTGACCAACTCGGCCAAATCATATTCCTTCTTGGCCTGCAGAACATTTGGCTGTGGCTTTGCATTGGGCTTTGATTGCTCTTTTTGATCCTTCTTCTCCTTCTGGTCCTTGAGGTGCAGCTCATCAATGAGCAGGCGTGTGGCGTTCGACGGAGCCAGCTCTCCCAGCTCTTGATGCAACTGCTTCAGCATCTTTTGAGCGCTTGCATTGTTGGACTCCAGATTCAGAACACGTTGATATAATCCATAAGACTGTCAAAGAAATGTTTACTATTAGAAACTGTATCAGAACTACAACTGGAATGAGAAGTAATATGAGATATATATAATTGTTCAGATGAACAGACGGACATTAACTACACAATTTATCCCATCATTATAATACCCTACACAAGAATATAAATAGGGGTATATTCAATACCTCACGACGTCTTCCGTAGCCGTAGTTGGCATCCGCCAGGCGTAAAATTGCCTTCACATTATCCGGCTCAAGACGCAGACAAGCCTCGCAATCCTCCATAGCAGCCACATATTTATGTTGCCTCAACTCTGTTATGATGTGCCGCAAGAAACGTGAAATAAATTCATAAATAAATAAAATTTAGAATAAACAATAATAAATATAATTACGTGCTATGGCCCGATTATTGTAGGCGCGTGCTGCCTGCTCCGGATCATACAATATAGCAAGTGTATATTCTTTTACAGCTTGATCATAGTCCTTGACTTTAAAGTACTCATTGCCACGTAGGCGAAACCTGTAAGGAATATCAGGCCGAGGATTAGATATAATTAGTTCTATTCTAAAATTGTTTTATTTATTTAATTTTTGTTTCTACAGAACCCGTTTTTCGCGTCGGCTTTTTAGTTATTTATGATTATTTTGAAATAAAGATTTTATTGCAAATATTTTAAAATGTATTTTACAATTAAATTCGTGAGTTTGAAATGTTAATTACTTATGGCAAAATCTAATATTTTAAATATTTTTCAAAATAAAAATGAAAATAAGAAAATAAACCATAAATAAACTGACCCACTCTAAAAATAACTACTCGATTTATGTTTTTAAACGCTGTATTTAATTTATGTAGTTGATTTTCTCCAAGTATTTCCACTTACCTCTCGGCAAACTGCTCCCGCTCAAATTGACTAAGTTTCTGGAGCAGCTCAGCCAGACGTTGCTCATCGCCGGACAGTTGCTCGGCTTTTGATTTTGCTGCCGCTGCAGTCTCAATCTTCTTGGCCTTCACTTCGACCTGCTCCTTGGTGCGCTCCTCCTCAAGATCCATGCGCAGTATCTCCTCATCCGGATCGTACTTATCCCATTTGTTGTAATCCGTCGACTTGATACGACTTTGGGTTGCCTTCTTGTTTGAGCTTATGTCTGTTTTGGCAGCAGATTCAGTTTTCTTTGTTGTTTTCTCTTTATCTTCCTCCTTGTCTATCTCTATTTTGGCTGGCTTTCGTATGGGCGGCAGATGTGTTGAATCCTCTTTTAACTCACTCAGCGCATGGTCCTTGTACTTAATGTGCTGTGTCCAGTCCTGTTACAAAATATATGACAATTCAAATTTTGACATTCAAGCCATAATACATTTTTTTTTTAAGTTTTAGATTCAGTGAAACTTATAATTTCATAAAAGATTTGGTGTAAGCGATTTCTGCTTATTCTTTTTTAAATATGTTTGACTTTACATACATATATGGGTTTTAGTTCTTGCTTATCCAGCACATCGCTTCTCTTTATTTGCTCTTCGTAGCAAAATAATTTGCTATTTGGTTTAAGCTCCTTTAATTTCTCCTCGGCACAGCGCGTCAAGTCCGGATAGAATCCTTCTTCGCCGGAACGCAAAATCGACACTATTTTCTCCATTTCGCGTGCATTTTCACATTTCTTTACATAATCAAAATCCAGATGCCCAACGGGTATTTGATATTTTTCCAATAATCTTTTCTTTTCCATATTGAATATTATTCAGAAAACAAAAATAAAAACCGATCTGGGATTATATTTGATAAATATTTCTCAGCTGTTATTGATTTAACAAAGTTTGTTTTCAACTTTTTTGCCTGCTTAACAACGGTTATTAGATATTGAAATTTCAGCACTAATGCCTAGAGTTAAGACCCAAAGCAGGCTGCTAGGTTTTATGTGTTGCTATTAAGTTCATTTTAAAATTTAACTCATCCGCTCAATAATTTTCAAAAATACCGCAACCTACTTGTGCCATTTATTATAAGCACCAAACGAAATACTCACCAAAATGACTTTTACAGCACTGTTCCGAAGCCAATAGTAAGAAAAGTATGTTTTGGCAAACGTTTCCTAACGAGGTTCTATGGTGTAATGGTTAGCACTCTGGACTTTGAATCCAGCGATCCGAGTTCAAATCTCGGTAGAACCTTCAAAATGAAGTAATTTTTTTAATGTATTGTTTTCATTTTTTCTGTTAGAATTTTAAAATTCCTATGTATTTCCTTTAGACAATAAGTTCAAAACAAAAATTTTTCCAAAAAAAAATATACATTTTCGTTTTTTTTTATATCAACCACAATAAGGAAAGCGATTTATTTCACTATTATCAGCCCTGTCAGCACGGTTCTATGGTGTAATGGTTAGCACTCTGGACTTTGAATCCAGCGATCCGAGTTCAAATCTCGGTAGAACCTGTTAAGAAAAATTTTTTTCTTAAAATATTTTTTTTTAATAAATACTTTGTTTTTGATTTTTTTTTCTAAAATATTTAAAATTATGAAAAATTAACAAAAAAATTAACTTTCGCCCAACGTGGGGCTCGAACCCACGACCCTGAGATTAAGAGTCTCATGCTCTACCGACTGAGCTAGCCGGGCACTTGCAAGCGCTGCGTCAGTGCTCCCAAGTAAGCAATCTGCCGGCGGACAGCTGAAAAAGTCCAATTGGATTTTATGTACGAAGATTGCTCAAAGGATTTCATTTACAAAAACTTACCTTTAATAAATTATTAAAATATAAAAGGTTGGAAAATATTAAGGGTCTTTCAAACGTAAATTTAATTATTTTTAAAATTATCATACAAATTTTAGAAATTGTTGTATAACAAACTTTCTCATCTTTCTTATAAAAACACTTAAATAGAACAAAAAAGTTTAATTGTGTGGTTTCAAAAGGAATAAAATATTAATATTAAAATGAATAATTAATGAATTTACAGTGTACAATTCGTATGTGCGTTTTACTAATGACTTGCATTTTAAATTATTAATTTTATATTTTTAAGAAATCAAATTTATAATGTTATTTCTTAATAAAATTCTAATCTAATTTAAAAACCTGCATATAAACATGTAAAGAAATTAAATGTAACAAAACGTTCTTAAAATTCTATTGGAATTATTCGATGGATATGCTGAAGTAAGGAGCACCTTAAGTTCTTAAATGATAAATAAAGTAAATCGTTTGTCTATTAATGCTTTTTCTTCTAATTGTGGCCGTTGCACTTCTCAAGCACCGTATAAACGTCTCCATAGCGCTGGACACGTTCGAATATGTCATCATCGCTGCCACTGGAACTAGAAGATTGCACATCCAATGATTTGGCATCGTTCTTCAAAAGGGCAGCCAACTTTGCGGGCGGACGATAGTAAACTGAATAGCGACTATCGAAGCTGCGATGACCCATGTGATATTTGAGGAACTTCAGTGCCCGCCGCTGGCCAATGATGGGATTAAGCGCATGCTCGGTTAGCGTGAAATTGCCCACGCTTGAATTCGAGCTGAAGCTTTGCATGCTCTGTGACTGATCTGATCCCGGTGCATAGAGCAGAACGCCCTTTTTAGTTAGCTTGGGACGTTGAAATGGAGTAGCATCCGCTGCTGGCTCTGTCAGAGACTGTGCTACTGTGGAAGGAGCTGTAGCTGTAGCTGCAACTGGAACTGGAACTGGAACTGAAGCTGCCTCGCAGCTTGTTGTCGATGTGACAACCGTGCAGTCGGCCTCACTATCGGACAGAATGATGCAGTTAACCGAGTTTAAATCAATCGGAGAAGGAAAACTGCTCGCTGGTATAGATTTTTGTATCTGTTTGGCTTTGGCGGAGTCATTGGGCAGCGCCGTCGAATTACAGGCAACACTCTGATTGTTAAAGATCGTTGACTGCTCGGGAAGCTGTTGGGGTGATTGTTTAGCGGGTTTCTTGGGTGCCAGTCGCTGCAGTTTCTGACGCTCCGCATAATAAGATTTCTTTGACAGCGCCAGCGCTAGTTTTAGCCCTTCATCCTCATCACTATCCACCGCCTTATCCTCTTCGTCCTCTGTCTCCTCCTCGACATCATCCAATTTGTCGTTGCTCTTGACTTTTGTTGTGGTTTTCCTTTTGTCCATTGAATTTTTTGCTTTACTGCTTTGCACTTTCTTGGCAACCTGCTTCTTAAGATTACTAGGTGAATTGTGTTTGGCTAAGGTTTCCCTTGCTTGTTTTGGCACTTTGGTTTTAATGGGTTTGATAAAGGTCTCCTTAATCTTCGCCAGAGTTTTATCTGTTTTAATAGGTGCTGCCGCAGGGAGTTCAGTGTTTTGCTGACTGCGCAAATTGGTTGTCATTTTAGCTGGAGTCGCTTTCAGAATGGATTTCGATGGCGCTTTACCAGATGTGTCTTGCACCTCGGAGAAGGTGACTAACGCATTAGTTTTCTCCACCAGTTGCTTTCGCCTTGTTGTTGACAACTCCACCGTGTCATCTTTATTTACATCGGACTCCACTTTTATGAATTCGATTTTTGGCTTTACAAGCTCTTTATGACTAATTGTGCTTTTGGGTGTTTCGAGCAGGAGCACGGCATCAGGACTGCTACGATTCTCAACGAGCCACTCCTCCGTTGAGCTGTTGGCAATGTGCAGAACTTTGGAGCAGAGTCGTTCCTTATTGCAGCATTTGCATTCATTTTCGAGCAGACGAGGACGCATATCCTCCTCGCATGCATGCTGATGTTGCAGTTTGCGAACGCTGTGCTTGAAATGCATCGTGCTGTGCATGGATCTCGTGCTTAGCTCCACACGCTGATGACGATGATGATGATGGTGACTGCGACTGCGACTACTGCGACTCTGATATTTGCGATATGAGCAGTAGGGATAGACCGTCGTCTTGGAGAAGGCGCGCATAACGCAATCACTGCAATTGCAACGACCAGAGGCACGCTCATCATCGCTGGAGGAGGAGCACGATGTGGATGAGGGATACACTGGCGAACTGTCGCGACGCTTGTGCAACTGTTTGCGGCGACTCGGCTGTCCATTTGAACTGCTGACTGCCTTGGCATATGGATAATGCCGTGGACTCGTGTGATAAATTAACTCACGTTCGCGCTTACGTCTGTCACGACGGTGAAGTATTGCCTGCATGTGACGGCGATGCTCCTGTTCCTCATCGCAGCCATATTTGGCCCGCAACTCATCTCGTTTCCTCGGCAAAGTGCGATACATTTTGATTGTGGTCATGGGACTCCGGCTGCTGCTGCACTTGCTCGCCGTTGCGGACACGGTACGTTTGCGACTGGCGCGAATATATCGAGCTGTGTCCACCGAGTGCATTGATTCCGTTTCACTGCCGCTTGACGGGCAGTAGTGTCCAGTGTGTGTCTTATGCCGCTTCTTCGGCGACGCCATCTGCAGCAGTGTCTTGTCACCATAGGCGCTATTGTGTCGCCGCAGCCAATCACCCACATGTTGTTCGATCTTCTGGGCATCGAATGTGTTCAGAATGCGATCCAGTCCAGCTTCTTTCCACTTGCGCACATGCTCTTCGACAATGGGCAACGTTTGATTGAAGATCTCTTTGTTATCGCCGCTGCAGAGCATTAATGTTAGTTCGGTTTTGCTCATGCATGCCGTCGTGTTGTTGACGTCCTCCTCCACATTATCCTCATCAGCCTCCTCGAAACCGACAAAACTTTCTTCGTCGGCCTCGTCTGCATATAGCTGATCTATTTCATGCACTTCGATTTCTTCGCCTTCGTCATTTTGCTCGCAACTCTGTTGAAATTGAATGCGTTGGAATTTAGAGCAGCGAATAACTGATGTTTGTTTAGAGCTTACCTTGAGAAAATTTGACCAAGTTTTTGAACGCTCGTACGCCAGCGCTTCCAATTGTTCCTCATCGACTAATATTTGCGACATTTTCGCTGATAATTTAATTAAATGTATAAGGCCAGTTTGTTGAATTTTTTTAGTCTGTTTGCTTTGTCGCGTCTTTTCCGAACAGTGTTGCCAGATTGAAGGCAGATTATTATTTCAGGTCTCGCCTTGTTATCGAATTGGTAACCGTAAATTTAATTACACATTTTAGCCAGATCCGATAAAAAAATAGTATAAATAATAATAGAATGCATTAACATTATCTATTTAATAAATATTTTATTTGGTTGGGTTTTTTTTTGTTGCACTATCGACCAACCACCACAGCTTATCGTAGTTATCTAGCAGCCTGGCGCATAATTCAAATGCAAATAACGTTACGCATTTGTTTAAATTTTTTATTTTAAGGTTGCATATGTTTTACATTATATTAATAATATTAATATTGCAGATAAACAAACGAATACATATTTGTATGCCTAAATAACTGTTTGAATAAAACATTTGCCACATGGCTCAGTTTGATGTGTACGTACATATACAACACTATATATATATATATAATATAAATACATATATATATATATATATATAATATAAATACATATATATATATATATATATTTATATATAGATAAACTTTCGATTTTTTGTTTTTTTATGTTTTCATAAGTCTAACGCTGCTTGCTCCATTGGCCACTATGTCGGAATTGTTGTTGTTGGTGTTGCTATTATTTCAGTTGCTGTCGGGTGTTGTTTGTTTATCAGGGTTTTTGTTTTTTCATTTCGTTAACACGCATAGTAAGTATATAGTATATATATATATATATTTAGATGTGATTTGTTTTGGAATTTTGGTTGCCTATTTGCGATTGCGTATGGCGCGATCCATGATGTTATTGATGCGTGTCTCCGAATAGCCCGGAACAAGCATATGGATGAGTTCCTTCATAAACAGATCACTGACGCCGGGCGTGGAACGTTCGGCCAGCTCAAAGACGGACTTCAGATCGCCAATATCACTGCCTACACCGACACCGTGGACACCCTGCAAATTCTTGCTGCTATTGTTGTACTTGCGCTGTATATCGCTCAGCACGGGGAAGAGCAAATTGTTCAAGCAAGCGCTATTCGTGCTGTGCTGATGCTGATGATGATGATGCGACAATCTCTGGCGAGGATCATTGACCAGCTGCTTGCCATGATTGGATAAATCGTTGTTGTGTTGCTGTTGTTGTTGTTGTTGCTGCTGCTGCTGCTGTTGTTGGTGGCTGTTGCTGCTGCTGCTTGTTGCATGGAATGATTCACGATTGTTGCTGCGACGCTGCTGCTGTTGATGTTGCTGCTGATGCTGATGCTGATGTTGATGCTCCATATTCAGTGGCATGCCCAAAGAAGAGCGTCGCTCCTCCACTTGATCCAGCGTGGCGACGGAACGTGATTGGCGCAACTCTGGCTTAGAGTTGGCACGCTTCTGTTGCAGTAACTCATTGGCTGATGTCGAGCTGCTCACCTGCAATTGCTTTATTCCGGCGCTGCCACCACCGCCGCCTCCTCCTCCTCCTGCACCGACTCCTGAGCTCCCTGTTGGTGTTGCATTAAGCATTGTCGTTGTTGTCGCTTTGCTGCTCAAGTTACTGTTGTTGCTATTGTTATTGTTATTATTGTTGGGCGCGGGGGAATCATTGCCGGGCGTTGTTGCTGCCGCTACTGCTGCCGCTCCTGCTCCAATACTGTTGCTCGAGGAGGCAGTGCTCGCGGGATTGCCCGCTGGTGAATGTGTAGTTGCCATTAGTTTCTGCATAGTCAGCTCGTGCTCCTGCAGCTGGAAGCTGTTGACTCCAGCCCGTGGAGCACTATTGATGTGCAATCCCTTTACGGTCATGATCCAGGGTTCGTCGGCACTGTTGTTGCCGCCGCCACCGTGGCCCGGCTTGGCATCCGAATCAGAATCTGAGTTTTCCGATTCAGTTTCGCTCTCATCGCCCTTGGAGAGTTTCCATTTCTTGAAGCGATCAATTAGATCAATCAAATAAGAATTTTTTTTGGCCTTCTTGATGAACGGATATTTGAGCAGCTCCTTGGCTGTGGGTCGGTTCTCCGGATCCTTATTCAGACACGCTTCGACAAAGTCCTTAAACGACTTTGTATAATTGCCCGTAAGTTGTGGCGGATTATTCTTGGGTATGAGGAAGAGTACACGCATCGGATGCAGCTCCGAATTGGGTGGTTCTCCCTTGGCTAGCTCAATTGCCGTTATGCCCAGAGACCAGATGTCCGCTTTGGAATCATATTGTGACTGCTTAATTACTTCCGGTGCCATCCAGAATGGTGTACCCACAAAGGTGTTGCGCTTGGATGTCGTATTCGTCAATTGTCCGGCGACACCAAAATCCGCCAGCTTCACATCGCCCAGTTCGCTAAGGAGTACATTGGCCGCTTTAATGTCGCGATGCAATTTGCGCTCCGAGTGTAAATAGTCGAGACCCTTTAACACCTCCCTCAATATGATCCCAATGTGCATCTCCTCAAACGAACCGGCCTTCATCAGATCCAATGCTGAGCCACCGCCAAGATATTCCATAATTATCCATAGCTTGGTGCCCTTCAAATAGGAGTTATAGTATTTCGTCACATATGGTGAATCGCATTGGGACAGCACCATTATCTCCTGCTGTATATCATCGATTTCATCCTCAGCCTCCTCCAAATCTATGATTTTTATGGCCACAACCTGCTGCGTCCGATTATCGATGCCTTTGAAGACCTCCCCGAAGGAGCCTTTGCCAATTCGCTCCTGCTTGGTAAATTTCAGCTCGGGGTCCACTTTCTCTGTCAAGGACATGACTTAAACTTTTGCAATTAATTTTAAAAGCAAGAAATATTAGCAAAGTAAAAAAAAATGTACAAAGCAAAACTGAGTTACTGTTCTCTTTCTCGCTCGCTCTCGAAGTTGGTTGCGTTGCACTATTTTTCGAGTAACTGTAAGTCGCTTTGATATTTGCTGCACACACACAAACACACATCAACTATTTGCTTGCCATTTATGCAGCAACATTTATTCAACGTATGTGCTGTGTGTGTTGTTTGGTGGAAACTCGTGGCGCACCAAGGCACTAAAATTTTCGCAGTTGATTTTGGTTGGGTTTTCTTTGCCTTTTGATTCTACTACTCTCCGTGCTGTTTGTTGTTGTTGTTGCGCTGCGCTGGCTGTGCTAGTGGTGTGTGCCAAAAACAAAAACTAATAAATACGTTTTAAATTCATCGATATTTCCAGCAGAACTATAATGATAACTATCGATTTGCTTTCCAAGAGAGATGTTTAATTTCTGATAGAAATGGTTTTGCAATAATAATATAAAAGAATGAACTTGCAAATTGTTTATTGTATAATTAATTGATAATACAAACATTTATTATATATTGTTGGACCTAAAATAAATTGAAAATCAGATATGGCGTCATCGTCTTATTCTGTTATCTTCCCTCAGTTATTCTGAGGCCTAAAAATGTTAATCAGGTTCTATGACTCATGTATTATCACTGCGACTACGTTATTTAAACTGTCGTACATGGCATTTAAAGATAATAACATGACCCTTACAAATTCGGACTAGATAATTTGGAAAAAATTTGCATTCTGTGAGAATTAATCTCTTAAGCATGGACTTTAATTAAAACAGGCAGATTTGCAAACAGAAGTTTTATATTTCTGCCTTAACATTTATGATAACACATTGCTTTAATTAAAATGAATATTGAAGGTATTTTTGAACAATAGCTTTATTTATTTGAAACAACACTTCAACATTCCTACAAACATCGATATGCACTAGTATCATCGATATACTTATCCATATTCCTATCACTACAAAAACACGTAAACGTAATTTTGATAATGATTTCGTAAAACCAGTTGTCAGTTTATTATTAAAAAAGTCAAAACGCAACCAATGAATGAAAGTAGCAACGCAGCTGCCGTGACAACTGCCCTAAGATCTGGTCAAGCCCGATAAGCATAAGTAACCCGAACAAAAATGATGTACCTGCGCCGTTTCTTTACACAAGAACTGTGTCCCGCCACTCAGAGCGATTTGCTGAGTTGCCTGCAACAGGCGCCACAACAGCTGTTTACAAGTGGGTTTGCTGGCGCCCCCGGCCTAGATAGTCTCTCCTGGATACACAATCTGGCGCCCTGTTTTCCACTGCGTGGCGAACAGATTCAGGTGATCAATGAGCCGCAGCATTTCTATCAGACGCTGTTGCAGCGCATCGGACAAGCAAAGAAACGCATTGTCCTGGCCAGTCTGTATCTGGGCAACGGCCAGCTGGAGAACAGCTTTGTGCAGACGTTGCGTCACAGCTTAAAGGCGGAATCAGAGCTGCGCTTGAATGTTCTTCTCGATTTTAATCGCGGCACACGTGGCGCCGACAATTCCAAGACGATGCTACTGCCCCTTGTCCGTGAATTTGGCGAACAGGTGCAATTCTCTTTGTATCACACACCAGATCTTCGGGGCATGACCAAGAGATTAGCCCCACCGCGCTGGAACGAACTGTTGGGACTACAGCACATGAAGGTTTATCTGTTTGACGATGCGGTTATCATATCGGGCGCAAATTTGTCCAATGATTACTTCACCAATCGCCAGGATCGCTACATACTCATCGAGGACAAACCTCTGGCAGATTTCTACGCGCAGTTTATTGAGCGCGTGCAGGAATTCAGTTTGGCTGTGAGCGCTGATGCGACGGAGGGACTTCATCGCAATTGGCGTATCCTACCCTACGAGGGCACCAAGGAACAGTTCATCAAGCTGGCCAAGGAGCGCATAACGAGTTTTGTACAGGACGCATATACGCAACAGTTGAAGCTCAGGGGCGAGCAGAGCACTCAGGCGGATACATGGGTTTTTCCGCTGCTGGAGATGGGTCAAATAGGCATCCATCATGACAGCGTGATCACCAAGAAACTGCTCTCCAAATGCATCGCTGGCTCAAGACTTAAACTCGCCACGGGCTACTTCAACCTGACGCAGGAATACATGGACACCATTACGCACAAGTGCCTGGCCCAGTGCAGCATTCTAATGGCCCATCCGAATGTAATTTTATTTAATATTTTTTAAAAAAATTAATATTTTTAATAATTTAAATTTATTTTAAAATTGTCAGTATAGTTGTAAAATTCGTTCTAGAACCTAAATTCAAATCCATTCCATACAGTTCCATAATATTAATGTATATTATCTTAATATTCTCGTAGGCCAATGGATTTCAAGGTGCAAAAGGACCCGCCGGCGGTATTCCCGCTGCATATTCCCTAATTGCGAAGAGTTTCTATGAGAGTCTGGTGCGACGTAAACAAAACCATCGTGTGAACTTCTTCGAGTATGAGAAAACCGGCTGGACATATCATGCCAAAGGTCTGTGGTATTATTTACCCGATGAACGACTGCCCAATTTGACACTAATCGGATCTTCCAACTTTGGGGAGCGTTCCGTTAATCGAGACTTAGAGACGCAAGTGTGTCTGGTCACATGCAACAAGAATCTGAGTCAACGTCTGCAGGACGAGGCCGATCGCCTTTATGATATGTCAACAACGGCGGAGCGTGAGATAGTCCAGAGGAGAGTTCCCCGTTGGGTGCAGGCTGTGGTGCGAATATTTCGGAATTTCTTCTAACTGTTAATCTAATCCGCAAAAGCATATAGTTCAATTTGTTAATGTTTAGTAGGGTCCAGTTACTGTGTGTCTAAATACGTGTCTCGTTTTTTGAAGTTGTGTTTTGCATTGTGTGCCTATATTGCTGAAAACAATTTTTTTTTACCCGCATATACAGTAATAAATTACATGGTTTAATTTTAAAAGCAATCGTAGTTAACATTATTTTAATAGTTTTTGTTAATTGCGTTTTTTTTTTAATGAGTGCAAAGAGCACAAATATAAACCATTAGAGGTGCGGAGTGGAACTTAGACTGAAGATTTGTTTTAAGCTGTAGTGTAGAAATTTTTGAAAATTATAGAGGGGTAAAGGGCAAAACTAACCCGGTAATTTTTCTCAAGTTCATTGATCACCTCATAAAAATATTTTTTGAAGACCACTTTATGAATAATAAATGATTACAAGGTTCTGTATTTGTAGCATTTTAGATGGTATTAGAATTTTGTTGAGGCGTCTTGTACCGCATAAGGTACATATTCTTGATCAGACAATGTATCCTCGTGCCTGTCCACATTTTTTAATAAATTGTACTCGCACAGTATAAATCTTGATAAAAAAAAACTTATACTGAATGGTATCACTGTAGAAAATAGCATCCATTAGAACGAGCGGTGTAAATATTAAAGTTGTCATGTTATCCTTCGGATATAAATATACAAATGTAGAATACTGAGTACACTTCCACTCGTGAGAAATAAGATATATATATATTGAATTTTTTTTAAATTATGAATATAGCAGCGGAATTGCAGCACTCCATAACGCCTGCACACGGACGAAGTATACAATGCGTCTGAAGGCTGTGCAGCGCATTGAGATCCTGTTGTTCGGTGTTTGGCCTGAAGCGTCCATTGCAGTTTTTGTCTCATTTCGCACGGGCTTAAATCTGCCCATTTCAGATATTGATATTGCTGTCAATCAAATTTATTGTCAAATTTAACACGGGGCTTTGCCACGGATGTCCATGTGCTGGATAAGGCCAACGGTTTATTGAACAGTTTCCAGAGCTGCCCAAGCTGGTCACCGTTCTTAAACAATTCCTCATGCTGAGAGGGCTCAACGAGGTTTACAGCGCCGGTGGAATTTCCTCGTACGCCATTACACTCATGTGCATCAGTTTTCTGCAGCAGCAGTTCATTAAAAATGGGGCAGATTACTGTTGAAATTCCTAGAATTTTATGGACGCAAATTTGATTATTTAAATACGTGATTTCAGTGCGCAGCTTCGTTAAGAAGTGCGTCCTTTAGGCGACACTTGGAAAGTACAATTGATTATCGGTGCTGACCATTGAGGATCCAATAACGCCCAACATTGGACGCAGCTCTTTTGCTGCTTTGGATGTAAAACAGTGCTTTGAAATGGCATTTTTAAAGCTATCAAAATTCGTTAACTTGGACTCGTCCAAAGTTAGTGGCTCCATGCTTGGTATCATTATGCAAGTGCCTTTGTCTATGATAAACTACCGCAATTGGGTGCAGTTCAAATTCCGGCATTTGATCAGAATCGGAACGACGCCGCCTGTAAATGACCTTAAGCAATTTGCCTCAAATTTTTACTTGTAGTCGGAGTTTGAAAAGCTGGAGTTTGACGAGCGAGAAATTCCCAGCAATCTGAAAGATTTGGAATGTTAGCTTAAAGTTATCCACCACTGATATATAATAGGCTTGAAATTATTTTATGCACACTATTAATTATTTTTATTTGAATTTTGCATGTATGTTAGCTATTGATAACTACAAAGATTATTTGTTTATTATATAAATATAAACAGCAACAGCAACAGCAATAGCTTTAATAGGTTATTTGATTCACCCGCCCATCGACTCAATTTCGCATTCTTCATTCTCGATATATCGATAACAATCGTTTGGCCTTATGCAAACCAAGTGTGAGACGAAAACAGCTGTTCAAGTGTTGTGTAAACGCTGGTCCTCAAAAAAATTGTGGCCGCCTGCATTTTCATAGTTGTAAATAACTAGTTGTATATTCATATATTTAAGATATGTTGAACATACTGCGACAACGTCAGGCGACGATCGCAAATGCTGCGCAGCGTTCCCTACACACCACAACCTGCCGGCCGGGCTATATTGTGCTGTAAGTGTTGAGATTCAGCTGATAAAATTCACTAAACACATTTTTCCCGCTTGCAGTGTGCCGGAAATCGGTGAAGACGGTCAGATGGGCAAGGGTTTGCTGACGCCAAATGGCTTGCCCGCGTTCAGTGACATATCCATCGAGATGTGCCTGGGCGCCATCGGGCAGCAGGCGTCCGGCTTGGAGAAATCAGTCAAAGAGCTTGAGCAGCAAATTAACAGTGGCAAGCAACTAAAGAGTGCTGAAATTTATAGCGAACTGGATACAGTAACTGCACCCTTGGAGACCACATGGGGCGTTGCGAAGGCACTGTATCTGGGCAACAGCACGCTGATACCAACCAAATCATATATGAATATACATGAAAGGGCGCGCAATGCACGTGCCGCCAAATTCTGCAATAGAACAGTCTACAAATCCCTTCTTGAGCAGGAAGACAACGATGCCGGCGAAGCGGAGCAGCGATTACGTCAGAAGTTCTTGCTCGAAGGCAAGCTTAATGGACTAGCGCTAAAGCCAGAGGCTCAAGATGGTCTCAAGGAATTACTTACCCATTTGGGACGCGAGCGAGGTAACTTTAAGAACAAGGTCAACATGGCGGGGCATGCGTTCGCGCATGTGGTCAATGATTTCCAGCTGGTGCGCGACTTTCCGCCAACGTTGTTGGAGGCAACGGCGCGTGATCCTCAACAGCCGTTGGAAGGTCCCTGGAAGATCTCACTCCAGCCGCCGGTTGTCGATGGTTTCCTCAAGTACTGCCCGGATCGGTTGCAGCGTTGGAATGTGTGGCGCGCCAATTCGGTGAAGGCCTCCCAACAGCAGGACAAAGCGCTAGAGAACAGCACGCATCTGGAAAAGATACGCGGTCTGCGCAAGCGTCAGGCCAATCTTCTTGGCTATGCCAACTATGCGGATATGTCGATGCAAACCAAAATGATTGGCAACGTCGATAACCTAAAGCAAATCTTTGCCAAGCTACAAAAATTCGCCGGTCCCGCCCAGAGTGTGCAGCTGGAGCAATTACAAAAGTTCGCCAAAGCAAGTGGCTCGAATCATAAGCTGGAGGCTTACGATGTGACCTACTGGGCACGCAAGCAGCTTGTTGCCGAGCAGCATCTACTGGAGGATAAATTACGCGAGTTCTTCCCACTTCCCCGTGTGCTCTCCGGATTGTTGTCGCTCAGCGAGAAACTCTTCAATATACGCATTGTGGAGCAGCCCAAAACAGAAGTCTGGCATCCAGCTGTCAAATTCTTTAATGTGTACGATGGCGATGCGCCCAATAGTTCAACGCCTGTGGGTGGATTTTATGTTGACTGCTATTCCAAGGAGCACAAATTTGGCCGGAATAACGGCTGGATGGTGGGCATTAGAAACAGCAATAAATCCGCTGGCCTTAGTCCTCTCTGTGCACTCATCTTCAACTTTACGGAGCCAACGACGGAGAAGCCCACGCTCTTGGGTTATGACGATTTGAAAATGGTATTCAAAACGTTTGGAACGGCACTACAGCATCTGCTCACCCAGGCGGGCTACAGCGATTTGGCCGGTCTCTCAAACATTGAGTGGGATGCCTCGCAGGTGTCTGGTTATGTGATGAGCAATTTCCTCGACGATGCTGCTGTGCTACAGACCCTCTCCGGGCATTATGCTAATGATGAGATCATTAATCTGGAGCAGGCTCAAAAGATGCGTCTGCTGAAAACCCAACTGGCTGGCTATAATCTCTGCCAGGAGATCTACCTGGCCGATCTCGATGTGGAGCTGCATCGTTCGAGCGCCTTCTGGTTGGATGTGGTGCGCAAACTTTGGCCAGTGTATCAGTGCATGGCACTGGACAAGAAGGACGCACATCCGTGCTCCATGACCGATATATTTTCTGGCGATTGGGCGGCAGCGCACTTTAGTCATTTGTATTCCAAGCTGCTGGCCGCCGACATCGCGAGCAGCTTCGCGGAGCAGCGTTCGGATGATCATTATGCCACAGTGGGTAAACGCTACAAGCAAACGTTCCTCAGCCTGGGCGGCTCAGTGCCGACGGCCGAGGTATTCCGTCGCTTTCAGGGCCGCGATCCCTCGGAGGAGGCACTACTTAAATCGCTGGACATATTTACACCCTCTCAGACCACCGAGAACAATTAATTTGTTTCCGGCAACTGTTTCTTATCTAATGTCAACTTTTAGTTAGTTTGTATTTTAGATAACGCTTTGGCAATAATAAATAGTTTTGTTGCGTGGATCAACTGAATTAATTGAATCAATAGAGTGGAACAGGTCTTATCAATGCTAGGTGATACCACCTGATATACCCACCCATATATACACTGCAACAAAACCAAAACATTTAAAATACATGCATTATCATGTAAACGTTATAATAGAAAAGAAACTGCAAAAATATTGAAATAAAAAATATGTACAAATTCAATAGTTAAAAATGTAAAGAATTTTTATAATGCCAAAAAGTTCTCAGATTCGACTTCGATTAATTGCAGTGTTTTGAAGAGTCTAGTTATTAAATGATTTTAAGTCAATAATAGCATTTAAAATACAATTGAACATTGATTAACCTGACTGTTAACTGTATTTAATATGCCTGAGGAGCTAAAAAAAAAAACCCCACGACTTACTTATCACATTATTTAGTGTAGATTGACTCACAAAGAAATTCTCTGACATTTAAAATGCGCAACATTTGTTGCTTTATTTAACAACAAACATATATATATATAATATCTTAAGAATAACTTTATAACATTTCTCATAGCATGGCTCATCACCCGATTTGTTGCATTTTTTTTTTTTTTGCAGAAGGAACAATGAATTCAATTCAGTTCTTTGTTAGCAGCACAAAAACCTGATAAAAAATAACTTTTGGTTGCAGTTGATTTCAGTTCAATAAATATTCGGACAGCCGCTCCAGTCTTGGGCCGCTTTGGCCTGCCAATATGTACCCGTGGACACATGCATGTTTTCCTTGGTACCATCTATTTGCTGGTGCCTGAACCACTTAGGCTTATAATCTGCATGGAATTGTCCTTGGGCGGCTGCATGTTTCTCTTTGATCTCACGCTGTTTGCGCACCGACCGTTGCTTCTCCTCCAGCCGCAGCTTCTCCTCATTGCTCTGGTCCCAATCGCCGTTCTCCATCAGACGCTGATCGGGTCGCTGCCGAGAATCAGTGGGCGCCACACCCTCCTCCGGTTCATTTAGCTGACACGCAAACTGTGGAAAGTTGTAGTACTTGGCAGCGTCTGGTGCCTCTGGACGACGCTGCCAGGCGACCTTGTAGTCGCCAGTGGTGTAACTGGGACTTTTGGGTGTCCCACTGATCCGCAGCACGGGCGCAATCTCGATTTTGTCATCCCACGTGCCACGCACCAGCCACTTAGCGTCGTTGTAGCGATTGTAGACGACTCCCTTGACACAACGCTGCACCTCTCGTCCAAAGTACGAATGGGGTATGTAGTTCAGGACGCATTTATAGCCTTGAGCTGCATCGCTGCCAACGATCTCCATCTGACCCTCCAAATCAACCCAAAGTTTGCCTATAATAATGTTGTTCACAGTGGTCGACACTCGGCGCCAGGAATAGCGACGTCCGCTACTGGGATACGCCACATAAGCGCCACCAATGGGATTCACCTGAGATGGAAGTGAACTATGTAAACGATTCACCAATTATATATTAATCTCAAAATCCCAACCCACCTGAAGGTAACTGCCACGAAATTTGCTCGTCATGGAGAACTCTTGCCAGCTGCTCCATTCCTTGCCTTCGCAGTGGATGGCAGCAACGGGCGGATGATGCGACACCTGCTCGGCCAGACAGCGCCATCCGAGATCATCGGTGCGATCGCACTCGTAAGTCTCCCCCAGAAGTGGATTAAATGGTTTATTAATCCGACTCGCTGCCGTTGCATAGGCCGAGACTGTGAAGGCAGCTAAGTGAGCAAGCTGCTCGCACTCATCCGTGCAGGCAGCTGCAGTGTCCAGTATTTCGGAGTACTCATAGTCCTCGACCAGGCGCTGCAGCATGGAGATCGGCTCGTTAAAGTTAACTGGCATGGGTATCTTGGACAGATCCTTGCCAATGCAGTTCTTCATCAGCGCCCACAGATTAAGCGGATAGTTGGGTTTATCAGGGACACGCGTCCTTCGGCACCTTGGCTTGGCTTCGACTGCTGGCGCTGCCTTCGAAACACTTTGAGTCACATCGCCCTTTGCCCGTTCAAGTGACGTAATCCATTGCTTCCGCTCTGCTTCAGTCTCGGCTCGGATGCGAAAATTCTGCTTGCTGGCATCAGAAATGATAAAGGTGCATGAATCCACGTGTTCGATGTGAGCTGCTATCACAGATAAGTCGCCTCGAGATGCCTGATGATTGTTGAACTCAGATTGATCCAGGTAGTAGCTGAGCACACCATTCGAGGAGAGCACAAACCAGCGACGCTGATAGCCTTTCACATAGTTTGTCCATTTTTGTAGCCAGCCCGTCATCATTTCGCCTTCGACAGTCGCGTGATTTTTTGCGTTCTGTTTTCCCCCCCGCCCACATTTTCGCAATTTCTGCGGTGATCTGCTGCTGTCATTGTTCTTGTTGTTGTTGTTGTTGTTGTATTCGTTGTTGGAGGATGAGTGGGATACCAGGCGCTGCCTGTTGGTGCTGCGTGCGCTCGCTTCGACAGACATTTCTCAATTCCTCAATGCCAATAACCAAACACAATTAAATTGACGACGTCGTTTCTTTCAGCTCATATTATCGCTTATCTCTCAATGTTGTTGTTGTTGTTCCCATTGTTCTTGTTGTTGCCTTTGTTGCTTTGTTGTTGCCATTATTCATTCATTTGGGAGAGATAAGGTATGACAGTATTTAGCATTCACAAATAGCGCTCGCCACCCCAATTTCTGACCGTGAGTCAGTAGATTGGGCATTATTATCACCGCGCCGACGGTGAGCAAAAGGTGCAGCTGAAAGTTCCTTAACTTTTCTGGCATTGTATTTATCGTGCGTGGATCGACGATGGAATAATTATATTGCTACAGTCGCCGCTCGGCATGACTGGAATCAGTTTTGTTCTTGCGATCGCATATTTAAATAATATTACAAATTTACGTTTGTAAAATACCAAATGGTGATTTAATGTTTTGAATATTCCAATTAAATACGCTCGAAGAAAATACTTTTTTTGTAGTGTTAAGAAGCACATAAACAAAACGTACTTTAAAAACTAATAATATATTCTTAATTTTCTTTTTATATATGTGAAATAATCGCAAATACACATTAACAACAAAAATCATAATAAAAATGTTTTAAATTTACAATAATTTTCATTTCGACTGTAAAATATAAATAATCATTTTACTTGTTTTGCAATATTATAACGTCTTTTTTTCACAGTGTAAATTTTTTAATTAAACATTTTGATAGACAAATTTTGCAAGCGTTTCGAAATGGCTATTTTTAGAACTGCTTTAAAGCGCAATATAAGAAAATTGCTGAAAAAAGAAAATTTTGTCTGCCAGAAAATTATATTTATACTCAAAAATCCGTAAATTATAATATCTCAAAAGTTACTCTTGTAGAGTGATCACTGATGTAAATATATATTACCTTAATTTTCAAATAAATAATAATATACTCAAATGAGTACAGAAACAAAAAATTTATAGATTTAAAGTGGAAAATTATAATTTCCAAAGATATACTTATAGAGCGAAGACTGTAGTGTTATTTGGTAACCATGCATTTGTTGGTTTTATTATTTAAAATAATACAGGACATACATTTTTCGCATTTAACATATTCACCATGCGCTGTTTATAATTACGTACATATATATTATATAGTATATATATTTTTTTTTTTATAATTTTCGTATACCCAACAAGGGCAAAACAATTTTCGGAAAACTTGTTTCGTGCGTATTGTTTCGGTTTTTTTTTTTAATAAAACAGCTTAAACTGTATCTACAAAGCTAATATATGAGCTAAAGCATTATATTAAGCCGTTGGGTTTTGGAAAATGCAACCCACATAGTGGGGAAATTAATGGAAAACTTTTGCGTACAAATTGTTTTTTGGTTTTTCATTCGATCGATGTGAAAAATTCAACCCAATGGGTGGAAAAATTGGTGGTAAAGGTTGCATCGTCGTCCAGTTTAAAGCAAAGCTCTACATGATTAAATATAATATTTTTTTGTTTGGAATATACGCACCGAAAAAGCCGAAAAATACGACTACATACATAATTCAATGGAACATTCCTTTCATTTCGTCTAAAATTGGTGGTCAAGATTACGTGGGCGAAAACTAATCCTTGCTGCGAATAACTTAAAACTAATTTTCAAAGCTCTACATAACAACTTATTAAATATTTCTTTCATCGATTTTGGAAAATGCGCTCCCAAAACCGGAATATATTTTCAAAGCTGTTCTATGAAATTTCATTTTTTACTGCAAATTCATTTTTAGAATTCAAATAGTTTTCTAAGGTAAAACTCAACGAAAATTTTATCCTATTTCAGAAAATCCACCATGCGAGGCGGAAAATTGGTGGTCAACTTTATATGAGGCATCTTTTCGGTTCTGACTGTCCTTAAACTCATTTTCTAAGATCTGATTCCGTTAGAGGCGTCTTTTACCCTTTTCATTCTATATATGCACTAAATAGTTGTAGGAGCTTGACTGAGAATGTCTTCGTGGTGAGAGCTTGATATTGAAGCATATATTAAGCATATATATATAGTGGAGATCTCTCTAGTAGATGATAGGACAGCCGCTCCAGTTCTGGGCGGCCTTGGCCTCCCAATAAGTATTCTTAAAGACGTGCTCAAGCTCCTCGCTATCCTGCTCCTTCTTTCGCTCGAACCACATGGGTTCATATGCTGGATAGGGTATTCCTTCGGCTGCCGCCTGTTCGGCCTCCGATTCGCGCGCTCGTCGCTTTGTTCGCTGCTTCTCTTCAATGCGCAGCTTCTCGACATTGCTCTCGTCCCAGGCACCCTCCTCCATCAGTCGCTGATCGGGTCGCAGGCGTGAATCAGTGGGCGCCACGCCCTCCTCCGGCTCGTTCAGCTGACAGGCAAGTGTGGTGAAGTTATAAAATTTATCTGCATTTGGCGGACCTGGTCGCCGCTTCCATGCGATCCTTGAGTCGCCAGTCGCATAGGTCTCTCCATCCGCTGAGCCGCGAAGCACAGGCGCAATCTCGATTTTGTCATCCCAGGTGCCACGCACCACCCACTTTGCCTCATTATTGCGATTGTAGATGAATCCCTTAACACTGCGCTGAGCCTTACGGCTGAAGTAAGAGTAAGGTGTGTATTTCAGAGTGCACTTGTTGCCATTGCTGCCAACTATTTCGGTCTCTCCTTCGAGATCCACACACAGTTTTCCCACAATTATGTTGTTCACTGTGGTCGTCACCTTGCGCCACGAATACCGATTTCCACTCTTGGTAAATGAAACGTAGGCGCCACCAACTGGATTTACCTGTCCAAAAACAAATCCAGCTGAATTATGCTCGCAAATCAAAATTTTTTTATATCTACCTGCAAGGACTTCCCACGAAACTTGCTTGTCATGGAGAACTCTTGCCAAGTGATCCATTCCCTGCTTTCGCAGTGCAGTGCAGAGACGGGTGGATGATGCGACACCTGCTCGGCCAGACAGCGCCATCCGAGATCATCGGTGCGATCGCACTCGTAAGTCTCCCCCAGGAGTGGATTAAATGGTTTATTAATCCGACTCGCTGCCGTTGCATAGGCCGAGACTGTGAAGGCAGCTAAGTGAGCAAGCTGCTCGCACTCATCCGTGCAGGCAGCTGCAGTGTCCAGTATTTCGGAGTACTCATAGTCCTCGACCAGGCGCTGCAGCATGGAGATCGGCTCGTTAAAGTTAACTGGCATGGGTATTTTGGACAGATCCTTGCCAATGCAGTTTTTCATCAGTGACCACAGATTGATGGGATAATTGGGTTTATCTGGGACACGTGAGCGTCGAGATCTCTGCGAATCCTGATCATTGGATTCATTGTCAGCAGCTGTTGGCACAGCCTTGGCGCTTTTGGTTTTTCGCATCTTCTGCGATAAGCTCAATTTGTTGAAACTTATCTCGATGGAAGAGTCCGATTCTATGCGCTGGCTAGCACCGTCAGACATGGCTCAATTATTTTGCAAACTTCCAAGCACAATTAAAACGAATACTCCTTTGACAGACATTTGGGTCCTTTTTAAAAGTTTTGCAAGCGTTGAAAAAAGGAGCACTACTATCCCATTTTTGGATGTAAGTCTCAAGAGGACTTTTTGCTGCCCATCAAAAGGCACTGAAAAAATGTCAACGCCAATGCACAATATTCAATAGTCTGCAAGTATGTATAATGAATTTTTTTTTGTTAGTACTGCTCAATGTTGCTTTGCCATTCGAAATCGTCTATCGTTTATGTGTAACGGTCCTGCGCAATGTTTATGCCTTATTGAGTTCCAGTGGTTCATGCATGAACTAATGTAGTCATGCAATGTACAGGGTTGTTATTGCCTTTAACAATTCTGTTTGCTTTTGGGACGTCAAACTGCAACAAAACCTTGGAATTTTTATGGCATAGCGAGTCGGATTAGCAGTTAGAAACTAGATTAACAATCAGCGATTAACTCTGCTTCTTTTATTTTTCTTAAGGAAATGGCAATGATTTATTACTTAAGGCGTTATCTTTACATCAAATTTTTTTTAAAATCATGGTTCCCATATTCCTAATTGGGTTTTATGCATCATAAAAACTAGTTATTCATTCAGTTACGATATTAATCATCGCAAAATTAAAAAGAAATAAAGAGAAAAAGCAATTGATAACCACACAATTTTTTTTTGCTTTATTTAAAATAATACTTTAATAATAAATTGCATAAATTTATAAAATATTTAACATATTCTCGTTGCGTTGCATAGATTCATTTTTCATTTTCTTTTTGATTTGTTTTATTTTAATATATACACAACAAAAGAAAACTCATTTCGTGTCTTCTTTTTGTTTCGTTTGTTTAGAGTGAAAACTTGGATCGCTTCTCACTTGCACATTTCGACATAAGTATATAGATTAGATAGATGTATGTATTAATATATATATATATATATATATATATATGTTTGCATTGTGTAGCTGGATGGTAAGGTCTATGTGCCATAACTATTTGATAAAAGCAAAGATTAAATTAACAATCGAACAAAAATAAAAATCATTTGATAATTAAACATCAGATTGAACTCGCCATAAAAAACATTTTCAGCTCTAAAATTTGCAGCTAAATTAAAATTTTGCAGCTAAATTAAATACCTATACACACATATATATATATATATACGCACTAAGTAGTTGAAGAATGCTAATAGGTCGATTAGTTCTTAGTTCAGTTAGAGTTATAATTATGCTTGACTTCGTGGGTGAGAGTGTGATTTCGAGGCAATATTGCATATTATATGATGATCATATAGTGCATAGATCTCTCGCTCTCTCTCTCTCTTTCTATATTTTTCTTTCTTTATTTCTATCGCTAGTAGATGACAGGACAGCTGCTCCAGTCCTGGGCAGCCTTGGCCTCCCAATATGTATTCTTAAAGACGTGCATAAACTCCTCGCTATCCTGCTCCTTCTTTCGCTCGAACCACATTGGTTCATACGCTGGATAGGGTCTTCCTTCGGCTGCCGCCTTTTCGGCCTCTGCTTCGCGCGCTCGTCGCTTCGTTCGCTGCTTCTCTTCGAGGCGCAGCTTCTCCGCATTGCTCTCGTCCCAGGCACCCTCCTCCATCAGTCGCTGATCGGGTCGCATGCGCGAATCAGTGGGCGCTACGCCCTCCTCTGGCTCGTTCATCTGACAGGCAAGTTTGGTGAAATTATAAAACCTTTCCGCATCTGGCGGAAGTGGTCGACGCTTCCATGCGGGACGATATTCGCCAGTTGTGTACGTTGGTCCATCAGCCGTGTGACCGGAGCGCATCACGGGTGCTATCTCGATCTTATCGTCCCATGTGCCACGCACCACCCACTTTGCCTCACCGTCGCGATTGTAGACGACGCCCTTAACACTCCTCTGCACCTCACGACTGAAGTAGGAGTAGGGTATGTAATTCAAAATGCACTTGATGCCATGCGCTTCATTGCTGCCCACAATCTCCGTTTGTCCATGTTGATCCACCCAGAGCTTGCCCACAATAATGTTATTCACTGTGGTCGTCACCTTGCGCCACGAATACCGATGTCCAGTCTTGGAAAACAAAACGTAGGCGCTTCCAAGCGGATTAACCTGTTTGTTCCGAATGAAAGTCAGTTGAGTAATTTGTGTGCTTTTGGGTCTCGAATCAACTATAATGCGACATAATGCTTACCTGCAAGTATTTGCCACGGAATTTGCTTGTCATGGAGAACTCCTGCCAGCACAGCCACTCCTTGCCTTCGCAGTGCAGTGCCGCAACGGGCGGATGATGGGACACCTGCTCGGCTAAGCAGCGCCAGCCGAGGTCATCTGTGCGATCGCACTCGAATGTCTCGCCCAGCAAGGGGTTAAATGGTTTGCCAGTGCGATTCGAAGTCGTCGCATAAGTGGAGGCCGTAAAGGCAGCCAGATAGGCCAATTGCTCGCATTCATCATTGCACGAGGCAGCAATGTCCAATATGTCGGCATACTCATAATCCTCGACGAGACGTTGGAGCATTGAGAGTGGCTCGTTAAAGTTGACGGGCATGGGTATTTTGGACAGATCCTTGCCAATGCAGTTCTTCATGATGGACCACAGGCTAAGCGGATGATTGGGCTTATCTGGAATACGATTGCGACGAGTTCTCACCGTATTACCGACCGGCAAACTGTGCTTGCTGCTCCTGGCGCTGTTCTTTGTGCTACTTCGGCCGCTGCTCTTTGAGCTACTCTTCGCGGAGGTCATGGCGCTGCTGTCGCTGGGCAAATCTGCGTACTCTGAAGTCGAGGCACGATCCACAACGTCTTTGTATTTGTCTTTTGGTTTATCGTCCTCCTCATCCTCACCGGATACGATACGCTGCTCGCTAACAAAGCACACTTGTTGCACCGTTTCTGTGGAGCGCTTCTGCTCATCACTTTCTGAGGAGCTGCCAACGTGATCCTCGGAGCTGCTACGACGTTTGTTCAGCTTCAAGAAAAACGTGCCATCCTTGGGTGATTCACCTGCTCGGCCCGTATAGCCAAATTCCTCGGCATCAAAGAATTCCGTCTCATCATCTGAGGTTAGATTCGTGCCGGGTGGAACGGAATTTATGGACATGGCTCTGCCTGGAGTTGGCTTATTGCGCACCATTACCGCAGCCTGTTCCATTTGGGATTGCTGTTTGGCCATCTGTTCGATGATCTCCTCGAGCCGCTGGCGCTGCTCACGTTCGTGATGCAACATCTTGGACCACTTGTGACCCTGTGATTCCGCAGAGCGTAGATAATCATTGCCCGCATTGATCATGGCATTCGAGGTGATTCGAAAGAGCGTCGCACGCTCATTCACAATCTTTGTGCGACTGGCAAGCGGCTCCTCCTCATTGGACTCTAGATCGTTTAGAGCACGCTGCAGTGCTGCGCCGTGTTTGGTGATTAAATCATAGCAGGTGCGCATATTCTCCAGTCGTTCTGTGAGATCCCGCACCACCGTATTGATCTCCTGACTGGGCACCACCTGTGCCGTCTCCTCTGCCTCCTCATCCTCGCTCTCCATCGCTCGAATCGCACGCACTTTGGCCAGCTCCAGCGCTGTGACCCACGACTGACGTTCCACCTCATTGGAGGCTTTGATGTGAAACGTCTGGGTGCCACCATTCGAGATGACAAATGTGCACGAGTCCACTGTATGAATGAGTGCACCATGCAACGATATTGTGCCCCTGCACGTGTGATTTATTTCCGTCTGAGTGCGATAGTAGCTGAGCACTCCCTTGGACAGGACAAACCAGCGCCGCTGATAGCCCTTAATGTAGTTCGTCCACTTCAGAAGCCAGCCCTTCATTTCAGGGTCTCCACCACCACTACCACCACTGCCTCCTCCGCCACCCTTCTCCGCTTCCGACATGCTAGCAGTTGAGTGGAGCCGTTTTTGTGCCCAACTTGTATAATTGATGTATGATAGAAATTTATTAGCACTCGCCTGCCTACGACGACGAGCTCGATGCCGATTCGGCTGTTGTTGCTGCTGTTGATTCAGATTCAGATTCAGAATTGGTTTCGCAAACGCCACGTAGGAGCGCAGAGGGGGGCAGGGGTATGACAACAACTCCAATTGCAAATCAATGTTTAATTAGTCGCTGGCAACTGCTGCTCGCATCGCACCTGATTGGGCAGCCGTTTGCACTTTCCACGAGATCACAGTCAATTTGCGTTTTCTGAGTTCCAGCGGCAATTGAAATAGTTATTTTTTTCTTTGCACAAAATAAAGAAACTGTGCCAGTCAAGTGCGCATTGGTGTGCGTGTGCGTGTGAACAAGGTTGCGATGTGACCAGCTTTGACAAACACATATATGTCACACGATAAGCTCTGCAAATCTTAAATATATACTTGCTGCAACTATTGCTGGCGCTGCCAACTTTTTTTACGAAAATATCAAAGAGCAAAAGGCAAGTTAGGCGCGCAAATTTGAATCTGTTTTTTAACACTACATTATTTCGTTCTTTTATGTTTTGTTTTAATTGGGTTTCGATTGAATATTGAATTTGAACTTATAGGGTTTTTAATTATTTTTAATGCTTATAAACTTTGATTAGAAATACCAATTAAGTAAATAATTTCCCCACAACTGTGCACATTTTCCAATTAACTAAAAATTCAAAGAAATCTTGTTTTATAATAATTTAAAATGATGTGCATCCAGCATTTGTTGAGACTCACGAAAGCGGTTCTGGAGCTCGCCGACTGTTAGATACTCTATATTATAATTATTTACATTATTATCCAAGGCTTTGTTCTCCTGACAGATGTGTGATGAAAAGAATTGTAACTGGCAAGATTGGCTAAGAAAGAAATTGTCTTCCGTCCGATAGTGCCACTACGTCTTATATAAATGATTAAGTACTCTGCCTCGGGTCCAACATATATAGTGCTTGAAGAGAAAATATTTGTCCAGTGTCATAGAGACCGCCCAAATACCGAAAGATATCATACAGCTGGGTAAATAATGACTATATTGATTTGGCAATCGATCAGAATAAAGTGTTTCTTTGTATACTTATTCCTAATAAGATTATATATTATATTACCCCAGCAAAGTCATCAAATTAAACATCAAATATTAATATTGGTCTCGCATTTTTACTGTCAATAACATTCTATATAAATTAGTTAATTAAATATGTTGCGCGATTAGTAAATTATATAAATACATGCCATATATACATATAAAAAATATATGTGTTAAATATTGGTTGTGGCGTCAAGTTGCGGTTATCGTTTGGTTGGTTGACTCACTTCTTGCATTCGGCCCAGGAGTAGCGAAAGGTGGCTATCATGCGGTAAAGGCTGCAAAATACAAACACGGTCGTAAAAATGGCTGCGGTGGCAAAGTTCATTGGACGACAAAAGCACACTTTCACACACCCAAGCAGTGAGACAAAGACAAGGCGACAGGTGGAAATCACAAAAACAAACACCACATAAAATCACACACGCACACAAATGCATGAGCACACATATATATATATATATATGAGTGGATATATATGTATGTACAATAAATCATTTATTCGTAGGCAGTTCTTGCATAATATAAAATAAATATATGTATATAGTTTACAAGTAATTTAAAAATACAAAATACAGTTTCATTTTCATAGTTATTTTTTTGTTTTTGCTTTCATTTTCCATTTTTGTCCCTGACGGCACTTTTTACAAAACACTGAAATTTTTGATTGCCTTAATGAGGGAAAGGGTTGGGGTTTATAATAATTGTGTATAAGATCGCTGAAATTAACGCTTCACAGACAAACTGAAGAAAAACACAACAACAAAACAAACATTTAATGAAAGCTTGTACAAAACTTTATAGCTTGCAATGAGCATAGCCGGGATAAGGAGTGGGTGGGGGAGTGGGCGCGGGACAGAGGTAAACAGAGACATAAACAATGAAGAATAAAAGTGTGAAAATAATAATATTACATAAAAATATAATAAATACAGAATAATAGGCAAGTGGCGAGCTGAAAAGCAAAATAATATTGTTTTCCCTTATAGGATTGCTTAAGTTACTACAGTCAAACCTCTTTAACACGAACAACCATACAAAATTCAATTTAAATTACACCATTAAGTGTAGATATAATACAATCTGTGAAAAGGGGAAGACTATTATTGTTTGAACAATCTTTTGGTTTTGAGTAAATATCATTTTGTGTAAACACAAATAAAATTTTCATTAAAAACTTGAATTTTAAACTATGGCTGACATTTACTGACAAATTGGTACTATCGATGTATATTTATATATAGTATTCAATATATAGGACAAACTTGTGATCGTAATTAGCCTTTTCTAAGACCAAAAACAATTTAAAACGATCATCAATATGAAAAATCAAATTTTGTACAGATTACAGCAAATTCGACTTATAAATAATACATTTTATCAGTCGAAGAAATAAATTCTTTTTGGTATTTGGTAATTAAAATCAAATTCTCCGAAAATAAAATTAGTAAAATTCTTTTGTCACTCAAAAATTATAGCTTTAAATTAAACATAACCAATTTTGGAGAAATTGGATTTTATAGAGATTTCGAGTTGGCATTATAAAGAAAAGCAAATTGTACAAAATTTGGTTTGGAGTTCCAGGAAATATTCGAGTTACGAGAAGTTCGACTGTATTATGAGCGTGTGTGTGTTGTGTGTGTATGTTTGGTGTAGTAAGTAAAGATAGAAAGAGCATTTCCTTTACATGGTATTGTATGCAGCGGTGTTGAAGCTTTGCTTTGGTAAACTTAGCCTAGTGAGTGGATGAGTTTTGCCATGCTGCGCCAATCGACGATGCTGCACTTGCTCCGCTTGTTGATGTTGTTGTTGTTGCTGCTGCTGTTGATGCTGATGCTGGAGCTGGTTAAGATTGGTGTGACGGGCGGGTGCGGGCGGCGGACGATTCTCGCTATAATCGTGTGCTCTGTTTGACAGCGAACGATCATAATAGGAATGAGGCCGCTGACGGAAGCTAGTGACACTAATTGTGGTGGTGTTGTTGCTGTTGTTGATGTTGCTGTAGCTGTTATTGATATTGGTGGTTGTTGCCATTGATGTTGTTGTGTTCTTGGTGGGTGGTATTGACGACGGCGGCGGCAGTGTTGCTGCTGTTGTTGTTGTTGTTATTGTTGCGGGATTGTTACTACAGGAAGTGGTTTGATATTTATGCACTAGACCTTTTACATTACGATCAGAGGAGGTTTCGCTTACGCTCGAGTCGGATGCGGATGAATTGCTGGATGAGGACTTTGTCGTCGCTGTCGTCGTCGTCATCAACGGCGCAACATTGTTGCCGCTGTTGCTGTTGTCCACCAACACATTATCCGCATGCTGTGCAACGGGTGATGAGGGCAGCGATTGATGTGTCGTCTTCTTCTGCCCTGGCGCTCCTGCTGCGGTTGCAACAGGTGCAGTTCCAGTGTTAGTTGTAGTTACTCCTTGTCCAGCTCCGGTAACTGTGCCTGTGCCTGTGCCCGCTACTCCCATGCCTGACAACACGCCACCAACCACTACACCAGCTTTGGCTTCAAAGTTTTGCTTGAGTATTTGCACATGGCCCGATATGCGCTGATCCTCGGCAACAGCCTGACTCTGTGTGCGCAACACCAACATCAGATCCGTCGAGGTGTTCTTGTTCTCAATGTCGCTGGTGTGCATCAATTCCTCGCTGTTGCAGCGCAACGGTTGACGTTGGCGCACCGCATTGCCAGCAGACGAAGCGCTCCGATATAGATTGGCACCCTTCTTCTCAATTGTCGCTACCGCCGCCGTCGTCGCATCCAGATTATCAGAATCCGCATTAGCGTCATTGACGTTTAGTTCGTCGTAGGATTCTTGGCAGCGTTTCTTGAGCGTCGTATTCTCCTCAAGCTTTTGTTTGGTGCGCTTCACGGTGCCCAATTGGGAGTCGCTTGGATTGCAATTGCTAGCCATTGTTGTGGATGTGATGCCGCTGCTGCTTCGCTTCAGATCCTGGATTTCACCCTCGAAAATGGCTGTCGTATTGCGATTGCTGTCGTAATAGCTGCAGGAACTGGTGCGCATTGGCAGACTGCTTCGGTTATCGCCCGATCCCCAGCTGGCGTGACGTGACGGCAACTCCCGCTGTTGGCCAGGAACTCGCGTTCTCAGAACAGCACTCGGCGCGTGTTGCTGAGGCAGTGCATCGAGTATAATGCCACCGCTCGGTCCAAAGGATTCAGTCCACGATTGCGTTTTGCGACGCTGTCGCTTCTCTCGCTCCTCCACCTTTGCTGTTGTCGTCTTCGTCGCCGTCGTCGTTGGGTTTGTGGCAAACACTTCCGATGAACTGGAATCGCGTCGCGTCGTCGCCGCAGTCGGCGTAAAGGCTGTTTGGGTAATCAGCTTGGACTGTGAAGTCCAAACGGTGCCTTGTGCCGGCACTTGGGGGGCCGCCTGCACCAAGTACAGACTACGTCGCGGCGGCTCCTGATGCGCCTCGAGATCATGGACACGCGTCCGCACCGAGAGCGGAGTGTGCTTCTGTATGTGCAGCACCTGATTCTGGGTGACGCTATAGTTCTCCCCATTGCTGCCCGGAAAGCGCATATTTTTTGGCTCCTCGGCCACACTGCGCTCTGGCGTCAAGTTCTCCATGGATTGACTTTGTTGTTTCGTTACCTCGACGGCGCTTTGGGTCTTCGGTGAGGTGCTGCTTGAGCGTCGCATCAATCGCCGTTGCTTTTGTGCGCTGCTCCGTCGATACTGCACACGATTACTCCCGCTGTCATGTTGCTCCGCGCCACTTTTCCCACTACTACTCAATTTGGACTTGTTGTGATTGAGCGCCTGGATTAGTGGCGTTGGCTCACTCCCGGGGAGCAGACGTGCATCCTTTGTGCTCTTTAAATTTGTCTCACTCTTGCTGCGCTGCAGTTTCTCCTTGTTCTTCATCGCATCCAGCATGCCGCTATACGTTTCCAACTGATTGAGAAAATTCTTGTTGGGCTTAATGCAACTCCGCCGCTCTTTGACATGCTGCAGCGCACGCTGGAACTCCCATTTGTATGCCTTCATCGCATACGCAATGACTACAGAAGCGGAACGACTTACACCCATCTTGCAGTGCACCAGCACCTTGGAACCCTCGGCCTTAGCCTTCGAAATATATCGAAATGTGTCATCCCAATACTTGAGCAGATTGGTCTTCTCATCATCATAGACGCGCACATTAAAGTACTCAAAGGTGCCCGGAAAAAAGTTGTCAATCTCGCGGGTCACATTCAAAATGTGTCGAACACTAAAAGGGATCAATTAACATATATATAATACATATTAGTTAAGCGTGATCTTTACACATACCCATTCTTTTGTAACTCCTCCAGATTGCTCGCATTCCATTCCGAGCCCAAGTAGACGTGCTCAAAGATTTTGGTCGGCGCATCCATTTGACCTAGGATCAGCAACATTTCGGCATCAATAAACGATTTGTATTCCCCCAAATCCATATCTAAGAGATCTTCCAGACGACCTCGTATATACTTCGAGGTCACTTCATCCAAATCCACCGACATCATGATTGCTTTGAGCTTCATTTTAATGACACTTTCTGTTTCCTCCTTAGCGGTTGGCCTGCAAATAATAAATAAATTCATGATTATTTTAATACTATTACAAATATGAGTTGAATCAATTGATTTAAAACGCGTGCAAATAAAGTGATTAATCATAAAGCTTTGTATTTCATATAAAAAGCAAATTTTGTTTCAAATATCTTAAAGAATGCATCTAAGCAATAAGATGATAACCTTTTTAGTTATACCAAATTTAATGGGATGTAGATTTGCCAGTGACAACTAAATAAGCTAGCAAGCTCTAATATTAGATAATATCGGGCAGAAGAGTTAAGGTTATCCTACTTGTTTCTTATGGCATCTGGTGAGGGCGGGCGACGACTCTCGAGCGCATCCATGGCATTCCATTCATTTAGACACGACTGATCCGATTCAATGCGACTTTCGTAGCTGGTTAACCAATCATGCGATGGACCGCTGGGATAGAAATTATTTTCACGAGCCTTTCGAGACACTTTGTGCAGCGTTTGCAGCGCCGACCTAAAAAAAACAGCAAAAAAAAAAACGTTAATAAAAGTAAAGGAATTTAGGAAGTCAGTCTTACCACATCGCTTGCACCGATACGGGCTTAAATATGTGGGTCTTTTCGTAGACAGCGACACTGAAGCCGCTGAAAAAAGGGAGAATACAATGATTAGGTTTAGGATTACAGATTAAATGTGATTAATTTAAGGGACTCACCCGTCACCATCTAAGTGAATTGTGGTGTCCGCGAGTATGGGCACAACAAGGCCAAGAGTCGTTCGCTCGTTGCAATCGATGCCAAGCAGGCAGGATTCCTCCATGCCAGAGGTATTCTTGTTGCTGTCACTGGCTCCACTTGTGCCTACTCCTACACCTCCGCCTACATCCCCTTCCCTTCGTCCACTACAATCCACATCACATTTTAGGCTTTGACGATTCGCATTGAGCGACGACAGACGCTTCGCCGTTTCCTCTTGAGCCGCCTGCTGCGTCCGATGACTATCCACGGATAGCTGCCGTTGCGCAACAGGCGTACCACAAGCCTGCTGCTGAGCGTGTGTGCCGCTTGCCGTCGTCGTCGTAGACTTAACCGAATTGTGACGCATGATTTTGGTGCGTCGCTCGCTGGGGTTGGCCGCCGTCCGGCAACAACTACGGGACACAATCACAAGGTAGCGCGTACGATTCGAACGTTGCGACTCCAGTTTGACAGCCTGGAATCAAAATTGAAAATGTAAAAAGCACATTATTGGTATAGGTCACAAATCTTACCATTTTCAGGGTGTCTTCGCGATGCAGCAAATAGAACATTGATTGCAAATGCAGCTGAATGTCGGAGTTGTTGCTTTGCGTGCTGTTTGTGGAGCGTGTGGAGTCTGTGCTAAGGCGTCGCTCCGCGTGCAACGGTTTGTCTTCCAGGGCCAACACTAACGCTGTGCCCTTGCCCGCAAAATAACATTCGCTTCGTTCGCCTTTATGATTGCTGTTACCCTCGTCGTCTTCGGCCTCGCCATCCTGTAACGCAGAACATAATTTACATTAAATTGGGTTATTTCTCTGTTTACTTAACTCTCATTTAATTTCTTTGTTTTTTTCTTTCATTATTATGTGCTGCGAGCACCTTAAAGGTGACTCACGACTCACCCGTCGCTGAACAAAAAATATAATATTAGATTGTGACATTTTAGGAGTTAAGTGAAATTCGTAACCAAACCAACTTGATGAATTGCTTTGCAACTATAAAAAAAAAATAGAGAGCGACGCAGCTAGGGAGAAAAAGAGACAGTGAGAGAGCGAGAGACACAGTAGGCGACAGAGACGTTGCCTCCTACAACACAGTGAATTCGACATATTTACAGTAACAAGAAAGTTGAGCTATCAATGATAAGACGAAGTTTACATTCCCTCTAAAAACAATAAATCGACTTGCTTAAATCATAATATTATTGTTTGTTTAATGCAGTAGTCAGATGTTGATAATTACAACTGTTAATATTAATATAGCACTCGTAACTGGAGAGTGAAGAGTTTGGTTTTAATTGGAATCTTGAAAAAAAAAACCAAAACCATTTTGTGACAAGCATTAATCTTTTTGCTGATAGTTTTTATGACAGTCATTCGATATGGCCATACGATCAGGCTGATTAATGCACATAAACATGTCTAAGCAATGTCTTTTCAAAACGAACTCAGTTCACATAATTGGGTAAACAGTTTATTTACCAAAATGTTGATACTGATCATAAATCATATATAAGTAAATAAAGAAGTCGAAGGTGTCTCCTTCAATTTACAACAAATTCATAATATCAAATAATTGCGCCTCGGAAAATGAGTAAAAATTACAAGGACAGTGCCCCTTACTCTTCAAGGTCTTCAGAACTATTTTTGGAGGAGGGACGAGAATGACGATGATGATGATGACAACGACGACGCCGCGTAACGGAACCAGCAAGAAAAATCACAGAGCGTCGTCTTCGTCGTTGACAAAACTACAAATAAGGCAATGCAAAAATATTTCAATTTGTTGGAAATGGGAGAGCGGTGAGGTGAGCAGAGAGCAGAAACGTAAAGTAGATGAGGGGAGGCGGGGAGAAGAGGAGTGGAGGGGCGATATGGCGAGCCGACGTCTGCTCGGATTTGCTTGAATTACAACAATAAATAACAAGAAAATCAACAAACAGCAAACAGAGAAAAACCGGAGTGCCTTAATCGAGTCTGATCGGCTTGAGAATACCCTTTACTCAGATAGAATTATTTCCTAACTATTTGCAACTCACTTCAGGCAACTACTGTACTTTTTCTTTTCTCCTTTCCGCTTCTCGTTTTTATTGTTCAATTGTTATAAAATTGACAATCAACTAAGTGAACATAGTTTACATTTTGGTCAAACCGGGGGTAATCAAAGCCGGAAATAGGTATCGGATCTGATAGTAGCCGTGCTTTCTGTATTATTATTGTTTTGAAATGCTGCAATACAGGGGAAAGTGAAGGTAAGCTTACAATCGGAAATTTTATCGCAGGTTTATTCTGCTCTATATTTTAAAAAATTTTATACAACTTGATTTTTAAGAATGTTTACAGGGTACATAAACAACACCAATGTGAACAATATATACAGATGTGCGAATCGCGCGACTGATGATGATGACGCTGACAAAACGCCCACAACAAAAGCTAACAGACGAACACAAGAGAGCGGGGAATGGAACGCTTATTTTGTTGCATGATATTCGTAATTTAACTAAAATTGGGCATATGCCTGAGTTTAGGAAAACAAGGATCACTGTCCAAAAGAGAAACACGCACAGGAAGCGTTCATAGACGGTTGCCAAACACCACTCACTTAATACTTCCACCCACAACACACGCTACTATCAGAAATCAGCTCCATTAACAACGCGTAACCAAAACAAAGCAAAACTCACGTGCGAATGAGCGAGAGAGGAAGAGAGAAAAAGAACTTGACTACCGCAAACATTTATAAATGCACATACACATATATACTTACAAATGCATGCATGCAAACAGATGCGTAACTAGCTGCAGCTGAAAAATTGCACCTTACGCTATAGAAATGGGGCAAACTTACCTCCCACTTCCTGCACGCTTGCACACATACACATTTGCATGTAGGCATATGTGAAAGAGAGGAGTACAAACTCACCGAATTCGAGCAAGAGCCCGTTACACTGGGCGACCGTTGCACTGTCACAAGCGCCATTGTTGGTTGTTTGTTGCTTCTTTTTGTTCTGCCTGCCTTCAGCTGCTGACTGTTGGCTGCAGGCTGCTCTTCGTATCCAAGGCCTTCTGTCCGCGTGTTTTTCTCTTCTATCCTTCGTTGGGCTGAGTTGTGCGTGCGTGTGTCTGACTGTCTGTGTGTGTGTGCTTGTATGACAAGTGTGTTGGGGCGAAAAAAAAATTCACAAATGCATTTTCATTTTTGTCGACGTCTCGTCTCCTCTCTTTCTCTCTCGCTCTCCGTGGTTTTTGCACTCGGCACTTGCGTCTTCGATTAACTTAAAATGCTATATGATTATGGCGGCGCGTTGATTCATATAGCAAAAAGAGAACGCGCCCGTTCAAACGATTGTCAGCTCACAACGTATACGAATAAATATGATAATTTTATTACAAAAAAAATTTTCGTCAAAGAGCCCAGAGCCAGAGGCAGTTCAGCACGACGACGCCATATTTAATTTTTGTAGTCGATTGCTGGTATACACGATTAGTTCTGAGACATATCGAATATATCCATACTATTTGACTGCGGTTGGCAGTACTTTGAAATCGAATATCGTAATCGGTTTGAACGGCGAATTCGTAAGATTGTCGTGCGGTGCAAAACAGATGGTAACAAAGTTATTTCATTATTAAGGAAAAATTACGCTGGCTGTTGCCAATTTAATTGCATTTGACAAATGTCCGGGATAATTGAGGAAAAAACCGGCATGTTGCCACGCATAGCATTGATAGCATGTGGCTCCTTCAGTCCACCAACGCCGATGCATATGCGTATGTTTGGTGAGTTTGTTTTGCTTTGTTTATTTTCATTTCTTGTGCTGCGCTGATAAAATTAATCGATAAATGACATTGACATTGAATTTTCTCGCCTTGCTCGTCTGTGCTAAACAGAGATAGCGCGAGATTACTTTGAGATTCGTGGCAGCCACAAGGTGGTGGGCGGCATAATCTCACCCACTCACGATTCTTATGGCAAAAAGGGATTGGCGCCCTCGTTGGATCGCTGTGCAATGATTAAGCTGGCCGTGCAGAGTTCCAGTTGGATTCAGCTATCCGACTGGGAGGTTCACCAGTCGCGTTGGATCCGCACCCGATCAGTGCTGCAACATCATCAGAACTATCTTAATAACTTCATTAACTCACCGGGCGATGAGGAGCAGCATGGCGTGCTGCCAGGTTGGCTACCAAAAGATATCACGGAACGTCGAGATCCCATCAAGCTTAAGTTGCTCTGCGGTGCGGATTTATTGGAGTCCTTTGCAGTACCTGGATTGTGGTCAAATGATGATGTAACTCTTTATTTAAATCCCACTGATGAATACGTACTAATTGTAGTTTCTTGTTTAGATTGAAAATATTGTGGCTAATTATGGACTAGTTGTCATATCGCGCTGTGGCTCTAATCCCGAGAAGTTTATATTCGAATCGGATATTTTAACTAAACATCAGGTGAGTGGGCATATGATGTGGCCTCCTCTCTCCTACACCGGATCTTACTCAACAATCTTAATATTTTAGTGCAACATTACGCTCATCACGAACTGGGTGCCCAATGAAGTGAGTTCGTCGCTGGTGCGTCGGCTTCTCAACCGGGGGGAATCGGTCAAGTATCTTTTGGATGAATTGGTGCTTAGTTATATTAATCGTCAGGGCCTGTACAATGTGAAATCGTAAGTGCCAATCGTTGAATCAGACATTTTATCATGTATCATTTGTATGTGAAATCACGCTCGCATCTTGATACGTACACTGATGCTGCAACTGCAACTGCATCTGCATCTGTATCTAGCCATCTGCATTCAGACACAGCCACACACTCCACACCAGAACACCGCTTGCAACAAACAAAATTTGTAAATATTTTTCTTGTTTTGCAATGATCCACACAAAATTATCGAAGAGACAAAACGGCGTCTGAGGACAACGCTTGACGCTGTCCCCCATGCACCTTGCACCATTTAACTGAAGCACCAACAACCACAACTAGAACCACAACAAAAACGACGCAGGAGCAGCATCACAACCACAATCATAATCAAGATATTTCCTTGCACTGGCGCCTGTTCATGGAGTGTGAGTGTGCAAAAGAGAAAATACCAAAAAAGCGGAACAAATTAATTTAGAAAAATGTTTTAAATTTTGAATTGCCAAATCTATTAATCTCGCATGCACCAGGGACCGCAACATCTATGGGCTGCAT